>CAMAPF010000958.1:1935000-3425000 GCA_945859915.1 Cuscuta epithymum
TTCTTGATTGAGCGTCTGCTTTACCAGTAAGCCGAGATATGTTCTGGGAAGGCCAGTCGCTCCTCTGTTTGCCAGTGGTGGCGGTTGAGCCAAGGCACGCTCGGGAGAGACTACCCGCAAACTGTCTGCTGGTGATGTCGAGCCAAGGTATGACCAAGAGAGGCCAGTCACATACTTGTTTGCCAGGAATGGCGAGCCGAGGTATGCTCGGGAAAGGGCGGTTGCACATCTGTGCACATTGATCCCCACTGCTTGCGAGAGGATAAGGTTTCCTTCGTCTGGGTAGCAGTTTTAGGTCTTGTTTATCCGATTAGCCTCCCAAGGTCTTATTCTTCCGATCAGCAGCCTGGGGTCTTGTTTGTCCAATTAGCAACCCGGGGTCTCATTTGTTTGATTAGAAGCCCGGGGTCTTCTTCTGGTGGAGAGATCTCTTCTTTGAATGCACCCAAAATGGAGCTAAAGGGTAAGTTCTTAGGCCATCGTGTGCAGCTGCAACGGTCGCCATCCGCCGAGGGGATAACAAAGACCGGTCTTCACTTGTGAGCAGTGCTCGTTTGATGTTCTCGAGATAGATGCAGTGAGTAGTCTGCCATGATAAGTAGTCCTTGTTGATTGTTATTATTACCTATTAGAGATGTGGCAGGTAAAAGAGGCGCTCTCGCTGCTTTAGCTGCAGTGCAAGATACTAAATATTGGCCTTCAAAGTCAGATGAAGGTCTATCTCAGGAAAGGAAGAGGCCCGGAGCTTCTCCGCCTGGTGTTGGGGAAAAGATAGGAGCTTCCTCGCTTTGCGAAGAGCGACTTTCCAAGAAGAGCAAATGTATAAACTGCTCCTTAGGCCGGGTAAGGGGAGATAACCCAACCGGCAGAATCCTCGCTTACTCTGTTTGTTTCCTCACAGGTATGGCTGGTTGGAGAAGCGCATTTGCTGCCCTGCCCTGACCTTCATTTCCTCATAGGTATGGTAGGTCGGAGAAGTGCATTTGCTGCCCTGCCCTGACCTTCGTTTCCTCGTAGGTATGGATGGTCGGAGAAGCGCATTTGTTGCCTTGAATGCGACGAAAGATGCTAAGTCTCGACCTTTGACATCCGATGCAAGTGCATCTAATGTCGGGGAGAAGCACACAACTTCTCCACATGATGTCGGGGAGAAGCACGCAGCTTCCCTGCATAATGTCAGGGAGATGCTTAGAGCTTCAATGCCTGATACCGGGGAGAGGCACGCACCTTCCCTGCCTGATGCTGGGGAGAGGCACACACCTTCCCTGCCTGATGTCGGGGGATGCTAAGCTTCTCCGACTGATGCTGGGTAGAAGCATGCACCTTCCCCGCCTAATGTCGGGTAGATGCTAATAGCTTCTTTGCCTGATGCTGGGGAGAAGCACTCACCTTCTCAGGCTTGCGATGAAGAAATAGTCGTCATCCTTGTGGACGGCGGGCTGCCTCAATTATAGAATCAAAACGATGATGTTTAGTCCGGTCATGATAAATCCATAGCAGCGGTCATCATCCAAGTGAAGGGGAATGCGACCGGTCTTGAAATGAGAATGGTGGCACTGAGCCGATCCTGACGAGGATGGCAACTCGTAGGCCGACTGTGAAATCAAAGCAGCAGTCATCATCCAAGTGAAGGAGGAGGATATGACCGGTCTTGAGACAGGAATGATGGTGTTGAGCCGATGCTGACATAGACGACGACTCATTGGTCAATCATGAATCCGAAGCAGTGGTCATCATCGTCATCCCGCCAAGGTCGGATCAAGAGAGCTGTGCTTGGATGGCTCCTTGATGTTGGTCAAGAAAGCGATGCAGGGCAAGAGAGTGATGTTAGATCCTTCCCAGTGACTTCAGAGTTTTGCAAGCTTTAGGCTCGAGGCCCAACCTCCGGAGTACGTCCCAACGTCGATGACGTAGTAAATGAGGTAATTTTCAGAGCTTTTCACTTCTTAGGTCGAGGATCGGCGTCCGGAGTATGTCCACGCTTAGTTGCGCCGTCAATGTTAGAGAGAAACGCATGGCTTCTCTGTCCAGTGTTGCAGGAAATGGCGCAGCTTCCCCGCCTCGTGAAGATAGACTTGCCAGGAAGAGAAAGGGTATGAACTGCTTCTTAGGTCAGGTTAGGGAAGGCAATCCTACCCGTACAGCTCCAACTTACTTCGTTTGTTTTCTTGTAGGTACAGCCGGTTGGGAGAATCACACAGCTTCCCTTCCTGATGCCGGGGAGAGGCATGCAGCTTTCCTGCTTCACAAAGTACCACCTTGTTCGTTTCTTTGCAGATGTGCCAGGTCGGAAAAGCGAACTTGCTGCCTTGGCTACAAAGAGAGATGCTAAACCACCTTTCATGTCATCTGATCATTTTTCTCTGCAGGGAGTGATGGATCCGGCCGCATTGCTCCGCGCTATGAAAGATCAGCATACGGAGCTCCAGCGTTAGGCTGATTAAGCCCATCTTCACGCTACCCAGGCTCGGCAGCATGCAGATGGAGCGGAGGCAGCCTTGAAGATACTTATCGCATGCAATGAAGAGGATAAGAGAGCCCTGATCAATCTCCAATCAAAGTGTGACCAGCTGAAGTCGAGTATAACCAAGTAAAGGCGTCATTTGCGGATGCAGCGCAACAAGCAATTGCGGTGCTCAAAGCTTCTAAGGAGTTCTCCGAGCTTCCTGCTTCCCGGACTAAAGATGTGGGGCACCAAGCATCCCAGGAATTCAAGAAGCCCGTTTCTCCCCAGACGTATGCTCTCCGTGCAGAGCAAGTTCATGATTGGCTTCAGACCGAGGAGGGTTGTAATTGGCACAAAAAGATGTCTTGTTCTCTTTTAGTTGTGGCCGGCATGATACGCAGACTAGCCATGATGAGGCGGAGAAGATGGGTAATGTTGATCTCGAACTTATTCTCCGTGATTGATTTATCACTTGAGCTTGTATGTATGCACCGTTCGTACATTCAAATTTCTTTAGTCGTTTTTCATTCAAGAATACTTGGACAACTTATCGGGGATCTGGCTCCCCACCTAGGCCGCGAGGGGCGGAAGGTTGACAAGGTCAACCTTGACCGCGCCCTGCTAGGTAAGGCGGGGCTGACCCGCACACCGTCGGTCTTGGACCAACGAGTTGTGCAAGCAGTTTGGCCAGTGATTGGACAACGGATGTATGAGAGGGGCTCGGGGAGCGACCTCTCGCATACCTTCGACCCGGAGGTCGGTCTTACACCACCTTGACTTGTACAGCTAGTTTCATACTTAGGAAAATTTTTGGTTGTTCCGTTTCTGAAAGTCGAACTGAAGTCAGCCAAACGTAAGGGCAAGGCCCTGCATGATCAGACCAGAACGGACCCGCACCGTTGATCCTGTCAAGCGCGTATGCGGGCTGCTAAGCCTACCAACGTCAGACAACGGATGTACGAAAGGGGCTCGGAGCACGACCTTTCGCATTCCTTCGGTCCGAAGACCGGTCATATAGTTGTCGCATTGTTGATTGGATCATACGTGCATGCGAGCTGTTTAGACAGCAATGCTAGACTACGGATGTACGAGAGGGGCTCGGGGCGCGACCTCTCGCATACCTTTTCGACCCGGAAGCCGGTCCTACAATTGCCCTGACCGAGCAGCTAACCCCGGACTTAGAAAGTAGTATGATCATTTCCTTGCCCGAGAGCCGAGCCGTGGTCGACTAAACACCGAGAGCGGGGCGTGATATATATACACTCTTTTTTTCTCTTTTTTTGTTTTGTTTTTTTTTTTTTTTTTTTTTTGTTTTGGTTTTTTTTTTTTTGTTTTTTTTTTCTTTTTTTTTTTCTAGCCGCCGCCCGTTTAATCCAAGTGAGGTCGGACCTCATTAAATTCCAGACTGGAAAACGATTTTTTTTTTTTTAAGTGATGAAAGAATCTGAGAACTTGAGGAGTTGCTCCGGTTCTGCACTTGATCTACAATTTGTGATGATTGATTCATAGAATGTGTGAGAGCTAATCTCCAATCCATACTTCATCAACGGGCTTGCAGTTCTGCGCTCTTAGGATTAGAGAGGGTTCCCGGCACCCCGCACTTGACCTATAAGCTTGGGATGCTCCACTCTTAGGATTTGACCAAGCGTCCTGCAATCTACACTTGATCTGCAAGGTTCCCCATCGTGACCTTCAACTAATAAGATTGATCGGGAGCTCTGCACTGATCTTGATCTTCCGCTCCCGTCTCTCGGGGTTGATATGGATTTCTTCGACTTAAAGGTGGGTTCAATACAGAGCTAACCCTCCTCGTACTTTGTACTGTTGTTGTTAACGACAGGGACCTTGAGCTCCTTTTCTGAAGCTGGACATGCAATAACTTCGCGTTGCAAGGTTTGTTCCCCTCTGGCGACGATGCTTCCTTGCTTCACGTCACCAGACGGGAGGGCCTCCTTGCTTCCAGGCCTTCAAGTAACAACTCCGTGTTGTAAGGTTTGTACCCCTTTGAGAATGATGCTCTCACGTCTTTGTGAATCTATGCGTCATAGGGCGTCTTCATATTATCCGGGGAATGTCTCCATGTCCACAAGAATAACGTGACTTCAACGCTTATGTACATGTTCCTGTGGCGTTAACCTCTAGAATCCTTGAGCCAAAGCTTCTAGAATGTGGTGGCTTCCCGGAACGCTTGCATCCCAGTATGAAGCTGTATCGGCTTTATGCGCGGAGCACGATAGGGCTCACCTCTAAGGCGATCACGGGCAGATTGCATGTTGTGACCGTGACCCAATTTTACCCCTAGAATCTCCAGGATTCGACACTTGATTCCAGAGATCTTCTGTCAACATCATCACCTGATTCCTCGCGTGCCTGATCGTGCAGTCATGATGACCTTCCCGGACACGAATACGACGGCCGCCATCCCGGAAGGGGGGGCCCGATCGTGCAGTCACGATGTCGGCGCTGAGGAGCCGGCCCGGAACATGATCACGACGATCGTCATCCCTGAAGGGAACGGGGAGCCCGATCGTGAGGTAACGACGTCAACGCCAGGAATCGGTCTTGAGAAAGATAATCAAGCAACGGCGACACAAGGTGGCAGAACACTGCGACGGCGGCACAGAGTGGCAACGCCGCGCGGCGGCACCGACACATGATGGCGCTGGCACATGATGGCGTCGCACGTCAACAGATGAAAACTTTGACAGTTCAGCCCATTGGTTGAGGTTCCTTGTTTCCCTCCTATGCCTGGGGTTTGAATCCCATCCCAAACTCTTCACTTTCTTCCTCTGCTTGGCGTCTTCTGCCCCAGCCTGGCGGTCTGCACGCCCTTGTGGAATGGCTTCACGTTGCGAGGTCTGTACCCCTTTATCAACGATTCTTCCAGGACTTCGAGCAACAGCTGACCGTTGCAAGGTCTGTACCCCTTGGCAACGGTGCTTCCTTCCTTCCCAGGACGAGTGTTGTCGGGAGGGCCTCCTTCCTGGTTGTCACCGCGTTGCAAGGTCTGTACCCCTTTAGCAATGGTGGTTCCAGGACTTCGGGTAACCGCCCGCGTTGCAAGGTCTGTACCCCTTTAGCAACGGTGCTTCCTTCCTTCCCAGGACGAGTGTTGCCGGGAAGGCCTCCCTTTTGGCTGCCACTGCGTTGCAAGGTTTGTAACCCCTTAGCAACAATATTCCTGGACCTTCACGAACAGCTCCGCGTTGCAAGGTTTGTACCCCTTTAGCAACGATACTTCCAGGATTTCAGGTAATAGCACGCGTTGCAAGGTTTGTTCCCCTTTAGCAACAGTGCTTCCTTCCTTCCCAAGACGAGTGTTGTCGGGAGGGCCTCCTTCCTGGCTTTCGCTGCGTTGCAAGGTCTGTACCCCTTTAGCAACGGTGCTTCCTTCCTTCCCGGGACGAGTGTTATCAGGAGGGCCTCCTTCCTGGCTATCGCTGCGTTGCGAGGTCTGTACTCCTTTAGCAACGTGCTTCCAGGACTCCGAGTATCAACTCCGCGTTGCAAGGTTTGTACCCCTTTAGCAACGGTGCTTCCTTCCTTCCCGGGATGAGTGTTGCCGGGAGGGCATCCTTCCTGGCTGCCGCCACGTTGCAAGGTGTGTACCCCTTTAGCAACGGTGTTTGCTTCCTTCTCGGGACGAGTGTTGCCTGGAGGACCTCCTTCCTGGCTTCTGCCACGTCGCAAGGTTTGTACCCCTTTAGCAACAGTGTTTCCATCACATCACGAGTGAATGGTTCTGGGATGTGGAGGTCGACCACGTATGGATCTCCCCCGATGACCCTTCTCCTCAACTTGTCCAGCCTTAGCATCAGGTCTTCCACCTAATCAGGTGCCGATTCTGCTCGTGTGCGTCCAACACGGAGCTGAACTCGCGGCAACCCTGTCGCGTACGTGAGGGCGAGATTCAGCATGGCGTCCGTCTGGGGAGACAACCTGCCAACCCGGGTTGATGGGAGTGATGAGACGAATTGTCCCCTCCTTTCCGGGATGATTGTTGTCGGGAGGCCTCCTTCCTGGCTGCCATGGCTGCCCAACTTGTCAGGACACCTACTCCCTTCGGGATCCATCTGTGCTGGTACGTCTGTGCCGATACATCTCCTGGGGAGCCAACTCGCCTACCCGGTCGACGGGAGTGATGAGACGAATCGTCCCCTCCTTCCCAGGACGAGTGTTCTCGGGAGGGCCTCCTTCCTGGCCACTCAGCTTGTCAAGACACGTACTCCCTTCGAGATCTATCCGTGCTGGTACATCTCCCTTCATACCGTCCGAAGGGCATTTCCAAGTCTCTAGGGGTGATGTGACTCGGTGGTTTGTACCCATTGGAAATGGTGCTTCTGGGTCATCATGTGACAGCTCCGTGTTGCAAAGTCTGTACTCCTTTAGCAACGGTGCTTCCGAGCCTTCGAGTAATAGCTCCGGTGTACGCCCTTCTCCCGGAATATCAACCTATGGAACCATTGAGCCAAAGCTTCTAGAGTGTGGGTGGCTTCCTGGAGCACATGCACCCCAACGTCAAGCTATGTCGGGTTCGTGCGCGGAGCACGACATGGCTCTCCTCTAAGCTGGCCATGGGTGGATTCACCCGTTAGCACACAAGAGGTCCAGGGCATCTTCCCCGGGTTATGCTCGGGGCGTACGAGTGCACAACACGTTGGGACAGTACGAGCATACACAGTGATAGGAGACTTCTCATCCTTGCTATTTTGCGATTGAGTCGGTTGTCCCACCTGTCTAGATCTGGGATGTCACACCTATCAAAAACTAAAAACCAAAATAAAAAGGGTCAACAAATCGGGATGCTAGATTAGGACTTAGTAGACCAATTTTGACTGGGTCAAAATTCTCCAATCTGCTTCTTCACGCCTCCTTTCTGCCATACATATTGGATAGAGCTTTGACTAGGGCCACTGGGTAAGGAAGAATATTAAACTGAGTTCAGAATTCGTCCATCCTTGGTTGAGGCCTTGCCGGGTCTGCTGATAGGCGGAGGCAGTGCTCTGCTTCGCCGCTTCCCAGGAGGTCATGAGATGCTAGCACCTCGAGTTGTATAACGACTGCGGCACCTCGGGTTGTGTATAGTGGCGACGACACCTATTGATCCGAGTTCGCAGGGACCGTCGCAGCGACCATGGAGAAGGAAGCTATGGCCTTGAATCTGCTTCGCCAGGTCTCAAGCGGCCATTAATGGCTGAAGCTTTGATAGCAGATCCGGATTTTCGAGAATAGGACCAGTAGGTGAGGCATGTTCCGCACCCGCCGCTGCTGAGGTCATGTGGATGACGGGGATGTCCATGTCGACGTTGGAGTTCCATGGGGGGTCTGGTGCGGACTGCGAAAGTGCGAAGCCTTCCCCTGCCGGCCTTCGCAGATTTCAGATCTGTTTTTTTTTTTTAAATGCAAAAACCTTTCTCTGGAATCAATTTTGGCTCAATTCTCAAACTATAATGAATTTTTCATAGTTTTTCACTAGTTAGTGCTATTTTCTCTTCCAAGTTCTACCGACAAATGAGAGATTAGCTCTCAATGAAAGCACCAATGTTGGTAGAAAATAACCCGGGTAGAGAAACTAGCAGCATTTCAGTATAGTAGAAAAAGCGTAGAGAATACATGGGGGGTGATGGCCTATTTATAGGCATCCATCACAAGTCCAAAGTCTAACCTACGTGGGCTTGGCCCAAATACATAATACATCTTGAAGCTAATGGGCGAACCGGCCTGATAAATAAATAAATGAGCAAGGGGCGATTCCCGCTCGTGAGACTGCGTCTTGGGCCTAGTTGGGCCAGAGCTCGGGGATAACGGGCCGATGGCACTGGGCCTGGGATATTATCCCAACAGACAGGCAATTCGTTTGAAAAAGAACAAGATTTTCTGTCAAAATGCCTATGTACACAAGCAGTGTACATTTTGTGCACAAAGTTGGGGTACACCAAGCATCACTCATCTTTGGATATAGACTATAAGTTAAGTGTAAAGGGAATCCGGCCACATTGAAGGGTACCTGTCGCAATTCTAAAGGTATACACTTTTTCTTGTGTACACACTTTTACATATGTCTGTATAGACACTTTTTTGTATGTACGGACAAAATGTCTGTATAGACACTTTTTTTTTTGGACAAAATGTATTTGTCCCCCAATACGTTTTGTCTGCACAATAAAAAATGGCTAGCATGTGTCTCAAGTCCAACTCAGGCTGTGTTTTCCTTTGATTGTGAAAAGCACTTTTAGCTTTTTTTTAAAAAAAAGCAATTTGGAGTGATTGCAAAAGGCTGCTTTAGCTTTTATAAAAGTGCTTTTGGGTAGAAGCTGGAAGCTACTCCCAGCTGCTTCTATCTGCTTTTGAGGTTATTTTGTAAATTATACCATCTCATTTATCCAACTTTATCAAACAATCATTTTTTTACCAAACATTCCAACTTTAACTTTTTCATTTTAATCACTTCTATTCTCAAACACTCCCAACTTTTACCATTAATCACTTTTCAAAATCACTTTTTTAAAATTTAAGCAATAGCAAACATAGCCTCGAAAATATAAGCCCAGCACGAGGTATATAAACACAAAACGCTGAGGAATGAGGCATGAAGTCAGAAATTCTGAACCTCGGCCAAGAAGATGGAGTTTGCCAAGAGGAAAGCTGCGACTTTAGCTGCAATGAACTCGCCGGAGCCGGACAAATCTCCGAAAGGCAGCATAGACGCACCCATCGTTCCCCTACTCACAACCATCAACTCCCATCCTTTTTATTTCACCACCAGCTCTTGCTCCGGCCGCATCTCCATCTTCGCCCACCCCACCACACCTTCTTCAACCAACCCTAAAAAGGCCAAAGGTGGGAAATGGGTCTTCATCTCACACGACCCAGTTGATCCTAACTCAGTTTTACCACTTCTGTTTGGAAGCGAGTCGACTCAGGTCGATCCACACCACAGCCTAGTATTCAGGTTCGAGCCTCTAATTATTGCCATTGAGTGTAAAGACGTGGAAGCGGCTCAGTGGTTGGTCTCATTGGCCATATCGTGTGGGTTTAGGGAGAGTGGGATCACTAGTGCCACTAAAAAGAGAGTGATAATAGCTATCAGGTGCTCCATTCGATTGGAAGCTCCTTTGGGGTATAGCCAGAAATTAATGGTTTCGACGGAATACTTGAAGTATATTGTTGAGCTTGCTAATGAGAAGATGAGTGCTAATAGAAAGAGAACTGATGGGTTTCTTGATGCTCTGTTAAAGAAAGGATCTTTTGGGCATCATATTAGCAATGGAGAGATTTTGGGCAAATATGAAGTGGATAGTGATGAATCTTCACCTTGTCTGGATGGGCCCGAGTCAGAATTCTTGGAAAGTTCTTCCACACATTTGAATGATACAAAATGTGGTAATTAAGAACTTTCTTTGTGAATTGACTCGCTAGTTGACCATATCTTCTACTTTTCTTTTGTTGTGTGTATGCTGGCTGGTATTATGGTCTTGTGATACTGCTATTGGTTATATTATTTTATAGATTTGACTTAATTGGAGGCTTTTTTCTATCAGATTATCTCTATTTGTTAGTCTTAGATTAGGAAATAACTACATACAATACTTGATTGAATAGTGTATTTCTTCATTTTTAACCATCTAATGTAAGAATAAATCAATAACATACATACCACTCTCCCCTTCATCCCCCCCTTCATCCCCCCCCCCCCCTCCCCAACCAAACAAGGGCTGAAGATTTGGCATAGCATGCAATGTCATTGCATGTTTACTTTACTGATTTAGACTTTAGAGAGCAGTAGAGCACAATCTCTAGGCATTAGATTGAATTGATTATTCTATTTCTGTGTGTATGGTGAGTTGTTTTGTAGCTTTACTTCTTTACTGCAAAGTGCAAACATCTTGTTAATTTCTGTGAATTTTATCCCCAAGGGTATGTTGGAACTGGGGGTGTATCATGGAAAGAACATTCTACCTCCGTCCCTTTTTATTTAACCATCTTTGATCCATTATTTTAACTGATATATTCATGTGAAACTTAATAATTTTATGCTTTTATGATAGTATTTTTAACAAAGAACATTTTCATATCATTTTCATATTATCAATATTACCATGACTTGATAAATATATAATTGGTCAGAGTTTAACATCATTGACTTGAAAAATAGTTTTTGGCTAAATAAAAGGGGACAGAGGGAGTATAATTTGAAAATAAAACATTAGTTGGAACTCACTAAATTTTGTATTGACATTTTCTCAAACTCATTGTATGATTTGTATCTATCTATTTACATTATATAAAGACTTTAAATTATACTTCGCTCCCTACCACTAAGGTTTTCCAACCTTCCCTATTTAGTTGTCCCAAAAAGATTTGCATTTCCATTCAAAGTAACAAAATTGCGGTTCATATTATTTCTCTTTCTACTCAAATTTCAATCACACAATTTTTACCTTACTATTCCACGTGCAAGTCAAGATTGGCCAAACCTTTATGGGAAGGGAGTAATAAAACATTAATCTTGTTTCATTTTATTTTACATATTCCAAGTTAAAACCAAACACAAGAAACTAATTCGTTTGTCACTGTTTTTCTATTGCTAGCATTTTCCAGGATCCAGAAATGCCTGAACTAAATAAGACAAAGAATTCAAACTCATTCACAACCCTCTACGCATAAATCTATGTATACATGTAAATGCGTAAGAATTTGGTAATAGTCTAACTACTATGTCTTGTTGCAGGATACATTCCCTTAAAATATGACAGCCAATCTGAATCTTTAAATCATTGACAGGATCGTTGGTTTTTGGTTTGAACCTATCGAGCACTCAAATGCTAATCACTGGCGAGTCAATTGAAAGGATTTTCCTGTGGGGTCACTCTGCTTCTGCAATTGATGATGCATTTGACAAGAAGGTTCTCATTTTTGGTGGGTTTGGAGGTCCAGGCAGACATGCACGAAGAAACGATTTGCTGATTCTTGACCTAGAATTCAGTAGATTAGAAGTTGTTGATGTTCAGGGAATGCCATTATCACGTGTGGGTCATACGTCTTTAATAGTTGGAAAGCATATGTATGTGATTGGTGGAAGAGCTGACCCACTAAATATTCTGAATGATGTGTGGGCTTTTAGTTTGAACAAGAAAGAATGGAAGCTCTTGCAGTGTTCTGGCTGTTTATTTCCACCAAGGTAATTTGCTATGCATCTTTACTTTAGCTCTGCTAAGTGCATTAGATGTCTTCGTTTTTTGTACCTGTGATACAGAATTATTCTTTTTTATTTCTAGCTTCTTTATTAGTGTTGTTGTTATAATTATTATTCATCCCTGCTTGTTTTTAAGAAAAATTCCAGAAAATGGTCTTATTTTTATTTCAGTGTTTGGTACATTACTGCTACTAAAAGTACTATGTGTTTGGAGGATTGTAAATTGTTAACTTGTTATGGTTAGCATATTATGGATAACTGATGACGACACTCAAATTGTAAGCCAAAATAATCAGATATGATTTTCATTTTCCTTGAAATAATCATCATCTTCCTAAGGAAGAGACTTTCTACCCCTGCTGTTGTGGTGTAACCTCCTAATTTATTTTCTGTAAAATTGAACACTTTATCATGCAGACATCGACATGCAGCAGCAGCGGTGGGTTCAAAAATATATATATTCGGAGGAATTCAGGCTGATGTTATATTGTCATCATTACATGTACTTGACACAGAAGCCATGACATGGACTGAACATCAAGCCGAAGGAGAGCATCCATGTCCCCGTCACTCCCACTCCATGGTTCCATACGGAACCCAACTATATATATTTGGGGGATATGATGGGGAGAAACCCCTAGGTGACCTTTTTAGTTTTGATACAGAAACGCTTCTCTGGAAGAAGGAAACTATCCATGGTAAACTGCCAAGTCCTAGGTTTTCCCACTCTATGTTTGTTTATAAGAATTTTATTGGCATTATCGGAGGATGTCCCGTTACTCAAAGTCAATATGAACTGTCCTTGCTTGATATGCGTTCACACCAATGGAAGCATATTGTGGTCAATTCCTTAGAAAATGATCTTTTAGTTAGAAGCACTGCTAACATTATAGGTGATGACTTAATCATGATTGGTGGTGGGGCTGCATGTTACGCATTTGGTACCAAGTTCAGTGATCCGGTGAAAATAAACCTTTTCCCACTGTTGTCACTGAAAAGTGGAGAGCTTGGAGAATCTGGTGAAGAAAGTGGAAAATCTATTGATGGTTCCTTTTGGGCTATAAGGATTGAAAGAAAATATGCAAAGTTGGTGAAAGACGTTTTGAAAAAAATTGGATGGTTAGATCTTCGAAGAAAGGTTTACTCGCTTGATGATGGAATACATATATGTTTGCCTGTGACAGAATTTTTTTCCTCAATATTTCCTGATAAGAGAACAGACTCTTCTGCTTATTTCGATTCTTCAAAACCGATCTTTGAAAGTGAAAATCCTTTAAAAGATATTTCCAGTTCAACGGAATTCAAAGCATTGAAAGTTCTTACAGAATGTCATGCAACGAAAATTGAAGATAAAGTTGTAAAAGTGAAAAAGGCATCAAACACTTCTTTAGAAGTAATGAAGGAATCTGTAGTCTCTTTAATCAGTCAAAGGGGATTGCCGTTACAACTCTTAGATCAGCTACCATCAAGGTTTCATAAGTTTCGTTTTTTATTTCTTTTAAGAAAATTTACATGTTTTTGTTGATATATATGATTTAAGTCATTAAACAATACTTTTTCCCTTAGATGGGAGCGTTTGGGTGATATTGTAGTGCTTCCTAGGACGTGCTTCAAGGATCCTCAGTGGGATTCTATTGGGACGGAGCTTTGGAGTGCGGTTGCGAAGTCACTTGGAGCTCGCCGGCTTGCTCGACAAGTAAGATTTAGTTATTATCATTGATTAACATATTGACCGTTAAGTTGCATCACAAAATTATGCACAAGTAAATGATTGAATTAGTTTACAATGCTTATTAGATGTTTCAAACATCTATAAGTGGAATTATATATTTATATCATGTATTGTGTAATATCTATAATAGTCTACAAAATAGGTGTCACATTGGAGAAGTAATGTAGTTTCGGAATATCTTTCAGCTTTTGTTCTTCTAGTCAATTGAATATTTTCTCCCATCTTTGACATTTTCTTAACTTATGTAGGGGACTTATTGACCTACAGTAGTCAAGTAATAAAAAATTTCCATTTGTTCGTTTCCATCTCAAATACAGATCGGTGACTAATACCCTTTATTAGAAAGATTAAAGATCTCTAGCATCATAATGGATCAATCTTGCTTTAATATTCAAACTGTACAGAAAGATTCCATTGAAAAAGAGGTATTACTTTCAATACTGTTAGGAAAACTGCAGAAAAGTGACCATAAAATGTATCAATAATTGAATTGTAAAACAAATTAATCATACACCTTTTTGTACTTTTTGTATATAAAGAAACTACTAATGCAGTGTGCCAAAATTTGCAGGGCAGAATATCTCCAAGTGGCACAAGAGATAGTAATTTGGAGATGCTAATTGGAGATAATGGGTGGGTACATCACCGTGAAAATGGAATTTTATATTCATTTGATGCTACAAAGTGCATGTTCTCCTGGGGCAATCTCTGTGAGAAGCTAAGAATGGCCCACCTTGACTGTACAGATGAAGTTATAGTGGATTTATTTGCTGGGATTGGATATTTTGTGCTTCCCTTCCTTGTGAGGTAATACTATTTTTACCCATTTCAAATTTCTGTAGCAATATAAAATCTGATGTCTTTAATTGTTGTTTGGAACTTATAAATACTAGGGAAATTGGAAGAGTATAAATTTGGAAGGATATAAATTTTTGAAGAGCAGCTCGAACTCAATTAATTAATTTATGTTAAATGTATGTTGGGACCATAGTTGTCATGGCGCATGGTGACATCCAACTTGGAACTCAATTAATTTACTTTAAATGCAAATTGGAACTCAATTTATTTATATGTATTATATACAGAGCAAAAAAATCAAATAATGAGATAACTTTCCTTAGCACATCCTTTTATAGCATTTTCCAGGATCCAAATCATACCCGTAGGATCCGGATTTTGGGAGAACCGAACCGGATTAGTGAACCCCAGTTCCAAACCGAAGGTACTACGCGGTTTATGTTCCAGTTCAAAAACAGGCTGTTCCGTTTGAACCTTAAACCTCGGGCAGGTCTCTACCCATAGGAGGTGTTTCACACTAACATTTGATTTTTAGATAAAATGGGTTTCAGAATTATTGGTTACCATTTACTTAAAAGTGTGTTTTTGTATAAGCTGAAGTAGTTAAGAAAAATATAACTTTCTGGTTGAGCCCTCCCCCGACATAATATATTTTGTGTTCACTGCAGGGCTAATGCCAAGCTGGTATACGCTTGTGAGTGGAACCCCATGGCTATTGAGGCACTCCGCAACAACCTTGAGGAAAATCTCGTGGCTGATCGTTGTGTAGTGCTTGAAGGAGACAATCGAATTGTAGCACCAAAAGTGGGCAGTTTACCTTCCATGTTTTTGTTTTTAATTACGTGTTCAGCATAGTAACAATATTATTTTCTTTTGCTTGTCTTTTGGGGGTGGATATGCAGGGTGTTGCACATCGTGTTTGCCTTGGGCTCTTGCCGTCAAGTGAGGGAAGTTGGGTCACTGCTGTGAGAACATTAAGGTATTTTTATCATCTTAATGTTCTGTTAAATCTAAACTCTTTTGGGATTAAGGCTTGGATGTTTTTGTTGCTGTAATGTTCTGTTAAATCTAACAAAATTCTCCTGTGTATCTAGAATTCTAAGTGTAATGGCCCCTTCAATTTATAATTGTTACACTTCTCTTCCTTCTCCAGATATTCTTTAGTAGATAGTATTTTAAGATATAACATAGTTAGACAGCCAAAACAGAGAGTCCATTTGGTATGATTAAAATGTATGAAGTTATTGGTTCTGCTTTTCTGCCAAAGTTGCTGATGGATTGGCTGGATTTGTTGAATTATCTGACAGGAATTATTTAAAATATAAATTTATTTAAATATATTAAAGGGAATAATTTTTAAAATAAAAGTAAAAGTATCTAGTTTTAGCCAAAAATTAACTCATGCTCCCACCCACAGCCAGCCAGTGCAGTGACATAAGGCAGTGTTTGATCAAAACACTGGTTGATAAGGTTTGTAAGAGAGAATGGAGCCAAACAAAAATGTTCATAGTTTTGGATTTACTTGTTATTCATACTGTAACTCATCTTTTCGAAGTGCAGGGAAGAGGGTGGGGTGATGCACATTCACGGGAATGTGAAGGACTCGGAAGAAGTCTCATGGACCCAACATGTTTTACAGTCTATTGAAGATATCGCCAGATCCGAAGGTGGGTAAATTATCAACCAGTGTAGTTTTTATATACATAATTTTAAATTATTGATATTGATTTGAATGTTAGTGAGACCCCAAACTCTTTTGAGATTAAGGCTTGGATATTGTTGTTAGTTTAAATATTATGTAGTAGTATAAAACATTTAACTTTATGAGGTTATTTCTTAAATATTAATGATATAATTTTTTTTTTTGCTCTCTTTTTCTCATAGTATCTGTTTTGTTAAATGCCAACATCCTTGATTGGGATGGGTTTCGAACCTATGACCTCCTCCTTGGGAGTATCACATTGATGCCATCAAATCACAAGGTGCTTGGCATTAATGATATAAATCTTAGGGATAAAAATGTGACTAAAGTTATTATGAGCATACCCCCATGTAGGGGTGTAGGTAGGGGCCTTGCGGGGCTATGGCCCACCCCAAACTTGAAAAATTGTTTTAATTTTTGTGTAAAAATTTATCTTATGAAATTATTTGTTGCGGCCCAACTGAACACATAAAATTTATGTGTAAAAATTTATTTGCCTTGCCTATGCTCCTCCCTATGCTCCTGCCATCACAGTCACTACAGTATAAATTTAAACATAATCTTGGTCACTAAAGTTACGAGCATACTTCATTTTTGTCATATTTTCATCATTATTTCTAACATTATTATCACTGGAGCTTATAATTTGCAGTTCAGGACAAAGGTAGTACAAGAACACTATTTGCCCCTTTATTTATTTGAGATGTAAATAAGCATTATAAAGAATGCCATCTAAGTTATTCTTCTCTACAAAACTAAGGGTATTGGATTATGTTCTTAGGTCGTGTTTGGGACATTTCAGTAGAACACATGGAGAGAGTGAAGTGGTATGCCCCTCGCATTCGCCATCTTGTTGCAGATGTAAGATGCAGGAGGCGTGGTGAATAGGGATGAGTGATACATGTAAGATACTAAGATATCCTTGCTTCTGCAAGAAAGCTATTTCTGGAGGTCAGGTGGATTGCATGTGAAGAATATGCCGAAGTGAGTGCTGTTTTTAAGTTTTAGAAAGCGAAAAATAAAAACGGTTTCTTTAATTTTAAATTTTGAACTTGAGATTTCTTTGAGTTAAATGATTTTTAAAGCATGATGCCTTTAACTACCAAGGTTCCTAAAATATAGGTGGACCTGGACCACCTGGTCGAGCTCCGGTTTCGGTCTAGCCGGTTCAGGGTCCAAAGAATGAGTGACCTGTAACCAGGACCAGATAGTCTGGATATGGGTCCGTTTCTGATCCCAAACTGGTTTATATCGTATTTAAAAAAAACCTGAACTAGTTTGCCCCGGGCTATTATGGATTCACTGGAATCAGTTCTAACCCACTTCAGCCCAGAATAATAAAAAGAGAAATTTACTATTCACCCCCTAAGGTTATGTCATAATTATTAACGCAACCTTGCATTTTCAAAAATCAACTAGTTACCCCCTGAGTTTGGATCATTCTCGTTTTTTGCCCCTTCACGTTAATATTTGTTAAATTTAAATTTAATATAATTCTTAAATTCAATGAAAAATGTCTATAATATTAATTGTTAATGTAAAACAAATTATTATCATAACTATAAGTCATTGTTGTTGACCATTGTTTTTCTACTTAGCTACTCCATCGTGGAATTAATATTATTGAGAGGAATTAAGTGAAAATAATCACAAAGCAAGTAAGATATAAAAATATCATGAATTTTTAATATTTTTATTTTAAAAAATTAAATATCATCCAATATTATAAAACGAATAAACTTTTTACACTCAAAAAATATTTTGTAAAGATAAAATCATCACAAATTAGTAACAGAGTTATTAACAATTTTTTTAAAATAAATTAAAATATGTGATATTTTAGGTTTAAGATCACACATTATATAAAAAATTCTTTTTATGTATCCCATGAATATGACTCGTGAGTCTTCCCCTTGACTACTCTCTTAATAGTTACTCCATGATCGAGTAGTTAAGTAGAAAAACAAATGATCATCAACAATGACTTATAACTGTGATAATAAATTATATTATATTTTAAAAATTAATTTTATATACAACTTTCATTGAATTTAAGAGGTATATTAAACTTAATTTAACAAATATTAACGAGGGGTATATCGTGAGAATAATAAAAATGGACAGCCAGTCCAGTATTTTATCTGCAAGGTCCTGGTTTGATCCGGTTCCGAAACTGGCACTGGGCCCACTGCTGTCATACAGTATTGATGACCCAAATTATAAGCATCGGTGGCTAGAGTGCAACGCAAGAGAAGAGTTACTACATGGCCGGATCTGATTGTTGTGGCTTTGGTTGTGGTTGCATTTGACCATTTGTTACTGCAATGTACTCTAAGGTGGCTGCCACTCAAGAGGAGCCACGGTGGTTGTTGCCGTCATTGTCCCCTGGCCTCATTTAACTTCCCCTTCTTACCTTCTTTATTTTACTGCATGCCATGTTGTTGGACTTGTAGGGCTTGGGGATGTCAAACTCCAGATGTTACTCCAAAATCCAAATTTAACCGTGGGTAGATTGTCGGGGCAGCAACGTGCTCTAGTCGCTGTAACGTACAGTGAAAATAAACTTGCTTAACTAATACTATGTACTATATTACGGATTACTATGGTATTTTGCTAGAATGATTTTTTACTCCCCAGTTCCTAGGAGTTTTTTTTCGAATTAACGCGATTAAATAATTAAGTAAATACTGAAATAATGTTAGGTTAAAACTATGCGGGAAAATGGAAATTAATAATTCAACCTTTTAGCGGTCTTCTTTCAATAATCCCACCTTTTGATTATTCATGAATAATCCAACCTTTGCACCCTATCTTCATTCGTTGGTCCCTGATCGGTTAATGACCTGCTATTCCAAGTTATTTTCTTATATTTGCAAAATATTATCTTTGTGAAACAGTGAAAGATGAGATTTATGGTATAATGATTTGCAAAGATAAGAAAATAGCTTGGAATAGCAGGTCATCAACCGGTCAGGGACCAGTGAATGAAGATGAGGTGCAAAGGTTGGATTATTCACGAATAATCAAAAAGTGGGATTATTGAAAGATGACCGCTAAAAGGTTGGATTATTAGTTTCCATTTTCCCAAACTATTTTCCAATATACTGCTGGGCTTATCCTGGGTTGGGGAAAGTCGTCATTCGGTTTGGCGACTTAAAAGTCGTCATTCGGGTTGGCGACTTATAAGTTGCCAAACAGTTTGATGACTTCCCCTTGCACGGCTGCACCTGCAAAACCAATACACCCTCAAACAACCAGTTTCCTACCATTACAAAATATACAAAACCTGCTCACAAAACATACAAAACACTAGTAACATACCTGATACAAATAACATACAGAACAGAATATTCATAACCAGTAAAACACAATACAAGCATCCAATATTCATAACCAAACACATCATAAACAAAGGAATAAGTACTAATAACACAATATCCAATTGTTTGCAAGTGGAAATACGTAAAAAAGCAAAGTGTTTCTACAACATTCGGTGTACATGAATAAGTCCAATAATAAAGACGAACTACAAGTTTTCATGGTTTTCTTTATCGTCTTGGTCATGGAGATGTGGTTGTTGACGCATACGCCTACGTCGTCGTCGTGGTTGAAGAACAACTCTGTCACGCTGAGTTTGGGATGTACAAGCTGCTACTGCGCTAGATGTCAATGCCATAGAATCCTGATAGCGGGTCATATGTATAAGATGACCATAGTTGACTCGCTCCAACACATCGGAACACAGGGAAGCAATGTTCGTCAGAACCTGGCCGTACGGTCCACGTCATGCATATCACTCACTGTGGCAGTTGCTCGCTCATGTATACGCTGCAAAACTCGTGTCTGAAATTTGAAACATAATTATAATTAGTTAGAAATAATTAAAAGTGTTAAATAAAGAACATGAATTAGTTTAGTAATTAGTAGTACACTCACCATCAAGTGCAAAGTCATGGAGCTAGGCTGATAAAGGTGAGTAGGAAGTCTGAAAGAAGGAGACACAAACAACCGCGTGATGTTGTAATACCATCCCATGTAGTCTCCCGAAACAGATGAGAGTAATGTCGATGTCTCAGTCACAACAAGTTCCGCTCGCCTCTCCCATAGTCCCATATAGTCACGTATCGGACATGTCTGAGCGATCAATCCTCTGTATGCTTCCCACACCTATCCACCCTATCAAGATCTACACATGTGTCGACAGGTGCTGAAATAACCTACCCATAGCCAAACTGCCTATGTACACGATCAGGAAAATGAAGCTCAACAATGTCAAAACATATCAACACACACGTGCTCGCCATATATGATAATGCTCTCGTCCTGCCGGGGCAAGTCCTCTAACATCTGAGCTGTATATGGCATCCATGTACTCTGTTTCATAAGGATAAAAAATTAGTATTATTGCTATTCATATGATAGTTAATGTTATATTATGCACACCAAACTTGATCATCAAACTTGATCATCGACGACGAAGTTTCTCCTCGATCCTGCGAAGGACTGGAAATGGAGAACCGCTGCCATGGGCGAAGTAGAAGTGCTGCATGGAGATTGGAGAAGAAGCTTTTTGGAAGAGTCACATAATGGAGAAGAAGCTTTTTGGAGATTGGAGAAGAAGTGCTCGGTGCTGCGAAGGACTGAGACTAGGGATGGACTCGGGCCGGGCGGCCCGGCCCGGAACCGGCCCAGCCCGAAACCGGCCCAGCCCGGTTACTGTTTGAACCGGCCCGGCCCGGGAACCGGTCCCGGGGGCGGTTCGGACCGGGCCGGTTACTGTGTGGTTCGGGCCCGGGCCCTTTGATTGGCGAACCGGCCCGGCCGGTTCGGGCCAAATTATTATTATTTTTTTTTTGAATTTTTTTAAGTTTTTGGGTTGGGCTTGGTATTTTGGGCCATTTGAGGTGGTTTGGGGTGGTTTGGGGGTGAGGGGGGAGGGTTAGGGGTTAATTAGGAAAAGCCAAAAAAAAAAAAAAATAGAACCGAGGCCCGGCCCGGCCCGGACCCGGGATTACCCGGGCCGGTTCCGGGCCTCCCATTTCTGAACCGAGGCCCGGCCGGGCCCAGGCCCGAACCGGGCCCGAACCGGAACCGGTCCACCCATAACTGAGACGAACGAGAACTAACGTATGTCACATTTTAGAAAAAAATAAAAAAGGGTAATACTTTTGGAAATGCAAACACCAACAGTAATATTGGGGCCATTTTGTCTAATTTCATCTCAACTTTGTGTTGTATTAGTTGAAATGCACGCTATCTTCCTCCTAATAACATATACTACCTCTGTTTCGTTCAAAGATTCCTATGGCAAAATGACACGATTATTTAGACAATAACTAAATATGTTAGTTCAAGTATATTTTGAGAAATAATTTTGATGAATATATAATATAATGTGTTATTGATCATAACTGTAATGTTACAAATATATTATTTTTAATATTTGATGATTATATTGTTATTCAAGAGTGTTAATTGTTTCCTAAAATAGAAAACGAGAACCTTTAATTGGGACGTCCAGAAAAGGAAAATGAGAACCTTCAAATGAGACGGAGGGAGTACTATTTTTTTCAAAAAAAATAAAATAACCTATACTAGTATGCATATGAAAAGAAAAGGAAAACTAAAAAGAAAATTTATAAATCCTCATTTTGAACACATATGGAGTACTCCGTTTTTTCAAAGGATAGGGATATACCATCTCATCATATCATAAGGAGCCAAGGGGTGGCCCGGGACCCGACCGGACCGCCACTGTGCAGGACCGGACCGGCCCGGTTGACCAGAACCTGGATCGGGCCTAGGACCTGACCCGGGGGTGTTTTGGGGATGGGCTCAGGCTGCCGCTCCCTTGGAATCGGCCCGACCCGGCCGGTCCGAGCCCATTTTTTTTGGGGGATTTTTTCGACTGGTTTGGGTAAGAGGCGGGCTGGGTAGTTTGGGGGTGTTTGGGGGGGGGGGGGGGGGGTAGAATTAATAAGCAAAAGAAAAATATTACTCGACCCGGGCCCCGCCCAGGGCCAGAACATAGCCGGGTCAGTACCGGGCCTTCATTTCCCAGACCCGGTACCGGTCCATCCCTAAGAGGAGGAGAAACATTCAATCAAAATATTCAAATCAGATAAAAAAGATTCAACAAAGTTTAGAAATATTCAAATTGGATAAAAAAGATTTAGATCAAGTAAAAAATATTCAGATCAGATAAAAAAGATTCAGATCAATTTACAAAGATCTAGACCAGAAAAATTCTGATCAGATCAGAAATATTCAAATCAGATAAAAAGATTCAATCCAGATTAGAAAGATCCAGATAGAAGAGATTGAGATCAAATCATAAAGATTCATATTAGATCAGAAAGATTCAAATCAGATAAGATCAGAAAAATTCAGACAAAATTAGAAAAATTCAAATCACATTAAATAGAACTTAAAAGATTTGGATTGAAAACATTCAAATGAGACGAAGAAAACAGTTTCCAAACCCCAAAGTTACTATGCATAAGGATGTTTTTACTTAGACTTTAATTTGACGGTTTGATTTGATCTGGTCTATTTAAGTCTGGTCTGGTTTGTTTTTTGAGTCTGGTCTGGTCTGGTCTAGTCTAATCTCTATGTATTTTATAATTACGAAAGTTAAGTCTGGTCTGGCTTGTTAAATTTTGATATGGTTTGGTCCGTTTATGTCTGGTTTGATTTGGTCTGATCTGTTTAAGTATGGTCTCGTTTGAACCGGGATTCAAAATAGTTGAGCCCGAATTGGTTTTGGGCGGGTTATTTGACTTATACAGCACTTCAGAATCATCCGTATTACGGAGTATTATTATTGAAAAACATTATCACCCCGGGAATCGTTCCCCCCATTCTGTTCTTTCTGACAGGTATTGTTCGCCACCGAACGTCATTCACCATGTCCACAGCCATTCGACTGCGTCGACTTGGCGCGATCGCTGCTCTCTCTGGTGGAGCTTATACTCTCATCCGCGACCCCTCTTTCTCCTCCAACGACCACGGCACCAACTCTGCTTTTGATGCCGTGCAGAGGAAGATCACCGACCCTTTCGCTGTCTTGCCGCGCCGAGCCGATCAGGAGGCGGCTTTGATCGGAACCAGCGCTGCCAATCCTCTCGATATTCTCGTTGTTGGCGGTGGCGCCACAGGCAGCGGCGTCGCCCTGGATGCTTCCACCCGCGGTCTCCGAGTTGGCCTTGTTGAGCGTGAGGACTTCGCTTCTGGTACCTCCTCCAGGTCCACTAAACTAATTCATGGAGGTTAGCATCTCGATATGCGCATACAAGTACACCCAACACACACAATGTCACAACTATACAAGCGATATGTATGATGAAGCTGAAGGGAGAACAATGAGCAGCTGTGATTTGATTTATGAATGATTTGATGCTAGAACTGAGTTAGTTCTCGTTTATTTTGAAATGAATGAATCAGTTTTGGTGTCCGTGGAATTGGACATCTCTCATCATTACTACACTGTATCAATTAATTTTCTAGAATTAGTTCTATAAATTATGTATTCTGTTTTAGCTCTATTTGCCGTTTCGGTGTGGTTTCTTGCTTGACCTTTTGGATCTATGATTTAGTATATGATTAGCATACCTCTTGGAATTCACAATGGCTACAAGTAACAAATCATTAGGGAAATACCCGCATGACTGGTTAATTCTTGAATTACATGTCCCCCTCAACATGTAGAAGTTAGGATTCTTGTAGTATTTCTTTAGGAATTACGAGCATTAGTACTACACAATTGGGGTATCATTTTATATGGCTTCTTCAATACTATTAGGTTCAAAGATAATGGCCGGTGCTAAACTTGTTATATCTGTGCCAAAATTTGGAGGAATGGAGGGTATTATATGGGTGTCGGATATTTCATCAATAACCGATAGAAAATCTTACCTCTCTATATCACACTGAGAGTTCATTGATGATCTAATTAGACATTTAAGGTAGAACCAGATTAAATGTTTCATATATTGTTGTGATTTATTGATCTGTGGAAAATTATGCTTTTTTCCCTTGCAGACGTGCATCTCTATCAATTTGTTATATACTAATGATTAATTTACTACTTATACTTGAAATAACCCATTTTGGGGTTCCTTCAGGTTTTCTCCTAACACCCCTGGTTCTACCTTTTACTTTATGCTATGATGTTATCTCGAGGTTAAATATTTTGTCCAGGAGTCCGCTATTTGGAGAAAGCTGTTTTTAACTTGGACTATGGGCAGCTGAAGCTTGTCTTCCATGCCCTTGAGGAACGTAAACAGATTATTGACAATGCACCACACCTCTGCCATGCTTTGCCTTGCATGACACCATGTTTTGATTGGTTTGAGACGATCTACTACTGGGCGGGTTTGAAAATGTATGATCTGGTCGCAGGACGACGCTTGCTGCACATGTCCAGATATTATTCAGCAAAAGAGTCTCTGGATTTGTTTCCCACACTTGCAAGAAATGTTAAAGATAGAACCTTAAAGGGAACAGTGGTATATTATGATGGACAGATGAATGACTCAAGGCTAAATGTTTCAATAGCACTGTCTGCTGCAATAGCTGGAGCTGCTGTTCTTAACCACGCTGAAGTAGTGTCCTTTCTCAAAGATCAGGATAGTGGGAGGATAATCGGTGCTCATATTCGGGACAATCTGTCAGGTGTGTTATGCTTCATGTTGTTACTATATCTTGATTCTCGAGTAAATATTTATTTTTCAATCCCTTTCATGGTTGTGTGCACAAGTTTCATTATAAGCATTAGTCTGTTGGTCATTCCAAGCATATTTATATGGAAATCGTCCGTAGTTTTCCCAGAATTAGGAGTAGTTTCTCCTTAAATGTGCTAGGAAGGACCATTAGTGACGAAACAAAAGAAACTTGTCTATCCAAACTAAAACCAATTTGATGATCAAAAGAGTGAATAGGGACACCAAAATTGTGGGAAACAAAATCGATATTTACTCTTTTATCTTTTGGTCATAAAAAGCAAAACATTGAATTGTAGTTATATTTTTTCTCGTAATGTTTCATATTTTCATGACTGATTTAACCATATATGCACTTCTACTGAGCAGGGGTATAGTAGGGGAACCTTTTAATTGGCTAAGTGGCTAACAAAGAGTTTGCACGAGCAGGGATATAGAGGGGGAACAATTTTAATTAGCTAACGACAAGTTTGTGCGAAAATAGTCAAATACATGTGTGACTATTTAGGTGGGGTGGATGGAATTGTAGAAAGTCAAACTAAAAGGAAAGAAAATATCCAGGATAAATTCATGGGATATATACTGGTTTAACCTTAAAGATTACTCTGTTGATTTGTGATTTTAAATCACACGTGAATTAGTTATCCACAGAGGCACAGATCATGGATTCAGATTCTCTTGGGTGCTTTTAATCTGTCAAAGTTTTTAAAATAAACTCATGTAGCTTAGTAGCTGGTTTAGCTCCCTTGGTAAAAGTTTTATGATCTTAAAAAATCTTAAACGCAGTTGCTTAGCTATATTGCACAGGCTGCATAACGATAAACTACTCTGTATTAGTTTCATGTACAAAGTTTGATTTTAGGTCACTTTAAATTGGCGCGAGTTGTTTATATACACAACTATTGCTCATGGATTGCTTTGTATGCGGCTCTGCCATGTAGAGGTGATAATATGGGTGTTGAAGAGGAAGATTTTTTTTAGCTAAGCAACTTGTTAATAGGAACTCCCATTATTAAAAAAATGAGCAATTGTTTGTTAATGATATGTGGCATTATGAGACCCACCAAAGTTGAGTGAAGAAACCCAACTTCAAGAACACCATTGGATATGCTCTTAGAGTTGGACGTCTGGATTTCTACTTTCTGAAATGGAATAGCCTCAGTACTCATCAACCAACTATTTTCCACTATAGAGCTATTACCTTACACTGCCGAATTCAGCAACCAGTATGACACTTATTGGCTGTATGGCATAAGTTATTTAGGTAACCAAGAAAGAAAGACATTCTCTTGTTTGGCTTGAGAAGAAAGTTAAAGTAGAACTGAGAAAAAGCATTTGGCCTACTCATAATCTTGTCTTTTATCTGGTGCGATGGGAGAAGTAAGGATGCCAACTTTTTATTTTTCATCTTCTCACTGTTAAGTTTTAACCTTATGCGTGCTGTTTTTTATTGAATGAAGGATGTGATGGTCATTTGATAAATATAATAATCTGTTTCATGAAAACCTTTCTTTCTCTACACTTTCCTTTCTATTTCTCTTATGCCAAACAATTCTAATAATTCACCCTATTTTCGCCCGCGTCTTCCCACTCTCTTTTTCAATTCTTTATCTCCCAATCCAAACAAACCATTATTGATTTGTAAAACAGTATTTTGCTATTTAGACTGTTATTTCCAGCTTATGTTTCTTCTGTGTTCTGTTTGAATCTCACTTTATGTCAGTGCACAGGAAAGGAATTTGACACATATGCAAAAGTAGTCGTGAATGCGGCTGGGCCATTCTGTGATTTTGTTAGAAAGCTAGCCAATACAAATGCAAAACCTATGATTTGTCCAAGCAGTGGTGTTCATATTGTGCTTCCTGATTACTACTCACCAGAGGAAATGGGTTTGATTGTGCCCAAAACAAAAGATGGTCGCGTTGTTTTTATGCTTCCTTGGTTGGGGAGAACAGTTGCTGGCACCACTGATTCAAACACCAATATTACATTATTGCCTGAGCCTCACGAAGATGAGATTCAGTTCATATTAGACGCGATTTCTGATTATCTTAACGTTAAGGTATTCCAGAATTATGTTTTAACCTTTCTTTTTCCCGTTTTCCTCCACAAGTTTCGCAGAACTGCATGACATCAACAATCCTCTATTTCTTAATTATAATGTTTTCTTTTCTTCTAACTTATAATTACTTTCTCATTTATTCTAACCAACAAAACAGTACTGAACTCTTTCTGAATCCTGACCATTTGATTTTTTATGCCTCAAGAGAAGTTGTTTAAGAAACTATAAAATGCTGTCTCTTCTTGATTGAGTTGTTCTGTTATGTTTGTTTTGCCCTCTTTTCCCTTCCCTTCTCTTTGCTCTTTTTAACAGGCCAATTTCTTTTTGTTTTGATGCTATCCAAAGACAGTTAACCTTTGTTTAGTTTTTGGAAAGAAATAAACTAGTGAAATGATTGACAAACAGGGTGGGATTTTGTGTAGCAGTCTTTTAAAAAAATACAGCATATTTGGTTTTTATGTAGCACTTCTTTTCAAAAATTTAATCTTGACATTAGGTGCGCCGAACAGATGTTCTTTCTGCCTGGAGTGGTATTCGCCCTTTAGCTGTGGATCCTAATACCAAGGATACAGCGAGCATATCCAGAGATCATGTTGTCACTGAAGATTTCCCTGGTTTAGTTACCATCACTGGTGGAAAGTGGACAACATATAGAAGGTAAATGAGACTGAATAAGATCCTAATTTCACATAAGCATGGTTGACACATCGCTGTGATTTTTTAAATGACGGGAAACCCACAGCTGTTACGCTTTGAGTGTGCTCACTGGGTAAACCCTCAGGCTGATGCTACAGCTTGCAAACCACATGAGCGTGGTGTGGCTTATTACGCAAGCCTTGTGTGATAGGCTCGACCTACTAGGTGTTAGCAGGGGAATTGAACTTGTAACTTCTCAGTCACTAGTTCACATACTCCACTAACTCGGCCACCTTTCGGTCACTATGATCTTGTGGCTATCTTAGGAGATACCCCCTCAAAGTTATATCTAAAAAATGTCTAGAATTTTTTTTATATTGAATGTTTTTTTTTTCTTTTTTAAAAGTGGGAACTATTTAAGTATGTTAATTTTAGTGAAACCATCATATAAGTGAAACATACAGCTAGAATTGATTATTTCCAATAGTTGCACCATACTGAAATTAAAAAGTTGTACTTTGGTGAAACATGACTTTTTTCATGATCAAGATAGCATTTTATTGGGTCCTTTAATGAGTTTTTTAACAACTCATTGCTTGGTTGATCCATTTCAGCATGGCAGAAGATGCAGTTGATGCTGCTATAAAGTCTGGAAAGTTAGGAGTAAGCACTAAATGCTTAACATACAATCTACAACTGATAGGTGCAGCTGGATGGGATCCTGCATCTTTTACGATCCTTGCCCAACAGTATGTGCGCTTAAAACAGTCACATGATGGGAAGGTTGTTCCGGGAGTGATGGACACATCTGCTGCCAAACATCTCTCTCATGCTTATGGTTCTCTTGCTGAAAGAGTGGCTGTCATAGCTCAGGTTTTATTTGTTTCTGGACTTTTAATTTTTATTCAACTTAGGTTCTCCCATAGGTCGGGGCATGTGGAGGTCCGGAGGTGGTCTCTTGTTAAGACTGGCCAAAATGTAATACGTCAAAAGGTAATAGTAATGCTCCTCAAAAAACAGTTTTATGAGAAGTGTTACTCTCATACTCCCTCCATCCCCAAAAATATCTTGCTACGTCAAGGTACAACTGATTAGTTTTGGCAAGGTACAGTTCTTGCAAGTTACCTACCGTACTTTTCTTTTAAGTTTGTTTGTTATCCTAAATTCAAAGCTCGTATTTGGAACACATCTGTTTTCGAAAATTAAATGAGTAAATGAGAATTAGCTACTTATGGTGCTGGCATGTATCTCTTGCGATAAAAACCAACTTTTTATGGGCACGGGGGGACCGATGGCGTATTTCATTTTAGCCCCGTCTTACACAAGCTTTGGTCTTCATTTTACCGGCTGCTATATATGATGACTTTTTATACTCTTACAGTAATATTCTGTTCAATGTTTACGGGTGCTGCTCCCTCTGTTCCTTTTTCTCTACTTGTTTTACTTGACACAGTTTTTAAGAAAGTTGAAACTCTGGCTGAAATTTGTTTGGAGGAGACAAAATCTTTATCAACTACATCATCTTTTCCTTACAAGGAAAGAATTGATAATTTAGGGATGTTTAAAAAACGGAAATAAACATTAAAAAGAGACATGAGGGACTATAATATCTACTTGTCTGTGTTTGTCTATTCTAAAGACATGAGGTCTCAGTGAATTATAGAGCAGTTCCATTTTTCGTTGACTTTGATTTCGTTACATTGCAGGATGAGAAGTTGGGTAAGCGGCTTGCGCATGGATACCCTTTCTTAGAAGCTGAGGTTGCATATTGTGCTCGCCACGAGTACTGCGAATCTGCAGTGGATTTCATTGCCAGACGGTGTCGTCTTGCATTCCTTGACACTGATGCTGCAAGCCGAGCTTTGCCACGCATAGTTGAGATATTGGCAGCAGAGCACGAGTGGGACAAACCTCGACAGAAACAAGAACTCGAAAAGGGGAAAGAGTTTCTTGAGACTTTCAAGTCATCCAAAAATGCGCAGTTCCATGACGGGAAACACACATAACCAAAGTGCGTATGTAATGATCTACTTACTAAGGAACCCATCTGGGAACACTCTAATACGCATAAAAAAATGTCCAGAAGAAGTCATGTGAGTCCCATTAAGCATAAGTGCATAACTCAATGGGATCCACATGGACTCCATGACTTTATTTTCATATTTGGTAATATGAGCGTATTGAAGTGTGTCTACTTGTTCCTTGGAATTTTTCAATAAATCATTACCTCCTTCCTACTTTATTATGCCTCTAGACCTGTGGTCAAAGATTTTCAACTTTCACTAGCCTCCGTAACATATATTAATAAAATGTGATTTATAGTGTGAAAGTAATATAGAAAAGCTTTTCTGTTAAAAAAGTTCTCATAATAGTACATTTTTTATACTCAAAAAATGCTGTCTACATTGCATTTATTGACTTTGACGAACTATGTATTCTCATGCAGGTTGGGGACATGAGGCCGGCCTGAATTCGGGAGGCAGATGCAAATGAAGATTATGCACCCTTGTCCCTTTTATATGATTGTTTACTTACACGTGTATTTTTTATTTTTTATTCACTTTATATGTATAGTTCGTACATAATAGCATATTTAATTTTCTGAAATCAGAAAAGTAACTCAATAATTGATAATAAAGGGTAAAGCAACATATTGTACTGGCTAACGAGAGTCCGGTCCATCATAAACTTGAGTGCTGATTCTGCTGAATGTGTGTATTTTATGATCCTTGTATTGATAAGTCCTGATAAAGTTTCCTAACAAAGCTACACATATTGAAATGTTTTAGAGCCCGTTTGGTAACATTGAAATTGACTTAATATATTGAAATTCATTAAATCCTAGTTAAAGTGATTGAATTGTGGAAAAAAGTATATTTAAAATATAGTTTATTGATAATATAAAGCAAAACTTATTAGTAATATAGCGTGCGCAATTAAAAATTACGTGCTTAGTAAGAAGTTTAACTGATAAGGCTGATCTAGGGCAGAACTAGGGGGTGCGAGCAGGTGCTACTTGTGGAAATATAGTAAAATTATCACAATATTAGTGCAATATAACTAGTCACTTCTTTCTTGACATTGCAACTAAAGAACTATATAAGAATGCATGCAAATGAAAGATTAAATAAATAAAGAAAAAATGAGAGAGAGGAATTAAAAAAAAAATCAACCCAGTAAAAGCATCCTAATAGACCTGCATAAAAACGGGTTCAGGCCGGGCTCGGGCCGAGCTTTTTATAAAAATTTTGCCCATCATATGTGGGCGGGCCTGGCCCGGCCCGCAAAAACGGTCCTAACCCCATGTCCATACCCGCCCGTAAGAGCGGGCCGGGTAGTCTACCGGGCCGCCCGGCTCAGAAAAACTTTAAATTTTTCAAAATTATATAATTTTTTTTAATACTTAAAAAATAATATAACAACATTTAAAAAATTGTTAATACTTCTTATAATGTTTATAAGTCTTTCACCACATACAAAAATAATACTTACACAAATATAATAATGAAAAACTACATCTAAAATTTAATTATTTAAAATTCAAGCACAAAGTATTATCTTTAAGTACAAAAATAGATACACAGTACGGAGTACTATATTAGTTGAGCTAGTTATTAAGAACTAAAAACTTAAATTTAAACATAGTAAACTATAAATATGTATAAAGATAAATTAGTAAATATAGATATACATATGTACATGTAAATAAATAAATAAATAAATAAATAAATAAATAAATAAATAAATAAATAAATAAATAAATAAATAAGTATATATATGTATGTATTTATACTAAATGTAGCGAGCCGGACTTATCGGCCCGAACGGGCCTACACCCTAACCCAAGCCCGCCCATATGTTATTGCGGGCCGGGCCGGTGGGTAAATATATATGCCTAAGCCCGCCCATTTGAGCAGGCTAGTTGGGCGGGCCAACTCGGTTTTGTGCAGGTCTACATCCTAAGTAGCCTACCACAGTACCACCGTAAGTACAACACTAGAGCAGAATTATAACTGGGGCGGGAGCAAAGGCACTAAATAAAAATTACAAACCGATCTTGTTTTAGAGAGAAATGACCATACTTGGTATTTATTGGTTTACAGGATCGCTAAGCTGAGAAGGAGGCTAAAATTGTTAAGTGGATTCCCCCAGAACCGGGATTCTTAAAGCTAAATTGTGATGGGTCTAGCCGAGGAAGGGGAAAGGAAGCCGGGGCAGGTGGACTGATACTCAACCACAAAGGTGAATGGGTGAGTGGCTTTATATTAAATATTGGAAAGACGGAAAGTTTTAAATCAGAGCTTTGGGCTCTAAGACAGGGTTTATTGTTAGCTTGTGATCTCGATATAAATAGAGTTATTGTGGAAGTTGATTCTGAAAGTATGCTAAAAGTTGTTAAGAATAAAAATAGTCTCAACAACAGAAGAGGGGTGTTGGTTCCGGACTGTCAAAAGCTTCTTGTAGATGAAAGGTTTATAAAATTTCAACACACTTTTCGCGAAGGAAATAATTGTGCAGATTCACTAGCTAATGCTGCTCACGAGTCAACAAAAGGTCTCTTAATACTCCATGAACCACCTGTCCGGATTAAGAGCTTACTCAGGAGGATGCTAATGATTTTGAGCGTATTAGATATTAATGTATTTCTATTTTTTTCACTTCGGATGTAACAAAAAAACAGTCGTACTAGGAAGACTTGATTTTCTCAGGAAATTCAAAACATAAAAAACTTGTTAATAACTCTGTTAGGCCATAGTGTCATACAAAGAGAAGGCCTAATTGTTTTTATGAAATTTTATATAATACTTCTAGCCAGGGGTGGATTCAGGTCGGGCCACCCGGCCGGTGGACCAGCCCGGCCCGCTACTGTGCGGGACCAGGATCGGCCCGGTTCTCGGGTCCGGGTCGGGCCTAGGCCCGGGGGGCAGGTCCGGGCTCGGGTCTTACATTTGGCGAACCGGCCCGGCCGGGTCGGGCCAAATTGTTTTTTTTTGTTTTCATTTTTCGGGGTTCCACCCGGGTTGGGCTTGATGGTTAGGAGGGGTGAGGGGGGTTTGGGGGGTGGGGGGGGTTAGGAAAGCCAAAAAAAATGGAGGCCCGGCCCTAGGGGTGGACTCGGGCCGGGCCAACCGGCCCGGAACCGGCCCGGCCCGCTACTGTGCGGGCCCGGACCGGCCCGGTGAACCGGTTCGTGCCCGGTTCGGGCCTCCCGGCCCGGTGGTATAGCGGTCCGGGCCCGGGCCTCCACTTTAGTGAACCGGCCCGGCCGGGCCAGGCCCGATTCGGGCTGGAATTTAATTTTTTTAATTTTTTTTTTTTGGAAATTTTTTTAAGTTTTGGGTTGGATTGGGTATTTTGGGTCATTTGAGGTGGTTTGGGACTTTGGGGTAGAGAGGGAGGGGTAGGGGGTTAAATAAGAGAAGAAAAAAAAATTAAAAATCCGGGTGGCCCGGCCCGGCCTGGCCCAGAACCGGACCCGGAACCGCCCACCACCGGTTCGGGCTCGGGCCTCATTTTTCTGAACCGAGGCCGGGCCAGGCCCAGGCCCGAACCGGGCCCAGGCCCGAACCGGGCCCGAACCGGAACCAGTCCACCCCTACCCGGCCCGGTCCGGACCCGGTGGCTACCCAGGCCGGTCCCGGGTCCACCAATTCTGAACCGCCGGCCAGCCCAGGCCTAGGCCCGACCCAAATCCACCCCTACTTCTAGTTCCTTTCTCTCGAAGAAAGTCTCGAACCGTGGCAGTGCAATTGCATCAAGTGCAAATTACATTACCAAAATTTAAATTTTGGTAGTAAAATTTTGCAAGCAAGCGTCACATATCAATGGTGTATTTGTTCAATCTAAAAACTAATAATGTCAATAAAAATATGTGTACAATGAATAGGTGCAAAGTTTAGTATTATTATTTCAATTCTCTATAAACAATATGGAGTATTAAAAACGGAAAAAATGAAAATTTGATGCTATATGGTTAACATGGAACACTCCGACTCTTGAGTGCATCTGCCACAAGTATACAATATTCCTGTACAACGGATAAAACACTCTTCCTCCACAAACTTTGCACAGTTGACAGACGAATTTTCCCTTTGGTTGGAATTTTATAGATGCAGTATCTCAGTTAGACGAGCCTCCGCATCAGCTGGAATATCTCTTCCTGGAACCTCTACCTTTAGAAGACGTGAATATCTGTAAAAGTTAAAAGCCGTTCAGATTTCTTTTTATGGAAGTAGGTAAGTAGGTATATAAAAATGTGTGTATGTGTGGACTATGTGGGTACGTTAGAAATGATTTATGCATGTATGTATTCAACATTTAAACTCACTCTGTGGTTGTAAATAGGTCCTCGTGCTCATTTATGAATGCAAGTAGGGCCTATAAAAAAAGTTAAATTGTAACAATGAATTATAATTACAATTACAGACGGGCAATTAGAGTAAGAGTAGATTGAAGGATTTTAATCATCACCTCAAAGGGCATGTTTAGTAGTTCATAATATGTTCTGACACGATCTAATCTCAACTGCACGGCTTCACTGTCAATTGAGGGGATTGCTGCAAGCGCCTTTTATATTTTTTATAAAAGCAAAAAAAAAAAAAAAACTATTAGCCAAGAACTCAAAAAATAGGTTTTGGGTTTAAACTTTGAAATGCTAGAAATGTTTATCAGAGAAGAATAGGGGGGGGGGGGGAACCTGTTCGAGTGCAATTGAGTTGCGACATATCTGTTGAACTCCAAGCAGATTGATAGATTTTATATCGGTCAAAGCCTATTAAGCAACCCAGTAAAGCACTACTTGTCATTAGTAAAGAGGAAAATCAGGAGGTGAAACCCCCAAAACAAACAAGCAAGTAAATAAATAAATCACTGGTAAGGATGAATGTGTAAAATGAAGACCTTTATGGAAGCATTTGCTGCAACACTGCATATTCCACCAAAAATGTACTTCCTCTTCAATCCATTGATGAAAGGTGCCATTTCCTCGTCACGGCGTGTTATCTATCGTAAAAATATAGATATCATGCATTTCAGAAATGACATAATAGCACAGCAAAATGTGAACCTCTAGAAAAACAAGATAGAATGAGAATGAACAAGTAATATACTAGCAATCTGATAAAAGATTTAAAAAAGGGAACTGTATAATAATATAAACTCAATAAAACGAAATATATTCTTCCAAGGATAAGAACTTCACTAACCAGGGATGTTAATGAAATTACATAATCATCAGGTTCCTCTGCATCTTGGTCATCCAAATAGTCTTTACTTATCATTTCCTGTATACAGTATACTGTATAATAATAATAATAATAATAATAATAATAATAATAATAATAATAATAATAATAATAATAATAATAATAATAATAATAATAATAATAATAATAATAATAATAATAATAATAATAATAAATGGGATGAATATATATAGGGTAAAGTTCAAATAAAACCCTCGTAAAATGCACACAAATGCACCTTTATAGGGTAATGCACTTTGACATTCAAAGTAATGCATATTTCAATGACAAAAATACACAGGTGCACTTTATCCGTCTCTAATGCATATTCACGTGCAAGTAATATACTATGCGGTGACGGAAAATTTTGGTTAATTTACCAAAATGTTACCGCGTTCTTTAGCCTTTAGATCTTGAATCCGATGCTCCTTATTCATTTTCATTTTGCATGAAAGACAACTTATTTGAACCAAAATATATATATGTGTGTGTGTATGTGTGTGTGCGAGTAATGTATGTGTGTGTGCGAGTAATGTATGTATGTATGTATGTATGTATGTATGTATGTATGTATGTATGTATGTATGTATGTATGTATGTATGTATGTATGTATGTATGCATGCACAAGCATAGGCAAAATGAGTAACACAAAGTGCCAAAACCTGCATGTGAAATATAGTCTCCAGCTGCATTTCTATACGCAGAACTTTGAGGCAATCTATTGATAAACTTTTATATTCTTCAGCAAATGCAGCAAGATCCTTGGGAAGGGAACTTGTTGTCCTAGAATGTTTGTGTGTTTTCTTATTCACATCCTCCTCCCCTTGATTAGTTGCTCGACCACTTGTCTTTGAAAGCCTTGTAATCAAACAAGAAACTTACTTGGTGCAAAAGTATGCATATAACATTTAAAGCATTATTTGGCACACATATAAAACTGTACTTCTCCTTCATCAGCAGATTTCAACATAATGACATTCAAAGCTGTGGACACTATAAATTTATGCAAAAAAAACGGTGCAAAGTTTTACACAGCATGCCCTTCAAGTTTTTTGAGAAATTCTTTTCTTCTTACAGACGAATGATAAGATGAAACTTCAAAATTCTCATCATTATAGATTTTTCCACTTGAATGGAATAAATGGAAAACATCATGAGATGACTATAAATTTAGATCGCTAGAGTCATGTCTCATTACAAGATTTTTACTTAAAAGCAACATGCACATCATGGAACATAAGCATACAAAGTACATTAATCCATAATCATATGATTATTCAAGATTATACATCGATCAGGTAGATAAGAAAATGGTTGCATGAATACATTTTTCCTCTGTGCCACAGAATACTTTTATAGCATAACTGCAAATAAATACATGTGTATTAACTATAAAACTATATTCCATTACTCTGATTGATAAAAAATAAATTATGCCTTGTGAGCTTTTAGAACTTACCTATCTATTGAATCTGCAACAAATTCTAATGAATCACTCAATGATGCCAACAGGACAAGCTTGTTGTCATCACGGATCAAGTTTTCCTGAAAAAAGAATATTGGAATGGATAATAGAACTTCATATTGACAACATTAAGGTGGATGCTACCCTTTTTTTGTTTGTACACCCATGATTTTGGCTTCTTGTGGTTCACAGAAGGTGCACTTAAGGTCTAATACAAACTAGATCAAAAAACGCTTGGATGGTAGTTATTAGTCAAAGAGCACACAAATACAACATTACCCCAATGCCGCAAAGGTTCCCACCTACGGTGGGGTAAGGGGGGTCGGATGTATGTAGCCTTTCCTGATGACCCATGATCTAAGAGCACACAAATATGTTAATAAAATGTAAACCAAATACTCCCTCCGTTCTCTAATACTTGTCCCTCTTTCCATTTTGGGTTGTTTTCTAATATTTGTCTCTCTTTCCATTTTTGGAAAGTTTTTTCAATAAATATACTCACTTACCCTCATTCTCTTTCCTACTTTTTCATTCTCTTTCCTACTTTTTCATTTAAACACAATCCACTACACCTTTTACACTACCCTTATTACTTTTCTCTTAAAACTTGTGCCAAACCCTATATGGACAACAAATGGAGAACGGAGGGAGTATCAAATACCTGCTTGATCGGCCTCAACTTCAGTAATACATCACTTATTTCATTCTCAACCTCTGGATTCCCAGCACTAGAAGCATTATTTTCTGAGTTTGGGTAACCAAGAGAACTTGGTAAACACAAACTGGCTGGTTCAAGTCGCATTAGATGTTCAATGTCTTGTCTTCCTATGAGCATATAACTTTGCTTTTCAAGAACTGCCTGATAAAACAACCGAGCAACATGTGATATATATGATTTTGCAATTGCATAATGTATTGAACTGATAAAACACTTGTAAACATGACTTAAATTAGGTAGTGTTAAGCAGATAAGGGAATCAAGAAACTCAAATATCTAATTTAACACTATTGACTTCTTCAAGGATTACAGCTTGCATGGTATTAATAGAAGGCAACAAAGGTGGCAACTTTACTTTCAGGGATCATGTATATTTAAATGTGTGTTAGTGTCGAGGGTGAAATTCAACAAGGATAAGAATCTGTGTCAAGAGACTCTCTCCTAATCAAGAAAGGACATAGAGTAGAATAATAGATAGAAATATTACTTCGAGAATTATTTAATGAAAGCCAAGTTAGTAATCTTTGCAACATTTCCTTCATGATAAGCAGGGACGGAGCCAGAACTCAGTCATAAGGGGGACCAAGAACAAACACAAACACTAAAGAAAAAAATCTCTAAATAGGACAAAAAAAAAGTTTATAAACAGGATTATCAAATAATTTTGGCAAACTTTAATCAAATAATTTTTAATAGAACTAAATAAGATCTATTCGAGTAAAACATATTTTTTCATATTTTTAATGAGGAATGATCCTTTCAGAATTTCATGACGGGATTCACCATCCAGATGTCTGTGTTTGATGTGCTTCCGGATGGATTTTTTGGGTGAAATTTTATGACAATATTCTTCATGATGTGTAGATTATTTGCACCTAATTTCAGTTTAAAATTCAATCGACAAATCAGTTAAATAAATTATTGAAAAACACTGTACCAAAAAATATAAAAAAAAAAAACTCAGTGTTTTTCCATAATTTATTTAATTGACTCTCCAATTGCATGTAAGCTGAAATACTATGGATATAATATACACTTTATGAAATACATGTTCACAAAAATTCATCAAAAAATTCTACCCGAAAGCATCTCACATAAAAGCTTCTATCAAGTAGTTTTGACCCAATCTTTACTGATTATTTCATTTATAATAGTAAAAAATAAAAAAGTTGGGAGGGGCCATGGCCCCCCTACCCATACACATACATCCGTCCCTGATGATAAGGATGTTAATAGAACATTAGAACTGCATGCAAAGAACCAAAAAGATAGAAATTGAAAAAACATTCAAAATGATGAAGTTACTGATATTAATTGGCCCTCATGGAGTTTTCATTGACTTTTGGAAGTGTAAGGAACAGTAATATGAATACTAATATTAATACTAATGGGATAACAGGATTTGGAAGACAAGCATAATACTAAAAGATTAAAGGAAACAATTTGGTGTCAATCTATAAGAGCATAAAAAAGATGTCCAAACCTAAGCAAACTCAAGGGCCATAAAATCCATGAGTCACCACGATGTTATGGGAGATGATGGTAGATCACATATTAAGTTGTTATCATCAAAAGCGATGAAGTACAGATTATGGTACATTGGTACATGGGTGACAATTGGAATTATTTAAAGTTATTTCTCCCCCAATAATGGGGAGAAGTTGGTTATAATGTCCTAACTCTATACTTTTATATCCGTATGTGAGAAATATGCACATCCTCAGAATGAGCTTACTCTAGGGATATAATATAGAATATTCTAAAGCAATTGCCCTAAATGGGAGTAAAACAATGTGGAATATTCTAAAGGAATTCCCTGAACAGGAGTAAGTAATGTCATGATTGGAAAATACTGCCAAAGCCTAGCAATGCCAAAATATGAGAGAAATATTTTAGGATGGCAATAAGTTGCTCCTAGTTATTACCATTCAAGCTGTAATCCTTGAAGAAATATGTATATAAATTTTAGGATTGGCCCTACGCATATATTCTTGTATTAGTTGTATATAAATATAGCTCCTATTTTGTGAGATACAGAATATAAATAAAACCTCTATTATTTCACAAGATGGATGAATGATTAATAGACAGAAATAACCGAAGAGGAAAATGAAGTAAGTGGGATTTCATGCAGTATTCTTGCCTCCATGTATGAAGTTCGGCATCTTTCATATGTCCTCTCAAGAAAGGTTTGTACATAGTTCACAAGATCAGCCGCAAATTTAGGCATTGCTTGACCCCAGCCAAGAACCTGCATCAATGGCTAAACTTCAGTGCAAGAATTTGAAAGAGTTCACTTAGGCTTATAACCAGAAAGAATAAAAATAAGATTGTCCATGTGATAGGAACCCATTAGTATAATAATACTAATAATAATAGAAGTATAATAAATAATTGTGATATTGTAGTAAAGGGTCCTGGGCTAGGTATTAGTTAATATTGGGCTGACCCATAAGTAAGTATAAATAGTAGGGAGGGGGAAATAAGAAGGCAGGCAAGTATTCCGTTGGGAATAGGCTGGGAGACTGGGCATCTCGAATCGTCCAAGGCTACTGTATTCCTCTTTGTACTGTTCACCATCGATAATAAGCATTTCCGATCCTTTCTTCTTTATTTCCTACTGATTCTATACTGTTTTGAGCTAGCGATTATCTCTGTTCTATCAATGGTATCAGAGCAGTAGCTCCTGAGGATCGGAAGTGAATTGCGACTTCAACAACATCTTCGTTTCTGTGGTGGATGGTCAGAACCAGAGCGAAAATGGAGATGCGTATGGATACGATAGAGCGAAGATTACTGGAGATGCAATCTGAGTTGAAGGAGGATAGGAGAGTCATGAGGGACGAACTGCGTACAACAATGAAGAACTTGGCGGCAAAGATCACCAGTCAGCTAGAGGCGATGAAAGAACAAATTCAGGAGAGAGGGAGACCGCGAGTGGTTACTACAAGGTCGAAGATGTCTTCACCAGTCGCTTCACACCCTTCCAGTTCTCCGTCGCAACTTGTTCCTCATAGATCGTCATCGCGAGAGATGTCGTCTTGTGCGCAGGTTTCTTCCAAGTCTCTAGCCGCTCCTCACCAGTACTCCCCGTCGCGAGTCGTTGCTCTGAGTTCGCAGGGGTTTCCGCTAGCAACTTCAACAAATTCGTCAGATTTGCGGCAATCAGAAGTCTCCAGTTCGCTGGTTTCTTCTCAGTCGCGAACAGCTCCTTATAATTCGTCGCCAGATCCTCGACATCATACTTCTGCGTTCGCTTATCCTCACAGTTTGCAGACTTCCTCTCTATCTGTTGATCTGAGTTCTCAGGATGAGACACAATCGGCTTCTTCCAGTACGCCAGCTTCGTTGATATCAGATTCACTGAGTTCGCCCAATTTGCCTCAGTGGCAAGCAACTTCTCCCAGCTCGCACCTTATGTCACAAATCACTTCTCACTGTGCGCAGGTATCAACAGTCCGGCAGGAGTCTGTGAGGGAGCAGCAACCATCCTCTGAAGATAGGAATGCTCCTCTTGTCAGAGAAAATGCAGAGCAGTGCACTAAAGGTGACGATGAGAGCGAGGAAAAAGCATCAGATGCTGCTGAACCTAAAGGTAAACCCCATGCCATTTCTTCAGGAGGACCTTCAGATTGCTGGAATGTTAAAGCTGAAGTTCTAAAGAAATGTACTGATAGAACAGCTGAAGTTTGGATGGGTGTCCTTGAAAAGGTTAAAACTGGTTTGCTCAGTGATCCCTTTAGAGATGAAACTCCTCAGATTATTTCTGTTTTATGGAAGATACTGCTGGATTATGATGAAGATGCTCACAAGCAAATGAGTGTTGTTTTCTGTGAGGTAGCAGGTTGTGCCTTATCCTCGATATGTTCTGAAAGAATCAAACTCATGGCTGAGAGACTCAGAGACCAGTATCTTCTTGTGAAAAGATATACCTTGGAGAGATCAGATGCTTTTGAACTTGTTCAAGGTCTTGTCCAAAGTGAGGTCATTTCTCTTGAAAAGATGTTGCAACAAAAGCAAAGGATACAACAGGAAACACAGATGCTGGAAGATTTTAACCTCTGCAACATGGTGCAGCAGGATGCAAAACAGTCCTTGCCTTTGCTCTCTCTTGCTATGCTCTTTCTGGTTATGGAAGGAGTGATGTTGAAGGTTCATATCAGGAAGCTAGGGGTACACAAAGCAGTAAGATACTGGGAAGGAAGAGGGTCCAGGATGAAGATGAAGTTCAAGATCAAGGCTGTGTCCTATCACCCACCTTGAGGACAAGGTGGTTTTTCAAGGGGGGAGATATGATAGGAACCCATTAGTATAATAATACTAATAATAATAGAAGTATAATAAATAATTGTGATATTGTAGTAAAGGGTCCTGGGCTAGGTATTAGTTAATATTGGGCTGACCCATAAGTAAGTATAAATAGTAGGGAGGGGGAAATAAGAAGGCAGGCAAGTATCCCGTTGGGAATAGGCTGGGAGACTGGGCATCCCTTCGAATCGTCCAAGGCTACTGTATTCCTCTTTGTACTGTTCACCATCGATAATAAGCATTTCCGATCCTTTCTTCTTTATTTCCTACTGATTCTATACTGTTTTGAGCTAGCAATTATCTCTGTTCTATCACCATGCGACATATAAGATTGAATGAGACACAGTTCAAGAACACATACAAATTCAGATAGTTTTGATTTACATTTATATTAGATTTTTTCTTCAGTTTCCAATGTGAACGTGGAATGGAAGATTCACTTTGGCCAGTTTATAAGCAAAACAAGCTAAACCATATAACATCTTAACAATCCATATAAGTATTTAAAAAATACCTCTTTTGCTAAAAAGTCAATTGCTAAAAGTCCTTGCAAAACAGGCCGCCCTTTCTCAATTGAAGAAGTGTAAGAAGCAGCTGCTGGTGCTCGTGGTCGAAATGCAGCCGGGCCTGTAAATCAATGTTATAGAATATCAGACTTGTAGCAATCACTCTTGGGACACTTGCGACATCAAGTTAAGTTAACACTATGTGTGTGTGTTAGATAAATAGCTGCACATTTGGCAGATTTTCCACAGTAATAGATAATTGCATGACATTGGATGATTATACTAGCAATAAAAGTCATTTTAACATTGCATTCTTCGGACCTATTCATTAGAATTGCAATTTTCTGGTCTGGTATGATCTGAATTGGTCTAATTTATTTCAGTTTGGTCGAGTCCGGTCTAATCTGATTAAACCTAGTCTGATCAGGCTGATTTATTTCTGTCTGATCCTATGTGTTTTCTTACTATTGGTCTGGTCTAGTTTGTTTAAAGTCTGCCTAGCCTAGTCTGGTATGAGACAGAAAAAAGTCCAACTGAAAAGGTCATTCATAAGATCATATCAAGACGACAAGACATTCTACAACACTTCCACTAACGGTGGGAGTGAGTATGCAAAGCAAGAGGCCGAATGTAATATGGTATCCAGGGTCAACTGAATCTAATGAGAATTGGAATCAGAATGCCATATTATTTTTAAGTTTAATAAGGTTTGGGCCTCTCTCTCATGTCCCATATCCCAGTATAAACTAAGCTTATAAACCCTAAACATCAATATGCTTAACTAGTAAACCATAAACGTACATATGATACAAAATTTAAACCATAAATACTAAATAGAAAAAAGCTTAAATGTATCATCTATCTATAAAGGGGCAGCCCAGTGCACGAAGGTATCCCCGCAAGACAACAGTCCGGGGAGGGGTCCCACCACAAGGGTGTATAAGGGGCAAGCCTTTCCCTGTCAATTTTTACAAGAGGCCGCTCCCAAGAGGCCAAGACTTGAACTCATGACCTCTCGATCACACAGCAGCCCCTTAACAGGCATTTTCTTAGTATTTTGGAAATGGGGAGGGATGAGTATGCTAAGTAGCATGGAAACTGTGAAATATCATAGACTTGTTAGAAGTCTCGTAAAAATCCAAGAAATCCTGTTTCAAAAAATACTAATCAAGAAATCACAACAAAAAGAAGGTGAACAAAGACCTGACGTTTTGGAAACACTATTAATTAGAGGAACTGGAACTGGGAGTTGAGAGGTTCGGCAGGGACTTGGAGTTGCCGCCTTGCTAAGGGTTTTCGTTCCAGCCCCTGTAAGGCTATCTATTGGTGCTTTGACATTTCATTTCAGTAGAGTGTGAGAAATCTCCTACCTATTTGTAATTTTTTTCTGTTAAAAAACTAGGGGGAACTGATCTCCCAACATTTAATATGAAAAAAGAAATTCAAAGTTTCCAGGATTTTGATACGGTTCTGAATTTCCAGAACTGTGAAATGTCACCTTCACCAGCTCCATGTGCTTCTTAGAGAGGATCTGATTTAGATGTTTAAGATTAACCAGGTTTGTACAGAAAATGCTAAATGGGTAGGTTACCCAACCTGCTATCATTCTAGCAGTAAGTATCACATAAAGTTGATGCATAAATTATACTGGTAGTTGGAATACTATATCTTTCTTTTAATACTTCAAAGATAAACGGAGAGTAGAGACTTGCTTGCTATGGCCTGCTGTACAGCTTTCCTGTAATCTACAAACATAGCTGGTAAAAAGTGATCCTTAACAAAATTTTCTACGAATGCCAGCAACCCATCATTCCTGCAAATGCCAATTGCATCGAAACAATCAGCAGACTTATATTAGAATCAATGAGGCATAGGCATAAAGGTGTTAACAATGAAGCATAGGCATCGAAACAAGGAAGCATGCCAACATTGTATCAATGTTAATTTTTGAGTTCAGAGAACTAAACTGGAACAGCTAATGCTATAAAATACTTATGTATAATACCACATAAAATGGTTTAAATGCATCATAAACTTTTCCAATTTCCAAACCATGCAATTTGTCAAGACATAATAAGTACGAGTTTCTGGGGAACCACTGGTAGTAAATGATGAAGGTACGAAGTATTAAACAAATAGATTGAGTGGGGTGGAACTGAATTACTAGATTCATGTGTTTGGAAGATTATAAAACTGCACCAATTTATTGGCATGAGTGCTTGACAGGTTCTACTTAACAGAGAGCCCAATGCTTCAAAAGCTTGTCCATTTTAACCACCGTACACCAAACATCCCTCTCATGCTGCACTTCTTTGTCCTAATCTATTTCTGTCTTTCACCTTTGATCTATGGAACTGCAATATTGTTATAAATGTAATTGTTACTCTGTAATTTGCTTTTAATGGCTTTCAATAATCCTTGCCAAGCTTTCCTATTATTTATTAATCATTTAATCCATTTCTGTTTCCTTTAATCTTCCAAACTATAATAATGTATCAATGTATGTTATTATGTATCATTGTATTTTTGTCTCCTTTGGTCTAGTAGAAGAAATACTTGTGACAATGACAAAGTTATGATAAAAATATCAAACTATCTATTTGCAAGAAAAAATCTTCCCCTCGCATTTGCTTCCAACACTTAAGGATGCTTTTACTTGGATTGTTTTCAGTTCCAGACCAGACTTAAACAGACCAGACCAGACTTCCATAGTTATAAAATACATAGAGACCAGACATTTACCAATTCAGACCAGACTAGACCTGACCAGACCAACAAATTTCAGTTCAAGTAAAAACATCCCAAGTCCTAATTAAGCAAAATGAGTAGAAGGATAAGGGATATATATATATATATATATATACACTTCCTCCGTTCGGAAATACTTGCAACATTGGTCTGGGCACGGAAAATAAGAAACCTAAGAGGACTATTTTTGTTTCCAATTTAACCCTTCTTTACACTCGTAAGTCGTGACAGCTGGGCACATAAAATGCTACAGCACATAGCTACAGTAGAAGCACAAATCAAGAAAGAGAAAATCGGGGTTTATCTTCAATTTTATACACACAAAAAAGAGAGGTCTTCCAAGATTTTCCCAAAACTATCGTCAAAAGAGAAACGACAGGACTAAGGTTCAAACAGGATACATATTTAGTTACAGAGCATCCGTCGAATCTTGAAGGAAGTAGTCTGAGAAAATAAATCAGCCTTGTCTCAGTTCAGATTCTTGTGACTGGTAAAAGGAAGTACCTAGAAGAGGGTGAAGTGTGTGGTAGCAAAGGAATTGGAATGAAAACCTAAAAATAAATGAGATAATGGGTGTGTTGGGTGAAATGAAATTAAAGAAGATGAAGGGTTATAACTTATAACGATACTTGCTTCCGATAAAAGGAAAGAAATCATAATCTTGAATAGAGAGAAAGATGGAATAATGGTGATTGGTGAATGGCTAGTAAAACAATAATGGTACTGTAGAAGCAATAGGGTGGGTGGGTCTAGATTAATACGGAGGAATTTAAATGGTTGTAATTAAGGGTATTAAAGTCATTTTGACATTCTTTTATTACCTAAAATGGAAGTGTTGCAATTATTATGAAACTGCCGAAAAATGAAAGCGTTGCAATTATTTAAGAACGCAGGAAGTATATATCTAAGGAACAGCCTGCACGCACAAAAGGAAGCACACATGACTACATGAGACCCAACTTACCCAAGTTGAGAGTACTTTTGGGGCAGCATTGAGGCAATTTTATCTGTAAACTGCCCAAAAAATCAAGAAATTTGGTTATGGAACTCCCTTGTCCTGACTTGGAAAACTATGATATTCATTACCTGTAGAACAGGCCGATATACAGATGCTGCTAAATATATTCCCTGCTCAGGTAAAATAGAGGTAGTACCATAACCTTCATTGAGAACATTTGCTACCCTCCTGTTGTTCCAACCTTGTCGGATGAGGTCCACTCCTAAGAATCAGTAGCCAAAGAACAATAATACTCCAAATCAATATCGTAGGGATTAAAAAAGAGGCAAGCTTATCATAAAAGGAAATCAAAATCTTTTTTAATGAGACATATCATGGTGTTATTGTAACTCTTTTACATATTTACAGTCATTTATTCTCTTCAATGTCTCATGTAGCCATTTCAAATTCTATTTAAAAATTTGGCCAAGTATATTCTTTGACTACTGGTAGACAGAAAATAAACCAACAAGACATGTATCAAGGTAAAAACAGATATATAGAAGACAAGAGACAACCACATGTAGACATGCTTACTTACCCTGATTAGGAATGGATGCAGTAGCATCTGTGAAGCGAAAAGCAAAAGTAAGACCATCTTCTGATACATCTCTGTAATCAATAAGAAATGAAGATGTAATGAATAATAAATTTGTTGCTGGGAGTACTAAATACAGGAGAAAGAATGCATAGTGCAATTTGAAAGTACAAGAGAAATATATCCCTTTAGCTCTCATTCTTCCCAGAATTTGTTTGGATGTGAGGAGCAGTTGAAAAATACAAGAAAAAAATTGTACTCCCTCTATCCCCAAGTGATCTTCACACTTTCCTCCAAGGATACATTATGCGGTTCATCTTATATCTCTTTTCTTAACAAACAAAAATCATAGGATTGCATTTTCTAAAACATTGTGCCAAGTCAAAGTGGTGTTAAATTAGGGAAGGAAAGAGTATATCTTATCAAGTTCCCAACAGGTGACATTATAGCTACTCCTCTCTCTTAAATTCTCATTTTGAATTATTTCACAGAGATTTGAGAGTCCCCAATTGCTTGGGAATGAACAGGCCATGTGGCACATCACTAGTGCAAAGTGAAAAGTGGAAACTGGATTGTCCACAGAAAACAGCAAATAGCAGCAAGTCAGACACTAAAACATATCAGCACTGGCTTTTACTAAAATATAAACCCTAGAAACCCAATGGTTAGAAAACCAATAAACGATAATTATGTGACACAGCTGATGTATCAATGTTTTACAAATGCAAGCAATCATGATTGTAGTTGAGGACTAGTAAAACTTCTCTTATACTTCAAACCACTCCCCCTAACCATCCCCGCACTCAATCAAGCAATCAATCAATTAATTAACAAATAATGAACAAATAAACAAAACAATCAAATACATAAATAAATCAATAGAACATTTATCACACAACAATTTGCAACTAGTTCAGAAACAAAAAGTTTTAACCGTGGAATAAATAAAAATTGGAAAGGGCAAAATACACTTGAAGATTACAGGAATAGCAGTTGACCATTCGTTTACGTGCCTCTTATCCTTTGAATTTGTCTTGCTTGCAAGTCTAGCAGTTTGGACAGCAGCATCTGCGGAAGCAGCTTCTGGTGTCGCTCGTAAGATCTCACATATCAGTTGTTGGCATTCACTCTATTTACAAAGTTATAGAATGGTGTTAAGATTAAAATGGATTATTGTCAAGAATTTAGCATATGTATTGAATGAAATTAACCAACCACATAGTATTATGATGAAGAGGAAAATGAGAAAGCAGAAGAATGCAACCTGTAAGACAGTTAATGAAAAGCCAAGACTATAGCCTCCAGTACCATTAGCTATGTCTGTGTCTAGGTTCCAGTTAGAATTTGATGGCATAGACTTTGATGTGTTCAAGTCAAACTGTGGAGAGGATTTTGACTCAAAAAGTTCCCCAACAATAACATGGTTCTCTGAGATTTTGCACAAAAGCAGACAAAGAAATTAAAGCTAAAACACAGTAGCACATGATTTTTTGGCACCCATTGTTACAAAAAATGACAGAAATTCTGAAGATCATGCATCACTGACCAAATATATGACCAACAGCATCTAAAATTGAATCAAGAAGCTCCTTTGCAGCAACCTGTGCTGCTCCTGTTGGAGCCATTACTGATGAAACAGGACTGACGGCAAGAACCACTCCAGCCAAAGATATCCTATTTTGGGCCTTTTGTTTTGGTGGCTGATAACTCTCAAACTTTCCATTCAGATAGTATAGGCCTGTAATACCAGTATGTGCAGTTGGACCGATGTTATGCCTTGAACTATTAATGTTCTCTGCGTGAGATTTTATCTTGGTAGTAATTATCTCTTGAATGGTAGGCCTCAACCTCTGGCTGTTGGGGATACAGAGAATATAAAAAGGAGTCAAAGCTTCGGATGCAGATAGAGAGTATACACCAAGCATGCTAGTTGTTACTAATTCAACCACAAAACTATATGAACCATTTCTATCATGACAATAAAATATGGTTGCAAATTAAAAACAATGTAGACAATGGGTGCATGAATGCAAGCTTTCTCAACTACCTGCTACAACGTTTAAGTTTCATCTACGAAGAAGGTATCTTATGTATAAATTGTGATAGATGGCGAAGAACTAGGTTCTACTCATAGCAATATCCAATTTACCTTCTGTTTCAACCTATTCTATGCTGCAAATTCCTGCAGGTCTTAATAAAATAGAGGAATTTTAAGGATAAATATGCAAAGCACAAAACTGCAACTCACCATATCATAGCACCAGCTGCAGCAATTTTTCCGAGCATACGAAGGCACTCAACCATGGTGTGCAGATACTTCACATGCAAAGGAGCTTCACTTTTCTTCATTGCTTCCTACATTTAACACAAAAGGTAATACATTGAGCCTCATGAAACAAAAAATGAATTAAAAGATTGACAATTGCAAATTAAAATAGTACAAGCGTAAACATACAATAAATTCATCCGGAGTAGAATCAGATAGCCACATGGGAATATGTTGGGAAATAATTTTGGCGTTCTTTATAGCAATATCACCACCATTGGCTCTTACTGAATTGGCATCTTCTGATGTAGCATCACCATGCTCTAGAGTACCACGCACATCATGGACATCAAATAATGAACTGAATTGTCGGAAGGGGAATGTGAAAATGCACAAGTGTCAATAACACTACCACATATTGTATCCAACTCTACTTGACAGAAAACTCATTGTTTATGCACATTAGCTGGTCCAAGAATATAAACCATCCAGCCCACTACTATTTGAATCCATCACACAAGTCCTTATACTTTTTTATAAATACAGTCAAAAACAGATTAAATGGCCAGATTGATCAAGTTTTTAAAGTAAGCGTACTTATACGATACTTTTTTTAGTACCCTATACTATAGGGGCTTAAGTGATGGATTGGAAATAATCAGTAGTTTGTACTGATGGAAACGCTGCGAAAGGCAGAGTCAAATATTGCTCAGAGAAAATTACTGAAGAAGAAAAAAAGTCAAAGCAAAACACAATGTCCTATAAAACATGACTTGAAGATAATGTTAGCAGAAGATTGTGTCATTAGATATGAGCTTTGTCTTACCTCCCATCAACAGAACTAGGAATCTTAGATCCATCACAAACACCAAACGAACCAAACTGATTGTCGCCTTTTAATAATCTAGTTCTTCGGGATAGAGGCTGTGAGTTGTTAAGAGACATTGTAATAAATCTTCTAGTTAACACTTCATCATCCTTTTCACTAACACTTAATAGAGCTGGACTGCATTAGAACAAGAAATATTCAGTTAATGTACCACTATTTAAACAAATAGCGTGAATAGAGGAATAAGCAAATGAGCAAGATTACATAAGCTTAGCTGATATTGTAGACAAAATAATTTACAGAAATGAGGAAACATGGAGCAAAAGAATGGAAAAATAGTAAAGCCTAAAAGTTCATCTGATTTCCTTCTAATGGAGTCAATCGTGTTTAGTGGTTCACAATATTATATTTTGGGGAGATACACATTGCAGGTGTCTAACTCATCCAACCAATAGAACTATATACCTGTATTCACCCTTATTATAGAGATGCGAATGCAGATCCTCCAACACTTTGTAGAATAGATGTCCTCGCAGCTTAGTCAATTCAGATCTGACATCCTGTAGAGCACCAACCTGGGGAAGACAGCTATTAACCCTATTATATACCCACTGTACCAACCTCTTAAAATGAGTCATGGTTCCATGAAGCAATCATGAGAAAGAAGATATGAAGCTACATGTAAAAAACCTAAGGATATAAATCTATATAAATCTATAATGAAAATGAAATGCTAGAAGACTTTTATGCTAGAAGAAATAATAAATATATAAATCTGCATAGCCTCAGACAAATGAAATGCTTAGCATGTGCCCGAATCCCGACTTAGTAAGTCCTTTCTTCCATGATCAACTTTTGGTACCAGTCCTACATTTTGCCTCTTTTATCTCTGTTGACCCGGGAGAAAGGGGGATTCGGGGGATTCCCTGGAATAAATCGTCGCATTTTACTCCGATTCAATATAAAAGATATAAAGTCCGAATAGAAGTGAAAGAAGGGATTTATGCTCTTCGTGTCCTTTGTACGGACTTCCGAGGATAGCCGTAGAATAATATTCACGTCAGACTTAAATCTAACGAACATAATAGAGGTTACTCCAACTTTTTTCGGGAAAGTCAATTCACTTAAAAGTCATATGAGCCAATTTCATTACGAGCTGGAGGGGATAGCTGGAATGAACTCGTTCGACCAAACTACCTAAGCTAAGAGATCTTGCTTAAGCGTAGCTGGCCTAGCCCACTAGGCAAAATGGGAGCAAAATTTGATCTTTTGAAAATAACAAAATGTGCATGTCATGATATAAAATTGATGGCAGAATGAGTTACAATAAGATGCTTTCAAGAAGATACATTACAATGAACTGAATGAAGCCATTAAAACTGAAAGAATTAATGAGTGAATAAGATTGACAAGGCTCAAGAGGACTAACTGTCTGAAGGCCCTCTCTTTCAAGCATCAGAGCTGATTGGACTTGCAACTGCACTGCAGCATAAAACTTCTTTTCAGCAACAAGCTTCTCAATCTGAGCTGGAACCTGAGGTGCAAAGAGATAAGATATGACTCAACAAGGCAGATGTAAATGTAACCTAGTTGATTCAATCAACCCCATAAACTTGCCAGTAACATAAAGAGAATGTTAATGAGTCCTAAGGTCCAGGGTTCTCTTTTAAAAGTTGACCCAGATCCAATTTTGTTCAAAGCCGACTACTGGAAAAACTCATGGGTTCAAGTCATGGTAATGTCTTGAATGAGAAATGGACTCCTTGTTATACGAAAGTAGAAACCTGAAGTTTAGCTTGCAGTGTTCCCCAGATGATATATACAACCTTTGTTAATATTTTAAAACATCAAGTGATAACAGGAAAAGACATTGTACAATTAGATTTGTCCTCTTTTTGTATCCCTACAACAACAACAACATTACCTGCGGTGGGGTAAGGGGGGTCGGATGTACTTAAATATGAAGTACATAAAACTTTCAGAAAACTTTCTACTTAAATATGAAGTAGTCATACAATGAATAATTTGAGAAATACAAGTTCGGTTATTATTTGTAAGAAATCACAAATGTGAAGTACAAGAATTATTTGACAACAATTATTTTAAATACTTGAACTACATGCACAATCCAATCATGCTTTCCTTTAAACATCATCATTAAATTTTCCTTTCATAAATCACTCACATGCCTATTCCCCATTAAACCAACCTTTGGATATCACACAGGTTGAGTATAGCAATAGAAAATAAACAAAAGAAAATAAAAGGATAGAAGTCAACTTTAACGAGTCTAAACAAAGGTCTATGGCTCTATCAAGAGCCAAGCAGGCAAGCACTGACATCAGACTCAGTATATAAGTTGCCCTATTCATTGACAACCTTTTGTATTTCTTTTAAGGTGAACTTTCTTTAAAACATCACATAGCCCTACTACATATCTCAGTATTGCCAGCCAGTATCTGATAATTGAAAAGGTGATAACTTTCTATGATGTTATACTTAGACATGCTATATGCAACCAATTTACATAGCATGATTGCAAAATGAGAAAATTTTGTGGTGAGATGCTACATGCAACCAATTTACTCAGACATGCTATATGCAACCAACTTACAAATTTAAAAAAAAAAACTAGAGAAGTAGTAATGAATAACAGTATAGTATAAATAGAAAACAGAAGCAGTTGACCTTAGATATGCCCTCAATTTGATCTAAGAGGGAAATGATATGTCGCAGAGTAACCGATCGATACCATAACTGATGCAATTGCTTATTATGGGTGCCCAAAAGTTTCTTTGCATCAGACAAATCGCCCTTTACGGCTGCAATGCTTTGAGCAGAGTCACTAAATAAGCGCAAGATCTGCATGGATGAAAATGGTGACAAATATACATAAACATTGACATACATTCTCTTGAGAGTTTCATGTAACATCTACCAAACATTCATTACCTTAACAAGTTACCAAAATGATTAAAAAGATCAAATCAGCAACACCATACAAGTTAGAAAACAGCCATTACAAAATACTAGCAGCATGTGAAAAACAAAACAAAAATACATTACTTGAAGCTGGTAGTTGGTCTATTTTCTTTTAGTGGAATTACTTTCCGGTTTCCAATTTCTAGAAAGATTCTGAAAAAGTGAAAGCATCTGGGTTTTTACCGAAGTGCAGAAATAAAACACTCTTGAACAAGTAATGAAATTATTAGGAAATGCATATATGAATGAGAAAAGAAACTTTTAAGATGCATAATAAATCAGCCTCTCTCATAGTCATAGCTACAAGAGCTGAACCACAGTTATCAGGTACCTTAATGTATTAATTTGAGTTATACATATCAAAAGCATTGCATCGTGACCCCCACCCTCACCCCAGCCCAAAACCAAGACCGTGTTAAACTTTTAGGTCTTATGCTAATTATAAAAATTAACACATAAATATATAATGTTCCAAAGATTATTATATAATGTCTATATGTTTTCTAAATAAATTACTGAAACAGTTTTCAATATTTTTAAAAATAACCTTTTATATATGGAGTACTAGATAGACTCTATTTTCAAAATTTTAGGCTTCCAACATTAGCAGGGCCATTTCTATAGTACTCTTTGCACGCCCTATTAGACCGACTTGCCCAGAACATGTGCATATCTGTGGCTTAAGTCACTGGACGGATTAAGAAATGTGGTACACACTCAATATACATGAATTATACAGCAAGGGTAAGCATGTCTTATAAGGAGATGCTTGAGATCATAAATTTATAACACACAAATCGAAGGGATGTACGGCAAAAATGTATATATGATAGAAAAGAAGACTATTTAACACCTGGGAATAGTTTTGAATTGCTTTGTTGAAGCCATGATGATATGTGTGCACTACTTCATCCACAACATCCTCAACTATCTCACTCTGCTCCCTTAAGACCTGCAACTCTTCCTCACGGTTTTTTGATGTTAAAATATGCACAACATGTGGTAGAGAATCAAAACGTGCAGCCGTCCAACTTTCATCTATCTTAGACAACTCTTCCCTTAAGTACTGCATTCACCATGAAGTGTGATCAGAATGCAAGCTAGTACCGAAGAAATGGGGAAAACTGGCATATTCAATGTTACATAATGAAAAACCAACAATGAGTCAATGCAATACTGAACTACAGCAGTTCATCAATTGCAGGAACAGCAGGAAACTATGCAAGACAAAACTACCAAGTGAAATAAAAGGGAACTCACCAACTTGTCTCGAGGGATGGGGAGGCCATCAAAGAGTCCCATCTGAGTTCACAAGGCTCAAACAAACGCAAATCCTGCTGCAAGTCAACTCCACATTTACATAGAAGGAAATGATTCATTGATTCTAATTACCCATAACTACAGGAAAGGAAGATGCAAACATAACTAAGGATGTTGAACGAAGTACAGTTTAGGAAAACTACCAATTCAGATCTGTGAGACTCTGAGCTTAGGGGAAAAGATAGATAAAATAAATTCTGAAAGATCCTGTCAAAGCTTGAAACCGGGAAAAAGTAGAGCCAAGCAAAGCTGGATAAAGAAGATGATGACGTCAGAAACTAATGGTAGTATCTGGCAGTGTGGCACTGCTTGTTTTCTTCAAAAATCTACTGTGGCCCGCGTGGAGAAGGCTAGATGAAACTGCTGCAGCTTTGATCAAATTGGGCAGGAGAAGGAACTGAAGTAGACAATGCAGTTTCGTTGACCACATGGTCCACATGTGAACATGTCAAATTTATGTCATTCTTTTGAGAAGATCAAATTCATGAGATTTGAACACTTTTTCCATCTAATAAGCAATTCATCTAAAGAATTGCACCAATTTTTGAAATCTTCTATAAATGATCATAAACAATTTTTACGAAATGTTTATAAAAGACGTATGGAGCAGCGGATCATAATAATATCCAAAAATAATGATTAAAATACCCAAACTTTAAATGGATATGAGGTAAATATCTCAAACTTTCATATGTAATTAAAATATTTCAAACTTTATATAAAAAGTTATTTTAGCATCATAATCATGTAATATTTTTTTCAAAAATGTAAATTTGTGATGTTAATTGCATAATTTAAAATAACAAATTGAAAATGTTGCAAATATATAGAGTGGAGGGTGATACTATTTATTTTATAATTAAAGTTTAGAATGTTAATTTATCATCATGAATGCTAAAATATTTTAAATTATGTAATTAACACAAAAAATTAACATTTTTGAAAGAAATAATACATGACCATGGTGCTAAAATAACTTTTTATATAAAGTTTTGGGTATTCAAACTATATATGCAAATTTGGGGTGCTTATCTCACACACCTTAAATGTTGGGGTATTTTATTTATTTTTCCCTATAAATTACGTAGTATAAATTCATAAAGTATCCGTTCAATTAAAAACGTTTTTAACAAAGACCATCCTAAAATAGAACTCCATACATATTAGATTAGAAATCAATAAATCTGTTGACATAAGTAGATTTTGGAACTAATTAGCTTATTATGGAGTTATGTAATCACTATACAAAGCAAAAGTGAGATAGACATATAAAATTAAATGAGCTTATTATAGAGTTAATCATTCATATTTTAAAAGCATACATGGGTAAATTTTTATTTGTAACCAAATGATACCAATCACAAAAACGGAAAGAAATTGAAAACACGTAGAGCCTGTTTCGTGACATTGAAATTGGCTTAATCAGTTGAAATTGATTAAGTTTTAGCTAAAGCGACTGAATTCGCCGAATTTGCTGAATTACGAAAAAATTATATTTAAGATATATTTAAATAAGAAAATAGGGAAAATGATATAGAAAAATAGATAAAATGATAAAGAGTATCATCTATAGTAACTCCATATAATTGTGATCATACAAAATAATAGATAGTTAGGATTATTGTTAGCGGATAAATAATTTTTGGTATTATTATTTTCAGTTTTACCCATGCCATGCCCCGGGATAAAATGAAATTTATCTGGATGAAAATTGGCTAATTACTCAGGTCGTGCAATTTAATGAGATTGTGTCTAAGACAGATAAAATTAAATTAATTTCAATAGTTGATTATATGTGTAATTATTGTTCTTACAATAAAATGATAATTGAAATCAATTTTTGTTAAGATAAATATGATTTTTGTTTGTTGTGTTTTCTCTTTTCTCATAGTATATATTCTGTTAGATGCAAAAGTCCTTGACTAGGTTGAGTTTCCAACCTATGACCTTCTCCCCAAGAGTGTCACAGTGATGTCATCGAACCACAAGATGTTTGACAAGATAAAGATGAATAAAAAACTGATTTCACTTAGATGCAACAAAAAATTAACATAGACATTTTGAATTTTCCATCGAAATGTTAGTTACATATAGAGCAATAGGGTGTTTGGATTGTTCAAAATAAGTTTCACTCGAGAAAAATGTATAATTAGCTCCATAATTATAATCAATTAAATTCACACTTAATTGTCGATAATTATACCTGACACGAACATATGTAGAACATTACCTCTGTCTAAAAAAAAGGTTTGTCATATTAACTTTTGATAATCATTTTAACGATTATATTTGTATATATTTTGTAAATTATATGTTTTTATGAAAATAGTTTTAATAAGAAACATTTTAATATATCTTTTATACTTAAAATAATCCTTTATTAAAATATCATTAGTCAATGTTGACTATAATTGATTAAGAAGAGTTAATTTGACAAATCTTTCTGGGTTAGAGGGATTAAAACAAAATAAAAAAATTAAATGCCTTTTATCTCGTGCATGACATGGGTTGAAATATAATACTTCCTCCATCCCATTGGACTTTGTCAACTTTCCATTTTTTATTGTCCCAAAAAACTTTGCCACTTTTCAATTAAAATAACTAATTTGTGGTTCTGCACATTTCTCTCTCATCTGCACAAATCTCAACCACACAGTTTTTACTATTCTTATTTCTCACCAACTTTGTACTTGACAAAGTCCACCGGGAAGGAGGTAGTACTAGATAGTCAATTTATATCTTTTGATTCTAAATTGAATTAAACAACTTTGGATAAATTATATCTACCCGGTCAAATATTATAACTTTTATTTTAACATATTTAAAAATTTAACCTACCAAATGGATAACATGAATATGCACACAAGAGTACTAAATGGAGATTTGTTAAATATTTTTGTGTCCTTTATAACTTTGTTATCTTTTTTTATTAAAATAAAATTGTCTTTTCTCTTCTAATCAATTATTTTTTCCTCTTCTAATCAATTATAAACCAAGACCCGCATCTTCAAATATTTTTTTCTACACTTTATAATAAAACTAAAAATAATACTATGTAATATCTTTTACCCCGTGCAGGGCACAAGTAAAAACACAAGTTAAACAATAATATATTGTAATGTAGTGGTGTACTGATTTTTAAATGTTACTATATGCATTTTCATTCACATTTTTCAGTCTATTTTGAAAAATATCAAATTAAATTTGTTGTAATTATATGTTTTATTATATTATATTAATTATTAACTAGTAAAATGTAAATGCAAATTGGTTTGAATTTGGTAACATAAAGCTACCCCTAAGTTAGAGTGTTATGTTCGAGATGAAGTTTTTACATTACATTTGATAGGTTCATAACAATTTCTCAAGCACAAGGATAATTCTCAATTTATATCGGCTAAAATCCATGTATGGCGTATGATCACGACCCTCAATTTTTCAATTAGTATGATTTAGATTGTAAAACTCGATGATTTTGTGTAGTTATGCAACCAAATTGAGGAGGCCTTGATACGTGATCAATCCCCCAGAATACTGGCGATGTCACTTGGTTATCACTACCGCCCGTGTGGGTTACTCTAAATTCTGTCGGATTAGTTATTTCTGAAACTGGAAGAGCGGCTGCAGGAGGTTGTTTCATGATTCGATAGTTGGGTAGTCGACGAACCTGGGGTTTTGCTTGAAAACTAGAGCTGAATTGAGAATCATTTGCATGAATTGAATTACAATTTGCTTGGAAGTTTATATACATTCAAGTTCGCGTGGAACTGGGCTCACAGGCAATAATTCAGCTTTTGATGGTGGAAGGTGAGTGTTCGCACCAACTCTTCAGAAGTCATCCAACTTTGCGAGCTGTTACATCTAAGTTGAGCATATTTATCATCCTATTTCTATGGTTGAGTCTACATTATCATTACACATTTTATTCGGAATTTCCTAGCAAACACACTTTGTGAATTTTAAAAGAAAATGTTCGAATCCACATTGGCTGATTGGCATGATTACAATATTGAGATATATATTTGCAATGGGCCAATAGTGTTGTAAAACCATCAAATTGACAAGTGTGAATTGTTCGTCCTTGTCACTAGAACATCAAGATGTCCCTGATCCTTGTAACCTAATTAGAATAGGTGGCTCAATTTGTTATTGCCACCAAATCTGTAGACTCATCATTTATGTGACTAATCATCAAGCTCAAACACTATAAATAAGAGCATGATGAAGTCTTGTAAATTCATGCAGAAATTCAGAAATTCTCAGATATTAAGAAGAAGAAGAATATTCAGACTTTTATCTTTATATCTATCTCTTAAGGGAAAAGGTACATATATACCCCTATAGTATAGGTGCAAGAACAAGTATACACCTGTTCTATTTTTCGGAACAAATATACCCCTGAACTTTGAAAAAGGTGCAAAAATATCCCTCATTTTCTTATAAAGGAGCAAATTAATCCTTATTGACTTTAAATTAATAAAATAAAGTTCAAAAACACCAAAAAATCAAAAAATCGAAATTAAAATATAAAAAAAATTAAAAATATGTATCTTTTCCCATCTCTTAAATCTATTGTGCATCTTCTTCATTTAAAAAAAAATATTGGTTTTTTTTCCTAGCTTCTGCTAAGGTTCTCGCACAACACCCGAACCCGAACCAATAATACCATTTTTTCACCCGCTTTATTCAATTCGAATACGGGTTTATTCTTCTTCCTCATCGTTCTCAAGCTTAGCTGAGTGCGAAGCTCACAAAGGACAAATATATGGATCCACCGCACCATACCCCTAACCAGAACAACCCATACATTACCAGTAACAATCCGCTGCACTTCACAATCCATTTGCCGCAATCTAATGCCCATCCAAACCCTAACCCAAGTTCCACTTCAAATCCTATTTATGACCTTACTCATAGTTCCAAGCCCTCTTCAATCAATCAACAGTTGGCATCTCTCTCCATTCCTCGGAAGCGGAGGCAAGGCCGTCCCCGTAGTACGACAGCTTCGAACCAGGCCTACAATGACATACAATTTCTAGGACACCTTTCAGAAAATTCCAATTTGTCTGGACTCAACGGCGACCCTGGTAATGCTACCGCTACAGCCGAGAAAAGACAAAGTTCTGCTGATGTTTCGGACGAGATCATAGTGATCAACAAAGAGGCCACTTCCGAGGCGTTGATTGCTCTAACTGCTGGGTTTCCTGCCGACTCGCTTACTGATGAGGAGATAGATGCCGGAGTTGTTTCTAATGTCGGGGTCGGTGGGATTGAGCAGGTAAATTACATCCTCATCAGGAACCATATCATCGCAAAGTGGCGGGAAAACGTGTCTACTTGGCTGACTAAGGAAATGTTTACTGATATTATCCCGAAGCAATGTGCTCCTCTGTTGGATTCGGCATATAACTATTTGGTCTCGCGTGGGTTTATCAACTTTGGGGTGGCACCTGCTATCAAGGAGAGGATGGATACAGACCTTAATAAGCCAAGAGTGATTGTGATTGGGGCAGGTCTGGCAGGCTTGGCTGCAGCAAGACAATTGCTCTCATTCGGTTTTAAAGTGACTGTTTTGGAGGGAAGGAAGCGGGCAGGGGGGAGGGTGTATACAAAGAAGATGGAAGGTGGGAACCGGGCAGCATCCGCAGATTTAGGTGGTAGTGTATTGACAGGCACATTGGGGAATCCACTTGGAATTATTGCGAGGCAACTCTCTTATACACTTCACAAGGTAAGGGATAAGTGCCCACTCTACAGACCAGACGGGAAACCGGTCGATCCGAATTTGGATAAGAAGGTGGAAACTGATTTCAACTCACTTCTAGACCAAGCAAGCAAACTCAGACAATCTATGGGGGATGTTTCTCAGGATGTGTCTCTAGGGGCTGCGTTGGAAACGTTCCTCCAGATTAATGGAAATGAGGTAAATAAAGAGGAATTGAGTTTATTTAACTGGCATCTTGCAAATCTTGAGTATGCAAATGCAGGTTTACTGTCAAAACTCTCACTGGCGTTTTGGGACCAAGATGATCCCTATGATATGGGAGGGGACCATTGTTTCTTGCCCGGAGGAAACGGAAGGCTCGTTCAGGCTTTGGCCGAGAACGTTCCTATTCTTTATGAGAAAACCGTCCACACGATCCGTTATGGTAGTGATGGCATCCAGGTTGTTGTTGGGTCGCAAGTATTTGACGGTGACATGGCACTTTGCACCGTTTCGCTTGGGGTTCTCAAGAATGGGTCTATTAAGTTTATACCGGAGTTGCCCCAGAGGAAGCTTGATGGGATAAAGAGATTGGGATTTGGTTTGTTGAATAAGGTTGCAATGCTTTTCTCGCATGTTTTCTGGGGTACTGATCTTGATACGTTTGGGCATTTGGCTGAGGATCCTAGTCATCGTGGAGAGTTTTTTCTGTTCTATAGCTACGCTCCTGTTGCTGGTGGACCCCTATTGATAGCTCTAGTGGCTGGAGAAGCTGCTCACAAATTCGAGACCATGCCTCCCACTGATGCTGTGACGCGTGTTCTCCAGATTCTCAAAGGTAAAAAGCCACATTCACGGGTGTTGCACTTGTTTTTTAATACCTATTCTCCTAAGTGTATATTCTTTGCGAATTTGTGATGTGTGAATTGTCACATAATGTGACTGTTCTTCTGAGAAAAGAATATTATCAGCTCTAGAAAACAGGTTGGTGAGATAATGTAGAAGAGTTTTCTGTGATATTTATATGAAGTGCCCACCAATTGCGAGTTGAGGCACTCATTTGAGGAGTAAAACACACAAGTCTGGGGGTTGTTTTACCCATATAAGTGCCTGCCTGTATAGGCCACAATGTCTGCCAAACTAGTGTAACAAATGACAATCAAATCCCTTTGCGGCTATTTAGACTCTCTCCATCTTTAAAAGAGTTATTTTGAGTAAGGTACATCATTTTATTTTTGGGTAGCAGAATGAGGGTACTAGCTTTTACAGATATAAAACACTCACTTTTGCCCTTAAAAACTTACTTCCAGTCTTCCAAGATTGCTTGGAGTAATTAGCTAAAATCATTTGTCACTTGGCTTTACAGGAGTTTTACTTAAACAGTTAAACTCAAGTTGGATTTCAAAACTGTGCTCTTTTATTGAGACAACAAGAGCTCTTGAAACGAGATTTTTATAGACAGATGGAGTATTAAGTATCTTTGGAGTATACTAGTGGAATATATATTTGGTTTGAGACAAGTGAAGTTACATAATTGCAATTGCTTATTCAGTTACCTGACTTACCTCTCAAGCTCTCATTAAGTATGATTGCTCAAAATAAACCTACTGTAACCAGGTATATATGAACCACAAGGAATTGAAGTGCCTGAACCCATCCAAACAGTTTGTACAAGATGGGGCAGTGACCCCTTCAGCTTAGGTTCATACTCCAATGTTGCTGTGGGTGCATCTGGGGACGACTATGATATTCTAGCTGAAAATGTGGGAGATGGCAGGCTTTTCTTTGCAGGTGAGGCCACCACAAGACGGTATCCAGCAACCATGCATGGAGCTTTTCTCACTGGGCTTAGAGAAGCTTCCAACATCGCTCATTATGCCAAAGTTAGAACATTGAGTACAAAAGTTGAAAAAAACCCTTGGAAGAATGCTCATTCTTGTGCATCTCTTCTTACTGATCTATTCAGGCAGCCGGATTTGGAATTTGGTAGCTTTTCTGTGATCTTTGCTAGAAAAGTCATTGATGTAAAATCAGCAGCGGTAGTAAGGGTGACGTTTAGCGGGCCGAGGAAGAAAAGCCACGATGGGTTGCTCTTTCAGCAGCTTCAGTCTCACTTTAATCAGCAGCAAGAACTGCATGTTTACACATTGTTATCTAAGGAACAAGCAATGGAGTTGAGAGAGGTGAGAGGGGGTGATGAGGCAAGGTTGAATTGCCTTTGTGAGAAATTTGGGGTGAAGCTGGTTGGGAGGAAGGGTCTGGGGCCATCCGCAGATTCTATAATAGCTTCCATTAAGGCTGAGAGGGGAAAACACAAACCCGGTCCAAATCCTCTAAAATCAGGTGGGTTATCTGTTTTTCTTTTTCTTTTTATGTGCTTCACTAAGGCAATATTTGGAACTCTTAAAATGGTAGCGCAAGGAAAATAGTTTTTCTATGTCTGGTTTTTGCTTAGAGTTTTTATTCTTTATATGATAGAAATATGTTAATAAATTGATTTTAAAAATACCTAAAATTGATTTATGGAGTCTTTTCCCAAGCATTTTCTTTCACCCTCCTATTTTCCAAATGGGCCGCAGATATTTATGCACATTTTTATGAAGATTCATCAAAATTGTGCCGCTGATATTCTTCATTTGCTATCTGCTCTCCATAGGTGTGTCAAATTTGAGAGTTGTTGTATCAAAGAAGAGAGTCATCAGGTATATGTTGTGCTTCAGCCGCATGAGTAATTTTTTTTCATTTTATATGCCCATGTTTGGATTCATTTGGCGGTCAAAGTTGAATAATCGGATTCTTAGGGGGGCCGGTTGGTAAGCGCTATTTGGCTGAAATGGCCTAATGTGCCATGTTTTCGAATAGGCCTAGGTTCTTGGAAATATCAGCTTCACCAAGAAAGTCAAGGCCTATTTTTCTCTTGCTTATCCTAATTATTCAACAGAATAACTGAATAAGTATAGTAAGGCTACTAAACATAGCCTAGATTATATAAAATTTTGTGAAATGGGAACTCGCCCAATTCCGGGGAGTTTTTCTAATCCAAACTCGGGCATCACATCCCATTCTCGGGAACAAGTAAATTCCTGAAGGAGGCCTTGATTATACACACACACTCAAATTTCCATATTTCCATATCTTTTCCAGAAAGGCTAAAATAGTACGCAGAGGCAATGGAGCCAATGCACCCAACGGAGATGCTACCCAGATGAAAACAGTTTGTGCACTTCCGTCTAATTCTGGCCCTAAACCAGTGGTGACCAATATCACCAACACTGCAAGACTTGGAAGTACTGTCCCTAGCTCTAGTCAGATTTCAAGCTCACATAGTGACGAAAATGCTAAAATGGTGTATAGACCAGGAAGTATTAATTACGATTCTATCCTCACCCCTTCATTGAATTCTTGCATTGGTGGTTCAGATATTATCAACGTTGATTCAGAAGCAAGCAACAAAACTAGTACTTCAACTCCTCCAAGCACGACTCTTGAAGATATTTTTTCGGGACCATAGAAGTGGTGGTGCCACCCTTCTCCCAACTAATTGTGATTATAGAACACATATATAGCACACACATCTAATCTAACTCCCAGTGTAAACTTTTGAACGACAATAGTTGATAATGAAGTGGGATTTTTTTGACACTACTTGAAACTGTTTATTAAATTGTTTGGATCATTGCCATTTTGAGATCAATTCATTGTTAGGGAAGGGCGTGCTCGGGTCAGCTGAAAATGGAACCGGCCCGGCCGGGTCCGGTTCGGGCTTTATTATTATTTTTATTTTATTTTTCATTTTTTTCTAAAATCCGGGTTGGGTTGGGTATTTTGGGCCATTTGGGTGGTTTGGGGGGGGGGGGGTAAATTAGAAAAAGGAAAAAAAAAAACAAAAACACAAAGTGGCGGCAACCCGGGCCGGCTCCATGCCTAATTTCAAAATAACAAGTCACCACCACTTCTTGAAAATTTGAGAATGTATAGCTCTAAAATATCTTCGATTTGTTATATTATGGAGCCTCATAACTTATTACGAGTAAAAAGTTATGACTCCTGAAAAAATCAGCATCATCATAACTTGAAATGAGCAAAATTTGATGTGTGATACTGATTATATTCTAAATTTAAAAATAAATCACCTTACTCATTAGTCATTAGTTCTGTAAAGTTTATAATATATGACATATATATCAATATAATAATTGAGTTGGATTCATTAAACTACTATTTATCTCAGATACCCCATATCAAACATTTAACTCAAATATTGTTTAATAACGATTCACCATTTTGATTGATAGTGAATACAATTACATTTCGACTACTCACACGTTTTTCTGACTCCGCCACTAACTGGTGGACGATGAGTCACTGTGAGCTAATCGCTAAATTTGTCACTTTTTGAAATTTTATAAAATAAGTCATATTTTTATCTTTTGAATTAAATTTAATAATATTCATGGAAAAAGATCATACTTAAGTTATAACGGTGGTATCATGTGTTACATCAAGCCATCCCATAATATATGGGCTAAGGTCCACAACCTACATATCCTAGAGCACACAAGCGGCCCAAATGCATCCAACTACACGCTTCTATTGGGCCCCTCGGTCAAATGAAAGTGCACACAAAGAAAGCAACCATGATCGAACCAGGCTACACAAGATATCTAAATCAACACTACCATCCATACACGTCACCTCGACAAGTGACACCTCGTCCAACACAAGGTCCATATCCAAAACTTAATCTCGATCAATGCAAGGAAATAGTGAGGACGAAGACCACGAGCACACCTCATCCTAGGGATGGACCGAGAAGGGTTAGCCCAACTCAGGACCCCGACCCGATACTATGCAGGCCCGGCCTGGCGATACTGGGACCAAGAGTGGGGGCCCAAACCAACTGTTTATGGGGCGGGCTACGGGCCCTAATTTTAGTGGACCGGCCCGGCCGGTCTAGGCCTACTCCGGGCCAAATTATTATTTTTAATTTTTTGGCATTGGGCTGCTGCTTGGTGGGCTGGGTGTCTTGGCAGGGTTTGGGGGGGGGGGGGGGTAGGAATAAATTCGAAAAGGCCAAATTAAAAAAAAAAAGACCCGACCCGAGCCCAGCCCGGTTCCGGTTCAAACCCGAGCCCCGCTCGGTCTCAGTTCAAACCCGGGCCAGTACCAGGCCTTCATCCCAAAACCCCAGTCCCGCCCAAATGCCCAATCCCAGCCCGACCCAAGCCCGTCCATGCCTACCTCATCCTACAGTTAGTTAACGAACACCACACATCGATATCTATAGCACAACAGAACTCTCGTCCATAGATTAGTTTACACATGTACGTGCGATTAATGCACCTAACATTGATTACTAGTATAAATACCCCTTGGGGTAAATGTAAACAGTTCTCAAATCATTAATATCACCTCTCTTATGCTTAGTTCTCCTTTTTTTTCTACAATACTACTAGCGGTTTACCGGTGAGATATCAATCATTCACTCCCCATTTGGAGAGGGTATGGTGGGGTCTAATTAATACAAAAAAGAAGGAAAATGAAAAATGCAAGCCTCTGATCTATTTAATCGGCAAGAAACCATGCTGAGCAATAAGGATCTCAAAAGCTTGCATCCTTTCACCTCTTGCAAAACCATTACAATCATAAGAAGAAATCTCATTAATGTTAAGATCAATGCAAGCCTTTACAAGCTCTTCACCAACACGTTCAGCTGCTTCCTGACATTAAATGAGGTCACACATTGCAAGTTACTTAACACAGCAAAGACAAAGCAAGTCAGAACATGATAAAAACTGAAAAACTAATAGTTAACTTTTGGGATGAATCGTAAACATAATCACCTCAATGTGGCTCGTTTGACTATGCCAAAATTTGTTTGCTCTTTTGAGAACTAATCGGATTGCTCAATTTAGGTTTTTACAGATCCAAATGTCAGATGAATCATAACCAAAATATGCCAAAAGAGCTTGACCTGACACAAAGGATACTTACTATGGTGCTGCAAGGGGGGTCGCCACGAATTGATTTTTGCAGAGTGCTTCTATAGAACAAACATTTCTGGTTTTGATCATCTACTAGCATAGCATACAGCTGCTTATGTGAACAGAACACAGAGAGCCTTGGTTTTGCTGGGGTACCATTGTACTGAACAAGAAATATTGTGAGCCATTGGAGGTATCACAGCTCTTTATATATGTGTGTGTGTGTGTGTATATTTTTATGGCAATGGATCCAACGAAATATCTAATCTAAGCAGAGCTATTATCTAGGTGACAAAGTGAAGTATTCATAGATATCAAACTCTCAAAGTTTGCCAAGTGCTAAAACCAGTCAGGTAATTTGGATTGTTTTTACAAGTACAATAAAATCTTAGTATCAATTACTCCCTCCGTCCCGCTATGATTGTCCCATTTTAACTTTTCGGTCCGTCCCACTAAGATTGTCTCATACCTTATTTGGTAAGGTTTGTGTGCTTCTAAACGATTCTTACTTTATTTTTACTTTATCAATTCAATATCAACCGCATAAATCCACTTTTATTAATAACCGTGCCACCTTCTCTTGTACCAAACTTAGGGGAACGGAGGTAGTATTTTCAAGCGTGAGAAAGTTAAGGCTTGATGCTAGAGGAATGAGGAATCTTAGCTAGCTTCTACAGTTCCAAAGGAGCGTCATTTGGTGGGGTTCTCTTCACCTTGTTAATTTGTTTATCATTAATTTTATTCTGATCACACCACAAAGATTTAGATGAACCATCAAACCAGACCAAAAACATTCAAACACTACAACAGATGATACTCTTGTTGTCCCTTAATTAGCTTTGCCTTTTCACGATTTTAACACACACATTTTGATCATTAATACTTCGTATATTCAAATATATATCTTCACATATACAACAACAACAACATCCAAGCCTTAGTCCCAAAAGATATTGGGATATCTTCAGATATGTATTGCTAAAATTATGAAAAGTTATGTTAAAAGTACATCTTTATACAAATCTAACAAGATCCCACATATAACTTCTTAACAAAACAATACTGACTTATGGATGCAGGTCTGGAGTTGGAAAATTATTTGCTGAAGTGAAAACTTAATGTTTCTAGCTTTTGATTCGAAACTTTTCACCTAGATTTCTGGAACCAAACCTATCATTGACGGCTTGACCAATTTACTCATAAAATCCATTGCACTAAACCACGCCTCATAGGCTCATACCCTTTAACCGAAGTCTACATTTTTCATTCTGTTAGCTTTTAAGGTTCAGTAGCCAGTCTTAAGGTCATCAATCCAAACACTATCCTTCAGTTTCATCTTGTTATGCCAAAATAACCTAATTCATGATTGATCTTTAATTACGTTTCCACATAGAAAGGCAGTAAAAAAAGGAGGATAAGAAGCAAACGATTCTCACCTTTTTTCTTAATCTTATGTTCCGAACCTTTGAATTTTCCGTCCTAGTATTGGCCCTTGATGCAGCTTTTACAACCAATGTATTTAAGACTAAGTCTGCAAAATGTGCTTCAAAGGGAAGATGGCATGAACAAAAAGAACCATAAACTAATTAGAACAATCTGGTAAATTAAAGATGCTGAGACTCACTTTTGCTTTGCATGGAAAGGACATGGGAGAAATTCATACATGTTCCGAAGTGTTGACTAGTTCTGAATTTGAGTGATTTGACTCCAGCAGTGACAAATGTCACACATTCAACCACCATTTCCAGAAGAGTCTTTGTTGCATGTGAATTGTGAAATAACTGCTAACAAACAAAAAAAACCTTTAAAGAATTTAATCAAAGATTTAGCATGCCCGACTTATTGAGAGGATGATAAAGAAGTGCAAGTTTCTTGCAGGCGTTTCCCTTTAGCAGAGATTTGTCTTCTCTGACAAAAAAAAACGTAGAATGGAGGCGAGCACTCCGAACTTTATGCAAATGAGCAATTATTCAACGGATTTCCCCCCCGGTTATTCCCGATTCAGGATACTCCAGGTTGCCATAGGTTTAAGAAATGCAGCATAAACAGAAAAGGCATTCGAGTAGATAAAACAGCATTTATTCTAGTGGTAGAACAATTATCATACTACGAGCAACTAGCAAGATCTGATGAAAACAACAAATAGGCAAGGCAGAAGGCAAATGTCTACGCTAAAGGTGACTGGTTAGAACCAATTATCCCAAGCTGAATTTAAGATTTCTAAAACACAAAACACTAGTTCAATGTATCTTAGGTAATTTTCTTGTTGTATATTTGAAAGAATCAGAAGAGCTTCTAAATATAAAACCACAAATTTTGTACAAAATATTAAAATAAATGGACTTCTTTTGCAATTTCATAATTTCATTCCACTCCGATCCTCCAGACTTGATTTGAAATAATACATAAAAGTAAACAAATATGTATGCCATCAGAGATATCAGGATTGCATGACTCTCCTACAAAGCCCCTACACCATCCACCAGTAACCGCTGCTTAATGCCTTTTTTGAGAGGACTTAAACAGTAAACACATTTAAGTATGCAACCAATGCAAAGCTCTCATAGTGGGCAGCGAGTTATCATCTAATCAGCACAATTGTTCGGCCCCCAAAATTCTAGCATCTTTTCATCATCCTTTAAAATGTATCCTTTAACCCCCGGGGTTTACTCTGCAACAAAAGACAACAATAAGACAGACGAAAGGCCTTCACAATTAAGTAATGTTCGTATGTTGCATCTGCAATCCCATGTCACTCTTTTTATTATCAACCAATAATGCGTAGTAACTATAAATCAACTGGGGACAATCTGCAACCAAAATATCAATTGCCCATTTAGCAAGCCAACAAAATAAAACTGTACTGACTAAGTGGCTCTCACATGTTCCTTTCACTTCTGTTTGTTACTTCTTATACTTCCTTCATCCCAAATTATTTGGTGTTTTAGCAATAAAAAATTGTCCAATGATAATAATTTTAGGAATGACCGAATGAGATGCAATTTTTCTCTTACTGCCTTTCAAATTTGCTCATATTACCTTTACCTACATTAAATGCTTTTGTACTTTAATAAGAGATAAAATGCATTTAGTGTTACCAAGGTTGTCAAAGTCGTGCGCCTGAGCGCTTAAGCGCACCAGGCGCAGCGCTAGAGAGGTCCAGCGCCCTATGGATGGCCAGTCGCAGCTTCCCTTCTCAGGCGCAGGTTAGGCGCACAAAGCGCAGAAGCGCAGATGCGATATAAAGCGATCGCTGAATGCGCCTGACAGGGAAATCGTTTATTTTAAGTTTAATTAGGTTGTTTCACATATTAAGAAGCCCATATTTTTAATAAAGCCCATGCAAATAAGGTCAAAACAATGTAACCTACGCTAAACACACAACGTAATTACGTAAACCTACTGTTACATGTTCGCTACCTCGTCCTGTCCCTCCACATCAACCGCAAAGCTTGCAGCAGTGCAGCACTCAACGTTCAAAGTAAACTCTCTCTTTCTTCATCTTCCATTCGTTCCATTTTATTTCTTTTTTCATTTTTCAGCACCTACTTCTTCTTACATACTACCAGTATTTTTTCAGCATGTATATGTAAAGTGTAAAGTACCAGCTTCTTCTTCTTGTACTATATGTCTCTATAGAACTCCTGTTCTACAGTCTAAACAACTTAAACATATATGTGTAAACTACCAGTATATTTTTTCACCCTGTATATGTAAACTAACAGCTACTTCTTGTACTCTGTAGAATTCTTGTTTATATGTCTCAGTTAGTCAATTCTACAGTCTAAACAACTTAAACATATATATGTAAACTACCAGTATATCTTTTCACCATGTACATGTAAACTAACAGCTACTTCTTCTTGTACACTATAGAACTCTTGTTTATATGTCTCAGTTAGTCAATTCTACAGTCTAAACAACTTAAACATATATATGTAAAGTAGTTGTATAATTGTATTTTTTTACCATGTATAAGTAAACTACCAGCTACTTCTTGGAGAAGTACATACTACCAGTCTACCAGTATACATACTATTTAGAACATACTACCATACTACCCTTTTTTTGACCATGTATACATACTAACAGTCCATACTACCAAACTACCATTTTTTTACCATGTATACATACCACCAGTCCATTTTTTGTGATATGGGTTGCTGTATATATACTTTATTTTGGTTAATCGTGGCTTTATTTTGGTCAATCATGACTTTATTTGATCAAGACATGACTTTTTAATGTAGTTGGTTCAATATGGTGTTATATACATCATTCTTGATTATTGGAGAATAGTATTTGCGATATTTTCTGAGCAATGCGCCTGACATGAGTCAGGCGAGCGCTTTTTTGCGCCTTGCGCCTCAGGCGCTGGAATTACCCTATCGCCTTGAGTGCGCCTCACGACTTTGACTACCTTGAGTGTTACACATGAATAAGAATAAGGTCATTTTAGAAGGTTTCTTTTCTTAATACAAGTGGGTATGTTTTCCTGAAACCTCTGTCATTTAGGAACTGAAGTGGTAGAAAGAACTAATTATCACTTAAGGGGCACACTTGTCAATTTCTGAAATCTATACCGTTTATAAAGGGCATACTAGTCATTTTTACAAGATCAAATATCACTTAAAATGTGCTACTTCCAAAATAAGGTTCTTGGTCTGTATTATGAACCGTTAAATATGCTTGAACTTAGAAGAATGAAATATTATGAACTATACAATTCTTCACTTAAAACTTAAAAGGAAGCAAGAAAATTCATTTAGAGAGAAATATTATGAGCCACATAATTATTTCCTTAAAAGGAAAGAACCTTACATTGAGACAAAAAAAAGTAACAACCGTATCTTGGGAGAGGGAATACAAACTAATTTTTTCTTAATGAACACTTAATTAAGAATGTTGAGTATGTGTCATTACCTTACTGGTCGCATCTTCCACCTTCCAACCACTCTTCCAATTCTGCTTCCCTGGTTGCCCTAAACTCCTCAAACTTACTTGAAAAAGACAGCAACTGCTCAGTACTAGCCTTTGCAACAGTTGGTGAAGACGGCACTTTGGTTTCAAGTTGAGCCCACTTAAAGCTACTAGCTTTTCGCCTGGCTGATTTCAATACGCTAGACAGATAACTGCTGTTGTTATCACTGCCATCCAAATTGCTGCTTGTGCTAACACTCCCAATCCCAAAACTGCCCCTGGGGATATTTATATTTAATAATCCTTTTTTTGGTTGGCTTGCTGTCATGACAGCAAGGGAGTATTTGATATCTCTGTTCATCTCTTCAGCAATCGGAAAGCCAAACACTTTCATTGATCTCATTACCGTTATAGAATCCTCTAAATCTTCCATATGTAAAATCACCTCATGAGATTTCTCCACCACATTCCTGTTAAGGTTGACCAGGTTGGGGATTGCATTATGGGTATGTTGTTGGATGTAGAAAAGCCCCACCGATGGTTCATTTGCCAGATATTTTATCATGTCTCCCAAGTTATTAGTTATATCCACAAAACCATCCACCATACAAAGATCATGCATCCTTTTAAGGCCAAAGGCTCATCATCACTGGCAAATTCAATGACAGAAAGTGAGAGCCAAAAGTTTCCAACCTGCAGCTATGTAATGGTGTAACCTAAGGTGCTGTTTTGTGACGTTTTTGTTTTTGTTTATTTTTGTTTCACTTCTCTCAAAACAGGGAACCCGAATATGTGTTTGTCAATCGTATTAAAAGAAAATTTAACAAAACATTTTTCCAATTCTACTGCGGTTACAAAACATTGAGTATAGTTACAAAAATCATATATGTATGCTATAAATAAAATAAATGACACATCCAGTCCAAATCTGCTACAAAAAAGAGTTGAAAATAGAAATTATAAAACACAAATCATGAAACATTATTAACACAAATAAGAGTGATAAAGCTTATCAGACTTTCTGTTAGTGTTTAAACCTCTCTTACCTCCTACTACAAATTGCCTCAACCAGAATGATTGTTCACCATTATGACATTTTATTTATTATTCATATTATTTTTTGAACCCTGATCTTTATTGAGTTTACATAATTTTCTAATTAAAAAACTGTCTATAATATCTATGTGAAAAGTGAGTAGAATATGAATGAATCTATCTACCTATTAATTGACTTCTCTTGTGGATACGATAGTCAAGTAGCTGTAGAAGGCTAGAAGCAGAGAATTAGTAGTAATATCAAAGATTTGTGGCTGCACAAATTAAATGATGGGAATTAGATACTATGCTTTCTAGCTATTAGTTGTGGATCGTTAGATACGGGAACGACTATTTCTTCATTTTAATCATTAACCATTAATCAATCCCAGCATTTTTTGGGAGAATTTTTAATGAGTAAAAATTGAAAATAGTATTTCATAGTTCATACAGTAATAATGTAACAGAAATAGGGAGTTGTAAATTTCCAGTTATGTGACATGCATAAATTCTTTACTAGGAATCTCAAGCATCAAGGAACTGAAGTACAGTGCCTTCCTTAACTATAATGCTTCATGGATCCTTCACAGCTAGTGATATGGAAGTACAGGACCTTTGACATCTCTCTCTCTTTCTCTACATGTGTGTGTGCAATTACATCATGAAACTGACCAAACACATCGTCGTAATTTTACCTTACAAAAATGTATTGCGGTATAAGTAGCTAGCTCTCAGAATTAAGATTAGGACATTACCTATCAACATTGAAATAAGGAGGGGCTCTTTTATTTGAAAGAAAAAACTAACAAAGCAATCCAAATACAGAAAAAAGTTACCAAGACAAAACGAAGCCAATTATTCTGTGCTAAGGAAGCCTTCTGAATTTGGTAAAACAGGTTCTAAGCATGAAAATCCCAAAAGTTCATATTTAGTATGCCAAATGCAGAAGTGAGTCATTTTCAGAAAGAGCACCACTATAGGAGTAGAATGTGAGCATTTTTTTTGCTCAAGATGGACATTTTTCTAATTCTGAAAATGTCATAAACATCGTTTTGGACATTCTTAACCTCCATAAGCCAGTCAGTACTGTAATACATACATATCCTTCCTAGCCAAAAAAACAATGGCTAGGTTCTAAAGCAGAAGATTTGTTCCAGATTCCAGAAAGAGTAATGCTAAAGCATAAAACCTAGCCAAAAATGACAACATTCTTCAACAATAATGACATAACTATTAGAGACAACGCAGTCCTAAACAGTGGCGGACCCAGAAGTTTTCCGAAGCGGGGGCACTCCCACATAGATGAAAATGGGTCGAGTCGAATTGAGTGTATCATTGGTCTTTTTTGTCAAGTGCATTCAAATTAATATTTTTAACTGGAAATAGATTACTCAATGACGACGTCAAGCAATGAACATAAATGGATTATAAGTCTAACTGTGAACTCATTAAGACAATTCTAAACAATAATATTTGACTTTTTGAAAGAAAGACATAATTTTGCGGATTACAAATGACTCATCTTGGCGCCGTTTTTCTGTTTTTACATTAGAATTTTAGCTATTTTTCCTACTATAAAATGATCAAGATTTCATTTTTGAAGTAGGATCATGTCGTTGTTATACATTGTGCCACAAAATTTGTTGATACTTGTCTGAAATATAATACTACGTACTATCGTGTTAAAAATGAAGTACAAGTCAAGTTTAATTAGGAATTCATCATTTAATACAACTTTATTTAATAATATGATTCTATAAATCTACCTTTTACGAGTATCATATTATAGAAAAAAATTAAAGGGTCTGTCGGTTTGAAACTAATTTATCGTGAATTGACACATTTTTCATGTTTGGACTTTTATTCAAGATAAAAGTCTTCAATCTATTAGGTTTATCCCGCATATTAGAACCCTTGTCATATCTTTGAACTTTAACTTTGGACCGACATCATTCACACCAAGTAAAACATCATCAATGCCACTTTTCAAAGAAAGTGTATGTAACCATATAACAACATATCTAACTATAAGAATTTGCTCCATCACAACTTCAAAGTTGTTTATATTTCTTACTACAATTATTATATGTCTTCGACAGAATCCTATATATCTAATAGTTTTTTGAAATAATGCCAATATGATTGAAATTTGAAATAAAGATAGTGGACAAAATACGGATTATGACTTAGATACTACCATAGCAATTTTAGTGACCATGATTCTGTTCATTAATTATATTCCGGTAATATTTATGAAAAATACTCTAATTTTTTGTCCGGATAGCAGGGGCACAATTTTTATCTCAAGTACTAATACTAAACTTCATGGTCGGAAGCAGGGGCACTTGCCCCCCTAGGCCCCTCCCTAGGTCCTCCACTGGTCCTAAATCTAGGAAACCAGAGCTGAAAGGAATACTACCACAAAATCAGTGTTCTAACCACCCTAAAAGTAAATATCATTTCTAATGTTCACAAGCAGCACAGCGCAGCACTACTGCAGCAGTATAAGTGTATAACACAACAATAAGGTACTCCGTATAATATAAAGATGGTTGGATGGTTAGAACACACACCGCACTCTCATATTCTACAGGCGCTTAGATGCAGGGCAGGTTCTGAGAAAATGCAGCCTTATGCAAAAAAAATAATTGGGCTTTCATGTCCCAAACAAATAAATAAAGCAAAAATAAAGATGAAAATAGTGATGAATTACCGAAAATTTATGTCAAAATACAAGTTGCTGACGAACTATTAATTGTGAACCCAAAAAATACTTATAATTGTACCAATTTGTTAAATACAATTAGTTCAATTACTTAATTAAATCAATAACAACCTCTTTGTTCAATTGGATTATAAATTATTCATGCATAATAAATAACTAAGATAAGAAACTCAATTACATAATAATCAACAAGATTAACAATACATGAGAAATTAAAAAGATTAATAATTTATAATTTAAGAGAGAAAACTTTACCTCGTTCAGCGAGTCTGCGAGATCCGAGCGGAATCCCCGATTCAACAGACTGGAGGCGTTCGGTAATCCTCCTGGACTTGTCCGGCCGTGGTGGCGGCCTTCCTTTGTCACTTGCAGAGCCAATTGCCGATGGGGGGAATGAGGAAAGGTGTCGATAAACCAGTACCTCTTTTTTTTTTTGAAAGAGATAAACCAATAACTCTATTTAACAATTTTACTTGCGGAGTATTTCATTAAAAAAAAAAACAAAAATTCCTTTTGTACACGTTTTTGTACCGATCAGTACACGCATGTGTCTGTGAGAGTTTTTTTTTGTCTGTGAAGTGCGGTCCACAAACAAAAGCTGGTTTGTTTTGTCTGTGAAATTTTCCACAGACAAAACAAGCGAACTTATGTCTGTGGACCGCGCTTCACAGACAAAAAAAACCCTCACAGACACATGCGTGTACTGATGGGTACAAAAACGTGTACACCAAGAATGGTTGAAAAAAAAACAATTTTACTTATTTAGAGCCCGTTTGGTAGTACGAAAATCGGCTGATTTGACTGATTTTGTTTAAATTTATGAAGTTCTGGCTGAAGTGGCTGCATTGGCTGATTCTGCTGATTTAAAAAAATTATTTTAAAAATATATTTTATTGATAAAATAATGAAAAAATTACATGTAAAAATAGCTAAAATGATCATCTACAGTAACTTCAACCAATACAGCCAGAAAAGTAACTTCAACCTTACTTTTTCTGCTTATTACACAATTCAGCGCACGAAAATAAAAGTTACGTGTTTGGTGAAAAAGTTGGCTGAAAAGCCTGATAAGACGAAAAGCAGTGTTACCAAACGGCCTCTTAGTTGTTTAATGTTTAATTAATTTGTTTGTCCAATTTATACAGTACACCCGGGTGGAGTGCCTATACCGTCCAGCCGGCTGTACGGTGAACACCGTACAACCGGTGACATTTTGGTAATTTAAATGTAATTCGCGGCTTCTGCTAAATGAGTTATAATACACTTCTAATGAGCATCAAACTTATTCTCTTGAGTATTATCAGCCTAAAAATGAGCATCTTGATACCTGCTTCATATCATCTAATTCATTTTTTTTCTTTTTCTTTTATAAAAACCTATTAAATTATATCTATACTCAACTCTTATGAAATTCATTATGTGAATCTAATGTGATATGATACATTTGAAATATGCATTAATATGACATTTTAAAAATGAGCATGATAAATATACCAAATGAGCATACGTAGCATAGCGAATGAGTATTTCACCAATATCAAATGAGCATACATACTTGCGAAATGAGTATCGAAAAATTCAGAAGACTCGTTTAAAATCTCCAGTATGCTCAAATATTAAATGAGAATACATAACCTATGAAATGAGCATCGAAAATTTAAAACGTGTATTACATCAATATGTATGGATATGACATTTTAAAATGTATGATATAATGGTAATGTAAAATGAGCATTACACCAATACGAAATGAGCACCGTAAAATTCAAAAAGCTCATTTAAAATATTTAGTATGCTCAAATATCAATTTGTGTACGTTCATCTCAGTATAACACAAAGAAGCATCAATTCCTTATTTTAGACCAACCAATTTTATTGTGCTTATTTTTCAAACGAAATTAGAAGAGCAGGCACAAAGGCATATATAATTCTTAGTTGTTTGCAGTGTGTGTTGAATCGTTTGGAGAACAGCGGCCTTGTACCCTCTTGTTAGGGTTTGGTTTTTCGCCAACTTCCGAGTTCGGCCTTTCTGGTCCACTTCGATGCCTCCGACTTTCGATGGTGGTGGGAGTTTCTAGGCGAGGCGATGCTATTCAGTTTCGGGGTGATTTGCTTTGATGGAGGGCAGTGGTTGGCATGGAGTGATGCTGCAGCATACCGGAAGAGATTCATGCATCTGGCGGCAGGGTTTGGCTACATATGACGGCAAGGGGTTCAGTAATGGCTATGGACGACTTCTAGGGAAGGAGGAGGATGGCAACACTGCTGAAATCAGTGGCGGATCAATTAGAGTGGTACTAATGGTACGACCTCCTCCTGAACCACCACCATGGATTGTGCGAGAGGCTAGAGTTCGTGAAAGTTTTCCAATAAATTCTCGTTATTTTGTCATTGGGTTTCTTGTTGTCATTGTTGTTAGTTTTGTCAGTTTGTTTAAGAATTTAGCCTTGTTTTATGTCATTGAGTATGTTTGGATCTATGAGAACGTGGATTGTTGTGTCAAGCCTGTTACATGGTTAGCGATTCGTGTTGCTGAGGTGACCGTTTCTAAGTCTGATCATAGAGTTTACAGTCACAGTTGTTGGAGTCTGGTTGGTGTCAGAATTGTTTTTCTATTGATTGATGTAATGATCCTGAAACTTATGATATGAATAAAGGCTAGTTATTGGATGATAAAAAAAAAAGAACAAACGGAATCATAAAAATGAAAAAGAAAAGTTAAAGTTAGAAAAATTAAAATTCAAAATTATTGGAAGAGAAAAAAGATAAAGACAAGTTAAAGTTAGAGAAATTGAAGTTCAAAATTAAAAGAAAACAAAAAAAAAAGAAAATTGAATCATAAAAAATGAAAAAAGAAAAAAATGAGAAGAAGCAACGAAAGATAAAGAAGCTACTGCTTCGCTCCTTCATGTGGTGGCCTCAGATGCTCCAACTCGTTCCCATCTGGGAGAAGTAAAGAAGGAGCAACTACAAAAAGGAAGAAGAAAAAGATGCTTCAGCTCAGGGATGGGGTGTCATCCTTTTTTTTGGAAGAAGAAAAAGATGCTCCAGCTCAGATTATTACGCACTACAAAAATGTCGGGCCTGGGAGAAGCGGAGCAACTAAATGGCATTCAAAGTGTTAATAATTGCAACAATACCCGGTTGTACGGTGAGGACCGTACAACCGGGTGTACAGTATATTTTGTACTTATGCATCTGGTTTTTTAATAATTCTTTACAACTTTCACCCTAATTATCATAGGTCCCTGGGCACCTTCTCTTTCTATGTTGCTCCCTGCGCACACGACTTCTTCCTTCCATTTTTTCTTTATTTCAATAATTAAAAAACTCTTCCCAAAATTGACTCAATCTGAATTCTAAAAACATTAAAGATAATGATAATCTTATTGAAATATCTTCATGACTCTATTTAACTAGTAAGGATCTAATAGTTGCATTAAAATTATTATCTTCTAAATAATAATGCTCACCAACTGTTTGTAAAAATTCCGAGGTGAATTTTTGTTCCTTTTTTGAGCAAATTTTAAATAAACTTTGTTGTACTTGAAAACAGTATTGACTATGTATATTTTATTTTTCATAATAGTTCTTTTTTGCAGTGATTTAAATGGCTTTGACGCCACTTGAATTAAGGAATTCTTGATTTGGTTTGTTATTTTCAAAGTTTTATGTTTAAATAATTTGCTATTAGATTCTATGTTCGGTTTTTATATAATGGATTCAACTATTAATGATTCTTATGTGATATTTTGAGCGGTTAATGTTATACTTTTCTATCTTTACATTTAAAATGAGCATTCACCAATTTTACAATGTGCATTCTGTCAAAATTGGTTGAGCTTTATTGTTAAGAAAAAGAAAGATTTATTCTAAGTTGTTTTTAATGAATATATGTTACATGTGTGAGTTAAAGAAATGAGTTTTATGTTATACATATATATGAGCATCACTTTCAAAACAATGAGCATTGGTATAACATTATAAAATGAGTAAAAAAATAGTTTTATGCTATACCCAAATGAGTATAATATTTACATGAAATGTGCATCAATATAACGTTTTAAGATAAGTACTATTACGGCTTACTATTCAATGAAGATTTTTTATGCTCAACAGGTTTTGAAATTTTTATTCTCAATTGCAGAGTTTCCAATGTTCAATAGAGGAAAGTTGATGCTCAATGAAAATATCTTGATGCTCAATGAAATGTCTTGATGCATATTCCAAAAGTTTAATAATAAATTAGATTCTTATATTGGAACCCATAGGAGTCTATTATAGACATAATTTAAAAAAATTATATAAAAGAAAAAATAAGAAAAAGAAAGTGAATCAGAATTATGAAGCGGAGTTCACAATGCTCAACAATACTCAACAGAATAGCCCTGATGCTAATTAAAAGTTCATTAATGCTCATTTAACAAAAACCGTGATTTTCATTTAAACAGAGGATATTTTATGCTCAATGAAAATCATTATGTTAAACTAACATAACCTTACGATTTTCATATATCAACGAACATTTTGTAATTTACGAATACTCATTTGGTAGTGATGTTATGCTCATTTTAAAATGTCATATCAATGCATATTTCAAAAGTATCATATTACATTTAAATTGGCATATTGAAATTCATAGAAGTGTATTATAGATAAAATAATAAGTTTTTATAAAAGAAACAATAAGAAAAAAAAATTGAATTAGAAAATATGAAGCAGAGACCGTGATGCTCATTTTTAGCCTCCTAATACTCAATAAAATAGATCAGGTGCTCACTAAAAGTACACTAATGCTCATTTAGCGAAACCGTGATTTTCCACTTAAATTACAAAAATGCAATCGAAAAAAATTGGAATGTATTAGTCAATGGGCTTGTCTTCATCAGTTGGGATGGATGTACCCTACACTCGGATGTAGGGTATAGGGGCTGATTTGTTTGGCTTCTGCAAATTGAAATTTTGGGTTGAGCAATTGGATGGCCGAAAAGCACGCGGGTTGCTTTTACTCTCTATCTTTCTTACAGACAAGTTGTCTAATGCTACTACTACTGTGTCACGCCCCGAACCTACCCGAACACGTCAACAACCCGCCGTACGGTACAAATAGTCAACCACAGTCCAACACATCCATACTATAATAGCCGTCTTGAATACCATTCACACATAGTACATCAATAAACAAACATAATGTAAAATATCATTAAAGCAGCGGAAACATTAATACAAATGTTCAAGCCACACTTGGCAAACTTAAGTATACAAGCCCCCAATAATTATTCAGAAAAATAATATCCATGAGCATTAATGTAATTGTTTTTAAAATAGAACGGAGGAAGTACGAACCACGTCTTCCTTCCTAGATCTTCCCGAAGCAACGGGCACTGGTAGCAAGCTTAACTTCTACCTGAAACTGTGAGGTTAGTGGCCTCCCCGTGAAGGGGAGGTCAATACTTTGAAACATTTGAAAATTACAATGACAACTACACTGTATATAAACAATGTTTCAATTTCTAAGACCCTCAATCTAGGGTGATATTATATTATAGGCCGTAACTCTTGGTTACTCTGTTTGAAAATATACTTACTTTATATAAAGTCAAATAATCGGCCCGTGGGCCCATATTCATTTTTGAAACGTCCATCCCTATCCCCCGTGGCTATTAGTCACGATTATCATAAATCCTTAGTAAATCATCACGCCGTCCTAGGGCCTTACCCTAACGCGTTATTTCACTATTGTTGAGCCCCGCTCATTTATTATTATTACACCGTGCTAGAGCATTGCTCTAGTCACTCACATTATGCTATATCCTTACTCTAGTCATTCTACCTCATGCTAGAGCCTTGCTCTAGTCACTCCACGTTGTGCTAGAGCCTCGCTCTAGTCACCCATACGACGTGCTAGAGCCTCACTCTAGTCACGTTACTCAATTTCTAGTCAAGTTCTATGCCTAGACTCAATTCATTTTAAGTAGCCTTTTAAGGCCTACTCCTAAGATAACTTAGAGCTCATGTAATTCCACCTTAAAGTATCTCTTAAGACTACTTAAGGCATAACTACACTCAATCCAATCCCTTAAGATTAATTCTATCATTTATTCGTATTAACGTCCCAACTAATATTTCAATACTAGTCGGTTAATCTTAGAACAATCGTATGCCATTGAATATTTACATGGTTGATGTGGAACATATTTGACTTTTTGATGTACGTTGTCTTTTTGCATTTTGAAGCTTAAATGACACCACATGCCACTGTCACCTAATGTGATAAGAATTTTGCTTGGGGTACACAATTTGTGTACACCCTTGGCACCCCATATAAATACTCCCTATTTTTACCATCATTTACCCCCAAATAATTCTCCCCTCTCACAACCCTCCCTCCCTCCCTCCCCTGCGCAGAAGTCACGCCTCCAAAAACTCGGAAGCACCGATTCGAGCAAACAACCGAAGAGAAGAGTGAGACATCCTTCATCTTCTCCGTTGGAACTCTTCTTCAATGGAGCTAAATGGGAATGATACATCCGAGTGGGTTGATGGATTACTCTTGGATAACATGATTTTTGGAGAGGTAGGTGATGAAGGTGGAGATGATGATCGTACGCCAGTTTCCGGCGAACTGGATGCGAGGTCGAGGGACGAAGATGAACAAGGTCCAGAGGTGGAAGGCTTGAGTATGTGTTGTTGTCTTGGGTTTGTTTTCTTGATTTTCTTGATTTTGTTTTCTTGATTTTTTGGTGTTTTTGGGATATGAAAAGGGGTTGTCTGTCTATCAGAGTAGTTATAAGTGCAGTGTCTGTCTACTGAAATAGGTTTGTTGTTTGACCCATATGTATAATGTCTGTCTGACAGACAATTTATTTTGTTTGTCTACTTAAAAATAACGTCTGTATGGACATGCAAGTATAGTTACAATAGTTTTATGTAGTATGTTTTGATAAAAAATGTAGTTGCTATGTGAAAGTGTGTATAAGTTTTGGACATATGGTTGTATTTGTGAATGTACACAAGAATGTTATAGAAAAAAATTGCATACTATTGTCTGTCTGGACAGACAAAATGTTGTGAGTTGTAAATTTTTATGAACATGCATTTTTTTTTTTGTAATAACAGATGAAGAGGAAGAAAAGAGTAGTAATAAAGACCCTGAAGTTGGTATGGAGTTTCCTAGTAAAGACGCAGTTTATGATTTCTACAAGGCTTATGGTAGAAGAGTGGGGTTTCCCGTTAGACAACGAAGTTCAAGTAAAGACAAATCCGGCAACATCATTGCGATTGTCTTAGAGTGTGGCCGTGCTGGAATTAGGGCTAGCCGATCACAAAATGTTTTGAAGCCTCAACCTTTAATGCAAGTTGGTTGCCTTGCAAGAATAAGAGCACGTCCAAATTATGCCGGAGGATGGGTAATTTCAAAGTTATGTTTAGATCATAATCATGATATGAGTCCTACGAAGGCAAGGCTATTCCGGTGTAATAGAAAGTTGACACCGCACATGGTGAGAAACCTTGACATTAATGATGTTGCGGGAATACCGGTTTATAAGAGTTTCAACTCCGCCGTTGTGGAAGCCGGTGGATATGAAGAACTTCCCTTTATTGAAAAGGATTGTAGGAACTACATAGATAAGATGCGACAACTAAGATTAGGAAATGGTGACGCAATGGCAATTCAAGACTTCTTTTGTAGGATGCAAGCACAATGCCCCGGTTTCTTCTTCATGATTGATTTGGATGAGGAGTCAAGGTTACGGAACGTGTTTTGGGCGGACAATCGATGTCGATATGCCTACAAGGACTTTGGCGATGTCATAACTTTTGACACAACATATCTTACAAATCGATACGATATGCCATTTGCCCCATTTGTTGGAGTTAATCACCATGGTCAATCAATCTTGCTTGGTTGTGGCCTAATCTCGAGTGAAGATACTCAAACGTTTGTGTGGCTTTTCAGAGCTTGGCTTGAATGTATGAACGGATGTGCCCCGGACGGAATTATTACGGACCAAGATCGAGCCATGCAAAACGCCATTAAAATCGTTTTTCCTCATACGCGACACCGGTGGTGTCTATGGCACATAATGAAGAAGCTACCGGAAAAGATGGGAGGTTTTACCGATAAAGATGATATTATGTCCGCAATACACGACGTAGTATACGACTCACAAACCCCATCTGCATTTGAAGTGGGTTGGAAAGAGATTGTAGAAAGGTATTCAATGCTAATCTTAGTTGAAAATCGACCAAATATTGATAGCTAACAGACTAAAGTTGTCTGTGACAGACAATTGCTGTCTGGAGTGAAGTAATACTTTCTGTCTCACAGACAATAGTTGTCTGTCACAGACATTAGGGTCTGGGACAATATAATTTATCATGCTTAACTAACACACATAACTTCTTTGTGGCAGACATTTAATGTTTGAAACACACTAATACTTTGGTTATAACATAGATTCCTATGATGTCGCAGTTATTCACTCCAAGATGATGATTGGCTTGAGGTGATGTACAATGAACGTCAACGGTGGGTACCTTGTTACCTTAAACCCACATTTTGGGCGGGTATGTCCACCACACAAAGAAGTGAGAGCATGAACGCATTCTTTGATGGTTTCGTGCACTCCAAAACAAGTCTCAAACTATTTGTGGAGCAATACGGTCGGGCTTTGAGACGTAAGGCAGAAAACGAGTTTCATGCAGACACGAAATCATTTACAAAAATGATTCCGTGTGTTAGTATATTTGAAATGGAGAAACAAGTACAAGGACTATACACACTCCCAACAACCAATCTATCTTCCATTACTTTCAGCCGCGCCTCCAGAGACACCACTTGCGCCCGTAACTTTTTCATTTCAGCCATCATCTTGGATTTGAAGCCATCATCATCTTCACCATCGTCTTCCTCATCTTCCTCCTGCACCCACAAGCTATAGTTATTTACACACTTTGAAGCAAAATTTCATATTTGAAAACCCAAATATATTACATCGTAATGATCCTTGAAAATCATTTCATTTAGCGTTTGCAAATGAAAGAACCCCGTAGCCTTCCAATTGAGCAAGGGGATGTCATGATTGCCAACACGTTCAGCACATCTCCGTCCTAGCTCTGGCAGAGTCTCGTAGGCCCAAACCTGAAAAACAACAAAAGAAAATTTAACAATAACAATGTGGCAGAATAAGTTGTCTGTCTACAATTAAGAAATGTCTGTTATAAAGGATGAAGTGTCTGTTTTCAGAAACAAATGATTTGTGTTTCATGCAAACTTGACAATACAAACACACAATCAAATATGAGGTGAACATTACCTGTAGGACGAGAGGAAGGCCGTGCAATGTGAACTTTGCATTTTTGTATTGAGGTTTGGCTTTCTTATTCTCCTTAAACCTATCGCCCTGTCCAACCATAAGAGTCTTTATCTGAGAAACCATTAGATTGTAAGACACTTTTGCCCAGGGGTATGCTTTAAATCTGTCCAAATCATCCGCCAATTTCAGAAATTGAGAATTCATCAATGTTTTCTTGTTCCTTGGTATCAAAACACATTGCACGTAAAAAGCACATGCAAGCTTCAGAGGATCACCGCGAGGTCCTGCCTTTTTCGGCTTTAGTGACTGCATCTTTGCTGTCAAGGTCCCAAAACTGATCTCACTCGCTCCACCGAAGAACTTATCTAGTAACATCCCATTGCCTTCATCCAAATCAGAGAAGACCGGAGTTGAACCCATAGAACGGAGCCCAGTAATGCGTTCAAAGTCATTGTAGGTAAACTTTAACAACTTTTCATTGACGCAAAACCATAGTTCATCGTTAGGCTGGTCACACACTAGCCTCAACAAGAGGCTATGGACTATTTGCGCTGAGAACTGTAGCTCTGGCACATCAAGAAGATGGCCCCACGGCATCTTCCGAAACTCATCAAACTGCGCAGAAGTCAGACCCGCTTTCACTAGCTTCGCAGCATCTTTGTATTCAGAACACTGTGATATTTGAGCTGGGAAATGGTCACAGACAGGAATTTGCAATTCCAGAGCCCTATGACATTTCCAAAAATGCACACAAAATGAGACAGACAACTCAATAAGAATGACAGACATCTAGGTAGAACAACACACATTTAAAAATTGTTCACAGACAGCTCACAACACAAGACAAACAAGGATATATGAACAACAAAGAAATGAAAACATGATAGACAATTGTAACGTTGTTACAGACAACTCAAAACAAATGAAAGACAACTGAAAACACGAGACAGACAATTCTAAGCATTGGACAGACAACTACAAAAAAAGACAGACACAGGAATATGAATGACAGACATCTATTTAAAACATCACACTCATGTATAAATTCCTTACAAACAATTCAGAACATGTCACAGACATCTAACAACACACTAACAACATCTCAGACAACTCTTAAATCACATAAAGAAAATTTGGTCTACTTTAATTAAATTAAATCAATTATGGTAAGGTGAGTACTGCACAAGGATGAAGTCATTACCTTTTACCAAGATCAGTTAAACTTGTTCGCACCATGGCTTCAAAGTTGTCTTCTTTTTACTTACTGACTTCAGCAAGTAAAATCTGCCTGCGTGATAATTGAATGAGAGGTCTGTAAACAAATAGTGAAAGAGATGGCTTTGATTACTAAAGTCAATTCCCAAATGTAGAGAGCTAGTCATTGGTACTGACATTGCATTTAAAATGGATCGCTAGTGTATAGTTAAGATTTAAGATATACTCTGCACTACATAACAGGTAAGGTGCAATCTTTTGGATATAATAAAGGAAATTGTATACTAAGCATCATGTGTTGGCAGAAATTTCAAAGAAATTGTAAAGTACAATCCAAACCTGAAAGTCAAAGCACAACAGCCCACAATTATAAAATCAAAGATGACACCTTATATACTGGGAGTTCTTATGAGAGCACCTTATATCATAGATGACACTTTATAAACAAGAATACTTAATCTGCGCCTTTTATTTTTCTAATCAAAAGGCTAATATTTATAAGGTGGAATTTTTGGTAATTACAGTACCAAACACTCTGAGAAGACCCTGACAAAAACCACTATACATTAGCAACTCTAAACCCTATGGCAGTATGGTGGGCTTTGGTTCAGATTATACCGAATAAACTTATAACCTCATAGAAAGTAATTTGAGAATACCCAATGTGTTTGATTAAGGTTGTGGAATGAAATTTCAACGTGTTTGTTTGGAAGTCGTATTTTATTGTGTGTTGATTAACTTATGGAGGAGGGGAAACCATGAATAAGTAGAAACTAACAGTACAACTGAAGGAAAAGGGGAACCATAAACCAAAAAAACCATAACCTTACATAAACATAAGAATCAAGAGTAGATTTTTAAGGGAAAAAATTGATGGTTTTGAGACAAAATTGATCTTTCATCACAGTTTCAAGAATTAATTGAAATGGGGTCAACCATACTTCATGTGAATTGAAAGTTGAACTGATTTTGAAGATGAGATGAAAATAAAAACAACAAAAAGTAAGAAGAGATAGGGATGTACTCTGTACGTATGATGAAAACAGAGACCAAAGAGGGGGGGGGGGGGGGAGCTCGAAAAGAATGAAAAGAAACAATAAAAGGAGAGAAGAATGGGGAGGAGGACCTGCAACTTTGAAAGGGCAGAGAACAGGGGTTGAGTTGAGCTGCTCGATGCACTGAGCCGCCCGTTTGCGTTGAGGCGGTGTGTTGGTCGGCGACTCAGCGTTCGTTTCTCCAGAGCAGAGCAGAGGCGATGGGTTGGGTTGTCCGATGGCAGTCGGAATCGTGGAGTGGGTGCGGGAGTATGGAGCGGGAGTATGGAGCGGGAGTATGGAGCGATGGAAGGCGAAAGGAAATAGGGTAAAATTTTGAATTGGGAAGGAAAAGAAGTGAAGTAAAAAAATAGGGGAGTATTTAAATGGGGTGCCAAGGGTGTACACAAATGGTGTACCCCTAGCATTTTTCATGTGATAAATGTCACTGTTGATACAAATGAACCTCATGTTAATCGAGCAATTTTGGAGGGGCTCGAAGCTTGAAGAAGAAAAATAAAAAATAGAAAGGAAGGAAAATATGTGTCCAAAGGACCTCTTTTTAATTTAACTTTAAGATTTAACTCAAATGAAAATGTACCAACAACTTCATTACATCTTTGTGGGCCATTTAATATAATAGGAATTTTAGTGTATTTTCTAAATATATAAATTTTAATTGTTAATAATGATTTAGGTATTGACACTACTCATTTAATCTTGCCATAAGTTAACTATCATATATAAAGCGCAACAGAAATTTCATTAAGGAATGGAGGAATTAGTTTTTAATTCTTCTAGCAGAAACCAATTTCGAATTTCGCCTAATAAAAATACACCCTTTTGAAGACCAGTTATACTAAGACCATGAGTCAAAGAAACAACTCCAACCAACAAAAACACATGTATACACATAACATTTGACTTGTAAAACAAATTTGAACCAAGGAATTTAGATATATTGATCTTTTGCAGTGACTCAAAATTAATATGTCACTATCTAATCTAATATAGGGGTTGTTTACTTTTTTTTTTTTTGCATTAAGTCCTGAATGGATTAAGATGACTGTCTGGATTAAGACGTCTGTATGGATTAAGTGACACAGAGATAACAAGTTGTTTACTATAGATGCTGAATGAGATGTCTGAATTATGTTTAATGACCAAATAACCCTTCCGTCTGGAACACATGCCGAATGTATATTTCCTTTTTATTTTTTTGCTTTTTTGGAATCTCCACCATGTTTCATACCCAAAAACATCAAAAAATGTGAAGGTCTTACAGATCCATGACAGATCCATCATGCACGAACACGAAAATTGGCAACATGTTATACGGAGCAATAAACAAACAAACTAAAACTACACTGCTCATAATCTGGTGCAAACATGGATGCTAAGCTTAACAAAAAAACGGATTTACAGAAGGCAATCACAATTTCACTGCTCAATTACAGATAATTTAGCTAATTACTCCGAATAATATCATCAATTTACTAGCAAATTTGAAAAATAAACTGAACGAGAAGAGAACAATTAGATTGAGAATAAGGAAAGCCCTGCAATCTTATACTCCGTAAAAGAAATCAAGAAGAGAACAATTAGATTTAGAATAAGAGCAAATACATGGATGAAGACGATACGGAGCTTCTTTCACGATAGATCGCACACAGCTAAGGACAATCACCAAGGCCTTCGGTATTGTCGATGTTAGAGAAACGATGGGATATACAGAGGGATAGAACCGAGATAGTCAATACATGAAGTGTCTGAACGGTAAGGAGTATAGAAATTATGCTGAATAACTAAGTCAAAATATGTCTGACCGAATAAGTGAAGCTCCACATTAAGTCGCAAAGAAACAATGATATATAACTGACCGATTAAGTGATTATATCTATTAAGCCCATTCAGTTGTAAGTAAACGGGGCCATAGTGTGTTTAATGAACACTTCATTGAGTTTGAATAGTTCATAAATTTCTAATAAGTCTTAGATGAATATATGTATTATGTAAGATTGTGATTGTTGAACCAGAACCATATTATATAGTAGTATTTGTGTCTTACATGTGCTCAATTATAACAATCGTCTCCCAAGACACGGTCATTACAGAGTTCAACTGTCAAAAGAAACATAGCACACTTTAACAAATCTAAAGCTCCCATCCACTACTAAGGGAGTGAGGTACGGTCGTGAGGATACTTTTTTACACAATGAAAATGCATTAGTAAATACGTAGTATTTTGCAAATCTCCACCAAATAAAACAAAATAAACAACATGAATGTATTATTTAGAAACAGTTTCATCATTCTGGATTTTGTAGATGTGTATACAAATATGAATAGCTAGAAAGTACATAATAGTTTTTCATAAACTTAATTATAAGTGGCGTAACTATTCCGCATCGCTGACTTTGCATATGGAAATATGAAATTGAAGCTATTGAGCTCATCGAGAAGTTCTCTGTTGCAGAATTTTCTGTCCCATATACCTGCTCAAAAATAAAAATGACCGATACACATTTATAAACCTGGTCGATGAGTTTCATCAATACCTAAAACATACATAAACCATTGGAGAATGGCTTATATATGTGGGATGATTAATGTCTTGAAGCAAATCTGTCTTAATGAAGTTTGTGTGCATAGTTTTTTTTAGGTTTCATCATATCGTGCCAGTTACTCGTTAAAATTTAATTAAAAAAAACTCTCTCATTCATATATTAAGACTCTAAATTCAATTATAAAAGATAAAATTAATACAAAAATTTCTCTAAGTAGGAGTAAAAATAATGTTTATTTTCTAAAATAGGATTAATATGTTTTTTTCCATACTAAATAATGTTTAGTTAGTACCGCCGTATATGGCATTAATAATATTGTCATATTAATGCCTCATAATGCCAAAAAATAGTAATATTTGAGAATAACAATTCTTTACTCCTGTATGGGTGAAAGTATAGTAATTCTATTTAGGGAAAACACATTAATTACTTCTACTCCTATTTGGGAAACTTTTCAAATCAATATTTAGAGTAGTCAAAATCTTATTTGTGAATTTGGTGTCCTTAATTATAGATCTAATCAATTTAAGGTGACTTAGGATGGTTTAATTGAGCTGGTTTCAGTCCTAGATCAAAATATGTCTGACCAGACGAGACCAAATTTAGACAATAGTAGAATACACATAGAACAAACATCTAGCAGACCAGACTTAAACAAACTAAATTGGACCAAACCCGATCAGACTAGAAAACTACAGTTCAATTAAAAACATTCTTAGTCGGCACATCCCTATCACTGAGATTTGTTTGTTAATGTTTTATGGTCAATGTTGCTTGGTTTTGTGTTGTTCACCCATATACTTCCTCCGTTATTTTTTAATTGCAACAGTCCACTTTTCACGTTTGTCAACGCACAAGTTTGACCAGTAATATCTTTCATTCCGTATTAGTAAAAAAAATAAAAAATTTAGATTATGAAAATTTGAAGTGAGAGGAATTTAACAATATTTTTGTCAAATTTAATTTATAATACATTAATAAATCAAATAAAGTCAAAGTAGAACATGTGAATAGTGTAAAAAGTCCAACATTGCATTTAAAAGAGAACGGAGGTAGTATGAGGTTGTGTGTGTGTGTGTGTTTGTGGTTGTCTTATCATCACCTTCCAAGCATCATGAGGGTGGCTTGAGGGTTAGTCCCAGGGGAGGCAGAAAGAGTGGAACCATCAATAACACGTAAAGCATCGACGCCCATGACTTTATAATCTTGGTCAACAACCTTATTGACTTCACACCCCCCATGGTAATGCCATAAAGTCATCACTGTGTCTATACAATACTGCTCCATGGAGTGATGAGCTGGAGAGGTCATGAACAGTCTTGGCCTCATGTTAAAAGGAGTTGTGGCTACAAAGTCCATCAGAGATTCAAATGAGGTGAAAGGGTATTGAAATGACGATAAGGCCCCCGACTCTACCAAAGTCTTGATCACTTCCATGCCTTTCACACATCTCTCAAGGTCCCTTGGGTCTTTGAAGTAGTTAAATGTGACTATGGGATTCTCATTTGGGTCCCTACTTTTCAGCTCTAAGTGCCCTTTAGAGAAAGGGCCCTTCACCTTTTCCAATATGATACCGGCCTCGAACTTCATGTCTTTGAACAGGCCATCACCGAATGAGCCTCTTAGGGAATTTGCTAAGGCCGCGTTTGGGGCCACATACAATCCACTCCCCGTTTCAATATAGCTTCCGAATTCAGTTATGCCAACGACTTGGACAAGTGCTGTCTCCACCGGGGTAGCGGTAGGTATTAAAACTCCATTCATTGGGTTGTCGGACATGCCCTGGCCCACCATTGGTTGGTCCAGTATTACGTTTATCCCTTGAGCTTTGAGTTGATCAGACGGCCCAATACCACTCAACATCAAGAGTTGTGGGCTGCCCAATGCTCCTGCCGAGAGAATGATCTCATTCTTGAGCCCACCGTTCAAGAATGATGTGTGTTCATTGCCTTTGGAGTCTCTGAATGCAACTCCATATGCCACTGGTATTTGCCCTACATTGATGTTGCTAGCTAGTTAATGACGAATATAATTATGGATGAGATTTTTTAACATCATGGGATTGATAACATATATACTATACGTTGTTTGTCCTTGAAAATAAATATTGCTCCGTGTATATATATGTTACATTCTTTACTTACAACTTTATTACATGGCCCTAATACCATTGTTTTCATCGCAGTTTCCTCTTTGAAACGTCCCAATTCAAATCAAGTTTCTACTTCTCTTTTTTGTAATATTGGAGTGGTAAAATGCACTTTTATCCGTATAAAAAGTAAATTACTACGGAGTATGTATTAATTACGTAGTACTACGTACTACGTATTAGTTTTCTATCTTACTTTTTAGGAAGATCGATTTGAAGAATTGATAAAAATGTAATCTTGATCAAACTAAAAACGTAATTATGGGACAGAGGAAGTATTCCACAACAAAACATACTGTATATGATTATAGTACTAATAATTTTTTTGTAGAGCGCGCTTTATTATTTTAAAACAAATTAATTTAAATTGCATTTCCATATGACCTATATTTTTAAAAAGCTGAATGCATAGTTTCTTCTAGTCTTAACCATATGCGATTGTAATGTTTCCTAAGAAGAACACGGATTTGCATAAAAATCATTATGATAAAACAAGAAATATTAAGGGAAAGTATATTTGTATTTATTTGTAATGTTCTCTTGGCTTATTGGGTCTATATTAAACTCCTTGTAAACCCTAATAAGCTCAAACTCTTTGTATTTAAACACTCCTCTAATCATGGAATAACACAACTTTTGAAACCCTAAACACTTTGAATTACTAACAAGAAAGATCAGAGTGATTTTATGTCATCTTGTATTTTCTAATAATTCTATACTTTTATAGTATTCGGAAGATTGGAGGAATAATATAGACACACATCGATCAACTTGGAAGCGGGTCTGCTTCAAATAAGATTTCACATAGACACACACCAACTTGGAATGGCATATTCAATGCACGATTAGTTAGTTTTAGTTAATGCATGATATATACGGATAGCGAGTATTGTCCCTATCATCAGTTTCCATATTTTTCACATGGTGTAATTAAATAAACAAACTTAAATATATTTTTCATGGTAGATTCTATGGTACGCATAAGGTACCATATCTTTGTCCACATGGACCAATGAAAATGTAGCAGTTGAAATATTTAAATCTAAATTAAAAATGATAAAGTGATGTGGTCCAATCAAATGAATGATAGGTATGGTACCCCATATTTTAGAAAGGTACCGGAGTTGTCACCATATCAGATACTCCCTCCTCCGTCCCAATTTGTTTTGCAAAATCAACAATTTTTGGTCAACCAATAATAAAAGTCAACCCTCCGTATGGATAATTAATTCAATTTTTAATAATTAAAATTTACATATTCAAAAACTACATTAAAATCTTTTCAAAGTTTTAAACTCCAAATTATAATATAATTAAAAATTGACATCCTAATTAAGTGAACAAAATGAGACTGTTTGACTAAGAAAAGTCAAATTTGAAACTCTTTTTTAGACGAAGGTAGTATTGAGATTCAAACTGGGATGGAGGAGTATCACTTTTCGATAAAACAGTTTTTTAACCAAACATAAACCAGAACAAGAAGAATATAGTGATCTGACCTGGGAAAGACGTCCTAAACAAGATTTGGTGAACGACGGCATGCAAATAGACAGTAATTTGGGATTCGTCGGCGTACTCCAGCAAATCGGCGGCGGAATGCCGTATCCCATTCTCGTCAAAGATGGAGCTCCCCGTTTTGGTGCCTTCCAAATGCTCATTCGTCCACCCTCTGTCCGGCCCCACCCCCGCCTCCAGCAGCCCTTCTCTCACCGCCGCCTGCCACCCCATCACCCGCGGCCGGAAAGTCACTTTCCTCTACTCCGCCCACCCGTAGGACTCGTTCACCAGCTGCGGGTCCCACCCCGCCTCTGCCACCTCATCGCTGCTGGCTCGCGTGAAGAACCCCTCGTTGATGGCCGAGCCCCCGCCGAGAACGCGCCCACGGTGGAGGTACACGCCGTCGGTGGAGATGAAGTATTGCGAGGCGGAGGATGATGAGGTGTCGAGCAGTGTGGGCCCGAACCCACTTATGTGTTGCACGTTTGGGTTGTCGTACGGCAGGCCGCCTCTCTCGAGGAGTAGTACCTTTGCGGCGGCGGAAAGCGTCGCCGCCAGTGCACAGCCGGCGGTCCCACCTCCGATAACTATGTAGTCGTAGTACCCTGCTTCCGCTGCCGCTGATGTGGCATCTTTTGCAAACGAACTGTATGGAGCTAATTTAACAAAAACGATTCAACAACAAATTATATAAAAGGAATTGCCCCAAATAGGACTAAAACATGGTTAAAACTCCAAAGTAGGACATTAAGTTTACTAGTATCGTACCCGTGCGATGCACGGGACAAAAGTATATATCTTTTTTATAATAATGTGAGGCGCATATTGAAATGTTTTTGTAGAATATTATTATTCAACTCAACATTAAACGCATGTATGATATATAACAAAATAAAACAAATATAAGTTGTTTCATTTCGTAAAACAAACTCTTCGCAACGTAGAAAGCATTAAACATTCTCAAAAATAAATAAAAGATCCGGAGTATTAAACATTCTGAAAAACTTCCGGATATACAACATTTAATGTGGACGAACTCGCTGTACCATCGTCGTTGCAAATCAATATCTTTAACCCTTCACGTTTGGTAACTCGTGACACAGCCACATACAGTTGGCCATGAGAAAACACCGGGTTTTTTAAGAATAACCCAACATGAGAAAGCGATTGACCTTGACTTGTGTTGATCGTCATTGCATATGACACCATTATAGGGAATTGCCTTCGCTGGAACTTAAAAGGCATCCTCACGTCTGAAGGAGTTAAGTTCAATCTTGGGATCAACACTTTTTCCCCAGCTGTACGCCCAGAAAGTATTACAGCTTCAAGAACATGATTTCCAAGCCTTGTAATAATTAGTCGCGTCCCATTGCAAAGTCCCATAGAATGATCTATATTGCGCAACAACATAACTGGAGTCCCAACCTTTAACGTCAACTCGTGATTCGGAACACCAGAACATTTAAGGCTATTCAAAAACTCAAGCGTATGCACATCAGATAAAACATCAACATTAGTGTCTGACTGGCAAGCACTGTCAGAACTAAAGTATGTTTTTGACTCTCGCGTGTTCAATGACATCATATATTGATTGATAGAGTCAACTACATCTAGAGTTGGAGCTAATATAGCTCGCTTCTCTAAGTACGCTGGATCATCATCAATATCAGGAAAGCCAGGGTATGTACTTCGAACTATGGATGCTATCGGATCACTTTCATATCTAAGCAAAATATCATCCGGAATTTCAATTGTTGCAAACCCATTTGATAAATCTCCGATTACACCATCGCCAATACTTGCAATCCATTCAGCGAATTTTCTAATCTCTTCAAAATTACCTCCGGTATCGGCACTTTGCAGCCTCATATTTTTTGTTAGTCTCAAAACCGTACAAAACCTCCACAGATAAGAAGCATTAATAGTAGCACGGACGATATCATTTCGAGAACCTTTGGGAATCACCGGTAATATTTGACGAAAATCACCTCCAAAAACAATGGGTTTTCCTCCAAAAGGCGAACTCAAACTCGTAGGATTGGTGAATTGCAATATATCACGCATAGTCCTATCAAGTGCTTCAAAGCAGTGTTTATGGACCATGGGAGCTTCATCCCATATGATAAGTTTGCACTTAACAATGAGTCCAGCTAACTGACTGCCTTGTTTTATATTGCAAGTCGAATCTTCATTTATATTTATGGGTATTGCAAACCTTGAGTGAGCAGTTCTTCCACCAGGCAACAGAAGAGAAGCTATTCCACTTGATGCTACATTAAGCACAATTTCTCCTTTGCAACGTAGAGCTGCTGATAGCGTTTTCCAAACAAAAGTTTTCCCGGTACCACCGTACCCATATACAAAGAAAACACCTCCAGTGTCAGAATGAACAGCACCAATAACAGCGTCGTAAATAATGCGTTGTTCCACTGTCAAGTTGCATATAAGAGTATCATGAAGTGCTTTCATTTCACTTTTGTTGTACCGCAACTCTTCAAATATCAACCTGTTGACTGTACTCGGTGTTACATCACCATGTGGAAGCGGCATAGGATGATAATCCTTCAAACTTCTCCCATAACTTTGCAACAACCGCTCAATCTCCATGAGTGCCAAGTTTTTTATCTCGTCTTCTGACAGTATCAAATCTACAAACATATGCAATTTTTTTAATATTTATTATGTATATCATTAGAGCTAAAATATAGTTGACATGTAATGTATTATGAAATTAGTTACTACAATAAAAGATGGAATTAAAATATATAATACCTTGATACTGCATCAAGCGACGCTGTCTATGAAGAATGTCATCCGAAAAGAATGTCCAACATTTGTCCCATATATGTTCCGGACGGGATGCACAATTTGATGTCAAAATCGTAACAAATAGGTATCTGAGCAAATGAGCAGATACGGTGTAACTCGACTCATCAATTGCATCAATATACTCCCTATCATCATCCAGTAAACCTCGAGCGTAACACGCATCTCGATAGGTCAAGTATTGTGTGCCATCCAATATTTTCAGATCTTCATGACATGTTGCTCCACGAACTACATTCATAAGGCATCGCATGTAGTATATCTCTCCACTGCCAGGTGGGACATAATTTATTCTACCAATGGAAAATCCTTTTTTCCTTTCCTTCCACTCCTTAGTTTTTGGGTGCCATACAAACCTTTGTGGAAACTCAACATAAGTCAAAGTCTTTGCTTCAGGATATTTTTGGTTCGCTTTAAACCAAGCCAAAAACATGCTCTCTTTCACTGTTTCTCGATCAACCACCTTTGATAGCGAGGAATCGTCTGAAAAATATACATTCTGCTCACCGGGTAAATGCAAACTTAACCTCTCAACAGGAGGATTTCTATATTGAATCTCAAAACCAAGAATTCTCCATGCTGCCTCACAGGGGGACACATATCTACAATCGTAGTACATTTTTATTTCATCCACGGGTTGAGTGGATTCATCGGCGCTTGGACTTTGATAAAATGTAGCAGTGACACGATCATTCCCCTTGTTGACATATTTAAATAAGTACTTTATAGAGCGTGACTGGTTGCACCATTCAACGTTCATATGAGCACCGTATTTAAGCAACAAATAACGATTATGCGGCACAACGAATTGATTGGTCAACTCAACTTCTCCTTTTTTAATTGTTCTTCCATCATCTCTACGTCTATAGATGGGATAACCTTCATCATCAACGGTAGTTTCCCGATTGAACTTCTTGGGAAAGTGTTTAGTGCAACGGCCATTTGACATACACGGTGAGTTTTTTTTAGAAGGCCCACACGGTCCATGCATCATTAGATCCGCTACTGCACTATAATAAACAGGGTCCTCGTTTTTGTCAGGAATTTCAGCTGAAATGATACGATCAATATCATTTGCAATTGGAAATTGACGGTCTTTGGCTAAGAAGAGTAATATGTGAGCATGTGGAAGTCCTCTCTTTTGAAACTCTATGGTGTATATAACTACAAAGAAATGTATTCATGTCATTACTCATATGATATCTTAGTGTAATTCTAATAGTAACATTTATTAAAAGAGCAAGTGACATAATAAATGAAGAAGGTATATATTACCTGCTTTAGCACGCCCAAAAATTTTATTCTCTCGGAGGTCTTTGATTAATCCATCCAACTTGACTTTGAAAACTCGACAAATAATATCGGCGCGATCTTCTGGATTTAGATTCCGTTTCTCAAGAAAGCGAGTGACCTCTGACCATTTGGGGTTGCACGTAAACGTTATAAATAAGTCAGGATATCCAGCCCAACGACATATCGCCATGGCATCTTGGTAATTCTGGATCATATACCGAGGTCCACCAGTAAATGAAGAAGGTAATATAACACGTTTTCCTTGGGTACGTGAGTCTGTCTCACCTCGCAGCAGTGCATCAGATAGACCTTTGTACAACTCACATCGTAGTTCTTGTTGATGCGTTTTAATATACTTTAACCTGCCGGCTTCCACCATTGTGTACGCATCAACAACAAACTGTTGGAATAGTCTTTTTGAGAACAATATGTTAGGTAATTCTTGATCTCGTTCATGCAAACGAAATGCAAAATACTCCCTAACACTGACAAAACGTCTTCCATCTGTTGTTGAATCCTTCGAAATAGCAAATGGAATGTCTTCTCGATATCCGTCTTCTCCATAAGGAAACAAAAGAGGATATTGTAAAGGAAGATATCCTGGATGAAGTTCATTGATGCGTTGCAAAGATCCAGAATGAGGTTGTAGCACAATATCCCTCCCGTCTAATGTTTCATCAAAGTCACCAACAATTAACGCAGCCACCTCAGATGTTGAAGGAAGGTTATACGTTCTAGCATCAAACCCCCGTTTGCCAATGAGTTTCAAACGAATGTTTAGCTCCCCCTGGTTAACTTTCTGACCAACCATTCTAAAGGATTTCACAAACACATTATTCTCATCCAACATTTGCTTCAAACCACTAACAATGTCGGTGTGTAGGGAGTCAATATCATCTTCATTCCTATTAAATAAGTACATCATATTATATATCTTAAATCTTAAGCGCATTCATTCATAGAAATATGTAGAAAAAGTATTATATGCTTAAAAAAATAATTGGTAAAACACTAACCTCACAGATTTGATACGATTCACCACCTCATTTGCAGTATCGTAAATGTACATTTGTGCAAATTTAGGCACCCCATTCTCCTCGGGCATTAAACTTCCAATCAAATGGTAATTTTGACCATGAAGTTTGAAAATCGGCGGAGAATTACCAGCGTTGTGACTAACATCAATCTTTCCTCCCATTGATGTGAACGAAAACATACTATTGTATGATCGTATGTTTCGTAAGAAATGCTTGCTCTTTTCATCATCACCAAATATAAGATCAAGGAGTACTTGAGGAGGAGTCTTCATAGGTGGCAATTTTATTTTGCCATGTTTACAACATAGAGAGTATTTTGGATTTTTTGATTTATAATCTGACCTCAATCTTTCATCATACCAAAAACATGCTCCACAAGATTGGCATTTATTAATGGGATCTCCAATATCCCAATATGGAATGTCTACATAATAAACATAGTGTAAAAACCCAATTAATTCATAAAAGTAGTAGCATAATAGTTCTAGGATGAATATTTACATAAGATTAATAATGCCATGAAATAATGTCATATGCAATACGTACCGGGGTGAGAAGAATAATGCCATTGTGGGAGCTCATTTGTTTGTGAGCTAGTTGAGGTTTGCAATGGAGCCACTGTTGAAATAATGTTTTTTATGCAAATCTATGAATATTTAGAGTGACACAATTTCTCTACTTCTTATAACAGAAATATGTAACATACCATTACTAATATCATTAAGGGGAGCATATGAAGAATGATAGTCATGACCATCACTTGTAGATACTCCACTTCGTGACGGAGCATTCAAATGACTCTCCATTTTTGTACGCTTTACTCTCATATTATCTACCTCATCTACATAACATTAAAATTTATATATACTTATCGTAATATATATTAAAGACTTTTATTTATAAGTTGAAAATAAATAATATATGTGAACGTACTATGTCAAGCACAAGCACAACAACACAGTGAGGAGCATCAAAATAGTTAGTTGATAATTAAATATAATGTAAAAATAGAACATGTAAACAATCTAAAATTCATCATTTTACAAATAAAAAAACACAGAGGATAAAATATCTTATGATTTTGGTCACTATATAAACATTTTTTGTTTATTACACTAATTAGTCAACATCTTAACCAAACACGTAACTTGATTTCGCGGGCTTAATTATGTAATAATAAGAAACAGTAAGGTTGGAGTTACTTTTTTGGCTGTGCCGGGTGAAATAACTGTAGAAGATCATTTCAGCTATGTGTTCATATTTTTTTATTTAATTTATTAATACAATTTATTTTAAACACAATTTTTTATAAATCAATAGAATCAGTCAATCCGGCCACTTTAATCAGAACTTTAAAATTTTTAGTAGAATCAATCGATTAATTCAATTGCAGTACTATCAAACGGGGCTGAAAAATTCAATCTAACTGTTTAGGCCGTTGTGAATGCAATTGTAAAATAGTGGTCAATATCTCTCCCTATCTTCTACTAATTCAAATTTGGAATTCATCTATAAATTCACAGCCCATATCAGTTCAGCCCATTTATATTTTTTGGTTGGTATCCGTAGGAGTATATATACACAAAATTACTTAGAGGACACCAGCAATCACCCCACTTCACTCTCACACTACCACACGGCTCTCTCACTTCACTCACACGGCTCTCTCACTTCACTCTCAGAATGCCGCACAGCTCTCTGGAACTCTCCAGAGCTCCACACCGACCACATTTCACCATCTTCACTCAACAGTCAGATACACTATCATCCTCACACAACTCACCATCAACACTGTCATCCTCCAACACTCTTACCGTCACTATACATTAGATGGCCAGGTCCATCCGTGCTTCGAACCAACATCTTGACATCCTCCGTCTCCTGTCGACATTCCCGTTTCATCCTTTAATCGGTACACTTTATTAGTATTTTTTTGTTTATTCAATACTTATTTCATTATATTGGACTTGAATAACGTTTTCTTTTTAATTGTTTTATGTTATTTATAAACACAACTCCATTTCAGTGAGTCGTGAGGACGGAAGCTGATCAAGGAAGGCAGAAAGCTTTCAGATCCGTGGACGCTTATTTCTAGCAGATGATAAGTCCAAACATTTTTTCGGTCTAATCCTCTTACATTATCTTGGATGCCTTATTTTTTGTTATCTATTGATGGTTTATAACACTTCAATCTTTTAACTTTTGCTTATACTTATTTTTCCTACGCTTATTTTCGTTTTTTTATCTGTATTTTTTTAAGTACATACTGTTTTTTACAATTAAAGGACATTTCTTATAAAAAATAAGATATACAAATGGATTTCTACATTCAATATTTGAAGTTCCAAAATCATTCCATTTCACTGTTTAATTACTTATTTGATTTGTGTAATTGTGTCATCATAACTGGTAAAAGGGTGTTTTCATATGTCATTTTCTTATATTTATTTGGCTTGTTTTCATTTCCTTCATTTATTTAGCATGACACTGAAGCTGAGGAAACTGAGACACCCTAACCTGAAGAAGGAATCCGAGGGTGAAATAGAAGTCAGCACTTTATTTGATGCTTGTTTTTTGCGAATGAAAATAAGCAAACTTTATTAATTCAAAATGTCATTAGCCAAATGGCTATGATCTGCCCTGCATCTCACTCTAACTCTTTGACTCTAATATATTTTCCTTTTTTATAACATAATTTGCAAATATATAATTTTATTTGTTAGACTTATTATTTGATAAACATCAATAGTTTATATTCTTTCATTGATTTAGCTTTTGGTAACGAATATTGTTAATAGGCTTACTTATCTTAATTGTTTTATTTTTTATGAACACAGCTCCATCTCGGCGACTGGTGAGGACAGGAGCAGCTTAAGGAAAGCACAAAGCTTACATCTGTGGACGCCCATTTCTGCTGTATGGTTAGGCCACATAGTTTTTGTGTCTAATTCTTTCACAGTATCCTCAATTACTCATGCTTTAATAACTCTTGATTCTTATTTTGATATATTGGTGAGTTTTGTGGAGGCAGCCTGTCAACCGAGGTAGTGAGCTAAAAGATTCACATTCAAAGACGATTACTCTTAAATATAGCAAGTCAGGTTAGAGTTATAGTACTAATTTTCCAATTATTTATTCATTGTCAATTGAATGAAGATTTCTACTCTCATTTTTTATTTTTTATGACAGAAGGGGGTAGTCAAGGCTAAGAATATGGTCAATATGGTCAAGCCTAAGAATCTGAAAGCCAAAAATGTGGATGTGTAAGGTAGATGTCGCTTGCTTCTGCTATACTTTGTAATACTATTTAAAATCCATTTTTTTAATTTGCTTTTTATCAGAATCCATTTAGTTTGTACTACTATTTAAACTATATCTTTGTTGTATAATGAGATTCGTTTTGTACTTTGCAGATTGATAAAACCACTTAACTTTTGTAATATTAGGAAATAGGAATGTTTATGACTAAAATTATTAATACTCTTTCAAAAGCTTTTAACTTTGAATTCATCTTTGGTTTAAGAAGTCTACCTATACAAATTCACGTCAACATCATTGTTTGGATAACGTTTATTTATTTCTATTTCCATGTTATCTTATTCGTTTTTATTATGATGAAGACTCCAGACAAATTGCAAAAAAAAAAAAGACTCCAGATATGTTTTTGTTAAAAAATCAACCTATACAAAGTCACGAAAACATCATTGTTTAGCATTTCTTTGTTTCTATATCCTTATTAGTTATTATCTTATGTAGTTTGGTTATGTTTTATATTCAAGTTTTGTTTGATTGAACTAAGTCAGTCTTTACTTTTTATAATGATTAATTTTCATTTAACAGAATGATTTTTCATTTTTCTATGTACTCTTTGTCTCATCCTGATGAACCTATATAAACACCTTTTCAGTATTAAAAATAGTTTCACAATCTAAAAAACAAAAATCTCGAAACAAAGAATAATATCTAATATCTAGAACCATCATGAACTGTTTTTCCATCTACCCGCTTTATGAACAAAACTTGAATATTACACCGAATATGTCAACAAATGTACATTAGGATTAAATAGTGAGTTATTAAGACACCTTGAATGTTCTCGTTGCATCTCTTTTTCTGAATAACTTTATTCCCCGGGAGAATGATAGAACTTTGTGTAAGCTTTTTCATTGGTAACAACCAAGCTGGTTCCTCATAATTTCTATGCTATTTTGATTTAGGTAATGGATTATGGCATAGTGAGTCGGTAGTATTTGAACAGTTTTGTTTCTAACTTCTTTATCAAAACTGCCCCACTACTCCTTAATAACCAATCCCACATAATACGTGTCTAATATATTATAAAATATTTGTTTTGTTTTGCAGGCCCACTTTTTTTATTCTTTATTTTTTCGTTTTTTTCATTACAATTTTAGACAAATTGTAATTATATGGTGCCCTTTTTTGTAATATTTATTTTTTATAGAATAGGAAGTGCAGGTTCCAGCATCCAGGTAGCAGCTACCACACCAAGGTATGATTCCATGCACCTTTGATCTATAAAAATTGTGTTTTATTTGTTTAATTGTCCTTCGTTATTTTTTAAAGTTTGAAGTACATACTTTTGCAATCACAAAACCACATGAATTTTACTGAAAAATCAAATTAATTTATTGATTTTATAATATTTTATATGTAGAACGACATACGCATGTTTAGGCTGCAGAAAATTGCACAACCAAAGTTTTTTATTGTTTAGTATTTCACAATAGAAACATTAATTTTGCATAGTCACAATTCATAACTTTAAAACATAACAAATAGTAAGGTGTCATTAGAAACACAAATTTGAATTAATTGAAATAGCATACTTAGTTGTAGACCCAATATTTACAACACACTGAATTTAGGGAAATAACTATATAAACAACACTTGTGTTCTAAACACATGCTTAGGGAATGGAAAAACTTAAAACAACTTGGTGTGTTCTAAACACACGCTTTGGGAATGGAGAAACTTAAAACAACTTGTTGTGTTCTAAACACACGCTTAGGGAATGGAAAAACTTAAAACAACTTGCTGGGTCTGACAAATAAATAAATCCTAGAGAAGTGCAAAAAACATCAGGCCTTTTCAATCTTCACACGAACTCCCTTGGTTTTTTTGGCCACAACCTTCTTCTCTTCCACTTCAGTTGCTGGTCTTTTGCCTCTGGAAATATCAGACTCGTAGTGGCTGAGAGTGTCTGTTGTCAGGTCTATGGGTTCCTGATCGTTTGGTCCGTCTTCTTGACTCTTTTCCATGTCATTAGCAACTGCTTCTTGATCCTGTGTAGTTTTAGTAATTAGAACATTCGTACTATTCTAACATTTTAGAGTTGTCATTGAAGTACATTAAAACTAACTAATATCAATATGTTTACAAATTATTATCTTTTACTCACGTTAACATGTGAAGACGTAGCCTCTGAGCTAGAAGCCTGGGAACATTCCCCAATGTGCTTGGAATCATCACAATCCTTGGTTTTGACTTTAACAACACTAAAAGCCTGTTCCCCTTTCTTTGAGTTTTCACTTTGGACTTGTACCAAACACAAAACTTTCTTTTCAATCAAATTGAAAATCTCAATGGGGGTGTCATCATCCTCTTTGTTTTTCTGTAACAGTTTCATGATTATGCGCAGTCACCAATATTATAGCTTGAATATATATTCATATTTGTTAGGCTTCCATACCATTTCATTCACAAATTGTGCAACCTTTTTACCCAAAAGTTCTTGGCTAGCGTTATCCCATAGAATAAGTGCTGCGTTTCCACTTTTATCCATTACGCGAATCTTTAACTTATACCTACAAACATAACATTCTTATTTGGTTTGAAAAATAGTTAAAGTAATTTTGACTATATGTATGTATATGTACTTCATCTTTCTTACAAACCTCATGACAGCTTCATTCGTTTTGCAATTTGGGTTAAGGCATGCAAACCTACCGCACTTTGGTGCAACCTTTCTAGCACACTCTTTACATGCCAAGTACCACCAGCCCTCACCCAGGTCAATATCTATGATTTCCCCAGATATCCAAAAACGTCCAACCTACATAAAGCCATAGTAACATAAAAATTGTGTATTATAAATTCTTAATTGTCATGCATAATAATATTACCATTTCCTTCTCAAAAAGTGAGTCAATAGAGACTATTTCATCATTGTTTGTGTTGACTTCATCAGTCTCATATGAAGTGACCACAATTGGAGTTCCAGTGAACCCATTGTCCCCATGTATGTCAAACCTGTAAATGGCTTCATTAGTAAAATTTAAAGGAGGGTTTTTATAAATACAACGTTATATTTTTACCCTTACCTGTCTCTGTAGTCATTGAGCTCTTGGTCACTGCCGTTGATAATCAGCTTGGTTGCAAAGTATGAATTTGTTGCCGAAAGTTCCCCTGTAGAGAATATGTAGCTATGTGTGAGGTCTAGAAACCAATAGCACCTAAGGACAATAGATAAACTTGTACCTTTGTAAACTTTGGGTTTGCAAAAAAGAATGGCGGCCAACATGAAATTGGGATACTTCTCATGGTTTTCTTTGATTACATCAACAAATGGGCCCCATAGTGTGCACTTAAATGTCCTTTGCCTGCCGATTAGGTTTTTTTTAATTATATAACATAACTTTGGGTATTCTTAAAAAGTAAAGGTCAAAGAATTTGATAATTACCCATGATCCTCAAGCCCAATCTCACATAATTTCTGGCATTTTCCATTGAACTCATGTGGTCTAGGGTAATGGATTGACCTGATGCTGCCGATGATATCTGTAGAATAACATTTCATTGGGTTAGGGTTAGGTACATCTTACAGTAGATTGAAAGAATTTAAAAATATACCACACATACCAAACAATTCAAATTCGTCGACTTGGTTAACATGTGCAAGGCGCACAAATGGCCCGAAGTTGAACATGAAAGAAGGGAAGTTGGCATCATCGTAATCAACCATCGTTGTTTTATGGTTGAAAAGGATTTTATATGTCAGGGTGGTAGTCTTGTATTTCAAGTCGTTCGGAGTGACAATAAAATTCCTTAAGCTGTACAAATTTCCTTCCTTCATCTTTGCTTTAAATTCCATGATCCTCTCACGACGGATAGTTGCATGAACTCGGTCACCCTGGATGTATAAGTCATGTTATTCTCTAGATTAAAGGAAAAAGAGAACATGTTAGAGTTGCTCTTAATTTATACCTCAGAATCATGGAACACGCATTCCCATGTATTTGTGACGTTCTTGTTAGAGAATGACGGAGTTGCATATGCCCGGATCAGCCTAACTCTTAGGGCCCAGTTAGTCCTTGACTTGTTGATTTCCTTCACTTTGTCGTACATCATCTCGGTAACTGTTTGCTTGAACACACTCAGAATAAAATCGTTCTTTGCCAATGGAGAAATACTTCACGCCATAGGTTTATTTATAGCACTGAATAGTGGTTTATACAAAGCCTGATATCGTACGTGTGTAGTGGGTGGTTAATAAGAAGTGGTAGAAATCGCCATAGGCAATAAAATGCATCATGTGTACTGTTTGATTTCATAACGTGTCACAACCGTTACTATGAAATTTGATGGTCCTGGATAGGGTAAAAGTCTAGAGGGGGGGGGGGGGGGGTGAATAGACTTTTAAATCTTTTTCAACTTTTTCAAGTTTTTGCCTCTAGATGAATTGATCTATAATCTTTTGAGAGATTAATAGATGCACAGCGGAAGTCTTTACCCTTTTTCTAATGAGTGTGTGACAACTTTCTACCTTGAATGATGTTTGGACTTTAAACTGTGAGCAGTTGGCTTGGCAGTTGGCTAGATGGCAGGGAACTGCTGAGGCAACTGCCAGTTGAAAATAGGAGTTTGAGAAAGATGATAATATGGCCTTGCAGAGAATGATGAGGGCTTTCTGAATATATGTTGAGCTGAAGATAGTAAAGAGTTTTGCCTGAGCAGTGGTCTGAGCAGTTGGGTAATCCCAGGAAACTGCTAAGCCGTCTGCTGCTTATAAAGAGGTATCTTTGAGGACTGACCAACCACACCTTTTAGTAGTGATATTTAAAGCTTGTGGGAAACAGAAGTCTCAAGGAAAAGTGAGTTATTAAGCAGTAGGATAAGCAGTAGAGTCAATTAAGACGACTGCTTAGGATGCTGCTGGCAAACTACGATCCCTTTAGTGAGAAGTGTTGAGTGTGTGCTTTGGTGAGTAAAGGAGAATCAACACACGATGTATCCTGGTTCAGAGGTGGTGTAATCCTCCTACATCCAGTCCCACCCTATTTCAGATGGATTTCCACTAAAGTATTAAGCCCAATACACTTAGTGCCAATCTAGCCTTTACAACACTTAGGCCTAGATTGAAGGTTTTTCACAATGAGTATAACACCACTCAAAGTTACTCAGTCCTTAGACTTTTCTCAATTGATCCAGTGGGGATCAAAAGGTACTCTATCTATCTAACTACACTTTAGGATCCGAACAACTGTTCTCCTAAGTGTTTACAACCACTTGTGAAATGTTACAAGAAAGTTCTAACCTCCAACTATGAACTAAGCTCTAAAAATGTGAAAGTGTTGATCTAATCTAAGAGCTTAGTGAAGCATGAGGCTAAGCAGAGAGTAAAGTTGAGTTTGCACTTTCTCTTTTTGCTAGATAGCTTCGTATATGCTTTGATGAAAGTATTTCTCTGCTTAGAATGCTCAAGCTTGTTTTTGAACTCATGCTTCTACCTATATTTATAGGCCTTCATGGTTGATCAATCTCATCCGTTGGTTGAGATGGATTAATCTTGTGCGTTGAGGGTCTGGCAAGGACGAATTGTACATTTGTCTTCTTGTGCAGGAGCTTTTAATATTTTTGTTTTCTTTCTTGAATGATTGGGCTGCGGTATGGGTGTGTCTTCAGCCGCTGCAGCTTCACTCCAAGAAGTCCTCCCATGCTGTAGGACCGTGTATTTAATTTTTGTCTTCCAATCAATATTCAATGTATTCGAGCATCTTAAATGTGACCTATACTTAATCTTTGAGTAAAATGATATATGCCGGTAGGATTTAAATATCCTATGAAGGTAAAAAGATACCTTATTGCATTTTTATGTATCCGGTAATATATCATTAATCTTAAAGATTGTACATTTATTTTTGTCACTTATGATTTAAATTTAAATGTTACTTCTGAAAATAAGACTCAATGTAAATTTGTTTAGTATAGTGGCATCATCAAAATCTATCAAAATTGGAGACTAACAATTTCCCCCTTTTTGATGATGCCAAAACTATACAACACAAGAAACAACTGTTTTTATTGATTCGTATTGAGAGTATTGTACATTGGTCTATAGTCTAAATTACAATAGTTTTTAGTCACTTTCGGACTTGAGAACTGATCTATTCTTGTTTCTTCTTAGCAGCTTCTTCCTTGGCTTTGGCTTCTTCTTCCTTTCTTCTTCTTATCTCAGCTTCTTCTTTGTAGAGTTTGTTTTTTCTTCTTGTTGCAGCTGCTTTCTTTGCTGCTGCTGATCTGGAGGAGGAGGAACCTGCTTGAGTTGTCCTTTCCCCCTTTTTGGCATCATCAGCAGGGGTCTCACTCTCTTTGAAGAGTGCTTCTATTTCTGGGTCAGAGTCAGGATCTTCAATTTGCCTCCTTGATGGATCCAGACCATATACTTCGATGGACAGGGCCTTGATATGATTATTGACGTCCAAAAGATCTGTTTTGACTTCATCTTTGACCTCATTCTCTAATCTTTGAAGCTTGTCCTGTGTAGCTACTAGGCTCTGACCTAGTTTCTGAAAGTCAGACCCTTGCTTCCAAAAGGTGTCCTGAGTAGCCTTTTGAAGAACTTGAAAGTTGTGAGCAACGTCTTTAGTGAGCTGTTCATAGGCTCTAGCATGAGCCTGCTGGTCCATAAGGAATTTCTGAGAGAGCTTGAACATGGCAGGGAACTCCTCATTCCTTAGTTTCAGGAGGTACTCTTCATGTTCTTGAACCTGTTTAAGAGCCTGATCGAGGGTAGGTGGAGGAGAAGTTAGGGAAGGTACCTGATCAGATGGTCCTGCTACAGTTGGCTGATCTTTTTGTTGCCTTTGAAGTTCTAGTATCTGTCTTTCGAGATCCTCATTTCGGGCTTTGAGTGCATCAAGCTCCTGCTTGATCTCTGTATTAAGAGCTGACTGGTGGGAGGTTCTTGTTTTGAGGAGAGCTCTTTGCTCAGCATGGAATACTTGTTGGATCATGGAGTCTTTTCGTATATGACTGTGGATTTCTCCAAATCTGATGTCCAACCTTTCCTCTAGCTGCTTTTTCATCTTGATCAGTCTTTTGTGTAGTCGGACCTCTGCGCGGCTAATGAATTGTGTGGTAGCCCTTCTTTCTTTGATGAAGACACCTGCCAGGGTAGTAGTGTCTTCTTCATTGTCTTCAGGTTCTAGGATGAATGTTGGAGAGTGTTGCTCTATGTTTTGAGTAGATGCTTGAGAGTGTGCACTAGACTCCTGCTCTTGATCTGCAGTGGGCTGAGCAGTGGGTTGAGGTGGAGTAGTGGCAGCATGTTGCTCAGTGGGTTGTTGATCTTCTACCTCCATTGTTCTGGAGGTTTCTCCACCTCCTTTTGTCTCAAGTAGAGATCTGTGTAGAGCTATTTGGAGTTCTTTATCACTGGAGGAGGAGGAAGAGATGATTTGTTTACCTCTACACTCTGGAGAGCCATTTGGAGCAGTGGTGTTGTCATTATCATCGAGATCATCATCATCATCGGTAGAAGGTTCTTCTTGTGACTTACCGGTTAGTTGTTTCTTTTTCGTGAGGTAGACTAGATTCATTTGGTGAAGATTTGTGGCCTTTGCTAAGTCTTCAGTGCCAAGCCAGGTGAGAGCAAAGTACTCTTCACTGATGAACTTTGTTAGGGTCCTGGCTTGGTGAAGAATTTTGGAGAGTTTCCATTCCCTCCAAGCCTTGACTCTTGCCCATTCAGCCTCTAATCGTTGCAGAGGAGTAGGAGAGTGATCTGTTGGTGAAGGTGGAGTTGTTTGCTTGTGGAGCTGATTTTGCTGGTCTATCTTTGGAGAAGTCACCTGCTCTTCCTGTTGAGTCCTCTGCTCTTCTATCTGAGCAGGTTGGTCTTCTTGCTGTTGTATTGTTGGATGAAGAATGGAGAGCGGAATGGCCGAGCTGTTGCTAGCATTGGACGAGTTGGAAGAGGACTCTGCATCCTCTTGAATTATGGTGAGAGGAGAGCCTTCGGCTGCATGCATAGATGATGCTGCTTCTTCCATTTCTCTGTGTAGATTCCTGGTTGCTGTCCTTGGCCTTTTTGACTGTGGTTCTTGACACCCAGATCGTAGTCTTTTGGTGGTCTTGGTATCAACTTTGAAGGATACCAAGAGGAGGTCGTTGGAGAGGAAGGAATCATCATTCTTTGGAATTTCTGGAGCCCCTACCTTGGAAGTTTGGAATAGGAATTTCCTCCAAGTAGTTGCCTCTTTTCTTGTGCCCAGTATACCCTTCTTTTTGAGTAGTTCTCCGATGAGGAATCCGTAGCCCAGTAATGGTAGAGATCCATCCTCCTTTCTTCCTGCGTGTGATTTGGTCACATAGCGTTTGAGTTCATGAGAGACATATTTGGTCCAGTTGTATGGAGTTCCTGAGATGATGGCGGCTAATGGCTTTGCCCTTTGTGCATTGATCTCATCAAGTGCTGTGGTCCTTGAGTCAATACATTTGTAGAGGATGTCTAGGAGAATATCATATTCTTGGACCATTAGCTTCTTCTTTATCTTGAGAGTACTGAGATTTTGAGCTTTTGGTAGGAAGACAGTTTCTTTGAATGCTGTTTCGTCTAAGAGGAAGTTCTCTACTTCTGGGGCTTCGTCACCAGGAAGAGAGAGCAACTCCTTAATATCTTCTTCTTGTATTTCCACCTCAACTCCCATAACTACTGATTTCAAAGTGTCTGGGGTTGAGTTGATGTAGAACTCTGCTACCACTTCGGGATAGAAGTGGGAGTATGTGAAGGTTGCCATTTTTATGAGCCCGGTTGTGTCAAGCTTCCTTAGGAGCTCCCTCATAAGATCACTGTTGTTTGCTCTTTCAAGTGCTTTGGAGGTGTTTAAGATGGAGCCACTGAAAATGGACTTAGAGATTTTGGTGAGTGAGGCCATTTGTGGGTTTGTGAGAAGATTTGGTGATTGCGGAAGTGGTGTGTTTGAGAGTTTTTGGAGAAGGCTTAGAGAGTGTATGAGAGCTTGAGAGATGTAGAGAGATTGCAAGGTGAAAAGTGTTGGTGGATTGTACGGAGAAAATATTTATAGGCTATCGGGTACTAGCCGTTGGAATATAGCCGTTGGAAAATACGGCTGGTTCCTTCTAGCATTTATTGAGTTTATACTGGTAGCAGGGGGCTCTGGCTTGGGTAAATTTGATGTTCTTTGAAATCCTTGATATAGGGAGATCAAGATGATATACGCCGCGAGCTGAGATTTCATGTATGTTGACCAGAAAGTGAGCCAACTGCTGTCCTAAGACAGGCTTCTGCTACTGAGGCAGACATCTGCTGGCAGACATCTGTTCGAATTTGTGAACTAGTGTCTTTACCTCCATTTTTTTTTCTTGTTCCAAGCTTGTACTCTTCTTTATGAAAGTATTAATTCAATTCCTCTTGTTACACATGTAGCAGTGGTCTATTTGGTCAGTTGCCTGCTGACCCTACTGCTGTCTTGAGTAGTCACCTGCTGAGCTTACTTCTTGAATTTTGATTCCCTCTTTCTTTTGAACGTCTGAGATAGACCTTCTTGGACCTTGATGCTTCATTCCTTTTGGATTGTGAGTAGCCTGAGATGGCTACCCCTGTTAGTTCCCCCTCAGCAGATGGCTAGGAATTCCCCCTTGATTATGGAATTAGGTTCCCCCTGAATAGATGCAGGGTTATTCCCTTACTTGATCTAGATCATCTAACATACCAAGCTCTTGCCTTAGTTGGTTGAATCTAGCTTCATTCAATGGTTTGGTGAAGATGTCAGCCAGCTGCTTTTCGGTGGGGATGTACTCAAGCTTGATGGTTTTCTTCTCAACATGCTCTCTGATAAAGTGGTGCCTGATCTCAATATGCTTGGTTCTTGAGTGAAACACAGGATTATGAGTGATAGCTATAGCACTTGTGTTGTCACACAGTATGCTAATCTCCTTTGTTTCTTCTCCATAATCCTTTAATTGTTGTTTCATCCAAAGAACTTGAGCACAGCAGCTGCCTGCAGCTATATATTCAGCTTCGGCAGTGCTTGTAGCAATTGAGCTTTGTTTCTTGCTGAACCATGAAACAAGTCTTCCACCAATTAATTGACAAGTTCCTGAGGTGCTTTTTCTATCAATTTTGCATCCGGCAAAGTCAGAGTCCGAATAACCATAGAGTTCAAAACCTCCATTTGTTGGGTACCATAATCCAGAGTTAGGATTGCCTTTTAGATACCTCAGAATTTTCTTGGCAGCTAGAAGATGGCTTTCCTTAGGCTTAGATTGAAACCTTGCACACACACCAACTGAGTAGGAAATATCTGGCCGACTAGTGGTGAGATATAACAAGGAACCAATCAGACCTCTGTAAAGTGTGGGATCAACATCTTTGCCATCATCATCCTGACTTAGACCTTGGGATGTATTCATGGGTATTTTCACAGTTGACTTGTTTTCGACCTTGAACTTTTTCATGAGATCTCTTGTATATTTGGCTTGGTTGATGAAGATACCTTGAGGAGTCTGCTTCACTTGTAGTCCCAGAAAATAATTCAACTCTCCCATCATGCTCATTTCAAACTTGCTTTGCATGAGAGTTGAAAATTTCTCACACAATGCTTGATTTGAACTTCCAAAAATTATGTCATCAACATAGATTTGAACAAGCAATATGTGGGGACCTTCTTCAATTTTGAATAAAGTCTTGTCTACTTTGCCCTTAGTGAATCCATTATTCACTAAGTAATCAGAGAGAGTGTCATACCATGCTCTTGGGGCTTGTTTGAGTCCATAAAGAGCTTTATGTAGTTTGTAGACTAGATCCTTCTCTCTATTGATTTCAAAACCAGGAGGTTGCTCCACATAGACCTCCTCTTCTAGTAGACCGTTTAGGAAGGCACTTTTCACATCCATTTGATAGACTGTGAATTGCTTGTGAGCAGCATAAGCCAAGAATATTCTTATTGCTTCTAATCTAGCAACAGGAGCAAAGGTTTCATCAAAATCTATACCTTCTTCCTGGCAGTAGCCTTTGGCTACCAGTCTTGCCTTGTTCTTGACAATGGTGCCTTCCTCATCCATTTTGTTTCTGAACACCCATTTAGTTCCTATCACATGTTGATGATAAGGTCTGGATACAAGCTCCCATACATTATTTCTTTCAAACTGGTTGAGTTCTTCTTGCATGGCTTGTATCCAGTCAGAGTCCAGTAGGGCTTCTTCAATTTTCTTGGGTTCAATTTGTGAGATGAAGCATGAGAATAGTGCCTCTTTTTGAATTGCTGATCTAGTACGAACCCCTTCATGGATGTTTCCAATAATCTGTTGTGGTGGATGTTGATTCAGCCATCTAATGTCAGATGTCTGATTGATGTTGGTTTGGATTTGTTGGTCATCCTCTTCTTCTTCTTCGTCACTATCTTCTGGTAGAGTAGGGTGATTATGAATTTTATGAGGGTCTGGAGGGATGTTTGTGGGTGAGTCACCTGCTGGCAGTGAGCTGACAGTTGAGTCAACTGCTGGCCGTGGACTGACATTAGATTCAGCTATCTTTTCTTTATCATTTTCTGGAAGGCAGCTTGGAGCCTTTCCAGTGTCCCTTTTTGAGTTAGATGACTCACCTTCTTCTTTTGATTGAGCAGTGGGGTGCTTTTCAAAAACCACATGGATTGATTCTTCTACCACAAGAGTTCTTTTGCTGAGGATCCGGAATGCCTTGCTTGTTGCTGAGTAGCCCAGGAAGATCCCTTCATCAGATTTGGGATCAAATGGCTTGAGATAGTCTTTTCCATTGTTTAGAATGAAGCATTTGGATCCAAACACATGGAAATGACTAACATTAGGCTTTCTTTCTTTCCATAGTTCATATGGAGTCTTTTTGTAAGTCTTATGAATGAGACTTCTATTCTGTGTGTAGCAAGCAGTGTTGATGGCTTCTGCCCAAAATCTTTTGGGTAAACCAGCTGCTTCTAAGACTGTCCTTCCGGCTTCTTTGAGAGTTCTATTCCTTCTTTCAGCAACACCATTTTGTTGAGGTGTTCTTGCTGCTGAGGTTTGGTGATGAATTCCATTTTCCTCACAGTACTGAATTATTATATAATTAATAAATTCAGTACCTCTATCTGACCGGATCTTTTGAATTGAGAGGCTTTTCTCATTTTGAATTAGTCTCATTAATTCAGGGAGCTTCTTTTCTGTCTCATTCTTCTTCTTTAGGAATATGGTCCAGGTGTATCTTGAGTAATCATCAACCACAACTAGAGTGTACCTTCTACCACTTAAGCTCGTTGGTTCTACTGGTCCAAACAAGTCAAGATGTAGTAGGCTTAAGGGCCTGGTTGATGATTCCACTTCCTTTGATTTGAATGATACCTTGGTTTGTTTTCCTTTTTGACAAGCATCACAGAGGTGGTCCTTTTTGAAGTTGATTTCAGGAAGTCCTTTCACCAATCCTTTTCTGGACAATTTGTTGATTGTTTTGAAGTTGAGATGGCTTAATTTGTTGTGCCATTCCCAACTCAAATTTGAATCTGCCTTTGTCACCAAGCAGATCCCTTTCTTAGCTGAGCTCCAATCAACAATGTACATGTCCTTCTTCCTTCTACCAGTGAGCACAGTTTTGTCATTTTTGACATCTCTAATCAAGCAGATGTCTTTGGAGAATGTAACATTATAGCCATTGTCACAGAGCTGGCTTGTGCTTATGAGATTGAACTTTAATCCTTTAACATAAGATATGTTTTGGATTGTAAGTCCATTGATGGATAGGTCTCCAACTCCTTTGGTTTCTCCTTGTTTTTCCACATTCCCAAAAGTAACTTTGGGTCCTTCGCTTGCCATATAGTTTGACAGGAGCCGCCTGCTGCCTGTCATGTGCCTGGAGCAGCCTGAATCTATGTACCATGTTTGTGAGTCAACTGCTCCAGCACCTTCCTGTATTCATCATTGTTGAGCAGTAGCCCACAAGTTAGTGGGCAACTTCCTTTGTACAAGTTTGGGCATCCATGCCCATCTAGAACCATTTAGTTCTAAGCAGATTGGTCTATAGCCATTTGAAGTATTATAATCATGGGGGATGGCTACGTAATTGTTAATCCTTTTTCTTCTTGAAGTGGAAAATGGATTATTGACTTTTGGAGGAGACTGCTTAGTGTTTTGACTGTGGTTGGTCTTATTGGTTGATTGCCAACGGGTTCTTGGGTTTTGATGGTTGGGAAGTTTTTGTCTATACAGGAGATTGTATTTTGATTTGGGAGCAGGCAGGTTCCTTCTTATGGGAACATTCTGAGAATGGGATTTTTGGTAGATTAGCTTTCTTGTATTTTGTTGGTGGCTTGTGGAGGGTGAGTTTTGAGTGAGTCTGGTGGGGGATACATATCCGAGGCCTCTTCTCTTCTTATTTAAAACAACTTCAGTAGTTGAGTCACTGGTTTTACTATCCATGCTGAAGTTATTCATTTTGTCTTTCAGCTCTTTGTTCTCTTCTTCTAAGACATTGTTTTTGGTTAAGGCATCTAGCAATCTTGTGTGAACAACCTTAATGTCTTGTTTTAATCTATCATTTTCTGATCTTAAGAGAACATGGTGATTTTGGACTTTTTGGAAATCTTGTAATAAAGATTCCAGTGTAATATTGGTTGGTCCAGAATCACTAGAGCTATAAGAAGAGCAGGATGTTACCTCAACATCATTGTAGTGGTCTTTGGCCATTAGGCATTTAGGGGACCTGTATTCATCATCTTCACTGAGCCATCTGCTGCTTTCTTCAGTGAGCCAGCTGCCGCCTTTTTCAGCCACCTGCCAGGATCCCAGGCATAGAAGTGCTTCCTCTGAGCTTTCAGATGAAGAGCTTTCATTGCTTGAGCTGCTTTCATCTTCAGATTGGGGTTCCTCCTTTTTCTTTTCACTTACAAAAGCTTGTCTTTTGCTTTTGAAGTCCCTCTTGTAACTAGCTTTGAGACCAGTCGCCTGCTGCCCTTGATACTTCTGGGCTAAGGGCAGAGGGCATTCATTTTTGTAATGTCCTGGCTGTCTACAGTTGTAGCATAGAACAGTTTCCTCACTGGATTGAGGTCTCCCTTGTCTTCTAGGTGGCAGGTTGTATGCTTTCTTTGGAGCAGTTCCCTCCTTCTTCATGAATCTTTTAAATTTCCTCACAAACATAGCAAACTGCTCGTCAGTGAGGAGATTATTGAGGGATTTTTCAGCAGATTTTGAAGTGCTTGGCTCAGATACTAGAGCTAGTGTCTTGTATTCATCTTCCTTCTCTTCTTTGATCTCCTTCATTTCAAATTCATAGGCCTTGAGATCACTAAAGAGTTTGTCGGTTGACAGAGTTCTGAGATCTCTGCTATCTCTCATAGCAGTTACCTTCATGTCCCATTTTGATGGCAGGCCTCTCAAGATTTTGAGGGAAATCTCCTTTTGAGATAGTTCTTTCCCAAGGTCAGAGACCTCTGCCACAATCTTCAGGAATCTGGATTCCATCTCATGGATAGATTCAGTTGACAGCATTTTGAAATCCTCAAATTTCTTGAGGGCTATGGTCAGTTTATTGTCCTTCTCCTGTTCATCTCCTGCTCCAATCTTTGTGAGCTCATCCCAGACATCTTTGGCAGTTTCGCATTTCCTGATTCTGGGAAATATAGATTCATCAACAGATTTGAAGAGAATGTCCTTGGCAATGTTGTCAAGATTGTTTCTCTTCCTGTCCTCAGTTGTCCATTCCATTTTGGGTTTTGGAATGTACACATCATCTGTTCCTTCTGTGGTTCTGGATGTGATGACCTTCATTATTTTGATAGGTCCATCAGTAATTACTTCAAGCATCTCATCATGTAAAACACTGAGATGTGCTTTCATCCTTATTTTCCAGTCATCAAATTTGTTCAAGTTGAACAGAAGGTTCTTTGCTAACTGACTGTCCATTTTAGAAGGTGTTTGGGAAGTAGAGTGGCTTGGATCTTTAGTTCAAATTAGTCAGAAACTGACTCTAGGAACACTCTGCTCTGATACCACTTGATGGTCCTGGATAGGGTAAAAGTCTAGAGGGGGGGGGGGGGGGTGAATAGACTTTTAAATCTTTTTCAACTTTTTCAAGTTTTTGCCTCTAGATGAATTGATCTATAATCTTTTGAGAGATTAATAGATGCACAGCGGAAGTCTTTACCCTTTTTCTAATGAGTGTGTGACAACTTTCTACCTTGAATGATGTTTGGACTTTAAACTGTGAGCAGTTGGCTTGGCAGTTGGCTAGATGGCAGGGAACTGCTGAGGCAACTGCCAGTTGAAAATAGGAGTTTGAGAAAGATGATAATATGGCCTTGCAGAGAATGATGAGGGCTTTCTGAATATATGTTGAGCTGAAGATAGTAAAGAGTTTTGCCTGAGCAGTGGTCTGAGCAGTTGGGTAATCCCAGGAAACTGCTAAGCCGTCTGCTGCTTATAAAGAGGTATCTTTGAGGACTGACCAACCACACCTTTTAGTAGTGATATTTAAAGCTTGTGGGAAACAGAAGTCTCAAGGAAAAGTGAGTTATTAAGCAGTAGGATAAGCAGTAGAGTCAATTAAGACGACTGCTTAGGATGCTGCTGGCAAACTACGATCCCTTTAGTGAGAAGTGTTGAGTGTGTGCTTTGGTGAGTAAAGGAGAATCAACACACGATGTATCCTGGTTCAGAGGTGGTGTAATCCTCCTACATCCAGTCCCACCCTATTTCAGATGGATTTCCACTAAAGTATTAAGCCCAATACACTTAGTGCCAATCTAGCCTTTACAACACTTAGGCCTAGATTGAAGGTTTTTCACAATGAGTATAACACCACTCAAAGTTACTCAGTCCTTAGACTTTTCTCAATTGATCCAGTGGGGATCAAAAGGTACTCTATCTATCTAACTACACTTTAGGATCCGAACAACTGTTCTCCTAAGTGTTTACAACCACTTGTGAAATGTTACAAGAAAGTTCTAACCTCCAACTATGAACTAAGCTCTAAAAATGTGAAAGTGTTGATCTAATCTAAGAGCTTAGTGAAGCATGAGGCTAAGCAGAGAGTAAAGTTGAGTTTGCACTTTCTCTTTTTGCTAGATAGCTTCGTATATGCTTTGATGAAAGTATTTCTCTGCTTAGAATGCTCAAGCTTGTTTTTGAACTCATGCTTCTACCTATATTTATAGGCCTTCATGGTTGATCAATCTCATCCGTTGGTTGAGATGGATTAATCTTGTGCGTTGAGGGTCTGGCAAGGACGAATTGTACATTTGTCTTCTTGTGCAGGAGCTTTTAATATTTTTGTTTTCTTTCTTGAATGATTGGGCTGCGGTATGGGTGTGTCTTCAGCCGCTGCAGCTTCACTCCAAGAAGTCCTCCCATGCTGTAGGACCGTGTATTTAATTTTTGTCTTCCAATCAATATTCAATGTATTCGAGCATCTTAAATGTGACCTATACTTAATCTTTGAGTAAAATGATATATGCCGGTAGGATTTAAATATCCTATGAAGGTAAAAAGATACCTTATTGCATTTTTATGTATCCGGTAATATATCATTAATCTTAAAGATTGTACATTTATTTTTGTCACTTATGATTTAAATTTAAATGTTACTTCTGAAAATAAGACTCAATGTAAATTTGTTTAGTATAGTGGCATCATCAAAATCTATCAAAATTGGAGACTAACAAAATTTTAACATAATTATACAATTATGTGTGCTCCACCGCCTACTTAATTTTGAACTTTTAAGATATGTGTGAACTAATTCTAATTTGTGATTGTGACAGCATGACAGGTCTGCAATTAATGGTGTGTCCCATTTTAATATTTATTCTGATCATCAATTGTGAATATCAGTACTATTACATACTTATATTAGACAATTGAATTACATAATGTTCTGTTTATTTTACATTCATATTTAAATATTTTGCTTGTTCTTCTCAATTCGTCGTACCATTTAATATATTAAGTGTTGAACCAACATAAAATCTAAACTTTTAAATTGCACGTGAGTCACTAAATATCTCATATATATATTTACAAAAAAAAATTAGTGCCTTTCAATTCTATATCATTTAATGTATCAATGCTTTGCATAGTTGCACGTTTTTTAATAAAAGGTTGTTTTCATTACTAAATAATATTTGTTGTCACGTGGTAGTCATATGCCAACAATCATCACGTCAAAAGCTCGGTCATTAAAGATATATAGCCATTGTGACACGTGTCCACCAAAGTGAGCAAAGATTAGTAATAGCGTTCAGCAGAATGGGATCGGGCGGGAACAGTTATTGCCAGCCGATCCCATTTTTATATATATAAAGATTATTACCTAAATAGGAGTCCTAATTACTTTTATACCCTTCAATTAATAAAACCCCAGTACAAAGCGTTCCAGGCCACCATACGCCCATGCCATATGCGACTAGACCCCATTCCGTTAGATGCAGACCACCATACGCCCAGGCCATATGCGATGAAGATAAACCGCGATCTCCGACTCTACAACGGCCGCTTGCTTGATTCTCCAGAGATGCCCAGATAATTTCTCCATCTTCTCTTTTTTTTCTTCTTTTCTTCTCTTCTTCTCTTCGTCTCTTCTCTTCTCTTAATTCTATTGCTGGTTCTGCTCTGTTTTGTAGATTTTCTTCCACTTAATTGCATACTTTTGAGATTCCACAAAAATTAGATGTGAGAATTGGGATGTGAAATCAAAACAAGGTGTCAGCTACGAGTGATAAGAATTTCTTATTAATTAAATTATTTATTTATCATTTTTTAATTTAAAAAAGTCATAACTATTGGGTATTATTTAAAGTAAATGGAAAAATTGTCACTTTTATACATTATTGCATCGATCAAAATGATAAAATTACTTTGACATTACAATATGTGGAATGCCATGTTTTTGGCCTGTTTGCCAAAATAGTGTCATTTTCATTCAATTCACTTAGTGAAAATGTACTGAAAATGACATAAAATGTCATTTTACAATTTCATACGAAAATGCTATGTTTTAAACTGAAATGGTACTGAAAATGTCATAACATGTCATTTTATAATTTCATATGAAAATGCTATGTTTTAAACTGAAAATGACATTTTTTCAACTAAATGTCATGTTTTTGTCACTATTTTTTTCATGTTGGCAATCTTGGTAGAAATTAGTAAGATACTACATACTCTGAAGAGAAGATGAGAGTTCAACACCGGCGTATGATGTGGCAGCGCCATTCTCAAAGGAGGGCAGTGGAAGCCATCTTACAAGAGATATACAATGGCGGTCATATCTCGCAACTCATGCCAGGCAGCTGCGGCGTTCACCTAGGTGGCAGCAGTCACCCAGGCGGCGGCAATCAGCCAACGACAGTGGAGGTCTCTGCACTGAAGGCCTTGCGCAGAGGGTGGTGGTGTCGGCAATGTGAAGGTATCGGTGCAGGGCATCGCAACAGAGTAGCCGGAAGTCCAAAGATCATGCGCTAAATTCATTAAGGGCAATATTGTCCGATCGGTAATTAAAAGTCCTATTTAGGGAATAATAAACTTAATGTCCACTTTGGAGTTTTAACCAAGTTTTAGTCTCATTTGGGTAATTCTCTCATTATATAATTATTATTCAATTTAGTAGGAAATAATCACAGAAAAATCCGTCAAATTTAAAACAAACACCAAAACCTCTTGAAAATATGAGCAATGTAGTTGTTTGCCTAAAAAAGAAGACTCCAATCACCGAAAGAAAAGGTTGATCAAACCCTATTACCTAATACTAATTGCGGGTAGAAATTCTTAAATACGATCATATATCTTTTATTTCCTAAATAGAATCATATTACTCATATTATTAAACCTACGTAATTTATCATTCCACTTTTACCCTTTTTCGATAACTATTTCTGCACAGACCTTATCCTTCTATCTCTCCTGCGCACCATCCTTCATCAGTCATTCATTTCAATTCTTCTTCTTCTTCTCCTCCTCCTCCTCCTCCTCCTCCTCCTCCTCCCCCCCTCCTCCTCCTCCTATTATTCAATTTTTTGGCTTTAAAACTGATTTTTCTAATTTTTCCTCCATTGCTTTGTTTTATTTTAGTTTTGACATTCAATTTGTTGATTTTTGGATTTCTATTTCAAGTTTCTGTTTCCTGATATATTGATTTTTTTAAAAAAATATTTTTCCAAATTTTTGGACTATGACATAAGTTTTTGCCAAGTTTATGGAATATTTTTGGACGATGATATACGATTTTGCCAAATTTATGGCAGAAATGTACTCTGACAATCATATTATGGCAAAACACTTTTTGTGTAAATCGTTTTATTATTTTTCGTCATTAAATTCTTATTTTAGTTAAAGTTATTGTTCTATTATTATTATTTTTTCTGTTTTTTAAAAGTTTAATTGTGGATTTGATATTTTGCCAAGATTATGGCAATTTTGTGTAAACTGGTCAAGATAAATCTGACAAATTTATGGCAGATCTGAATTTTTGTTTTCAAGGCAGATTTGTAAATTGTAAGTACTCTTCAAGACCAAATCTGCCAACTTAATGGCAAATTTACGGCGGTGGGCTATGACGGCGGTGGCGATGCTCGGAGGTGAAGTGGTGGCCCTGGATTCACTGGCGGCAAACAAGAGGATAGGATGACGGTGGCGGAGGTGGAAGGCGATTCTGTTTGGGCGGCGACAGACGACAACAGTGCGCCGGTAGGGATGCGGCGGGTTCCGGCGAGGACGACGGTCGGCAGCGGCGGCAGTTGACGACGTCGGCGAGGGTAGCGGCAGTCGGCGGTGGTGGGCGGCTCCGGCTCTGGAATGCTGCTACTAGCAGTTGACAATTTAGGGTTTCAATAGTTTTTTATTTTTCATTTTTAAAATTAAAAAAATTAAAGCAGGGTTATTCTTGTCCAACTAGGTTGAAATTGGTCCTATGAAAGCTGATTTTCGTTCACGGTCCTATATGTGTAATTAAGTTTGCTATTAGTCCTATTTGAGTCATTAACTCATTACCTAACGATTGATTTAGGATTCAAATGACCATACCCACTAGGTGTGTGGGGGTGCGGGTAGATTTGATCTCATTAATAGGGTGGGACACATAATTTTCTTTCAACAATTACTTCCTCTATTCCAATGTTTCAATTTGACATATTAATGAAGTGTTAAAAAAAATTAGTATTGATATGTGAGTAGAATAAAGTGAAATAATATTAAGTACTAATATACTCCCTCTGTCCCGCAAAATAGTTCCCGGTTTCCTTTTTGGGCCGTCCCAAAAACTAGTTCTCATTTCCTTTTTGGATTTTTGTTGCTACCATTTATTTACCTTTTTCTTACTTAACCACAACCATACATTTCCACTTTATTCCCACTTTCTTAAACTCTAATTCAAGTTAATGCGGGAACTATTTTATGGGACGAGGGAGTAAGTTTTTTGTCAAGAAAGAAAATATGATATTCATTTTGAGATAATTCAAAAAGAGAAGTAAAAAAACCAAAATGAGACTTCTTCAAAAAAAAAAAAAAACCAAAATGAGACAGAAAGAATACTTTGTATTTCTTAAGACACTTTTTGAATTCTTATAATTTCAATTCCATATTTGCGGTTGCTTCTATTTTAAGAAATGATTTTTTGAAGTGGCAGAAAAAATGTTTAATAGGACAAGGTGATATGTAGTAGGAAGTCTGGAGTAGTATTTAAGAAAAACATATTTTTTGAAAAAGTAAAACTTGATAGCGTTTGGCACAAAAATGTGTTTTATGTAATAGAAATAAGTAAAAAGCAGTTTAAAACATCTATCCATTTGCTTCCAACTTTATTAAATGTTTAATTTAATTAAGAATAAGATGTCATTTGAAAACATTCATTTCAAAAGATGCATGAAAAACACATTTTTAAGTTTTGCAAACACTAGTTTAACAACTTGAATGTACGAAGTATATACCTTTTTCTGCCCGACAAGATGTGATAATGAAGAAGAAAATTCCGAGAGAAGGTGCAACAAAGGGAAACCACCTCGCACAGCCCATATTATATATGTACTTTTTTTGGGAGGAAATATTATATATGCACTTCGATGAGTACTAAATGTACATATATATATACACATATGGAATGAACAAATAACCAATGAGATCCTGTATATATAAGTTGTCAGGCAAGGACTTTCGCTACGTTAGCCATGCTTGATGTACCCACTCTTATACCCATTTTATACCCATCATGTTTGTGAATGTTTTTTTGTCTGTGAACCCGGCCGGGTCACAGACAGTATTTTGTTTGTGCAAAATATTGTCTATGAACCGGGATTCACGGACAAAAAAACCTTTACAAACATAGGTGTATACAAAAGTAGGCATAAGAGTGAGTACAAAGATCATTTTTGCCTTAATTTATATACTTCGTACGTAGTAAGAAATATGGAAGGATATATATTAACACGGAGTATATTATTAGGATTCTGGTGTCCATATGGCCATATGAGGACGCTTTAAATAGCTCAACTCAAAAAGGCGGAATGGCCCGGGAGTGCAATTTTGTACACCCCACTAAGGAGGGTGAACATAACCCCCTCTATATCTATGGTTGTCATGTCATGGTAAAGTATTGCCTTGCCACATGGCATGCAAATAGGGGTGGGGTGAACATCACCCTCTCAAAAGAGGGTGAACAAAATTGTTCTCCATCTTAGGCACCTTCACACTCCGATCTAACAAATGATGCATAAGTAAAGAGGCAAGGGTCAGATTGGTACTTGAAGTTGCCTAAAAGGGGTCAAATAAGTCTTTATTGTCCGTCCGTCGCCATTTGAGGCGATTGCCGGTGGAATTTTTTGATGAAATTTTTTGAGCATCTTATTCATTAAGTCTAGTTTACTCATATCAAATTTCACCAAAAATTTCAATTGGGAAGACATTCAAATGAACTCTTGAAGATAACTGTGCTTTTAACTGCGCAGTTATATTCACGAATTCATTTGAATGCCTTCCCAGTTGATTTTTTAGCTGAAATTTGGTATGAGTAACTAGACTTAATGAGTAAGATGCTCAAAAAGTTTCGTCAAAAAATTCCACCGGGAACCATCCTAAATGGCGACGGCCGGACAAAACCTCCTATATAAAGACTTATTTGATCCTTTTTATGCAACTTCGAGTACCAATCTGACCCTTACCTCCATAAGTAAATTACCATATCATGACAGAGTTCTAAAGGAGGTGGTTCAGTGTCTAATGCGCACGAACACTACGAAAAAAATTAAATAATGAAACAAACAAGGATTTGCCAAAATTCGTAAATGATTTAATTGATGGATTCTCCTAATTCATGCCAAAAGCATTTTGTCGTTAATTATTTGATACGAAATCATCGATCAATCATACTAAATTTTTGTCAATCCCATAATTTTTTATACTGAAAGAAGTCAAAGAACCACTATATTAGATAAAATTCTCTCATACTGCCACTACCGAAAATGGAACCTACATACATCAACTCAGATCAATTGTATCACTCGACCGCCATTGAGCAACCCTTACGGGTGGGAGCATTCAATAGCTCAACTTGTGCAAAACTTCAGTCTTCAGGATACTACTTGTTGCTTAATTTGCTTGGTATAAGAAAATTAAAAGCGTATACTAATAATCAAATAAATAGAAAATATGTAGGATACTACTTGTATTTAGGATGTTTTTATTTGGATAGAAATTTGCTGGTCTGGTTTGATCTGTTTAAATTTGATCTAGTCTGATTTGATCTGAACTGATTTGATAAATGCCTGGTTCATGTGTAACTTATAACTATAAAATTATGATCTGGTCTAATCTACTTAAGTCTGATCTGATACGATCTGATCTGATCTGATCTTGTCTGTTCATGTCTAATTTGGTATGATCTGGACTGAAAATAGTCCAAATAAAAACGTCCTCATTGAAAATTGTCTTGTATTCAATCAGTACTCTTTTTGAACTCCTACTATATTATGTTGCCATTCAAATGCTTATACACAAATTTCGTTAATAGACTACATCTAAAAACTAATCAAAATAATTTGATTATATTTGGGGTGACTTTTTATAAACTACGTACTACTACATCCGTTCCTAAAAATACTTCCCGGTTTGACTTGGCACGCTTATTAAGAAAGTGGAATAAAGTGGAAATGTATGATTGTAGTTGTGTAAGAAAAAGGTAAAATGGATGTGAACCACACAAATTGTCCAAAAAGGGAAAACAGAAAGTATTTTTGGGAACGACCCAAAAAGGAAAGTGGGAAGTATTTTCAGGAACGGAGGGAGTATTTTTTTTCGAAATCTATGCATGCAACGGTGTATACTGAATAATATATTTTGTTTATTAAAACAGGAAAATGAATTTTCATGTTTTTAGTGTTTTTAGGTACCATAATTTTCTCCCAAAATAAATAAGTTTCTAATACTAACACTAATCTATAGATCATGAAAAACATGTGGCTTAAAAAAATATTACTAATGTTGTGTACTCAAACATTTTATGAAAAAATGTTTGACTTCAAAAATAATTTTGTAATATTAACTGTTATCCATAATTATTCACGCCAAAGTTTTACAAGTGTTGTGTATTTGTTTTTCAAGAAAATGTAGCATCTTATTAAAAAAATGTCACTTATTAAGTCTTGTTCGGGCTCGGGTGGTACCATTTTAAAAAAACGGAGCCCGGTATCGTTTTGAAAAAAACGGAGTCCGGTACCGGCCCGGTGTGCTCCGGTACTAGTTCTGGTCTGGGCCTAAACGATATCAGGCCCGGGTCGGGCCCGATTCAAAACCCACCCATTTAATTAGATTTTTTTACAAACTGTAGCCTTTGGGCTCGAACCAGGCCTGGTCGGATCCAAAAAATCAAGCCCGAAGCCCGCCCCTTATAACCACCGGTCCAGGTACCTGGCCGGTACCGGACCGTTACTGGTTCGGGTACTGTGCTGGCAAGGGCCCCAAATTATCGGTCCCGGAATATCGGGCCTGTTCCGGTACCAATAGTACCTGGTCGGATCGCCCAGATCCAGTCCATCTAGGGCTGCACAAGAATAACCTGAACCTGCATAACCCACCCGACCCAACCCTACCCAATCACTTTTAATCGGGTATTTTATTTTTAAAAATATTCACGGGTTAAATATGTACGAACCCGCACCTAATGGGTAGGGTTGCGGAATTAAAATCTCAAACCTGATAGTACCCGACCCGGCCGAAAGTTCAATTTATTCCGAGTATTATTATGCTATAAAGTTTAGTTGGATAATTTGTATTTAAGATCAATGTGTTCTATCTAAGACTATGACTTTAGCCTTATAAATATATAACATTTTGACTGGGTGATTAGTATATTAATATACCTTTGCTTCTAAATTAATTTCCTTTACGCAAGAATGTTTTGATACTATTGCCCTAAGTTTACTCTTATAAAAAGTACTTTTATTTGTTTGTGTATTTTGAAAACAAGTTAACAGAGATCCATATTGCATGCATTAGTTGCCCATATTAAAGATTCAACCCGAAAGAAACTCCTTTCAATACCCGACCCGACCCGACCCGTTCATGCATGGTTTACCAACTTATATTTCATACCACGGAATGGTAAATAGTCAACCCGAATAATTTGAGTATGCCCAAAAAATGTAGCAAACCCGATTCAACCCGCCCGATGTGTAGCCCTAGTGTCTATCTCTAAACATCTATTCTTACTTTATGCCATTTATGGTTTTGAAAAATGAAATGGAAAACAAAAGAAATTTAAAAAACATGTGTGCAAATTTAAAAAATGGAAAACTGAAAATGAAAACAAAAAACAAAAATAAAATGGAAGAAATAAGAGTTATTACCCTAAATAAGACTAAATTATTCCTTAAATTCCTAAATAGGAGTGTGACTATTTTTATTCCCTAAATAGGATCATTGTTAGAATTTTACCCCTCCCAGTCATTTTAATCGTGCCACACAACTTCTCCGTTCTTCCCTGCAACAACAAACTGTTTGCATCATTTCTTCCCCTGCAACAACAAACTGTCTGCATCAGCCTTTGTTGTTCCTTATCTTCAACAGTACGCTGGGTGCTGATGGAAATATATGACGATTCACGGTGAGGAACAATGAGTTGTGATGAGCGACAAAGGAGTGACGATGAGCAGTGGTGGCCAACAACAATTTTAGATTTGGTGGTGAAATTGAGGCTTGTTGTTTTCACTATCTCTTCCTTCTTCTTCGTTAATTCCTCCGCTCGGTTCTGTTTCTCTCTTTCTTCCTCTTTTATTTGATTTAAGATCATGCAAAATTGAGATGCTCATCTCCATCAGTGCCACCGACTGTCGCCCTTACAAATCCGGCAGCCATCACCGCAAATCCGCCCACTAGTATTGCAGTTCAGACCCACATCGCCAATGTGCCCAATAATTTTAGCAGAATGCCAACATGAATCAAGAATGCCATATTAATGGCATTTTTAAAGGAAAATAGAAAACTTTTAAACAGTAAACATGTCATTTTGATGGCATTTTCAGAGAAAATTTTGGCAATTTTAACAACACATTTTCATTTTTAAAATTCCATGAAGATGGCTTTTTTACTCTTCAAAAATGCCATTTTTTCCTTTTGAAAATGCTATCAATACGGCATTCTCCATTTGTGTTGGCATTCCGATAAACAATGTTGGCAATAGCGGCAACATAGGACATATCTGCAAGGGAGGAGGTTGGATCTACAATGGAGGAGGCTGAATCTGCACGTTGGCATTCGAATCTGTAAGAGTGGCGGCGGGCGGCCTAAGACAGACATATCTAGCCAGATCTACAACAGCGAAGGTCAGAACAACGACGGTGAAGTCCAGATATGCAGCGGCGACGGCGTCTAGCGACTGACGGTGGTCTGTCAGGCGACTGGCGGTGGTTCGGCCGGCAATTGGCTGCCGTGGCGGGTGACTAGCAGTGGTGGCCGGTGACTGGCAGTGATGACCGACGTTCTACAGTTGCTGCATTAGGTTTTATCAAGCTTCATGGATATTTCTGTCCAATTACATATAATAACTTCTATTTGGGGAAATTTTAAACTTTACTCCTAGTTTTGCAATTAAGGATTTATTTACTCCTATTTGGATAAATCTCCCAAGAAATAAGTAAATGGGCATTAATATATATTTGAGCTATTCCCTTTCAAAAAAAATATTTGAGTTATTCATATACGAGATCCGGCAACGAAGGCTCATGGTATAGCCGCTTGTTTATTTCAGGTCGATGCTTATCCACGCTTCTCCTTTTGGATTGGTTTGATCGAAAAAAACCAGTTGTTTACCAGTTCCTATACCGTGGGATCATCCCACGGTGAGCACCATGCTCCACACCCAAAACGACGTAGTTTTAATCAATTTTTTTTAAAAAAATCGCATGAACAGTACACGCGTGAACAGTACACGCGTGAACAGTACACGCGTGAACAGTACACGCGTGAACAGTACACGCGTGTACAATAAATATTTTTTTTTGTCCCAACAGTATGAATGATGTAACCAGTGGCGGACCCAGAAAACCTGGGTCATGGGGTCCCTAACATAATGTAAGTTTAATTAATATACAATTAATCAAAAATAAAGTAAAACATTAAAAATGCATAACGTTTCTTAGTAACGTACATCTTCAAAATATTAAGGTAGTATAACACACAAAATTACTTATAAAATTTATTTTACCATTACATACTCCGCATAAAATTCAATCTACAACCAGAAAAAGTAAACAATAATTAATGAGAGTTTAAATTTTTAATATCATAATGTGTTTTTTTTATAAAAAATTACAAAAAATATATTTAAATTATTTAAGGAGAAAATAATTTTTATAATGTTAATTTCACACTAAAACTGATTAGAATATTTGAATTGTTAACTCAATACTATAATTTTACATTTGTGAAAGAAAAGGTATATGATCAGTGTGCTATGTTTTTTTTTCAATTTGGGATATTTATACTCAGTATTAGATATCTAAGTTTGGAGTACTTTCCTTACACCCTCAAAATTTCGGAGTATTCAAATTATTTTATCCATTATTTACTTAATATTTAAATAATACTACCTCCGTCCCAAAAAACTTTGCCATTTTCAAAACTTTGACCAGCTATATCTTTTTATTGAAAATGATTTAAAATATAAAAGTTATATGAAAATGTTCTTTGTTAAAATTACTTTCTTAAAAGTATAAAATTTATAACTTACATAATTTTATACTAATCAAAATTAAGGTTCAATTTTTTGGGACGGAGGTAGTATATAAAAAACATGTAAAATGTATTTTATTGATGGTGGTAGAATACACTTTTTAATAGTGACGATTTATTAAGAATACACTGACGATTGGGTACAATTTTTAATAAAATGTACTCCGTATTCGATTGACGGGTTATGGAATATTGTTTATGTGTTAGGGATTTAAAAAAAAAGTCAAAACGAAGTAGTTTTTGTCTTTTAGAATAAAAGTTTGAAACAATTTAAAAACAAAAAGAAGTAAGTCAGTGCAGCCAGGGAGATTCGAACAAGGTACCTCCCGGCAGAAGCAAACCTTTTAAAAATGACGCGCGATACCACCCTGCCGCTTCATCCTCTTAGTTCCTAGGTAGTTTTTGTTGTATTTGTTCATATATTGTTCATTTTTTATAATATATATATAATATATGTAGGTATTTTTTTGAAGTCGACGGGGTCCCGGGACCCCGTGGGACCCTTAGTGGGTCCTCCACTGGATGTAACTTGTGCATAATTAGATGTAACTCGCGTTACTTCAGTTAACAACAAATGTAACTTGTGCTCTGAAATGTAACTTATGTTTAATGAAAAAAGGAGTCTAATTGTCCAAATATTTTACATAAATAGCACATATGTTTTTTTTAAACATTTAGGGTCATTAAAATGAATTTTAATAAGAAAATGATTTTTGATTGAATAACGAAGATTTATTTTGTTGTGTCACTCGCATTGTTTTATGGTGTAACTCACAGTATGTCAAATGTAAATTAAGTGTAATCAAGATGTAACTTATTTAAAAAATTGAAATGTAAATTGTTTGTTACGCAATGTAACTTTAACCAAACCGAGATGTAATTCGAGTATATTTGAAATGTAAGTCTATACTACCACCAAAGCAAACAAATGACAAAGTAATTAATAAACAAAGGTTGACTATCTGTGGATTAATTTGCTCCAATATGTATACCGAAAGCACAACAATTGGATTAATTTGCTGCAAATTACGTTTACTCCGTAAATGATATACCAAAAGCATCCAAATTGATCCACTGGTGTTTCAAAGCATCCGAATAGCAATTGTCAGACCTAGAAGAACGGCCCAATAGCATATTTTCTCGTGGCTTTTGCTCCAGCCTCCAGCTATTTGCCGTGAAGGCTTCTAAGAAAGCCACCGAACACTATAAAGAAATCGCAGAGGGCATATAGTTGTGGAAGGGGAAGCGCAGTAGAACCTTGTCTGCTAAAGTACGTGGATGAAAGGGAAATAGACGGGAGTGATGCTTTGCGCGCTTTTTAAAGGGATCGGTACACCGTCCGCACGGTGCACTGATCCCACAGTATAATTTGCCGTTGTTTACATTTCCCTTTTTTTGCCTTTTCTTTTGTTGTTAAAAGCCGGTTGCTTTTTCTTTTGGATATTGTAAACTTAAATTTAAAAAATTAAATTTCCCGAGTCATATATTTTTTATTTACATCATCTATATTTAATTATTTAGATAGAGAAAATGATCATGTACACATGGATGTACAGGATCGTCCATATGGACATAGCCATCAGAGGTCCTTCACCAAGTGTTGAGAATATTGAATGAATTTGAGAGTTGAGAGTTGTTCTCTCACTAGAAAACTTCAAGGTTGCTCTACTACCTTTCTTATGCCGTCACTCGCGGTGGTCGCCGGCGCTGGAGCCCTTCTGGCTCTGGTGGATAGTGGTCGGTTGTTCATTACACATTTTTGGAAAAGGCTCCACTTTGGTAACCAAGACAACCCACCAAAGGCTCCTCTTCTCCCTCTTTTCGGCGGGAGCCCAGGTTAACTTGCCAACATATAGCGATCAAGCCCACTGCTTTGGCTCTCCAGCGGTGTCGCATTTCTACTGATCTTTCAATGATGTATGAACATCAATGGTGTGTCTAGGTGTTGTCCCCTAGGTCGTCTTTATCATCATCGGAAAGGGCCCAAATCTCCCGCTTCTTGGCAGGCATGTTTATCCTTCGACGTGGTAGCCTAGTCAGACCGTGCGCTGCCACGTCAGGCTCATCTTTTGTTGAGTATTTCCTTGCTTACAAATGAATTAGCCTATGGGAGTATCATTGTCATCGTGGGCTTTTCCCACGGTATAACAACTCTTTTCATTTTATCTGCGAATCATCTCTCTGCGGTTTTCCATTATTTTCAGTGGAGCCAAAGACTCACTATATTTTGACTTGGCAATATGATGGAATAAAGCAAGATGGCTCATTAAACTATCTGCGCTTCTTTGTTATGAAGTAATCGTTAGTCTATGCATTTTTCGACGCGATTTTAACTATGGGTCATTCGGAAACAGTCTCTCCGTGCTTTACTACAGGGATAAGACTGCGTACATCCAACCCCCCTTACCCCACCATAGGTGGAAGCCTTTGCAGTGTTGGGGTAATGATGACGATGATGATGATCATCATCATCTCTCTGCGATCCGCAACACAATTGTCGGATTAAATTTCCTAAATTCGATTGGTAGAGAAAAAAACAAGTTTTGCCCAAAGTTGAATCCGCTACCTGTAAGGTGTTAGAGACTGTATAACCAGGCCCATTCCGCCAATCCAACTGTAAGTTTTGGGTCTTTTGTATATGAGCCGCATGTTCTTTTTCAGTTGGGGTTAGGTTTTACTCTCTATAAATATACGCTCTCTCCTTGTAATCATGATCGGAAAATAATAGTAACATCCTGACTTGATTGCGCCCCCAGACGTAGTCATCCTGACATGAGTTACCAAACTCGTGTGTTCTTTCTTGTCATTTTTCGTATTGTGATTGTTTAAATCGTAACACCACTTGCGTTTCCCATAAATTCGTCCTCAAAATTAAATCTTCGTATTAACATAATATGGACACGAAAAAGCCTTGGTTGAAGTTGTCTCAAAAATACGGAGTAGGACAATTTCAATAGTGAACAACTTACAATAAATTTCATGTTAAGCAGGGTTGTAGATGAGGGTGTGCAAAGCGTGCCTTTGCACAGGGCCTCCAAAAATATAAGGCCCATTTTTTTTGTAAAATCTATATAGTTTATAATTATATATATACATGGTAGTTATTTTTGAAAATAGTTCATTACTTTATTTGCTCGAAGGATCCAACTATTCAGGTTATTCAACCAAATTGAAGGTAAAAAATTAACTTTTTCTTATCCTGTTTTCATTTTTTCATTTCTGATTTTACATATTTTTACTAATTTTATTTGTTCGAGTTCAAAAAAGTGATCATTTCTCAATCTCACATCTATTTGTAGTTTTTTTGGGGTTTTCGAAAGGTTGATTTTTGGTATTGTATTGATTTAATATAAGGCTTGTTTTTCGTTACTTGTACCAAGGTCTCCTAATTTATTGAGCCGGCCCCCTGATTAAGCTACAAGGAACTTTAAATCAATACTTTGGAACTCAATGGGAATGCGTTGGTAATTGTATATCTCTCACAATTTATATAAAAATAAACAACACAACTGTATAATTAAGAAATACTTCCATCACTCAAAATTCTATAAATGTAATTTTAGATGTACTAATATGGCTAGAAACTTCAAACCAGATCTACATATACTTATGTAATAGTATAACAAACCATTTCTCATCCCTAAATTTTCATGTTAATGTTTCAAAGTTGAAGAGATATAGCCTTTCTCAGCTCATTGATGAGTTCTGTGTTGCAGAATTTTCTGTCCCATATACCTGCATCACAATATAAGTAGGTAAATATTAAAAATAAGACTCACTAAATTAATGACTCTCATCATATAGTTACACTAATTATTGACAAAGCCGTATACTTCTTTTTAGACAGTGTCAAATCAATTTTCTCAAGTGAGCCGAATTAACTTTGTATATCATATATAAAGACAAAATTATATTATAAAAATGACAACCTAATGTAAAAAATGTTCCAAGACTTTGTTTTTGTCAAAAATAAAAGTTTTGTGTTCCAAGACTTAATATATGTGTAATTTGTAGTCATAGATGACTTCAGTGACATGTTCGCATAAAGCATTGACCGGTTAGAGTATTGACCGGTTAGTATCTTTTTACTATTAATACTTCCCAAAAATCCTTCCCACTTTCCTTTTTGGGCCGTTCTAAAAAATACTTCTCACTTCCTCTTTTTGGACAATTTGTATGGTTCACATTCATTTTACTTTTTTCTTATACAACCACTATAATACATTTTCACTTTATTCCACTTTCTTAATAAGCGTGCCAAGTCAAATCGGGAAGGATCTTTAGGAACAGAGGTAGTAGTATTATTCACTATCCTGCAATGTTATGCCGTCAATTAGTAATTTTTTTTAATTTATCAAATTTTTTTTCATTTATCATATTTTTAATATTTAAGTCTAGTATAATTCATATTCCGCCCGCTCCAATCCAAATTCCTGCATCCGCTGATCCGCCCCTAGGTTAGCTTTCTTCAAATTGCGATAAGTGTGACTTCAATACAACATTATCACTTGTCATCTACTTAGCTAAATAGACACTATACATATAGATACATACATGAACATTATATGTGCAAGTTGTGCGTGCATACACATACATATAGCTAAACTACATGAATCTGTATGTATATATGCATGTATGCAGAGGCGTAGCTAGGGAGGGGCCAACCTTAGCCCCAACCTATCCCAGATTTAAAAAATATCTAAATTTTTAGTGTAAAAAATTTTGTGTAAATTTTTTCCAGAAATATTCTTTATACCGTCCAGTGTCCTGGCTCCGCCCCTGAATGTATGTGAACGTATTTTCTAATGATTTACCTTCCAAGCATCATGACGGTGGCCTGAGGATTGGTTCCGGGGGAGAAAGAAAAAGTAGAGCCGTCAATAACCCGCAACGCATCGACGCCAATTACTTTATAATCATGATCCACAACCCTACCCACTTGGCAACCTCCATGGTAATGCCATATGGTCATAACAGTGTCAATGCAAAATTGCTCCAAGGAATGATATGGTAAGGAGGTAAAGAGTTTGGGCCTCATGTTTAAAGGAAGTGCTGTCATGATGTCTAGAAGGGCTTCAAAAGAAGTGAATGGGTACAAAAATGAGGATAAGGGCTCTGATTCAACTACTCTTTTTATGACTTCCATTCCCTGCACACAACTCTGAAGGTCTCTTGAGTCTTTGAAGTAATTGAATGTCACTGTGGGATTCTCATTTGGGTCCCTACTATTGAGTTCCAAGTGCCCTTTAGAGAAAGGTCCTTTCACCTTTTCCAGTAAGAGCCCACCTTCAATCTTTGTATCCCTAAACAAGTCCCCTTGGAATGAGGATTTCAGAGCATTTGCTAAGGCCGTGTTTGGGGCCAAATGCAATCCACTCCCTGTTTCAACATAACTTCCAAATTCAGTTATGCCAACTATCTGAACCAGTGCAGTCTCCACTGACTTAAGTGAAGGCATTACAATTCCATTCATTGGGTTGTCTGACATCTCTTGGCCCACCATTTCTTGGTTCAATATTACGTTAATCCCTTGTGATTTGAGGTGATCGGAAGGCCCAATACCACTCAACATCAAAAGTTGTGGACTACCCAATGCTCCGGCCGAAAGAATGATCTCATTCTTCGGGCCCGCGTTCAAATATGACGTGTGCTCATTGCCCTTTGAGTCTTTGAAAAGAACTCCATAAGCCGTTGGTCTTTTCCCTGAAATTGTACATACGGAGTATAATTTAGTGTAACTGTTTAATTAACGACAACATACATTTAGAAATATTTTTATTTAGACCGTTTTCAGTCGCAGACTACACCTAAACAGTTCAGATCAGACCAGACTTAAATAGACAAGACCAGATCAAACCAGACTTTCATAGTTATAAAATACACAGAGATCAGACATTTACCAAACTAGACTAGACCAGACCAAACCAGATTAGATCAGCAAATTTCAATCCAAGTAAAAACATCCTTAAGGCGGATCACGAATTTGGGCTGGATTGATCCGAAAATTAACTATACTAGACTTAACAGTAGCAGATGAAAAGTAAACAATTTACATTATAAAGATTAAAATATTGGGGGGTCTTGCTAGAGGTACACGTTTTGTGTACACGTTTGGTGTACACTTGTCTGTGACAGACAATTTGGCTGTGAAGGACAGACATGTGTACACCAAACGTGTACACAAAACGTGTACCTTAAGCATTTTCCTAAAAAATTAAGTTGTCTGCGCTTCACCTCAACATAACGCTAATTTAGATCGCTCATGTATTAGAATCCCAAAAGGACATTAGTATAGAATCTCAAAATAAGCTTTTTTTTTTTATCAATGTACGTAATTCGCTCTTTTCTTTTTAATACCCCTTTGAGAGTCTAGAACACCACTTTAACAACACAACATGCATAATGTTCCATTCTTACGCTTTCGTGTCACTTTATTTCTTAAAAATGCTTAAGTTATTTCCCCAGAAGACCTATACTAGTAAATTGAAATACTACGTATTAACTTTTTTCGTATTAACTCCACTAAAAATCTCTACAAGTAGTATTATAAAAAATAGAGTTATCAAATGATGTTTACTTTTCATAAAAATATTCCTGGAAAGTCAGACCGACTGAAAATAAAATAATATAATAAGAAAACAAAGTACAATATAGAAATGATATATAAACTGATGTGGAAAAAGCCCGCATTAATTTTGAAACAGGAGATCATCATTTATTTCGATACTCTTCATTGTTCATGCATGCATAATTTCTTCCTATCTGTTTATAGTTAATTAAGTACGCTCGTACTCCAACTTTGAACCATAATACTAAACACGTCTTGCTCGTTCAATGCACGATCTAGTCAATGCAAAATTAGTCCTTTTATGGAGTAGAATTTCTTTCTTTTATTAAATGTCATGACTTATTTGTAAACATAGCATTTCTTTAAGAAATGAGAACACGAATGTTCCGATGAATTTATATAATTTTAATTAGTGGTAAAATATAATGTTATGCATATTATTTCTTTGATCAATTCACTTTTTAATCACCTTTCCGGTGAAATTAGTGCTCAGTTCAGAGATAGAGGCTATTGTAATTCAAATTTCTCTATTTAGTTAAAAAGCACATCCAAATATTGAAACACAAGAACTAAAACTCGATCAGGATATAAAATTAATATTCAAAACTACAAAGTTAAAAGGGATCACATTGGAATTGGAAGTGGATGGTAACATTGTAGCTCTATTTGAGAGGGAGGTAATATATAGAGAAAATATCTTACCTCAAATAATTAAGAAGCCAGAGCTGAAAATATTTGTCTTCAATAATGAAGTACTAGAATACATATAAAAAAATTACTATATTAAATAAGACTAAACTTTAAGAGATCAGACTAAATCAAACTACCTCCACCTCATTTTAGTTAGCATCTTTGACTTTTCCAGTCAAAGATGATAAACTTTGACCAATTATTTAACTAATATATTTAGGCAAAATTTAATTATTTGATACTTTTAACACATAATATTTTCATATTATCAATACGTATGTATATACCTTTATTAAAAAAAATACTTATGCATATACCTATATAATGAGTCAAAGTTAGACACCATTAAGTTAAAAAGTGAAATTTGACCAACTAAAATGGGTGCGGAAGTACTTGTAAAGTAACAATATTTCAGCCTATTTTTGTCGGCAAAATTAAAGCCGAATGTACTACGTATTTAACTATTTGTAGTAATGACAAAATGTATGGATCAAACAATAACAGTAAAAGAAAGAAAAAAGACAGGAGATTGAATAAAGTGATTTGACCTGGGGAAGACGTCCGGAACAATATTTGGTGAACGACGGCATGCAAATAAACAGTAATTTGGGATTCGTCGGCGTACTCCAGCAAATCGGCGGCGGAATGCCGAACCCCATTTTCGTCATAGATGGAGCTCCCCGTTTTGGTGCCCTGCAAATGCTCATTCGTCCACCCCCTGTCCGGCCCCACCCCCGCCTCCAGCAGCCCTTCCCTCACCGCCGCCTGCCACCCCATCACCCGCGGCCGGAAAGCCACTTTCCTCTCTGCCCACTCGTACGACTCGTTCACCAGCTGCGGGTCCCACCCCGCCGCTGCCACCTCATCGCTGCTGGCTCGCGTGAAGAACCCCGCGTTGATCGCCGAGCTCCCCCCGAGAACGCGCCCGCGGTGGAGGTACACGCCGTCCGTGGAGACGAATAATTGTGAGGCGGAGGTCGGGGTAGTGTCGGCCAGTGTGGGCCCGAAACCACTTATGTGTTGCACATTTGGGTAGTCGTACGGCAGGCCGCCTCTCTCGAGGAGTAGTACCTTTGCGGAGGCGGAAAGCGTCGCCGCCAGTGCACAGCCGGCGGTTCCACCTCCGACAATTATGTAGTCGTAGTACCCTGCTTCCGCTGCCGCTGACGTGGCATCTTTTGCAAATGAACTGTATGGCGCTTCATTATGTAAAAACAACATATAACTCCATTGGTTAGCAAATTACTCCGTATAATACAAATTTAAGGATATATTGCCAATATTGGCCATTAAACAAAGATCAGATAATAGACCTGAAACCACATACGTAGTAAAAAAACACATCACCGGCCAATATGTTTATATGTATGAACTATATGAACTGCCCACTTAATTTCAAGAAATTATTTGAGTGCCTTCCCGATTGAATTTTTAGCTGAAATTTGGTATGGACAACAGAGAATTCATGAAGAACATGCTCAAAAAATTTCGTCAAAAAATTTCACCGGAAAGTGCCCGAAATGCCCTCGGCCGGACGGCGGTTCCCGTCAGGCCGGCTGGATATGAAAAGTGCTATCCTATGGCTCAATATATATATATATATATATATATATATATATATATATATATATATATATATATATATATATATACTCCCTCCGTCCCAATTTGTAAGATACATTACGGTTTACGATGTTTGACTGATGATAAAGCAAATTGATCCCTGACAACACTCAAATTAGTTCTAGAAAATAAAATTTACATATTCATAAACTACATTAAAACCGCTACAAAACCTGCAAAAAATAATCCAAATTTCATAAACTTTTGATATATAAAATAAAAGATTAAGATTGATTTATGTTGACCAAGTGAATAGTAAATGTATCATACAATTTGGGACTGAGGGAGTATATATATATATATATATATATATATATATATATATATATATATATATATATATATATATATATACACACACACACGGAGTATATTTGTTCACTATCAATCACTCAAGCCCATGCAATGCCTTATTATTATGATGATGATTCTATGCGAGAATTTCCAAAGTGCTATACTATGGCTCAAATGTGAAAGCCATGTTCTTACTTGTATGAATTTCAATCTTTAAATAGATCAAATTAGATCAGACTTAAACAAATTAATTCAGGTCAACATAATATAATGTGCAATATAATGCTTTATACTAATACTGTATGAAACTATTAAAAATATGTGCTTATTCAAATACCTTTTCTCTCAATAATGAGATACGGAGTATGACATAGTCCATGTATTTGCTGGAGGTCGAGTCTTTCATTTTATGTGTGTGAAATATAATGAGAACAAAGATGGATGCATGACTACTACCTACTAATTACAACAAGTCTTAAAAAATTAACATGGTTGCATGGCGCAAGCACACAATTAATTAAATGGAAATCTATGAATTATCTAACAAAGTAACAAATTAAACATTATGAACTAGTTATAAATATCATAGGGAAGAATTTTATGTACCTTTTTCTGCAAGAGAAGATATGATAATCAAAAAGAAAATTCCCAGCGAAGTTACAACAAAGGGAAACCAATTCGCAAAGGCCATAATATATATAAAGAAATATATATATTTTTGATGAGTCCTAAACGTACAAATACGTATGGAATGAACAGTGCAGCTCTCTAGCAAAGGATGGAGCTGCAACCAGACTAATTAAGCTTAGCTTGTCTGGGCATAGACTTTTGCAACATTGCACTATTTTTCCGTAGAAGGAAGCGGGTTTATATAAGAAATACTACGTATGAGAGGATACTGTTAATTAATTAAGACTTTAATAAGCTAGGAGTCCATCCATGCAGCTGGGAGTTAGGAGAAACTTAAAATAGGCAAGGGAATTCATTACATAAGACTAAAACATAGACAAATTTATGATTAGGTCCATCATTTTATCTTCCTAAAATAGAATTCATTCATTCATAATTGGGAAGTTTTATACTTGTAATAAGATCAAATAAGTCATATTTTGAGAATAAAGCATAGCTTATTCTATTTCCATAGTCCTATTTGTACGAGGAGGAGGAGGAGGAGACGCCAGCAATGCATAATCAGAGGCAGGAAGTGGAGCGGCGAAGTTGGCTTGATGGTGGCGGCGACAAGGAATAAAACAGAGAAGGGAGTGAACGGTAGGAGATGAACTTATGAAACCTAGAGATTGATTAGTATATAAAAGGGTATAATAATAATCTGGAGTTCTTTTTAAGGAATTATAAATATGTAGTCACTATTAGTTAGTGCAAATTGATTAATTTTTAGTTGAATTTAGAGCAATTATAAGTATACAAAAAATGTGGCACTTCTTATTACCAATCAAATATATTTATGTTTATGCGTGTGCAATTCCAATCGTATACGAAAATAAAGGTGTTTACATAATAGGGGCCCCTACATAATAATACGTAATTGTGAAGTATTAACTTCTAATGCAGGTGTGTTTCTTTCAATTATTCATGGTGTCATAAAAATGATAAAATCACTTATTTACAAAAACGTATTAATTGTTGGGGGTGACTTGAAGACTTCATCCGGGTTTAGGACTTTGTTTCTCAGTAGAAATTGGTTTTCTAATTTATACGATAAGAACCCAATTCCTAATCAGGTTAGGTTAGATATTTAGGCTGGAAGAGTATTTTAAATACGTACTCTTAACATGTAATCTAATTTGGTGTGATCTCGTTTCTCAATATTTGTGTTCTTTTTTTGCTCTCTATTCGACAAGGTTGGTTATTTGGAATTCGGCAAGACAAGATGGCTGAGGTGAATATCAAGATTGATAAGTTCACCGGAAGAAACAGTTTCGGCAAATAAAGATGTGTGCTTTATTGAATCAACAAGGGATTTGGGCTCCACTGGCGAGAAAGACTCCGGCCGATGAAACAGAAACAATAAGTCAAGAAGTGAAAGCTCACTCGATGATCATGCTGTGTTTAGCGGATGACATTATCACATAAATTTGCAAGGAAAGCACTGCAGCTGGTTTGTGGTTAAAACTGGTGAATCTCTACATGACTAAGTCTCTAACCAACAAATTGTTTCTGAAACAACGCTTATTTGAACTACATATGGAAGAAGGTGGTTCGCTGAAAGAACATCTGGATCAATTGAACACAATCTTACTTGAGTTGCGTAATATTGATGTTAAGATTGAAGACGAGTATGTTGCACTAATTTTTGTTAGTTTCATTACCATTGTCATATGAGAACTTCATGCAACCATTCACTGTTGGTAAAGAAACGATTAGCCTTGAAGAAGTTGAGTCAGCGTTACATACCATGGAGTTGCGGCATAAGGCGGCTAGTAACACAACATAAACTCAAGCGGTTGGATTAGTTCCAAATAGTAGTATGAGATAGGAGAAATCTAGGAGAACCAAGTCTCTAAGGGGCCCTCAACCGGACGATATATGCAACTATTGCAAAGAATTAAGACTGTGGAAGAGGGATTGTCCTAATAGAATGAAGTTGAAACCTTCGGCATCTGTTGTAGAAGAGAATAACTCTAGCTCTGAGGATGAAGTGTCTCTAGTGGCAAACGAACAAGCATCTTATGAAGGTATATGGGTACTTGACTTTGGGGCATCATATCACATATGTCCTAACAAGGAATGGTTTTTTTATTTATGAGGAAGTAGATGGTGGGCACATTTTGATGGCTAACAATGCAGTATCCAAGGCTGTGGGGATTGGTTCCATTAAACTCAGGACCCACACCGGTAAGATTGCTACTTTACAGGATATCAGGCACGTTCCAAACATGACAAAGAATCTGATATCACTTCGTGTTCTAAAGAATAAGGGTTTCAATTTTAAAGGAGAAGGTGAAAACTGTGCATAAATAAGGACTCATCAGTGGTTCTAAAAGGAATAAAGCATGGCACCTTATACGTACCACAAGGTTCTATGATTACAGGTTATGTTGTTGCTACCATATCTTTAGAAGATTGTAAATCTGATCTGACTAAATTATGGCACATTCGACTTGGGCACTTAGGAGAGATGGGGATGCAGATTTTGGTTAATCAGGGTTTACTAGAAAAGCACAATGTAGGAAAACTTGTTTTCTGTGAGCATTGTGTTTACGGAAAGATGCACCGCTGCAAGTTCGGGAAGGCAATTCATAGTACGAAGAGCACACTTGATTATATCCATTCTGATGGTTGGGGTCCTTCACGAGCTGAATCTCTGGGAGGCTTCCGATACTTTCTATATAATTGATTATTATTCAAGAATGACTTGGGTAATCATCATGAAGGAGAAGGGAGAAAGTTTCGTGAAATTTAAGCAATGGAAAGATTTGGTGGAAAATCATATGGGGAAGAAGATCAAAAGGCTGTGTATTGATAATGGCCTCGAGTTTTGTTCAAAGGATTTCAAAGAGTTCTGCAGAGATGAAGCACAGTCAGGTATACACCTTAGCAGAATGGTGTAGCGGAACACATGAATCAGACGTTGTTAGAAAGAGCTCGAAGTAAGTTTCTAATGCGGGGTAAGCAAAGATTTTTTGGGCTTAAGAGGTAAGCACTGCATGCTACTTGATTAATCGTGCACCTCATAAAGGTATAGATTGCAAGATACCTTATGAAGTGTGGTCTGGAAAAGCTCTTGATTATTCATATCTAAAAGCTTTTGGGTGTGTTGCTTATTACCATGCAAGTGAAGGGAAGTTGGAACCTAGACCTAAAAGGGGAGTGTTCGTAAGATATCAGGACAAAGCTAAAGGCTACAGAATCTGGTAACCTTCATAAAGGAAAGTTATTCTTAGCAGAAGCGTGATTTTCCATGAAAACTCTATGATAAGCACTTATGTTATGGATATGGTTGAACAAGAGAATGAAGATATACGAAAATAGGTGGAGCTACAAGTCATTTACAATGATCAACATGCACATACAAAAATACACATCCATGAAGATTCTGGGCATACAGAGCATAGCTTACCAGAGGTTTAAGAAGAAAGAGTAAATATACCAACAAAGAATTAGAGGCATGATATTGCTCGTGGTCGCACTAAGTCAAATCTTCAACCCCCTACACGTTATGAGGATTATGTGATGTATGCTTTATCCGTAGCAAAAGAGGTGGATTGCTCAGAACCTATCACGTACACATAAGCTATATCAGGGAGCGAGGAAGCTAAATGGCTTGCTGCAATGGGTGAAGAAATGGAATCATTACCCAAAAATCAGACTTGCTAGAGAAATTGTTAAAGCACTGTCTTGAGGAAAGATCGTTACTTGCATGTGGATCTTTACGAAGAAGAAAAGGATATCGCATGTTGAGGGTATAAAGTTTAAAGCTCAGTTAGTTGCAAGACGGTTCACACAAAGGGAGGGAGTTGACTACAATGAGATGACCTCACCGGTGGTTAGACATACTTCTATCAGAGTGCTGCTTGCAATATTCGCACACCAACATTTACAACTTGAGCAGTCAGATGTAAAAACGGCTTTTTTACATGGGGAGCTAGAAACAGGAAATTTACACGACTCTAGCAAAACGATTTCGAGTTGCAGGAAAAGAAGATCATGTGTGCAAGTTGAAGATGTAATACTCGAGATTAATTTAAAAGGATTAATAGTACTACACATACCAACAATGTGCATCTCCTTTTAAGGAGCTCATCTCTTAAGAACTCCAAGTTAAACATGCTTCCAAGGGAGTAGTCTTGGGATGGGGACCCCCTGAGAATTTTCTCAGGGCGCGCACGAGTGAGGACAAAGTGCACAGTAAAAAGGTTCGTGGTGGTTTGTGAGGAAGTACTAGAGGTCTAGAGAGGATATATGAGTAACTACCCCGGGTCCTACGGGCTACAGGGAGGGTGTTACAGAAGAAGTCATTGTATGGACTAAAGCAGTCTTCGAGACAGTAATATTAGATGTTTGATGGTTTTATGATTGAGCTTAGCTGCACCAGGAGTCCATATGATTGTTATGTGTATCACAACATAATTCAAGATGGTTCAATGATCTATGTGGTCTTGTATGATGGGTTTTATGATGAAAGTGGTGTGGCACTCTGGTCACCTGGGACAGCCTCCTTCCTGAGAGGGTCATCTGGCAAGGGCGCCTTCTCGTGGCTGCGAAGTAAAATTGTACCATCCCTTGTAATGGTCAAAGTGAAAAGGGGCTTTTATGTTGATTGTTTTTCGCTTATCTTCTTTTGTCGTGTCACTTTTGTCTCACGGGGTAGCCTCTTGCCTGATAGGGTCATCATGTACAAATGCCAAAACCAATTGGGTTAGAAAAGGAAGTATTTTAGACGGAAACATTTTAGAAGGGAGCAACTCACCTGTTTGACAAATGATATAAGCCTCTTGATAGCAAAACTCAGCACATCTTTGCTGGGTTTTTAACCCCAAATAAGGCTCTTTTCAGTATTGCTTCGGAGATGACACCTTAGAAAAATTCAAGAAACAAAAAAAAATCAAGAGTATAAATGTGGCTGATATTTATACTATGGATGATATTAAGGGCGGATGTAAGGTATATTGAATGGGGGCACTTGCCCCCAATGAAATTCAATGATCTATCTGGTCTCTTGTATGTAGACGATATGCTCATAGCTACAGGAAACAAAACAAATATACAAAAGTTAAAGGAACTCGTTAGTGCGGAATTTGAGATGAAGGATTTGGGTGCAGCTCGAAAATTTTTGGGAATGGAGATTTTTAGAGATAGAAGTTAAAAGAGACTTTTCTTAGCACAGAAAGACTATATTCAGAAGGTGATTTTTAGATTTGGCATGACTACGGCTTTCTTATATTGGCACCATAGTCTGAAGCAGAGAAAGAATATATGGCTAAGGTTCCTTATTCCAGTGTTGTAGGTAGCTTGATGTATGTTATGGGAAAGGATATACATAACATATAAAATGTGAAAAACACCTTCGCTAAACTGCACTTTTACTTGTGTGTGAATTTTGCTGGTATGCAAAGCTAAAAAGGGTAACGAAGCAAAAATTTTAAGACCTGAGGTTCCAATCTAAAAGGTCAACCTGATAAGAGGAGTAACCCAAAATGGTTTTAGATATATTCAGTGTGGGACAACAACACCCCTCCTCACAACCTGTCACTTTTTCTAGATCGTGTCGTCATTCATATTTCATCGGTTCGTCATTGTCATTTTTTTTAATTGTGTTGTCATCTTCATAGGGGGGATCTATGAATATAGGTCGATTTGGCTCTGATACCATGTTAAGACATGAGGTTTCGTTCTAAAGGGTCAACATGATAGGAGAAACAACTCAATATCTTAATATAATGTTTAATTTTTATAGAGATATCCAGTGTCAGACTGTCAAACAATAACAAAAATGGAATTTAATTTGCATATATGAAGTTAAGCGCTTACGCGCATAGACACACACACACATAGGGCGTGATTCAAATAAAAAGTTGTTTAGTCATACAAAGTACGAAAACACAACTAATAATCTTTTGCTGTCTATATTGATATCACAGAATAAAAAAGCGTACATCAGACTCAAACTCAATACATACTTTCCTTTTAGACTCAAGATAACCCGATGGTCCTCTCACTATATGATCTGACACATAAAAGATCATTCTGTATTGAGCATATCGTTTCACTAACCATGCGATAGCTTTCAAGCTTAATTTGGCCGTGGAAGCCTGAATGTTTCTGATAATGAAAAAGTTGAACATCACATGATTGGCACACACTCAAACCAAAAACTAGAGTATTTGTCTAACTGAAACAATATGACAACCGATATGAAATTAAAGTAAAGCACTGGAGATAACCAAACCCAAGTTGCCCATACGTGGGGGTGGTTGAGGAGGGGGCAGATCAACGATACCACCATAGATGACATGAACGTCACTATGATATTTACTCACATGCATATTACTCTGTATTATTTATTTTTTGAGCTTGCACTACAAACTACTCATGTGCTTAAAAATTGAAATAATTGCATATTTGACTGTTAAAGATTTTGTTTATAAGAATGTGACTAGTGACTAGAGTAGTAATGAAATCGTAGTAACTTATATTCAATTTTTAAACTTAAGTTACCATGACATTACATTGTAGTAACTACGTAGTATTAGTTATATTTTGGTAACATTTTTAAAAAAAAATCCTAAAAAATTATTCACTCCATCCCTTAAAACTTTCCCAACTTTTCTTTTTTGAATGCCCCACTAACTTTGTCACTTTCCTTTTCAAGTAAATAATTTGCGGTTCCGGTTAATTCTCTCTTCTCTGCACAAATCATGCATAACCACAAAGTTTTTACTTTATTAATCCTCGTGCCGGTCAAACTTTGCAAAGTTTTAAGGGAGGGAGAGAATATACAGTATCCCATGTTTCTTTTTAGTCACAACATTCATAATTTTACAATATTCACATGCTCTCTTGAACACCATTTTATTTATCAATTTTAAGAGTTTTTTTTTGGAAAATATTGTTGAATTCTTCTCATATTAAATTATCATAATCCAAATTTTAAATTTTTACTAAAAAAGTTAAATATAATGACAGTCAAATTTGTACATTAACAAACTTCAAATATAGAGCGACACCGGACTAGTGCGGGGCAAAAGTATTTCAAACGGTAGGAGACATTGGTACAATTTCGGTATACTTTTGGAAAAAAACATGGTAGTACTTTTGGAGAGATAAAAGGATAAAAAATGATGTTTGTACTCACTCTTATATTCACTTTTGTACCTACCTATGTTTGTGAAGTGTTGTTTTTTGTCTGTGAACCCCAGTTCACAGACAATATTTTGCACAAACAAAATATTGTCTGTGAATCGGGTTCACAAAAAAACACTTCACAAACATGGTGGGTATAAGGTGAGTATAAGAGTGAGTACATCAAACATTGTTGTAAAAGGATTGGGATTATGAGTTCTCACCCACCCTGATCCTAGGCATCTACGCCAGCTTAAAAGAAAATCGTTCAAAGTAGAGAGAAAATTGGCATAACACAAAAATATCTTATGAACTAAAATAATCAACATTTTATTGATATTGAACATGTCTCTTGAAAAAGTCGTTGAACATTAATTTGGTGATTTACGAGTTTGGACTTTGGTGGAGCATAATAAAGGTGGAAATATTTTATCATAAAGACGGGACGGTGATTAAATTCTCCATAAAAATTGAAGACTTTAATTTCCTTGTTGATGGAAGGGATTAAGGTACGTGGACAATGCTTGCTAGTTGCTAGTAGTGATTGGTGTTGAACTTGAAAGCTAAGTGGTCGATATTACCAACCATAGTTATGCTTTTAATTTCATGGCCAAGGGGAAGATGTGGATACAATGGTTTCTAACCAGTCGCGGAACTTGCGATCAAAAGTTGGGTGTTCAAAATTAATTTATCATCAAAATGTTGAACAAATAATATTATTTGATCCAACAATTGACTATATGTTAACTGTTTCAACAACAAAAAATGGCAATTAAGGTTCAATGTAAGAGATATTATCTAAAAAATACACTAAATAAATTATTCCATCAATTCTATATGTATATTTTAACATTAAATTTGTAATTTTTTGGGTGTTCGCATGAACACTTTTGAACCAAAGGGATCCGCCCCTATTTCTAACAATTTAATTTTCTACAATGGTAGTATTTAGTTTTCATTTTCTAGCTTTAAATAAACTAGAATAGTGTTTTCAAGTACTAGATGAGTCACTAACTTTTAAATCACATTTAATCTCTTGGTTATACAGAAATCTAAAATATAATCTCACTAGATTCCATTATTACTCCGTATTTTGAGATGATTGATTTTAAAATCTAACTATGAACGCCTAATACTTATGACTTATGGAAGAGAAGTTTAGAAGCTACTTTATTCGTCCCATTTGGATAATTTGGTCTGTGTTTTAAATTTGGACTGATCTTACCTTATTTTAATAATTAAATGCGATTTTTATATGATCAAACTCTTATTGGTTTGACATGGATCATTTATATTTGATATGATTGTTTAAGTTTTTATCCATATTTTCTTCGCTAATGTTTTTATCCATATAATGTTGTATTATTATTATTATTATTATTATTATTATTATTATTATTATTATTATTATTATTATTATTATTATTATTTTTATCATCATTATCATCATCATCATTATCATCATCATCATCATCATCATCATCATCATCATCATCATCATCATCATCATCATCATCATCATTATTACTCCCTCCGTCCCGGGAACAAGTTCCCGGGTTGACTTTCACACATTTAAAAAAAATAAAGTTACTGAGGAGTAAATTTTACTGTTTGGCACTGTTTCGACACTGTTTGGCACTGTTTCGACACTGTTTGACACTGTTTTTATGTTGGATAATTTTCCATTTAGGGAAATGAGAAGTTTCTTTTGGGACATCCAAATAAGGGAAAATGGGAACTTGTCTCCGGAACGGAGGTAGTATTAAAAAGTACTTTAAGAAAATCACTTAAAAAGTGATAAAATATGACATGAAAATGATATGATTCAACTTGTGAGAACTATATCTAGCAGCTCTGAACTTCTAATCAATTCAAGATCGGGATAATGGTCAGTTTGGTACTCGAAGTTGCAAAAAAGGAGTCAAATAAGTCCTTATATAGAAGATTCTGTCCGGAAGTGTCATTTGAGGTGGCTCCCGGTGGAATTTTTTGATGAAATTTTTTGAGCATCTTATTCATTAAGTCTAGTTTACTCATATCAAATTTCAAATAAAAATTCAATAGGGAAGACATTGAAATGAATTCTTGAAGATAATTGTGCCGTTAAAAGCGTAGTTATCTTCAAGAATTCATTTGAATGTCTTCCCGATTGAATGTTTAGCTGAAATTTGGTATGAGTAAACTGGACTTAATGAATAATATGCTCAAAAAAAAATTATCAAAAAATTCTACCGGGAGCCACCTCAAATGGCACATCCGGACATAATCTTCTATATAAGGACTTATTTGACACCTTTTTTACAAGTTCGAATACCAAACTAACCCTTTACTCATTCAAGATCTCTGTTTATCCATGAGTCAATTTTGCTTCATTCTTACTTTTATCTTTTTTGGTAGATTCTATGGTACCCATAAGGATTCTATGGTACTCATAAGGTACCATATCTTTGTCCACTTGGACCAATGAGAATGTTGAAGTTGAATTATTTAAATCTAAATTAAAAATGATAAAGTAATGTGGTCCAATCAAATGAATGGTAGGTACGATACCCCATTTTTTAAAAGGGTACCGGAGTTCTCATTTTTTTGTTTTCCATTTTGCATTCTTTTTGCTTTATTTTTTGTCGTTTTATCTCCTTTCCACCATAGGTGTCCCCTACAAATAGATATCTATTGTTTGACACCCCATATCGAAGCCGTTGTCTACAAGCTTCTTTTGTTCTTTTACTTTGACACAAACAAAAACAACTTTATTCAAATTCGATCATGAATATTAGATAATGTGAGGATTAATAATTTAAAGAAGAAAGAATGACACCAATATTACTTCTCAGTTTCACTTAGACAAAAATATGATCACTTTTAAAAATTCAACAAAAGTTACTCATCGCACTTGTCCTCTTCGCACTTCTTCTGATCCCGCGCAATTCTCTGCGCATTTCTTCCCAGCGAGTTTCTTCACGGAGCATCTTCCTTCTTCTGCCAAACCGCCGGCCTCGGCTCCGCATTGCCTCAAATCTGCAAGCGATCTTACTTCTTCGCAGAGCATCTTCCTTCATAGCCATCTCTGCATTGGATCTGTCGAGCGGCTCCTCACCTTCTTCGTCCACTCGCCTTGCCATCGCCGCAGGTAATATGCAGTGCCGCCTCCTGCCCGCTAGACGTCTCCGTATCGCCGCTGCCTCCTCCGATCGTGTCTGCATCTGTCTATCTGCTTCGATCCGGTCGCTGCACACCTCATCGACATACCATCTTCACTTTTCCTTCTTTCTACTTCTCTTTCAGTGATGGTGAGGCGATGGTGTGTTTCATTTGTGGATCTAGGTTTCCGACATTGAGAGAAATCAGACCAGGGAGGTTGAGATGGGGGTTGTGAGGGTGCTGGTGTAGGGCTGGGTCCGAAAAACCGAAAACCGAAAACCGAATCAAATTAAACTGAACCGCAATCAAATAAAATCGAACCGCTAAGAAACCGAAACCGAATGTAAAAAACCGAACCGAAACGAAGTTGTTCGATTCGGTTTTGGTTTTTACTCTTTAAAATATGAAATTTATATGTTAATTGTTAAGCATTAATTCTAATTAATCTTAATATCATCAATAGTCTTTGGTTTTCTTGTGTTAGAGAAATAATGTTTGTGTTATGTTTAATTTAATTTAGTTTATAAATTCATTTACACATTCATTGTCTGTAATAATAACTATATTGAATGATGATCATATGTGTTTACTAGTTATTAGTAGTAATTAACTTTTATTTTTAGATAACTTAAAGATTTTATATTGATAAAACAATAAATATTAATCTAAACTATATCACATAGAACATATATATTCATGAAAAAAATTCAAACTACTCACAAACAAATTAAATCAATAAAATATACAGTTTTATCTATCTCGCATACTCATATAATTCAAGACATATTCATCTCTTTTCATTTTTATTTTATTTGTCATTGTATTGTGCTTGAATTCTTTATGTAATATGTTTGATCCCTCTAAGTATTATATCAATTTTAAATCAAGTGAAAAAATTTTGGTAAAAAAAACCGAAAAAAACCGAAACCGAACCGAAACAAACCGAACCAATCAAACCGTGGTTCCAAGTTTTGGAGTGTAAAACCGAACCGAAGCCGAACCGAACTTTTTACTTTGATTCTACATTTGGTTTTAGGTCAAAACCGAACCGCAAGAACCGAACCCACCCCAATGCTGGTGGACTGGGGAGGGGGGCTAGTGGACTGGGCGGCGGTTGCTGGGGGGTTGGGGGGATGGAGAGGGGGGATGGGGAGACTGGAGAAGGGGGCTGGGGAGGGGGCTGGTAGGCTGATGAGGGGGTTGGTGGGCTGGGGAAGGGGTTGGGTGGGTAGGGGAGGGGGTTGGGGGACTGGTGGGTTGTGGTGGCCCAGGCTGGACAGGGGGCTAGTGGGTTGTGGTGGGGCTGGACAGGGGGCTGGTGGGTTGAGGTGGGGGTGGTGTGCTAGGGATTTGCCGGTCTGGTCACGGTTAGGGCGGCGGTTGTTAACGATGGTGGTTGTCGGGTGTGTGTGCGGGGCTAAGTGCCAATGTGGAGTCGGAGTGGCGGTTGATCGGCCGTGGTGTTGGCGGCTGCAATTTCGCTCATCGGAAACATTCATAGTGACATGCTTTCCGGCGGCAGTGACATTCGTAAGTGACATTAAAATATGTAGTGACATGAAAAAATGTGTTTGAAGGGGCACCGGTGGTCGAGTACAGTTTCGCCAGAAAAGGTTGCTGGAAAATTTTCCGGCGGTTATAGTGACTTTCAAAAGTGACATAAAATCCAATAGTGTGACACATAATAGTGACATAAAAATTTGGCAATCATATAAAAAAGCAATGTTATCATGTTTTTCCACATATGTGACCTTCTTAGTCACTTTTTTGTCCTTTTAAAAAATGATCACTTTTTGGAAATTGGCTTTAATTTAGTAATATTAAGGTAAAAAAACCCTTTAAAGAAATAACTAAATCATTAGAAAAAAAGTTACTACAAACTATTACTAAGAGACATAATTAAGACTTTAAAAAAAAAAGAGGCATAATCAATATATATATATAAAATAGGAACTTTTTAAGAGCATACGGCGCGCCACATAATCGTGCCATGTCATCATATATTACAATTATTTAATTATTATTTATACATTTTATTGTTTTTATTACATTCTATTTTTATTGCATATTGATATGGAAACAAAAGATCGTATGATAGAATCCACCTTATTTGGTAACTTTTTCAGAACCTACTACTTACTCCGTATTAATATGGATATTTATTAAAATATATATAAAAGAGGAATTTTAAGAGCATCTGGCGTGCCACATAATCCTACCATGTCATCATATATAACAATTATTTAATTACTATTTATACCTTTTTTTATTACATTCTATTTTTTATTACATATTGATATGGAAACAAAAGACCGTCGCGTATGATAAAATCCACCTTATTTGGTAACTTTTTCAGAATCTACTACTTACTCCGTAGTAATATGGATTGTTATTAAAATAAGCAATTATTGCAACCACAACAATAAATAGTCATCCGTGCACATAGACTTTATTTAATTTAATTATTTTTATACTTTTATTTTTATTACATTCTATTGAGAAGTGAATTATCCGTGTTTTGCGCACCTAACAAATAAATCATCCAAGTTCCTATCAATTTTGTTCTTCAAAGTTCTTTTATAAATAAAGTAATAAAAGTGTTCCATTTCCTAAAAAGTACGGAGTAATATTTTATTTTTCTAAACTCAATTTTTTGAATGTTTTCTAAACTCAATGTGATAATGACTAAAGTTATCAGACTTATATTTGCAATTGTGTTAATACTTCGTATTTTTCTGCATCATCATACCATTCTTTCTTAATTGTTGAGATAATGATGAAAATTATAACCACAAGATTTTCTTAACTTAAAAATGAAATTGATATATACTATTAGACATTCATATATGAAAACATTTAAAACTTCTGATCAAGTATCTTATCTTTATGAGGATGGAAATGGAAATTCATATCATACATATATGAATACGTTTAGCCCAGCAAAAAAAGTAAACATGTTTAGTTGTTTCTTTATTTTTACAACTACAATTTAGATTTTCCATCACTTTTGACATATATTTCTAATCTAAATTAGGAAATCTTCATACATTTAGGGTGTTTTTAATTGGACTGGTTTCAGTCTTAGACAAGATTGGATCAAATATCAATCATAATAATAATAATAATAATAATTATTATTATTATTGTTATTATTATTATTATTAGTATTATTATTATTATTATACATAAAATAGACATCTTCCAGACCAAGTTAGAAATGAACATGTCAATCTAATTAAAAATATCCTTATTAATGACATTTTCAATGTGACGAAATAAATGAGTAAATTGTAAAAATGATCCCTTTTTTACATTTCAATGTGACAAAATAATGAGTACAATGTAAGAGCTCACTAATAAATTTACAAATACTTATTTCATACCACATGTTGAATGAGAAATATTTAAAAATAGTTTTTTTGATGCTTAATGAAGTAATATAGAGGATGTGAAATTAATTAAGAAACTTTTTGTATGAATTCTTTAAAATCGGGTTCATAACCATTATGTTTAGTTGAGATGCTTATGTAGAAGTCCAATTTAAATATTTTTCATATAAATTTGAATTACTTTTATTAATTATATATGATTTCGAAAATATCAAATATACAGTTAGCTAAATTATGTACTACCCGTGCATTGCACGGGCTTGAATGCTAGTTAAGAATAAGATAGAATTTCTTTTTAATAGAATAAAAAAGAATATTAAAAAAGAAAGAGAAACATCAAAAAGGAGGGAACGAGAGAAAGATAAAAGCCGCACAACAGCACATGAAATTATAAGAGGAATACGTTGATGACTTGGTTAGATTATTTTTTAGAGCATGAATGAGCGAGACAGATTATTTGGTATGACAATTTTATAGAGTTTTGGAGATATTTTTTCAGTTCTTTTTTAGTTGCAACATTCCCTTTTTCACGTTTGCCAATGCATAACTTTGACCGTCATTATATTTAATTCTCTATTAGTAAGAAACTTTTAAAAATTGGATTATAAAACTTCGTAATGAGACGAATTCAACAATATTTTTCAAAAAAAATAATTCATATACATTAGTAAATAAAATGTAGTCAAAGTAGAGTACATGAATAATGTGTAAATTTCAATGTTGCAACTATTATGATACGGAGGATAATATAAGATTATTCGACCAATTGTGGTACCATTGAGCTCTCTTAAAAGCTACCAGGCTATATTATATATTATTGGGCCACTGTCAGAATGTATCGAGCTGATGTAATGGTTGTTGGCCTTACCAATAATATCAGTATGGGTCCATTCAGATAAAATTTAATAATTGAATTAATTTGGGTCATTAAAAATATCCAATTAATTTAATTATAAATTAAATCTTTAAAAGTATGGATCAGTTCTATTAATTTCTTTATTTTGAGCCCAATATTAAATAGTGGCCTAAAATATGTGAGTGATCCAATTTATGAAGAGGACAACGAATCTAGCTAAGAAATGTGCCCATATGCATGTAAAATAGTTGTGAACCTTGTTAAAAATGTTGTCGAGATACATTGCACAAATGTTGATTTTTCTAGCTATTAAAATGCAATTCAAGCAAATATAGCCCGAAGCCCATTTTGATTGAAGCCCAAGGGTTATGGACGAATTTGTTAAACACTAAAGCAGATTTTCACACCTATAAATAGGGCTCTCAGTTGAGCGAATGAAGGAGAGAACTTTCAGACAAAGAAACGTTGCAGAAAAGCTCTGAAGAACTCCTGAGAGCCTTTGAACGATTTCAAAGAAGAGGAAGAGATCAAGCCACAAATTTTATTAAGAATATACGAATAATCCTTTGTGATTTCGTTCATTCTTGATAAAATAAATCCAAAAGTTGAAAAACGTTCAAAGATCTGAAGAACGAAGCTTGAATATTCGAAGATCGCTACTTGAAAACCGGAGGCCTTTCAATTCAGCTGAATTCTGCATTTGAGAAGATTTGAAGATCCGGAGAACGAGAATTCGAAGATTTAAAGAACATTCGAATTTGTGAAGGATTAAAGATTTAATTTTAAATTAATCTCTTTAATTATATTTATTCCAAATTGCAAGTGAAGAATCAGAGGATTCATATTTAGAGATTGTACCTGATATTCACATATATTATTATATGCGATCAATTTTAAGTAAATACTTAAAATTTGTTTCACAAGAGTAATTCGATATTGAAATATGAATCTAATTATTTTGAGATTATTAGGTATGATTATTTTATAAAAATAATTTGAGAATAAAATATGAAACCAAATCTATTGTTTTATATAGTAAAACTGAGTTATAATTTGCTGAGGTGTCACTCTCTTATTGGTTAACAAAGTTTAATTAAAACATTTAATTACACAGAGTACTATCTAAGAAAACGCAGGAGAGAAAAAGGAGGAGAAATATTAGCTGGAGGAGAAAACTTCGAAAAACGGGAGAAGAGACCGGCTTGAGCATATAAACCGTTCGCACTATTAATTAATCCGGTATAGAAAGGTAAGCACAGAAACGGTGGTCCTCAGGGCCGTCTAATGAATTTGGAGGCCCCGGTTCTAAATGAGAAATTTTGGCCCTCTAAAATAAGAAAAATACAAAATTTAACAATGAAATACAAATAAATTGGACATTTTAATGAACCATAAATTTTGTAATGTTTAAAGTATACAAATTAGAGAATCTAAAAATCAAATTTTGAATAATACATATCATCTAGAAAAATCAAACTATAACCAATACTACATACGAAATTTTTGGAGGCCCTCTATAAGAGTGGGCCCCGGTGCCAAGCACCTATTGCACCTCCTAAAAGACGGCCTTGGTGGTCCTGATCCTTGATCAATTTTCGTTTTGACATTGGATTAGTAATTTTGGTTTTTCATAAATGTATATTTTTTAAGTAGAAAAGGGAAGCATAAAAATATAAAATTTTGATTTTTAGAATTCAGATATTATAAAAAAATAAATAAAATATATTTTCATGAAAAAGCTAGGAAAAAACTCTAAATCGTAAAAATGTAAATGTTAGTTTACATTTTGAAAACAAGAAATGTAAATTTGAATAAGGAAAAATAATATAAAATCATAAATTGGTAACACAACTAAGAAAAACAAATTCAAAAAAGGAAAAGTACGAAATTTAGATGAAAATAAATAATAAATGACTAACGAATATTATATTTTACTTTGGTATATTTGTAGAATTTTCGTAATTTATTTTTACATATTTAAAAATATTTAATTTGGAAATTTTTAAAAATAGTTCTATATCTTTTGAAAATTGAGAATTGATGATTGTGATTAATAATAAAAAAGATCGACTATAGTTGGGATTATTTATAGCATATATACATATAGTTCACATTTAAAATTGACCAGTTATACCAGGTTGTAGCCAGTTAGAGACTATTTTTAGAAAATTGTCCCTATAATTGGGGTCACCTAAAAATAATCGATAATTAGAATTATTAATAGCGGATTGACAATAGTTGGAATTATTATTTACCATTTTTCCTTAAAAAAGGTCCTTGAAGTGACCTTTAAAAAATATTTCCTAACATATTTGTCTTGGTAAACCAAAATATAACAAAATCAAATTCAAGTCCAATCAAATCGACAAAATTATATAGATTAAATATTAAAATTATGTAAAACTTGAACATAAGTTTAATGAGTTATGACTACACTTACGATGTCACATTTTTCTGAACACTGTTTATTTTAGTTATAAATCTATAATTATTTCATAACCCTATCTTTGTTCCACTACTAAAATACATTATTTTATTTTTCACAATTCAACATATTCAGCCAATTTAGTTTGAATTTCATTAATTTCAGCAAATTCGGGTAATTCGGCTAATTTCAGTATTACCAAACATTTTTTGGTATCACTTGAGTGCCGTCAATTCAGCTAATTTCAGCATTCTGTTATAACTTAGTTTATTATATTAAACAATATATACTTATATTATTTTTTTCAAGATGTAATTGCCAATTTCATATATTTTTATTGTTTAGATAATAAATATTTAAAACAATGTATTATATGAAAGACATCTACGGTATGTTTGGGAGTTTGAGGTGAGGGTTCCGGAGAAATTATAGTTAAAATTGTTTAAATATATAATAGTTGAACTCTTATTCATTTTGAGTTCAACTAAAAATATCATTTGATTTTTTATCCTTCAATACTTCTCAATTTGGGAGAACTTAAAAATTAATCATTTGAAGTGTTTTAGAGAGTTACATGAACTTCAAAAACTATCCATTCATTTTTTTAAATGGGAGGTTACTTGCTAAATCAAAACAAAATACCTAAAGCTTCTAAAGCTGTTTCTTCAAATTTGGAGGTTACTCCCCAAATTAAAACAAAAATAGATAACGCCGCTAAAAAAGTGTTAAATGTTAGGTCCCTTTGGTTAATAAAAAATAGGAAAAATTGATTGTACTAATTCCAACTATTGACAATCCGCTCATAATAATCCCAACTATAGATTATTTCAGAATAATCCCAACTTCAAGGATCTTCCGCCAATAATGGTCCGGCGTGGCCAGCTATAAATAAATTCATATAGTTTCTAAAGTGGATGAGAAGAGATATAGCAGACAATCCCTATAAATAATCCCAATTTTTAATTTTTACTCTTAATTTCTATTTAAAATTCACATGTTATAACATGTCATGGACCATTATTGGCGGAGAGTCCATACAAAAATAATCAATAGTTGGGATTATTATTAGCGGACCAGTAATGGTTGAGATTATTATTTTCAATTTTTCCTAAAAAATATTATTATTGTTTATTAATTAAATTCAGCAATCAGCACTTCAAACCAAATTACTAAAACTTAGGACGAAGTGCGCTACCGGGGCAATGCCCCAGGTGTTACACTAGTTGTTTGTTAAATCAAAGCTAATTAGTTAATGCAAGACTTATTAAAGATCGGATTATCTATGTGCCCAGATATGTTCATGGGTTGGGTGAATTAGAAATCACTAATCGAACTGGTGCAGAGGAAAGTCTCTCAATAAGCCAACATTAATAAACTGGTGCATAGGAAAGTCTCTCAATAAGCCAACATTAATAGGAATGAAGTCGTCCCCGTGACTCCGTGAGCATATCAAAATCTTCTTATTGCTTAAAGAAAAAAACAATTTGCACCCACTTTTTATACACACCACTACACATATATGTGAATATGTTGTTATTTGTTGTGAACACCCTGAGGAACATGTTTTGTCTGTGAACACGCTACTCACAAACAAAAAAAGACTTAATTACTCGCAGACATGTGTACTGATATGAGTACAACAAGCAAGACTCTTGATTAAAGCCCCCAAGATGAAAAAAGTTTTGTCAGAAAATTCTCGAAATATGAGTAAAGAGGTTTTATAATTCCAAAATAGAATTGTCATGTTTGTGTTCCCTAAATAAGAGTAACTACAACAATGCTTCAAAAATACTGTCATATTTAGAGTCTTGTTTTGCCAAAACATGACAGTAATATAATTACTCCTATTTAGAAAATAAAAATATGACGGTCATGTTTCGGAATACACACCTTTAATCCTATTTAGGGCAATTTCCCAATTTTTTCTAAATTCGTCTTACAACATTGCTACTTGTACACAAGTATTGCACAAACTCCCCACACCCTATATAACCTCCCCCCCCCACCCATACGAACACCTCTCCCTTTTTCTCTTCTTTTCCCTCATTTTCATCACCTTCACATCTACCATCACCATCTATCCATCTTATTCACTACTATACATTTTCATCTTCACCATCTCCATCATCTTCCACTTCCATCTATTTCACCCCATATTCATCATCTCCTATCTTCACCATTTTCCATATCCATCACATCATCATATATACCATTATCATCTTTTAGAGTCGATTTGGGAACAAAAAGTTTGAGTCGCCGGAATTAAAGTCGTCATTTTTTTACTCCGGGGGGTCTGGGGCTGGGGGGGCCTGACGTAATCAGGGCTGAAACTCACTCCATTGAGTTTCGAACCCTTGTGTGCCTAGCGGGTTTTGAACTCGAGACCTCCCACTAGGCACGGTAACCTCACAACCAGTTGGGCTGGAATGCTTGGTTACAGACACTACTTTTTTTCATTGTCTGTCTACACATACAAAGTTGTTAAGCACAGGTATATATACAAATTGGTTAAGCATAGACAAAAAGTATACAAATTGGTTAAGCACACACATTCCCTTGGAGTATTTGGGGTATTATGTTCGAATATCTTGGGCCAGACCTCAGTTTTGGGCTCTAGCAGAGTATATTCCTCTAGGCCCACTCGGCCATTTGGAACCTAACTCTACATCTCTGTTTTTATTTTCGCATTATGCTATCATAAACAATGTAATCTGCCTTTTGGTAGGGTTGTAAACGGATCAAATAATTTGTGCTCGATTCGCGATTCGAATTCGTATTAGATGATTCGAATTCGGAAAATTCAAATACAAATACAAATATGAATATTAAATTTGATTCGAGTTGTTATCAAATACAAATAAGAATATCAGTGTATTCGATTCGAATATTAATCAAATATATTCGATTAATAATAGTGATAATATTAATATTAATAATAATATTAATAATAATAGTAATAACACTATAATAACTTTTAAAAGATAGCAATACCCTAAAGTGTAGTTCATATATACATTTATGCATACAAATCCTAAGTCCATTTGTAATAAATCAAAGTATAAATACGAATACAAATCAGATTTTTGGTTCAAATGTCTTTCAAATACAATACAAATAATTATGTATTCAATTTGAAGAATAAAATTAGAGACGTCTGACTTTGATATATACAATTATCAACTTATTTCACACATTGTAAGTATAATTTCAAATATGTGTGTTGTGTTTATTTCTAAAAGTTTGAAATAGATTTATATTTGTTAATCATAAAATTGATTCACTTTAGTATATCATGCACAATTTAAATTCTAAAAACACATATTAAGACATAGCGTACATTTACAACATAAAAAAATATAAGAAAATTTATTTTAAAGTGATATTTGACTAATATTTAGCCTATGCTCAAATCTATTCGATATTCGTATAAGATTCGTTAACTATTCGTATTGTTAAACAAATACAAATACAAATCGAAATTAATATTCGTTTCATATTTGAATTTGAATTCGTATTCGAAAAAATTAATCAAATACAAATACAAAATCCTGCTATTCGTCTCGATTCGGTTCGTATACAACCCTACCTTTTGGCTTTTCACTCATTTAATAAATTTGGTTTTTCTTTAAAAAAAAAAAGAAAAAAAAGGTTAAGCACAGACAACTAAATGTCTATGCACAGACATTGGTTTGTGTGTTGTGTCGCAGAAATGACAGAGATTGGTTGCACGGAAACCAAGGTTTATAAACAATTTAGTTGTTTTTATATAGATAATTTTTACATTTTTTGTCTATGCTCAACAATTTGTGTGCGCACACAGACAAAATTGTTTAATACAAACAAAATATATATAAATTGTATGTGTACAGACAACTAAATGTTTGTATACGGACATTGGGTTCCGTGTTGTATGGCAGGGACGAAAATCAATGTCTGTGCACAGACATTTATTTGTTTGTACACATATAATTTGTACATTTCTTGTTTGTTTCATGACATTTTTGTCTGAGCATACAGACACTAAAAAAACTAGTGTTTTTATACACAAACAAAAATCATAGTATATAATTAACTGTGATTTTCCGGTGATTTTTCGGCGACTCAATTTTTGTTTTTCAATCTTCGAATTGAATCTAATAGTGGTAAAAATGATGAAGTGGTGGATATGAAAGGGTGTCAAAATGTTGAGATGATGGACATGGAAGATGATGGAGATATTGAAGATGAAAGATTATAAGATGATGTTAGTGATAAAAGATGAACAACACGATGAAGACGGGAGATGATGAAGATGAAAATGGAACAAAGAGAAAGAGGAAGAAGAAGTTGGTTAAGGAAGATACGTATGGAAGAAAGAAACAAAGAAAAAAGAGAGAGGGAAGGAGGTTAGGGGAAGGGGTAATATGTAAAAAGAGAATGGTAAAAATGTGGAGTGTGTACACTCTTTGTGTACAACTACCATTATTGTTCGTCTAATGCCTTAGAAGCCCACCCCACATGATATTGAACATAATATAGCCACATACCTATTGAGCTCTTTCCACGACACGCGTAAGACAATTGTCTCATGAAAACTGAGTTTGTGGCATATACCTCCAAAAGAAATCATTTTCAGGTTATATTGTTTCACAATATATAACGACCATTAACCAAATAAAGAACAATACTAGGATTACATTATAGTCAAAACAAAAAAGTCATCACATAGCAGAAAACCTATTAACAATGTTTCTCATGCTGCATGAACTTGTGATCACTACATAAGTCATTATGACACTTTAATTGTATGATTTGGTCTGGGGTGAGTTATATGTCAAAGGTGTATTAAAGTAGCTAACTGCCCCTCAGCTATAAACCACCAGCATTCAAATGTTACCTAGTCAAAAAGTCCCTCATCAAGCCAAATATCAACCAAAAAGTCAACCATCTCCTGTAAGATGCAGAAAAGAGGTTATGCGCCGTGGACAAAAACATGGCCAGAAACTAAAAAGCAGCTTTTCATATTATTAGAAAGTGTTGCAAATATATAGTAAAATTGAACATCACCATACTGCTATGAAAATAGCATTGTACAGTAAAATTGAACATCAACATATACATTATAATAAGTGTGAAAATATCATCATAGTTACTATATTATAAAAGTCTTACTCTTGTCCAAGTTTTTATTTTAGTCATATCTCTCTCATTATTTCATGTTTACATCGTTCATCTAAAAAGAATACCAGCAAAGAAAATACAAAGGGAAAAATAAATAAGAAAGACTATCAAACAAGCCCTAATACTTACACATATCCAAAATGTCAATGAAGCCCTTGTACCGAAGAAGCACCCAATCAAACCCACAAACAATTTAAAAATGCTCGAATCCCCTTTTTAGGCTCAAAAGAATCAGCCAATCAAACCCATCTAATGTAGCATCTCATGTATGTGGCACAAATTTTTACAGGCATCCATGGAAATTGCTGAATGTTTAGGCGAACCATAATTTTGTTTAGAGAAGTGATAGAAGGCATGTAAAATTGAAGAAAAACTGAAACTGAGGTTGTTCGGTGAAGACATTTTTTACGCCTGACGGAAGGGAGGGCAGGGCATATGAAATTCCATTTCAATTGAACTGAAGCGCCTCTCAAGTCCAAGCATTGCCATAACTGCACCTTGAAGAAACTGCCCTACTGCATCTGAAATTGAAATAATAAAAGGACCATCGAAGTTTGTTGTTGTAGGATAGTCGAGAATCATTGTTGCACAATTAGGGAGGTATCCACGCAATTGAAGCCAGAGGTATTGAGGATGTCGTTTGCTAGCTGCATGCCTGCATTCCTCGAGTAAAAGGTGCATCCTATTAAAGATTAGTTCTTATCCCTTCGGGTAGCCAATCAGAATTATAGCAGAGCTATCAGTGACATCAAACTTGGAGGCTGGTAATGATAAAGGGCAGGGTAGCTATATTCACCTTGCATGGAGCAGTTCTAATTCACAATGTGATAAGTCCGTATTTAGACACGCATTTGATGCGTGTTCGGGTCGGACTTTGATGATTTTCCTGGCTTTAAGGTGTTGCAAGTCTCAATTTTGGCTCAAGTTGTGTTTAGCAGGCGTTGGATCGAGTTTCATTGCATTTGGAGTTGATTTGAAGAAGTTAGAGTCCGGCAATCGGCGCTTGAGAAGCAATCGGGCAGAGTTTGGAAGCATTCGAAGAAGATTTGAGAGATTTGGAGGCCACCGGGAGATTCACGATGATGTTTTGATGAAGAAAGAGCTATTGGATCGATCGAGTAGTCAAACGGAGGCTTAAAACGGAAGAAATCGAAGAAAATGAAGAAGAAAGGCCACGCACGGCCGTGCGTACAGGGACGCACGGCGTGCGTGCGTGGCAGTAGCGGCCAAGGAAAGTAATGAGCAACGCACGGCCGTGCGTCCGGGTACGCACGCCGTGCGTTCAAGGCGATAAAACGACGAAAGGCTACTGGCAGCAACGCACGGCCGTGCGTCCGGGTACGCACTCCGTGCGTTCAAGGCATTAAAATGGCGAAAGGCTACTGGCAGCAACGCACGGACGTGCGTAGGGGAACGCACTCCGTGCGTTGCCTATTTTCACGCGCAGGTCCGTCGGACGCACGGCAGCAACGCACGCCGTGCGTAGGCTCCGTGCGTACCGCGGATCTGTCCCTTTTCGACCCAAACTCATTGTTTTCTATAAATAAAGCCTCCCTAACCCCGTTTTGAGGTTCGGAAACCTAGAGAGAAGATTAGGGACGTGTTTTACAGTATTTTTCCGCTATTTTGTTCAAGACCCTGAGATTCTTTGTAAGTTTCAATTCTTTAATTAATGACAATTAATTCTATTCATCCCAATTCTTTTGATTCGTCAATTATGAGGCGTGAGTAGTTTAATTAGGGATTTGGGGTTGATGAAGGGGTTAATCATGATGTATGGCTAGATTCCTGTCGGTTTAATTGCATGAATGCCGTTTAATTTGTGTTTGAATAATTTAATTGATATCTCTTGTAACCTAGACTGCAGCTAGAATTACAATTGCATGTAGAATGAATTAAGAGAGATCTAATTTGTTCTAGGACACATTCACACACACTTAATCGTTCGCTAAGAGATTAGTAGCGATTAAGGGGCCGTAAGCTCGCTCGTCTTGGCAATAATTTAGGATCCTGTCGCATGAGAGATCAGCCTGGTCCCCTAAATTATTGTACTCTACGCCGCGAGAGCGGTAAGAACTTAGTAATGATTAGCTAGGCTCAATTAAATTGAATTCATGTGATTAGGCCTGTTCTGCCAGAAATCTGGTTAACCCCGGAATCAATTCCTGTTCCCTTAGTCGTTAATTAAGGAAAACCAAATCTTTTTATTCGCTCAATAGCATTAGTTTTATTTTCAATCAATCAACCAATCTCGCACAATTGCACTTTTATTTTATTTATTTCTTTTTAATCGCTAAGTTTAGTTAATCTTTATTTCCCTTTTGTCCGTCCCTGTGGAGACGATACTCGTACTTTACACCACTTTTCTACAACCATTTTAAGTGCGAGAAAACTCACATCAGTTTTTGGCGCCGTTGCCGGGGACGGTGTCGGATTTAAGGGTTAATTAATTTTAGCGACCTGTTTTTAGTTTTTCGTAGGATTTTTGTCTACTAACCTTGCAGGTCAGATCTGTTTATGCATACACGCTCTAAGAAGGGAGAATCACTAGTCCCTCTTAATCCTGAGATCGAGAAGCTAGCTAAGCAGAACCGCAAGGCCTTAAGAGAACAGAAAGTAGCCATGGATCAACCATCCGCATCTGGAATAGCTGGGACGTCTGAGGTCCAAACCACTTCTGGTAATCTGGATTTTTATGTTAATACCTCTCCCCAGTCTTCACAAGAAAATTCACCAAGAGCTTATCCGGGGTATCAAAATCTCCATACCCCATTCTTCCACCAAAATCAGTCCACTCCACAACTGAATCTTCCACCACTCTATCAGCTCTTTCAAAATACTTCTATTGCTCCCGAAACCACCTTTCAAAACCAAACCTTTGGGATGCAAGGTCTAGGGCAAAACAATCCAGTCTTTCAGCCCAGACAGAACCAACCGCCAGTCACACAAAATCCACCCCCTACTCAGCCACAAAATCAGACCTTCCAACCCCAATATCAACAATTCCATCAAACCCAACCTCAGCCAAATATCATCCGTCCACAACCCATTCGACCCCAACCAGTTCATCAGCCAAGATATCAAGCTCCTCCTTACCACAATTATGTTCCACATGACAATCCGCTCTATCAAGGAGAGAGCATTGCAGATTTCCTTACTCCGGACATCACAGAGTATGACAGCATTCAAGTGCAGGGAATTACTGCACCCCGCTATGAGATCAACCCAGCAGTGATTAACATGGTGTCCAATAATCAGTTTGGAGGGAGCCCTACAGAAGATCCAGTGGCACACATTACAAAATTCTTGAGGATGTGCCAAACTTTTAAGATTCCTGGGCTAGCTGATAATCAGGTACGGATGCTATTGTTCCCTTTCTCATTGAGGGATGACGCGCAGAGGTGGTTGGATAGCAATCCACATCACCACATTCAGACTTGGGATCAGCTGCACAAGGCCTTCATAAAAGAATACTTCCCAACATCAAAGGCCATAAAACTGAAGAAGCAGCTGCAAGATTTCAAGCAAGGTTCGTTGGAAACATTGGCAGAGGCGTGGAAGAGATTTAAAGTGCTGAGAAGAGCTTGTCCTCAAGGCAAGTTGACCGATAGTGAGATTCTTTTTTGCTTCTATAGCGGAATTTGCGATGAAGGGAAGATGATGCTTGATGCTTCGGGTGGAGGAGCTTTTCCTCAATTACCATCTGAGGTGGCGGAAGAATTAGTGGAGAAGATTGTTTCTAATAATGCTTCATGGTACAGCTCTCGGGACACACCTCACCAGAAGACCCCGGGGTTGTATGAGATCAGTGATAATTCGGCCCTTTCTGCGAGGGTAGATGCTTTGACTAGCATGATTCAGAAGCTTGCTACAAGTGTGGAGGATAATCAAAAGAAGACGAATCTTGCTCTCTCGGTGCCCAGTGTTAATATGGTAGCCCCCGTTCCTATTAGTCCCTCTTGTACAATGTGTGGGGGACTCCATTCGCCACATGAATGCACTATGATGGCACACTCGGCAGCCCCTGGAGTAGAGCAAGTTGATGCGATGAATTATCAGCGACAGGGCTACTACAATCAGCCTTACGGACAGCAGCAACAAGGGAATTACGGGTATGTAAATCAGCAGCAGCAGTCTAGAAACTATAATCAACAACAAACATCTCAGTCAATGCTAGAGAGCTTTAAGAAAGAGAGTGAGCAGAAATTTTCTAGCATAGAAGAAACACTCAAGAAGCTGCTGCAATTTCAACAGCAACAGATGCAATTTCAACACCAACAAATGCAAAATCAACAGCGAGAGCAGCAGCAAGCAGACTCAAGGATGCAAATAACTGAGGCAAGGATACAGAACATGGAGACTCAAATGGGGCAGATCTCAAAGGCTTTATCTGAGAGGCCTCTGGGATCCCTTCCTAGTAATACTGAACCAAATCCAAGAGAACATGTTCATGCAGTCACCTTGAGGAATGGAAAAGAGCTAGAACCTGCTGCCATGGCAAAAAAGCCCGTTGAAGTTAAAGATGTACCTTCTGCCCTAGAGGAAGAAAAGGAGTTAGAAGAGGGACGAGAGGTGGCAGCTGCACCAAAACAGCCCGTTCCGGTTAAGAATTACACCCCACCTCTCCCCTATCCGGCGCGATTGACAAGGAAGAATGATAGTGACCAGTTTGGTCATTTTCTGAAACTCATGAAACAAGTCCAGCTCAACATTCCATTCGTAGATGCACTAGCACAGATGCCGAAGTACGCCAAGTTCATGAAGGATTTACTCACTAACAAAAGGAAGTTGGAAGACGCGTCAACGGTAAGGCTTAACGTGGACTGTTCAGCAGTGATTAGGAGGGATCTACCAGAGAAGCTTAAGGATCCAGGTTCTTTCACTATACCTTGTTTAATAGGAGATCTTACTTTTGATAGGGCCTTAGCTGATTTGGGTGCAAGCATTAATTTGATGCCATATTCCTTGTATGAGAAGCTTGCACTCGGTCCACTTAAACCAACGCGTATGTGTATTCAGTTGGCTGACCGTTCAGTCAAATATCCTAAAGGCATTATTGAAGACGTGTTGGTTAAAGTGGACAAGTTTATTATTCCTGTAGACTTCGTTATTTTGGACATGAATCAGGATCGAGAGGTACCATTGATTTTGGGCAGACCATTCTTGGCAACTGCCCGAGCACTTATTGATGTTGGAGATGGTAAGCTTGTCCTCCGCGTTGGGGATGAGACTGCCACCTTTGATATGTCCAAAATAATGAAGAGGCCCTGTCAGGATAGTGGAGAGTGTTTTTATCTGGATGACATAGATTCAATGGTGGAAGATTGCACCCCGAACATGCTTTCTAATGAAGCCCTTTCTGACCTTTTGTTTGAGGATAGTGTGTCAGCAGAGGATCTTGAGCCCCTCCCTAGTTTTGATTGTCTTATGATAAGTGGAGAGGAGGACTCAAGTGATGCTAGTTCTGTGCAGGGAACGGAAGATGATTTAGATAAGGTGGAGAAGAGAAATTTTCAGCCCGATTCCTTATTTGTTAGTCCTTCTCCATTAAATCTAAACTCTCTTCCATTCCACCTTAAGTATGATTTTTTTGATGATAATCCTGACCCCCCTTTCATTCTTACACCCGAGCTAGAGCCATCCCAAAATTTTTCATGTTTTAATTTACTTAGTGAACAAGGGGAAGTTCTAGCCCGAAAATTTCTTGACATAGAGGGGAGTTGTCCATCCTTTGACCCATTCTTTGCTAAAGGGCCGGATAAAGGCCACAATTCATTCTGTTGCTTTACGTGTAACCCTGAGATGCGTAATTGTTTTCATGAATTTAAGGTCTTACGCCATCTCAGGGCATTTGTTGATAAGAGGTTTGATTTGTGGAAGACTAATTTTCTGAGTGGGAGTGTCTTTGATTGAGTTTTTGATGAGGTGGTTGCGTCGGGCAAACGACGTTAAAAATAGCGCTTCTCGGGAGGCAACCCGAGCTTATTTCTACTGTTGCTTTTGCTTTGTTTGTTGTTTGGTTGTTTTGCTTTGTGTTTTTGTTGCAGCCCAGGGTCTTGTTATAGGGAGGATGTGCCGAGGATCATTGACTCAATTTAGTTCTGCACCGGCCAGCGCTATAGGGGAGTTTCCATGATTCTTTTTACTCGATGCGTAATGTTAACTTGAGTTGATTTTGAGCACGCGTGACCCTTTCCTCTTACCCCTAATACATAATGCATATTTGGTCATCGAGGACGATGCCAAAGTTTAAGTGTGGGGGAGTGAATTGGGCATTCGGGCAGTGGTTGTTACATGAGATTATTAGAGTTAGCATGCACAGGTGTTAGTTGTATATTCATAAGAAATTCATGCAAAATTTTTGAAAATTTTTCTTTAAACTGTGTCTTTGTGAGCTGGCTAGCGTTTTGACTATGCTTTTAGAACATCTTTGAAGTGTTTAGGCTTAAATTGCTTGCATTATAATCTAGTTGTTGAAAGGATGAAGGCATTAGTCACCCATTGAATTTTCCATTAATCATCCCCCCACCTGAAAAAAATCCTTTAGGAGAAGCCATTTTGAGCCTGACCGTTTATTGTTACCCGATTAATTGAGCTCCATAGCTAAATGGCCTGTGTTCCTTACCCGTGAATATTTCTGACTTAGTCTTGATGTTTAGGGAATTAAGGGATTAATTTGCTAAGTTTAGGGAATTGTGTGTAGGAGCCATTTTTGGCACTGTTCCTATGCCCAAATGGGGTAAGAGCAGTCACTTTTTAGGAATATGATACTTTCGAGGATTGCATTGTAGGCATGGATTCACTTTGAAATTAATGAACTTAAATTGCTATTTTTCCTTGGTGAGGCCGAGATTAGAATGGAGTAATGTCTAGTGAGAATCTGAAAGGTGAAAAATTAATATAGCTAGACCTCTTACTTTTCGAAAAAGAGAATGGGAGCTCCGGTCAAAAAGCATAAGATGAGACTTGGGTATCTTTCGAAAGAAACAGCGTTCTCGTGCCAACATGACAAGGAAAACTGAACCTAATTAATGAACTTGGAGGCTATTGAAAAATTAGCTTTAGTCCTCCGCGTACTTCAAGTATACGTCAAAGCACAAATGTGCCGAGACGGTTTAGCTTAGTTGTACACCATGTCTACTTTTTGCATAGGTTTAAATGATTGTTCCTAAATTGTGGCCTACTGAGTTCTTTGATCCTAAGAATAACCCTGAAGTTCCTGAATGCATTGAGTCTTTGTTAGAATATCCTTATCTCTCAAAATAAAGGGACTACTATCATTAACCATTCACCATCACATTCACAAGTCCTTCTGATCAGTAGCTAGCTTATTTGTGTATGCTGTCATTACTTTGAGGATGTTGTGAATATTTATGTCAAATAGTTTAGCTTGAGTACAAAGGTGTAGTTTAGGGAAGAATTTTCTTGGTTTAAATTGTCTGTCCTGTGAATATCCCTTTAACTACGTGTGTAGCAACTATTTTAAATTCCGTGTGGTGATTATCGTAAGTCCCGTTGTTCGATTTGCTTGAGGACAAGCAAAAGCTTAAGTGTGGGGGAGTCTGATAAGTCCGTATTTAGATACGCATTTGATGCGTGTTCGGGTCGGACTTTGATGATTTTCCTGGCTTTAAGGTGTTGCAAGTCTCAATTTTGGCTCAAGTTGTGTTTAGCAGGCGTTGGATCGAGTTTCATTGCATTTGGAGTTGATTTGAAGAAGTTAGAGTCCGGCAATCGGCGCTTGAGAAGCAATCGGGCAGAGTTTGGAAGCATTCGAAGAAGATTTGAGAGATTTGGAGGCCACCGGGAGATTCACGATGATGTTTTGATGAAGAAAGAGCTATTGGATCGATCGAGTAGTCAAACGGAGGCTTAAAACGGAAGAAATCGAAGAAAATGAAGAAGAAAGGCCACGCACGGCCGTGCGTACAGGGACGCACGGCGTGCGTGCGTGGCAGTAGCGGCCAAGGAAAGTAATGAGCAACGCACGGCCGTGCGTCCGGGTACGCACGCCGTGCGTTCAAGGCGATAAAACGACGAAAGGCTACTGGCAGCAACGCACGGCCGTGCGTCCGGGTACGCACTCCGTGCGTTCAAGGCATTAAAATGGCGAAAGGCTACTGGCAGCAACGCACGGACGTGCGTAGGGGAACGCACTCCGTGCGTTGCCTATTTTCACGCGCAGGTCCGTCGGACGCACGGCAGCAACGCACGCCGTGCGTAGGCTCCGTGCGTACCGCGGATCTGTCCTTTTTCGACCCAAACTCATTGTTTTCTATAAATAAAGCCTCCCTAACCCCGTTTTGAGGTTCGGAAACCTAGAGAGAAGATTAGGGACGTGTTTTACAGTATTTTTCCGCTATTTTGTTCAAGACCCTGAGATTCTTTGTAAGTTTCAATTCTTTAATTAATGACAATTAATTCTATTCATCCCAATTCTTTTGATTCGTCAATTATGAGGCGTGAGTAGTTTAATTAGGGATTTGGGGTTGATGAAGGGGTTAATCATGATGTATGGCTAGATTCCTGTCGGTTTAATTGCATGAATGCCGTTTAATTTGTGTTTGAATAATTTAATTGATATCTCTTGTAACCTAGACTGCAGCTAGAATTACAATTGCATGTAGAATGAATTAAGAGAGATCTAATTTGTTCTAGGACACATTCACACACACTTAATCGTTCGCTAAGAGATTAGTAGCGATTAAGGGGCCGTAAGCTCGCTCGTCTTGGCAATAATTTAGGATCCTGTCGCATGAGAGATCAGCCTGGTCCCCTAAATTATTGTACTCTACGCCGCGAGAGCGGTAAGAACTTAGTAATGATTAGCTAGGCTCAATTAAATTGAATTCATGTGATTAGGCCTGTTCTGCCAGAAATCTGGTTAACCCCGGAATCAATTCCTGTTCCCTTAGTCGTTAATTAAGGAAAACCAAATCTTTTTATTCGCTCAATAGCATTAGTTTTATTTTCAATCAATCAACCAATCTCGCACAATTGCACTTTTATTTTATTTATTTCTTTTTAATCGCTAAGTTTAGTTAATCTTTATTTCCCTTTTGTCCGTCCATGTGGAGACGATACTCGTACTTTACACCACTTTTCTACAACCATTTTAAGTGCGAGAAAACTCACATCACAATGCTAATACAAAGTAGAATGAGAGAGGTTGCACATAAATTACGAGCTGAAGTCTGGGACGATTCCTAGTTGCTGAGAAAAAAGACATATAAGTTCCTCATCAGCGAAAAAAGCTCCACAAGGGTTCCACACAATCATGGTAACCGGGGAACCTGTTCATGACAACTTAAACTTCTACCTCTAGTGTTTTTAACAAGTTTGTGTTTAATTGGGTGATTATTGGGTATGGGGTTTCATTGACGTTTTGGATATAGTAGATAGTGCGAGGGTGAATTTATCAGTTTCCCCGATTAATATGATAGAGTTAATGCTAAGAAACATTTCTTCAAACGCTTACACGTAAAGGAATTCGTTCTGCGAAAGGCTCATTAGTTGACAACAACTCCTCATATGTCATTGACCAACTGCAAGAAGCCATTCATAAAATAAATCATCCAGCATTAACCGTATACCAAACATGTTCAACATGATACACATTTTACATTTAAAAGGGTTGAATGAATGATGTATGGAGATCAAGGTTTTCGGCATGACCCTATATGTTTCCTTGTATTTCTTCATTTCTCTGGTTCACTTGAATTTTATATATATATATATATATATATATATATATATATATATATATATATAGAGAGAGAGAGAGAGAGAGAGAGAGAGAGAGGAATGTTCAGGTCCGAACATTCCCCGTCCGAGCAATGTCCGAATATGGACGTTTGGGCCACTTCCCGGTGGAATTTTTTGATGAAATTTTTTGAGCATGTTCCTCATCAAGTCTAGTTTGTCCATACCAAATTTCAGCTCAAAATTCGACCGAGAAGGCATTCAAATCATTTTTTAAAGTTGACTGCGTCAAAATATACATATAAAAACGCAGTCAACTTCAAAAAATGATTTGAATGCCTTCCCTATCGAATTTTGAACTGAAATTTGGTATGGACAAACTAGACTTGATTAGGAACATGCTCAAAAAATTTCATCAAAAAATTCCACCGGGAAGGACCCCAAACGAGGATGTTCGGACGGAGGGTCCTGTCCGAACGTTCGGACCTGATCTTTTTCCTATATATATATACTAGTTCTTGTAACGCGCGATGCGCGATCGGGATAGTGCCCAATGTATTTGTGTAACATAAATCTTTAATCATATATGTTTGCACCTCATTAAGTGTCTTTAGTTATACCATACCGTATCAAAATGTCAATGAAAAAGATATACGGAGTATAATGGTACGGTTTTTAAAGACTGAAGTTCTTCTCTTGGACCATCTGTGAAGCTAGACTAAAAGAAAAATAAGTATAATCTTGCTACATTGTAGTTGGAGTGAAGGCATCCAAGAGATAGCTAGTTGGAACTCTTGCCATAACCTGAAATTTTAAACACACACAATAAATGGGGGATTGATGTTTTCTTACAATGTATTCATAATTTATAGAGTTTGAGACTTGATTTATACTCTTCCCCTAAAGTGCACTCCTTTTAGCTTTTGTTAGACTATTAAGAAAATGAAATGGTATACTCAAAATTCATTAGAAAGCAGAAGAAAATGTGAACTAATAAAATATTTCATTTATGGATATTAGAAGATGTTTTTTGCTGGCTGGTAAAGAAACTGAGAAGCTAATTTGAGCATCTTTATTACATGTTTGAACTTTATTTATAAGCCTTGGCGTTCAGATTTTAATTAAATAAGATAAATGTTAGTTGGTCTTCAAGGACACAATGTCTATGTTGGATCAATCCTATAAGTAATTGTTTACACTCCAACTCCACAATCTGAAAATGCACTTCAAACCAGTAAACCAAGTCTTAAATATAGCCAAAATATTGACAGTCAAGACAATTTTTGAATATCTTGACATTGTGCTATGGTACATTGATGTTGAATTATGAGGAAGAAGAGAAATAGCTATGGAGAAATAACAAAAACAGTTTGGCCACATATACCACAAATTTCAAATTATTATCTAAAAATGATATGCATAGACAATCATGAGACCATGACTAATACAACTAACTAACTTCAAAGCTGGTTAAAATATTTTTATAGCAGAGCTTCGTGTCTCCTATATTTTCATAATCATCAACATATGTTGAGGGAGTGGGAAATAAATTGGTTACCTTCAGAAATATCAGTGCTATAATAGATTGTGTAAGATGTTAGAACTGCCGCCTCTCGGGGTGGCTTTTAAGTTTTAGGCCTTGGAACTGTCTTAAAAATCCTCTTCTCCATGGATGCTCAGAAGCACCCAATGCCACCGCTGCAGTTGCAAGGAAACGAAGTTATTGTGCTGATGAATCTGCTTAATTGCCTATCAGAATCACTCAATTTTGACTGCGAAATGAGTCCGAAGTCCGAACATTGATAAATCACTGGAGGGACTCGTTTCTGCCACAAAAATTGAAGTTTCTACTCCATAAGAAGACAACAATATATGATTGACTAATTTCAAGCTACACTTTGCTTTCATTGCATAATAATCTATCTACCCCTAATTACAAGCTAAAGATCACCTTACCCACTATAATATTTTGTCTACTCAACAAAATGATGTTTCAAAAAGAAAGAAAAAAGACTCGTAATTTCCTAATCTGCATACCTGTGAAGTTAATAATTTCTGAGTTAGCATAAAGTTTACTCATATTAGTTCATTACACAAATAATGGATTAAAATACACTCACAATAAAGGAGCGCACACAAACCTCGACAAATAGTAGAGCCGGACAGAACCAAAAGCCAAAACTCCAGAAAAAATAGAGCAAAACAGAAATCAAAAGAACAATATACCTTATCAAGAAATAAAAAATACTTATATTGTTGAAAGGTTAAAGAACTCTTTATCTAAGCCAAAAGCAAATGTAGACATGAAATGAACCTAAAGTATATGTTATCATTTAAGTATGGAACTTTCGGAATCAATAAACCATTCAATAACATTATTTCCATAGCTTAAATGATCGTAAGTTTAAGCATTTTAAATTCTAACTTATCCCTCCAGTCCAATGAGAAGGTTTTGTATCCCTATCCCTATGGTTAACTTCACTACATTTTTATATTACATACTCCGTATTATATACTCTGTAACATTGTGTATCTACTCGGTGACTACTTGACGACTACTCGGCGAGACACTCTTTTCCCAAGTTACTCGTTGAGTACTCAGTGAGTTTCTTGACTCGGGATTTTTTTTACTCAGCGAGTTACTTGGCCAGTAATAAAGTATTTATTTTTTGTTATATTTTAAAAGTTTTGATTAAAGAGGGATATTATGGGACTTCTAAATAATGAATGGGTACTTTTGAAAATAAAAATTAACCTTAAAAAATCTAGATTTAAAAGTATTTCAGACATCGGCTCATTCCGGCAGTGGTTCCTTGTCTCTCAATAAGTTGCGTTGTTCACTTCTATCTTCTTTCTCATTTCTTCTTAATGAGGATTATTATTATTATTATCTTAGTCATATCTAAGCATTATAAGAATAAAATATTACTATAATTTTGGATATTTATATTTTAAAAATTAATTAATATAGGGGCGAGTAATTACCGAGTAAACCCGAGTATACGGTCCTACTCGCTACTCAGTCCTTGACCAAGTTGCTACCGAATAGCGATTTAACTACTTAGCTCCGTATGAATTTGTATTATTCCTAACACATGCATTTTTAAAAGCAAACACAATACAACACCTTCTCACGACCCTGAACATATGACCATTTACAAATCTAAATACAATTACAAGTTCTTTTGATTCAATTTTCATTGAATGAGTGTGCTAAAGCAAACATACATGACCCAAAACCTAACTGTCATTTGCTTCCCTTGGAACTATCAACTATGGATATGTATGCACATTTTGTCAGTGTTTGGAGTAGTTTTATTTGAAATAGCATTCATATAGTAATTCATACCAACTGCTTTTACAGTTTCAACTCTCCCTTATGTGATAATTCTTAAGAAATCCCAACTTGATACAGTTAAAAGCTAAATATGAAGTGAAAGGAAACTTATAGCTTATCAGATAATTAACTTCATGCAAACATATTATTCCCATTATTCCATTCATGTGAAAATTGCAGGTATATTACTTGGTATATGTATAGATAATTCTCTTATTTGGATAAAAAGTGTTTTAGGTTTTGCTGCTAAAGCCATTTGGCCAAGCAGTGTGTGTAATTCAAAACACAGCTTTAGATCTCAATGGTACTCACCTTTAAATTCACTTTGGGCCAAATACATGAATGCAAGATACCCTAGAGAAGGCAGTATGACGCCCAAGCTACCTGACTCTACAATTTGGAAATAATTATGCAACACAAACATGGGAAGGGGAAGCAGTAACCGTCTATAATGAGCTAGATATATAACCTGGAATGGATCAATGACAAACAAGACACCTTCACCTTGAAATTAGCCTACGATCAAATCAGCAGTCACTCGTTAGCCTTTTTTTACCAACAAACCTGTCATCCCAAACAAAATCTGAAAATCAAGATCTTTTAATGGAAACTCTTAAGAAACTTCTTGCCTTTCTGGCAAAACTTAAGGCTATTTAATATTCTGATGGTCTCTCGTTGCCCACATCTATATTCTGTTATCAAAATGAACACACCCAAAACCACTACCTCTACTTCTGTCCCAAAGTCCGAGATATCCGGGTCTATCTCATGGGCTTACACACAAAACTTCTTTCACTGGTGGTTGGGATCAAACTCGTATAACATAAAATGATTTTTAAGATAAGATTTTTACCAGGAGATGGCAAATATGCAAAGGTATAAATGGGGTAATTTGGGACGTACCCAGTTTGAAGTTTGAACAACTCATCCATTATTCAACACATCAAACATTACATTCAGATCACCACAGGTGTCTTGGGAATGAGGAAGCCAAATATAGGAGCTTCAATTTAGACCTAGTCCAAGAAGGCCTCCTACCGGCATGATTATGGAAAACCAAAGCTAGAGCATTAAGGTGGAAAACTATTTTACCTTTTTCTTATCGCCGTAATGTCGATAGGTTCTACTCCGGGGAAGCAGCGGGTGGAGTGATCCTCAGAGACACCCAGGGAAATTAATTTCATAGGCCCAGCTTACCACCCACTCAAGGCAGACTTTGTCCTCCAGGCAGAAATGGAAACTACGATCCAAGCAATCCGGATGTGTACTCAGTTGGTTTACCAGAAATTCCAGGAGGAAACACTTCCAAGTTCAATAGGTCTAGTTCGTGAGTAGAAGATCAATTTCCTTTCGAAAAATTAACCAGGGAAAGTTATTTAACGGAGAAGATAGACAACGAAAAGTTAACGGAGCTACATAGTTCGATATAGATATCAAAACAATGAGTATAATGACTAAAACATAGGGTACAACTGCATTATGCTTAAGTGTTCCACCAACAAATTTTATATTCCCAAAAGGGCACTAACCTTTACTCACATTTATAGGATTGTAGATATATATATATATATATATATATATATATATATATATATATATATATATATATATATATATATATATATATATATATATATATATATATATATATATAAATGCAATTCAGACTAAAAGTTGATGTTGAAATTATTAAGTAGGTTCTCTGAAGATGGCTTTACAGAAGTTCTTATGCAGTGATATTTTTGGAAAAAATTAAAAATATTATAAAAATTAATTATCATCTAACCCATCGCAACAAGTGTTTCACAATTATGGTACAATGAATTCTCACTGGATGCCATCAGTATCTCATGGCTTCATATATAGCTTCATTGACGTATAAACACCAAATAAGAGATATTGTGTAATTGAGAAACTAATCCAGACATTTGTATGACTAGTACAATTACTAGAGGGGCGATGTGTACATAATGCCCAAAGATATGTATTATAAGTGGAATATGATATGAGGAAAAAGTTAAATTCTTTAAGCTCCACCACACAGCAGGTAAGCAAACTAAGTTGTGGAAAATATTTCATGTGAAAAAAGTTTATTGTGATGTTTAACCTAGGAAAAATTAAAACAAAATCATTCATGAAAATGATTTAAAATGGAAGAAACTTATAAAAAGGAGAAGCAACTGATTAATGAAAATAATTTTCCTTCGAGAAACAGTTTCTGGCCCCAAAGGCCCAATCACAACCAATCGAGAAAACAAATCCAGGAAATGTTTTTCATAATCAAATGAAGCCTTAAAATGCTATGCAAATGTAATTCTTACCTTATGATTGGTTCATCAAGAACCCTTCTTGACATATGTGATCGATGTACCCTCTGTCCATTTGCTTCTGCTTTCCTGCCATGAAATTGCACTGGGAAACACACAACAATAGATTATTGACCAATCGAATAGAAAATAACATTTCTCTTTTCTTTACAACCATACATCTTTGTGCACATCCAACCTCTGACATTAAAACATAATCTCTCTGTCCCATAGAAAAGAGCCTCATACGAGTGGGACACATCTTTTGTTTTCTTTCAACTTTCTTTCCCATACAAGCCTTTACAAGCTATGAATGGTCTATTATACCCCTACAATCTTGTCTAGTGTTCTTAGAATTCATCTAATAATGTCGGTGTTTTTATTAATTTTATAAAACTATAAGTATTAGAGTGCTTCCCCAATGTAAATGATTATGTATAACTTGTTTATCATTTTTCCTAAAAGCACTTCATAAGAGTTTTATTTAAGAGTCAAAGTTGACTTTTCAAACCGCTTTTTTAACAACAAAAATTAGTGTACAACTATACATATATCTTTTTTGGAAAAAGGGAGGAGTATATTCCCATTCTACCCATTGAGGTACATAACAAACATATGATCAAACCAATAGAAATTACCGAAGATGTAAAATTTAATTGAAAATTTTAGATGTTTCTGGAAATACATAACATTTAGGCAGTATAAATTATAGAACATGTATCTAAATGTTTCTGGCATGAACATTGTTTATGGACCCATGAGTTCAATCGGAGTTCACCACTGCAATTGTTTTGTGTACACCAGTTGGTTGTTATTCCCATTTCACCTTATTCAAGTAGAGAAGAAACAAGGATAAACTACTAATATGAGAGTATTATAGGAGTACACAAAAGATAAGTTAATATTACAATTTACAAAAGTATGCTATGAGCCATGCGCTCTTTTGGTAACAGTGGACCAATTAAAATAAAATCAGAAACCAAGAGGACCAACAAAAAATATTGGAGCATGAAGTGATCCACCATTAGATGTGACTTCATTTTTTTTGTATAATTCATCATACTGGTGCAAAGAGTGTAAGAAATATAAACAGACCAAAGCATTATTGCAACAATCATATAATTCATACTTAACAAAAAAAAGGTGTGAGACAGTTAGTAAAATTTCAATGAGCAATAGAGCTTTTTGCTAACTCAAGGGGATTAGGAGAAACTGTCAGAGACTCACCATGGTTGATAAATCCATGAGCACGTGAACTGTTCTCTATATGTTTTTTTAGTTTCTCTACCAGTTATGCGCCCTTCAAGAGGCCGCTTTCCATTGGAATGGGGAATTCCTGTGGTTGTCGCCATGGTTGGTGTTGAGCACTTAAACAATCATTACCTTATGCGGTGAGTATATGCTGAAATATTATTTTCCTCTAGAGATTGTATATGATGTGCAGACCCCAAAATCTTTTGGGTTAAGGCTTGGATGTTGTTGTTGTACATAGATTGTGGATGATCCTTGAAAGACAAAGTGTTTGGAATAGATTAATAGAGGTCAAGACGAGGAGCAGAATTAAAAAGCTCAATCTTAATGGAAATGCATCAATCCATATTGGCTATAAGAGGGACCGGAGAAACATGCAGAACAGAAATGAATTATATTGAGAGTTGGAGACTTGGGATTCGATATGGAAAGACCTTGATAAGTAGCCCAAAACCCTATATATTGGTTTGTTAAATTATATTTAAGATTTAGCGTGTTTGGCTCAATGTTCAACTATTGACTACACAGTTTGTCTAAATCGTGCTATTTAATCATCTTCACCTCATTAGCTAGGCACATCCATCACCTAAAACAACTGTTTTTTATGTGTACGCTTACTCACGAGTCACGACTCAACATATTGTGTAGACCGTAGATTTTTCATAGGATACCTACAACATTGTTATGAATCGGGTTGATTCCTATGTCATATATAGTACTATGTATTAAAGCCTGTGGTTTCATTTTTATTGCATTTAACCGATATGACGACATGTGATAAGCTTTTTAATGGATTAATCTTTTAGACCACTATACCCCGTTGACATTTATTTATTGACCTATCAATGTTTAGAATTAATAAACAAGGTTCAGAACAAGGCCCATACAACTATCTAGTAAGAGAATATTGAACATTGTTAGAACTCGAGGTTGAACTATATTCCACTAAAAAATCCAAAAATTAACTTAATGAGAAGAGTTTTGTTTTATTCTTCCTAGTTATCATACTTATTCAATAGAGTAATGAAAAATGGCATATTCTACATGTTTCAGATAGATCCTGAAAAGAAGAAACAATTGTGAACTTGAGTATATTCATACTATTTCTACTGAATCATCAGAATCGAGTAGTTGATGATACCCCCTCCATTGTTAAATAAGTGTCCATTTAGAAAACCTACATTGTAATTAAGACATACTAAAATAACTATGCTATCATATCATTAATTTAACTTTAGCTTGTATACCTATAAACTGATAGGGTATGGTTGTCAATTTATAACAAAATTGAAGTCACCTTAAAAACCTTATTTTACCTTAATCACAGTTATCCAATAAAGGATTTCTTGTTTTTAAAGTTTCAATGAAGAAGTTCCAAAAAATAACTATACTACTCCAATATAATGAAGTCTATAAGTTAAGTTCAAGAAACAAACATCTGACAAGAAAACAATCCAATAAGAATGGAATACATAACACTGTATTTTCTTAAAACAAAAATCAATTCACCAAAACTTGATAAGCATCTTGCATTTAGCCTAAGGATTAACTAAAGGCATGTGACATGGTAAATTTCTTTTTTCTTACTAACCAAATAGGAACAATTTAAAATCCCGAACGATACACTACAACAACCCATTAAAAGGAAAACCAAAGAACTCTCTACAATTTACCTGCTCAAAGATTGGTCCTTTTTAACCTAAAACTCCAAATATTTGTTCTAAAAAAATTCTCAACCTTTTTAACAATTAAAAATGTAATGAATATCTAACTTGGAATAATCTAATTTACATATTGCCCTTGATTCTCACTAAGTACGGCAAACCAAATCCAAGAAGAAAAAGATCTGGTTAAATGCTCGCAGCATAAATACACACCCGAATGCAATGAAGAAGCACCGCAAAAAAAACACAAATAGAGACAGGGAAGGGAAATGGGTTGTACCTTATAGGATTCCCGCCGCGAATAGGTGATGAAGAGAAAATCAGTCGGGCGGAATGAATATTACAAAGTTTGGAACGGTTTTTTATTACAGTTAATTCCCTAAGCAATTAAATGTGCGGTAAGAGCGTCTTCCATGCTATTCTTTCGAAAGAAGGTAAATTACTAAATTTCGCCAAGCGTCACTCAAGTAAGGTAATGTTTATCCACATAAGATACACATTAATAGAAATAAATAAGAGGTTGTTGGAAAATGTGTTAGTATATTGCATTAAATGGTCATTTTGGGGCAATTTTTTGAGTGGGGTCCACTTCCGATTCGGGTCGGGTCAAAGTGGTTTCGGATTGTCCTTGTTAAGGGCTACAATTCGATACGTGGTACACTCAAAACGGATAACGGGTGAATGAAATATCGATTTTCGAAGTTTGCCCGTTGAAATGAGGTAGCAGTCGGCTGCTCTAGCAGCCCACTGCCGGCAGGATAGTCGGCAGCAGCCTGCTGCCGGCAGGACAGTCCGCAGCAGCCTGCTGCTGAGACGACTGCCGCAGCCCACTGCTGGGACGTTACAACTCCATAAATGCCCAACGTTCCTTTGCAATAAATGGACGGTTTTTTGGACTAGAATCAATGCCAACGTGCTGGGCATTGATTACCAACGTTCATATCCATTAAACCTCCATTAAACACACAACAAATCTTCCCTATAAATGGCTGCAGGTGGTTTGCAACAATAAAACAACACACAATACGAACTTCACGTGTTTTCTAGCTCAAATACACCTCCAGCATTCCGAAAATTCCCTTTGTGTTCAGCTTTTGTTCTCGTTCGTTGGAACTCTTGTTTGTGTGCTCAAACATTAGTTCGTTGTCATCGTATCCTGGGAAACTATTGTTGCAACGCTCCTAGCACCGTGGGAGGCAACAAATACGTTTTAAGGACATCGTGCGTAGCACGAGCTTTGACAAATTTCTGCTTCATCTCATTTCTGTTTTCTTTTGTCATTTTATTAATTAATTTATTTTAATTAATTTTCTTTGTTTTTCGAAACACACCCAACAGAGGTCACCAATGCATGATGTTAACATACATTAAATATAAATTAAAACATACGAATACTAAATTAAACCTGGTTGCGGAAAAAGATATAAACTTGCATAAATCATGCACAACCATCTTTCACCAAAACCGCTCATCAGATAATTACTACCAAAGTGGGGAACTTGGGTTCTACCAATTTTTTTAATTACAGGAATATACTTTTTCAAATAATTACTACTTGTTTAACACTCATGATTAAGAGTAGCTTGTTAAGTGTCTGTTTGACCCATTTATACACCCCGATATTGTCTCGTCTAGTTCGGTCTTAGTGGGCGTGTTAAAGTATTTGTCTCACACCGGAAAGTTATAAAACAATAAAACTCTATATAAGACTTTGGGCTACTTATTTAAAAAAAAAAGACTTTGAACTACTCCTATCAGGTTGGCCTTTTAGGATGGAACCCTAGTCTGATCTTAACAAAAGTGACTATCAAAATTGACATGATAACAACAACCTTAGACACACTAGGGAACCAATCACCGCTCATACGAGCACCAAACCACTTTTTACACATTCTTTAGGCAAAGAAGAAAATTAAATGAGGAATATCATTTTTAAAAGATGGGTGAATAGAGCGGCTATGACTTTTCACCCATGCTCTCAGTCCCCCTTCTTCAATTGTAGAGTAAGCTTTTTGTTGTAACTTTAATTTACTCACTTGCAGATTTTGTCTCCTAACTCATAAATATATCTACTTTAAGGACTTTTTAGTTTTCAACTTAAAAGTACACTTTCTGGCAAAAAATTTGATGCCGACGACATCTTTGTTTTTCACGCCGAAAATGTATGGTTGAATCTTAGTAATATCATAATCTTAAGTGATCGTATCACTCGTATCCAGATCGAACTTCAAAGATAAAAGAATTTTTATATGTTATACTATCCTCCGTCTCTTTTTAATCGCAACATGTTGAATTTTACATTATTCATATGTTCTACTTTGACTACATTTTATATTATTATTATTTTATGAAAATTAAGGTTATAGTAAATAAATAAATCAAATGAGTGTCTTTTAACAACAAAAATCAAATGGGCGAAATCAAATGACTGTCTGTTAACTAAAAAATCAAAATTGCTAATGAACTCAAGTAATGTGTAATAGTTACACTCAAAGAATTATTGAGATAAATGAGGTAGGTTTGCATGGTGAGCTTTTAGCAATGTGTAATATCATTGCATGAACATATCTCGATAAATATAATTTCAGGATCAAATTTGAAAGAAAAACAACAAACAAAAACTTGTACAACATGCTAAAAGGGCAATAGATGTAATGATCCCAATGGTCTTTTGTTGGATGTATTTGTATCATTTAGTTTTGAATTGAAAAAGTTACACACTATATTGTTATAGAATGTAATTCTCTAAACTTGATGCATATGATTTCTCTTAAAGAGCATAATTGTATTAGGTTAATAACTGAAATGGGCACATTGTCTTCAATATGATAATGGTTTTTGAACAATACTCTTAGAGTTTAGATCTTGCTAACCACAACCCTTAGGTTAGCACCGAAGTAAACACCTCCTAAGGCGGTATTTGAATTTACTCTGGGAATTATCCTGACTAGGTAATTATATTTTGTCCAGCTTTAAAAACTATGTTAGGGATTTGAATCCTTGACAAACCTCGCCGGCGATCGGCAAATTATTGTTTCGGAAGTATCTCTGACAAATCCCTGGCAAAGTAAGTCGCAGATATAATATCCTTGACAATGGTTTTGTCAAGGCGCTGGAGCCAGGGATTAAATCCCTGACAAAATCCCTTACAAAAGCGATTGTCAGGGAATTCTTGAACTGTCATCCCATACAAAATCTTGACTATTTCAATATTTTTTTTGTAGTGTAGAGTCGTGTTATTCTTACATCATTTCTGATTCTGTATTAGAATTCTAATTATCTTTTGTATCATTAAAACTAGATGTCTGAGATATCGTTCAAAACTAGGACCGTGTCCAACCGAAAAAGACGTGAAAAAATAATATTTGTATTCATTTGAAATATAAGATCATAATTATTCCAAAATGAAGTTCATTTCAAGTCGGTATCGTTCTTACACCATTTTTTTCATATTAGAATTCCAAGTATGTTTTGTATCATAAAAATTAATGATATGAGGTATGAATGGTATGATCCATGACTAGGATCGTGACCGTCCTTGCAAGTCACACAACAAATGAAATATATCATTTTGCATGGCTCAGTTTGAGATAAAATACTACTATATATCATTTTATTTTATAATACTTCAATATAAAAAAAACAATGATGAGTTTGACACAAGTTTGTGATGCATTGACACAATATTTTTGCACGGCTCAATTTTAATATTTTTTATGAAAAAACAACTTTGGAAATTACTTTTAGCACTAGTTTTGCAAGAATCCGTGGACTCATGCCAAATCTACGATAAAATCCTTGTTTCGGGTCACTTGGCACAAGGAATGACAAAAATTGATGTCAAGCTATGACTAATAGGCACAAAATTCCCTTCTTTTTGTAGTGTTCATACTTGTTTTGGGATTCAATAAGTCTTGCATTTCAATATTACTTTCATGTAGCCTTTAAATATGTAAGTTTCAATTATTTGTACTAATCAAAATATTATTGGGAAAAAGTTAACTTTATCCTCAATTATGCATCATAAACTGAAATGGGGACATCATTTAAGGACAACGGATGTAAAAATAACATATGTTGTCAAGTTTATTTGTCAAGTTTATGTGTAAACTGAAATGGGGACATCATAAAACAGTTCATATAACACAGTTGTGATGCTTCTTTTCAAAATCATTATATTTTTGTCTTGTATTCTATTAAAAAACAATATGAAACAATTTTATTTCAACTTGTTATATATAACAACAATCAAAATCAAAATTGTATAAATTAAACTTGGGCATGGGGGTTTCAATAGTAATGTATTTTTCTTATTTAACACAACAATGTTTCTTCCTATCGGTTCATACGGCATCCAAGTTTAAACATTCATCTCAAAACTAAGACACTGTACTATTGAATCAAAGTAGAAGTGGAGATAACATTATATAGCCTAAGTACTACTAGTGTTTTCGGGACCAAAAACATGAACAAAACCGCAGAAGAACATCTATTTAGCTAGAATATAGAATTACATAAACCAAATTGTGCTCACTTTGCTAACTGACTAAATAAGATTTTGAGAATAACAACATATATCGATAATGTCTGTACCTTTCAAAATTGTTACTCTGTACATAATAATAGGTTGGGTTCGGATTCACCACTATTTATGCTAATCAAATATAATCTAATGTAAATTCCACATTTCCACTTAGTAACATGACATACATCCAATTAAAACATTCAGGACCAGCCTAGCTTTTAGTGTCTCTAGCTTTGAGTATCAATTCCAATAATCAATTATGTAGAGTAAGGTGGGGACATGCATGATACATATTTATTTTGTTATTTTTTTCCATTAATTATCGGAAACCATAATTAACCACGGTTGGTGGTTATGGTAAATTGTTTAGGATAATTAGAAGAGACAACAAGAAAAGATTGGTTGCAATAGCTCTAGATAATGCTGCAGACGATGCGCTACCCTCGTGGTAGTCTTCTACATTGGTTGTCCCTCCTCCAACATAGGTTTCGGGCGTTGTCCCACCACCGTCACCACCGTAAGGTAGAGGCGTTGCCCCACCATCCGAAGGTACAGGTATTGTCCCACCATCATAGGGTATAGGCGTTGCCCCGCCATCAGAAGGTACGGGTATTGTCCCACCAGAAGAAGGTACAGGCGTCGGATTATTCCTGTTGAATGTCAATTGTAATGTAAAATGAATTGCATTTCATAAAAAGAAGGATGACACTCCATCCCTGAAAACCCCAACATCGGCCGAACAATTAACTGAGAGGATGTAAATTGGATTTTGATCAAAGCTGGCAGATAACGAGTGTGGCTCTGGCTCAAGTACTTGCAGAGGCTCTATGCATTTTTATGTAGTAACATCTCATCGAAGTTGCTAGGATTCGAATCCAAGACTCACCCCTTGAATTGCATTTCATATCTAGCTACATGGTTCATTTCATTTAAGATTGCTTTTTGAAAAACATTTGTGGTAATTTCAAATGGTCACAATATTATGTCGATTTTTTTTATAGATTATTCAGAATTTTTTCAATGTATTTTCATTCAATTCAGAGTTATGTTAAAAATGAGCATTATTCTTTTTAAAAACATACAAATGCAAGACCTCCCAGCCCCCCCTCCCTGACCCCCTAGTAAAAAAGAAGCTCCTACTAAAGCAAGGCGTTAATACAGTTTATGATATTATTTGTGCTGATTATTAAATAATCTTAATTATTGAAATAGTTTAAACATATACAATATGTTTGCTAACCAAACACACAAAACTTATTTCACAAGCATCATAAAAATTATAGATTCATGCACGTGCTAGCGGGTAAAAAATCCTAAATTACTAATGAAGAAGAATTATTTAAACATAAAAATAGACTAAATCCATTGTGATCTGTTAGGGCCAGTTTGATTGGGGGATTTCGGAGGAGACGGAAAGGGAGGTGTCATATTTATATTTAAAATAATTTTTACATTTAGAGAAATTAAGACAAAATAAAGAAAAAATAGTATATAAAAATACACCACCTAACTAATTATATAGTTATTACTATAACTATATAATTAATAAAGAAAACAATCAGGCCTCCCCTTCCCTCTCCTTCAAAATCCCTCAACCAGAATGGTCCTTAGGGTATACTACCTTCCCAATTAGATAACAAAATTACTACGTAAATATAATGAAAAAAATGATTAGTAGTACTACTAATGGAATCAATAATATGCATCTCACTTTTACCATTTTATATGAACCATAAATTAATGTTTTCTATATATGTCGATATGTTTCGACATTTTTATAGGTTAAGTTGGTAAGTGTAATTAATTAAGTAATTAATAAAAAAGGATGACACTCCACCCCCAGAGGGCCCCCACAACTAACTGAATAGTTATCTTGGAAAATGTGAGTTAAGCTTTGATCTCATTCTGATGGAAAGAGAGTGAGAGTGGTTTCCCGGTAATAGGGATATCTGCGAAAACTCTTACCCATATCTTACCATTTCTTCGGAATTCTTGTGGCGTTTTCTTTCTATCAGGTGAGCTACGCTCCCGATTAACAAAAAAATAAGAGGGGAGCAATATAATATAATAAACGTAAGTATGTACGTACCCAGCGGGAAGAGGGAGGACACCGACGTGGGTGATGAGCTGGTCCATGAAAAGGACAGAGTGAGGGTCGAGGCTGGAGGCTTGGGTAAAGACGTTGCTCAGACCGTCGCCGGATGGGACGAAGACCGCTCCGTTGACCAACATGTCCCCCTGTGTCCTCCAATTCCATCCTTTCCACTCGTCTTTGTTTGTATCTATCCGCTTTGTCACCTTCATCGGTCATGCCCGCCCGCCCAACCACAAAACAAACACAAAATTCATTCATCCAATCACGAATATAGACTTCTAATCACTAGCGTATCAAGAATATTTATTCACCGACTATATATGAACAAATATAGCTAGTGATGGAGCCAGCGATTCTCTTGATCGAGTGATGTCAAAATTTTAAACTAAATTCTACTTCTATGACACGATATTAAAAACTTTATTTATGATCATACATTTTTTTACAATTATTTGAGCCAATGTTTTGGTTTTAATACCAAAATACCACTGTGCATGTACAACCTTTTATGGGGATTTTGTATTTGATCTCTTATATATTTATTTGACTTTGTATATATATATATTTAAATAGGTGGGGGTGAATTGATTATTTCTATACTTTGTTTTACTATTCATAATTGGTGATAGTTTCAGTATTATCAAACATTGTGTTCCCTTTGAATATTGTTTATTTTTCTTACCGTGAGTACTTTCAAGCACTTTATTAATAACAATTTTTAATATAGCTAAATAATAAAGTAAAACTACGATAATAAATTCATCAAATATTACATGTGTGAAAGAATGACTATCTAGTTTTTTATGTCACACATGATCTTATCTAAATTTATTGTCAACATTATAATGTGCCAATTCTTTCATTTGTGACCTTAATCATAGTTTGTTGTCAAGTTTTAAATTTAAGAATCGTTATATTTGTCTTGAATAAATATTATAGCGCATCACTTATTGAATTGTGTAAAATATACTACGTATTAACCATGACTAGATTTTATTACGTGTAATTTTGTTTTAGTTAAATAAATGTTAGACGTTTTCAAAAATATTTCTAAAATAAACTTATTTACAAAAATATCATGAAAAGTTATGTAGTACTATAGTACGGTGTCATGGTCACATAAGTGTAAAATTGAAGTAAAGTTACTATAACTAAAGTTTCTAATGTAGTCACTACACTTAAAACATCACTTTTTATAAATAACTTTTATTGTAGTTACAAATATGTAATTATTTCATATACTCCCTCCGTATTTGTTTGTTTGTTACACTTTCCTTTTTTGGATGTATTCAAAAATTTGCTACATTTTCCCTTTTTGGTAAGTTTTTCCTTTAAAAATACTCATCTACCCTTACTTTTTCTACTTTTTATCTTCTCTTTCATACTTTTCCATCATCTCTCGTACCTTTTCTTCACTATTCATTACCCTTACTACTTCACTCTTAAAAAGTGTGCCAACACCTAATGTAGCAAACAAAAAAAATACGGAGGGAGTATATATAAATATATATTTATATTTTGACCCTCATTTCGTTAATATTGGTGGTGTCAAATTGAGTTTTAGAAAATATACCTTTGTATATAACTACAAAAAATATATGAGTGGTGTCAATTGATAATCATTCCATTTATATAGGCGGTGTCAAATTAATTTTTTAAAAATATACCTCTATATATATAATTACAAAAACTATTTGAGTGGTGTCAATTGACACCACACCCTTATATGTGGCTCCGTCCCTGAGTATAGCATAAAAAATAATTATTGAAACATAATACGAAGTAATACGTACCATTATATTTTGATAAAATATCTTGAGCAATTTATGTAGAATATTTAATACAATTTTATTGGAAAGTACTACTCTTACAAACCCATTGACAATCGCCTATCAGTGAATTGCTTATTGTTAATTGTGAAATACCTCGAGACCATTTTTTGTATCTAGTATCCCCTAGTGATACAAATTCTTAAACTTCTATTTGGTATTGCCTTTTCATAAAATATTGATCGTTGAGAAAGTGGTCCAGCTCAACAGGTCGCCGACGCACTCTATCATACAAAGGTCTCGTGTTTGAAACTTGATGGAGGAAGTTTTAACCCTATTTACGCAGGCTCCACCCAGCCCACTACCCCCGACTCCCTTAGGGTAAAAAAATTAAAGTTGATCAATTATTTGTGTTAACGATGTGTCTCTGACACATCGTTAACATTGTATTCATTATGGAGTGATAATCAAGTAATGCAATGATTAAGTAATTATGTGCGTAGTATGGACTACCTCTTTGAATTCATCCTCATTAGGTGCGATAAAGCGGTTGCCTTGGCTGTTGATAGTGGGATTATCACTGCCGCCGATCGCGTACATTTTCCATTCCGTGTAGTCATTGTTCACCACATGAAAATATCCTCTTCGACATCTTGGCATTCTTTGCACACATCCTTCTCCAAAGTGATTAAAGGCCACTGTCACCTTCATTGTCAAAATTAATTACTCTTTTTATCAAAAAAAATAATTACTCTATTTGTTCTCGTCCATCATTTTCTAAAGCATACTTTTTAAAAAGTCATATACAGGGACGGATCCTGGATTATGAGCAAATTTTTTTTATTTAGCATAACACTTTGCCTAGTTTTTATTCAAAAAAATCATTAGCGTTTACCCAACATTTAAAAATTTTCATACTCTAAATTTTCAGGTACAACGAGAAAATCAACTTAGATTTTTTATTGAATCGCTATAAAAAAGGTATTGGTACATTAAAACTAACTTAAATTTTTATCAAGTTTTTTAACATAAAGTGCGCCTCTCGGGTGCAAATCTACCTCTATTTTTTTAATAATTTATGCCTTGTTTAGTTGAAGAACTCTTATTAAAATAATAAATAAAACTCTTATTAAAGTATGTCGAAAAGGATGCTGCATTCAAGCGGCGGCCAACTGAGGTGCATCGGTGCAACAACTCTTGAGGAGTACAGGAATAAAACTCTTAAGCTAAGCTTTTTTTGTTTATCATGACCGTTAGAAGCCACAATGAGTCTTTTGGATTTTACAATAGTATTTATGCGATTATTAATTTTTAGAATAATACTATATTGTTAACTCATAGTGTTTGTGCAAAATATATTTGTATGTTTGCTAGAATGTTTCAGATTTTATTAAATATGAAATAAATTCTTTTTACAAATTTAGAAACTAAATGAGTGTAATTTTAATATCACAAAAGCATTTCTATTTTTTATTTACTCCTAATTATCTAAAAACTATTTAATTAGTGTCTAATACATTTTTTAATATTGCTTGATAATTTATAAAATCCAGTAATTTTTATCAATTAAATACGTAGTATAAATTAAACTTAACATTGTCTGTTCATAGAATAAGTACCATAAATTATAACTCAATGTGTTCTTCTATAATTTATTTATTCAATTATAGAAATTAATATATAGCATTACTGATGTTCACAAAGAAAAAATTGAACTTAACAAAAACATTTCATTAAGATTAACAATTTTATATTTTTCTTCTTATACAATGCCTATTAAGTATTGGGGGGGGGGGGAGCATATATATGTATTTAAAGCAAAATAATTTTATGAAAATATGGCCGGTATAATACTACGTACAAAGTTTTGAAAACCCAAGGGAGGTCGCCTCCATGCCCCCCTAAATCCATTCCTGGTCATATAGACTAAATTATACACCGAGTAATATCATCACCATATTTTTGTCAGCTTCGACAAAAATGCATGGTGATGTCAAATTATCAATATATATAACATATACTCCCTCGTCTCATTTTACCTGTCTTATTTTACTATTTGGGTTGTCCCAAAATAAATGTCACATTTCCCTTTTTTAAAAGAAAGTTGTGTTTCACGAGATTTCATTTTATTATATTCAAAATTCAACCACAACTTTTACTTTTTCAACCACTTTATTAATACTTGTCAAATGACACAAAAAAGAGGATTACACTCCCTCCAAAGTGAGCATGCATTTTTGTGAAAAGTGAATAATGTACCTGCATATGGGAATCAGCCAAGAACCCATTTGTGTGACCGAGCAGCATGACCTTGTCGTGGTGGGAAAAGTAGCAATTGGATATTGTCACGGCGGTGGATCCCCTGGTGACATCAAGCAAGCCGTCCGTACAACTCGACAAATCGCAGTGGTCGATCCAGATTAGGCTCGAACTACGGATGGTGATCCCGTCACCATCCGCTCTGCCTCGACTCCCACATTTTGTGGGAGTCGAGCATATGATTTCATTCGACGACGGAAGGCAGCCATGCACGAAGATGTTGTGGATGATGATGTTCGTCGCATTTTTTATGGTGATGCAGCCGTTGCCGGTGACGTGCACGGCGGCTCCGCGACCGTCCACGGTCTTGAAGCTATTGAAGACCAGCTGCGCTTTGAGTTTGATGGTCATGTCGGCCGCGAATATGATCCAGAGCGGCTCGTTCTGGATCACAGCGTGGCGGAGAGTTCCCTGCGTCGGCTTCGAGGGGTTGTCCGATGGGTCGGAGACGGTGTAGAATTGCCCCCCTTTACCGCCGATCGCCGCTTTCCCGAACCCAATGCCGCAATCCGCCAGTCTCTGGCGGTTGTTTGCCCAGTTGCGGTCGCATTTCCAGCAGTCATCTATGGGGTTTCCGGTAAGGCATGGCTGGGTCTGTGTCGTCGCCTCTAAGACTCTTCTCCTCGTCACGGATTCGTGAAGTCTCCTGTTTACAGCGCACCAACTATTTGTCAAATTACGTCCCAAATCCAAAAAAAGATGCTACCAGAAAATTACTCGAAAATAATTGTGTCGGAATTTGTATAATGCCAAACAAATCCAACTTGTTAAATCCGGGTTTAATTAGATTCTTAGCCACAACATGATACAACAATAACAAGTCCTAAAAGATTTTGATCAATCGCAAACATAAATTAAGTTACCCATTGCTTTTTACATTTATTAAGGAAAAAAATTTACTGTGGGGTAAACTTTAATGTTTTGACACTGTTTTGATACTGTTTGAACACTATTTTGCACTGTTTTGATGTAGTTAATTTGTCAAATAATGAAATGGGAACTTAATTCAGAGACTATCCAAAAAGAAAAGGGAAAACTTAATTGGGGAACGTAGGGAGTATATGAAAATGGAAATTACACAAGATATTAGTGGTAGAGTAATATCTTAGTTAAAATATGATATTAGTTAAAACATGATATTAGTGGTAGAGTAACACACTCAATTTTTTGTTGTTGCCAGATTTTTACACAAAACTCTCAAGCTTTTGACTTGAACATGTTTGACATTTCGAGACTTATTTTGGGTAGTGTGGACTGAAATTTGCTGGTCCGGTCTGGTCTGATCTGGTCTAAACTGGTCTGGTAAACGTCTAGTCTCTGTGTATTTTATAACTACGAAAGTCAAGTCTGGTCTGGTCTAGTATGGGACTGAAAACAGTCCAAAAGAAAACATCCAAGTAAACCTAGTGGTAACATAGTAAACTCAGGTTTCGATAAAAACTAGGTGAACGTAACCTAGGTGCATATGTAAAATGTCATTTGTGCAAAAAAAAAATGTAAAATGTCATTTGGAAACAATTTAGGTGAACCTAGATTAGTGTAATAAATTATTGTTTGGATGCAGGTGCTCTAACTCATTAATGACATTTATACCCTTCATATGTATAAGTGCATGGATATCGTTAACGCTCCACGCGAGCTTTGGTATAAGAAAGTAAAAGCAACGAATCATGAATTTGTGATTGAGACTACAACAACAATTGAATACGTAGTTGTAGTGGAAGTATCGATTCGGCTAAGCCATAATGATCTTATTTATGATAATAAATATTAAAAAGGTTTACTTGACAAATAAAGAATGTGTAAATTACAATTGAGACTACAACCGAGAAGTGAGGCCGAAAGACACAAACTTGGTCTGATACTGCTATGAAGTTGGCGGGTGATTGAATGTGGCGGGAGATAAACGTGTAAATAAAAGGAATTTGAGGGAGAATAATCGTGTGAATAAGGGGAGCTGAGTGAAATGTGACAAGAGTTATTATTGGAATGAATGAGATTTTTTTTATACGAGGACATAACCTCCAATACCCCCAAATTTGAAGGTTCTTCTAATATGGGTTTTCACAAGTTTTCGGAAGTTATGTGAAGTGAACCTAAATTTACTAACAACCTTAATTATTTTTCCAAAAATATAAACAAATGAGGTTGATTAAAAACTAAACCTGCAATAACCTAGGTTAACTCCTATTTTAAGTTTGTCAGTCTTATCGGTCAACTTTTTAATGAATAGGTACTTCTCATCTAGAATTCTATAATTACAATACATTGAGTCAATTTCAAATTACCAAATGGACTCCATAACGTTATAGAAGTATTTTGTCACGAATGTGAATCGAACTTGGGCAGCTGTGCATCATGCGAGTGGTGGCAAAATCTGCGGCGCATCATCTTGTCTTGGTGAATGGTAATACACTAATACAATCTTCATGCCTTCGGGGTACTCCACTTGTACCTGATAAAATAGTATCTCCCATTTTAAGAAACCCGGTGTCCTCTAAGTCCACCTTCTTTTTCAAGTTTTATACTCTATATTTCAGTTTAAAATTTGGAAAATTATTTTTCCGAATAATTATTGTGTGGTGACCAATTCATAAAATGGTATATGGTCAATGAAAGTGGTCAGGGTCTTAGGGGCAAAGGCACCAGCAGAGCTAGTACAAAAACATTCTACTACGTATATAAATTTGCATTAATGCTATTTGTATGCGTCATTTGTAGACGCCAGTCAAATTGTTTGTACACGAATAATTTGACCGGCGTGTTTACGAAGCATTTCGGTAAGAATTGTAGCCTCAATTTATTATATAAAGGTGTACAATCTTTTTTTTTTAAATTGTAGTTTTTTACTTTGAAAATATGAACATGGTAACATTTGTATCATATACTTACTTAAATAAATTGGTATTGTACAACTTTTGTCATTTTTTACCCTGCAAGGACTAACAATTTTAAATTAGCACATGACCTTTCCCTAAAAAATTAAAATAACCTTGTGGCAAAGTCACGATTAATGGTGGATCCGTGGAAGAGTAGAAATTGTTCTCATGAATTAGTGGTCCCGAGGGTCATACAAATCTGAGATGGAAGGTCGTACTTTGTTTATGAGCTACATATCAGGAAATAGGAACGGACATATCCATTTCAGTTCGATTTGATATAGATAGGAGAAATGAGTATCAAACAAAAATCATACTCTGTACTAAACTTCAGTTCGGTTTAGTTTAGTTTGATTTGGATTTGTTAATTAACAATATATGAAGGATTTATTGAATTTTATAGTTTGATTCGGTTATATTCGATTTTTTCGGTTTTGGTTCGGTTTAATAGAGTTGGGAAGATATGCTACCAAATTCAAACCAAAGGCATATGTTTCGGTTTCGATTCGAGTTAGTTCGTTTTGGTACGGTTCGGCTCATCTGAATCAATATACACACCCTATGAAGCACGGATACTTTGCTAGGGTAGCGTATCGGCGTATCCGATACGTTCCCGTATCCGATACTCTAGGATACTCGTAACGTACGTTCCCGGGCCGTATCTGCAATTTTTAAAAGTTTCCATTTTTTTGTAATTTTTTGAAAGTTTCCGATACTCGTATCCTGACGGATACCCGTATCAACTTTTAAAAAAAATCCCAAAATTTACTTAATAAAATTCTAAAAAAAAAATGAAAATCTAAAACTACATTTACTTGGTAATCAAATAATGGGCCTATATGGCTATATCCGAATTAAGTCATTAACTCATACTCCGAATTGGATACTTGCACTTTTAATTTCAAGATTGTAGGTGTTTGACTTATTTCTCATTTTAAATTTATGACTTATTGACTATATTTATATTTCGAGATGACTAGTGTATATGAGAAATATTATGAATTTATTACTAAAGTATCTTGAAAAAGGAAAATGCTTCAATGCAATGAATGGGTAGACATCATAGGATATTATATGTATATATATATATATATATATATATATATATATATATATATATATATATATATATATATATTCAAAAAAAAATCTATTTTTAATATTTATAAATAGACCCCTATAACTTTTAATATTTGTAAATACACCCCCATAACTTTTAATATTTATAAATATGGCCTCGTATCCGTATCCTACTTTTTTTGTTTTGACGTATCCCCGTACCCGTTTCCGCGTTTCCGCGTTTCCGCGTACCGGTATCGGTGCTACATAGTACACCCCTATCAGAAAGTATTTTAACTCAACCTAAAAGGTGGAATCCTCCGTCCCAACTCCCAAGCGTTATCATACCCCGACACTAGAATGGTGGAGGAATCACCATATTGGATGAAACTCTCAAGCCACACCTGGCCGAGATTGAACATCTATTTTTAAACATGAAAATATATTTTGCGGTTTTTAAAGGTAGATAGTTAAAAAATATCTTCTTGTTTTTGTGTTTTACAAATTGGATAACGGATTAGTAAACGAGTTTTTTTTATCTTTTCCCTATCTTTTCAAGAGAAATCTAGCTAATAAACACCTCTCGCAGGCGTATGATCGAGTAATGTTTTCTTGTCGTTCATTTTTGTCTACTGTGTCTGGTTTTGTTGTTGGGTTGGATTATACTCCGTATGATCTTAATATAAGCCATTTTCTTTTAAAAAAACACCCCTCGCTCCTTAAGGAAGTTCACAAACAACTGGGGCAAAAATAGGAATGCAGAGAAGTATATGGTATATAAGACCATAAGTTGTTCGAAAAAAAACACAAAACACTCAAAATGTGCTAAATCCAGATTGTTTAAAGCCTGATCAGAAAGCTTTTTAATTTAATTACCTCTGAACTTCTTGAGCTACCATATCAGGAAAGGGGTGTTGATGAGGGTGGGAGAGGTTGAAGGTGGCAAGGGAAGAAGACAGAGATAACCAGATAAGAATCAAAAAAGCACAGCTAGCTCTGCCAGGAAGCATCATCATCATTATCATCACAAGACAGAATGCCATGCGGTTATTATGGAAGGTTTTTAACTTTTGTTGCTATAGTAATTTTTTGGCCAGTGGAAAAGATAAAATATGCCCCTACCTTAATATTAATGCAAAGTAAGATGTCTTGCCTGTCTTTAATGCAATATCTAGGAAACTTTGATGCTTACTTACAGTATATAATAGTAATTACTTTCCTTGATGATGAAACTAATCTCATTCAATTCATATTTTGACAGTGTAAAAAGAATTTTATTTATTGGATAGAAGGAGGTGGAGTACATTTGAAGAAGAAGAAATGAGGGAGAGTGGAAGTGTGAAATTTAGGAGGGTGGAAAATTGACAAATTGACAGCATCCATGTCATGGATTTCTATGCACTTCTTCCTTGCAGACTCCTTCAGCCATTTACATTCCTTGCTTGCCCCCATTTTATTCTGGGTTGGGTTCATCATGTTTTCTTTCCTTCAATTCTTTATATACATGTGAACACGAAGGATGAAAAGTTCGAACAATTCATACTTTTTCCTTTTCATCAAGAAGTGCCGGCTTATCTTATGTTTACATATTACTCATTCCTCCTAAATCCAATCTCAAAACAAAGATTAAGAATTCAAAGTGTGTAAAAACTCCGAAATTATGCTTTGCTTTTACCTTCTTCAAGAAAAATGAATCTAAGATGTTCTTAATTGCTTTCACTCCCAAACTAGATTGGAGTAGACTAGATCATATCAGATCAAACTAGATCAGACCAACCTTTAATGATTGTAGAATATAAATAGAACAAATATACCAAATCACATGAGACTATATTTAAATAAATCAGACTAGATCAGACCATATTAAGCCAGACCAGGAAGTTTCAATCCAGTTAACAACATCCGTAGAAGTTAAAGTTGTAGATTTAAAATAGTAAGATGGTTACTCGGTTCTGATAATGATTGCCGCCGATCACCACTCCTAGTGACCACCACTGCAAACGACACAATCCAGCTGTGATACAGCACCTGAATGTACTTGAAACTTTGATTTGAAATCTATTCCATGTATTTGAACTCTCTATTACGGAGTATTATTAATCATGTAATAAATGATTAATGATTTAATTAATAAATGATTAATTAAACTATTTATTAGGCCCGTATTATAAGGACGGATTTCCAAATACTTAATTGGGTCATTAATTAGTTATAGGAGTCCACTATAATATAAACAAGAGTTCATGAGCCATTTGGATGGTTGGGCAGTTTAAGAATTACTTTGGACTCAACTTGCTAAAAATAGCAAGTTTAATGGAAAGGGATACTCTGAACACATTTGAGGGTAGCCCACATGTGTTATAGCGTCTAAATATATATTAGGAGGGCTGAAATCATTCATGTATACGAACAAAGGAGTTAGAAAATCCTTAGAGACAAAAAGAAACTCCTATGATCCTACTTTCATAATTATTGAGCTAAATTAAGAAAGTAAGGTTCTTCTCCTATAATTGTACATCATATGAATTGTTGGGGCCAATGCTCTAAAAGGCGCTAGGCACCAGTCGGGCGTCAATCGAGCGCCTAGCGTATAGGCGCCTAGGCGGAGACTAGTCGGAAACACATAAATTGTATTTTTATGAATATTTTTGCATAAATATGATAAGTAATAGATAGTAAAAGAGTTAATTACCTTTCTAGGACTAAAAGTGTACCGGTTTGCCTAAATAGGACTTAAAGTGTAAACTATGTTTGATGAGACTTAAAATCACCTAGTTGTACAAAAATGCCCTTATTCAACTTTTATTTGAATTTATAATTACAAATGTAAAATCAGAGTTTGATGAAACTTTAACATTTCAACAGGAGCACGTCAGCCACCCTTGTTGAAGCCTTCGTCAGCGCCGCCTTCCGCCGGTCGGCGCCGCCTGCCGCTGGTCGTCGCCGCCGTCACTGGCGCCGCCACTACCGTCACCGCCGTCGTTACAGCCGCTGCCGCCGCCCACACCGGTGTCGCCCCAACCACCACTGCCATGTCTGACGCCGCCCCCACCATACCGGTGTTGTTTCCTTTTAGCAAAACAACCATGAGAGTTAGATCTAGAAGCCACCACTGCAACTCCAAGCATCACCATCACCTCCACGACATGAATGCCATAAATCTGCCATTAAGTTGGCAGATTTGGTCTTCAAGATCAATTTAAATCTTCCATTTGTATGGACTCTTAAATCTGCCAACTTTGTTGGCAGATTTATCTTGGAAGAATAACACAAAACTGCCATAAATTTGGCAAACACGTGAACTCAACAACCAAACATTCAAAAATCAATTTTTTCAAATAATAAACACTTCATTAGAATCGAAAATCACAAATACGAAACTAATGACAAAAAAATTAAAAAAACAATTTACACAAAATCTATTCTGCCATAATCGATTGTCAGTGCGCTCATTTCTGCCATAAATTTGGCAAAATCTTATGCCATCATCCATTATTCCAGCAAATAAGGTTTTTTTTAAAGTAAAAATCTGAATCAGAAATACAAAACAGAGGTCCAAAAATCGGCCAAATGATGAATGCCAAATCTCATAAAAACAGAAGAATATGAGTAAAATCTGAAAAATCAATGTTAAAAGTCAAAAGAAGGAGAAGGAGGAGAAGGAGAAGGAGAAGGAGAAGGAGAAGAAGAAGAAGTGAAAAACCTGAAATTCAGAGGAAAATAAAGACAATGATGGTGGAAGGTAGAGGCGATGAAGACGTAGAAGAGAGAGGAGATGAAGGCGGAGGCGCCGAAGGTGGCGTGCGGCGAAGGTGGCCTGCGATGAAATCGGCAAATCCGTGCAAGGGAGAAGGTGAGCTGCGGCAGCGGTGCTCCTTTGGTCGCGTCTGGAGAAAGCAACGATGAATTGTTTTTTGGAGAGAGAAGCTGCTAGAAAGGGGTAAATAAGTGAAAGGGTAAAAATGGGATGCTAATTGTAGTATGTTTCAAAATAGGAGTAGATTGGTCCTATTTGGGAATAAAAACATGAAAGGTCCTGTTTTTGAATTTCAGTTCACTTTTAGTCCTATTTGAGTTAATTTCTAATAGTAAAACTGTAGTATCATGTTTGTGTGTATGAAAAATATGTACACACACATTAACATGCATGAATGATAGAATTGTAACATGCAATAATATATGATTAATTGCATTATGTTATAATATTACTACGTAAATAATAATAATAATATTTAAGTATTTATACAAACACATATAGTTTTTATCTTAATTTACATGTATCCTTCTTCATTTTGTGATTAAAGTTAAAGGTACGGTATATTTATCTCTTACAAAATAAAATTTTAAAAATAAAAAATTGTTCGGCGAATCTAGACGCCGGCCTAGGCGGAGATTAGGCGCTCTGGGCGAGCAACTAGGCACCCTAGACAGCCGACTAATTCAACTAGGTGTCAAACCAATTAGTCGGAGCGTCTAGGAAAATCGTGGCATCTGGCCACCGCCTAGCGCCTAGGCAGGGACTAGTCGGGTGCCTATAGCGATTTTTAGAATAGTGGTTGGGACCATCCTAAACATATTACAGACCAATAATATGATATAAAGGTTGACTTTGTCTAAATAAATTCGAATGAGTACAAAAAGACATCACATGACAAAAGGACAAAATAATAGGACTCATTCTTCCGTTTTTGAAAGTATTGGTAGCTATTTACTCCCAAATTATTTAGGACCAATAGGGGAGCATCCCATGTGACTTGAGTACCTGCAACACAAAGAAAATAAGTTTGAACCATTATTTTGAGTGGACTGAATTAACAGGGGGCTGCACAAGACAATTGGTACAAGCAAAGGGACCCTCCTCTAACATGATTAGGAGATATTTTGGCCAACCTGCCCACATGCCCTTATTTCCACACCATAGGAATTAGATAACATTAGGGAGCGGTGTTAGAGAGGTCTAGGAGCATCCATACGAAATCCTTGGTCTTGGAGAAGAAAAAGAGCTCACACAAACAAAGGAGAGATGTAGAGAGGATTGCAGCGAGCTAACTCGCACAGTGCAAGTCTTGGAATTGCTTACCCTATATCTTGAGCATCACTCATTCAATTTAGTTGATTGAGGATTCTTTGTAAAGTTAGTGAAAAGATCGTTCAGACAAGGTGCAATTCTGAAGAAGGCGAAGAGTTTACAGCCCCAAGAGAAAGGATAAACACAAGAGGAGGTGAAGTCGCCGGAAAACACCCTTTCTAGGGGATTGTTTTCATATCTTTTGCTAAAGGACGGACCATCACTTGGAGGAGGTCATCTAGCTACCATTTGTAAGCAAGAAACCAGTGTTCAATCTTCCTTGACCGGAGTTTTGTTCATTGGATTGAAAGAGGACAGTTTAGAGCTCATTTAAGGTTAGGATCGACATTTAATTGCTTATAACTTGTAGGTCAAGCATGAGATTACCTAAATTCCTAAATTATGATTTTTCTTCAATTATGATGCCTTAAGTATGATAAAATATGGTTATACTTGCCTATGAACGAATTCATCTACGAATTGGAATTATATAAATGATGTAGTCTTAATTGAGCTATTAATGAACTCTCGTGAATGGATTATGTGATATGTATTTATATATTGAAAATGACCAGTAGTGTATTTGCCAGGTATTCCTAGGTATGGTGGAATACACATATATGAATACTTGAATTTGATAAAAACAATCTTAGTAGTATTAAGTTACTAGCTAAAGATTGTTAATAATTGTTGATAGAATTGATCACAGAGTTTGGATTGTATGATTTATGTTTGAATGTACTTCAAGGTGGCCAAATTGATAATTGGTAGAGTATGAAGCTTGAATCAACCTATGGGCAGTCCTTGGGCATGACCCTAGGTGGATTGACTATTATGGCAACTTGTAGACATAGGATGTGTTAATGAATGTGTTGTGATGAATTGCTTTTTAGTAACGCGAGGTGTGATAGCGTATGCATTATTGCTGGGCAACACATACGGATGCATCATATGCATTTTTGTTGGGGCAAGATATATGATTTTGTAGTAATAAATTATTGTTGGGCAATACAATGAAGTGCCATTGTATGCATTATTGATGGGCAACATGTACAGGTGCATCATATGCATTATTGTTGGGCATTACATATGATTCTTTATTGTTAATTATCGCATGGCGGTGGGAGTGGGTTGTTTAAATCGAAACGGACACATAGGCTAATTACTTTACTTTATATAAGTATGTATGATTTAAAATGGAGTAACTTAGGGTTACGGCCTAGATTATATTATCACCCTATTTGAGAGTCTTGTTGATGTGAGTTTTCTCGCACTTAAAATAGATCGTAATATAGTGGTGTAAGTACGAGTATCGTCTCCACAGGGACGGACAAAAGGGAACCAATAATTAATTAAATTCAGCGATTAAAAGAAAGAAATAAAATAAATGCGGCGTGCGAGATATGATTGGAAAGGAAAATTAAACTACAACTAAACGATTAAAATAAATGGGTTCTCTCTAATTAATGACGAAGGGAACAGGGATTGATTCCGGGGTAACCAGATTTCTGGCAGATCAGACCTAATTACATGAAATTAATTTAATTGAGCCTAGCTAATCATTACTAAGTTCTTACCGCTCTCGCGGCGTAGAATACAATAATTTAGAGAACCAGGCTGGTCTCTCATGCGATAGGATCCTAAATTATTGCTAAGACGAGCGAGCTTACGGCCCCTTAATCGTTACTAATTTCTTGGCGAACGATTAAGTGTGTGTGAATGTGTTCTAGAACAAATTAGATCTCTCTTAATTTATTCTACATGCAATTGTAATTCTAGCTGCAGTCTAGGTTACAAGAGATATCAATTAAATTATTCAAACACAGATTAAACGGCATTTATGAAATTAAACCATCAAGAATCTAGCCATACATCATGATCAACTCCTTCAACAACCCCAAATCCCTAATTAAACTACTCACAATTCATAATTGAAGAATCAACACAATTGGGAAGAATAGAATTAATTGTCATTAATTAAAAAGATGAACTTACAAATAATCACAGGGTCTTGGAGTAAACAAATGTAAAAACGCAGATAAAATCGTCCCTAGGCCTCTCTGTAATGTTCGTAACCCCAAAATATGAGTATGGAGGCCTTATTTATAGAAAACAGTCAAAATTTGGCTCAAATCGGGATTGAGGCAGGCACGGTGCCAGGCACGACCGTGCCTTTGACCGTGCCTCCGGAGCAAAATCGCGTGTTTTGGGCAGGCACAGTCGTGCCTCCCCCCACGCATGATCGTGCCTGACTGGCAGTAGCTCTGCGGTGCTTTCTCTTCACGCACGATCGTGCCTAACTTTGATTACACGATCGTGCCCACTTAACTTCCGAATTTGACAACGCTTCCTTCACGAAAGTTGTATATGATGAATTCCTCTATCCACCACAATTGCCGAATTGGATTTGAATCATCCAATCAAGAGATATGAATAAAATGGTGGAAGGTGGCATTCTGAAATCGCAACAGAGCTTATCTAACTTCATCGTCTGTTTTCACCTTGCTCCTATCAGATTTTCGCAATGGTGGCTTCATATGATTTGTATCCCTTGAAGTTGGCTTTCATATGCAACTTGAATCGTGTCCTTTGTATGATTTGGGTAAGTTTAACCGTGGTTGACTTAACTAGACTGTATGGCGGTTGTTGGCGTCTCCGGATAGGTCCGGCACGTGACACCACCCCTTGCCTCCAGCAGCCTCCTCCTATATGTTGCCCCATACTCTTGCCCCCTCCCCCGCGTCACCCCAACTCCTTGCCTCGCCCAACCTCCTACCTAACCCAACCCTCTCCCCTGCATGCATCACCCCAGTCCCCTGCCCCTTTGACACCACCACACATCAACTCCTACCCCTCTCTTGCTCAGCCCAGACCCACCCCTCCCTAGTCCTAGCCTAACCCCCACCAACTCCGCTAACACACAAAAAATAGATAAATTCTCCATCATTTGGCTTTGACGACTACCTGCCGCTGCCTTTGTCTAACAAACCCTAGGTGGATTCACATCGCTCGTCATTGTCACCATCTAACATGATCAACGCCTAACTTATAATTAGCCGAACGCCCATACCTATCCTTAGCAAGATTGGCCACTGCCATATGTCGTCGCTCACTACTGTTGCTGCTCTCCGCCATCGCCACCAAATTTTGGAAGAACGGATGGGAAGAGAGTGGGGATGAAGGGACCCATCATCGACCAGTTGAGCAGAACGGCGGGTTCGTATCAAGGATTTTGGTTTTAGTATTTATGTTAGGGGTAATTTTGTATGTTCAAATCTATTTAGTCTCTTTTTTCCTTTATAAAATAAGATTACATTTTGTCTATTCAATAGCCCATAGTCTTATTTTAGTCAATATTTCAAAATTAATTTGACCATGTTTTGGGGGAGAGAAATAATATGAGCCAAGATCAATGCGACCCGCTCCAAACCTTAATTTTTAATACGGGTGGGCTCAACTGAATTAATACTCTTAATTGTTGAAGACCGGTAAAAAGAGTAAAAGACTTGCTCTAAAGTCTAAACCATTTCCAAACCTTATTAATATTTTATTGCTGGGTTTTTTACGAGAATATTACTAAAATAAAACTTATTTACATAAATATGACTATTCATTACTACACTGTAGTGCCGTAGTAACTAAAGTTCAAAACTTGAACATGAATTACTATCATTTCATTATTACTCTAGAAAATGAATCATATTTTTGTAAACCATCTTTATTTTGGTCATATTTATGTAATTATTTCTTTATTGCTCCCCATAGCAATTTTAATTAGCATCAAACTGAATTACTTACCAACTATCATGTAGGGTGTGTTTGACATTTAGTGATAAATGGATTGCGGATTACGCTAACGGATTGTTAATTGATTCAATCAACGAGTTTGACTAGTGAAAATTAATTAACAGTTTGTTAAAAGATACTCCGTATTTGATAATTTAGCTATCGCAATTAATAGGAAATGACCTATTTCAAAACGCTAATCCAAACGTTGCTATTTGCAGTGTTTCCATTTAAACAATTTCGTCCAAAAACGCTATGGTTGAACAACTACTACATACAAAAAAGCGTCTTCACTCATTGAAAACGCTAAAAATGATCAAACTGCTATATTTAGATGAAATGCCATTTTCCACACGCCCCATAGGCATTCTCTTTCCTTTAATTTTGACAATGAAGGGTGTTGATTTGGGCCTTCAACGTGCAGCAGATTATTTTATCTCGGGTTTGATTAATTGATTTAAAAAAAAAACTAACAGACCACTTAAATTATTGACTCCGAAAATTAATTAAAACAACTTGTATAATATGTGAGGTCCATGGACTCCATCAAAATAAAACCCGGCTGTATATATGAGCAGCCCAACTGTGTACAAAGTGGTCTCAAACTGCCCAAAAAAAATACTACATGTGTGAGCTGTAATCTATTTATTTATAGAACAAAAAAATAACAATTACAAGTATAATTATAAATTAATATTACATGTGTGAATGCAAGCTGGGCATTATACTAAATATGTACAAAAAGGTGAGTCCCATTCCGGACAAAATTTCATTTTCTTTTCTTAAATTTTATGGTAACAATCCCTAAAACACTGGTGGATGATTACTACAAATTGTATAAAATAAGTAGAAGAGGGAAGAAGAAAATGGTCGTTGCAATAGGAGGAGGGGATGTGACACGTGGAGCCCCGTTATAATCGAACCATCCGATTGGGTGATCAGTATTGGTGGTGGGCCTCACATAGCCATTGCCGTTAGCACCCGTTGTTGTTCGACCACTGCCGTTACTATTTCCGCCAATGGTTGTCCCGCTAACAAAAGATAGAGGCGTTCTGTTATTCCTTGAGAATATTAGTACTTGGTAACTTGCATATAATAAATCACATATCATTTCATTTTTCAAGGTACTATTTCCGTCCTAAATAAATCGAGATGCTTACCTATCTTTTTTAATCGTTTCATTTATATATTTTCTTTTATATTTTAGGAATAAACAACACTTTTATATAAAAATTTAATTATCAATATAAAAATAATGCACCATTAACATCACAATTATAAACAATTACCCTAATATATATATATATATCCTTTCATATTACTTCTCAAAATACATTCAAATTACATTGAATTATTTAGGTATTGCCAAAAAATTCGTATAAATTTTTAGTGGAAACCTTAATCTGAGGTGAAGGTAATGTATAGTGATAGTATATGTTAAGTTTTTTTTTTTATATATAGGAAATGTGATTTTGCAATCGACCAAAAGAAAGATGCTTTCACTTAGTGCGTTTGGCAAATTAAGTGTGAAATAATGACTTCACATGCAACATGTAGGATCCTAAATAATTTACATTATTTAATTTGGTTCGATTGTTAATGGAATTGTATGCCACTTTTTAAAATATTTCACACGTGGAATGTTTTGAATGTCTTTATATAGCACTACACTGACTCCGCATGCAATTAAAAAATAAATTACTCACCTAAAAATAAATGTCTTTATATATTTCTATTTTTCCTGCAAAGTGATTGTTTCAATCTCTAAATTTTACATGCAGTCAATTTTGTGTGTATACTATAATGTGGAATCAAATGAGCCCTAAGATTGAAATTTCTAGTATGATATAATCCAATCTGATTTTTTAAGTATATATGTCCTAGTCCATTTAAATCTTGTCTGATTTGGCAAAGGTCTAATTGATCCATTAAAGTATAATTTTGAACTAATACGTTGTATTGATATTTGATATGATGTAGTATTACTAATTACTTTGAAATGTCTATTATAAAGAATTATGAAAATGAATTTAAACAAAATATTGATAAAGAATAGAGTATGTGTTGAAATATTTCTATTATATTTATGAAAATTATTGAAGATTAAATTAAATTTATAATATATCGAAATAAGATTAAACTCGAGTACATTATTAACGCTTTCATTATATTTAAAAAAATTAAAAGAAAAATTAACACCGTTAGCACTCGATTCATTTTTGTTCAACAACTAATTTTATCTGGGATCATTGTTATATACATTTCAAGTAGGAATTATTATTTGTAAAATGTGAGTTATTATTTATGATGGAATTTTGTAGGATTGACTCATGGGAAACGAAATATGGAGCGGAAAAGAGGAAGCAAACCTGGTGGGAGGTGCAGGGAGGACGCCGGCGTTACCGGTGAGTTGGCCGATGAAAAGGACGGAGTGAGGGTCGAAACTGGAGGCCTTGGTGTACTCGTTGCTGAGACCGTCGCCGGAGGGAACGAAGAAAGCTCCGTTGACCAACATGTCCCCCTCCGTTCTCCAATCCCATTTTTGCCACTCCGTTTCGTCTGTCTCAACCCGCTTTGTCACCTTCAATGCACCCATTCAACAAAATTAAATTCATTAATCTAATCTTCGTGTCAGATATACTAGCTATTTCGAAGACAAACTATTTCACATAAATATGACTTAGAATTTGCGATAAATGTCATAATGTATAGCTAATATATATTAAGGGATGAAAAATATTATCACAATGAGAAGAAAATTTTGACTTAAATATTTCACAATGTCATTTAAAAAGCTTATATCAACTCAAATTCAGCCTCCTTGCAAAAATCTCAGAAAATTAAAAGTTTTGAAAAATATATATATATAACTAATTTAATACGGGGTTGTTTTCTTGTGTGTCATCTTTGAGCAGGGATCATGTTAATCTTATATATAGCGTTCCAAAACTTCCAATTTTATTGGATGTCCCGGAGGTACATTAGGAGTAGGTATTCGTAAACAAAAGTGAACACTTATATTAATTAATGAGTAGGGATCATTTAATAACATTTAGTAACGTTTTAAAAACCACTATTGCATACTCCCTCCGTCCCTAATAACTTTGTTAAGTTTGACCGGCACGAAGATTAATAAAGTAAAAATCGTGTGGTTGAGGTTTGTGCAGAGGAGAGAGAATTAACTGGAACCACAAATTCTTTACTTAAATGGGAAAGTGGCAAAGTTAATGGGACATCCAAAAAAGGAAAGTTGGCAAAGTTATAAGGGACGGAGAGAGTATCAAGTAAGAATGTTTTTTATTGAACATAAAAATTCCGATATGGTCTATTGTGGTAACTATTGCATATCAAGTAATTAAGGAAGTTTGATCTAATTTGATTTGCGAAGTAATTCCACTTTTGGTCCTACGAGTTTTGTGTCAATTCCACTTTTAGTCCACGTCTTTCACTTTGTCCACTTTTAGTACTTGACTAATGTTTCTTAACCATTTGTGGTCCTTTCCTGGCAATTTTAATCATCGGAAACAATGCCGGAAAGACCATTTATGGGCAAAAACACAATAGTCATAGACCAAAAGTTGACAAAGTGAAAGATGTGGACTAAATGTGGAATTGACCAGAAACTCGTGGAACTAAAAGTGGAATTTATTCTTTGATTTGCTATGTTCTAGACTTGTCTGTTTTGGAACTTAAAATAATCCAAGTAAAAAAATTTAAGAGATTTGATTATGCTTAGAGTCTCTATACATATAGTGTCTCTTTCTTTATCCTGTAAATTTATTTTTAAGTTGTTCACCTCTAAAATTTGCACACTCTCTAACAACGTCCATTTTAAAATGAATTAAAAGACTAGACTTACATGATTTATATCTTACCCTATTCTATATTATACGTAGTAAATTAGTAATGAGAGTGCATTTATTCAAAATGAAAAAGAGAGTGCATCTATTCATATCAATTAAGTGATTGGTTAGATGATATCACAAATCGTTTTTATTAATCATTTAGCTATAATTTGATGTCAAAGTCTATATCAATTATTAAGCAATCTGATATCTTTCAATTTCACAAAAGAATCGCATTAGCTAGCACTTTATTACAAGTTTTCAATTAAATTAAAAAGGTAAAGTATAAAAGCAGTCCTCCATTAATTACTGTGGTAATACCCTCTTTAGTTTCAACTTTATTGTGGTAATTCATAGATGTATCCATTAACTTTTTTTTCTTAACAAGGCCTAATTAATTGGTTAAATTTTTTCTGCCTTTTATTTCAGACTTCTAGTCTGCATACTTCGCGGAGTCGTGATCAAAGAGCTGGGAGTGAATGGGTATTGCACAATGCTCAAATACTGTCTTCTACAAAATCGTGCACGATTAAGCGGTCGACTCATATCTTTTATTCACTAATTAATTTTGTGTATTACTTCAATACTCCTCATGGTCAAAAGAGTTTTCTTCTCATAGTCAAAAGAGTTTTTTGGTAGTTAGGATGTTTTTTGGACTGAAACTTATTGATCTGGTCTGGTTTGAATTGGTCTGGTCTGTTAAATGTCTGATTTTTGTGTATTTTATACGGAGTACATATGGAAGTCTAATCTGATCTGATTCGATCTGGTCTGATCTGTTCTCGTCTGGTCTCGACTATAAACAGTCCAAATGAAAACATCCTTAATGTAGAAATGTAGAATTATAGGTCTTAGTAGTGTTTCTAAGTATATAAGTATTATAAATTACCTTTATTCCCAATTAGAATGTTTTCTTTTGGACTGTTTTCAGTCCCAGACCAGACCAGATCAGACCAGACCAGACCAGACCAGACTTCTGTAGTTAGAAAATACACAGAGACCAGACTAGACCAGACCAGACCAGACCATCAAATTTCAGTCCAAAAGAAAACAACATCCTTAAGCATAGCAAATCCAACGCAAACACTATTTTGAAATGGAGGAAGCGGACACATGTAAATGGAAGAGTAGCTCGAATTGTTTATCTCTATCTTGTTACTTACATATAATATATTATGTAATAATTAAAATCATTATTCAAAGTTTACACTAACAAAAGAGACAAATCTTTTCGAGATGATGGTGTAATTGAATTTGTTGGTATTTTTGTAAAGAAATAAAAAGAACAAATGGTGACGTGGATAAAAAGATATGGAGTATAAATTCGAAAAATGATAGGTGTATATTACGTAGTACTCCCTCCGTCCCAAAATAGATATCTTGCTTTCATTTTCGATTCGTCTCTTAAAACTGTATCAAACAGTGTCCAAACAATGTCAAAGAGTGCAATATTCTTAAAATTGTGTGTAATTAAAAAAACACTTTTAAATAGGGAGGGAGAGACTACATAAGACCCTGGTTTATTATATAATATGGAGTGAAACAAAACAAAAATTTGAAAAAGAGAAAAGAAACTTAGAAAGATTACGTTACGTTTAAAACCCGATCGAGTTCTCTTTTTGTCGACATTAAGCATCATCACAAAGGAGTAGTTTTAAGGAACCAAGGCATATATCGTCCTTATGTGAATTTCTAATATTCGGATTATATTCCTCATTTTGTCCACTTTGAATTTTTCGTACAGCAATCGTCAGAAGAATATTATCTTGTAGATTAAGATAGCTAATTAATCACGAAGAATATTGATAGAGAGATCGAGTTGATGGAGGCGTTAATCAAGGATCATAGTCAATATCTACGCGCGGTTTGATATTTAATTATATCACGGTTATCCTAATCGTCGATGGATTGGTGAATGGTAGTTCTCTTGACAAAGAATAAATATAAAAGAATACCATTATGTTCTGCGAGTCTTTTCTGTAATTACCTCATGGAAATTAAAAACAACCATGAGCCAGGTTAAAAGAAAGGGAAAAGTATGGGAAGAATTGAAGCGGGTTTCACAAGTTCGATCGAACTCGGGTTGAGGGGTTTCACAAGTTCGAACACGGCTCGAGCATACTTCGATCCTGGCTAGCTAGAGCTCGAGCTCGTTAAGAATTAATTTATCCTGGATCGATGCTCGAAGTCAGCTAGTTTAGTGTCATTTAAAGTTTGTACTCGATTGGTTAAGATACCTAATAAGCTCGACCTCAAAAATAACCTTGTAAATCTATTGAAGGTGTGTTGTGGAAGGTCATTTATCTCCTATTCATAAGCCCACCATGAGCCTTATCGGGCCTATCGAGTCAAGTTGGGTTGGCTCATGAATCTAATCGAGTAGCACACGGAGTTTGAGCTCGACTATTCTTAAATAATTGAGTCAAACTCAAGCTCTATGAGTCGAGTTCAAGCTGACCTTGTCTCGCATAACAAGTTAACAACTCTACTTTCAATGCATTTGGTACTAATAGTTTAGAAGAAGGTCATATAAAATCAGAAAGGAAAAAATTAAAATGAAAAATCAAATCTACTTCAATACGGTGTATAATGTTTAAAATATCGCCATATCAGTACCAAATACTATACACTACTCCCTCCGTAACATAAAGATCTTCCCATTTTGACTTTTCACGGTCTTCTAAGTTGAACTTTGACTGCAAATATCTACATATCTATATTTATAAAATTCATAATAAATTAACATTCAAATAATATGTTTTACAATGAGTTATATAAAATAAATTTTTAATCATAACATAATGTGAGTTTTGAATAAATAATGGTCAAAGTTCATAAAGTTTGACCCAAAAAAGTCAAACCGGGAAGATTCTAACGTTACGGAGGTAGTAAAAATCTAGAAGATATACGTGAGCATATAAGGATATTTGCTGAGCTAGTCTCGTATATACCGTGTAATTACTTGCAGATCATGTCATGCATGTAATTGAGAATTTTTCACTAGAAGGAACAAATTTCAGTAAAAGCACCGGACTGAAATTGTACAATTCAGTGAAAAAAGTCCTTACAAATGAATACATTTAATAGTTATAGAACCAACATAGACTATGCAAGTAATAACTGAAACCAACATAAATTACGATACTAAAAAATCTAATACCATAGACTACATACATAATTAAGTACCGTATGTACCTCTTTTGCGTTAACGTCAAGGGGTGCAACATAGCGGTTGCCTTGGCTGTTGATGGTGGGGTGATCGCTACCGCCGATGGCATACATTTGCCACTCGGTATAGTCATTGTTGACCACGTGAATGTATCCTCTTCGGCACCTTGGCATTCTTTGCACGCATCCTTCCCCAAAGTGATTGAACGCTATTGTCACCTTCAATGCTAAAATTAGTCACTCCATCCACACACCCCTTCATATAAAGTACGAGTATATTTCTCCACATATAGGTAGATAGACTTTGACATCAAATTATATCTAAATGGCCTTTATAAGTTCAGATCACTTTTCTATCAACGCCTAAATTCTTACTTAGCACATTGAATTGTGAAACAATCAATAAGAGGGGGGCAAAACTGTTTTTCGGCTTATCAGGCTTATCAGCCAACATTTTCACCAAACACATGACTTTTCCTTTCGCCCGCTGAATTGTGTAATAAGCAGAAAAAGTAAGGTTGAAGTTACTTTTTTGGCTGTATTGGCTGAAGTTACTGTAGATGACCATTTTAATTATTTTTACATATAATTTTTTCTTTATTTTATTTACAAAATACTATCAATATTTTAAAAATAATTTTTTCTTAAATTGGTAGAATCAGCCAATGCAGCCACTTCAGCTAGAACTTCATTAATTTCAGCAGAATCAGCCAAAAAAACCGGTGAAGATATTTGGTGAAGATATTTTTTAACTTTTTCCCTATGCATTTCAATTAATCTATTGAATGAATACTCCATATTTTATTCAAAAAAAAAAATCTCAATTCCACACATATCTAGCCATAATTTAAGTTATATCACTACATTCAACCGGATGTCATAAAACGGGCTTTTAAACAACATTTTTATTGTTGCAAATAAACACATTTTTATATACCTCAACAAATATACAAATAAAAATGCAATGGTGTGAATGTCTTTTTAGGTAACTCCTAAATATATAGAACTATATACACTAGTATAATACTCCGTATAAAAAAGTACTACTTTTGTCCCTTAAAATTTTGTCATCTTTTACTTTTCAAGAATTTAGACTACAATTGTGATTAGTGTAATATTTCAAAATATAAATATTATACTATTATGGAAGTACTTTTGAGAAAGAATATACACATATCATTTTTATATTATAAATAATTTTCTATAAAGTATATAATTGGTCAAAGTTGAACTTGATTGATCAAAAAATTCAAAGATGACAAAGTTTTTAGGGATGGAGAGTATATTTTTAAAGACGACAATCATTATGATTTTCATAAAATAGGTCGATCTAATTAGAAATTGTCTGGTTTTAATCTTTTATTAAGATTAAATATGTCATTATCATTTTTTGTGTGTTAGTAATTTCCTTTAGTAATAGCGCTTAAATAGTCGCAATTATGTATATCAAATCTGAACTTCTTTTTTCTTTTCTTAATACGTAAGACTGCACATTTGCACCCAATCGTGTGGGCTAGGCGTTTACAACCTTTTAGCTTGGTAAACCGAATAAGATTCCCACATGCAGCGAATCCAAATATTCATTAGCTCTAGGTTTTTTTTTACTCTAGGGGGGCTGGGGAGGGGGGTTGGGGGGCCTGGAGTAATCATGGTTGAAACTCACTCCACTGAGTTTCGAACCCTTATGTGCCTAGCGGGTTTCGAACTCGAAACCTCTCACTAGACACGGTAACCTTACAACCAGCTGGGCTGGAATGCTCGATTAGCCCTAGGATATGATTGATTGACTTATCCGGAGAACGTAATTACATTAGTCTCAAAATATTACTCCCTCCGTCACAGGGAGAAGTTCTCGGGTTGACTTTCACACATATTAATGAAATAAAGTTACTGAGGGGTAAATTTTACTGTTTGGCACTGTTTCGACACTGTTTGGCACTGTTTCGACACTGTTTGACACTGTTTTGCACTGTTTTGATGTAGGATAACTTTCCATTTAGGAAAATAGAAACTTTTTGTTGGGACTACCAAAAAAGGAAAGTGAGAACTTGTCCCTGGAACGGAGGTAGTATGAAAATTATGCCATCCTTTAAACTTGAGTTGTGTAGTTGAAGAACCATGCATATCAAAACATAAGTTTTTTCTTAAGTCCAAATTTACTATCAGGATGTCATTGCGGTCATAACGTGTGTGTATATGAATATAATCATAATAAAAAAAATTATTATCATCGTTGCGTAGAAAATTTCACATTTTTATCATTGGCTCTATTTTAATCACCATTTCATCAAAAATTGAAAGAACATAGTAATATTGGGGAGTGGATTTTTTTTAAAAATATGTATGATATTTGTTAAAATAAATACTCCGTATTAGACAAATTATAATTCTAATTTAGTGAATGACAGTAGAATGAGAATAAAAACCTCTATTTAAATTTTTTGACATAACGGCCAACTACCTTTTTAAAGTTTCAGAGAATGGCATGAAAAAGTACATTTTTGAGTGAAAAAGTAAACTTTCAAAAAAGAAAGGCTAACCTGCATTCCGGAGTCGGGCACGTTCCCATCAACGTGACCCAGCAGCATGACCTCGTCGTGGTGGGTAAAGTAGCTATTGGAGATGGTGATCGCGGTGGACCCCATTATCACGTCGATCAGCCCATCCGTGCAGTTCGACAGATCGCAGTGGTCAATCCAGATTTTCGTCGAGCTGAATATGGATATGCCGTCGCCGTCCGATCTCCCCCTCCACCCGACGTGCGTCGGACTCGACCGTATTTGAACGTTCCCCGACGGAAGGCAGTGGTATATGTGGACGTTGTGGATGATCACGTTGGTGATGTACTGTATAGTTATGCAGCCGTTTCCGGTGATGTGCACGTTCGCGCCGCGGCCGTCGACCGTCTTGTAGCTGTTGAAGATCAGCTCGTGTTTCAGGTTGATCGTCATGTCCGCTGAGAATACGATCCAAAGCGGCTCCGTTTGGATCACCGCGTGACGGAGAGTCCCCTGTTTCGGGTTCATGACGTCTAGATCCGACGAGTCGGAGACCAGGTAGAATTTCCCCCCTTTTCCGCCCATCGCGCCTACGCCGAACCCTATCGCGCAGTCCGCCAGTTTCTGGCGGTTGTTTGACCAGTCAGGGTCGCACTTCCAGCAGTCGTCGATCGGGTTTCCGGTAAGGCATTCGTCTTTCTCTGTCGTCCCTGCCAATAGTCTTCTCCTCGTCACAGATTCATTAACTCTCCTGTACATAGCACACAAACTGTTTGATTAAATGCGTATGGAATTTAACGGAATGGATTAGTAAACTGGATAGGACTGCAGTAGGTCCCAATTCGAGTACAATTTCACTGATGAGAAATTGACATATGATTTGGAAAAACTACAAAAACTAGAAATGCAGAAGTATATAGATGAACAAAAATGGCTGCGGATTCAGCTGTCATTTGAAAAGTACAGTGTTCTTAGAAAAATGATCTGTGTACATCATTCGCACATTTTGTGAGACAAAATTGTTTGTATACAGATAATTTTGTAGGTGTGAATGGTGTACACCAAGCATTCTCCGTTCTTATAATGAGCGAAATCCAGATTTGTTAAAGCGTAATCAAAATGCTTTTGAATTACCTTTGAACTTCTTGAGCCACCACCTCAGGATAGGGGTGTTGGTGTGGGAGGGTGAGGTTGAAGGTGGCGCTGATCAGGGAAGGGCAGAGAGAAAAGATACAGAGCAAGAAGGCCTGGCTAGCTTTGGCGGGAAGCATCATAGAGGGGAAGAGAAAGAATTATGCCGTTGATAGCTTTATTATGGAAGGTAATCAATTTTACTTCTTTTTTGTTATTTGTTTGCTTGTGGAGAAGGACTTCCAAATGGAAGTAAGAACCCTAGATGTCTTGCCCTGTAGTGCACTCCCTCTTTGGAGAATTGGAGGAAGCTGCAAAGCCTGGGAAATGTGATACTTTTTTACTGTATGCAAATGCAATAGTGGTGATTTCCTGATGGTGAGAATAACCTCTTCTTATAAATGGTGGTGAAAATGATGAAGATGGAAAAGAATTTTAGATGGGGGAGTAAGCTTGAAGAAGAAGGAAGAAGAAAGATAAGAGGGTGAAATTAGGGGGGTGGGATTTTGACAAATTGAAACCAGCCATGGCATGGATTTCTCTGCACTTCTTCCTTGCAGACTCTTTCAGACACTTACATTCCTTGCTGCTCCCAAATTATTCTGGCCTAAATCCGTTTCCATTCTTTATATAAATGTGAATGCTAGCCGAAAAGTTAAAACCTTCATACTTTATTTATTTTTTCAACAAGGATTGCCTTGCCGGCTTAGCTTATCCAGAAATATTAGCTACCCTTTCCCCATTGCCTCAGATTTTGTCTTCTATAAACTCTTTTTATGGAAGTTTATTATTCTTCCATTCCGCCACACTTTCCCGGTTATCAATCATAAAGCCCTTTTGTTACTCTTTAAATAAATCAATTTCCTTACCCAACATATTAATTATTAAATATGATTTTGCGGACTTAATCGATTAATATATAAATATGGGACTAAATTTGCTAAAGAAAGAGAAATGTCCCAGCTCCCTTGTCTCACTTGGATGTTCCTGTTAAAAGTTTTCATTTCTATATTAAGAAATAATTTGAACTTTTCGTTACAATTTACTCATCAACTATTAAAAATAATACATTCATAATATCACATTTGTCGACATCGGCCTCATTGTATTATATATGGAAAAACTACCCAATAAACCTTCGAACTTACATAAAAGTGCAAATCACCCCTTTTATCGGAGGCTTTATCCGGCCGTCGCCATGTGCGGCGGTTTTCGGTGGAATTTTTTGATGAAATTTTTTGAGCATCTTATTCATTAAGTCTAGTTTACTCATACCAAATTTCAGCTAAAATTTCAATCGGGGAGGCAGTCAAATGAATTTTTTAAGATGACTGCACAGTTAAACAGCGCCGTATACTTCAGAAAATCATTTGACCGCCTTTCCGGTTGAATTTTTAGTTGAAATTTGGTATGAGTAAACTAGACTTAATGAATAAGATGTTCAAAAAAAATCATCAAAAAATTCCACTGGGTACCATCCCAAATAGCGACGACCGGACAAAGGCCCTTATATAAAGGGTGATTTGCACTTTTTATATAAGTTCGAGAGCTTATTTGGTAGTTCTCTCTGTTATATATCGTTCAAAATTACTTTTTAAAATATGCTGAAATAACCTTATTCCATTACTGTTTAAATAATTATTTTAAAAGTTGTGGGTGGCTGACCATTGACTACATCATTGCACGTAGGAATGATGTAAAAAAGTGGATTTAAGGTTCGAGATGTGTCACAGTGTTTGGCTGCCTCGGGATTAAAGATTGTTTGCTGCAAAGGAGAAAGCTATAGGTTGGTTTCTGAAACTTAGATGTTAAAGTTTCTACGCCGATTTCACATTTTTGTCAATGCAAAAAAAAATGTGGTCGGGGTAATGCAATTTAAAGTTACAAAACGAACCCAATCTTAGCCATGGCATAAAATTTTGGAACTTTTTTAGCATTATGACGCATCAAAATAAAGGCTACTGCCTTTTTCACTTTTTTGAACAAGCATCCGAGTCACGCTTATTTGTAAAGAATTGATAAACTAGAGCACCTGGAATAAAATTGAGTATTAACGTCCATATGGAGGTTGCTTGTTAGGTTTTTTTGGCTGTATTAACTCATTTAGGATGCATTGTTTGATACACTAAAATAAGATCCTCATACAGGAATCTTATTGATTTTCAAATTTTCAAGGATTCTAAGTTCCAACTAAGAGATTATCGTGTTTCACTAAAATATCCTCAGTTTTGATAGTTTATTATGAATGCTCCTAAATAATGGATTTTTTGTGAATTCTTGAATTTCTAATCTAAAACAGAATTACATACATGTTTCTCAAAATTCGGCCAACAACTTTCAGAAATTCATACACTCACGGATTTTATAAAACTCCGTTCAAAAAGTGTGGATTTCAATTAACACCCATTTTCTCTATAAGTCTTCAAAAATCCTTCAAATTTTATGTTGGGGACAACCCCTTTGTGTAAAATTAATAGAATTTATGTATATAATATTTTGAATTTAATCCCAAAAGTAATTTTTTATTATAAGTAAATATTATTGTAGTGTATAGTAAATTTTGGTGATTGATGTATTTTTATTGTTATCTGAGGATAGTAGAGTAAATTTTTTTACAGTGGTTGATGGAGAAAACGATAAAAATTTATTGATAGTAAAACAGAATGATAATGAGCTTCAACCTTCATAAATTCATCTCCCAAATATCTCAGTAACATTATTCATGCAATTCTCCAACTTTAGTATGTCTTTACTAAATGAGAATCACTATGTAGTATTCAAGCTTTTCCAGTATAATACTCTGATGCAACAATGTACACATACTTTCCATTAAAATATACTCCGAAGATAATAGAATTAAATATAAGAAATATTATATACTCTCTTCATCGCACAAAGATTGTCTCATCCTTTCTTTTTGTTTTGTCCTACAACAATTGTCCCATTTTTTTAAAATTTTATACGTTAATTTTCCTCTTTTTTTCAAAATTAAATTTTTATATTAACATCTTAGAACTATAGTAACTCTATCCTGAGTATCCTCACTTCCACCCTCCACGCCATAGATTCATGTGTCCATCTTCTTATATCAAAATCTTGGTTAACCATAAATACGATTGAATCTAATTTTACACTGAATTGCACCAAATATTTTTTGATAGCTGAATTGCACCAATTTTATTATGCAACTTATTGTGATTATTATAATTATAATTTGTTTGAACCTTTTAAGGTAAAGCATGCTGGAAAAATATACGAAGTATTTAAACAGGAATCATGGGTCGCTAGCCCATATTTGAACCTTTTAAGGTAAAGCGAGCGTATCATGGCCTCATGGAGTCATGGTCGCTAGGCCAGCCTCAATAATCTGTCCGCCCATTATTATTGGGTTAGAAGTTGCTCCTATCAATAAATATTGAGAAAAATAATAAAAATACCCCAAACTTTAAAGGGGTGTGAGATGAACACCCTAAACTTGCATATGTAATTTAAATATCTCAAACTTTATATAAAAAGTTATTTTAACACCATAGTCAAATATTATTTCTTTCAAAAATGTAAACTTATGGTGTTAATTGCAAATTTTAAAATATTTTAGAATTCTTGAAGACACAATTAACATTCTAACTTCCATTGCGAAATAAATAATGTTACCCCCCATATAATTCCACAATCCATATAATTGCAACATTTTTAATTTGCTATTTTGAATTATGCAATTAACTCCATAGAATTTTATTTTTGAAATAAATAATACTCCCTCCGTATCAAATTACTTGACCCACTTTCCTTTTTTGGTGTATCAATTTAATTGACTCGTTTCCCTTTTTGGAAAGAATCCCACTCAAAAAGCAGCTACAGTACTGCTACAGTACTGCTACAGTGTCGCTACAGTTCCAAAAACCTCTTACTTTTAATAAAGTCTACAGTAATTGTCTTAATCTGCGTGAAAAGCAAACGGGTCAATTAATTTGATACGGAGGGAGTACATGACAATGGTGTGAAAATAACTTTATATATAAAGTTTGGGGTATTTAAATTACATATGCAAGTTTGGGGTGCTTACCTCACACCCTTTCAAAGTTTGGGGTATTTTTATTATTTTTCCCATAAATATTAAAGAGAAATTCTACTCACATCCATTTATATTTGGGAAATTCTAAATAAAGTCACTTTTTTACAATTTACAGCCCCCGTTCAATTAAAAGTACATAGAATGTCGCCTTTTGATATTTTCCTCTCATTGCTTTGAAGCTCTGGAAGCTGCGGACCAGAACAAAGCCAGAGTTCCATCTTCGGACTTGACGGCCACATTATTGGAAGTTGGAACTACTTGGAACTACGTTCCAATATTTTGAGTAAAGAACTCCCTTCATTAAGAAGAGTGTACCAACTCTTCATTCAAGAAGAACACCACAAGCATCTGTCACGAACAAGAGGAGAGTGTGTTCCTTCCTCGGACTTGGCGGAGGAGGAATCGTTTGCAGAAGATTGTCACAACAGGGGGAAAATAGAAATCCGGCACAAGCCCGAAGTTCTCTAATAGTTGCGGGACAGGATAAACGCCGACATATTGGCGATCCTGAAGAAGGCCAGGAGATCACATCAGGTCTGGGAAGATGGACGAGTCCAATGCGATGTACCAGCGATTGTCCGGTGCAAGGAAGGAACTCCGGTGGGCCGAATGCAGCATGATGAATGGGTTGAGGAAGAAGCTAAAGGAGTTGACCGATGACTTTCATAAGCTATGAAGAAACTAAGCATATCTGCCATTAAAGAAGCTTTGTGAGTACATGAGTAATCTGAGAGAAGAGAAAGAGAGTATTCATTCGAGAGAGTTATTCCATTACAAAGTTCATGAAAGATATTTATACATGAGCTGACTAACAGAATGAAACTAATTATTACAAACAGATTTGACTATTCTAACAAACATTAGTCCTGCTCATCAAGTTGACTTTCTTTGTATTTTCTACAGTCCCCCCTCAAGCTGGATTTGGTAGTTTATTCACAAGTCCCAGCTTGACCACAAACTGCAAATGTTGTTTCTCACTTAATGCTTTGGTCATAACATCTGCTATTTGATAACTGCTTGGTACATGTTCTGTCTTTATGAGCCCTTCATGAATGCATTCCCTTACATAATGACAATCAATCCGTAGATGTTTTGTTCTTTCATGTAGTACAGGATTTTGAGCTATCTGTTGTGCTGCTTTATTATCACAGTATAATGTGACTGGCCAAGATACTTGAGTTCCAAAATCCTTAAGAAGCCTTTCTATCCAAACAATTTCAGATGCTGCAAAACTCATACTTCTATATTCAGCTTCTGCAGTAGATTTGCTAACTGTTTTCTGCTTCTTTGTTTTCCAGGAAATTAAGGAATTTCCCAAGAAAATACAATAACCAGATAATGATCTAGCTGTGAAAGGACATGTACCCCAATCAGCATCACAATAGCATGTGAGGTTAGTATTAGGATCTGCTGAATAAAACAATCCTAAGTTGAAACTTCCTTTCAAGTATCTCACCAAATGTAGTGCTGCATTTAAATGTGTAATCCGAGGTACACTGAGAAATTGACTAAGTTGTTGTACAGAGTATGATATATCAGACTTGTGAGGTTGAGATAAAGTAATCTTCCAATCAATCTTCTGTATACTTCAGGATCTGACATTATCTCCCCTTCTTCTGTAGATAATCTGAGTCCTGTAGGAAGAGGAAAATTTGCAGGTTTACATTCTTCCATATGAGTATCCTTAAGAATATCAAGAATGTATTTCCTTTGGTTTAAAATGATTCCTTCCTTTGATCTTGCTACTTCAATACCCAGGAAGTATCTTAATTCACCTAAATCTTTTATGGTGAATGCTTCATCTAGCAACTTCTTGATTTTGCTGATTTCTTCTTCATTATTTCCAGTGATCATTAAGTCATCTACGTAGACCAAAATGGCTACAAATGATCCATTGTCATCAGCTTTAGTAAACAAGGAATAATCATTCTTGGATTGACAATATCCATGTTTTCTTAGGAACTTTGAAAGTTCAATATTCCATTGTCTTGATGCCTGTTTAAGTCCATAAAGGGACCTTTTTAATAGGCATACTTCACCAGGTTTTGCTCCTTTATATCCTTCTGGGACATCCATGTAGACTTCTTCATCAAGAAATCCATGTAAAAATGCATTACTAATGTCCAATTGATGTAATTTCATGTCATACTTTGCTGCTATGGCAATGAGTGTTCTGACACTAGTGAACTTGGCCACAGGACTAAATGTATGCTTGTAGTCCTTTCCTTTGATTTGATTAAAGCCTTTTGCCACTAACCTGGCTTTAAATCTCTCAATATTTCCATCTGGCCTGAATTTGATTTTAAAAACCCACTTGCTTCCAATTGTTTTCTTTCCTGGAGGTAATTGTACCAGATTCCAGGTGTTATTTTTCTCCAACGCTTCAATTTCCATATCTATGGCTTTAACCCATCTATCATCATTTTTTGCTTGATGATAACTTGTAGGTTCATAAATTTGTAAGACATTATTCAGTGAACTGATATACTCGTCACTTAAATTCTCAAGGTGATTAGCATAAAGAGCAGAGAAAGCTTTCTCAAAAGATCCTGAAGATCCAATATATTCTGAATTTGTTGAAGATGGAACAACCAGAGATGGAGGTAATCCTTTGCATATATAATTCTGAAGCTTAACAGATTGTTGTCTGACTCTCTTAGGTCTATTCATCTCAATCATCCTATTTTGAGAAATGGTGTGGACATCTTCTTGAGATGCATCACCTTGATGAGAATCCCAAATCATACTGTCAGTCGAATTTGAGTCATTCTGAACTTGAACATTCTGTTTTGGATCAGTATCAGTATGTGTGTAATCCATATCAGAATCTTGTAATGAAGCCCAGGGTGTGTATGCTTCAGAATTTTGAAGTTGCAAATTTTGTTTAAAAGGAAACATTTGCTCCTTAAAAATAACATCTCTGCTACTGAATATTCTGTGATTATCAAGGTCATACAACTTATAACCTTTTTGACCATAAGGATATCCCAACAGAATACATCTTAAGCTTCTTGGCTCAAATTTATCAGCCGTCTTGTGAGCAGCATAACACAAGCATCCAATTACTCTCAAGTAAGAGTAGTCAGGACATTTTCCAAATAAGATTTCAGTAGGAACCTTGAAGTTTAAAACTGATGAAGGCATCAAATTAATCAAATGTGTAGCAGAAAGGATCAATTCTCCCCAGAACTTTTTAGGCAAACCAGCATGTATTCTAAGAGCTCTAGCAGTCTCTAACAAGTGCCTGTGTTTGCGTTCAACTCTACCATTTTGTTGTGGATTTCCTGCTATACTTCTTTGATGTAAGATTCCTTTTTCAGCAAACAATCTTCCACATTCCTTTTGAACAATTTCTGTTCCATTGTCACTTCTGATATTTTTTACTTTTGTATTGAAATGAGTTTCAACATAAGTAAAAAAATTAGCCAAAGTAGGATAAACCATTGTTTTGTCCTTCAACAATGTTGTCCAAGTAACTCTTGAGTGATCATCTAAAATGGTTAAAAAATAAGATGCTCCAGTGACAGATTTGAATCTATATGGTCCCCAAAGATCAATGTGAACAAGTTCAAAAGGTTTTTCTGCAAGAGATTTGCTAACAACAAAAGGTTGTTTATGTTGTTTGGCTAAAATACAAGCTTCACATTCCAAATCAGAAACTTTATTGAAATCATTATTGTTCTGTACATATTTCAGCTTAGACAGAGAACTATGTCCTAATCTAGCATGAAACAAGTGTACATCAGCTTTATTAGAAGCAACCAAAGCAGTATGACATGAACTATTATTGTTCAATGACATTTTACTACTATTCCTTCCGAAGCAAATCTCATATACTCCATTTCTTCTTCCTCCCAATTGTGTTGCTTTCTTACTGATAGGGTCCTGAAGAACACAGTTATGCTTGTCAAAAATAACACTATATCCAGTGTCATCCAAAAGTTTTCCAACAGATAATAAATTGTGTTGGAAGCCAGGTAAGAACAAAACATCTTTCAATATAATTTCATCAGTCAAGTTAACATCTCCAATCATTATAACTGACTTAATACTACCATCTGGCAGACCTACCTTAATAGGTTTCTCAAGATTCTTAGTAATGGAAAAAATACTAGAATCAAAGGTCATATGATCAGATGCTCCTGTATCAACAATCCAGGTGCAAACTTTTGAATTTGTTGTGACAGTCTTAGTATGCAAAGCATGAGCCATACCTGCAAAGTTCATTGATGGATTTGTTGTCATACCATATTGTTGAGATGGATTCTTTCCAGTCATTGCCTTCATGACTTCTTGCACCACAACTTGTATCATTCCAGGATCCATAGCCTTGCTGCCAGTTTCCAAAGGTGTTTCATCAGCAACTTCATGAACCTCTTCAACATTTGCAGCAAACTTATTATTTTCTTGTCCCCTGACATATGTGTTTCTACTCTTCTTTAGCTTCCAGCAAAATTCCCTAGTATGATTGGTCTTGTGACAATAGTCACAGAATTTTTTTGTTTTCATGGTATCAGAGACAGTTTATACTGGATCTTGATTGCCGATTCTTCATCTCTTTTATTTTTTAGCGATTTCTATTGTCGCTGTTGCTATCTCCCTACGAATTTGATTTTTTTGTCAATTCGTATTTCACGATCTGTGTTCTTGTGAATTTGATTTTGTTCGTCAATTCATATTTCACAATCTGTTTGTTGATCTATATCTTGCTGATGGCGATTGATGGAGAAAGCAGTCAAGATGGAAGAAATTCCAACGTTATCAACAACAAGGATCCGCTGTACCTGGGTCCTGGAGATCATCCGAATCTGCAACTAGTTTCTACACCTTTCAATGGTAAACATTACCTTAATTGGACTAGAGGAGTTAAAATGGCGTTGATATCCAAAAATAAACTTGGTTTTATAAATGGAAAATGTGCCAAGCCATCTGAAAATAATGATAAGTACCAGGATTGGATTAGAGCTGATTATACTGTTATGTGTTGGATCTTACACTCTCTGAATCCTGCAATAGCAAACAGCATGATGTATGTCACATCATCTAAACAATTGTGGGAAGAACTAAGTGAAAGATATAATCAGACTAATGCTCCATTCCTATATCAACTACGCAAAGACATGGTTCACATATCACAAGATGGACAACCTGTAGCTGATTACTATGGCAGATTGAGATCAGTTTGGGAAGATTTACAAAGTCTTGATGGTTTACCTGAATGTGACTGTGGTGCTTTAAATGCATGCTCCTGTAATCTGCTAAAGAAAATTCTTGACAGGGAGAATAGGAACAGGTTGTTAGATTTCTTGATGGGACTCGATGACAAGTATGAAGTCATAAGAGGTCAAATACTGGGTATAGATCCATTACCTACTGTGAATCAAGCGTATTTCAGTGTCCAACAAGTTGAAATGCAGAAGAACATTAGTTCTGGCATTTTTGTTGATCAAGATGCTACTGCTATGGCAGTTCAGAAACCAACAGATGGATATGTGACTGGAGGAAAAGGAAATACTTCAAGCTCCAATATGAGTTGGGATCACAATGCAAAGATGAATGAAACTAATTATTACAAACAGATTTGACTATTCTAACAAACATTAGTCCAGCTCATCAAGTTGACTTTCTTTGTATTTTCTACAAGCTATGACAGAGAAGACTATAATCTCCGGTGGTGACGGGTGAATATGATGATTCCGGTGAATTTTGATGCTTTCTGTATGTACAGATTCTGTAATGGAAAGCTGGTCTTGTTGATCTCCAATTTGGTCTTGTTATAATGGACAATGGTCTGGCAATGATGAACTAAATTAATTTATTACGGAGTATAAGTTATATTGTTGTATCAATTTTAATTATGTGAAAAGGGTAATGTTGGAAACTAAAGGAGTGTTTGGGATTGATTAAAAAAAGAGCTTTTTAGCTTTTGGCTTTAAAAAAGTTGAAAAGATTGTTTTCAAATGATAGCTTCTGCTTAAATTAATCACTTAAAAGCTAAAAGCTGGAAGCAGGTAGAAGGGTGCTTTAAACTGCTTCTCACTTTTTCTATTACACAAAAAGTACTTATTTTACTAAACACTACCAACTTTTACTTTTTCAGAATCACTTTTTTCTCAAACACTATCAAATTTTACTATTAATCACTTTTCCCCAAATCACTTTTTAAAAGTTGAAGCAATCGCAAACACTCCCTAAGTCAATTGGGGGTTTGTAAATAGAAACACCCTTTATATTTTCTAAATACACACCTATTTTCCTTTAAAACATAAAATTATTTTATATACCGAGTATATCCCACTACATCCTTATTTTTTTTAGAAAGTGAATTTTATTGAAAGTAGTAAACAGTACAGGCTGAAAAGGAAATAAAAGAAACAAAGCAAAAAAGTACAGAGAAAAGAAAACCCAAAATTACACCCAAGGAAATTCTTTAAACTGATATCTAGTCTTCATGTTGTGGCACCTCTTATTCTTTTGAGATTTTCTGTATATTTTGATTTGAGACAATTTTCTGATGTAACAAATTTGGATTTTTTGCAAATCGTTCTATTGAATTTTGATTTCACCATTTTTGCCGGAGTTGAGATAGGGAGACTTATACTTATCCTTTGAAATCTTCGCCTCATATCCACAAGTGGATATTTTTTATTAGTCCAAAAATGGATTCTTATAGACTTTTAGGAAAGTTACAATAGAATACTCAAGTAGAAAAAATAGTAAGAATTAATATGGAAAGTGCAAAGGAGGTTTAGTAGCCAAAAATAGCATCCCATAAAATTGCGTTTACAAATCGTAACAGTTATCAATAATAATGACTAATTGATTAAAACAGTAATATGAAATTAATTCCATAATTAAACCGTGGAGTAATTGTTTGACCGTTACTCTTCTTGACTGGCAGGTCGGTCAAGCTGGCAGGCTCCCGGTTGGACTGGTAGGCAGGTCTCAGGCTTGAGTTTGGGCCTGCTAACGCAAGGCATGGGTTTGGGCTTATTAAGCTCTGGACCTAAATCCATAACCCCACATTTCTGTACTTTGAAATATTCATATACGAAATGAAATTGATAGACATTTTAGTTGTTATCAAACCTTAGATGATTGAAATTCCAAATCTCAACCACTAATTTAAATTGCCATAGAGGACTGAGTTTTTATTTACATCTCTCAGCACTATTTTATCATATTAACATATGTGTGGAGCTAATCAACGGGAGTATTGCTGAGAGGTATTGGGTTTGAGTATTTCCTTCAATTAATTGATTGCTTGATGCTAGTACTGTATTGCATTAGACCCTGATGTGCAAATATTTATGCTACTGGTAGAGATAGACAAATACATCGTATATATTGGTGTGTTTAATGCGTTGTCCTGTTTATTACTGCTATTTCGACTTTCTGATGTTCCCTGCTTCGGCGTCTTCCGCTTTTTCCGGTCAACTTAGGTTTCTGGTCGATTATGTTCCATAAATTTATGATCGTAATCAGGGGCGGACCGTAGTACAGACCCAGGGGGGCTGCCGCCCCCCCAACAATTTTTTTTAGTATGTATATATACAAAATTTTTATTTTTATCCCCCCAACATTTAATTCTCGCCCCTCCAAGAAAAATTTTGAACCCCCCCAAAAAATATTTTCTCCCCCAAAGCATAGACCACTCGCAGAAACCCAATTGTTTAAGAGCCTAAAAAAATAGAAATTTTACAAGTAATATTATATCAACTCACTCCAAAATTTATTCCCCATTAACCCACCCCAAAATCTAATCCCAGCCCACCGCCCAGACCAAACTAATGAAAAACATGCGCACCTAGAAGAAAGAAACGGAAAGATCGATTATTTTTAAATGATTGTCCTTATGCCTACTATGTTCATTGCTGAGCACATCAGTTGCAATTAGCATTGGTTGCTGCTTCAGTCTTTATTATTAATGTGACTAATTCTTCTTGCAAACGAAGTGATGAATTAAAGGAAGCTCAAGCACTTGAAATTGCAAGAATGTTGGAAATTGGTGAGCTTGAAACAAGCAGATGACTTAATTAGGTTGGTACATTACAACAAGCTGGGGAAACTCGTTGGAGCTCACATTTCAGTTCTGTTTGCAGTTTGATTAGGATGTTTGCAGCAACTTGTTTTGTTTTAGAAGACGATGAAGAGAATGGAAATAACTATTCTACTCGTGGAAATGCAGCTAGAGAACTTAAGAAGATTAAATCTTTTGATTTTGTTTTCTTGTTGCATCTTATTAAAGAAATTATGGGCATTACAGATCTTCTATGTCAGCATATACAGAAGAAGTGCCAAGACATAGTAAATGCTATGCATTTGGTGTCAAGCACCAAAATGTTGATCCAAAAGTTAAGGGAGGGTGGATGGGATAACTTCTTAGAAATTGTTAAAGAGTTTTGCACAAAGCATGAAATTGAAGTTCCTAATATGAAGTCTCCTTATATGGTAAAACGCAAACGCCATGATCAAGAAGGGTTTGATATTGAACGTCACTATCGGGTTGATATGTTTTACGCAGCCATAGATTCATAATTGTTGGAGCTGAATAACAGATTCGGTGAACAGATAATGGATCTTCTTACTCTTAGTGGTGCTTTGGATCCTAAGGACTCATATAAGTCTTTTAACATTGATGATATATGTTCTTTAGTGGATAAATATTACCCCTTTGATTTTATTGAGCAGGAGAAGGTGAGCTTGAGGTTTCAATTGCAACATTATAAGCTCAATGTTCTAAACCATCCAAAGTTGGCGAATTTTTCTACAATGGGTGAACTTTGTCAAAGATTAGCGGAGACGGAGATGTCAAAAGTGTATTCTTAGCTTGTTGATAAATTCATCCAACTTTTGTTGACTCTACCGGTTTCGACAGCAACAACCGAAAGGACTTTTTCCGCAATGAAAATTATAAAAACAAGGCTTCGCAATAAAATGGAGGATGAGTATGTTGCAGACAACCTTATTGTTTATATTGAAAGAGAAATTGCTAAAACTTTTGACTAAAAAGCCGTGATTGAGGAATTTATCTCGTTGAAGAAACATTGGGTACAATTCTAAGGTACTAACTTTAACTATTTTGTAATAATATATTTGTCTCTTCTATTATAATGCTTCATTGAATTACTACTCCGTATTATATTAAGGTTATAACTTATAATAATAATCGCCTAATTTTTTTTTGTTTAAATTATCGCCCCCCCAATATCAATTTCCTGGGTCCGCCCCTGATCGTAATTAAAGGGTTCATCATGAAACGCTGGTTCTGTAATTAGTAATTAGATATTTGAGTTATTAAATGACCTGGGGTATAGCATGCAGCCTTCCATCCATCTCGCTGTCATGCTTTGTTGACATAATCCGTTCTCTTATCTTCCTTATTCTACATATTTTCATACTCCGTACTACAATTGTTCATTAATAGTAATTATAATATTAACTATTCTTTTGCTTTTGCTCATTATTACTATATTACAAGACTAATTCATATTTTTGAAATATTTATTTGACCTATGAATCATACTATTAATTTATATAAATATATTTATAATTTTATTATATATTGTTAAGTTCCTAATAAGTCTAATGCTCATCGAAAGTGTTTTAATGCTCATAATAGGTCTGACGCACATTAAAAGTTCAATAATGCCCATTTAACAAAAATTCTGATTTTCATCTCAATAGATGAGGTTTGATATTCAATGAATATATTGTTATGTCAAACTAACAAACTTTGCGATTTTCATATTAAACTATTTTGTAAATTACGTATGCTCATCCGATACTGATCTTATGCTCATTTCTAAATGGCATATCAATGCATTTGCTTTAAAGTACTATTTTACATTAGGTTCACATATTGAATTTCATAGGAGTTGATTAGAAATATAATTTAATAAGTTTTTATAAAAGGAAAAATAACAAAAAGAAAGTGAATTAGAAGTTATGAAGCAGATATCACGATTCTGAATATTAGACTTCTAATACTCAACATAATATATCTGATGCTCATTAACAATTCATTAATGCTCATTCACCAGAAACCTTGATTTTCATCTCAATAGTGGATATTTGATGCTCAATTAAATGAGCATTTATGCAACTTTGATGAACATCAAGCCTGTTCTTTTGAGTATTAGGAGCCAAACGGTAAGCATCAGTGAACTCTGCTTCATACCTTATATATCAGTTTCTGTTTATTATTTTTTCGTTTATTAAAGTCTTAGGTTATGTCTAAATTTCAATTAATTTCAATATGTGAATCTAATGTAGTATGATATGTTTGAAATGTGCAACCTTTTAAAATGAGCATAAAACAGTACCAAATGAGCACACATTACTTACAAAATGAGTATAAAAAATTCAAAAGTTCATTTATATAATTGTATGTGCTCATTCGTTTTGGGCATTTTACTCATTTGAGCTTAACATAAAAGTCATTTCTGATGTGAATCTAATGTAGTATGATATGTTTGAAATGTGCAACCTTTTAAATTGAGCACAAAACATTACCAAATGAGCATACATAACTTACAAAATGAGTATAAAAAAATTCAAAACGCATTTGTGTATGCTCATTCATGTTGGACGTTATACTCATTTGGATTTAACATTAAACTCATTTCTATTATATTGTGCTCAATATTGATTTGTGTATTGATATGACATTTTAAAATGAGCATAAAACCAATATCAAATGAGCATGTGTAACTAACCAAATGAGCTATAGAAAAACAAAACATTAGTATGTAAAATATTTTATAATTGAATGAAGTATCTAAAATATTTTATAATTGAATAAAGATTAAAATAAAAAAAATTAAGAAAAAGAAAGAACTAAAGAAGGAAAAACGTAAAAGCAAGAAAAGAAGAACAGAAAAGACAAAAGAGAAAAACGTGTAATAGCAGCAACTAGCGGTCATCCATCCAGTGAGCAGAAGACCACACCGTCACTCCGTGATTCTCCTTCATCAACCGAGCAGAAGATCCAGCAAGCAGTAGACATCCATCCGTCGGCGTCTCGTTCATCAACTCCCAGAATCTCAGAGAACACCAGCTTGAAGCCACCGAATTAAATCTCAGATCCCTCCCAATCCACCGATCTCTTCCTCCGGAATTTCAATTAATTGCAAAAATACCCGGTTGTACGGTGAGAACCGTACAACCGGGTGTACGGTATAATTTACCCAATTTGGGTGTTTTGAATAGAATTACACATATTAAAACATAGACTTTTTCATTAATCTTGATACGATTTGAAGATAAAAGAAAACAAAGGAAATGGAGTGCATGTTTAGAGAGAGAGAGAGAAAAAAGAAACGAAGAGAGAATATTTTTTATATTTTTAGTGTTTTTGAATAAGAAAAAGCACCATTTATAAAATAAAAGGTATTAAGAATAGTTGATCATCGAGGACGGTCTCCCCGCAAAGCTCCTTGCCTGCATAGGATTTAGTTTTTGTGCGGCCAGCTTTTCCCTTGGCGTTGGGATGAAAAAGCTTGTTTCTTGGCTTTGAATTATTGATCAATATCTAAGGTACAATAGTGATTAGGGGAAGTTCGACATAGTAGTCTTACTTGTGCTTGGATCAATGCTTGCAGCCGCGACAACGCCCGCAACGGCGACCGCTTCACTTGTGATATCACCAACGGTGACAATAACGTCATCTGTTTTGGTCTTTGATCTTTTGGTCCTGGAGGAAGAAGATGAAATGTTGATGGTCCGGACTCTTCTTGAGCTGCAACCATGGAGTGAACGGTGACAACTAGGGTTTGCTTTAGTTTTATTTCAAGTTTTATTTTTACTTCCATAGACTAATTACCTTATTTTTGGAATGTTGTTGTTAGTGGCAGTGTTAAGTTATCTAGTTTTAGCTATAATCAGAAGTATTGAGATCTCTACAGCCATTAATTGCTTGAACCCATATGTTCAGTGAAATGTTTCGCTCGATTTTGGGTGAACTTTTCTATGTCTAGTCAGAGATTGAGGAGATATTTTGACTATTATGAATCTAGGAGACTAGGAAAGTGGTAAAGATTACGATGACTTTAAAGGTCAAAAAGAATTCTATGTTGCTCGTTTGGTAGTCGGCGATTCACGCTGCTTTTTTAAAGATGACCGTCTCAGTGTCTAATTGTAGGACGTTTCTTGAGTATAGATGAGTTCGTTAGAAGATAAGTGGTGGATTTTGAGCTATTGATTGGTTGCTATTCTTTTTTTCGTTTGATAATTTAATATAATTTCTTTTCTTTTCAAACAAAAATGTTTCTTTTTATGACAATTTTTTGGAGAAAAAAACAAGCCTTCAATCTGTCATGTTTCTTCGCCTGTTATCTATTTTTAGTGCTATTCCGGCCAAACTTTTAGTGGGACTCGCTCAAATTATTCCCCTCTCCTACAAGAAGTAATCTATTTCACACCATTTTCTCTTATGAATGTCTCTCCTAATTCTGTAGAAAATAAACCATAAAGACATGCGTAGTAACTTGTATCACGCGTAGACGGTGGTTTGAAAAATCAAAAGTGAAAACACGAAAACGCAATGTTCCATACATAAAAAATAAAATAAAAAGGACTATGTATACTTCGTATAAAGAAGGATCAAGGCGAAGCACATTTTAAAGCTGTTGAGCATTGTTTAGTGTCCCTATTTGAGACATTTGATTTCTAAAGTGACCTACTGAGCTCACTATGGTCAAACTTTACCAGCTAGCCTATATGCCTAATAATACATTTTTTAGTTTTTATGTGGTTTTGTTATATTTTTAGCCTTTGCAGCAATGGGGTAATGATGATGATGAAGGAGCAAAAACATGAGGGTGTCTTTCACTGTTGCAGATTCTACAAGAGAATTGGACCTGAGTTCGTGTATCCACCATAACTGGGCTTTTGGTCACAGTTCAAGAATGGTCCAGATGGACCTTTGAACAATAGGACTGCTTGTAAAGTTTGGACTCATCGGCTGGGCTGACAATGTCTCAACTTCCTTGATCCCCTAGACGACCTAAGGTCATATGAAGAGAAAGCAAAAGGCATCAAGCTTTATAATTGTACTCCAAGCAAGAGTGTCGCAAGGGAGCGCCTTGGATTCAACTCCAAGCAAAAATTTGGTATGAAGCATCACTCTCTTTCCATTAGTGTGAGATCAAAGCTCAATTTATATCCTCCCAGATAAGTGTATGGTCAGTTCGGGGGGGGAGGGGGCTCAAAGATGAGGTGTCATCCGTTTTTTACGAGAAAGCAAAAGGCATCAAGCTTTACAATCGTACTTACGTAGTATGTATGTCACCGATATTTGTATTGCAATTTATAGATATAACCGAATTCTTATGTAAACTACGTCTCGGTATAGCTATCAATCAATATTTTGTACTCCCTTTGTATTAAAATAAGTATTCAAGAAGGCTTTTCACGTAGTTTAAGATAATTTATAGGTTAATTTGTACACTTTTTAAAAAAATAGGAGTTTTTTTATATCTTTAGCAGTACGGTTTACTTTATTAAAGTGTATTATAACTGCTTTTGGAGTAAATTTATTTCCACAAATGAGTGTGAGACACTTGTTTTGGTAGGCCCAAAAAACAATGGGATACCTATTGTGATAAAGAGGGAAGTACCTCATAACTTATAAGTTTCAGACACGGCATCACATTGAGTATTAATGCATCACTATTTAGATGCTAAGAAGTGGTCCAGTAAAGCCAATATGCGAGGTCGATCGATTCAAAAATGTATCACTTTCACAACAAAACGAATGTTTTTGTAAATCAATACATCAACTTGTACTCACTACCATCAATTCTCCTGGAGAAAACATTTACAGCCTATTTGGCGATATTGACTTCGGTTAAATCGACTGAATTTGCTGAAATTGATAAAATTATGGTTGAAATGGTTAAAATGTTAAATTAACGAAATATGGTGAATTATGAAATTATATTTAAAATTTCCTTTTTGATAAAATTAAGAAATTTGAATTAATGTTTAGATAAAATGGTCATCTACAATAGCTTAAGCCAATTTAATCCTAAAAAGAATCTTAACATTACTTATTTTACTTATTACACAATTTAGCGCATAGAATTAAAAGTTAACAAAGAGGCTCTTAAGATGATTTTAATTGGACTAAAGTTTTATGGTCTGACTTTATTTGGTCTGAACTAGTTTGATCTAGTATATGTCAAATCTATGTGTATATTACAATTATCAAAATTTAATCTGGTGTAGTCTGTTTAAGTCTGGTCTAGTCGGGTCTAATTAAATTTGGTCCGGTTAGACTGGAGTTCGTATGAGAGTATGAGATTGACGTGTGAAGCAAATCTTATTCTCAAAAACTTCCTATTCTCAAAAACATGTGGCTCGCAGGGGGATTTTTCTTGAAGACAAAAGGCTCAGAAGACCTGTGTAATGGACCCCTCTAATAACCCCTCCTTCCATTTATTAGAGATTTACATCATTTATCTAGGAATTGAAGAAGAAACTTCAAAAGATAAGATGATAGCCTGTAATTGTTGATCAACCGCATGGAATTGCTAAATTAGTTCCTCCGTATTTTGACCTACAAGTAGGGGCAACCCATTTTTGGCAGTGGGTTCAGCCCCGCACCATTTTAGTCCCTCAGTTCACACTTCTTTGCTAACGAGTACACCACTGTGCAAAAGACAAATCCTGCTTGTTTAATTTTTTCAAAGTAATATGCTTCCTATTTACTACGTGTGTGTATGTTAGTATGTATATATACTATATACAGAGTATTATACTCCGCATTTATATATATAATAAAGGTATGTATGTGTACGTGTATATATATAAACAAAGATGTGCACTCCACTTAACTGAACTGCCCTTACCATAGCCATATTTCTAAATAATTTATGTCTCACAAAAAGAACACCTCATTAGCTCTTAAACCCACCTTTATAAGTAGCAAGAATAACCTCACCTGACAATCCTGGCATAGCTACTGGTACTAGCTAGCTGATACTTAGTTGTGTAATTGTGTTCTTTTGAATTACACAAAAAGAGAGACTAAAACGAAATGGAAGACCAATGTAGCCCTCTTGCCATGCCTTTCTTCTTCTTTGAAGAGGAGGTAACTTCTTCAAGCCATTCTTTTCAATGTCCTTTTTTAAATGTTATTTTGTGGAGGTACATATAATAGCAGTATCAAAGAGTAATAGGCTAATAGCTGAGGTGTTGACAGGCAATTGAGGAGTTGAAGCAGGGTTTGTTATACACAACCTTGGAGTTAGAGAAGACAATCATTTGTGCCAATGATGAGATTTCTAAGAAGGATCAAGAGATCTTAGACCTCAAGAACCTTTTGGCGGGAATTGTCAAGGAAAGAGATGAATTCAAAGAGAAATGCGGGAAGATAGAATCAGAAAATTACCTCCTCCAGGAAAAGCTGAACAGGCATTTTCCCAAACACCTGATCGGCATTGCAGAGGCCGCCACAGGGCAATCCACTGTTACTACAACGACGAGCACTAATGAAGATCAGCGAACGCCATCGTCCTCCGATTCTCACGGGAACAACGCCGTCGCTTTCGTTCCGCCGCCGGCGTCCGTTGACGCCACCGATAAGATATTGCCGAAGCTGCCGCTCCCGGAAAAGGGGAAATTCTTGAAGGCTGTAATGGAAGCGGGGCCGTTACTCCAGACGCTTCTTGTGGCCGGGCCTCTGCCTGAGTGGCAACGCCCGCCGCCGTATCAGCTCAAGTCAATTGACATCCCGCCGTTCACATTGTCTCCCACCGCCACGCAGAGACGGCTGCTCCACCGGGAATCTGCCCTCAGCGGTGGCGGTGGCAAGAAGAGGGCGGCTGCAGATGCTGGTTGTGGCTCCTCATCATCATCTCCCTCAAAGTCCCGAAGAGTGTCATCATCCACCGCCATTATCTCTACTACTTAGTGCTCGGCCATGACGTTTATTTCCCTGCATTCCATTTTTATTATACTATAGAGTATAATATTAATTATTATTATTATTATTATTATTAAGGAAATTAATTTTCGAGGAGTATTTTAATATTGTGATCATATGTTTTTGAGATATTACCCGAAATAGGACTAAAAGAGTTTGAAAATTCCAAAATAAGACTGTCATGTTTTTATTCCCAAAATAAGACTAATTAATGCCATGTTTTGGCAGTATCAGACTTCAAACATGACAGTATTTTCCAAACTTGACAGTAATTACTCCTATTTTGGGAATAAAAACATGACAGTCCTATTTTAGAATTTTCAAACTTTTTTAGTCCTATTTCGGGAACTTTCCCTATGTTTTTTGTTTCACAAATGTAAATTTATAATGTTAAGTAAATAATTTAAAAATACTTTAAGCATTTTTAAGTGTGCAATTAATAATATAAATTTATTTATTAATGTTGTTTATTTCAAATATTGAAGCTTAAATTATAATAATTTCATCCTTATAAATGTCCAAAGTATTTTAAATTGTATATTTTAACATTATAAATTTACATTTGTGAAAGAAAAAATATATTATGAGGGTGAATTGGTCCTATCTAGAAATAACTCAATGATAGTCGTATTTTAGAAATTTTTTCACCATCACCCTTGTTAAATGTATTGCTAATTTTGCTACCTCGTACGTAAATGTCAAAATTTCATGCAAGTAGTAAATATGTCATCACATGACACATGGCCTATGGGATTTGTATAAATTTATTATTTGCCTTGCTATATCGTCTTTGATATTAATTACTTTGTAGCATAATAATTATTAGTGGCCTTTTTCTTTATCTTTCAACCTTGCTGATGAAGAATATGATGAAGTTTTTTCTTATTATCATTTAGAAATGTCTGCGATACTCCTTCCGTCCCGGAAACAAGTTCTCAGTTTGACTTTCACACATTTTTAGGAATTAAATTTAATGAGGATTAAATTTTACTGTTTTGACATTGTTTCGACACTGTTTCATCACTGTTTGACATTGTTTTGCACTGTTTTGATGTAGATAATTTTCTAAATAAAGAAGTGGGAAGTTTATTTTGGGACATCTAAATAAGGAAAGTGGGAACTTGTGTCTGAGACGGAGGGAGTACTAACTTGAAAGTAAGAGGAAATAATTCTCTAAACCTCTTGTACATCTTGATAAAATCTTCATTGAAACTATCACATTTAAACTTGTCATCAAGTCATCGACTACACGTATATTACACATACATCTAGGACATCCATTAAAAAAAGACCTTTCTAATGAAACATAAAGACTCCATAGTTGGTCAGACAAAGAGTTAGCTTATTCTGATTATTATTTATTATGGCAGATTTAATTTTGAATTTGATTAATTAACTAAGTTAATTAATTGATTTTGATTTAAATGAAAGAATGCAATATATTAATGAAAGGATGTGTTGGTATGTTGCCAACAGATACAATTTGTCGTTAACATCCTATCATTGTCATTCAAGCAACCTTATAAATAAAGATGAAGGGGCCATACGAAAATAACAATCTGATCCTCCCATCTTTTTTGTAAAAAATCTACTCATAGAGAGAATTTTTTTAATGCTACCATAAAATTCTTATGTTAGGAAAATCTTAGGGGCAAATTAGCCTTAACCTGTAGCATTAAAATAGTGGGGGCTAATATTATTACCTTAAGGACACTGATTTATCACATCTCTAAGTTTGGTTTCATCTGCAATCCCACAACTATAATTTCTAACACTTTCTTGATTGAGACTTCTAATATAGTACTGCTTTAGCAATCACAAGATATTTGGTAACTCAAATAAACTCGTATACTTTAAGTGAATATATATAGGGTGCGATTCCGGTGAGAATAATGTGTCAGGAGAGAAATGAGAATAAAATCTAACATTTAATTTTATGAAATTAAAGGTTAAGATTGAATATAAATTACTGTGATAGGTTGGTAATTAAATTGAATTTTAAATGTCAATTATTATTATTATAATAATGATCAATAATGATCAACGATTTTAATATGGAGGGCAAAAGTGTAAAGCTCACTATCATTTAATTTAAAGAATAAGGCATCATGGTTCATGTTTCCATGCATTTAAGATCATTAAATATAATACTCTCTAAAATTTCAGTTTATTATTTTCCATGATAGCTGATGTTTCAATTCACGTTTCACATATTATGTACATTCAAAATATTCACTTAAATTTATTGACCGTGTATGTGCTCTTTTAGTTGATTCAATTTGCACTTTGGAATCCATAAGTTTGCACCAGATCAAAATAAAATATTACGAAAGTGCTAACGTGCACTTGCAATCATGCACATGTCTTTAAAACTTTTGCAATAATAGGTGTTATCTATTTCTTTTTGTGACTTTGCACATGCTAACGTGCACTTGCAATGATGCACATGCTATATGCATCTTCATCAAAATTTGTAAATTTGTGTGTTATCTTTAACGTGAAAGCATGCAATTTGTCATTGCAATTTTTTTTTAACTATGATGCACATTTGTTGTTAACATAATTCACTTCTTCAAAAATTTGAAGAACGAGGTCATATATTAAATGTGCATCGATGAAGGAATATTGATGCATTATATTTATGTATCGCAATAATTAACTCAAAACTTTTCATAGATGCACTTTTATTTAGAATTTTTGCAACGTTGATTACAGTCATAGTTAAGTGTACCATATTTTATTCTTCATAGTTCTTTTGTAGACATGTTATAATTCATTATTGGTACACTACAAAAAAACACGGAGTTAGTCACGGATTTAGTCACGGACCGTAGTATAAAAAATCCGTGACTAACTCCGCTAGTCACGGACTTTGTCCGTGACTAACTCCGTGACTGTTTGGGCGTGACTAATTCTAGTCACGGTCATTTTATCCGTGACTTAGCGTAGTCACGGCTTAGTCACGGACCGTTTCCGTGACTAACTTGTCACCGGAATAACCACACCGGCGACTTAGTCACGGGCCTTTTCCGTGACTAATATAGTCACGGACAAATCCGTGACTAAACTTTCAAATTTAAAAAAATGAACCGCCAAATGTTACGGTTTAAATTTTCAAATTTCAAATTTTAGTCACGGACTTGATCCGTGACTACTTTTTTATTTTTTAAAAAAAAAATTAAATTTGAAATTTTATATAACTTTTTTAAAATCGGTCTAGAATTTAGTCACGGCTCGGATCCGTGACTAAAGTTTTTTTTTTTTAAAAAAAAAGTTTTTTTGTTTTATAAAAAAAATAAATTTTTTTTTAATTATTCTTTAGAAAAGTTTATTTTAAAAAATATTTGTAGAATAGAAGTAATAAACGACTACTAGAACACACATTTCATAACCAAACAGACTGAAATAAAAGTAATAATAAGCACAATAGAATTATAGTAAATAAACAATGTTCAAATAAAAATGTATATGATTTACAAGCTCCTCCGATTACCATTATGATAATATCTAGAATCATCATATAGGTAATCTTCTTCGGTCTCATCTTCTCGGTTGTCTCCAGCTTGGCCTTCTCGATTGCCACCGCGACTGCCTCCTCCGCGACTGCCACCTCCGCGACTGCCACCTGCTTGGCTGCCTCCAGATGTTTGAAACAGGTTGTGAAAATTGATATCCTGAATAGAACCAAATGAAGGCAACCCGGTAGCAGAGTTGGTACGGAAATAACCGCCCATGTGCGGAACTTGAGGTGTCTGCTCGGGGTGCAGTACATACGGCTGAGGCTGAGGCTGATTCCGAATTCCGGCGCTGAGGATCCGTTCCATCTCTTCCAGCCGGGCCCTTGTTTCTTCATCTTTTTTGCGTTGCTCCTCCAAGGCGCGCTGCTGCTCAGCCAAGGCCCGATGCTGCTCCTCCATCTCCCGCTGCATTTGAGCGATACGCGGATCCTCTCCGCGCCTTGATCGGGAAGATGAAGCACCGCTGCGGTCGTACAAGATCCGTTGCCCCTCAGCCCCCATGCACGGGACCCGGCCCTTGTACACCCCAACTGCCTCAAAGATGGCATCATCCTCCACATCAGAATCAATCTCATCCTCCTGAGTCAAGCCTAATTCTGCCCGCCTCTTCTCAACATTTGTGTTATACTTTGACTACATGTACAAAAATTGTTAATTTAATGTTACTCAATTTGATTTTGAATGGAAATAAGTAACAAAATAGTGTTACTTACTTCGATTTCAGCGAGGCGGGGTGGCAGATCGGCATCGGACTCATCGCCGTGCTTTGTCCAGCAGTGCTTGATGACCTTGAGAATTGAGACCTTCTTCTTCTCAGGCCCCGACTACAATTTGGAAAAAAGGCTTAAGATCCATAATTAATTGTTAAAATAAAGGGTTGTAATTGTGTAAAGTTTTTTGAAAAATACTTACAAGATCTTCCTTATGTCTACTCTGAGGTTTGCGGCCCCCATGCCATTGGGTTTCTAAGGCTTTCTCGGACATCCGGTTTTTCTTACCGGATTGACTTCTTGCCAAGAAGTTTGGATCAGAAGACCAGTGACGGACGAGGTTAGCCCACACCTCATCCGAACACCATCCAGGCTTTACCCCGCTCGTTCGGGCACGCCTAAAAGTAGGACGAAGCCAATTTGAAATCCTAGCGTTATACGCTCTAAGAATAGCTGGACCTTGGGCTTCAGTCCATCGAAACCGACCCTTTATAAAAAACAATTAAATTAATTTATCTTTTATTAAATGTTACGTTAATACAATTACGCAGAGAAAATTCATTTTTTTACCTTGAAAAGGTTCCACCAAAGTTCACGAACCTTGGGGTCTACTTCTGTGTATGCTGCCCAGTTTCCAAGAAAGTGTCCTCCAATTATGACTTTGATTTGGTCCAACACTTCTTGATCGCTTCAGAAAATTAAGATTATTTATTTATTAAAGTTTTGATTACATTATGATACATTGAAAAAATTATTTCACGTTAGATAAAATTCATAGTTACTTACTTCGCAACCATGTGGGGCGTCACCCAAAGCGCGTTTTCATTGTTGCGCTCAGCTTCGGTTAAGGGCACATAGTTTGGGCGGGTACGCGAGGTTGATTGTTCATTGCTCATCTAAAATATATTAATTTATATTTTTAAATATTAGTCTAATCATTATAGAAGATCAAATTTTTATACATTTATCAATTGAAAATGTGTAAAACATATTAAACTGTGTGTAAGTTTAATATGAGGGGTGGTAATTTTATAAATTGTTATAAAATGTAACATGTTAAACTTTAGGCAAGTTTAATTTTTTTTTTATTAAACTGTTTTTTATCAAACTGTTTTTCATTAAACTGTTTAATAAAAAAACAGTATATTGTTAATGTGTTTTTAATAATCTATATTTTATATTTAACTTCGAAAAACAGTTTCGATTGTCTTAATTAATATTTTATAATTAACATGTTAAACTTTTTTGGAAGTTTAACATGAGGGGATATTTTTGAATGTTAGTATGATCATAATAGAAGATCAAATTTTTATACAAGTTTTATCAATTAAAAATGTGTAAAACATTTATTTTCGTACATGTTAAAAAATATATTTTTTTGAATTTTCGTACTATTTTATAACTTTTCGTACTATGTTTTATAAAACCGTTTATATACAAAACCGTTTTTATACAAAACTGTTTTTATATAAAACTGTTTTATTTAAAAAAAGTTTTATAAAAAAACAGTGTATATAAAAACAAAAATTATACAAAAAAAGTTTTATATAAAAAAGTTTTATAAAAACAGTTTTATATAAAAACAGTTTTATATAAACAGTTTTATTAAAAACTGTTTTTTTATTATTTCACTTTTTAATAAAAATTGTTGAATAAAAAATCTGTTTTTCATAAAAAATGAAAAACAGATTGTTTTAAACTTCAAAAATGATTAATATTTCACTTTTTAATAAAAAAAGTTTTTATTAAACGGTTTAAAAATAAGTTATCTATTAAACTGTTTTTATAATCTATATTTTATATTTTATTTTGGAAAGCAGTTTTTATTGTTTTTTATTAAAATCTGATTTTATTTGATTGCAATCTGTTAATATTATACTGTTTTTTAAACTGTTTTTTATTAAATTGTTTTTTATCAAACTGTTTTTTTTTAAACTGTTTTTTTTTGTCAAACTGTTTTTCATTAAACTGTTTAATAAAAAACAGTATATTATTAAACTGTTTTTTATAATATATATTTTATATTTTATTTCGGAAAATAGTTTTTAATGTCTAAATTAATATTTTATAATTAACATGTTAAACTTTTTTGGAACTTTGACATGAGGGGGTATTTTTTAAATAATTCGGAAATAATAAATTTGATTGATGATAAAATAATAATAATCCTAACAATGTCTAAATAATTCATGCATAAGTCCGAAATTAAATCATGCATTTGATCGAAAAAATTAAACTTATCAACTTATACTTAGGCATGCATATTAAACTTATACACAAAAAATTATACTTAGGCATGCATATCAACTTATACTTAGGCATGCATATTAAAATTAAACAATGCATAAGTCCTAAAATTAAATCATATTTAGGCATGCATATTAAACTTATACACAAAAAATCAAATTGAATCAAACTATATCTAAAGCATGCGTATTAGAAATCAAACAAAAAAGAAAAAATAAATTTTATCAACTTTGAGCATGCAAATTAATATTGTAATTCGAAATTAAAACAAAACTAATAATCGTGGAGAGATTAATATTGAGCATGCAAATTAATATTGTAATGTGAAATTAATATTACAATATTACTAAATTAATATTGTAATGCGAACATAATAATAACATGCATTTGTGTGTATAAACGTAAACACATATACACATAATCATATTAAATGTATATACACATAAATATGTAATTGTAGAATACATCATTAGGGCATTCAATTATAAACATGCATTTGAGTACATAAACATGCATTTGTGGGTAAAAAATTAATTGAGAAAACATAACCTTGATGTGGAGAGAGAGGTGCGAAAAAAAAGGAGTGGTGGACGGTGGCGGTGAACGGCGGCAACCAGCGGCGGACAACGGCAGTGCACGGAGGACGGCGGCGGCGCTGCACTCAGGACGGCGGCGGTGGAAGGGGAAGTTAGAAGGGTAAGAGTTTGAGAGGAAAATAGGGTTTGGAAGCGTAGGTTTGAAAAAAATCGCTAAGTGTTAGTTTTATATGACGAAGTAGTCACGGTTTTAGTCACGGATATAGCCGTGACTAAACCCTTCGTATTCAGCGAAATCAGCCACGCGGCATTAGCCGCCTTTGACCGGTTTAGTCACGGTTTTATCCGTGACTAAGACCGTGACTAATTCAAATTTTGAATTTAGTCACGGTTCTAGTCACGGATAAAACCGTGACTAGACCGGCGGCCCTGACACTTCTCCGGCTGCCAGACTGACAGGTTAGTCACGGAATTATCCGTGACTAAGACCGTGACAACTTGAATTTTTTTTGTATAAATCATCTTTCTCCGGCCCAAGAGTGAACTGTAAAAAAAATGGCTAATAGAGGTCCAATTGACTGGGATTCGATGTGTAGAGATATGAAACGACTTAAGCTGATTACAGAGCTTATGGAGCCGAAAACCGTGGAAGCATACGAGAGAATCAAGGAGTTGATGTCTAGACCCCTTGAAAGTTTTGGCGATTATAAAGATGAAGAATCCGACTCGTTGGGCAAGTCAAAAGCAAGAAATTTGTGTCGGATGCTTCAGCGTGCACAAGAAGTTTCAGAGTATATGGACCCGATCAACGAAGAAGCTCGAATGAAAATTCAGGAGTTGTGGGCTAGGCCTCTTGAAAGTTTCCGATTGAGGAATGAATAATGTTAGTTAGGTTAATGTGATAAATAAATCTATGTTAGTTGTTTGATAAATAATATGTGACAATTTCATTGTGTGTTTTGTATTTATCTTTGAAATTTGATAAATAAATCTCTGTTAGTTGTTTATTAATATCTAAATTTATTATAATATTCAGATTAGTAAAAGTAAATTACTTTTTTTTTAATTTTCGAATTTTGTTAATTTTCGAATAGACTTAGAATTATTAAAATTAATTTTCGAATTTCGAATTATTAAAAATTATTAAAATAAATTTTCGAATTTAGAAAAATCAAAAATAATATTTGAATTTTCGAATTTGAAAATAAAAGAATATAATATAGAGTAATTTCATATTTGGTATTGGGTAAATTTAAATTTTCAAACTTCGAATTGTGAAAAATTTTATTTTGAATTTATAATATGGATATAAAAAACTTGTTGTGGTTGAATTAATATGGAGTAATTTTTTGTTCATAAATAATAATGATAAAGATAGAAAAAAATTCAAATATTGTTGGAGTAATATAATGATGAAGGAATCTGCACAAATATTAGAAGTCAATAAAATTGAAATTACAACAGCACAATTATTCGCTATCAGAATCGTCATTTTCTACATATACAGTATCTTCTTCTGTATCTGAACCGTCTATCCATTCACCTTCTTCCTGATATTGAGCGTTTTGTTGTGCTACATACATTTCCTCAATTTCGCGCTCAGATGGAATGGTTGGGTCCGGAAGGTGCGTTTCTGGCATGACTTCAACACGTCCGCCATTTGGATCACTTAATTGGATGTCATAGTTGACCGTCTCAACAATAGGCGGAGGTTGGAAAAATTGTTGCTGAAAAGCATCTAGATCAACGTCCTTGTGTTGAGTTTGTGATTTTATTTTGTTCGGACGGACAGGACATGCACACACCCAAGGATTCTGTGTCCGCCTTGTTGAAGGATATTCTGCATAATAAATCTGCGCTGCTTGTTGGGCGAGTATGAAAGGCTCATTTTTCGGGTACACACGAGACTGGTTGACGTCAATCATATTATACTTCGGATTTTTGCGCACGCCACGTGTGGGGTCGACCCATGTGCAACGGAACAGAACGCATGTCAATTTTTTCGCACCAGAAGGCATCTCAAGTTCCAGAATCTCCTGCAGGACACCAAAAAAATTGGTTTCCGAGTTATCATAACCGATGGTCGGGACACATAACCCGCTGTTCGTTGTTGGTCGGCCCTCTCCGTAATCGGCTGTGTGATATGTGTAACCGTTTATCACATATTGCCGCCACACTTTGGCACTGGCACTAGGGCCCCACGCTAATGATACTAACAAAGGGTCCTCAATCCCACGACTATTGATCTGTAAATATAAACATGATAATAACATTAGGTAAATATTGAAAAATCTTACTTAATAATATATATATAATTAATGTGTGTGTATATATATACCTGATACTTGTACCAATTTACAAAATCAGAGTCTACCAATGCATCAATTTGATTCTCAGGAAAGGCTGATAAAGAAGCTCTGAATTCACTGTGAATTCAAAAATAAAAAAATTATAAATTATCTACAAATTTAATTGATAAGTATTACAATTATAACTACAAATTTAACTTACTGATAAAACGGTGAAATTTCTGGACAATTCATGAGGATATAAGTATGTGCAATTTGCAATTCCCCACCCAGGATGTATCGTTGTGTCGCAGCACCTTTACCTCTGCCTGGGTAATTGAAGATGGAAACTACATTTTCATATAAATCCTCGCCAATGTCATCGTTCCGGGCAGGTCTCTTCCTTCTGGTGATGACGTCACGCTCGAAGTAAAAAGACGAGAACGTTGAGATTTCTTGTTGAAGATACGCTTGACAAATTGAAGCCTCAACGTGTGCCTTGTTTGTCACTTTCTTTTTCAGCTCTCCTAGAAATCTGCAATAATGCAATATAACAACGGTACACATGTTAACAGTTATTGTGAAATAAATATTCTTTTTTTAAATGAAATTGTTACTAACCTTTCAAATCTGTACATCCAGCGATAGAAGACGGGCCCAGCGGTCAAAGCCTCATACGGAAGATGTATTATAAGATGTTCCATTGTATCGAAAAACGATGGAGGCATTATTTTTTCTAGATTACACATCAGAATGGGAACAGAATCTTGTAGTCTCCGGAGGGATGCCGCATCCAAAACGCTGGAACATATCGATTGAAACAACAAACTGATTTCAGTAATGCAGGACCATACGTGTTCAGGAAGCATCTCTTTTAGTGCAATTGGTAGAAGTCTTTGCATTATTACATGAGCATCGTGAGTTTTCATGCTCGTCGTCGTGGTAAGTTTGTTCATGTCTACGCATCTAGACAAGTTGGAGCAGTAGCCATCTGGAAACTTCTGAGACGCAAGCCATTGTAATATTGCTGCCTTTTGTGGTTCTGTGACCTGGTAGACTGCTTTTGGAACTTCCTTGCCCTGATATTCTAGATCAACAGAAAGTTCGGGTCTATCACACCAAATAGTCATATCTTTCCTAGCTGCAAGACCGTCTTTAGTTTTGCCTTTCAAATCCATCACCGTGTTAAATATATTGTCAAAGACGTTCTTCTCAGTGTGCATGACATCTAAATTGTGACGGATGAGAAGGTCTTTCCAATAAGGCAACTCCCAGAATATGCTCCTCTTTGTCCACTTATGGGTATCACAATACCCATATGGCTCTTGGTTTGGCTCTTCCATAGCCGTAGGAAAACGTCGAACCCGGTTATAAATTTCTTCACCGGTCAATCTCGAGGGTGGGCTCTCTCGTACCGCTCTGCCTCTAATGAAAGACTTCTTGTCCTTTCGATATCGGTGCCTTTCCGGGAGAAACTTGCGGTGACAATCAAAGTAACTTCCTTTTTTGCTGTAACTCAGCCAGTTGGCACCTGATTTCTCCATACATATCGGACATCCCATCAAACCGTGTGTGCTCCATCCCGAAAGCATGCCATAGGCAGGGAAGTCGCTAATGGTCCAAATGATGGCAGCTTTCATGATAAACATTTTATCTGATGAAACATCATAAGTTGGTGTCCCAACGGCCCACAGTTCTTTCATCTCCTCGATAAGGGGTTGGAGATAAATGTCTATCTTTCGCCCAGGATCCTTGGAACCCGGACAAATTAAAGACAAAAATATGAAATGACTTTTCATGCACATGTCGGGAGGGAGATTGTAAGGAGTTAACATGACCGGCCAACATGAATAGTTCTTGCCAAACCTGCCAAAAGGAGCAAATCCATCTGAGCACAATCCCAGCCGCACATTTCGTGGCTCCATAGCAAACTGAGGATGACAGCGGTCAAAGTGTCTCCAGGCTTCACAATCCGAAGGGTGAGCCATCATACCCTCGTTGGTTTCGTGCTCAACATGCCATGTCATGTGTTTCGCAGTAGCAGTCGAAGCGTACATCCTCTGCAGTCGAGGAGCTATTGGGAGGTAATACAGTTTAGACAGTGCAGACCTATGTCGTGGTTTCTTTTTACCTTGACGAACAGGTTTGTATCTGTCTCCACCACAGAACTTGCAGAACTCAAGTGCCTCATCCTCCTTCCAGAACAACATACACCCTTCCGGGCACGCATCAATTTCAACACAAGGTAGCCCCAACTTAGACATTAACTGCTTCATGTGGTAATATGAATCCGGAAGGGTATGATCTCGCGGTAGCATCCCTCCTACTGACTGCAAGACTCTATTCATGCAAGTTTCAGGGAGACTGTATTCGGCTTTTATGTTCATGAATTCAGTAACGGCGGATAGCTGAGAGTATCCCTCACAATCAGCATACAGAGGTTGGTCGGCAGCTTTTAGAACATCCTGAAATCTCTCAGCCAAACCTTCATCCACATAAGGTTGATAAAATGTCGGATTTTCATCCGCATCTTGTTGATACGAGGTTGAGGCTTCAGGGGGGTCGTTAGGTGGTTGTGGGGGGTTGAACTGAGACATCGGTACACCGTATGCGTCATATACCATTTGTTGGTCCCACCTCATTTCAGCACGGTCTCCCCACGCACTCATCTCTGGAGGGACGTAACGAGACGAACCTACCGTTTGTGGTATAACAGATGGATCCAAAGGTTCGCCGTGAGAAGTCCAATTATAATAATTGGGAACAAAACCGACCGCGTACAAATCATACCCAACTTCGTGTGGGTCTTTAAATTTGAGATTTTTACACTTTGAACATGGACATCTTATTTTATCACCACTCATATAAGCCGGATGTTCAAGTGCAAATTCAATAAATTCCCCAACTCCCTCGAGAAAATTTGATTGCATTCCATACAATACCGCATCTTTATCATACATCCAACTTCTATTTTGTTTATACATTATGCCTGAATATTATAATAAAAAAGTATACACGTTCAAATACCAACAATAATACTAACAAATTTTAAGTGAGTTATTTCACTAAATAATCAACTAACTAATTTTCACTAAATTAAATGAAATGCACACAATTCACAACAATAATTCACAAAATATAAGTAATTACCTAATACTTAAATTTAACTAATATTACAAAAAATTTAAGTAATTTATTAACACTACATCACTACGCTTACAAACCTAACAGTTTAACTAATTTTATGACATTACTACGCTTACAGTTGAATATGTTGTTAATTAATTAACAACATCACTAATTTAATAATTTTAATAATTTAAATTGAACCAGCTAATTCTAAATAAAAATAATAATTCAAATAACATACCTTAACTGCATAAATGGGGAAAATGATAGAAGACAGACTACATCCTTTGATCTTTCAAACAGATACTGTATATACTGGGAATGAATTCGTGTGGTTCTGTTGAATGAATGAGCTGCTCCTGCATATATAAAAAATGTAGTCACGGACTTAGTCACGGATTTGTCCGTCACTAAGCAAAACCGTGTCCATTACGCGTCCGATCCGTGTTAATGACATGTAAATGACGTGTTAATCAAAGTAGTCACGGACATAGTCACGGACATGGCCGTGACTAAATTTATCCGTACATAATACCGTTGAGGGAGGATTGATTTATGGAGATAAAAAATTATTTTTTAAATTTAGTCACGGCTATAGTCACGGATGTGGCCGTGACTATGTCGCCGGAGTAAAACAAGCCAGGTCGGAAAAACAAACGGGCAATCGGAGGATGTTAGTCACGGACAAATTTCCGTGACTACGCGTAGTCACGGCTGTAGTCACGGTCAAATCCGTGACTAATTTTTTTTTTGAATTTTCGTGAATAATCCGTGACTAGTCCGTGACTAGGCTAGTCACGGACCGAATCCGTGACTACGGTCCGTGACTAAACGAGTGTTTTTTTGTAGTGGTACACTTATGAAGGGGAGATAATTTTACACGACCACCTTCGTCTTTTTAATAGCTCTAGACATAAGACTTTTATTGACGTTATTCTTCATTTTCTTTATTGGTGTAGAGTCAAATGCATCACTCTCTCCTACATCTAGCTCTCGGACCAACAAGTGTATGACACCATCACCTTCCATAGCATCAAGCATTGGGGTCAAATTTTCAACATCACTTGCATCCGTAGGATTCTTCATCAAAATCATATTATTGTTAACCTTATCCCCGATAAGGTTAACTTTGTGGTCAAAGAAATAAGCCTTGGTATCGATCAAGTTTGATAAGGTTAACCAAATCCTTTCGCTTCCTCAACATTCTCAAATTTGATGCAATTGCATTTCCTTATGTAATTTAATTCTCTTGGGTAGATTTAGGCCAAGTCCCCCTACCTTGTATGCTCACTTTTATAATACTACGTAAAAGGTAAGATGTTCCCCAACTCTTACCACATCAAAAGATGGTTTACCACTGGGATTTAAAAAAAATGGTATACTTTATGAAGTTAATTAAATGTATGTGCATCTACCAATTATATTCCCAAATTGAAGTTCAACATTGATTAAAGGTGCATATTTAGTATATTTCAAATTTATTTTACATTATGTTATTGCTAAAAGCGCATAAGATATGGTTTGTCACAATTACATATAACTCGTGATGCACATTTTATGTTAAAATATTACATATTACATGATGCACATGTGCTGTTAAAATAATGACGCACAACAAGATCACAAGCTTTATATGGAGCGGTGATGCAATAAACCATTTATTTTGTGGAGATGTGATTTCTGAAAAAACCATGATATGTATTCATTAAAAAATTAGTACCTATTTATAACAAAATTATGATTGACCATTTGTTTTGTCCAAAAAAAATGGACACGCTGAAATAATGCATAAAACATTTGGTTTTTAAAATACAAACTTTTACGATTAATGTTTAAAGAAAAGATTTGAGAAGTAATGATTCGCCTTAAAACTAAAAGGTACGGTAATGAAAAAAGTGAGAAAAAAAATTTAAAAGGAAAGAATATTAATAATTAGGCGAAATTGACACCAATGATCTCTACTTTTACACATTTTACAAAAATAATCCCTACTTGAAAATTCACAAATATAATACCTACTATTTAACTGTTTCACCAAAATAAATCCACTGCTAACGGTGTTAAGTTTTCCGTTATTTTTTAATTTTAAATATATTGAATCAAAAATATATATAAACATTGACACTACTATATTTGAGTTTAATCTTGTTTCTACTAAAATAATAATTTAATATTCAATATTTTCATAAAACATAATAGAAATATTTTTCATAAAACATAATACTCTTCAAATTCTCTATTATCTTTCATTCCCTATCCATATATTATTAAGATTCATTTTTGTTATTCATTATAATACGGAGTAGAGATTTTAAAGTATTTTAGTAATTATACATTAAGTATTAATACAATTATGTAGAATATTGAATTAACTCAAATATATTAGATAATCGAAGAAAAAGATTAAACTCAAATATAATATTATTAATTTTTATGCATATTTTTGGTTTGATATATTCAAAACTTAAAAAAATAATGGAAAAGTTAACACCATTAGCACTCGGATTATTTTTGTGAAACAGTTAACTAGTAGGGATTATTTTTGTGAAATTAATTAGTAGGGATTATTTTTGTAAAATGTGTAAAAGTGTGGATTATTGGTGTCAATTTAGCCTAATAATTATGAAACTTGTGGAAAAGCATTAGTCAATGACTACGAATAAGATCGAAAATTGAAAAAACATTTCGATCTAATGGTACATGATCCTTCTCATTTCTCTCCTAAAAGGGTATTCTTAATTGAACCAAAACTATGGTTTTTAAAATCAACTTATCGTATTGCATAATACTTCGTATAATACTTGATAGGAGGTGGAAAGGAGAAAAATCTAAAATAGTTAATCTTGATGAATTATTTTAGTTTTTTTTAAATGAACTCTCTTCCCACAAATGTTGCAATTCACCAACAAGAGGTTGTAAGTAGTTATCAGTTTTCTTTTTTGGGACATATTGGCCCCGGAATAATGAGTGACAAAAACATGTAGGCATATTTCATACACATACCGGAGGCAAATTGTACATCTTTAGGAGGACGGGCCAACAACAGTATGATGCATCATATTGTCCATGTGCGGCAAAACCATAAGAGCATGAGCCAGTTGTACATTTCGAGGTTCCCCAACGAAGTCCGGATACATCGTATCATGTGTGTTTCCATGCCTCACTATCACAAAGATGACCCATCAAAGTCCCGGTTGCTTCGTGCATCGCATGACACCTCATCTCTTCGGCTGTTTGTCGTGACGCGTATAACTTCTACAGTCTTATACTCTTAGTGTCAAGGGATAAATATCTCAATATAGAAACAACGTGCCAATTTTGTCTTTTGGTTTTGCATTGCTCATCCTCCTTCTCACCACAAAATGAACAATAATGTGTTAACTCTTTATCACCCTCCCAAGATAACATACACCCGTTACGACAAGCATCAATATAATAGTAACTACTGGAAGACCAAAGTTGGAAGTGAGTTTTTTGGTCTCATAGTAATTCTGGGAGTTTTTTGCATCAATAATGTTATTAATTTCTCGAGATTGACAAATAAATTATAGAAACTCATTAATTAATAACTTTAGATAATTATTCTAGAATACACCACTTTTTATAAGAAATAATTACTTATATATGACACAATAACAGAAATAGAAGTAGTTTACAAATATATGATTAGTAACTAAAGTAGTAACTTAGTGACGTGCACTTGTCGTGAGGTGCACTCAAAATAAATACAATACAACACTAATACGTAGTATAGTGAAGTAAGGTTCGTATCCACAGGGAAAGGAATACTTTTCTTTTTAAAGAAATAAATAAGTAACAAGAAGGGGGGTTTATGTTTGGTTGATGAACTTTAAAGTATATTTAAACACGAAGATGAACGAGTTATGTGGTTTAATTAATGAGAAGAAGAAGACTTGGCTTTGTTTTTATCCACTTAATGAAATGTTCATCGATCCCGGTTATATCTTTAACTATCTTCCTCTCGAATACTCAATCGAGGAGTATATCCAGTTCATCGAGGGTAGTTATTAATAACGAGAAGCGTTCATTAATAAAACTTACTACCGAGTCAATATAGAACAAGCGCCGTATATTGACTTGATAGTAGCAATAAAATCAAGATGAAAACGATTGAGATTGATAACCTCAACACAAGCGGTTTATTTGTTTAATCAATATAATTAATTCCCCTTGGCTTATTAACCATGAGAAGCAAGCATTAATAACCCAAGTTTACTACCATGAAAGGACCGAATTAATAACAAGCGTATTAACCGACCGATTCTAGTAATAATTAATATATAGAACAAGACTAGTTGATACTTTAAGTAATGCTCAATATATTAATATGGAATAAGAATAGGAAGTAATTAATATTCAAGGAAGAAGATTAAAGAAAATAACTCACAACTTACAAATCATTAAGCTTCAAAGTAGCAAAACCAAGATGGAAGAGTTTAGCTCCTCATTTGGAGACTAAACATGATGAAAAATATAAAGAAAGAACTTGTCTAAACTGAGCTAAGAAGTATATGTGAATTCGTGATCTATTGTGAAGGAAAGGGGGTGTATTTATAGGCTTTTTGGGAGTGCAGCTCGGGTACTCGATCGAGCATATACAGATACTCGATCGAGTATGTGTGAAATGCCAGATTCGAGGTATACTCGATCGATTTTGGCTTAAAAATCAAAGGTGTACTCGATCGAGTATATATTCATACTCGGTCGAGTATGTGTAGAAAGCGATATTCGAGCCATACTCGACCGATTTCGGGCTAAACTCAAAGGCATACTCGATCGGGTATGTCGGTTTACTCGATCGAGTATAGACATTGAATCGTGCTCAAAATCTTCCCGGCATGTTCCTTTGTCTTCGGATCCGATTTGATTTGAAGTTTCAACCTTTTACCCGATCGAGTATAGGTAATACTCGACCGAGTATAGGCAAAAATCAGGATTTTCCCTTTTTGTCTTGTGATTTGCACCTTCCTTCCACTTGTGGGGTTCACCAACCATCCTTTGGGTGATAGTAGACCTGTTTGAGCTCAGAATAAACCTAATCTAAACAATTTACAAGAATTTAACAAACTAAACTATTACACCAAAAGTGTGTAATATCCGAAATATTAAACAACCAAAACTAGCTAAAAACATAAACATACACACGGAAATTACAAGTGTATCAACTCCCCCACACTTAGTTCTTTACTCGACCTCGAGTAAAACAGAAACATCCAAACAGTTTAAGAGTTTTTTCAAGATTTTAAGAAAGAAAGAAACTAAGACCACCAAGAGAAAAATGAGTTTTTACGACAACATTCTTTCTTGGGTTTAATGATCTTCTATGCTCCATCTTCTTGCCTCTTTTTCTTCTTGTTCTTCTTCTTCTCCTCTTTTTTCTAAGAGATGAAATGAGGTCCCATGATGAGTCTCCTCCCCCACACTTAGTTCAAGCACTGCCCCTAGTGCCCGCCTTCGCCACCATAGTAGCCGCCTCCAAAGCGTCCACCGCATGCATGGGAGTGGCAAAAGGCAAGGATGGATGCAATCTCCGTTTCAGGAATGCACCTTCTAATGACTTGATCTTTGCAATGTTTCCACAAGTATGGTTCATCCCATACGTATTGTTTTGCATCGTGTTGGAGCTTCTCTCTTTGAGCTTTAGAGAAGCTTGGTGGAAACCTGTTTAGAACAAGGAAATTAACAATGTGAGCGTACCAAGGGCGAATTTCCTTAAGAGAGAAAAGGGTCTCATCGGGAAATTCCCCCCGGATATCATCCTTAATATGATTGTTTCCTTCATCCAGGACTAAACGGCTCAAGTGATCGGCCACCAAGTTCTCCATGCCCTTCTTGTCTTTGATCTCAACATCAAACTCGCTCAAGAGTAGTATCCACCGAATCAACCTTGGTTTGGCCTCCTTTTTTGTCATCAAAAACCTAAGAGCCGCATGATCGGTGTAAATGATCACTTTGGTTCCAAGTAAGTATGACCTGAATTTTTCAAGTGCATAGACGACGGCCAACATTTCTTTCTCGGTGGTGGCGTAGTTGCGTTGGGCATCATTGAGTGTGCACTAGTAAAAAAGGAGCTTATAGTGACATTAAAAAAGTGTCACTAAACGATTTAGTGACACTCTGAAAGTGTCACAGAAAAGCGGGGCAAGTGACACTAAATTTAGTGTCACTGATTGATAAACAGATTAGTGTCACAAAATTATGACAATAAAATATCACATCAAATTATGACGTTATAATATCATAACTTTTTTTGACACCCTGGTATCATAAAAATATATGATACATCAGTATCATAAGTGTGTGTATATATATATATATGTTTTATATATATATAAACATCAAAACATACTAAATGTTATATTAGCAATAAATAAACAAAACATCAAACAAATATTTTCATTAAATTTAAATCACCAATTCCTTACAATTGTAAATGTACATAATTCGCAATGGTATACCCTAAAACTAATTAAGTAAAAAGAAGAAGTCAAATGATGGCCAGAATAATTAAAAGAAAGTGCTAATACACAAATACTACAAGGCGGACAAAAAGCCAAAAGATCAAGAACGTTGCATTCATCTCTTTAACTCTAATTCTTGTTCCCCCGACCTGCATATAAGAAAACTATAGCTCAATAATCCATATATTAACACAGATAAATTTCGGTTTTAGTATATCATTAAAAATTGTAGCTAGGCAAATTTGAATATCATCCAATATTTATCAAATACATACCGTCATTATGGATAAGAACAGATGCGTGATTAATGGAATCCAGCTGCTTTTCCAACTTCGATGGTCATATATGAAAGAAAAATAAAACATAAAATGTGTTACCAGTTTACTACCCATTTTTTACCAATTAAATCACGAGGGGTGTGTGTGAAACTATTAGTAACTTACTAAATGAGAAGTTAAAACTGAATGTCTATATAGTAAGTATGTTTATGCTCTGCTGCTAAGAGAAGCTGCCAAGAGATTTCATGATAGTATGATACAACTAGCTAACTCTACTAACCTTAATTGGCAAAACAGCTTCATAAAGGAGCAGTGAATTTCGAGCAGCTTGGTAAAACACAACTCCCACTCTTGGAGATGATAAACAACGTCCTACCCACAACAAAAACTTTTTTACTGTCAAGGACAGAAAAAATTACTATTCAAAGAATCATGTAAAAATAATAATAAACATGTTCTTTAAGAACTAATAAGGATACAGGCTCACCATCATGTTCAAAGATGCCATCCTTCAGGAGCTGCATGGACTATTTAAAAAAATCTTCAAAATTTTAAATGATTGACATGTTTGAGAAGCAAAACAAAAGATAATACACCAACAAAGGACTTGAAAATATGTGTATGGCGCTTTACAGTAGCAAAAGCTAGTAGTAACTATTTAAACAATGGTTCAAAATTTAATTACCCTTTACTTATGTGAAGTAACAAACCTAGGAGGGCTCCTCATCCTTGACATCCACATCAATTGCTTCTGCAACATTTGCCTTTCCCTCACTCCCTTCTTCTGGAGGTGGTTCAACACGATATTCGCCAACCAAAGGCTCCTCACTTCATAAACCCAATATTCTGTAGAAACGTAAATTAAAGCCAATGGATTTTATGTATTAGTTCTATTTTAAGATATTTAACTCATTCGATAATTTCAAACACTATTTCAGCAAACCCCTATAGCAAAAAAATGTCCAATTTATAATTGCAGACCACTATTACTATTATTCAAGTTTGATAAACACGAAAGCATTAATTCTACAAATACATAGATATAAATAGAGACACATGATACTCTCCAACAAATAGTTGGAGACTACAATGTAAGCAAATAAGTTAACACAAGCAACCAGCAAATCCGAAGATTTGTGGGAGAAAGTAGTCAAAACTTATAAAGTAAATGCCCTGACCTGATTGAGCTGAACCGCATAGTGTAAACATATTCCTTCCCACTAATGAAAACAGGGGTGAAATCTCCAAATTCAGAAAAGCTTGGTTTTTCACCAGCCTGAAGCCGATTGAATTCAGTCAATATAATTGATAGGAGTGGCTTTCATTCACATTGACACAAAAGATTTACACAGAAGCTATGATGCTTACAAAAATACTTTAGTAGTATGTCATACAAGATTACCACTTCACCAGGCTAGTATATCAGCGGATAGAATTTTCTATGTTTATTTTTGCTTCCATATGTGAACGCAAAAGGCTACTAATTTGGGTCCACTTTGTCAATGCTAAAATAGCGGACGCAAAAGACACTTTTTCCTGTAGTGATTACCATCTCCTGAAATATTATCCTAATAACGAAATGAGCCATTCTTTAAAATATGTATGACTAGAAACTATATAGTATATACTAGCACTAATTTCATAAAACTGAAAAGCTAATAGTATTTTTAGAAGTTTGCAATTTCCCTTCATCTTTTCTTTGTATCTCGTTTGGTTGATGGAAGTCATGGAAGTAAATATTCCATCCCTGGTTCACAAGAAAGGTTAGTATGGTATTGTGGACATGCATCACTTTCCTAAGAAAAATATTTTCATTGAATTCCCAGATAAAGTATCCAACCCAAATATCTCCTAATGTTTATTCCAGATGAATGTGGATCAAAAAGCATGTGCTTGAACCAATAAATCCTACAAAGGAAGTTTAATATTAAAACCTTATTATTCCTGGCATGTAACGTACGCCAACATATTCGACAATTAGTGAATTGGTACTTGAACCATCTAATGGTGCCTTCATAGTTCATGTTTCATCTCACTGCATACCCAAGTTTCATCTCACCATAAGGCATTGATTAATATAATAAGTGAATGATTTTGCACTCAAAACAAGAGACAAAAAACTTAAGTAGCGGAAATTGAAGAACCAATAAAGTGGGGTAAAAGATCATTACCTCACGCAAAAACAGTCTGAAATGTAATCTTCATAAATATCTACAAAATAAAACTTAGAAGATCAATCCAATGCATTTTGTGGAAGATCTCAGTTGTTAAAATTAATAGAGACCTTACTGGGAGTGTTCTGTTTGTTGGCAGAGAGTGAGGTCGTAGCTTCCTTCTCACGCTCCGGTACCTAACTGGGAGTGTTTCCGGCATGTGCACCAGCAGCAGTCCCTGATTTGGTCGTTCCAGCAGACCATAGAATTGGAGTTGTCTGCCCATGTTTAGGAGGAGTAATCTACCCAGGATGTTTAGGAGAAGCCTCATCCCCTGCCTTAACAGTAACTCCTGCAACATTAGATTAGTAGAAGTCGCCCCAGCAGACTCCTAAGAGTTCAGAGCAGAAAATTCCTTATCTAATCCGTCCAGCAAGTTAAAAGAGGCTTATGACTTGGTAACCGTCACTGAAACGTTTCACCATTGGTCATCTTCTTCCTCACCATAACATTCGTCAGCCGTAGGTGAACAGTTCGGATTTCGGCCGGCCAGATTCCAAGCAACCTGAAACACAGTTAGGAAGAAGCGCCAAGCGACCGCTAACTCCAAATGCACCTCAAAAGGCCAAGAAAGACAACAGATTTAAACTATTGAACCAGAAACCAAAAAAACGTGAACAATACATTCACGATTTAGGTCTACAGATAATCAGGTGTAAGAGGTCAAAGTCAAATCCAAGAACAAAATCCGGTAAAGTACGACTGAGATTAGAAGAAAGACTAACCGATTCAACCATCTACATCCATCGTTACGAACGAATCAAAGAACCCATGACCGTACGGACGACGCGTCGTCTCTTAATTGAGAGCAGCAACGGCTGTGCGTCGTCATCGTCTCTTAATTGAGAGCAGCGGCGGCGGTGCATCGTCATTGTCTCTTAATTGAGAGCAGCGGCGGCGGTGCGTCGTCTTTGTCCGGCTTGAGAGCAGCAGCAGCGGCGGTGAGTCGTCTTCCTCTTTTGCTTGAGAGAGACAAGCTCGGGTAAGATGGAGAAGGCCCTCTGGGAAAATAGATTCTGCTTTCAAATTGGAAAAAGAGAAAGAAATAGTGTTAGGCCCACAACAAAAATAAAAGTGATAAATCTCCCTAAGTATCATTATACAATTTTGACGTCACAGTGTCACAGGTTAATGACATTTGTGACACTTTCTGAAATAGTGTCACTGAACAAGTGTCACTATAAGACAGTTTTCTAGTAGTGGTGGTAGATGCATAGTAAATCACATGAGAAGCCCTTCCAACCTTTTGGCCCAAAACGGCCCCGACCGCGTAGTCACTAGCATCACACATGATCTCAAAGGGGAGAGACCAATCGGGTGCTTGAATGATAGGTGCGGGAGTTTCTCCTTCAATGTATTGAAGGCCTTCTTGCATTCATCGAAGAAGATGAATTCCACCTCCTTTTGCAAAAGAGTGCATAAAGGAGATGCAATCTTTGAGAAATCTTTGATGAATCTCCGGTAGAAACCTGCATGTCCAAGGAATGAGCGTATCTCCCTAACGGTGGTAGGATAAGGGAGTGATTGGATGACTTCAACTTTGGCCTTGTCAACCTCTATCCCTTTGGATGAGATTACATGGCCTAGAACAATTCCTTCCTCCACCATGAAGTGGCATTTTTCAGAATTCAAAACAAGGTTTGATTCTAAACAACTTTTGAGTACAAGAGATAGATGATATAAGCATGAATCAAATGAGTCTCCATGGATTGTGAAGTCATCCATGAAAACTTCCATAAATAGCTCAACATACTCGGAGAATATGCTCATCATGCATCTTTGGAAGGTGGCGGGTGCGTTGCAAAGTCCGAATGGCATACGTCGGTATGCAAAAGTGCCAAACGGACAAGTGAATGTTGTCTTCTTTTGATCTTCAGGGGCTATGGGTACTTGAAAATACCCGGAGTAGCCATCAAGGAAGCAATAGAACTTATGCCCCGCAAGTCTCTCAAGCATTTGGTCAATGAAGGGTAAGGGAAAGAAATCCTTTCTTGTTACCGCGTTGAGGCGACGGTAATCTATACATACCCTCCATCCATTTTGAATTCGGGTGGGCATAAGTTCTCCATGTTTGTTTTCCACCACCGTGACTCCGGTCTTTTTGGGAACAACTTGGGTTGGACTAACCCACTTGCTATCGGATATGGGGAAGATTATCCCCATTTGGAGAAGCTTGATGACCTCCTTTTTGACCACCTCCATCATAGGTGGGTTCAATCTCCGTTGTGGTTGGCGCACCGGCTTGGCTTCATCCTCCATCAAGATGCGGTGCATGCAAGTAGATGGACTAATGCCTTTGATGTCGGCTATAGTCCATCCGATTGCAAGTTTGTGCTCTTTAAGCACCGCAATCAACTTCTCTTCTTAATCTCCGGTCAGTTTGTTTGAGATTATGACCGGTAGTGTTTCTTTCTCTCCCAAGTACACATATTTCAAATGTGTTGGGAGTGGTTTCATCTCAACTTCGGGAGCCTGCAAAATAGAAGGCAAAGGCTTTTCCTCGGGGATGGTTAGTGGGAATGCTCTTGACCCCGATGGCATAAGTGGAAGTTGGAAATGGTTATCCAATTCCACCATCATTGCTTGAATGTTGGGGGTCAAGGCAAGTTCTATAGAATTTTCCCCAAAGTCATTCTCAATCACACTTAACAATTCATCCTCCCCATTCATTTCAAAAGTGTCTTGCACAAGAGGGTCAATAATATCAATGGCAAATAGAGAATGATTTTCATTCGGATATTTCATGGAGTCACAAATATTGAATTCAACTTTATCTCCATCAAATTCCATTGTTAAAGATCCGCTAAAAACATCAATTTTAGCTCTAGCGGTCTTTAAAAATGGCCTTCCTAAAAGGATAGGAACCACATTCTTATCATTTTCCATTTCCAAAACATAAAAGTCGGCGGGAAAGATCAAATTGTCTACCATAACTAGTACGTCTTCGACAATACCTTTAGGGTAGGCATTTGATCTATCCGCAAGTTGAATAACTACTCCGGTTTCATTTAGAGGGCCAAGTTCAAGTGATTTATACAAAGAGTAAGGGATGACATTAATTTATGCCCCCAAATCTAACATGGCCTTTGAAAACGTAGTACCTCCCAACTTACAAGGTATAGTGAACATGCCCGGGTCATTGTATTTTTTTGGAAGTTTCTTTTGAAAAACCGCGGAAACACGTTCACTAACTTGGACTTTCTGTTTCCCATTGAGTCTATGCTTCCTTTTTATTGTGCATAACTCCTTGAAAAATTTTGCAAATCTAGGAACACCTTTTATTAAGTTAAGAAGAGGAATATTTACCTCACATTTGGAGAATGTCTCATAGATGTCCTTGTCTTTCTCCACCCTTTTCGTTTCCCTTAGAGCTTCGGGAAACGGTGCTTCCACTTCATGAATAACCGGGGGTGGAGTTGAAATGTGAGCTTCCTCTTCCTCCGGTTGAGCTTTGTCCGCAAGCTCCTCTTCCTCTTCTTCGCCAATGTGGCTTTTGGCTTTCTCCTTGGCCATCACCAATTCTTTTCCACTCCTCAATGTAACCGCATGGGCTTGTTGCCTAGGATTCGGCTCCGTTTGAGATGGAAGCTTTGTTGAATCCTTGGCTTCAAGCCTACTCACCGCACTTGAGATTTGGCTCATTTGATTCTCAAGGTTTTGGATGCTTGATTTTGTCTCATGTTGGAATTGAACCATGTTTTGTTGCATGGTTGAGACATTTGAGGTGAGTGCTCGGATCATGTCTTCGGTGGACATAGTTGAGCCTTGGCCTTGGGGTTTAGAGTACGGTTGTTTATTTGAAGGAAATTGATTTGGTGGAAGGTTATTTTGTTGTGGGTTTCCTTGCGGATTCCCATAACGAAGATTGGGGTGATCTCTAAACCCGGGATGATAAGTATTGCCATAGGAGTCGTACCTTTTCTGATTTGGGAACCCCAAAGCGTTGACTTGCTCGGGGTTGTCTTCTTGAAGGGTCGGGCATGCATCGATGGGGTGGCCTTGTTGTGTGCAAATGCCACAGACCTTGACTTCTTGGGTCTTGGAATTTAAAAGAAAATCCTTAACCAAAGAAGTCAAGCCGGCAACTTGACTTTCTAGTGACGATGGTGATTCTGTCGCCATAACTCTTTTTGTTGATGACCGCCCGTTGTGATATCTACAATTCTCGGCCAGCTCCGAGATAAGATTCATAGCTTGAGAAGGAGTCTTGTTAACGATTCCTCCTCCACACGCGGCATTAATCATCCGTCTATCATCGTTGCAAATACCATCATAAAAGTATAGGATGAGGTCTTGCTCCGAATAGCCATGATACGGACAGCTTGCACAAAGTTTCTTGAATCGTTCCCAATATTCATAGAACGATTCATCATCTTTTTGCTCCACATTGCTTATTTGCTTTTTGAGAGATGAGGAGACAGAGGCTGGATAGTACCTTTCAAGGAAAGCTTTCTTCATGGCCGCCCATGTATCTATACTTCCCGAAGGAAGATAGAATAACCAATCTTTCGCAGTATCTTTGAGGGAGAATGGAAAGGCCCTCAACTTTATCTGTTCCTCGGTGACTCCATTGGGGCACATGCTCGTGCAAACAACATGGAACTCCGAGAGATGTTTATTTGGGTCTTCTCCTCTTAAGCCATGGAAGGATGGCAAAAGATGAATGAGCCCTGATTTGAGCTCAAATGTATTACCTTCGTTGAGTGTAGGGAAGGTAATACATAGTGGTTGTTGATTCAAGTTTGGAGCTGTGAGCTCCCTCAACGTTCTTGTTTCGAGAGCCATAGTTGTTGGCTCTTCAGGCTCGCTAGAATAAGAGCTGGCACTTGATGAATCTCTCGAGTCGGTAGTTGAGAATTTATTTTTCAACCGTTCGAGAGCTTGCTATATTTCGGGGTTTGATTGGTAGGTGATTTCGTTCAGTGAACGATATTTTACCATATACTTTACAAAGCTCAGAAATAGAAGAAGAACTCTTTATATTTTATTTAATTATATTTTTTTTGATTTTTCGTGAAATAAAAGAAAAAAGAAAAATAATTGCCAATCCCCGGCAACGGCGCCAAATTTGACGTGCACTTGTCGTGAGGTGCACTCAAAATAAATACAATACAACACTAATACGTAGTATAGTGAAGTAAGGTTCGTATCCACAGGGAAAGGAATGCTTTTCTTTTTAAAGAAATAAATAAGTAACAAGAAGGGGGGTTTATGTTTGGTTGATGAACTTTAAAGTATATTTAAACACGAAGATGAACGAGTTATGTGGTTTAATTAATGAGAAGAAGACTTGGCTTTGCTTTTATCCACTTAATGAAATGTTCATCGATCCCGGTTATATCTTTAACTATCTTCCTCTCGAATACTCAATCGAGGAGTATATCCAGTTCATCGAGGGTAGTTATTAATAACGAGAAGCGTTCATTAATAAAACTTACTACCGAGTCAATATAGAACAAGCGCCGTATATTGACTTGATAGTAGCAATAAAATCAATATGAAAACGATTGAGATTGATAACCTCAACACAAGCGGTTTATTTGTTTAATCAATATAATTAATTCCTCTTGGCTTATTAACCATGAGAAGCAAGCATTAATAACCCAAGTTTACTACCGTGAAAGGACCGAATTAATAACAAGCGTATTAACCGACCGATCCTAGTAATAATTAATATATAGAACAAGACTAGTTGATACTTTAAGTAATGCTCAATATATTAATATGGAATAAGAATAGGAAGTAATTAATATTCAAGGAAGAAGATTAAAGAAAATAACTCACAACTTACAAATCATTAAGCTTCAAAGTAGCAAAACTAAGATGGAAGAGTTTAGCTCCTCATTTGGAGACTAAACATGATGAAAAATATAAAGAAAGAACTTGTCTAAACTGAGCTAAGAAGTATATGTGAATTCGTGATCTATTGTGAAGGAAAGGGGGTGTATTTATAGGCTTTTGGGAGTGCAGCTCGGGTACTCGATCGAGTATATACAGATACTCGATCGAGTATGTGTGAAATGCCAGATTCGAGGTATACTCGATCGATTTTGGCTTAAAAATCAAAGGTGTACTCGATCGAGTATATATTCATACTCGGTCGAGTATGTGTACAAAGTGATATTCGAGCCATACTCGACCGATTTCGGGCTAAACTCAAAGGCATACTCGATCGGGTATGTCGGTTTACTCGATCGAGTATAGACATTGAATCGTGCTCAAAATCTTCCCGGCATGTTCCTTTGTCTTCGGATCCGGTTTGATTTGAAGTTTCAACCTTATACCCGATCGAGTATAGGTAATACTCGACCGAGTATAGGCAAAAATCAGGATTTTCCCTTTTTGTCTTGTGATTTGCACCTTCCTTCCACTTGTGGGGTTCACCAACCATCCTTTGGGTGATAGTAGACCTGTTTGAGCTCAGAATAAACCTAATCTAAACAATTTACAAAAATTTAACAAACTAAACTATTACACCAAAAGTGTGTAATTTCTGAAATATTAAACAACCAAAACTAGCTAAAACATAAACATATACACGGAAATTACAAGTGTATCACTTAGTCATAGTAACTAGTGTTCAGTTTAACACTTAAGTGCCTATAAGATTACATTGTAGTAATTATTAGTCGCATTTTTGTAAATAAGTTTCACTTTAGTAATACTTCGTATTTAAAAGGGGTCTTTTTATGATGTTTAATTTATTTTTAATTCTTTAAAAAAAATTAATAAATAAGAAGTACTCGATTTGTAAAATATCAAGCAATATTCAAATATTATACACACGAACACTAGTTACACAATTATCAGATAATGTGACGTGAATATGATATATAAATGTGTGTAATATCAAAATTACACAATTCATTGAGCTCCGGCTTCTTGAAAGGAATTATTTTAGCAATAATATTTACAAATATAATACTACGTATGCATCAACTATATAAATTATCAATATAATATTATTATAAAAAACAATAATATCTTACATATTATTATAATATTAAAAAGAATCCTCGTGATTTACAAGCACTCAAGATAAACAAAAAAAATTAATTTAAGAATCTGATACTTTATTCTAATAATATTCATGCAATGAAACAAAGGCAAATTAAAGGTCATTCAAAAATATAGGTGAGTATGTACCTACTAGTTAGAAAATATAAGTTATTTTGTCCATTGTTTAAATTTAGAGTATAGTATAGTTAAATGTTGTGTATATGCTAATGATAAACATTGAAGAAAAATGGGCAGGCTCATACACTAATGACCCAACCCGGTCAACGCCGGGAAACCCCGGTCAACATGTTTTAATTTAATATATTAATATATATATATATATATATATATGTATATATATATATATATATATATAATAGTAAGCATTGAAAAAACACATAATGTTTTAAAATATAGTCTTAGCCCTAATTTAATCAATAATGTTATTTGATGTTTTTAAATACATGTATAACAATATTTTTACATAATTATGTGTTTATTTTTGTAAATAATATATTGTGTACATAAATGGGCCTAAAGGTGATTAGCTTAGCTTAATTAATAATAGGGCTACGTTGAACGTGCATATATATACGGATGTACTCCTTTGATTGAGCAAGGGAAGATTATTCAATAATATTTTTTCCATACCAGTTCACAAATCCAATATGGTATCAGAGCCTCAATAGGATCGACCAGCTCTCTTTTTCCTTCTTCGATGGTACTGTGCGGCACCAGCGTGCTTAGTACGGTTATCATGAGAGATGAAGCTTCATCCAAAATCGATACATCTTTTGATTGGATTATTGATACCGGGGCATCTCATCATGTCACGGGTGACTCATCTTGTCTTACAAATATCCTTAGTATCCGTGAGTGTCCGGTTGGGTTGCCGGATGGACGACATGCAACGGCCGTCTTGGAGGGCAGTGTGCATCTCACTAAACATATTGTCCTTCATCATGTTCTTTATGTACCTGGGCTAAATTGTCATCTTATTTCGGTATCTCAGTTGGCTGATCAGTCTAAGTGTATTGTCACTTTCACTAATTCTTCTTGTGCTATACAGGACCTATGCTCGAGGAACCTGATTGGAGCCGGTGAAAGACGAGATGGGCTTTATTACTTTCGAGGTGTGCCCGAGATAAATGCTATCAAGAGGCCAGAAATGACTGACTTTGAATTGTGGCATCGTAGGTTGGGTCATCCTTTAGACAGAGTTGTTAAATTACTGCCCATTGTTAGTTCTAGTTCTTTCAAAAAGAAATTAAATAAAGCTTGTGAGGTGTGTCCACAAGCCAAACAAGTACGTGACTCTTTTCCTACTAGTACTAATAAAGCGAGTCGAGCTTTGGAACTGATTCATTGTGATCTGTGGGGACCTTACAAAACCCCATCTACTTGTGATGCTACTTATTTTATGACACTCGTTGATGATTTTTCACGAGCAGTATGGGTCTATTTATTGCGGGATAAAAAGGAAGTTCAATAAATATTTCCTCTCATTTATTGCTATGGTTGAGAAACAATTTGAAGTACCTGTGAAAATTGTTCGTAGTGATAATGGAACAGAATTTAAATGTCGGTTGCCATATTTTGAGGAACGCGGAATTCTTTTTCAGACTACTTGCGTTCACACACCCCAAAAAAATGGGAGAGTGGAGCGCAAACATCGTCACATTTTAAATGTGGCTCGTGCTTTAATGTTTCAAGCAGAGATTCCTATTAATTTGTGGGGTAAGTGCGTTCTGACGGCAGTGTATCTTATTAATCGCACACCTTCTGGGCTGTTGGGGAGTAAAACTCCTTACGAAGTTCTCACAGGAGTTGCACCGGATTTTCTTCATTTGAGAGTTTTTGGGTGTCTTCATTTGAGAGTTTTTGGGTGTCTGTGCTTTGCTCATAATCTCAAGTCTAAAGGTGATAAGTTTGCTCCGCGGAGACGGCGTTGTGTGTTTATTGGGTACCCTAATGGCAAGAAGGGATGGAAATAATATGACTGTGCTTCGGGTGACATTTTTGTATCTCGTGATGTTCAGTTCCATGAGGACGAATTCCCTTTTTCGGTGTCCTCTCAACAGTCCACAGATTTGGAGAAAGATGTACAATTGCATGACACTGTTCCCTTCATTCTTGATGATGAGTTATTGGAGAACACACAATCAGCCGCACGTGTAGAAGAAATACATGAGAGTCCAGGTAATGGTATGCCTATTGGGCCAGAATAGTCACACATGGAGAATACCGTCGACACCACTTCGGCCGAGACTACTACGTTGGGTCGTGGCATGCGATCTAAGCGTACTTCTGTACTACTCCGTGATTTTGTGACAAACCATGTTCGGAATATAAGCCCATCTCCGTCATCAGTCGTCTCGTCTGGTTCCTCAGGTACACCATACCCTATTGCTCACTATATAAAACGTGACAAATTTTCTGCACGTTATCGTGCATTTCTTGGAGCTATTCTTGCAGGTCATGAACCCCGCTCCTTTCGGGAAGCTATGACTGATGCTCGATGGCATGATGCCATGCATAATGTGATTAAGGCTCTTGAAAATAATAACACGTGGGAAATGACGTGTTTACTTGCTAGCAAGAAGGCACTTGGTTGTAAATGGGTCTACAAGATCAAATATAATTATGATGGCTCGATCGAGAGGTACAAAGCACGACTTGTTGTGTTTGGTAATCATCAAGAGGAAGGTATTGATTATACTGAGACTTTTGCTCCTGTGGAAAAAATGGTTACTGTTCGTGCCTTTCTAGCTTTGCTGCAGCTCGTAATTGGGAATTGCATCAGATGGATGTCCAAAATGCTTTCTTGCATGGTGATTTGGATGAAGAAGTTTATATGAAACCTCCACCAGGTTTTTCTGTTTCTCAACCTGGCTTAGTGTGTCGGCTGCGGAAATCCTTATATGGCTTGCGTCAGGCACCTCGGTGCTGGTTCGCCAAGTTAGCGGCATCTTTGAAAAATTATGGCTTTTGTCAATCTTATTCATTTAAATGTGCTAGTTTATGTGGATGATTTGATTATTTCGGGGAATGATTCGCGCGCTTTAACTAATTTTAAATCATATTTGAGTTCGTGTTTTCACATGAAGGATCTTGGTGTTCTCAAATATTTTCTTGGCATAGAGGTGGCGCGTAGTGCTGATGGTATCTTTCTATGTCAGCGCAAGTACACATTAGATATTATTGAAGAATCTGGGCTTCTTGGGGCGAAGCCTGCAGCTTTCCCAATGGAGCAGAATCATACTTTGGCTTCGTCAACGAGTGATTTACTATCTGATGCGGAGTCTTATAGGTGTCTTGTTGGTCGTCTTATATATCTCTCCTTCACTCGTCCCGACTTGGCATATTCTGTTCATATTCTCTCTCAGTTCATGCAGGCTCCGCGAACAGATCACTGGCATGCGGCTCTTCGGATTGTTCGCTATCTCAAAAATTGCCCAGGGCAAGGTATTCTTTTAAGCTCCACTTGTGATTTAACTCTCACTGGCTGGTGTGACTCCGACTGGGCTAGCTGCCCCTTAACTCGTCGCTCTCTCACTGGGTGGTTGGTGTTTCTTGGTGGCTCTCATATTTCTTGGAAGACCAAGAAGCAACACACTGTTTCTCGTTCGTCTGCTGAAGCTGAATACCGCTCCATGGCAGCGGTTACTGCGGAATTAAAATGGCTTAAAGGACTGCTATTTACTCTCGGCATTCCTCATGATCATCATATGCCGTTGTTTTGTGATAATCGGTCAGCAATTCATATTGCTCAAAATCCGGTGTTTCATGAACGTACAAAGCACATTGAAGTGGATTGTCACTACGTTCGTGATGCTATCCAGGAAGGTGTAATTGCCACCCAACATGTCTCTACTAACGAACAGCTTGCCGACATCTTCACCAAGGCTCTTGGCAAACGACAATTCTATTATCTCCTTTGCAAGTTGGGCATTTTTTATCCCCATGCTCCAACTTGAGGGGGAGTGTTAAGGCACGTGTGTGTATTTTTGTAAATAATATATAGTGTAAATGGGCCTAAAGGTGATTAGCTTAGCTTTATTAATAATAGGGCTGCGTTGAACGTGCATATATATACGGATGTACTCCTTTGATTGAGCAAGGGAAGATTATTCAATAATATTTTTTCCATACCAGTTCACAAATTCAATAGTAGTATATATAAATATTCAAGTATATTATACTTTTTTCAAAAATAATAAATACAACAAAATATCATATACGTAGTTTTTACTTATATTTGAAATTTTATAAACACAACCTTTTATTGAAATATAAATAATATATATTCAACAAAAAACGATAATATGCATTATTATATTAAGTGTGCATTCCAGCCCAGCTGGTTGTGAGATTACCGTGCCTAGTGAGAGCTCTCGAGTTCGAAACCCGCGAGGCACATAAGGGCTCGAAACTCAATGAAGTAAGTTTCAACCCTAATTACTCCAGGCCCCCCAGACCCTATCGAGGAAAAAAAAATATCAAGTGTGCAAATTTAATAGAAGTAATTGATAAGTTGACATTAAATGCAAACACAATAAGTACTATCAAAGAGGATATGTTCCTGCAAGTAGAGTTGGCAAAGTGGAAATGGGGCTGATGCATGTTACCCTCCACCGAATGTTTTAAGCTTGCGGAATTATTCGTGTAGCAATTTTCTTGTACAATTATGACCCATTTGGTTGTTTCAGCCTTTTTTAAAACGCAGTAAATAGTTGTTCGGCATGTACTAATTTTATGGCCAAACAACTAAATTATCAAACATCTCTTGACAATCCGCCAATTTATTCCTATAGTCAAACCCACTGACCGAATCCGCTATTGACAACTCGCTAACATAATTCGCTATCCGCTAACCGCTTACCGCTGAATGCCAAACATGCCCATAATGCACACATGAATTGAGGAGCAATATATGGAAAGAATTGAAGGAACAATTTGAAGATTCCAAAGTATCCACTTTGCCATGAGAGTCACCTACCATGCATTGATGCATGCCCTTTGCCATTAAAATAGAGCATCCAATTCATCATTGACCAGGATCGGCAAGACACCATATCAAAATTCGATGTAATACAGAATTTCTTGGATCATCAACAAAAGAAAAAATGTGAGATACACACTACCTAGGAGTAAAATAGAGTTCAATTGGAAGACAGTTTTTTTAATCATTGTTCTCTACATACTATGTATATGATTGAAAAAGCATTTCTCGGCTTTTGGCTTAAAAAAGCAATTATTTACCAAATACTATCAATTTTTACTTTTTCTCGGCTTGCGTGTGAAAAGTGTTTTTCCCCTTTCTATTACACAAAAAGCACTTATTTTACCACATACTACCAATTTTTACTTTTCAAAATCACTTTTTTCTCAAACACTATCAACTTTTACTATTAATCACTTTTTTCAAATAACTCCAAAAGTGCTTTTTTAAGCAGAAGCAGTTGCAAACACTCCTGCGACTCCTGTTACAAAAAGATAAAAATTACCCCTGATTTGTAAAATACTATGTAGAATCTAACTCCGGCCACTTCAAACTCATTTTCTCTGCTTTGCTCTCTCCACCAGTCGCCCTCCACTACCTGAGCTTCCATGCAATTTCTCCAATTGTCATATTTTACACCCCGCAATTTCTTCAATTCCCCCCACCCCCACACCCCGCAACATAATCCGGAGTATGACTGTATGAGAGTATGAGTTACGTATATTAATCCATATAAAAATGGTCGGCGTCAAATTAATTTATTATCCATTTTTTAAAAAAAAAACTTGTTCTAAATTAACTAGGAGTGAATGTGTGAAATTTGGATTATTATCTTTTTAAAATAAGAATAATTACTATCATATTTTGACATTATCAGATTTAAATATGAAATATTTTTAAAATAATGACACAATTATCCCAATTTAGAGAATAACGTATTACAGCAGTACTCATATATACTTTAATTTGTATTTCCGAATTGTAACGTTGTTACTCCTATTTGGAAAATTTACCCTACTTTTCACCAACTTCATTCCAATTCTCTCCACACGACGTACATGTACACTTTCATTTTCTTTGCTGATTCGAATTGAATATTGAATATTCTATCACACAATCACGATCTCATTTCTAAACAATAAAGAAGTATCTAATGATTTTCTTATTTTGTCTCTTGTCAATATTAACAAGATATATAATCCTCTGTATACCTTTTATTACATTTTAGATTTTTAGGTGGTATTTATACGGAGTATAAAATAATAACATGATAATAGGAAATTTCAAATATGATAAACATCAATCAGACATGATAAACTTTGCATGAACATTAAATATAATACGGAGTCCAGTACGTAGTACGGAGTAATATTATACGATGTTTTTTATATCATCAAATCCAACTCTTATATCAAATCACTAGGAAACGGATCGTTACAACAGACTCAAAAAGACCAATCCTGACAAAAACTATCCCTAACCAACTATCACAATCAACCCTTCGGCTAGACTCTGAGACGATCACTCATGAAAGAGCAATGCGAATCGCTAACCACCAAACGGGTGTGACACAACAATCACTGGCCATATAGATCCTTCTAATGACATAATATCTAGTAGAATTGACAATCATTATCAAAGACCCAAAACTAAAAACTTCAACAAAAAACGAAACACCGTAAACAATCATAACACGAAAATAAGACCCAAAAAATAGAATAACTGACAAAAACTCCAAACTTCTTGAACTTTCATCTTCCAAACCCCGACATCTTGATCAAAACAAGGCGGTGGCTCAGGCGGGGACGTATCACCGATCTGTATTCTCCCTTGCTTAGCCCTTCGTCGCTCCCTATATGTTCATCGCTTGTGCCGAGGGCCGGAACCAAACACTGTAGCTTTGCTGGATTGCCCAACCCTCTACAATTCCATGTACTGATGCTCATCTTCAATTCCCCCGGTTTGACTCGCCTCAACCACACGGATGGTAACAAAGCTGTCGCCCCCCGCCGAAGCCTCCACAATCAGTCATAGAGAATCTCAGATGAAGCTACAAAATTAAACCCACGATCAAAGTTAGACAGATTCGCTGCTCTTCGAACCTTTTGTCCCCTTCGTGTTGAAGCCTGATTTGAGAAAAACGGGACTCCACGATCACCAACGTCTTCCAAACAATCCAAAATAACCTCCAACTTAAGAAAATCTCGGACAACGGTTGAGGGCCGCCTCCGGACAAACCCTAGACCGACCTAGGCGGCGGTTCTAGAGAGAGAGAATTATTTCAGAGACGACTTGCGAATAATGAAAATGTTGAGTAATATTGTACGATTAAAACTGACAAAGATTTAAGGATGTTTTCTTGTGGACTGGATTTTGTTGGTCTGGTCTAATAAATGTCTGGTCTCTATGTATTTTATAATTGTTCAAGTCTAGTCTGATCTGTTTGAGGTTGATCTGGTCTGGTCTGCTCAAATCTGGTCTAGTCTGATCTGGTTTGGTCTGGTTTGATCTGGTGTGGTCTGCTCAAGTCCGATCTGATTTGGTCTGGTCTTATTTGTTTAAATATGATTTGGTCTGGTCTAATATGCTCTACTCTGTTCTAATCTGATCTGTTTTGGTTTGGAACTGAAAATAGTCAGAAAACATGTCATTAAATATAACGGTAAAATTGTACGGAGTATGTAGTTTGTATTGTGCATTCAAATATTGACATTTTCCCAACAAATATCAATATTTGATTGACATGTTCCCCCAAAAATACATTCGTGTACTATACGTTTAAGATCCGTAGTTTAATGCTAAAATATCTCCTATTTATCACAGCCTCAGATATACTTCCTTCGTTCCCAAAAATACTTCTCACTTTCCTTTTTGGGCCGTTCCCAAAAATTCTTCCCACTTTCCCATTTTGGACAATTTGTGTGGCTTACATTAATTTTACCTTTTTCTCACACAACCACAAACACACATTTCCACTTTATTCCACTTTCATAATAGGCGTGCCAAGTCAAACCGGGAGGAATTTTTAGGAAAGGAGGTAGTCTATCGTAAACATAATCATTTTATTGCTTTCCTTTGTTTACCCATTTTTATTTTTCAATTACTTGCAGTATTATTACTCCGTATATTCTTAATAATAATAATACGGAGTAACTCCCAACATCTACGTTACGGAAAATGTCTACCGATTCTCCCACCCCAGAAGAATCATCATCCGCCTCCGCCGCCGCCGGCAAGCAAGAAGACATTCCCGCCGGCGGAAAGAAAGAAGTCAGTCCACGCGCCACCGTGCCGAGGCGTCCCCATATCTCATGGTCCGATTCATACACCAAAGCCAACGCCGCCATTGAAGCTCTCTCCTCCATCGTCTCTCACGTCCCACCTTCCCTAACCTCCTCCGAGACGCCGGCGCTCTCCCTCCTCCACGACCCCGAAATCGCCGCCCAAATCTCCGATCTCCTCCGGCAGCCAGGCTCCAGCGCCGGCGACAACCATCTCTGCCGGTGGCTTTACGACACGTTCCACTCCTCCGGCGAGCCGGATCTCCACCTGGTGGTCCTCCGCTTCCTCCCCATCATCTCCGGCGTGTACCTATCCCGGATCGCCCTCCACCAGCCGCTTGCAGGCTTCGAGGCCATCCTGCTAGCCCTCTACGCCCACGAAACGGTGGCCCGGAACGGGAACGCCGTCACGGTTACGATCCCGGATCTCTCGCATTCCAGCATTTACCACGAAACCAAACAGGCCGCGAAGGCCAGCGCCACCGAGCTGGCGCTGGCCGTCATATCGCCGAGCCTGGAGCCGTGCGGCAGCGTCCGGTCCACAAAGCGGGCGCGAATCGTCGGGGTGGCGTTGGAATTATTCTACAACAAAATCTCACAAATGCCCCTCCAATCCAAGCTAGACTTTTGCGAGTTCTGTAAAGCATGGGCGGGCGGGAATAAGGATAGTGATGAGAGTAATGGTGAAAAGAGAGATGAGAGGAGGGTAAATCTGTCAAGGGAGATATTGCAGCCGGCGTTGAGGATATTAGGGCATTGTTTGATGGGGACTGAGAAGAGCGTGGAGCTGAAGACGGCGGCGCGTGAGGCGTGTAGGTGTCTGTACGATAGAGCTTTGCATGACATCAGCCCTAAGGATATTCTTGCAACAGGGAGTCTCCTTAAGCTGGCCTCATCATCATCTCATTACAATAGAGAAGTTGATTACACTGAGATAAAGTTCACCAATAAGATCACTCTTTAGATTCTCTCTTCCTTTTTTTTTAATTTAAATTTTAAAGTATGAACCCGGCCCATTCTCAAATTCCAAAGAAAAATGTTTAAGTTACACAAAATGTGTAGTGTACACATTTTGTGTACACATGTCTGTCCTTCACAGACAACTTATTACAGACATGTGTACACAAAATGTGTACACAAAATGTGTACATGTTGGAATGTGTAAAGTGTAGTTAACTAGTAAGTAACAATAGATTGACGGGCTTAAGAGCAGGGGCGGATCCCTTTTGTGCAAAGGTGTTCATGTGAACACCCAAAAAATTAAAAATTAAATGTTAAAATATACATATAGAATTGATGTAATAATTTATATAGTGTATTTTTAGATAGTATTTCATACATTTAATCTTATTTGTCATTTGTCTGTTGTTGAAATATATATATATATATATATATATTCAATTGTTGGATTGAATAATATTATTTGTTCAACATTTTGGCGATAAATTAATTTTGAACACCTAACTTTTGATGGCAAAATCCACCACTGCTTAAGAGTGTTTATTCCTTTTCAAATACGTAGTAAGACTTAATTTTCATGGGAGTGATGTTGAGGATGAAAAAACAACTTATTTGAAAAACGTTTTTGAAGAATTCAATGGGAAAGCGTTTTTAAGTGTTCTTGTCTCGCGTCCCAATATAATTTGGCCTTCTTTGATAATCGAATGAATGTTAGATGTACGTTAGCTATTGGATGGTTAAGATAGCGATAATACTACCTCTAGTTCTGATTCTCCTTTATAGTTTGACTTCAAAGGAAAAAAAAATACTTTACTCTAGAGTACACTGTTTGACATTGTTTGACACTGTTTTGTGCTGTTTGGTGTAGATCTGTAAGGCAAATAAGGAAGTGTAAAGTTGATTCTGGTATTGACAAAAAAGAAAGTGTAAAGAAGAATCAGAACCGGTGGGAGTAGTTGTTTGTGCTAGCTGTTCTGATTGGCTGGTTATATTAATTAGCTTGTTGTCCGTCAGTCCGTACTTGTTTGATAAAATTAATGGTTTAAGATAGTTGTTGGAGTGTAAAAAAAGTAAAAAACTAGCTATAAGGATATTAGAATAATTGTCATATGTTTACTCAACCACAAAACAATCTTCACAACATTAATCATATATTCAGATCCAAACCACAAAAAGAAAACCAAGAGCCAAAACTGCTACAAACAGGGGTGTGTATCACGAGTAACTCCCAAGTCCCAGCTTCTTTCATTCTTTTTTGGTTTGTCACCGTGGTTAATTATGTGGAATCCATTTTTGGAGCTTTGTTGTTTTTCATGTTTTTCATGCATTAACAGCATGAAAAACAAAATTACTTTAGGAAGTAGAAACAAACTGATTTTCAATTATCATATACTTCATACTACCTTCATTCCAAAATGATCGGAGAATTTGACTTTTTTTATTAATGGTGTTAATGTTTAGACAATGATTTTAGATATTATATTTGTGTGTAAAATTTATAAATTTTATACTTTTATGGAAAAAAAATTAATAACAAATATGTTCAAAAGATTATTTTGTGAAAGGTGATATTTATGGTATAATGGTTTGCAAAGATAAGAAAATACTTTGGAATAGCAGGTCATCAACCGGTCAGGGCCAGTGAATGAAGATGAGGAGCAAATTAAAGGTTGAATTATTCATGAATAACGAAAAGGTGGGACTATTGTAAGAACACCGCTAAAATGTTGGATTATTAGTTTCCATTTTCCCTAAGCTAAATCAACCATCCATTTAGAGAACAATGATCTTAGCTTTGTAGATGTTCAAAAAAATCAAAATTATTAAATACAGTTAAACAAGCCAAAAAATAGTTAACAAGTCAATTCCCAAACGATGTCTTTGTCAACTTTTTTTTGTTTTTATTAAAAAATTTGAAACTTTCCTTTTAAAGTAATGTATTTGTAATTCTCCTTATTTTTCTCTCATCTACACAATTCTTAAACACACAACTTTTATTTGGGAAAGTTCCCGAAATAGGACTAAAACAGTTTGAAAATTCCAAAATAGGACTGTCATATTTTTTTTATTCCCACAATAGGAGTAATTACTGTCAACTTTGGAAAATACCGCCATGTTTGAAGTCTGACATTGCCAAAACATGGCAGTAATTAGTCCTATTTTGGGAATAAAAATATGGCAGTCCTATTTTGGAATTTTCAAACCTTTGTAGTCCTATTTCGGGTAATATTCTCTTTTTATTTTCTTATTCTACACCCAAATCACAATAGGCAACGAGGGTGTTTGGAAAATGGCATTTCAACAAAAAAAAAATAGCAGTTCGACCATTTTAGCGTTTTCAGTAAATGAAGACGTTGTTTAGTAAGCAGCCGTTTGCCCCTGAGGTTTTTTGTCGGAACCGCTGAAATGGAAATGCTTCTAATAGCATCGTTTTGGGTTAGCGTTTTGAAATAAGACATTTTCTACTAATTACTACGGCCAAATAACTAAATTACCAACCCGCTAATATAATACATTATCCCCTAACCGCTAAATGTCAAACACGCTCAATATCCAACGGGACGAAGGAAGTGCATTGTATATAAATATAAATATAAATATAAATATAAATATAAATATAAATATAAATATAAATATAAATATAAATATAAATATAAATATAAATATAAATATAAATATAAATATAAATATAAATATAAATATAAATATAAATATAAATATAAATATAAATATATGCACCATTTAGATTGTAAAGTGCTCTACAAATCAAAAGACAACTTGTATATTACTCATCCTTTTTTAAAATCATTAATACAAAGGAAATATTGAAAAAATAATACTATCATCTTGTCCATAGACATAAATAAGACTGATTTAAAATTTCAACTAAAAAGAGATCTACTGTATATGAAGAGATAAAAATGTCCCATATGAATACACTACTAAATCCCTAAAATGTTCTTCGATCGTCTCTCTAGTCCGATCGTCTATGCGCCTCTCCCTGCTTCATGGTCTGCGATCCCGCCACCGCCACTCGCCAACTCTTGTTGCACTGCCCAAGAAAGCCACAAATCATTGCCTCCACCAGCCCAACGTGAGGAAATTCCCAAAATACGGGATTTTTTGGTCTGACACGCCAAAATACGGGAGAGGTAATTAGGTTACCAAAATACGGGTGTAGGAATGCGGTGTTCCGACTAGAAGTAAAAGGAGGTTATCTATTATCCCTCTTGTCGGAATTGAGTAATCCGGCCAGGGAAACTTTTTTCTTTTTTTGGAAACTATACGTAGTATATCGTGAATGAATTAAAATAAAAAATAAAAAAAATATCTTGTCGGATTTACCAATTCCGACAAGGTGAAGAACCACTTTTTTATATATTTTACAAATTACGAAGTATGAAGTACGAAGTATGCAACAATAAATTAAAATAAAAAAGAGAGATGCACCCCTTTTACTCGTTTCGGAATCAACTATGCTTGATGTACCCATTTTTATACCCACCTTATATCCACCATGTTTGTGGAGGTTTTTTTCCCTGTGAACCCGAGTTCACAGACAATATTTTGTTTATGCAAAATATTATTTGTGAGTCGGGGTTCACAGACAAAACAAATATACTTCATAAACATAGGTGTGTACAAAAGTGGGTATAAGAGTGGGTACAAAGATCATTTTTCTTTCAGAATTGGTTCTTCCAACAGAGTAAAAGCCGACTTTTGGCCTATGCTTAAAAAACTGGACCGGGGAAGCGACCCAACACATGACTGGGTCACGAGTCAACCCGGACCCGGTGGGTTAACCTGATCAACGTAAAAAACCAGTCAACGATTATATGTCCATATATAATATATATATATATGGACAGATAAGAGATCAACTACAAACCATGCTTAAAATACTAACCTACAAACTCAATACTATGCAACACTTTGAAATTCAATATACAGTACAAATAATATGCAACACTTTGAAGTGGAATGCTTGGTTTGTTGTTCACTTCCATTAAAATTACAAAAAATTGAATTTTAAACAAATGAAATTTGTACTTCATTTTATCAATTTAATTAATTAACAATAGATATGAATTAAAAAATAAAATAAAGTAATCATTTTTTTATTCAAAAAATCAAAATGCATATTTTTCATTTTTAAAAATTGCACGATACGTATTACTTCAATTAAATAAACTTACTTCATTTTTTTAAAAAAATCATTCAAAGCACCTGCCAAAATTCAGTTTAAAGTGTGAAAGCTAATTAAATTTTGGGGTATTTTGGCCAACCCACTTCATTAAAAATTTCGGAACTTTATTCAAGGCACTTCATTAAATAAAATGAATTTTAAAAATAAAATATACCTCTAGTCGGAATTGGTGTATCCGACACTAGCCCACCCCCTTATTTAGAAAACCTAACTCTGGTCGGAAGAACCAATTCTGACATTCGCTTTTTGGGAAACCCTAATTTTTTCCCGTTTTTTGGCCATCGTATGTTGAAGATTCTCGTATTTTGGTAAATCACCCAACACCTAAGTCTGTATCGTCTCTGTCACGATTCCTTGTTCTTCTTCGGAAATGGTAAAGAACATGTCTCGATGTGAAGGCGATGGCGGCTCGGGATTGGCAATATATAACTGGCGGTTAGGGTACGGTGATGGGCGGCAACTAGGTTAACAGGCAGATGTAGCTTAGGATTTGGGTTTAGGAGTCAAAAATTGTGGGCAGAGGTAGCTACGGTTAGGTCTAGTTTTGTGGGGCAGCGTTGGGTGATTGACGTTGCAATTGGGTCATAGCGACAGAGGTCCGTTGGGGGCTGGGAAGGTTGGAGGGGGTTGGTGGTGGTGCAGTGACTGTGGTGAGAAGGACGAGCAGTGACAGTGGTGTGGGGGAAGGCCGCAGTGACGATGGTGTGGGGGCTAAGAGGGAGGATGGTGTTCGGGCAGTGGCGGCCTATGGAAGGGAAGGGGTGACCGGACGAGGCAACAGTGGCTGAGGCAGGGGCAGAAAAGGCGGTCCAAGTGTCATTATCAAAAAGCAAAAAGTTTCTTTCTTATCGTCTTCCATCGAACCAGACTCGTAATCTATCACTCCAAAAAAAAAAGCAATAATATGACTCAATGATCCTATAATGGGCTTAACTGAGCTAATGACAAAAGCAATACACCTATCACCCAACCTAAAGTCTAGATTTCTGTTAGTAGAAATAGAGAAAACAATCAAAATAGCATTCAGTTTGAAATGAAAATTAAAAATAAGGGCAAGAAAATTAAAATAAAGTTGTCTCCTCATAATCACGATCCGAGGATCTTGATTCTGTATCAGCTGGGGTAGAACCGTGTGTGTCCAAATCCAAACTTGAAACGGTATCTTCCAAACCCTAATCACACGATCTCTACACGACGGCAGTTCGGGAGGGGGGCGGACTGGCAATACGGCAAAATCAATCAAGCTTCCACCCCCTGAGAACTTCTGAGTGACATCCCCAACACTGGAATCTTTGTGCCCTCAAAAAGGAAAAACCGGAAGCAAGAAAAATTTGACCGAGCTTGGCACAAATTGAATCGGCGGCCGGAAAAGATCAATCCAAACTCAACCGAAGAGGAACAAACCAAAGCCCTGCACTAACTAATTGACGAATGAAGAAACAAACCCTTCCATACAAAGGGAACCATGACTGATGTATGTATTACAACAAAGCTTTAAACAAAGTGGTGTAATTTAAAATACCAAACAACGACGCATGCGCACAATTCACTACTAGAATTTTCCTTATTTGCTGCTACCTAATTGCCGCGGTTCTTAGTTAAAGCGCAGCAAATAAGCAAAATTAGTAGGTATTTGCTTCGGTTCTTCTACGACCACAGCAAAAAATTGGAAAACTTGATACTTTTTGCTGCTGTTGGATAATTGATACCCATATTGTATAAACAGGAGATTGAACAAGAATCAAAAGGAGTAATGGAGAAGAAGAAGAAAATGTGTATAGAATGAATATTTGTTATATGAGTTACAAGCCTCCTAAAAGGAGTATATATAGGGAAAATCCGGGTCTGGGCCTCTAATATGGGCCTGACAGACTCGGTTACATAAATGGACTGATAGTATAAAAAGCTAATCTAGAACATCTGAATAATAATAATAATGTACAATAATATTAATGATATCTGTTAAACGTGTGTGGGCCGCTGTCCAGGCCTAGTAGTCGGCATACCGGGGGGTCGGAGTCCATATAATCCATCAGGAGTCCCCCACTCCCTGAGTCAAGAGTACTCGAGGCGAAAGGGAGTAGTCCAAACTGTATCTGCAACGTTCTTCCTCTTCGGCCGGGGGACCACCACCCTTGTCCATTATGGGGAGGTGCCTCGTTAAAAACCTTTACTAGGAAAAACCCAGTGAGAAAAAATCCTAATAAAGGGAAAAAGAGTACACCTAGCGCCCCCAACATGAAACAAGGAAGGTAAATCCCCTCCGGCATAATCAATCTAGCTCAGCTCCTCCTCAACTGACTCAGCTCTCGTTCCTGCTCTTGCGTGATATTTTCTGCTCATCTAGAAACTCTGACCCCTCAGTCCCCCAGTCCCCACTCTTTGAGGCGAGTGGAGACGAGGTGAAAATGAGTAAAGTCATCTTCGTACCTACACATTTATCATGCATATAAAAAAATTTTCTTGGGATTTATGTTCCCGATCGGGAGTTCGTCACTTGAAACAAGTGGAGATGTGAATTGTTAATGTAATGATAAAATACTTAGTAGAATGGATGTGTGAGCCATTCATAAGCAACGGTCGTCACTCGAGGAATGACTAAGACCGGTCTTCGTACCCGACTTGGTCGGGGTTTTGTCTTCATGCCCGACTTGGTCGGGGCTTTGTGCCTGAGGAGACAGGGCTTTGTGCCTGAGGAGTCATGGCTTTAAATCCTAGTGATGGGTCTCAAGCCACACTCTACTAGGTATTTGATCATAAGTGCGTGATAGTGTGATGCTCGCCCGACAAAAAATTAATTTAAATAAAAATAAATAATATGAAAACTAAAGAGTACTTATCTTTTTGAAGTGGGCTGAAATATTCAGACTCTTTGGGCTAAAATGTGCTGCTGAAATTAAGCCCATTCACATTAGTTAGTATCAATTTTTGGGCTGAAGCAGTCCTGGCCCGAAAATAGCGGCCCATCAAGAGATTTGAGGCTCAATCTCTGGCTCCACGTAATCTTAGCCCATTGCTTCCCCTTATTTTCCCAGCGGAGCTTTAATACGGAGTAGTTGACCGTCCATGTGCTAGCAGGTTATCGATGTCGGCAAAGTTATTGATAGCTAACATCACATGTGCTCGCAAGTCCTTCCACAAACGATGTCGGCAAATCTTCGATGATATGTGGTCCGCGTCCATTTCCCACACCTAACATCAGGTCTGGAAAGGAAAGAGCAGCTATCTCCTCGTCGCCAGCCGCCTACAGTCGTCGTCAGCAGGAAGAAAGGCCGAGTCGCTGTTGGAGCTGCGTTGAGGTAGACGTTGACCGGACCGGGCACATTTTCATCCCCTTCCCTAGCTCACGTTTGGTCTGGAGAGAGGAAGAGGCAGAGTCGTTGCTTCCGTCCAGGGAGGTAAGGCCCAGACGGATCCTTCCTACCACGGCCATCGCCGTCCTATACGGCGGAAGAAGTCTCTGTCGCGGCTGAGAGACCTCCTCGCTGCGGAGCTCAAGTTGGTGGTGATGCGATGTAGGTGGTAGAACTCGTTCTTGGCTTAGCCCGTTCTGCATCGCTCCTAAGCTACGATTTCAACGAGTAGCACATATCAAATGAATTCGCTTGGAAGCGTGGCAGGTTGGCTCCTTAGGTTGTGTTCAACGGAGGGAGTTCGATTTCCTGGCAGCAACGGCCCACGCCCACCTCAGGTTTGCCTCTAGCTCGAGAAGCAGAGCCTCCCAGTGCCATTAATGGCGGACACTGCAAGTGACGGTTCTGCGGCGGCGAGATGTAAAAAAGGCGGCGAACCTGGAGCAGCAACGAGATGTGGAAACGTTCCTGTTCAGATCGGCGGACAGAAGCGGCGTCTCTTCCGGGTGGTCTACAGATTCCGGTCGTGTTTTTGGTTCGGAGGTCTGTATTGCTACGCCCGGGAGCTTCAGCAGGCCATTAATGGCGGAAACGAGCTGCAAGCAGCTAGATGGGAGAGCAAGCGGATGACCTGCGATGCTCCTGCTGCTCCGGCTGACCAACTCCACTAGCAAGAGGGTACAGATCTGATAAAAAAGCTCCACTTCTGAAAATTTTCAGTTTTTTGTTTTGTTTTGGTTTGGGAACTGATTTTGGCTTATTTTCTGTATTCGGGATGAATTTTGGATGTTTTTTTTTGTGATTTTGGTAGAGTTTTTGGTTAATTGGGGAGGTTTTCTCACTTGATTGTGTTCAACCTCTCAACGAGAGCACCATTGTTGGATAATTGATACCCATATTGTATAAACAGGAGATTCAACAAGAATCAAAAGGAGTAATGGAGAAGAAGAAGAAAATGTGTATAGAATGAATATTTGTTATATGAGTTACAAGCCTCCTAAAAGGAGTATATATAGGGAAAATCCGGGTCTGGGTCTCTAATATGGGCCTGACAGACTCGGTTACATAAATGGACTGATAGTATAAAAAGCTAATCTAGAACATCTGAATAATAATAATAATGTACAATAATATTAATGATATCTGTTAAACGTGTGTGGGCCGCTGTCCAGGCCTAGTAGTCGGCATACCGGGGGGTCGGAGTCCATATAATCCATCAGCTGCGGTCATAGAGGAACTGCAGCAAATAGTCTAAAATATTTCGAATTTTAATTTCTTTTTTACTTTTTTGCTTCGGGTAGGGCATAACTGCAGCAAATACATTGAAATTTTCTACTATTCGCTGCGGTCAGAAGTCGAAGCGCAGCAAATAAGCCAACTAAGGCTATGTTTGCGGGAGCTTAAAAAAGCACTTTTATTGGTTTTAGCTTCATAGAAGCTGAAAATGGTGTTTGCATTGAGAAGCTTTTGCTTAAATTTAAGTGCTTTTAGACCAAAAGCTAAAAGCAGCTCAATGATGCTTTTATCTGCTTCTGAGACGACCCCTTATGATTTAGTTCCATACACCCCAAAATACCCACCCCAATCAGTTATTCATCTGTTCTATAAAACCCCTTACGAGCTTGGCTTGCAAAGACGACCATCCGCACCGTCGCCACGCCGGCGACTCGCCATCCGCCAGTCGCCTCCATCTTCGTCGGCTTCGTGGCCATCTATCACCATCCTCGACATGGCCACCAGCCAGGGCCCTAATCTTGGCGATGCAGCAGTCACACAGTGCCCTAATCTTGGCCCTAGTCTTGTTTCAATCCTTGTGTGTATATAGAAGTATATACGAGTATAAAAAACGTACCATCGCACCCTGTAATAGAAGCAAATGGGGGAAAGAAGCCAAAAGGTAAAGGAGATGGTGCAGGTGGGTAGAGATGTAGAGTTCCGACCCTTTCATTGATTTTTGGGTTCATTATTTGAGTTGGGGGTATATTTGTATTTTAATAATATATTACATCAAAAATCACTTTTTTATCAAACACTTCAACTTTTACCTTTCAATTAAAATCACTCCTATTTCAAAACACTATCAACTTTTACTAAAAATCACTTTTACAATAATCTATTAAAAAAATCACTTCTGAAAAGCGCAAACGGAAACATAGCCTAAATATCTTAGATTTCTCATCTTATCCTTCAATCGGTTAGAGCAAACCCTCCCCAAACCCCAGCCCCCCTATCAGACCTTGGGGCCGAACCTCGCCGACGGCCAGCTCATCGCGGAAGTCCTGCTGGTCGCCGAAGTCCAGCTCATCACCAACGTTGCTGCAGACGCCGACGGCCAGCTCCTCGCCGCTGCAGATTCTCGCCGACGGCCAGCAGTTCCTCGCCGCTGCAGATTCTCGCCAACGGCCAGCAGCTCCTCGCCTATCTCCTCACCCATGCCGACGTCCAGCAGAATCTCGCGACTTCATTGGCTCCAACTTCTATCTTCTTTACACTTCATTGTTGCTTTTTATCAAGGTTAGTTATTATTAACTTAAATTTTTAATGCTTTTTCTCCATATTGTGTATTGAATGAAAGAATTGAGTTTATTGTTCTTTTTTATATTTATTGTTTGAAATAAATTGAACATTGAATGAAAAGTTGGGGAAATATATTATATATATATATATATATATATATTACATGATGAAATGTTGTATACATATTAATCAAAATGTATGTTTATAAAAGTGATCTCTTTGTTGGAGTCACAGTGTGCAAATGTATTAGCATATATTACAATTGTTCAATAGACTCCAAATTCTTAAGCATTAGACAACATTCATGTACAACTGTCCATTCTAAAATGTTTTTTTGACACTTGACAGGGTACGTGTTCAATCATGAACTACTTTTCACAAACATGTTCATGAGTGACCCAATTAAATCAAAGATCAATCCAAGATGCCATACCATTGCCTTCCTCAGGTTCTCTCTGCCTCCATAGCTAGCTATCACCTTTCGTGGAGAACCAAAGACAGTGGAGAACCATAAACAATCAAGGTTTGCTGCTATACTAATTAATTGACACCATAAACCTCATCTCAACGACCCTGACATAGTTGAGATTAAGGTACAAGGTGATGATGATGTTGACAATCACTCTGTCTTTTCATTTATATAAGTTTTAAAATTTTAATGCGTGTGTGAGTTAAATTAGTTTTTTGGTTATGGTATCGTGAAGCATTAGAGAACACAATTGATATAAATCTAACAGAAGAAGTTCTGAAGATGGATTCAGAGAAGAAACTCTCAAATTTCCATATTTAGGTAATTTTGCATTATGTTTCTTGTACCCAGTACTCCTGTAGGAGTAGTATGTTCATTATTTTACCCCGTACAGTTTTTATGAATAATCAAAACTTTGATCTCAGAGGCTCGAACCTGTTTAAAACTAGAGTCAAGTCAAGCTAACCCAATGCTTGACCTTACAGAAGAACAAACGACAAGCAGTCTGACATCAATAGAGCGGGAAACAAAGTCTTTCAAAAATAAGGTTTGCAAATTCAGTTTTGATAAAATTCTAGGGTGCCTTAGCACTCTTCTATGTTTCATCTATTCTTTTTCTTCTTTCAAGAAAAATGATGTGGATGTTATGATTGTTATCGCATCAAATAGGGCAGTATCTGAGAGTTTAGGGATTGCTATATGATAGTATAGAATTGTTATGGTTTATGTGTGTAATTTTAACTAGTTTTATTTGTTGTTGTTTGGGAAATTACACACTTTTGGTGTAATACTTTTTTTTCCTATTTTGTTTGTAATTTGTTTAGATTAGGATTATTCTGAGCTTTAACTAGGTAAAGATCATCAAAAGGATCCTTGGAAAGCTCAAGGAAAGTGCAAGAGAACAAGATCAAGTGAAAATTTGGAAAAATAGTCATTTACTCGGTCGGGTAAAGCATTTACCCGATCCGGTATTGACTTGATCCGAAAATAATATCTGATTTGGGGGCAATTGAACGTGCAGGTGAAGATTTGGCAAAGATATGCCTTTTACCCGGTCGGGTTTCTCAAAAACCCGGTCGGGTAAATGGCCCTGGCAGCTCCAAACACCTATAAATACACCTCATTTCCTTCCCATTTATTCACCAATTCATATACTCTCTTACGCTCAGCTTAGAATAGTATTTCTTTTATATTTTTATAGCATGTTTAGTCTCCAAATGAGGAGCTAAACTTCCATTTCTTGGTGTTGCTCTTGAAGCTTGTTGATTATTAAAGTTGTGAGTTATTTTCTTAACTTCTTCCCTTGAATATTAATTATTCTCTTAATCTATCTATATATTAATGTTGGGGAGTGTTGCTAAGATGACAATTAGTTAACATCTCAACATTAGTTATAGTAGTATTTATTTTCTTCCTCTATATATTAATGTTGGGGAGTGTTACTAAGATGACAATTAGATAACATCTTGACATTAGTTATAGTAGGATTATTCATATTTAATCTTCTTCCTTGAATATTAATTCTTCCCTTAATCTATCTCTATGTTAATGTTGGGGAGTGTTGCTAAGATGACAATTAGTTAACTCTCAACATTAATTACTACTAGAAACGATCAACGAACCGATGGTTAATCGTTGATGGTTTCACAAGTAAGTAACTTCGGTTTATTAATGCACGGTCGTGGTTAATAAACTTAAGAGGGACTAATTTTGTTTGTTAAACCGAAACCGTTGTGTTGAGGTTATCAATCTCAATTGATTTCATCAAGGAGTTGAGAGATTAAATGCTACTATCAAGTCGGTATATGGCGGTGTTCTATACTTGACTAATAGTAAGGGTTATTAATGAACGGTCGTTGTTAATAACTACCCTCGATGAATTGGATATACTCCTCGATTGAGTATTCGAGAGGGGATACGTTATAGATATAACAATGATCGACTTAAATATATCAACAAGTGGAAAGTAGCAATGCCAAGTCCTTTTTATCTTTGAATTAAATCACATATAACTCGTTCATCTCCGTGTTTAATTTTAATTAAATCACTCAATCAAAACCCCCCTTTATTTACTAGTTCATAAAAAGAGAGTTATTCCTTTCCCTGTGGATACGAACTCTACTTCATCTATACTACGTATAAGTGCCAGTATTGAATTTATTTTGACGCACCGTGACAAAGTGCACGTCATTTTACTCATTACAACTTACACAAAAAGATTGTTTAAACTGAAAATGTAGCTGGCAAGTTGTTATACTTGAGCAAAATGATTAGCTTTATGTGAGGGGGAGCCACAACAAATGCTTGTATTATTTTGAATTTTTTTATATTTCTTACCATTACTTGTATTATGTGGTTTCGTCATAATTACTTCTGTGGGAATGATTTTCCCTTTTTATAAAACAAAGTAACAATATAAATGAGCAAAAGTGATTATGCAGCTTTGATTAATCTGGAACTATGTTCTCGATTTGGATAAGTTCCTGGGAATATATGCACATGGGATATGGAAATTCTGACCACAGCCCTTGGGACATCGGTTAAGAAAATAAAAAAAATGAAAAGATTTTTGTAGGGGAATCGTGTGTGAGGGCATTTCAAAATCATTGGTGATTGCATATTTCCATCTCCTCATATTAAACTTCTTTTCTTACTTAACTGTGGTTAGCATTATCTTTACTAAGAGCTGTGTAGATATAATCCATAATTTAGCAAGGCAACATATAATGATTTCAGATTCTGTCCAGTTCATTTGCTGCTTATTAAGAGCTGAGCTATCTTTATTATTTCAGCTTTTCTGGCTCTTAAGTTGCTAATGGGATTGACTGCTTCTTTATAATATAACTCTCCAACTTTTGTTTGATAAAACACAGTTTCTGAGTCATGGTTTCGTAGTCTATGGAAACCAGCAAGGAAGCATAAAGGTAACCCCGAAAAGTGTCAAGTTGGAATTTTGGCGTTTGAAGTGGCAAGCTTGATGTCTCTAAGTGATAACCCGGTGTCGAAGACAGTGGAGGAGATAGTACACAATGATGTTTGTATGTTATCATTTTGTTTTGATTGAATTCGCAGTCCTTTGGCCATGTATTTGTGTAATAATTTTTGTAAGCTTTTAGTGACGATAAGCTTACAAAGAGATGGTAATTTGTATTGTATTTATTATGAATTTTGGTGATTTATCATTTAATTCTTCTTGAAATTATGATTGATTTGTGTTGGTGAGATACTTGGATTGTTTTTTTATTTTGTAAAAATAAGTTAAAATTCATTTTTTTAAAAAAAAAAAAACTATTTGTTGCGGTTCTGAACCGCAGAAAATACTTTTTCCTACTATTTGCTGCGCTGCCAATTGCTGCGGTTCAAAACTGCAGCAAATAGGTAAAAATGACCGCAGCAAATAGCCATTATTCTAGTAGTGATTTCTCGGTAAACAGGGGGAAAGAGAAAATCTGGGGAAAACAAAGAAACATGTCCGGTCCCAAGAAAAGACCAAACCAGCTTCAATTCTGACTGTCTACTTTCGTTTCGGACAGTCCAATCAAGCGCAACCAATGACCAGCGGTCGCCGCATCGTGCATTAGGGTTTCTCCCACATGTAAAAGAACTTATTTTAAATGAATGCTTGATTAAAGATCAAATAGTTAAAACAAAATAATAAAGAAGTAGAAAAATAAAAGACAAGTAAGTGATACTCCGTAATCACTTTCATTTTTCAGAAACGAGAAATGTTGGACCGCGAGGATGCAGGCCAACAAGTCAGTCAGCCTGCCGGTGCAATCGAAACATGATACTTGACTGCTATGCAAGTATAAGGAAATAAAATTGTACCTTCGCTACTAGCTATAGCTTTTAGCGTACTCATAAGCGCTTGATCCTTACAATAGGTATCAGAGCAAATCACGGGGTCAACCCCCGACAAGAGCATGCTACGCAGTTGTAGTTGGGGGTTGTTGGGATGCAGGGATGCGGGCTAGCAGTCCGCTAGCCTGCTGGTGCAATCTAAACATTGTGCTTGACTGTTATGCAATATTATGAAATTTTACAAACACGTAGTGATAAAAAACCAATTTTACAACCCTAAATGTATTTCGGAATAAAATGCATTAGATCATAGCAAAGAGTAACACGAAACTCCCTAAAAATAAGAAACATTTCGAATTGAAGTCATGGATTCTAATGAATATAATGATCCATGTGAAGCCTCATATTTCAATATTATGTTCTTTCTCCTGCATGTGAATAGTTCTAGCTCTCCGGCCTCCTTGAATATGTTGGTTAAAAAAAATTATCAAGATATTTCCAGGCACCCCTTAACTACCACCATTCTTGGATGGTTGTCACTTAACAAAAGTAAAGCTTGTCAAGGGGTATTTCCATGTATCCTTGATGACCAGAACTGCTTCCGTAAGAGTTGAGCTATTCCCATACAGGGATATCTCTATTGATTGTAGAAACTCACTAGCTAGTAAGATTAATTGCATGGGATACGGGTGTGCCCCTGAACAGTTGGGGAGGACTTGTATAGGGGTAAAAGTGGTGCGACAATATGAGACAAATAATTCTCCCAAGAGACGAATAATTCTCTTGGGCGATTGAGACGAATAATTCTCCCCAATTGTTACATCGTCCAACAGCGGCCACTCCAGAATTATTCTTTGTACTTGCTCATAAAAACCCGCTAAGTCATTTGGGTCGTCTGGCAGTTCATAGCCAACACCATAGTCTATACAGTATCGCATCCCCAACTCTGACTCATTAGTATTTTGAATGTAAAGATCGTAGTGAGTTTTAGAGTATACACCTACATGGTGCAACGACATAAGCATATCATACATGTTTGCTCCATGGGTCTGTTGAAAATCTATCCGTTGTAATAAAGAGAAGGTGGAGGTGGATCCACCTCCTCCGTATTTGCCATTATTGATGCTTGAGAAGTCATCATCGTATGTACAGTGAGAAATGCACGTCTCTGCAAAATTGACAAATCAGAATGATGTTTGTATATTTGACAACATATTCGAGATCAACCCCATTGTCCATCTCCATTGTCCATCCTAAAGACAATGTGTAGACTATGGTATGAAAGGAAATTGATGTAACAAATTTGTAATATCCTCACACAACATTTAATCACGTAATATATGCATCACTTTTAAAAGCTCCTACAAAAAGAAATAACATGTTCAATAGTAATATTATTCTGTTTTAAAAGAAGTTCACGTTGTGATTTTATGTCAATTGAATAATGATGAAGTTGGATTCTCACTTGCAATATTTAAATTATTATTGTTAAAGAATTTGTCTCACATTAGATTGCTGTAAAACTATAAAACACTATATTAAGATTTCGCGATACCCCTCCTATCAGATTGATCTTTTAGGATGAAATCTAGGGTCTTAACATGGTATCAGAGCCAAGTCTGGTTGTGGTTTGAATGTTTAGTTATCACCCGTGATTAAGGGTGGCTTGTTAAGGTTTTTTGACCCATTTATACACCACGATACTGTTCGGCTCGGTTTGGGCTGAGTGAGCATGTTAAACTATTTGTTCCATGATTGCTATAAAACAATAAAACACTATATTAAGATCTTGGACTACTCTTATCATATTGACTGTTTAGGATGAAAGTTCAGGTCTTAACAACTATTAATTAAAATTTATATCCTTATAAACTACGGTATGGGTTTTATTAAATTAAATCATACAAGTCGAGTTTGAAAAAGATTACAGCCATCCTAATTCAATTTGTAAAATTTTCTTTTTTTATGTTCCAAACTGATTTTCCACTATTTGTTTTAAGTAAAGGAAATGGAATAAAATGAAAAATGTACTCTTACACTACTTGACATTACCCATTCTAACTATCTACATTTACAGATTAATTCTCACTCATCTAAATCTAAAACACCCTCACTTTACTTCATCTGGTCGTATATATCAAGCTGAAAGAGGTGAAAATCACCAACATATTCAAGATGAGACAAGATTAACGTATAAGGTAGCAAAAGATCATGGAAAAGGCCCTTACCAAAGATATGAAAAATCTCAAGTTAAGTGTTATAATTGTAACAAATATGGTCACAATGCTTTTGAATGTAGAAAGACTAATAGTGTGCAAGAAGAAACTAATCTTGTGAATTAAAAGAAGAAGAGAAAGAAGAGTTTGAGGAAGTGGGTTCAAAACTCCACGGAGGGAGTTTCAGCCTTGTTTACCCCCAGGCTTCCCCAGCCCCCTCCCCCGACCCCCATGGGGTAATAAAAAAAGAGTTTATAGGTTCTTGATACGGGGGCAAGCAATCATATGATTGGTGATAAGACAATGTTCACCTGATTCGAGCAAACTACTCGAAAAGTCTTTTTTTGGAGATGAATCGAATGTTTCAGTTGAAGGAAAAGGTAACAACCTAATTAGCCAGTTTATTTGTAATGTCTATTATGTTCCAAGTTTAGATTCCATTTGGTAACACGGAAATTGGTTGAATCTGTTGATTCCGTTGAAATTTTGGAAGTGCTGGCTGAAGTGGCTGGATTGTCTGATTCTACTCAATTATGAAAAAATTATATTTAAAATAATTTTATTAACAACAACAACATCCAAACCTTATTATATCTCAAAACATTTTGGGGTCGGCTAACATTACATTTCATTAATAATATGAAGAAAAAATATATGAAAAATAGCTAAAAATAACATTAGTCAATCCAGCCAATAAAGGAACTTCAACCTTATTTATTTTGATTATTACACATTGTAACGCGTGAAATCAAAACTTACATGTTTAGTGAAAGTGTTTGTTAATAAGCCTGACAAGCTCAAAAACATAGTCACCACATGAGCTTTTAGAGAACAATATTTTAAGTTTGGGACAACTTCTAGAGAAAGGATATATGATATTCATCTAGAAAATCGTAGTCTTTCTCTTAAAAGTCAAGGAAGGTTGATTATCTGAGTGCCTATGACAAATAACCGGATGTTCTTGTGGGAGATCAAAAAGACAATGCTTGGTTATGCCCCTTGAGGTTTGGACATCTTAATTTTGGTGGCTTAAATTTGTCGTCTAAAACAGAAATGGTGAATGGATTGCCCTTAATAAAACACTTGGATCAATTATGTGAAATATGTCTATTAGGAAAACATTGTGGAAAAGGTTCTCCAAAGGAATCCTCGTCCACAGCTAGAGAGCATTTAGAACACATACATACCGATGTTTGTGGACCCATAAAATTGAGTTCTTGTGGAAAGAGAAAATTATTTCATTCTCTTCATTGATCATTACTCTTGAAAAAACTTGGATCTATTTTCTAAAAGAAAAAGTGGAGGTATTTCATTTTTGTAAAAGATTCAAAGCTCTAGTTGAAAAAGAAATTGATCGAGATATTAAATAAATGAGATCTGATTGAGGAGGTTAATTCATTTCAAATGAATTCAAAGAATTTGTGAAAATAATGGAATTCATCGCTCATTAATGGAGTTGTGAAAAGAAAAATAGAACACTTATGGAGATAGCTAGAAGCATGCCAAAAGAATTTTGGACATAAGCGACTGATTGTGTATTTCAAATCAGTGCCCCACCAAAAGTGTTGCCCATAAGACTCCTCAAGAAGCATGGAAGGTGAGTAAACCAAATGTCTCACATTTGCAAGTTTTTTAGAGTGTTGCTTATGTGCATCTACCGCCTGAAAAATGTTTCAAACTTGATGACAAAGACAGTATTCATTGGCTATGCCAAACACTCCAAGGGATAGAAACTCTATAATCCAATCATGAAAAAGATTGTGGTGAGTCAAGATGTTCACTTTGATGAAGCGGCAACTTACACAGGATTGGGATGCCCAAGAAGATCAATACTACAATTTCTTGTCATGCAATCAATATGAAGAACAAATCCTATAAGAGGAGCATGATGTTCAAAAACCAATATCTCCACTGCATTCACCATCAACTGAAAAAATCCCAAGTTCATCATCAAGTGACGACATTTCAAGTGAAAGAACACATCACTTTAGAAACTTGGAGGAGATATGTGAGGTAACACAAAATTTCAATGAAGTTAACATTTTCTGTCTTCTTAATGATTGTGAAACAATAGGGTTTGAAGATGTAACACCGTCCCCAAATATATTTACTTTTATGTAAATAATGTATTCAACCTTAAGAAATGGTTAATGAATTTACGAGGTGATGTGAGTTTTCTCGCACTTAAAATGATTGTAATATAGTGGTGTAAGTACGAGTATCGTCTCCACAGGGACGGACAAAAGGGAATCAAGAATTAATTAAATTCAGCGATTAAAAAGAAATAAAATAAATGTGTCGTGCGAGATTTGATTGGGTGGAAAATTAAACTAATGCTAATGAGCAATAAAATAAAAAGATTGGTTTCTCTCTAATTAATGACGAAGGGAATAGGAATAGATTCCGGGGTTAACCAGATTTCTGGCAGAACAGGCCTAATCACATGAATTTCATCTAATTGAGCCTAGCTAATCATTACTAAGTTCTTACCGCTCTCGCGGCGTAGAGTACAATAATTTAGGGGTCCAGGCTGATCTCTCATGCGACAAGATCCTAAATTATTGCCAAAACGAGCAAGCTTACGGCCCCTTAATCGCTACTAATCTCTTAGCGAACGATTAAGTGTGTGTGAATGTGTCTTAGAACAAATTAGATCTCTCTTAATTTATTCTATAAGCAATTGTAATTCTAGTGGCCATCTAGGTTACAAGAGATATCAGTTAAATTATTCAAACACAAATTAAACGGCATTCATGCAATTAAACCGACAAGAATCTAGCCATACATCATGATTAACCCCTTCATCAACCCCAAATCCCTAATTAAACTACTCACAATTCATAATTGAAGAATCAACAGAATTGGGATGAATAGAAATAATTGTCATTAATTAAAAAGATGAACTTACAAATAATCTCAGGGTCTTGGAGTAAACAATCGTAAAAACGCAAGTAAATTCGTCCCTAGGCCTCTCCGTAATGTTCGTAACCCCCAAAAAGGGTTAGGGAGGCCTTATTTATAGAAAAAGGGGGAAAAAAACCGAATTTGGGCCGAAATAGGAAACTTCCGCGCGTGTCACGGGGCTACGCACGATCGTGCGTCCCTGCCTACGCACGATCGTGCGTAGCAGGCAGAAGCTTCATCCGTGTTTTCGTAATGGACGCACGATCGTGCGTCCCAGACGCACGACCGTGCGTCTGACTTTTTCGCTCCGTTTTCTCGTTTTCTTGCTCCAAACGTGCCCGGATTCACACGAGGTCGATCCCAATGCTCTTCCTTCATCAAAATTTCGCCGTGAATCACCTGGTGACCTCCAAATCTCTCAATTCTTCCTTGAATGCTCTCTATCTCCTCCCGATTGTCTCTTTAGCGCCGATTGCCGGACTCTAACTTCTTCAAATCAACTCCACATGCAACGAAACTTGATCCAACGCCTGCTAAACACAACTTGAGCCAAAATTGAGACTTGCAATACCTTAAAGCCAGGAAAATCATCAAAATCCGACCCGGACACGCATCAAATGCGTGTCTAAATACGGACTTATCAGACTCCCCCACACTTAAGCTTTTGCTTGTCCTCAAGCAAATCGAACAACGGGACTTACGATAATCACCACACGGAATTTAAAATAGTTATCATACACATGTAGTTAAAGGGATATTCACAGGACAGACAGTTTAAATCAAGAAAATCCTTCCCTAAACTACGCCTTTGTACTCAAGCTAAACTATTTGACACAATTATTCACAACATCCTCAAAGTAATGACAGCATACACAAATAAATTAGCTACTGATCAGAAGGACTTGTGAATATGATGGTGAATGGATAATAATGATAGTCCCTTTATTTTGAGAGATAGGAATATTCTAATCAAAGGTTCAATGCATTCAGGAACTTCAGGGCTACTCTTAGGAACAAGGAACTCAGTAGGCCACAAATTAGGAACAATCATTTAAACCTATGCAAAGAGTAGACATGGTGTACAACTAAGCTAAACCGTCTCGGCACATTTGTGCTTTAACGTATACTTGAAGTACGCGGAGGACTAAAGCTAATTTTTTTTTCAATAGCCTCCAAGTTCATTAATTTAGTTTAGTTTTCCTTGTCATGTTGGCACGAGAACACCGTTTCTTTCGAAAGATACCCAAGTCTCATCTTACGCTTTTTGACCGGGGCTCCCATTCCCTTTTTCGCAAAGTAAGAGGTCTAGCTATATTAATTTTTCACCTTTCGGATTCTCACTAGACATTACCCCATTCTAATCTCGGCCTCACCAAGGAAAAATAGCAATTTAAGTTCATTAATTTAAAAGTGAATCCATGCCTACAATGCAATCCTCGAAAGTATCATATTCCTAAAAAGTAACTGCTCTTACCCCATTTGGGGCATAGGAACAGTGCCAAAAATGGCTCCTACAAAAATTCCCTAAACTTAACAAATTAATCCCTTAGTTCCCTAAACATCAAGACTAAGTCAGAAATATTCATGGGTAAGGAAACAGGCCATTTGGCTATGAAGCTCAATTAATTGGGTAACAATAAACGGTCAGGCTCAAAATGGCTTCTCCTAAAGGGTTCTTTCAGGTGGGAGTAAATAATTAATGGAGAATTCAATAGGTGACTAATGCCTTCATCCTTTCAACAACTAGATTACCATGCAAGCAATTTAAGCCTAAACACTTCAAGAATGTCATAAAAGCATAGTCAAAGCGCTAGCCAGCTTACAAAGTCACAGTTTAAAGAAAAATTTTCAAAAAATTTTGCATGAATTTCCTCTGAATATTCAACTAACACCTGTGCATGCTAACTCTAATAAATCTCATGTAACAACCACTGCCCGAATGCCCAATTCACTCCCCCACACTTAAACTTTGGCATCGCCCTCGATGACCAAAAATGCATAATGCACAAGGGGTAAAGAGGAAGGGGTCACACGTGCTCAAAATTAACTCAAGTCATTATCACAAGATTAAGAGTCAAAGCAACTTCCCTATGGCGCTGGTTGGTGAAGAACTCAACTGTGTCAAATGAACTCGGCAATTCATCAAATGAACTTGTAAGCTGCAAACATCAATCAAAACACAAAAATCCAGGAGATAGAGAGAAAGAGTAGAGAGTAACGTGAGTGAGTGAGTGTGAAAGTAAAGATACAGTCATCCAACAATAATCAGAAAACAGAGGCTAACGGCGAACAATCTACTAAATCAACTACTGCTCCGGAGGTGGCGGCGGCTGCTGTGCATCGAAGAACGAGCTCCAGCTAGACTCTAAAGATGTGACACGAGTGTCCAACTCCGCGTACTGGACGCGCAGGTTGGAAAACCCGGTAGAAATGTCATCGTGAATGGTCTGCTGGAGCTCTCTATGGTAAGTCTGCCTCTCCACCCGGACCTCCTGAAAGAATGCCTGCTGGTCCGCCCTTATCTGTCGATAAAACTCCTGCTGTCTCGCCTGCTCTGCCCGAACATCAGCAAAGAAGCGCTGCTGACTGTCATAAATCGACCGGTGATGGCGCTGTTGTCGCTCTTGCCACTCCTCATGATAATCCTGCTGCTCGTCGTGCCATCTCTGAAAAGCATCCTCAAAAGCAGGAGGCATGCCGGGAAAAGCCTGTGTAGCGTCATGGTCCATGGCTGCCCCACCCCCATCAGTATGTCCAACCTCCTCATCTGGTGCTCCACCTCCCTCCTGAATATGGATACCTGCCTGATGCGGTACCCTCTGCTCTCCCTCAGCTGGCTGCTCTACTAGGCGCCTCCTTCTGGCCACTCCGGTGTTCAGCTCCGGAAGCTTGGTCAACGGCTCATAGTAAGAACTCTCATCCATGTTTACAAAGTGGTCACCGTAACCCATCCCACATAGAAGGCGGGTGATGTAGGGTCCAGCAAAGATGGCCTTGATCTTGTAGGTGGACTGTCGGTGAAGGAGGCCGGCGTTGATAGCGCCCATGTGTGGTAGCTTGTTGTGGATCATACAATAAAGGCACAGAAGGTCTGTAGTGGAGACCTTGCCGGCTACCTCGGCCCTCCCAGTGATGGTAGACGAAAGGAGGGAATGGATGACTCTATAAGATCGCGGATACAGTAAGGTGCTAGGGGTGTCCCGAGGGTCATATGTGCCGCCATCTCTAGAAATGCTCTCCCAAAACCTTTGGCGGTCTACATCTCGTGGAAAATCAGTCAAGGCTACTTCATTATCTGCTCGATCCTCAATCCGAGTAAAACCCAAGTGCCACAGGATGTTGTAAATGGATACTACATGGTCCTCACTGAAAGCCCGGAACTTGATAATGGGTCGGTGGTTATCGGAGAGTGGAATGGATCGAGGCACCTTAATTGTGGCTAGCACCTCGCACGTCACTTCTTTGTACGTAGGCTCTCGAATGCCAAAGAAGAGGTGTTGCCACCACCCCCGTCGCAAAGTGTCATGACCTCATCATGGAGTCCAGCAGCTGTCAAGGTGGGCTCATCAGGATAATGAAAGGTGCCCACCTCCTTTTTTAGCAAATCGAGGTATGTGATCATTTGTTCGTCCTTCGGGAATTGAGGCTGATATCGGGGGCCTGTGGCCCGACTAGAGCTGGTGCCGACATTCTTAGTTCGCTTCTTTGGTGGCATCTGTCAAGACAATTCAACAACAACAACAATTCCAACGGGGCTTCCAAGTATTAGAATAAAACTCCAAATCAAAAGTAATAACCCCGTCAGTAATCAGTCATTCAAGAGCATCAACATAACTATCAACAAATCCAAGTTTAACCAGAATAGTTGAAACTTTTGAACTTTTATCAAAGAAAATTTCTTTGAATTAAAGTCAAATGTTTCAACGACACACGGTATAAACGAGGTTACTAGCAAGAATCCTTATCAAAACAAGTGTTAAGAATGGAGTTCCTCCCAAAAGAATTAAAGAGATATTAGAATAGGGGAAGAACTCTCAATTCTCAAATTGGACAAAGTTTGGCCTAAAATTAGGGGATTTATGCTCAAATTAACTCAACAACAAGTATTCAACATCATAATCAACAATTCATTCCTTTATTTAAGCAAGAAGCACAAAAACCCCAAATTTTTCTCACATTCATCAATTTTCAACCCTAAATTGACTAAATTAGCTCAAAAATTAGGGATTTCAATCAAAAGAGGCAAATTCATCAATCATAGAATATCAAAATCATCATCACAAGCTTCAATTTAATCATGTGCATGCAAATCCCTAATTTTAGAGCATAAGAATTTGGATTTCTAGAAAAGCTTGGGGAAACCTCCATTAATGGAGAAAAGCGAAGAAAAGAGAAGAAGGAGGAGATACCTTGGGGAAGAGAGAGAAGAGGGAGGCGGTCGGTGGCTGGTGGCGCGGCGGTCGCGGCGGACGCGGCGGTCGCGGCGGACGCGGCGGTCGCGGTGGAAGTCGGCGGTGGCGTGGCGGTTGGCGGTCGCGGCTGGTGTTCGGTCGAGGGTGCTCTCTCGGTGTCGATCGTCAGTCGCACAAGGGGGGGGAAAGGGTTGGGTGCGGTTTTTGTGTTATGTTTTGAAAAGGGGGTGATTTTGGAAATTTGAGACGCACGACCGTGCGTAGGGGGCGACGCACGATCGTGCGTCGATGGCAGACGCACCCTCTTCGTTTAGTGGTTACGCACGATCGTGCGTAGGGGGGAACGCACGATCGTGCGTCGATGGCAGTGACCTCCCCCGTTTTTCTTTCTTTGACGCACGGCGTGCGTCCTGGACGCACGACCGTGCGTCCGCACGAATAGTAAAATATTTTTTTTTTTTGTGTGTTTTTTTTTTGTGTTTTTTTTTTTTGTGTTTTTTTTTTTTGAAAAGCAACAAAACTAACCTAATCAAAGCAAAAATTAAGCCCGGGTTGCCTCCCGAGAAGCGCTATTTTTAACGTCGTTTGCCCGACGCAACTACGCACTCATCTCTCCAAATTCGTGACAAAGGTCACCTCCCGCTCGCGTTCTAGCGGTCCTCCGTAATATTTCTTCAAATGATGACCGTTAACTTTAAAACGGCCTTTCTCAGGATGATCAATCTCAACAGTGCCATAGGGAAAAACTTCGCTCACTACGAAAGGACCGGACCATCTAGACTTCAACTTTCCTTTAAAAATCTTCATTCGGGGATTGAATAACAGAACTTGATCCCCCTTACAAAACTCTTTGCCCTGTTTAATGTGCCGATCATGATAGGCTTTGGTACGCTCCTTACTAATCTTAGAGTTCTCATAAGCCATGAGCCTCCACTCATCCAACTCGTTGAGCTTCCAAAGCCGTTCACGACCCGCCAAAGACAAATCCTTATTCAACGTTTTCAAGGCCCAGTATGCCTTATGCTCAATCTCTACCGGAAGGTGGCACGCCTTCCCATAGACCAAGTGAAACGGAGTAGTGCCAATGGGTGTCTTATACGCTGTACGCAGTGCCCACAGCGCATCATCTAGCTTATCAGACCAATCCTTCCTATGGGTCTCAACAGTCTTCTCAAGGATGGTCTTAATGTCCCTATTCGAGTTCTCAACTTGGCCACTAGTTTGAGGGTGATAAGGGACGCCCCCTTTATGAGTGACCCCGTACTTTGCCAGAAGGCGAGTCATCGGGTCATTCCTAAAGTGGGTACCCCTGTCACTTATCAACACTCGTGGCACTCCAAACCTAGAAAATAACTTCTTCAGAAAACGAATCACAACTCGAGCATCATTTGTGGGCAGAGCTTCAGCCTCAACCCACTTAGAGACATAATCCACAGCAACCAGAATGAATTTATTACCTTTAGAACCCGGGAACGGCCCCATGAAGTCAATGCCCCAAACATCAAATACCTCACAAGCCAATATAAAATTCTGGGGCATTTCATCCCTCTTGGTAACCGGCCCGGTGCGTTGACACCTGTCACATTCCTGCACAAACGTTAGAGCATCTTTAAACAAAGTGGGCCAGAAGAAACCACATTCCAACACCTTACGAGCTGTCCGGTTGAAAGAATAGTGTCCCCCAGTCGGTCCGGAGTGACAATGTTTGAGAATCTCAACTCCTTCACTCAGGGGAACACATCTTCTAACAACCTGATCAGCACAAATACGAAACAAATATGGTTCCTCCCAGAAATAGTACTTCAAATCAGCAAAAAATTTCCTTCGTTGATGAGGTGTATAATCAGAAGGAACAACACCCCCAACAAGATAGTTGGCGATGTCAGAAAACCAAGGTACCTCATCAACGATCCTCAACAGTCTCTCATCAGGAAAAGTACCCTCAATATCTCTCTCACTTAGGGAATCAAGAAAGGGGTTTTCTAACCTACTCAAGTGATCAGCCGCTAAATTCTCAGCCCCTTTCTTATCCCTTATCTCAATATCAAACTCCTGGAGTAGTAATATCCACCGAATCAATCTAGGCTTGGCATCCACTTTTTGCATCAAATATTTAAGAGCAGAATGATCGGTGAATATCACTACCTTAGACAAAATTAAATAAGGACGAAACTTGTCAAGAGCAAACACAAGAGCAAGCAATTCTTTCTCGGTGGTAGTGTAGTTTTCTTGGGCACTATCGAGAGTCTTAGAAGCATAAGAAATAGGCTGAAAATGTTTATCTCGACGCTGCCCAAGAACGGCTCCTACTGCAAAATCACTAGCATCACACATAATCTCAAAAGGCACAGACCAGTCAGGAGCCACTACCACCGGTGCCTTGACCAGTTTCTCCTTCAAACACTCAAAAGCTTCTAAACACTCCTTTGAGAAGTCAAACGGTGCATCCTTCTCAAGGAGCTTAGTCATGGGTCGGGCTATCTTAGAAAAGTCCTGGATGAACCTACGGTAAAAACCTGCGTGGCCTAGAAAACTCCTAATGGCACGGACCGAAGTAGGGGGAGGTAGTTTAGAAATCACATCAACCTTAGCCGGATCAACCTCAATCCCCCTGCTTGAAATCTTATGCCCTAGGACCACTCCCTCACTAACCATGAAGTGGCACTTCTCCCAGTTAAGTACCAAATTCACCTCTCGACACCTAACCAGGACTTTCTTCAAATTCTCTAAGCACTCATCAAAAGTATCACCATACACAGAAAAGTCATCCATGAAAACCTCCATAAACTTCCCAATGAAATCCCCAAAAATAGCAAGCATGCATCTCATAAAGGTAGCAGGGGCATTACATAATCCAAACGCCATCCTCCGATAAGCAAAGGTACCGAATGGACATGTAAAAGTGGTCTTATCCTGGTCCTCGGGGGCTATGGGGATCTAGAAGTATCCCGACATCCCGTCAAGGAAACAGTAAAATTTATGCCCTGCTAGCCTTTCTAAAATCTGATCAATGAAGGGGAGAGGGAAGTGGTCCTTCCGGGTGGCGGCATTCAATCTTCGGTAATCAATGCAAACCCGCCATCCGGTGACCGTACGTGTAGCAATCAACTCATCTTTCTCATTCCTAACCACAGTCATCCCCCCTTTCTTGGGAACCACCTGGGTCGGGCTGACCCAAGGGCTGTCTGAAATTGGATAAATAATCCCTACATCTAACAGACGGATGACTTCCTCCCTGACCACCTCCTGCATATTAGGATTCAGTCTCCTTTGTGGCTGCACTACCGGTTTAGCATTATCTTCCATCAAAATTTTATGAGTGCAGAAAACAGGACTGATTCCTTTCATATCAGAAAGTTTCCGGGCTAGAGCTTCCCTTTGTTCACAAAGTAAGTCAAGACATGCAGATTTTTGGGATGGCTCAAGCCCGGATGCAAGAATAACAGGGAGGTCAGAACTATCTTCCAGAAACGCATACTCAAGGTGGGCGGGAAGAGGCTTTAGATTTAATGGAGAAGGAGTAACAATAGAAGAATCAGTCTGACAGTCTTCCTTCTCCACCTTATCTAAGTCATCTTCCTTCCCCTTCACATCACTAGCATCACTTGAGTCCTTCTCCCCATCAAGCATAAGACAATCAAAACTAGGGAGAAGCTCAAGATCCTCTGCTGACAAACTATCATCCAAAAGAAGATCAAAGAAAGCTTCATCGGAAAGCATGTTAGGAATGCAATCCTCCACCAAAGAATCAACCACATCCATGTAAAAACACTCACCACTATCTTGACAGGGCCTCTTCATGATTTTGGACATGTCAAAGGTGGCAGACTCATCCCCAACGCGGAGGACAAGCTTACCGTCTCCAACATCAATAAGTGCTCAGGCAGTTGCCAAGAATGGTCTACCCAAAATCAATGGTACTTCCCGATCCTGATCCATGTCCAAAATAACAAAGTCCACCGGAAAAATAAATTTGTCCACTTTAACCAACACGTCTTCAATAATCCCTTGGGGATATTTGACTGAACGATCAGCCAACTGAATGCACATACGTGTAGGTTTAAGTGGACCGAGTGCAAGCTTTTCATATAAAGCAAGAGGCATCAAATTAATGCTTGCACCCAAATCAGCCAGGGCCCTATCAAAAGTAAGATCTCCTATAAAGCAGGGAATAGTAAAAGAACCTGGATCCTTAAGCTTCTTTGGCAGATCTGTCCGTATCACAGCTGAGCACTCCTCATTAAGCGTCACAGTAGACGCTTCTTCCAGCCTCCTCTTGTTTGTGAGCAAATCCTTCATGAACTTCGCGTACTTCGGCATCTGAGCTAGTGCATCCACGAATGGTAAGTTAATCTGCACTTGTTTCATGAGATCGATGCAGAAACTTACCAAACTGGTCACTATCGTTCTTCCTAGTCAATCGCGCCGGATAGGGGAGAGGTGGGGTATAATTCTTGACCGGAACGGACTGCTTTGGTGCATCAGCCACCTCTCTCCCCTCATCTTTCTCCTTCTCTTCCTCCCGGACAGCCGGTTCAACTTGAACTTCATCGGGCTTCTTTGTTGTGGCAGCGGGTTCCAACTCTCGTCCACTCCTCAAGGTGACTGCCTGAACGTGTTCTCGTGGGTTCGGTTCAGTATTACTAGGGAGGGATCCCTGAGGCCTCTCAGATAAAGCCTTTGAGATCTGCCCCATGTGAGTCTCCATGCTCTGCATCCTTGCCTCAAACATTTGCATCCTTGAGTCTGCTTTCAGCTGATTTTGTGCTAATTTGTTGAGCACTTCTTCCAAGCTAGAAAATTTTTGCTCGGTCTCCCTTCGGAAGCTTCCTTGCGCCGGTTGAGGAGCTTGTTGTTGACCTTGAGGTGCCTGGGGCTGATTAAAGTTTCTAGACTGCTGCTGATTTCCTTGCCCGTATTGCCCTTGCTGCTGCTGTCCGTAGGGCTGATTGTAGTAGCCCTGTCGCTGATAATACATCGCATCCACTTGCTCTACTCCAGGGGCTGCCGAGTGTGCCATCATTGTGCATTCATGTGGCGAATGGAGTCCCCCACACATAGTACAAGAGGGACTAATAGGAACGGGGGCTACCATATTCACACTGGGCACCGAGAGAGCAAGTTCTGTCTTCTTCTGATTGTCTTCCACTGTAGTAGCAAGCTTCTGAATCATACTGGTCAAAGCATCTACCCTTGCAGAAAGGGCGGAATTCTCACTGATCTCGTACAATCCCGGGGCCTTTTGATGAGATGTGTCCCGAGAACTGTACCATGAAGCATTATTCGACACAATCTTCTCTACCAATTCTTCCGCAACCTCAGATGGCAACTGAGGAAAAGCTCCACCTCCCGAAGCATCAAGCATCATCTTTCCTTCATTGTTGAGTCCACTGTAGAAACAAGATAAAACCTCACAATCAGTCATCTTGCCTTGAGGACAAGCTCTTCTCAGCACCTTGAATCTCTTCCACGCCTCAGCTAATGTCTCCAAAGAACCTTGCTTGAATTCCTGTAGTTGCTTCTTCAACTTTATGGCCTTTGATGTTGGGAAGTATTCTTTGATGAAGGCCTTGTGCAGCTGATCCCAAGTCTGAATGTGGTGATGTGGATTGCTATCCAACCACCTCTGCGCGTCATCCCTCAAAGAGAAAGGGAATAGTAGCATCCGTACCTGATCGTCATCTAGCCCAGGAATCTTGAAAGTCTGGCACATCCTCAGAAATTTGGTAATGTGTGCCACTGGATCTTCCGTAGGGCTCCCTCCGAACTGATTATTTAGGACCATATTGATCACCGCCGGCTTGATCTCGTAACGGGGTGCAGTAATCCCCGGTACTTGAATGCTGTCATACTCTGTGATCTCGGGGGCTAGGAAGTCTGCAATGCTCTCTCCTTGATAGAGTGGATTGTCATGTGGGACATAGTTGTGGTAAGGAGGAGCTTGATATCTCGGCTGATGAACTGGTTGGGGTCGAATGGGTTGTGGACGGATGACATTTGGCTGAGGTTGGGTTTGATGGAATTGTTGATATTGGGGTTGGAAGGGCTGATTTTGTGGCTGAGTAGGGGGTGGATTTTGTGTGACTGGCGGTTGGTTCTGTCTAGGCTGAAAGACTGGATTATTTTGCCCTAGACCTTGCATCCCAAAGGTTTGGTTTTGAAAGGTGGTTTCGGGAGCAATGGAAGTGTTTTGAAAGAGCTGATAGAGTGGTGGAAGATTTAGTTGTGGAGTGGACTGATTTTGGTGGAAGAATGGGGTACGGAGATTTTGATACCCCGGATAAGCTCTAGGTGAATTTTCTTGTGAAGACTGGGGAGAGGTATTAACATAAAAATCCAGATGACCAGAAGTGGTTTGGACCTCAGACGTCCCAGCTATTCCAGAATTGGATGGATCCATGGTTGCTTTCTGTTCTCTAAAGGCCTTGCGGTTCTGCTTAGCGAGCTTCTCAATTTCAGGATTAAGAGGGATTAGTGATTCTCCCTTCTTAGAGCGTGTATGCATAAACAGATCTGACCTGCAAGGTTAGCAGACAAAAATCCTACGAAAAACTAAAAACAAGTCGCTAAAATTAATTAACCCTTAAATCCGACACCGTCCCCGGCAACGGCGCCAAAAACTGATGTGAGTTTTCTCGCACTTAAAATGATTGTAATATAGTGGTGTAAGTACGAGTATCGTCTCCACAGGGACGGACAAAAGGGAATCAAGAATTAATTAAATTCAGCGATTAAAAAGAAATAAAATAAATGTGTCGTGCGAGATTTGATTGGGTGGAAAATTAAACTAATGCTAATGAGCAATAAAATAAAAAGATTGGTTTCTCTCTAATTAATGACGAAGGGAATAGGAATAGATTCCGGGGTTAACCAGATTTCTGGCAGAACAGGCCTAATCACATGAATTTCATCTAATTGAGCCTAGCTAATCATTACTAAGTTCTTACCGCTCTCGCGGCGTAGAGTACAATAATTTAGGGGTCCGGGCTGATCTCTCATGCGACAAGATCCTAAATTATTGCCAAAACGAGCAAGCTTACGGCCCCTTAATCGCTACTAATCTCTTAGCGAACGATTAAGTGTGTGTGAATGTGTCTTAGAACAAATTAGATCTCTCTTAATTTATTCTATAAGCAATTGTAATTCTAGTGGCCATCTAGGTTACAAGAGATATCAGTTAAATTATTCAAACACAAATTAAACGGCATTCATGCAATTAAACCGACAAGAATCTAGCCATACATCATGATTAACCCCTTCATTAACCCCAAATCCCTAATTAAACTACTCACAATTCATAATTGAAGAATCAACAGAATTGGGATGAATAGAAATAATTGTCATTAATTAAAAAGATGAACTTACAAATAATCCCAGGGTCTTGGAGTAAACAATCGTAAAAACGCAAGTAAATTCGTCCCTAGGCCTCTCCGTAATGTTCGTAACCCCCAAAAAGGGTTAGGGAGGCCTTATTTATAGAAAAAGGGGGAAAAAACCGAATTTGGGCCGAAATAGGAAACTTCCGCGCGTGTCACGGGGCTACGCACGATCGTGCGTCCCTGCCTACGCACGATCGTGCGTAGCAGGCAGAAGCTTCATCCGTGTTTTCGTAACGGACGCACGATCGTGCGTCCCAGACGCACGACCGTGCGTCTGACTTTTTCGCTCCGTTTTCTCGTTTTCTTGCTCCAAACGTGCCCGGATTCACACGAGGTCGATCCCAATGCTCTTCCTTCATCAAAATTTCGCCGTGAATCACCTGGTGACCTCCAAATCTCTCAATTCTTCCTTGAATGCTCTCTATCTCCTCCCGATTGTCTCTTTAGCGCCGATTGCCGGACTCTAACTTCTTCAAATCAACTCCACATGCAACGAAACTTGATCCAACGCCTGCTAAACACAACTTGAGCCAAAATTGAGACTTGCAATACCTTAAAGCCAGGAAAATCATCAAAATCCGACCCGGACACGCATCAAATGCGTGTCTAAATACGGACTTATCACGAGGTTGTAATTTTTTGTGTTTACTTTTGTGTGAACAGTAAATTGCAAGCGGGGTCCACATCGGGAACGAGGACCACCCGATATTTTTGGGACCATATATTATATTCATCTTGGGATAGATAATATGTATATGGTGGTGGATATTCGAGTTGGGCCATAGAAAAGGCAAAGGGTTGACCGGTTGGTCAAACGAGGCCCAATTACTGGTATCGGTAATTTAACATATAACAACCCGAAATGAATTTTGGGGACTTCTAAATTAAAGTTGGGGAATGTATATTCATTCTAAAGGCCCATAGTGATTGGAACATGACGTATATTTTATTTGACCCGATAAAATAAAATATAATTAAAACAGTCGGAGAAATACAACTTTCGAGGTCGATTGTATAATTTGGGACACATTGGAATGACTTCTCACATGAGTGGGGGCCAACCCACACTTTTTGTGCTCAAAGTTGACTAAAGGGAGCTGCATTATGGGATAGTGTGGTGTAGAATAGGTGAGGGTGATGGGTTGGTGTGAGGATGACTTGAGGTGGACCTCACATCCTACACTCATTGGCCATTTGAGACAAAACTAGTCTCACAACCCCCTCCCCCTATCATGCTCGACCAAGACAAGAATAAAAAAGAAGAAAGCTCTGCAACTCCATTCTTCTATAGCTAAATTCGAGCTCGAGCTCAAGGAAGTCAAAGAAGGAAGTTTAAAGAAGGAAAATGGAGGAAAAATTGTAGCAATTAAGGTAATGACCTTATATTAACTTTTCCTCTACTCTTTAACTACCACATGACTTATATAGCATATGAGGAACCCCTAGGATAGCTATACATGTTTAGAAATGTAGAATGAGGGGTTGGAAGGTGGTTTAAGGCCAAGAACGGGCTTAGAAGCCAAAGTGACCGGTTTGCCGGAAAATAACCTTTTAGAGGTTATTTGTATTGATATGGGTTGTGTGATGATAAAACCTTGTTAGGAACTTGTTTAATGCGTTCATAGTACTTTCACGGAGTTGAAGGAGTCACCTAAGTAATCGTCGAAGTTCATCAAAGTTCGCCGAAGTCCAACCGAGAAGGGTAGAACTTCATAGCTCTCATTCGATGTGATTGGCAGCTTAATGTCTTGTGACTCTTGGGTTATTATGAGATTATCTGTGTAAATGTTATATGTGGTCATAATGATGTTTAAAAGAGCTTAAACATGTGATTAGCCAAGTGATTAGGCTTATATGAAATGAACTATTGAGATATGCATGAAATATGATATGAAAATGTTTATAAAAACATATGAGATGTTTTGAAGGATAAAGAGGGCATAAAATGGTTGTTTATAACTTAATACACGTTGTGATTAAGTTTGGCACAAATTGGACTTGAAATGGCGGGTCAACGAAACATTTGACTGGTTGCCCAAGGGGTAACCGGCGCCGGTTATGGGTAAAACCGGCGCCGCTTTGGGTACGGGGTGCCCAATTTATTAATTTTAAATATGAACCGGCGCCGGTCAGGTCTGAACCGACACCGGTTTGGTGTTGTTTTGCCCATATGTCGATTTTTAATGCATGAATTGCATGGATGGTTTAGTCTTGATTATTGATTATGATATAGATCCTATTTAGTATGATACATGGTAGATCATAGGTCGGGGTTGAGTACCCAAGGATCGGGCGTGTATCATCAAAACTCGGTTATGAAGGGTTGAGTACCCAAGGATCGGGCGTGTATCCTCAAAACTCGATTATGAAGGGTTGAGTACCCAAGGATCGGGCGTGTATCTTCAAAACTCAGTTATGAAGGGTTGAGTACCCAAGCATCGGGTGTGTATCCTCAAAACTCATAGATATATGGGTGAGTTGGGATTTAAGTCAAGGATATTGACTACTACTATTTTCCCAAACAAACAATCACCTACGGGTTAGGTATTTCCAAGTGTATATATACTGATAAGTATTTTTAATAACTTGGGGAAAATGAATATATGTGTATGTATCACCCTATGTTTGAGTCTTATAATTGAAACATTAGTTATGCTACATTCAGCCTACTGCTCGCTCGGTATTCGCGTACTGAACCCTTCGGGGGGGGGGGGGGCACCATTTCAGGTTGAAGCTAAAGCCTACTATCTGCACCTTGCTCGGTGAAGTGATTCAAAGGAAGATGTGGTTCGCGCTTCCTTTACTGTTTCAAATTATAAACTATGCTCATGGATACTTTGTAACAAATACATTTGTTTTGGGCCTGCGAGCCCACGTTTTGGCCATTTGTGGCCCGTGATTGATTATTGAATATTTCCGTTATTCATTCTATCCAAATATGTGATGTTGTTATGTATGTTTGCTTACTAAGTATGGTATGGACTATGTTCATGGACGCCTTGTATGATTAAGTCACTTTGACTTGCGAGTGACGTCACTTGTTCTTACAGCGATTGTACATGCGCTTAAATGCGGTCTGGGGCGTGACAGAAAAAACGGTAAACTATAAGAGATGAAGAGATGTGATGGATGGGGAGATGAAAAGTTTGCCTAAAAGGCACAAATCAATTGGAGTAAAATGGATCTACAAGGAGAAAAAGAATGTCACAGCAGAAACACTTAAAGGGGCGGCATTGACTATGACGAGGTATTCCCTCCCGTAGCTAGCTTAGAAACAATTAGAATGCTAATTTCTTTAGCCACTCAAAATAAACGAAAATTATATCAAATTGATGTTAAGTCGGCATTTCTAAATGGCAATTTGACGTGCACTTTGTCGTGAGTGCACTCAAAATAAATCGATACTAACACTTATACGTAGTATAGGTGAAGTAGAGTTCGTATCCACAGGGAAAGGAATAACTTTCTTTTTATATAAATAGTAAATAAAGGGGGGTTTTGATTGTTGAGTGATTTAATTAAATTAAACACGAAGATGAACGAGTTATATGGGATTAAATTCAAGAATAAAAGGGACTTGGTCTTGCTACTTTCCCGTTGTTGATATATTTTAGTCGATCATTGTTATATCTATAACTTATCCCCTCTCGAATACTCAATCGAGGAGTATATCCAATTCATCGAGGGTAGTTATTAACAATGACCGTTCATTAATAACCCTTACTATTAACCAAATATAGAACAACGCCGTATACCGATTTAATAGTAGCATTTAACCTCTTTAACTCCTTGATGAAATCAATTGAGATTGATAACCTCAACACAACGGTTTCGGTTTAACCAACAAAATTAATCCCTCTTAAGTTTATTAACCACGACCGTGCATTAATAAACCGAAGTTACTTACTTATGAAACCTTCAACGTTTAACCATCGGTTCGTTGAACGTTTCTAGTAATAATCAATGTCGGAACGTTAACTAATCGTCACTTAGCCACCCTCCAACAATGATATAGAATGAGATTAAGGGAAGAATTAATAATCAAGAGGAGAAAGTAAGAAAATAACTCACAACTTTAATAATCAATCAAGCTTCAAGAGCAAAACCAAGAAATGGAAGTTTAGCTCCTCATTTGGAGACTAAACATGCTAAAAGAAATATAGAGAAATGCTATTCTAAACTGAGCTTAAGAGTATAAAGGAATTGGTGTCTTTTTTGTGGAGGAAATGTGGTGTATTTATAGGCTTTTTAGGCCTGCAGGGTCGTGTACCCGATCGGGTTTTCAGCCCAACCGATCGGGTAAGGGTTATTTCCTCGAAACTGAAAATCTGGGGTCATACCCGATCGGGTATGTCGGCCACCCGATCGGGTATGGATACGCGATCGAGTTAAAAAAAATCCTCCTGCATGTTGCCTTGTTCCCGGGTTGATTCGATTTGACTTTTCAGCAACTTACCCGATCGGGTATAGAGCATACTCGACCGGGTACACTACCAAAAATCAGAATCTTCATCTTTTCTTGAAATCTTTGCACCTTCCTTCCATTTGTGATGTTTACCAATGGTCCCTAGAGTGGTCTTGGACCTGTTTGAGCTCAGAACCAACCTAATCTAAACAATTTACAAACATTTTACAAACTAAACTATTACACCAAAAGTGTGTAATTTCTAGAGTAACAATCACTCAAAACTAATCAAAAACACAATTATAAACACGGAAATAACATGAATGTCACAATTTAGTCGAAGAAGTTTATGTTGAGCAATCTATGGGCTACAAAATTCAAGGACGTGAAAATAAATTTTAAGGATAAAAAGAGCACTTTGTGGTTTAAACAAAGTACATGGAGCATAGAATAGTAAAATGAACATGCTATTTATGTTAACATAAATGGGCAAGGTCATGCGTTGATTGCTTGCTTGTATCTCGATGATTTGATTTTTACGGGAGATAATCCAAGTTTTTTTGATGAGTTTTAAAAAACTATGGTCCGAGAATTTGAGATGCTAAATATTGGTTCGATGACATATTATTTGGGCATAGAAATAAAACAAAGTGAAGAAGGAATTTTTATTTCCCTAGAAGGGTATGCATGCAAGAAAATTCTTGAAAAGTTCAAGATGAGCTAGTGTGTGCAAGACTATAGACACAGAGGTTGAGTGTCAATTTGTGAAAGAAGAAAGAGGTGATCTAACTTGTTTCAAAATCTTAGATGGTATCTTGAGGTACTTGACGTGCACTTTGTCGTTGTGTGCGCTCAAAATAATAATCAATACAACAAATATACGTAGTATATTGAAGTAAGGTTCGTATCCACAGGGAAAGGAATATTTTTCTTTTATATTACAACTAGTAACAAAGGGGGGTTTTTAGTTGTGTTTGATTTTAATTAATTAACACTAAGATGAACGACTTATGTGGTTTACTTTAATAGAGATGAAGACTTGGTTTTGTTTTTATCCACTTAATGAAATGTTCGTCGATCCCGGTTATATTTTTAATTGTCTTCCTCTCGAATACTCAATCGAGGAGTATATCCAGTTCATCGAGGGTAGTTATTAATAACGAGACGCGTTCATTAATAAAACTTACTACCGAGTCAATATAGAACACGCGCCGTATATTAACCCGATAGTAGCAATAAAATCAAGATGAAAACGATTGAGGTTGGTAACTTCAACACAACACAAGCGATTTATTGATTTAATCAACATGATTAATTCCCCTTGGTTTATTAACCATGAAACGCATGCATTAATAACTCAAGTTTACTACCGTGAAACGATCGAACGATTAACAAGCGTAGTCGTCGATCGATTCTAGTAATAATTAATATATGAAACAAAACTAGTTGATCCTTTAAGTAATGTTCAAAATATTAATATGAAATATGAATAGGAATTAATTAATACTCAAGGAAGAATATTAAAGAAGGTGAATCCTACTATAGTTAATATCAAGATGTTAACTAATTGTCATCTTAGTAACACTCCCTAATATTAACATAGAGGAAGAAATAACTATTACTATAACTAATGTCAAGATGTTAACTAATTGTCATCTTAGTAACACTCCCCAACATTGATATAGAAATAGTATTAAAAGGAAGAATTAATATTCAAGGAAGAAAATTAAAGAGAATAACTCACAACTTACAAATTCATTAAGCTTCAAAGTAGCAAAACCAAGATGGAAGTGTTTAGCTCCTCATTTGGAGACTAAACATGATAAAATATAAAGAAAGTACTTAACTAAACTGACCTTAGAAGTGTATAAGAATTGGTGATTTTATTGTGAAGGAAAGGGGTGTTATTTATAGGCTTTTGGAAGCTGCAGGGTCTGATACCCGATCGGGTATATAGGATACTCGATCGGGTATCTTAGGAAATTGCCCAGAAAGTCACTTTTCTGGGCATACCCGGTCGGGTATGTCGGCATACCCGATCGGGTATGTGACAAATCTTCACGAAAATTTGCTCCCACAATCATTTGTTCCCGGATTTGATTTGGACAATCGAATCAAGCAAATACCCGATCGGGTATAGGCAATACCCGACCGGGTACATGAGTATTTTTTTCCAAATCGAAATCTTTCTTGTCTCCTTGCACTTTCCTTGATCTTTTAAGGTCTTATCTTGATCCCTTGGATGATCTTTGACCTGTTTAGCTCAGAATAATCATAATCTAAACAAATTACAAATAAAAATGAAAATAAAATATTACACCAAAAGTGTGTAATTTCCACAACTAAAACTAATAAAAACTAGTTAAAAATACAAACATATAATCAGAATTTACACGAATATCAGTACTTAACATGTAAAAGGTATGTCATTCTTTTTGCTTTTGGACTAATCGGTGGGTACATGAAAGACCCTATAATGTTGCACTTGAGGACGGTCAAGTGAACCCTTCACTATATCAAAGGTGTGCTTAATTTTGGATTACATTACTCACATTCTCATTATTTGAAGTTTTGTGTATATAGTGTTAGCTATTGCCCATTGGGCCGATGATATTGATGATCGAAAAAGAACATTTGAATTTGTATTCTACATGAGCGATACAGCTTTTACGTGGAGCTCAAAGAATCAACCAATCATCATACTTTCAACTTGCGAAGCTGAGTGTGTTGCAGCTACAACTTGTGTTTGGCATTCTATTTGACTAAGGAACTTATTAAAAGAGTTACAAATGCCACAAGCTGAAGTAATAGAGGTATATGGTGATAACAAGTCAGCCATAGCTCTAGCCAAAAATCATGTCATTCATGACCGAATTAAACATATCGACACTCGATATCACTTCATTTGTGCATGCATTGATCGAAAGGAAGTCCAAGTGAAGTATACTCAATCTCAAGATCAACTTGGGGATATTCTAACCAAACCACTTAAGCACGAAAACGTTACAAGGTTGGGATATTTTCTCGATATGAGGAAATCAAGTTTGAAGGGCCGGGGGTGTTGAAAATAAACTTGATTAACCCATTTTTTGTATTAGCTCATATAAAATTAATAAGTATATTGATCCAAGTAGTTTGCCATGGCTTAAACGTAATAGGAAGGGTTAGAATATGAAGAATTGTATTTCTAGAATTGTCTTACAAATAATAGAATTTGTAAAGAAAGTTGAGGATTTTCTCTAGAGGTTGTGATTAATGTATGTATCTAGATTCTTCCAGTATTACATATAAATAGGTATGTTATAACATCATTTGTACCAAGTCAAAAATAAGTTCTAATCAATAAAATAGTTTCTTCTCTCTAAGTGTTCTACATTCTTCCACATATATAGACACATCATTCCTAAAATACCCTTCCTCTCAAATATTACTAGCCTCCTATTTCCAACAACTAAAACATGCAAATCTTTTTTGGCCGCTAGGTTCATATTTGTTTCAATAAAACTAAATTGATTTAAAAGGTCATACCTTTACTATTTTACCACTATAGTAGATCAATACATGTGTATGCTAAAATAATAAACTACCATCGACATTGAGAAAAAGCTAGCGTCACCGGCCATCGCCCCCGCCACTCTCACCGTCATTTAATTGAGATGACCACCAATGTCTTTTTCACAACTACTACAACATCATATATTCAAATTTAAAATATAAATTCTAGGGAGTAAAACATAAACACTCAAAATAGCTAACATGTTAAATTGTATTTGAATAAACATCTTCACTAGCGGACCGGGGCAATAGAGCGATTGTCCTATATTAAAAAAATTAACCTCATAAAACCCAATAATGATCCTTTATATATGTTGTGAGAAAGATTTTATTTTCCCTTTTAGATCCAAGCTTTCAATACTTTATATATGTATTTTTGAGATAAACATGTTAATAGAATACGAGTATTTATTTAAACAATTAAAATTTATTTTCGAAGTGTGAACAAGAACAACTCCAAATGGATCAAAGCATAACCACAAGTATTAATTTTTTACATTTTAGGTATTTGTTCTTTAGTAACTAAGACATGTTATGCAGTTATACGTGTGGGTGATTTATTGATTTATTTTGTTTGCAGTATGTGTATTTTTATTGATTTCTTAAAATGTCAGTCTTGTATAATTTTATATTCCTTTCATTTTTAAGATTTTAATTATTATGAAGTGCTTCATCTAATGTGAGTCTTCTTCACACTGTTCTATTAAAAGTGTTTTCTGGATTTTTACTTTTATTGGATAATTCTGTTACTTTTTTCAGAAATAATTTCACTATATAAAAGATCAAATCTTTTCTTTATTGTGACTTTAAATTAAATTACATTCTAGTAAGAAATATTATTGGTGCCATTATTTCAAAGGATTATGACTTGAATAATACTAAAAACTCTCCAATGGTCAAAAAGAGACATTTTTAAAAATTTCAAACATGAGACTAAAAAGGACCAAAAGGATTCAGACATTTGGTCCCTTACTAAACCCAACATATCTGTTACAATGACCAACAGTACAATAACCAATACCAGACTCCGTCCCGCAGTGATCAATGCCACAGTGACACAACCGGTCACAATGATCACTCTAAGCCAGTTACAGTTACACAATTACAGATCAGTGATTAGTGATAATTAATGACACTGCAGTCTCGTCACCACCGTCACGAATCGCCAAACGTCAGTAACACTTGTTCACAGTGACCAACACATGTCAGTTACAACAACCGCCCAGTGACATGATTTTCAAACAAATCTACAGTGACACTACCACCACGGCCGTCGCGCCGCCGCCTACTGCCCCATGCCTTAGCCCGCACTCTCCTGCCCCTCCCCAATCCTGTCCCCTGTACTGCCCCGGCCCCCTCCCCAGATCCATTTCTGTGACCCTCGCTGCGGCAGTGGCCTCAACCCTGACCATTAACCGCCGATGTCGTGGCCGATGACTATCACCTCCGGCAAGTTACCACCGCTGCAAACCCTAGAAATTAGAATAGAGAGAAGAAAAAGATCAATGTGGTGGTGTAACACATTGGCTGATGGGAACTCTAACAATCGATCCACTAGTTGCCATCATTGTAGCCCTTCAAACCTTAGATGGGAGCCACCGTTGGTGACGACGAATAGCGAGAAGCCTAGAACAACAACTTTGTGTGCTAGTGGAGAAGATGACGACGATTGGTTGTTTCGAGATCTACCGGAGAAGAAGAAGAAAACAATATGAAACTTTTACTGGTGCGAAAAGGGTCTGTCATCTTCCCCGAAGAGATCTATCACTGTCATCTTCGACAAAGAGCTCTGTTGCTTTCACCGTCGAAGAATCATTCAACATTTGAAACGTACATTTGATATCATTTTAGTGACTTGTTTTACATGAACGGAAATTAGGATGTTTTTACTTCAACTTATTTCTGTCCCAGAACGCATCAGACCAGATCAATTCAGACCAAACCAAAACTAAACCTCGACAATTGTAAATTACACAGAGAGTAGACATCTACTAGACCAGATCCGACCGTAAAATTTGAGTTCAAGTAAAAATATCGCTAAACCCATTTTTGTTTAATGAAAAGTAAAATGCCTTATTTTTTTTCATTTCTTCAAAAAGGAAATGGCCTACAAAATATAAATAAGTTGTACTAATTGATCACTTTCTCTAGTAAAAACTGTGTGGTTCAAATGTGCGCAGAGGAGAGAGAAATAATTTTAGCCACATATTCCTTACTTTAAATGAAAATGACAAAGTTTTTTGGGACGATCAAAAAAAGAAATTTGGCCAAATTTTATGGGACGGAGGGAGTTCATAGTACAATAAAATACTTCCTCCGTCCTTAATAACTTTGCCAAGTTTGATCGGCACGAGGATTAATAAAGTAAAAACTGTATGATTGAGATTTATGAAGAGAATTTTTATTCAAATGAGAAAGTGATAAAGTTAATAAAACATCCAAAAAAGAAAAATTGGCAAATTTATAAGGATGGAAGAAGTACTTCCTCCGTTCCTTTTTAATTGCAACAGTCAACATTTCACGTTTGCCAACGCACAAGTTTGACCATTAATATCTTTCATTCCGTATTAGTAAAAAAATTAAAAAATTCATATTTTGAAAATTTAGAATGAAAAGAATTTAACAATATTTTTTAAAAATTTAATTTATAATACATCAATTAATAAAATGTAGTCAAAGTAGAATATGTGAATAGTACAAAAAGTACAACGTTGCAACTAAAAGAGAACGGAGATAGTACTATAGAAGGCCGGATGAACTACACAACAAGGAAAGCGAGCAGAAGAAGACAAAATAGCAAGGCTGTTTCTTGTGTAGTTGACAAGTTGTGCTGTATTATATGGCACGTACTACTGTTGCTTGCTAGCTATAACCATTGCGAAATGACCCTCTTCTCCCTGCATTCATTTTCTTTCGATTTTTATATTCCAAAATATAAAATGTCCAGAATATTTTATTTTAGATTTTCGATTTCCGTGTCAAGCAAGGATCCATCATCCATTCCAATCCCCGCTTGCTTAACCGACGGGCAATAACATCCCAGCCCCCCGCCCGTCTCTTTCGTTCCTCTCTCTTTCTATATTTTTTTAATGTTATTATCAGTATTTTAATATATTTTCTCCCTATTTTATTGATTGAATTCGATTTTGGGCTGCGGTTTATATAGCACATTTTTTTCACCATATCCTCCGGCTTTGCTTCGCTCCCAATCCTCACAAATCTAACTTATCTTGCTTTGAGTTGGAAACGATGGAGCAACCCCAATCGGCGCAGGACGGAGGAGCGGTGGTGGTGCCGCCGGCGGTGCAGAAACCGACAGCTAAGCCGCCGACGTCGCTCGCCCCGGGGTTCAGGTTTCATCCGACGGACGAAGAGCTCGTCAGGTACTACCTCCGCCGCCGCGCCTGCGGCAAACCTTTCCGCTTTCCGGCCGTATCTGAAATCGACGTCTACAAATCTGAACCCTGGGAGCTTGCAGGTTTGTATGCGGTTTTGTCGCGACTGTTTTTTATTTTTGTTTTTTTTTTTGCTCTGTTTTTTTGTGGGATTTTTTTGCTACCTTACAAATCCGAGGCTCTGTTCCCGCCGGATCTGTGGGTTTTTTTGTGTTACCCGCGCTGATTATTTTCTTTTGTTTATCTCGGAATTTCTTGAGCCTTCTTCAAGCTTTTTTGAGATACAGTACGGACTAGTAGAAAAAAATAAGGACAGATTTTAATGACTGAAACTAGATTAGTTTCACCAGTTGAAAAAATAGGAATGTAGTTGCTGTAAAGCGATGAATGAAAAAGAAAGATGTCTATTTGGGTTAAATGCTGTAAAGTTTCAACTTTAGTTAATTGGCATTGTTTGTATCGTTTTTTGGGTCAAAGGTTCAACTTTTAATACTTTTTCTTAAAGGCTGATTCTTGTATTCGGGTGTTCAGGAAAAAAAAAAGAAGGAAATAGATGCATAGCTTTGGAATGAAATAAAAATTATGTCTTTATGGTTTTGAATGCAGTAAAGTTTCAACTTTAGTATGTATTGTCACCGTTTGTATCATTTTAAGTGTCAGAGGTTCAATTTTTTATATTTGTGTGTAAAAAATGATCTTTCTAAGTGGTTATTCTTCTTTTCAGTAAAATGGAGTGAAAAGGAAAAGGAAAAAGTAGACTTGTGGCTGTTGGAATGAAGTAACAATGATGTTTATATGGTTCAAATGCTGTCAAGTTTCAACTTTTGTAAATTGGCACTACTTGCATCATTTTATGCATCATAGATTCAAACTTTAATACTAAAAAATGTTGATTCTTTTCTAGGTTGTTTAGGCAAAAAGAAAAAAAATAGATATGTAGTGGTTGGAATGAAAAAAAATGACGGCATATGATCCAAAAGCTATAAAGTTTCAACTTCAGTAAATTGGCACTGATTTGTAATATTCACAGGTCAAAGATTCAATTTTTAACACTCTTCCTTAAAAAAATATTTTTAAAATGTTGAATCTTACTTTCAGTTGCTCAGTAAAAAGGAAAAGAATAGATATGTAGCTGTTGAAATGAAATAAGAATAATGTCTGTGCAGTTGAAATGGTGTAAAGGTTCATCTTTTTAAACTGGCATGATGTATCATTTTAGCCTCAAAGATTCAGTTTTTAAGACATAAAACACACTACTTCCGTCCCAAATCAAGAGCGACAAAACATTGGGCTCGTAGATCAAGGAAATGGGATAAAATACCTAGACTACTCTATCTTTTTACTGTAGCAGTTAAGAAGTAAGTAAAATTGAAATGGAAAAGTTGTTTATTTAAGTAAAAGAAAGGGTAAAGTATGAATGATATGTAAGATCATTTGTAAAAAAAAACGTAACCTTTTCTGGAACAGGCAAAAAAAAATAGGTAACTCATATTTTGAGACGGAGGGAGTGTTTTTTAATGTTGAATCTTCTTTGAGTGTTTAGAAAAAATAGATGGGAGATGCTGCTATGAAAATGTCAAATTTTCTCTTTTTGTATATGATTATGTCTGATATTAGATGATTATATTGTTGGTTGAGTTTGTATAAGCTTTGAATCCAAAAACAAATTTAACATAATACTACGTATAAAAAATCAACTTCTGCATTGCAAAATAAATGTGAGTTCCGCTTCAGATGAGAAATGCTACTCTTTAAATCGTGAAGTATCTACATTAGGAATATTTTAGATATGGTGTACATTTTCACTTTATTCCATATGAAGTGTGTGTTTGAAACTGAGGAAGTAGCCGTTTTAATATGTGTTTAATTGTTATTCCATTCGGACCTCGTTCTTCCAAACAAATAATGAACGTAAGCTATATATATATATGCAGCAGTATTTTGTGACAATTTTCTTTATTTCTCAGTGGCTATAGAATGGCTAATTTGTCTTGTCATTCATAATATGCAGAATATTCATATCTGAACAGTAGAGATCAAGAATGGTACTTTTTTAGTCCTGTGGATAGGAAGTACGGAAATGGGTCTCGGCTTAACAGAGCAACCGGTAAAGGTTACTGGAAAGCTACAGGGAAAGACCGCCCTGTCCGCCATAAGTCTCAGACTGTTGGAATGAAGAAAACACTTGTCTTTCATTGTGGACGAGCTCCTGATGGTAAGAGGACAAATTGGGTAATGCATGAGTACAGACTCTCAGATGCAGAGTTAGTGCAAGCTGGGGTTGCACAGGTAAAAAAACGTACTATTCATATACAGAGTAATGTATGTCTCAGAAAACGAAACTTTTGGCCTCTCAATTATGCAGAAATGGTATATTTAGTCCCTTAAATAGTAGTTTAACCACTTTTAGTTCTTGACGTGCCATTACTGTGCTGTTTTTAGTTCCTCATATAAGAGAATTTTAATTTATGATAGTAATTATTAAAAATTTTAATCCTCTATTTTTGTATATTAAGATATTAAGATAATAGCATACAAATGTAAGCAAATGCTTATAGATTTTACATTTAAAAAATCACTAATGTGCCTTCAAATGATCAAATTTGCCAACCTTGTATTTTTGAAATATTAAAAAATGTTATGGACAAATGACTTGATTTTTAACATTATTACTATATTGGGAATTGATATGATTTAGTTGCTACATTTCAGGAGAATCTAAGATGTCGTTTGTATTTGATGAAAGAAAAAGTCAATTTCTCACAATCATACATAAAAAAGCTCACCGTAGGCTAATTATAAGAATATGTTGAAAGGAAAATAGGATATGTGATATGTAAATTTACACTAAAGTCACTACCTTAAGGATACTTTATGGACCAAAATCAACATCACTAATATTTGGAGAATGAAATCTACTCTTTCGGTATTTCCCCATAGTTGGACTGAAATTATCCTTTTCTCCTCTATATGTCTGGCATATGTATACCACTTATAGAGTCGAGAATCTCAAGTGATATTTTTTTGTTTTTGTTGGTTGGTGAGGGAAAAGAATGCATTTGTGCTGTGTAGAATATTCCAAAAAAGTGCTTTGGGACCTCCTAATGGGGACAGATATGCACCTTTTGTTGAGGAAGATTGGGATGATGATTCGACTCTTGTAGTTCCCGGAGGAGTAGCTGAGGATGATATGGCCAATGGTGATGATGCACCAGTTGAAGGCAACAACCTTTTCCAGGTTTGTGACTTCAATCAGTCCATTCTTTCTTCATTGTTGTTGCCATTCACATACCTTTTAGATGCCATTAATCTTGTTAGTTCACTTACTCTTTTGTACTACCTCCATCCCATAATGGTTGTCCAAGTTTTAAATTGGCGCGATTATTAATAAAGTGGTTGAAAAGTAAAAGTTGTGGTTGAGATTTGAGTAGAATAAAGTGAAATGATAAGGATCACATATTTCTTGCCAAAAAGAAATTGGACATTCATTTTGGGGCAACCCAAAATGAAAAGTAGGACAACCAAAGTGGGACGGAGGGAGTATTATTTTCAAATTTTAAACATTAAAGAATGATTGGTAGGTCTCTTCTTTATATATCATTTCATATTTATTATGAACACAAGTTTATTTCTAAATAAATTTCTAAACGAGAATTCCATTTGAAAAAAATAATGAAATCATCAAGTTTTTGTTTCCATCCATTTTGAATTTCTTTTTGTGTTTGCTAAAAACGAAATACGAAAATTGGACACAAAAGCGCTAAAAACAACATCTAGCTGTGAATTTTTATTTTTACTTTGAATCGAGGTCCCTGTGTGCATTTTTTGCCATAAAGCATAAGTAATTACTGCACTGGTGGCAGCTGCTAGTAAGCTACTGCTCATTGATGTGGAAAATAGGCCTACAGATTAGTGAACTGGTCTAATCAAGGAAGATGGTGTAAGACACTGTTGAACACGTGCATGATTTTGGATTGAGGAGAGTGAGTTTAGTGAAGAACATAAACCGACAGGAATTGATCAAATGTGGTTTGGAGATCACAACTTTAGTAAATTGATGAAAGGAGTGAGTTACAAAGGGTTGTGGTGACTGTTTTCTTTTTTGGAGGGTTATTTTAAGGGGCAGTGTCATTCCCATTTACTCCTAGTTAACGCCAAGGGGCGAAAATACTTACAAAAATGTTTTTTCAAGTCTCGGTTTTATCGTAGAAACTAAGGAGAATCAGATTTGATTCAATTTTTAAAACTATATCTATACTTATACATATATTATTTATATTATAGAAATTGTAAATTAAAATGAGTTTGTACAAGTATTTGAAATTGATCTGTATTGTATTATTTCCAACCACATTTTCTTTTTATCCATTTTCCTCTCTATTTTCTTTTCCTAGAAATTTTCCTATTCAAAGCAGACCCTTGGTAGGTGCGGGGATATTACAACAACATCCAAGCCTTTCTCCCAAAAGATTTTGCGGGGATACTAAGAGAAATTTTTTTAAGGCTCGGTTTTACTTAAGGAAAGAAAAAGATAATCATTTTTGAAATTCTGATTAAGTTTTATATGTACGTAGTATATGTTTAGGTTTATTATTTATATTATAAAAAAGAATTCAATAAAATTGAGTTTTATACAAACATTTGAAGTTGAATTATTTTGTCTGAATCAACGTTTTATTATTTTGATTAACCAAATGTCTTCTTCATCCAATTTTTCTTTGGCTAGCAATTTCCCTGTTCCACACGGGTCCTTGGTAAATTACTTACTGGCATGCCCTTGATATGTTGAGGTTTACAAAAAGTGTACCCCTAACGGACAGGCTTAGCTGCTTCTTAATTTCTGCTCATAGTTGCAGGGTGCTCTATTGAATGGTCCTGCAAGTCCAGTTATTGAACCATCACTGGCCCTTTCATTTGTTTGCAAGAGAGAGAGATCAGTGGAGGCGGAGGAGAATCCCGAACCTCTCTCTTTGGCCCAAAGCAAAAGACACAAACACGACGATGGTACCACCTCAAGCCATGCGAACGGTTCGGAAGACTCGACCACTACAAGTCGGGACCCACTGACCATGATGATGATGACGACAAACAATAATTCCCAACCTGCCCTCTTAGAATTCCCTTTGATGGAGAACCACCACCAATCTACCAATGCCCCCACTTTCGACTCCTCCACGCTCGAGAAATCCGTGCCTCCAGGTTATTTAAAGTTCATTAACAACTTGGAAAATGAAATTTTAAATGTTTCTATGGAGAGGGAGACATTGAAGATTGAAGTAATGAGGGCACAAGCCTTGATTAACATTCTTCAATCACGCATTGATCTCCTGAACAAGGAGAACGAGGACCTAAGAAGTGTTGCCGTGGGAGGGGCTAATAGCTTGTAGTCAGTTTTGTAGGTTGGACTTCATCTTTGTCGCACTTTTCATGTCTCTTGTTTGTCTGTCACATATTCTGATCGGTTGGCGTCTATTAATTAATTGATTCCAACCGATCAGGAAAGGTGGGATATCAACAAGGAAATGAAGAGGTGGGATAAGAGATTTCTATTCCCATTTGCAATTTTTTCGTAATAATATCAACCTGAGATGGCATCATGTACGGTCTTCAAAAATAGTGGAAGATAAGTATAGGGATGCCGTAGATGTTCTTATTTATGTGTCCACAACCTTAAATATATTTTGTGTTATGTAATATTGTACTATGTACCAATAGTACATGAACTGATAAACCAATGTGATGGTAGCTATAAATATTAGCAATCTATTGGAGTATAATTGAAGTACTTATCATTTTTGAACCTTAGCATTAAGACATTCACTCGGTCATATTGTATGCTCCCTCCGTCCCAAAATAAAAGGCACATATTCCTTTTCGGACAGTCCCAATATAAAAGGCACATTTCCCTTTTTGGCAAACAAAACAGTGTTCAACAGTGTCCAAACTAGGGTTGTGCATTAACTGGGTCGGACCGTATTTTAGACCTGAACCGGACCGGAATGAACCGGTCCGGGTTTTGGTCCATAGTTTTTCAAGATTCCGGGTTCCGGTCTGGGTCAAACCAGGAAAAAACAGGTTCGGACCGGAATGGACCGGTAACCTATTGTTCCCTAAAATATATACTTCGTTTTGTATAATTAGTCATTGTGTTTATGACTTACTTTTGTCTTTTATTTATTATATAAACGAATATATGCCGAGTGCATGTTTGGTGTCTAATTATTTTTTAAGTTGTTTTTATTTGTTTATTTATGTGCAGGTGTGCACTACTATGATCATAGTTTATATTTGTTTGATTTTTCCAAATTGCTTTTTATTTATTTCTTTATTTGCAGGCGTGCATTTAGTTTATATGTAGTACTCTCTCCGTCCCATTTTGGATGTCCTACTTTCCTTTTTGGATTGTCTCAAAATGAATGTCTTGGTCCTTTTTTTGGCAAGAAATATGTGGTTCTTATCATTTCACTTTATTCTACTCAAGTCTTGACCACAACTTTTACTTTTTAACCACTTTATTAATAAGTGTGCCAAATTGAAAGTGGACAACCAATATGGGACGGAGCCACGGAGGTAGTATATTTTTTCGACGTAATTTTGTTTTTTATTACTCTACAATAGTTTTTTTTTCATTTTAATATACACAAAAGATTGTAGTTTTAATTATTATTGGAAAATAATTGTTACGATTGAATAGTTTTGATGATCCAAAATTAATAAATAAGCTAAACAATTATTTAGTCTATTTAGCATATCTGCACATAAAATTATAGTTTGAAACAACAACAATTATTCCTAAAACATTTTGGGGTCGGCTAAGAACACTCGAAGGTAATATGTCTTTTTTTAAAAACAGGGTCAATTAGGGTCAAAACCGGACCGGACCGGGCCGGAAAATTCAAGTCTGGACCGGTTTGGACCGGTTAGATTCAGGTCCGGTCTTCGGTCCATAGAAAATGATGATTCCGGTTCCGGTTCTAACCGGTTCCGGTCCGGTCTGGTTTTGGACCGGTGCACACCTGTAGTCCAAACGGTGTCAAATAGTATCCAAACAGTGTCAAACAATAATAGAATGGAGGGAGTATTACACAGAGAAGTACCTTTTTACTCGGTCAAATATTTTAACTTCTACGGAGTAGTATTTAAAAGAAATTTTTATTGTTATGCATTGACTATTATAATGAAAGAATGGCACACGTATTACTACTGGGCTTTGAATAGACAAATATGTGGCCATGTTCTGATTTAGACAAAAAAGAGACTTATTTTAACTGATCCGACAATTATATCCCTGCTTTATAAACCCGTTCCAGGCCATCTGCTATTCTGCGATGCTTCATCGCTCGTGTGACTCGTATCCACTTCCTTCAATGGCCTTCATCATATTTCTTTTCTGCAATCTCAATCGCCGCCATCTTCACACAGCTATCGCGATTTCCACGCACCCGCCATCTTCTTCTCTTTCTCTTCTTCTCTTTCTCTCGGTCGATCGAGGATGGGGTAACGACAATCCATAATCGTCTGCAGGTTGTTGATGGCGACGGACGCGGTGAGATAGCTCAGGTGAGAGTTCTCAGGTGATTTCAATCACAGAACTTTTGGGATGGAGTACATCGGCTTTGAATCGGCAATTTTGGGACCCAATTACAGTTGGGTGGCGATGTGGCCGACTATTCCCACTGGAGCTGGAACGGGATTGAGGTTAGGGTGAGGGGGAGGAGATGGGTTTCCGACAAAGTATGGGTTTTCAGTGACGGAGAGGGCCCTGGGATTCTGGAAAGTGGTTGGGGCTAGGGAGGGGGCTATTGAGCTGGATGGAGCTTGGGCCTGGGGAATCAAGCCGGGGAATGCGGCGGCGGTCGGCGGTGTTGGTCAGCTGTGGGGCTGGATGGGTATGAAGGTGGTCACCGGTGAGTAGGGCTGGGGGGCTGCCAGTTTAGTCACCCGCTGGTGGGTTTGGTCACTGTTCGGGGGTTTGGCGGGACGGCGGTTGTAATTCTTTGGGCGAAGAAAGTCACTGGGTGGGCGGCGGACATTTGTCACTAGGTGCTCGGGCGTTGGTAACCCCACGGACATGGATCACTTGACGGGTGGACGTTGGTCATTGTGACGTTGGTCACTGGACTGTAGTAACTGGAACAGTAGTAACTGCAACGATAGTAATTGAATTGTAGTAGTAACTGAATTGTAGTAACTGAGACGGTAGTCACTAGACTCTAGTAATTGGGACGGAAGTCACTGAAGCAATAGTAACTGATAAGATTTAAAAAAAATTATGCTATTTATTTTTGAAAACTAAGATTAAAATAAAAAAGAAACATAAATGTTAAGCAAATGGAGGTTACGCATATGGAGGTTACGTAAATGGAGGTTTGGTGGTACAGAAGGCAGTGTAATGGCATGGTCTTGAGTTATTCAGATGCACCGTTAAACTTGGGAAGGGTAATTTAGAAAAGTGTGTGTTTATTAGTCACATTTGTGGAAACTAAAAAAAGGTCTCTTTTGTGTCCCTTGTCTATTTTTTAGTAATATTCATGCCAAAATCCCTATTATAATTCGTTTTCCAACATTTTTAATGGTGTTAAACACTAGCTATTTTTTAGCTTAAGGATAAGATGGAATAAAATAAAATGACTCGTTAAATTATTTGCACTTCTTTGTTTGCTTATTTGTTATGAAGTAGCAATCTATCCATGTAATTTCAGTGTGATTTTCATTATGGGTCATCCAGAAACAGTCTTATTCTATATTGCACATCTGACTCCCCACCCCACCGTAGGTGAGAGCTTTTACAAAATTGGGGTAATGTTGTTGTTGCTGACTATTATAATTGGTTGTTTTTTCTATAATTTATAAAACATATCATTTCTGGAATCTCAAGCATTATCTAAATATGTTGTTGGTTATTATAATTAGTTGTTTATAATTTATGAAACATACTCGTATCATTTCTCAAATCTCAAGCATTACCTAAATATAGGGAATCACGTGCATAAATATATATACCCTAGTCGAAAGGGCATGTTTTGTACTCGTATGTATTTTTCTATTTTCATGGTGTACTGTCAACTGTCTTTAGTAAAGTGAATTAATACAATGTGAGTAGCCTAATTTATCTGCATAATTAATGACATTTATATGGGTAAATCGTACTAATGAAGACAATAAGTAGATTAAATTTGATTTGTGTTTAAATTCCTATTAAGTTCAATTGTTAAAATGAGAATTTTTATGACGTCATCTTAATTTATTAATTACTTTAATAAATGCTATAATGATATTTGCTCACTGCTCAGTAATTAATTTTAGGAACTTGTCATCCCAACCAAACATCACTCACAATGTACTCCGTATATTATTTCTTAATATCGTCTCTACAAAATTAAGTTTATGTTGAATGAGAGTATGAGTAACGAGACTACATGGCTAAATATGAATGTGTTCAAATATTATTATGTATCCTCACCTCCTAAATATTACGTACTATACAAATTGACACTTTTTCATCCTCATGTTTACCAATATTTTTTTCCCATCTTACTCACGCTCAACAATACCCTTACTTCAACAGTTCAACAATAGTTTTTAATCCTTACGTTCAACAGCCTCCTATAATAATTAGATGTTAGTATAGATGCAATTATACATTATTATGATTAGATTTTATTTGTCAATTAGCAGTTGCTAACATCTAATTATTTGTTATACTTAATTGATTTTATAATACTTCATGAATTAGATTTTGCTAATAAACATAGTTACATTACATAGTTGTTGCTAATTGATACTAAGTAATTACGTATTATATACTTTAACACAAGAATATTTGCCAAAATTAATGTTAATAAAATGCAGTCCAATTTTATTAACAGGGATATGAGAACAATGTTTATAGCAATTGTGTTCACTACCATTTTCTAGATATGGAAAAGTATATTAATAGAATATTTCTGAAATAGCCATATCATATACCCGAGTATATATACACTACAAAAAAAAGGCGGGATTGGCACGGAATTTGGCACGGAATTATCAATTTTTCGTGCCAAATAGCTCGTGCCAAAGTGTTTTTGGCACGGATTTGGCATATCCCTGCCAAAATCCGTGCCAAATCCGTGCCAAAATCCCTACCAATCCCGTGCTTTTTTTGTAGTGATAATATATATATATATAATATTTATAGAATTTTATTAACAGTTTTTAAATATTTATTAGTAACATTAACGTGATACTGATGTTAACTATCCCTAATATTAATATACCAACGTGATACAAGATAATGCGTAATATTAATATACTAACGTGATACGAGATATTTAATAGACTATCCCTAATATTAATATTCTAACGTGATACATGATAATTAATTAATTATTACGAAGTATGCACTTGATTTATTTTAAGGGCACTTATAAATTGTTCATATTTGCAGAGTATGGAGTGCTAAAATATGTTAACCATGTGTGTATACATGTTTTTTTTGTGTATACATATTTGTAGAGTATATTTTTAATGAGTAATAAGTCACACCTTAAATCTATGTATATAGTTTAGATTGATAAGCAAATTAAACTTTTTAACAAATGGTTTTTCGGTAACAAATGTGTTTAATAATTTTCAAACCGTTATATGTGCCACATATGGAGCCATGGAGGTAGATATCAAGAAATGTTTAACATTTTAAAACAGTACAATAATATCCTACCAGGCACCAGTCAGTACTAATCGCATCATCGAATTTGTAATTACACCATATACTTAATAAATAAACTAATTAAATTGTACTCATTATTATAACATCTATTTTCTATGCACCAATGTTTAATAGCATTGATTGCCTCAGACAAACGACTTCTTTTATCCCCATAGATAAGAGTATTCCGGATTCCAAAGGTGCCAAGTGATAGCAATGGGAAGAACATAGTTAAAATCCCAGATTTTTATCTTTAAAATTATTGTACCTACTATCCAGGTAATTGTTTTCAAAAAACAAAAACTATCCAGGTAATTGATAAATCTACCATTATGCAAGGGTCGGGAAGTAAACATGTTTTCAAAATACTGCCAGACACTTACACTAAAATTGCAGGAAAGGAAAAAGTAGTGGTCAATGGCGTCGTTGTGATGGCATTAAGGGCATTTAAAGAGGCCATTATTGCCCATTTCAGTGAGTTTATTTTCAAAAGGGTGTCATATGAAAGATCATGAGAAACTATCTATTTGATATAATTTTTATAAAAAATGGAACACAAATGAAAAGGTTATACTCCCTCTGTCCCGAAAAGGTTCGCCAACTCTGACTTTCACGTGAATGAATAAAGTAAAAACGCTATGGTTGAAATTTGTGCAAATGAGAGAGAATTAATTTTAGCCACATATTCCTTATTTTAAATGGAAATGACTAATCTTTTTAGGACATCCAAAAAAGGAAGGTTGGCAAACCTTTTTGGGACGGAGAAAGTACTACGTAACATTTTATAAAATGAATTATTTACCACATGGTCGCAAGTTATTGGATGAAGAGTAAATTTAAAATTGAAATGGGGCAGGCCGTGTGATCCCAGGAGAACTAAAGATCAATTTTATTAAATTTTAATTTAATTATTAAAAAGGTCAATCTTGACATGCCATGGTTACGTAAAGTAAAAATGGGGGTGCATGCAAAGGACCGGAGGAGTTGAACTCGTGACCTTACATGCACAAAATAAGCTTCACACTACTAGGCTAACTCATTCACTTGTGATAAATTTTCCCTTAGAAATATTTTAACTATACACATCACATGTTAAGTTCTAGAACATACAAACTTAACTCATGTATTGTGACATTCATGTAATTTCCATGTTTATTTTGGTGTTTTTAATTAGTTTCGAGTGATTGTTACTTTGGAAATTACACACTTTTGGTGTAAATAGTTTAGTTTGTAAAATATTTGTAATATGTTTAGATTAGGTTTATTCTGAGCTCAAACAGGTCCAAGTACACTTTGGAGACCATTGGTGAACATCACAAGTGCAAGGAAGGTGCAAGAATACAAGAAAAAAGATGAAGATCTCGTTTTTGGTCTGTACCCGGTCGGGTATGACCTATACCCGGTCGGGTACCCTTCTGAAAAATCGAATCAAATCAAATCCGGGAACAAGGCATCATGCGGGAAGATTTTAACACGTTCGGGTGTCCATACCCGATCGGGTGACCGACAGACCCGATCGGGTATGACCCATTTTCCAGCTTCGAAGAAGCCACCTTTTATACCCGATCGAGTGAGCTGAAAGCCCGATCGGGTACACGACCCTGACGGCCTAAAAAGCCTATAAATACACCCCATTTCCTCCACAGAAAAACACCAATTCCCATATACTTCTAAGCTCAGTTTAGACAAGTTATTTCTTTATATTTTCTTCATGTTTAGTCTCCAAATGAGGAGCTAAACTCTTCCATCTTGGTTTTGCTACTTTGAAGCTTAATGAATTGTAAGTTGTGAGTTACTTTCTTTAATCTTCTTCCTTGAATATTAATTAATTCCTATACCTATTACATATTAATGTTTTGAGCAACACTTAAAGGATCAACTAGTTTTGTTTCATACATTAATTAATACTAGAATCGGTCGATTAATACGCTTGTTATTAATTCGATCCTTTCACGGTAGTAAACTTGGGTTGTTAATGCATGCGTCTCATGGTTAATAACCGAAGGGGAATTAATTATATTGATTAAACCGATAAACCGCTTGTGTTGAAGTTATCAATCTCAATCGTTTTCATCTCTATTTTATTGCTATTATCGGGTTAATATACGGCGCGTGTTCTATATTGATTCGGTAGTAAGTTTTATTAATGAACGTGTCTCGTTATTAATAACTACCCTCGATGAACTGGATATACTCCTCGATTGAGTATTCGAGAGGAAGATAGTTAAAGATATAACCGGGATCGACGAACATTTCATTAAGTGGATAAAAGCAAAGCCAAGTCTTCTTCTCATTAATTAAACTACATAACTCGTTCATCTTCGTGTTTAAATATAATTTAAAGTTCATCAACCAAATATAAACCCCCCTTATTGTTACTTATTTATTTCTGTAAGAAGAAAAGTATTCCTTTCCCTGTGGATACGAACCTTACTACACTATACTACGTATTAGTGTCGTATTGATTATTATTTTGAGTGCACATCACGACAAAGTGCACGTCAAATTTGGCGCCGTTGCCGGGGAAAGGCAATTATTTTTCTTTTTCTTTTATTTTAAGAAAAATAAAAAATATATATATATATAATTAAATAAAATATAAAGAGTTCTTCTTCTATTTCTGAGATTTGTAAAGTATATGGTAAAATATCATTCACTGAACGAAATCACCTACCAATCAAACCCCGAAATAGAGCAAGCTCTCGAGCGGTTGAAAAATAAATTCTCAACTACCGACTCGAGAGATTCATCAAGTGCTAGCTCTTATTCTAGCGAGTCTGAAGAGCCAACAACTATGGCTCTCGAAACAAGAACGTTGAGGGAGCTCACAGCTCCAAACTTGAATCAACAACCCCTATGTATTACCTTCCCTACACACAACGAAGGTAATACATTCGAGCTCAAATCAGGGCTCATTCATCTTTTGCCATCCTTCCATGGCTTAAGAGGAGAAGACCCAAATAAACATCTCTCGGAGTTCCATGTTGTTTGCACGAGCATGTGCCCCAATGGAGTCACCGAGGAACAAATAAAGTTGAGGGCCTTTCCATTCTCCCTCAAAGATACTGCGAAAGATTGGCTATTCTATCTCCCTTCGGGAAGTATAGATACATGGGCGGCCATGAAGAAAGCTTTCCTTGAAAGGTACTATCCAGCCTCTGTCTCCTCATCTCTCAAAAAGCAAATAAGCAATGTGGAGCAAAAAGATGATGAATCGTTCTATGAATATTGGGAACGGTTCAAGAAACTTTGTGCAAGCTGTCCGTATCATGGCTATTCGGAGCAAGACCTCATCCTATACTTTTATGATGGTCTTTGCAACGATGATAGGCGGATGATTAATGCCGCGTGTGGAGGAGGAATCGTTAACAAGACTCCCTCTCAAGCTATGAATCTTATCTCGGAGTTGGCCGAGAATTGTAGATATCACAACGGGCGGTCATCAACAAAAAGAGTTATGGCGGCAGAATCAACATCGTCACTAGAAAGTCAAGTTGCCGGCTTGACTTCTTTGGTTAAGGATTTTCTTTTAAATTCCAAGACCCAAGAAGTCAAGGTCTGCGGCATTTGCACACAACAAGGCCACCCCACCGATGCATGCCCGACCCTTCAAGAAGACAACCCCGAGCAAGTCAACGCTTTGGGGTTCCCAAACCAAAAGAGGTATGATTCTTACGGCAACACTTATCATCCTGGGTTTAGAGACCACCCCAATCTTCGTTATGGGAATCCGCAAGGAAACCCACAACAAAATAACCCTCCACCAAATCAATTTCCTCCAAATAAACAACCGTACTCTAAACCCCAAGGCCAAGGCTCAACTATGTCCACCGAAGACATGATCCGAGCACTCACCTCAAATGTCTCAACCATGCAACAAAACATGATTCAATTCCAACATGAGACAAAATCAAGCATCCAAAACCTTGAGAATCAAATGAGCCAAATCTCAAGTGCGGTGAGTAGGCTTGAAGCCAAGGATTCAACAAAGCTTCCATCTCAAACGGAGCCGAATCCTAGGCAACAAGCCCATGCGGTGACTTTGAGGAGTGGCAAAGAATTGGTGATTGCCAAGGAGAAAGCCAAAAGCCACATTGGCGAAGAAGAGGAAGAGGAGCTTGCGGACAAAGCTCAACCGGAGGAAGAGGAAGCTCACATCTTAGCTCCACCCCCGGTTATTCATGAAGCGGAAACACCGTTTCCCGAAGCTCTAAGGGAAACAAAAAGGGTGGAGAAAGATAAGGACATCTATGAGACATTCTCCAAATGTGAGGTAAATATTCCTCTCCTTAACTTAATAAAAGGTGTCCCGAGATTTGCAAATTTTTTTAAGGAGTTATGCACAATAAAAAGAAAGCATAGACTCAATGGAAAACAAAAAGTCCAAGTTAGTGAACGTGTTTCCGCGGTTTTTCAAAAGAAACTTCCAAAAAAATACAATGACCCGGGCATGTTCACTATACCTTGTAAGTTGGGAGGTACTACGTTTTCAAAAGCCATGTTAGATTTGGGAGCATCAATTAATGTCATCCCTTACTCTTTGTATAAATCACTTGAACTTGGCCCTCTAAATGAAACCGGAGTAGTTATTCAACTTGCGGATAGATCAAATGCCTACCCTAAGGGTATTGTCGAAGACGTACTAGTTATGGTAGACAATTTGATCTTTCCCGTCGACTTTTATGTTTTGGAAATGGAAAATGATAAGAATGCGGTTCCTATCCTTTTAGGAAGGCCATTTTTAAAGACCGCTAGAGCTAAAATCGATGTTTTTAGCGGATCTTTAACAATGGAATTTGATGGAGATAAAGTTGAATTTAACATTTATGACTCCATGAAATACCCAAATGAAAATCATTCTCTATTTGCCATTGACATTATTGATCCTCTTGTGCAAGACACTTTTGAAATGAATGGGGAGGATGAATTATTAAGTGTGATTGAGAATGACTTTGGGGAAAATTCTTTAGAACTTGCTTTGACCCCCAACATACAAGCAATGATGGTGGGATTGGATAATCATTTCCAACTCCCACTTATGCCACCGGGGTCAAGAGCATTTCCACTAACCATCCCCGAAGAAAAACCTTTGCCGTCTATTTTACAGGCCCCCGAAGTTGAGATGAAACCACTCCCAACACATTTGAAATATGTGTACTTGGGAGAAAAAGAAACTTTACCGGTCATAATCTCAAACAAACTGACCGGAGATCAAGAAGAGAAGTTGATTGCGGTGCTTAAAGAGCACAAACTTGCAATCGGATGGATTATAGCCGACATCAAAGGCATTAGTCCATCTACTTGCATGCACCGCATCTTGATGGAGGATGAAGCCAAGCCGGTGCGCCAACCACAACGGAGATTGAACCCACCTATGATGGAGGTGGTCAAAAAGGAGGTCATCAAACTTCTCCAAATGGGGATAATCTTCCCCATTTCCGATAGCAAGTGGGTTAGTCCAACCCAAGTTGTTCCCAAGAAGACCGGAGTCACGGTGGTGGAGAACAAACATGGAGAACTTATGTCCACCCGAATTCAAAATGGATGGAGGGTATGTATAGATTACCGTCGCCTCAATGCGGTAACTAGAAAGGATTTCTTTCTCTTACCCTTCATTGACCAAATGCTTGAGAGACTTGCGGGGCATAAGTTCTATTGCTTCCTTGATGTCTACTCCGGGTATTTTCAAGTACCCATAGCCCCTGAAGATCAAGAGAAGACAACATTCACATGTCCGTTTGGCACTTTTGCCTACCGACGTATGCCATTCGGACTCTGCAACGCACCCGCCACCTTCCAAAGATGCATGATGAGCATATTCTCTGAGTATGTTGAGCTATTTATGGAAGTTTTTATGGATGACTTCACAATCCATGGAGACTCATTTGATTCATGCTTATATCATCTATCTCTTGTGCTCAAAAGTTGTTTAGAATCAAACCTTGTTTTGAATTCTGAAAAATGCCACTTCATGGTGGAAGAAGGAATTGTTCTAGGCCATGTGATCTCATCCAAAGGAATAGAGGTTGACAAGGCCAAAGTTGAAGTCATACAATCACTCCCTTATCCTACCACCGTTAGGGAGATACGATCATTCCTTGGACATGCAGGTTTTTATCGGAGATTCATCAAAGACTTCTCAAAAATTGCATCTCCCTTATGCACACTTTTGCAAAAGGAGGTGGAATTCATCTTCTCCGAGGAATGCAAGAAGGCCTTCAACACGTTGAAGGAAAAGCTAGTAACCGCACCTATCATCCAAGCCCCCGATTGGTCTCTTCCATTTGAGATCATGTGTGATGTTAGTGACTATGCGGTCGGGGCCGTTTTGGGCCAAAAGGTGGGAAGAGCATCTCATGTGATCTACTATGCATCCACCACTCTCAATGATGCTCAACGCAACTACGCCATCACCGAAAAAGAAATGTTGGTCGTCGTCTACGCACTTGAGAAATTCAGGTCATACTTACTTGGAACCAAAGTGGTCATTTACACCGATCATGTGGCTCTTAGGTTTTTGATGACAAAAAAGGAGGCCAAACCAAGGTTGATTCGGTGGATACTACTCTTGAGCGAGTTTGACATTGAGATCAAGGACAAGAAGGGCATGGAGAACTTGGTGGCCGATCACTTGAGCCGTTTAGTCCTTGATGAAGGAAACAATCATATTAAGGATGATATCCGGGGGGAATTTCCCGATGAGACTCTTTTCTCTCTTAAGGAAATTCGCCCTTGGTACGCTCACATTGTTAATTTCCTTGTTCTAAGCAGGTTTCCACCAAGCTTCTCTAAAGCTCAAAGAGAGAAGCTCCAACACGATGCAAAACAATACGTATGGGATGAACCATACTTGTGGAAACATTGCAAAGATCAAGTCATTAGAAGGTGCATTCCCGGGACGGAGATAGCATCCATTCTTGCCTTTTGTCACTCACATGCATGTGGTGGCCACTTCGGAGGCAAGCGAACGGCCATGAAGGTACTTGAATGCGGTTTTTGGTGGCCAAGCTTATTTCGAGATGCCCATGTTTTTTGTCAATCTTGTGACAACTGCCAACGCATGGGCAACATCTCTCGAAAACATGAGATGCCGCAAGTTCCTATGCTCTATGTGGAGATCTTTGATGTTTGGGGAATAGATTTCATGGGACCTTTTCCTAATTCCCACGGAAATCTATACATTCTCTTGGCGGTGGACTACGTTTCAAAATGGGTGGAAGCAAAAGCCACAAAGACCGATGATGCCAAAGTAGTTGTGGACTTTCTCAAAACCCGCATCTTCTCAAGGTTTGGAGTCCCACGCATTTTAATAAGCGATAGGGGCACTCACTTCTACAACAAAACTGTGAGTGCCTTGTTAAAGAAATATGGCGTCACCCACAAGCTCTCCACCGCCTATCACCCACAAACAAACGGCCAAGCCGAAGTCTCGAACAGGGAGTTGAAGTCTATACTCCAAAAGACGGTGAACCCTAACCGTAAAGATTGGAGTCTTCGCATGGATGATGCCTTGTGGGCATATAGAACCGCCTTCAAAACACCAATTGGAATGTCTCCCTATAGACTTGTGTTCGGGAAGGCTTGCCACCTCCCGGTCGAACTCGAACATAAGTCTTATTGGGCGGTAAAAACATTCAATCTTGACATGGAGCAAGCAGGGATGAAAAGGAAGCTACAACTCCAAGAGCTAGAGGAGCTTCGACTTGAGTCCTATGAGAATGCCGCCATCTACAAGGAAAAGACGAAGGTATGGCATGATAAAATGATAATAAGGAAGGACTTCCAAGTTGGAGATAAAGTCCTTCTATTCCGATCACGCCTTCGTCTTTTCCCCGGTAAACTGAGATCACGATGGGAAGGACCATTTGAGGTGGTCAAAGTCTACTCACATGGAGCGGTTGAGATCAAAAGCCTTGACACCGATAAAATCTTCAAGGTTAACGGACATCAACTCAAACCATTCCTTGAGGGCTTCCAAAAAGAGAGCGTTGAATGCATGGATCTCTTCAATCCAATCTATGAAGGATGAACATGACTATGGCGTCGTGCCACGACGTTAACTAAGGCGCTTCTTGGGAGGCAACCCAAGTCAAGGTACGCATTCTTTCTCTTTTCTTTTATTCTTTGTTAACTTTGGGAGGATGGGGGAAAATTCTAAAAATAAAAATGAGGAAAAATCATGTTTTTGGAAGCTTGGGAAACCTCCGATCGGTCATCATCACTAACCCGGTCGGATCCATGCCGAAAAAGAGGATGAAAATGAACAAAACGTATCCCGGGGTAAAGTACCCGATCGGGTATCATTCCCAGACCCGATCGGGTGCGTATGAAATGACACTTCTTTGAGGAAACCCGATCGAGCGGTGAGAAAAATTTCAAAAGGGTACCCGATCGGGTATTCCTAAGGCCCGATCGGGTATAGTTCCAAAAAATCAAGTTTTTACTTCGAATTAAATTACCCGATCGAGTACCCCCAAACCCGATCGGGTGAGAACCCCTGGAACAAAAAAAAACGACGTCATACCCGGTCGGGTATTCAAGTTACCCGATCGGGTGAGATACTCTGGAAAACCAGAATTCAGTTCGAATTAATTTACCCGATCGGGTATTCGAGTCACCCGATCGGGTACCTTAATCTGGAAAGCAAGAAAACCTTCGAATTAAAATACCCGATCGGGTATATCGGGCCACCCGATCGGGTACACAGCATTTTAATCAGATTTCATCCCCAATTTCGGCCACTTCATCTTCCCCAACTCCCAAATTTCGAACCCCTCTCCCCAAATCCCCCATTTTCAAACCTTTAACCTCCCATTACTCACTCAATACTCAACCAAATCCTCTCATACCACCACCAAAACACTCTCCTCACTCCCCTCTCTAACCTCATACCAATAAATCCTCATATCTCTACCTCTCCTCAAAAATCCAAAACCCTACCCCAAACACCCAAGTCCGAACCAAAGCTCCAAAAGAGGGCTAAAATGGCACCAAAAAGAAGCCAACCGGAGAGCTCCAATGCTAGAGGACCAATTCCGGGGTATGAGACCATCCGCTTTGGGCCGGGAGATCACCGCAAACAATTTTTGGCCATCATCAAAAGGCAAGTAGTTCCTTCTAGATTCCTATGTCATAATGCTCTTAAACAACTACGCTTGTTGGATGGAATGAGGGAATTATTTGATAGATTGGAGATGAATTTGATATTTGATATGAAGTATAATTGTGTTGACAAAGTGATTTATGAGGTGATGAGTTCGGCCAAAGTTGTTCTACATGATGACCCGGCGGAGTTCCTCTACGACAAACTCACGTTTCGTTGGTTAAACAACGAATACTCAATAACGAGACGTGAGTTTGCGGAACACTTCGGCATCCCCGCACCCCATGAAAGGGGGATACCGGAGAGCACACTTGACGGGCACACTTTATGGGCCAAAATGACCGGAGAAAGGAAGGTGAACGCGTCTAAATTATCCATTAGTCACGTTCAACATCCTCTTCTTCGGATGTTCCTAAAGTTCTTGTGCAATTCTTTGCTTGGTCGCCCCAACAATCACCATACCCGGATGGGGGACGTGGCCGTACTCACTCTAGCCCTTTTTCATAGACCCACGGAATATAATCTTTGCAATTTAATGTGGGATCACTTGGAGGAAGCATGTAAGAAAACCGGGAACATTGTGGTTGGGGGGGTCATAATGCATTTGGTGAGCAAATTCGGCTATACGGACAATGCTCCAATTCACCCCGATTCCTTGATGCACATTGGTTGGTTATCCAATGCGGGTTTGATCTCTTTGGGCAACAAAGACCACAATGGAAACCAACGCTATAGGTGGCACATGAAGTACCCCGAACCCACCAAATATTTCCCCCTCCCTTGTGATGAACTACCTAAACTTAGGTATAAAATGGCTACCTTTGAGATCCCCCATTACCTCCTTCCAAACAACATTCCACCCCACCTCCAAGATCAAGCCAACCCACCCGAACACCAACCCGAGCATCATCCCGATCAAGCCGACAATCAAGGACATGAAGATGTCCACAATGCTCTTCCCGACCCTCCTCAAAACCCGCCACCACAAGACTTTTTCCAACAACTCTTGGCGGGTCAACAATCCCTCCTCGCCGGTTTCCAAACCATGAGCCTCGATTACACAAAGATGGGCGGACAATTTGCCCAACTCCAAGAAGAAATAGGCCACTACCGGAGGGAACAACAAGAGAGGGACCGGCAATTTGATGCATACCAAGAGGAGCAACGGGTGGCATTTAAAAGGATGGAGGAGCAAAGGGCGGCCGACATGCAAAGGTATGAAGACGACTACCGGAGGATGTATGGGCCCACATACTCATACATGTCCAACATCGGCGGATTTGCATCTATGTCCTCACCACCACCGGCACCTTCTTGGTATAACCCCTCCGATTGGGGAAATTTCGGCGGCTCTACTTCCGGCGGTGGTGGCTATGATGGCGGGGATACTACTATGGGAGAGGGAGGCGGCGATGATATGCATGGGGGCGGCTTTGGAGGCGGCTATTATGGCGGAGAAGGCGGGCACTAAGGATAGTGCCACGTTTCAAGTGTGGGGGGAGGAAGCATCATCTCTTGGTATGTCACAATCTCTTTGTTTTCACCTTGTACTAAGCATTATTTTCTATAAATAAGTTGTTCACAAAAAAAAAAAAAAAATAATAATAATAAAAGAAATGAAATGCTAGTTAGGTTGAAAACCCAAAAAGGGCAATCTAAGCAACAAGGGCTTACAAGAAAAATGATGAGTGAGTGGTGAGGAAAGAAAAAGAAAAGAGATGCTAGGATGAAAACCTGAAAAGGCTCCTAGGCAAGATGAGAGATATGAGAGAAAAATTTGTGTTTTGCAGGACATCATCTCGTGGAGAAGAAGAAGAAGAAGAATAAGCAAGATAAGAAGAAACAAAGAGCATAGAGGACCAACAAACCCAAGAAAATGTTGTTTTATGAACTCAATTACAACCTTGGTGGTCTTGTGTTCTTTCTTACTATTCTTAAAACTTATGATCTTTGGTTGAACATGGTGTAAACATTTGGTTTTACTCGAGGTCGAGTAAAGAAACTAAGTGTGGGGGAGTTGACATTCATGTAATTTCCATGTTTATTTTGGTGTTTTTAATTAGTTTCGAGTGATTGTTACTTTGGAAATTACACACTTTTGGTGTAAATAGTTTAGTTTGTAAAATATTTGTAATATGTTTAGATTAGGTTTATTCTGAGCTCAAACAGGTCCAAGTACACTTTGGAGACCATTGGTGAACATCACAAGTGCAAGGAAGGTGCAAGAATACAAGAAAAAAGATGAAGATCTCGTTTTTGGTCTGTACCCGGTCGGGTATGACCTATACCCGGTCGGGTACCCTTCTGAAAAATCGAATCAAATCAAATCCGGGAACAAGGCATCATGCGGGGAGATTTTAACACGTTCGGGTGTCCATACCCGATCGGGTGACCGACAGACCCGATCGGGTATGACCCATTTTCCAGCTTCGAAGAAGCCACCTTTTATACCCGATCGAGTGAGCTGAAAGCCCGATCGGGTACACGACCCTGACGGCCTAAAAAGCCTATAAATACACCCCATTTCCTCCACAGAAAAACACCAATTCCCATATACTTCTAAGCTCAGTTTAGACAAGTTATTTCTTTATATTTTCTTCATGTTTAGTCTCCAAATGAGGAGCTAAACTCTTCCATCTTGGTTTTGCTACTTTGAAGCTTAATGAATTGTAAGTTGTGAGTTACTTTCTTTAATCTTCTTCCTTGAATATTAATTAATTCCTATACCTATTACATATTAATGTTTTGAGCAACACTTAAAGGATCAACTAGTTTTGTTTCATACATTAATTAATACTAGAATCGGTCGATTAATACGCTTGTTATTAATTCGATTCTTTCACGGTAGTAAACTTGGGTTGTTAATGCATGCGTCTCATGGTTAATAACCGAAGGGGAATTAATTATATTGATTAAACCGATAAACCGCTTGTGTTGAAGTTATCAATCTCAATCGTTTTCATCTCTATTTTATTGCTACTATCGGGTTAATATACGGCGCGTGTTCTATATTGATTCGGTAGTAAGTTTTATTAATGAACGTGTCTCGTTATTAATAACTACCCTCGATGAACTGGATATACTCCTCGATTGAGTATTCGAGAGGAAGATAGTTAAAGATATAACCGGGATCGACGAACATTTCATTAAGTGGATAAAAGCAAAGCCAAGTCTTCTTCTCATTAATTAAACTACATAACTCGTTCATCTTCGTGTTTAAATATAATTTAAAGTTCATCAACCAAATATAAACCCCCCTTATTGTTACTTATTTATTTCTGTAAGAAGAAAAGTATTCCTTTCCCTGTGGATACGAACCTTACTACACTATACTACGTATTAGTGTCGTATTGATTATTATTTTGAGTGCACATCACGACAAAGTGCACGTCAAATTGCTTGTTTCTTGAAAAAAAATATTACTTCTTTCTTAAGTAATTATAAAATATAACAAAATCATATTAATTTTTTATATTCCATTTAAAATAAATACATAATTAAAAATATACTAAAAACTTTATTTTGGATATGAAATTAAAAAAAAAACACCACATAAAATAAATGTAAATAAGTGTCATGCTATGCCCAAACTTACACCAAATTTAAAAAAGTATTATTATTAATTTAAATAAAGTGTAAATTAATTTGTACTCTGTATATTTATTTACGTATATATATATATATATATAGAGAGAGATCAAATACAAACCCTTCTTAATTTACAAAATAAAAACTTATCTTGGTCATCCAATGAGTTGATCTAAAAGTTCTAGAGGCAAGGTGGCATTTTTGTAATAAAAGCCAACTTTTTTAGAGTGTAACTCTTTGAACGTTAATATGCAACTGTTATTTTATGCTTAACTAATATGCAGCACCTTGAACCTAAATATGCAAGACAAATAACTTAAAGATGCATCGTACAAACTTTGCACAATAAGTACAAATTGTGCTTATTGTGCAAACATTTGTACGATGCACCTTGACGTTATTTGCATTGCATATTGAGGTTCAAAGTGTTGCATATTATATAATCATAAAATAGCAGTTGCACATTAAAGTTCAACGAGTTGCACCCTAGAAAAGTTAGGTTTTATTACAAAAATGCCACCTTGCTTTTATATCCTATAGATCAACTCATCGGGTGGCCAAGATAAGTTTGTACTTTGTAAATTAAGTATGATTTATATTTGATCTCTATTATATATATATATATATATATATATATATATATATATATATATATATATATATATATATATAGGGCTCTTCTCATCAGGCCGGCCTGATTGGCTGCCCCGTCCGGCCGAGCCCGTTTGGGCACCTTCCCGGTGGAATTTTTTGATGAAATTTTTTGAGCATGTTCTTCACCAAGTGTAGTTTGTCCATTCCAAATTTCAGCTCAAAATTCGATCAGGAAGGTCGTCAAATGATTTTTGCAAGTTAACTGGTCCGGAAAATACATATTCCGGACCAGTTAACTTGCAAAAATCATTTGACGACCTTCCCGATCGAATTTTGAGCTGAAATTTGGTATGGACAAACTAGACTTGATGAGGAACATGCTCAAAAAATTTCATCAAAAAATTACACCGGGAAGGTGCCCAAACGGGCTCGGCCGGACGGGGCAGCCCGTCAGGCCGGCCTGACATGAAGTTTTCTCTCTCTATATATATATGCATATCCTTCTAAACCTATTATAGTATCTGTTTCAGTTAATGCCATCAGACCACAAGGTACTTTTTTTTTCTTGAAGAAGGCTTAATTCATAAAAATAGCATTCAGCAAGGGTACAAAGCTAGAAAAGAACCACAAATAACCATCCGCCCGTGGCCGACACTGGGAGCTAACCACCTGTAAAAAAACAGTATAACTCGCTAGACCAAAATTCGGCAACTTAAAGCCAATGACAGTTACCGCAGACTTTCCATCCCCCAACCTTAATGCAAGAGTCTTACAAGGAATGAAATCACAAAAGAAAAACATAATAAAGCAACCTAAATTAAAGTAACCAAAGCATACAAGGATAAAAACACCATCACAAGTTTTCTTCCCCACCACCACCCAACAAAGACAAGGCGAGTCTAGGAGACCTGACCCGCCCACTCCCCATTTTCTGGCCCATCCAGAGCCATTCCTTCGCCATCGACACCATCTTCAGTCTGGTCATCCCATATCCTTCTACGCTTTGGTTCCCCAGGGGTCTCTTCCATGTCTTCACTCTCATGCAGTGATGGCTTGCTAGTCTTGGACTCAGCCGTATTCTCTCCCCCGAGATCAGACTTCCGCTGACCTCCAAATCCATTTGAGCTAGAGGCTCCATCAGATAACCATTTATTAAATCTTGTCGGGCTAGTCTTCACCCTTCCTCCAGCTCTAAGCCCCACCCCATATATTTTTTCAGCTACATAGTCCTCTTCATACTTCAATGGACAGAACTTGTCAGAATGTCCGATAATACTACAAATAAAGCAAAAACTGGGTAGTTTTTCATATTTAAAATCTACCCAATGTTTTCACCCCATCATGTGTCAAACTGGTACCTTTTTCAAAGGCTGACGAACATCCAAACACACTCTTATTCGCATATAAGAACTCTGCTTTCCATCAAAATGACACATCTCAAATTTAATAAAAGAGCCTAAAAAATTACCAATTTTTCTGGCAGATCTTAAATTCTTATATTTAATAGGGGCATTATGAACTTGTACCCAAAAGCTAGCCTCAAACAAGTTCATGGATTCCGGTATATCTTCTCGCTCAAAAAAGCCAATGACCATCCTCTATCACACGGTTCATATCCAAAACATGATTAAAGTTTAGCAGATACCTTCTATCGCCGATCTCTTTGATAGACATACATTTCCCTGGTTTCCAGATATAAGTCATCAACTCTTGAAACCCAGGTAACTTGACCTTGCGGTCAGTGATGACAACCCCAACCACCGGAAAAGTCACCGGTTCCTTCTCCTCCTCGTTGCTTCCTCTGGCTCCTCGTCAAAATTAAGCTCATTATCCTGCTCCTTCATCGACATCTTCCTGTACGAAGCCACTATATCCTCCATGCAGTGTCCTCTTCGTCCGAACCAAATGTCCTCGCTCTAAGCCTCTTCCAATCCGCCTGCACTTCGCCTGAACCTACCGCCCTGCTCTTCGCCCGAACCTCCTTCTCTGCTAAGTGATTACCGATCCTCGACCGAGATCGGAGATACTAACCCTAGCGAACGAGCCCTAGGAGTACTGAAGGTCTTGAGAGAGAAACTCTCGCTCCCTTACCACAAGGTACTCACCTATATATATTTATTATTCATTTATATATTTATTTATTTGTCTATTTACTTATTTATTTACTTATTCATTTAAACAATCGCTCTGGGAAAAAGTCCAAAGCAACCCCCTTAAGAAAAATACGTGTCTTCTTGAGTCTTAGCCAATTGTGACTCTTCATTTTCTCAGGTCTAAACTCAGCCATCGCGAAACATGAATTCTCTCTCTAGAAAGCTATAGGATTATCTAAAAATTCCAACCCTAAAACTCTCTTCAACCTCAGCGAACCAAAGTGATCCTTAGAACTGTAATTGCTTCATGGGATCGAGAGATTCGTCACAGCTGCTGGCGCCAGGTTTCCGGTTCCATCCGACCGATGAGGAGCTGGTCGTCTACTATCTGCAGCGCAAGATCCGCTCTCAGCCACTCCGCGTCGATTGCATATCCGAAATCGATATTTACAAGGTCGAGCCATGGGACCTCCCAGGTGCATCCTTCTGAACCTTCTTTATCCCTTTCCCTTCACACCCGCATGCGATTGCGACTCCTGGGGAACTCTATGTTGCTCAAATCCATTGCCTTTAATTTCAGGAGTCGTGTTCTCAACTATACTCTTAGAGTCTGAGAGGGGTTGAGGAATAAGTGATTGAAACGTTGATCAACTTACGTATAATGGTCTAATCATGAGATATAGATGTATGCCTTTCCAATTTGAGGTTTTGTCAAATATCAAGTAAGAAACTGATGTGGTAGTGTCCGTTCTTATTCATGCCAAGGAGATGCTCAAAAAATTTAGGTTCAGCTTACAAACATAACCAGCATTTGGCTTGGAGTAAGTTTTCAAATTATAATAATAGGAATTTTGATGTAATTGCATCAGGCATGTCAAGGCTAAAGACCAGAGATCTCGAGTGGTACTTTTTCAGTATGCTTGATAAGAAGTATGGTAATGGTGCAAGGACTAATCGAGCAACTGAAAAAGGGTATTGGAAGACCACTGGAAAGGACAGATCAGTTTATCACAGTTCCAGGGTGGTGGGGATGAAGAAGACTCTTGTGTATCATATTGGTCGGGCTCCAAAAGGGCAGAGGACTAATTGGGTGATGCATGAGTACAGGCGTGTCGATGAGAAGTCAATTAAATCTGGAATTGTTCAGGTTTCCACTAAATTCATTTGTGATTATACTTTTCTCAATGTTCCAAGTTTGTTTCTCAAAAATAGGCCATCTCTTTGAACAAATTACTAGTTTTCCAAAAAATTAAGGAGGGTAAAGGTCCTTATGTATATTCTAACTTACTAATATCTATTATTGATACTGCTCTGTAAGGCTATGAAGCACGTAAACTCTAGAATAAGAGTATGTTTCCGTTTCTGAAACTCTATGGAAACACTTTGGAAACTCTCAAATATTCCATGATTCTAACGTTTCCGTGCAACATAGCTGTATGGTTTGCCTCCTCTTTCTCGTTATTTATTTATTTATTTATTTATTTATTTATTTATTTATTAATTATTCATTTATTTTTTGTTTGGAGAAGGATGCATTTGTGTTGTGCAGAGTATTTCAAAAAAGTGGGTCAGGACCGAAGAATGGAGAACAGTATGGAGCACCTTTCGTTGCAGAAGAATGGGAGGTGGATGAGTTAGGATCGGTCCCTAAGGCAGAGGTAGCTGAGCAATTAGGATTTTTAGATGATATATGTTTGGACGGGGATGAACTTGAGCAGGTCTGAGTTATTCTATATTTCTATAGCTGCATCTAAAATTTAATTTTGCTATGGTGCAATTTTTTGTATGAGCACATGTGATGTTCTTCATGCTAATATGCTATAAATGCATCTCTGCTCTCAAATTAGATTTGTATCATAGAATGTGCAATTTGTAGTCAGTTCGCACTGCAGAAAGTTGTGCAGAGTTCATCCGTTTTCTAGGTCACAATTCCTCTCTTTTAAATTGACTTTGCCTGGTTTGTATCTTAGATAATATTCTACTACTTGCCTACAACATAAAAGGTGAACTCTCAAATAGGCTGAGCAACTATGTAAAATCCTGCAATTGTGGGCCCCTGGCCCCTGCATCAAAGAAACACCCAATTACACACATTTAACTAATACTCTGTAACAATACACAATTCCTCTATTTTAGATGTTAACATCTGATTATCTGGTTACTTTTGCCTAGACAACTACTATTTGTCCATTCACCCTCTGTTTTGGCGCTTATATGACGATATCATTGTCTTCTAGATTTACGTTGCTCCGTATTGTTTTTTGGCTTTTCTTTTTTCTTTGGTATACTTTTCCCTCTTCTTTTCTCTCTCTTCCAGCGTTGTCCTCGGATTCATTCTAGATTTGTCTCTCTTCAATTATCAGGGGTCAACGCACAATGTGCATTGCTCTTCTTACATCAACTCCAAAACACAGCTATAAGCTCGATATATTCTATTGCTTTATTTAGGCAGAGACCTAATTTCTAGATTGGAGATGGTAGGAACGCCTATTTCACAGTTTCCCTATATGACATGAAACAAACCAAATGAATGATTGTATAATTGTACTACGGTGTAAATGGTAAGTATTTAACATAGAGCATCCTACTTTGGAGATACCAGGAGAGTCTATTTAATAGTTTTTTGAATCTGATATGAAACAAACCAAGCACATAATTGCATACTTGTATTATGGTGTAAACTGTATGTATTCAACATAGTACAGGCCTATTTCTGTTACTGGCTATATAAGTATTTAACATAGTTGGCATCTTCTCTGGCCTATATGCTGGTGCAAATTTGTTACGCACATCTCAGAGCAAAGCCACCTACTTAAACATTTTAAAAGTCTGCAACATGACTGCTGTTTACTAATGAAAAAAGTGAAATTATGACTTAGACGAAATAATAGGCGGTAACTTTGTGAGTTTCAGAGAAATCCAAATGAAGTCCCTCGGATGATTGACATTGTTATGTATTTTGGGGACTCGCATAAATTTTGCCTCTCAATTGTTATCATTTAGAACAAGTAGACATGTAGTCCTGTGTTAAAATCACCCTGTAGTATAGTAGTTTATGCCTTTGTGGGGACTATTCTTAGCATTACAAGTAGACATGTATTCCTTAGCATTATTGAATGTCAAGGTCCACAAACCCTAATCTTTGGCAGTTTAAGCAATGACATTTTACTGTAGCATTTCCAATCGGATGAGGTAAATACATACTGAGCATGTGCATATACACAAATAGTAATCATTGAGAAAATTTAAAAAAACTGCTAGTTTTTCCTTTTCGGTAATATATGGAATTTGTATTTATTTTGGTTGCGTTTCTAAATATTACCAGATTCTTGAGGCAGACACTCCCTCGGAAGGTGCTATGGTTTCTCAGAACAACGTTACTGAAGACATTGAGGACAAGGCCGGACATTCTGAGGAGTTCCAGAATACCACGGTGAATGATGCTGAAAATCCCTGTGGACCTGATGAACAGAGGTCCTTTGATCAGCCAATTGACAATTTTGATTCTAACTCTGCTGTCAAGCATGAATACATGGGTGAATCTAGCAATGGCATGGCCCCTGACAGTGTGGATTACATACTTAATGAACCACTTGTGGAGACTAGCGACCAATTTCAGTTTAATGATGGGACATTTCTTGAAACCAATGATCTTTCAAATCCTGTGGATACAGATGCTTCAGGTTTTGACATGCTTGAGGAATACCTTAATTTCTATGACGCCACTGATGGTTTCCAGGACATGCTGTTTGATCCTGCAATGTTGATAGGGAGTGATGGGTTTCATGGAGAACTACCATCTTTCGTTAATAAGGTAAACTTACCATTGAAATTTTATGAAAAATTACATCTGTACCATAGTCACATGGTTCGCGGTACGGTTCGATACGAGAACAAGGAACCGTAACGCGGTTCGCTAGATCTAGTGTATTCGATTCGGAGGGGGGTAGGTTCATTTTGGTACGCGTTCGGTACGATGTACCATATGTTCGGTAGGCTGTACCTAATATTTTGGTACTATAATAAAACTTAATTACAGAATAGAGATTTCAACATTGATAAAAAAAATTCATAACATGATTTCATAACATTAAAAAAAAGCAAAAACATTAATATTCAAAGTGTCTAAAGTCACAAACAAGAGTAGAGAGAATAAAGTCAACTGGAGAGGGAAGACTGCTAAAATTGTTGTATAACTGTTATTAGAGGGTAAAATTGATGAGAAGGATCAGAAAACTAAGTCTAGGAGCGTGGTTCTAAAATCAAAGTTCGTACTTCGTACAGCGTATACACATGGGAAACGAACCGGAAAGTAAGAGTCACAGACCTGTTTGAACTTTGAAATCTGGGAACAACGATTCACATCTGAATGACGGGAAACGACGTTTCAAGCTGCGCGACTTCTGGAAACGCCGAATAAAATTGCTGCAAACATCGTTTGGGATCGATTTGAAGATCGATTGGGATTGACGATGAACAGCGACTGGGAACGATGAGATGAGCGTACTGGATAGCGTACCGCATAGCGACCGGATCGTTTTCGTACCGCGATTGGGTATGGAACGATCGGTACACAGTTCGCACCTCCTGGAGCGATTTATGTATCTATGATCTGTACCCACTAGATTTAGTTAATTTACCAAATAACCCTCAAGGTTTTTGTAAATTACAAATAAGCCCCATGACTATTGAGCATTTCACATTAATATACCCTCAATGTTTGTATATGCACGTTTCTAAATCAGCCAAAGTCGAAGTTGCACGTTTCTAGTTGATATAATCAGATTCTATAATTTGTCAGTATTAGAAGTGCTGTTTGGGGAAAATGAAAACCAAGGGGCTTGTTTTAATTTTCAAAATCTCCACGGTGTTTTGGTTTTTATCAACTCTGGGAGAGGTTTTTTTTTAGGGAAACTCTGGGAGAGGTTGTTGTAATTAACTCAAAAAGTTTATGTGTTGCTCTTTAGCATTTCGTCTTGATAGGATTTGGTGAACAAATTTGTTTTTTCTCACAGGATGCATGTGAAGCAGCTGAAACTGCTATTTCACCCATTGGTGTTGAAGATAATAAAACTTCTGATATTCCATCATCATCAAAGCCAGTGATCACCAAATTTGGATCAGGTAGGATTCAAGTGTTGATTATCTTGAATGCTTTGGCAATAAGAAGCTGATTACATAAATGATTGCCTCTGTTCATTTTGGTAGCCACGATGCTCTTTACTCCAAAAGTTTGTTAAAATGAAGAAATTACTGTAGCTTGAAAGCTATGGGCTTGAAAGAAATTAAAAGCCACAATACTAAAAAGATGCTTCGAAAATTCAGCACCCAGATTTTGACAAAACTCTTAGTTATGTAGTTAAAAATATTTTTTGTATAATTAGTTTGTAGTTTGTACAACACCCTTGGACAAACACACCGACATTCACAGCACCAGACATGCCTACATTATATCATATGTAGTATATAACATTTATGCCAATGCCAATACTTTATATTAACAGCCGCCCACCTTGAGTTTTTGGTAGAGTTGATGTGGTGTTGTTTGGTTCTGACTTCTGAAACAAGTTAATAAAAACCAATTATTAAGTAGAATCAGTCGTTTAATTGATTGTTTTCTTAATGGTGATGTTGTTGCATGCAGACTACCAACATCCATTTATGAAGCAGGCAAGTCAAATGTTGGGCAAAATCCCTGCACCTCCGGCATTTGCATCAGAGTACCCTAAAGATATTGCTGCACGCCTCGGCGCAGCAGCAGCTCAAGCGTCAAGTTCGTCGATTCACGTTACTGCTGGTTTGATACAAATAAGAGACCTCACCCTCCTTGGCAGCGGCGGTGGAGAAAAACTGCAGCATTCTGGGCGGAATTACAATATTGTCCTTTCTTTTGGCAGCTTGATGGAATCATCATTTGATCATCACCATGGGAAGTCTCTGCTGTCAGCTGCTACTGGGGGTTGGCTATTCTCCTTCTTCTTTTGGGTTCTAATGCTGCTTTCCCTTTCCTTCAAGATCGGGACCTTCATCTATGCACGGTAAAGTAACTGTGTATTTACTGCTTGGCAGCAGCTGCTGCTATCTTTCCGTGGGTGGATGCTGGGGTATTCGATTAAACTGTACCCTAGGATATACTTCGTATTTTACTGCCTACTTTTGTGTACTCTGCCTGGCTGACTGGTGATGAACAGATGATTTAAGCTATTCTTGGCGTCCACTGATAGATGATGTGATTAATAGACAATAAAGTTTGTAGTATAGAACTCAGCTCGTTCTATTATTTCAATTTTCCCTTCGGAGTTGGGACTCATTAGTTTAATCACTGATGGATTGCTACATTAATTACATTTCGTTTGCTGCTTATGTTTTTAGAATGTGTCTCCCCCAAAATCATCATGGCCGGCACTGTGAATCTGTGATTATTAATGCACCCGTTCCAGGTCCTTACTTGAATAGTTGAATATAATAGTATTACTATTTGTGCATGTGTGTGAAAATAAATCTCACCGTAAGTGTTGAGCCTTTGGGGCACTGGGTAACAACTTGTGTGTGGAATAATCCCCCTTCTACTACATTTTGCTATTTTAGTATGTATGTGGTGTCAACGTAATTTTGCTAGTGCAGTATATGCATACTCATTAGGTCTGATAGTAGTTCAAGGCATGTAAACTATTGGGGGTGAGTTGGGTTCAATTACTTCAGTTTTGAGTCAATATCAAATGCCAAGTTGATATAAAAAGTTCATCTTGATTCGGTTTAGTTTTTGTATTTAAAATATTAAAACTACCATTTGTCAGCTTCGTTTTTTAGTTTGGTTTCAATTTTTCAATTTTTGCATGCATTGTTGTTTATTAAAGAAGGAAAACTAAAAATAAAAAATAAACTTACACCATACAATAATAATTAATGAAAACAAAAACGAAAAGAAACGTGTATATCTACTTTAAACATCCCCTCATCCCCTTTAAATAATTTGATTGCAAAAGTTTATATACGGATTATAAAACAGATGGTCAGTTATACTTTCATGTAGGGGTGGCCTCGGGCCGGTTCGGGCCTGGGCCCGGCCAGTTCGCGGTTCTGTTTTGTTGGGCCCGAGCCCGAACCGGTAGCCACTGGTTCCGGGCCGGGCCACCGGTTTTTTTTGGCTTCTCCTATTTAACCCCCAATCCACACCCCCCTCACCCCCAAACCACCTCAAATGGCCCAAAATACCCAGCCAACCCAAAAACTTAAAAAAATTCATAAAAAAATTAATTTCGGCCCGGACCGGGCCCGAACCGGCCGGGCCGGTTCACCAAATGGAGGGCCCGAGCCCGGAACCGAACCCCACCGGGCCGGGTCGACCCGAACCGCCCCTGGGCCGGGCCGCCGGTTCAGTCCGGTTCAAACAGTGACCGGGTCTGGCCGGTTCGGGGTCGGGCCGCCCGGTCCGAGTCCAGCACTACTTTCATGCATAAAGACTAAAGAGCCACGATGTGAGAACACTAGGCACGGTAGCCGGTAGGTATTCACCATTTCACCCATCAATCGACTGAGGACAGGCTTTCTGTTGAGTACTTTTTGTCCTTTTTTGAGTGATTGTGGTTTGCATGTTTTGTTTTACCGGTCCCGTCGCCCATCGTTTAGCCTGGCTCGTTGAAGATCTTTGGGTCTGCTTTCTAATTTTCTGATTTCTTGGTATGAGTATGATCCAATTTGATTGTTTTTTTTTTTGTTGCTATTGTGTTTGTGTTATTCTATGGTGGTGGTATGGTTTATTTCCCTTGGTGTGGGAAGGGGCTTTGTTGTCCTTGCGCTTTGCCTGGTGGGGGTTTCTGTCTGTCTCCTTAAGAGTTGTGTAGAATATAAAAGTTTTTCAAACCTTTTTAGTCCTATTTCAGGTAATATTCTTCATTTATATTGTAGCAGCTCACAGTCTCACACGCATCCGGAATCACCTCCGAGCTAGTAATATGCTTGTAGAAATGCTTATTTCATTATTACTTTTCTTTAGCAGGCCCCCCATTCCTGAACCAGAGGCCCGGCCCGAGTCCACGCATAATCAAAAGTGTCACTAAGACACTAAGGGGGTGTTTGGAACCGATTCTGCTTCTGTTTATATTTTAAAGCAAAAGCAGAATCAGAATCAGTTTTCAGAAGCTGCTCACCCCAGCTTCTAAAAAAAACTGATTCTATGAGTAAATTAGAGCACCATAATCACTTCTGCACTTTCACAGTTTCACCCAAACACTTCTACTTCTGCTCCTTGAAGGAGCAGAAACAATTTTAAGACTAGCTCCAAACACCCCTAAGACGTTGTACACAATCTCGTAAACTGACAGGTACGTAGTACTAAACAAATAGGTGGAAATCACGTGGTTTTGATTTGTCAAGAAAGGAGAGCAAGTAGGCCTGGACTCGGGCTGGGCGGCCCACCCCGGAACCGGCCCAGCCTGGTTACTGTTTGAACCGGCCCGGCCCAGGAACCGGTCCGGGGGCGGTTCGGGTCGACCCGGCCCGGTAGTCCAGCGGTTCGGTCTCGAGCCCTTCAAATGGCGAACCGGCCCGGCCGGTTCGGGCCTATTTATTTATTTATTTATTTGAATTTTTTTCAAGTGTTGGACAGGGTATTTTGAGCCATTTGAGGTGGTTTGGGGTGGTTTGGGGAGGGTTGGGGGTTAATTAGGAAAAGCCAAAAAAAAATTAAGTAGAACCGAGGCCCGGCCCCGCCCGAACCAGCCCCGGGGGTTACCCGGGCCGGTTCCGGACCTCCCCTTTCATGAACCGAGGCCCGGCCGGGACCAGGCCCGAACCGGGCCCGAACCGGCCCGAGTCCACCCCTAAGAGCAAGTATACAAAGCAGGAAGTGGCAGCTTAGGGGCTGAAAGAATGTAAATAGAACTCCCAGCACGCTCCTGTATTTTATGCCCTCTGGACTGATCAGTCCATACTCCAGACAAGAACAAGCAATTAAGAAAACAACTTTCCAATATAAATGGCTGATGCTGAAGGTAGGTCAAAGATCAAAACCACATGGTTTCAAAGCATGAAAATGCTATGGTCATACATATAATGGCTTTCATAATCTGCAAAATGTAGTTGGTTTCTTAATAAAGGCACCAGTTCACCACTACAATACTCCAACAACAAGCCATATTCCCAATTTCTAGGTGTCCTAGTCAAGGTTTGCTGCATCCTCCAATTCTTCGTCCTCAGGTACCCCACGAAGATATAGGACATTATTGCATCTGTATATATGTGAAGCGGCAGAGAAAATGTAAGATTTAGAGATTGTTATTTAATTAGTAACAAGAAACAGCACACTGGAACTGGATAATCTTTCCTACTACCCTTCATGATTCAGTTTAAAGGCATAAACTTATAGGAAAACATGATCCATTTTAAGGCAAAAACCTATAGGGAAAGAAATCTGGGAAGAAATAAAAGAATGGGAAATACATATCTTGTTCCAAACTTGATAAATCATTTTTTAGATTTACAGTTCCATTGAAGAAGAAAAATTTTACTTAGTCTTTTTTAACTTTCTCTGCTTTAAATGGAATAAACATTCACCTACAACTACTTCATATACGTTCCATTTATACATAAAGACAAAGATCAATTGATCTGAGCAAGAATGTGTATTTTAGCAGAAAATACGGCCACTAAAGCCATGGTGAACAGAGAGCAAATCAGTCTTGTTGACCGACCAGGTGGAGAGAAAATGAACCGAATAATATTGAGAAAATACCTGATCAAGATCTCTCCAAGGGTTCCAGTGGATTGTCCATCAACATATTCTTCTGCATTTCCTAACTGGAAATATATTTTAGATCAAAAAATGTTACAAAGTAAAAACTTGTTTGCAAAAAACATTAAAACAAGCTTGGTCTTAACCAAAAGTCTGAGAGGTATAAGAAAAGGAATATCTTCCAAGCCTTTCAAAGCGATAACTAAGAAAAGGAATTTCTGAACATGTATTACTATCCTAGGTATCACTCCCTTCATCAAATAAAGGGTCATGTTTGTATTTAAGAAATGAAGGAAAAAAACTGAATTTGGCTTTGCATTATTACCTGCAAGTTCATGTATGAATCGGCAGAGACAAGAAACCCTGACAAAAGGAAGGACAGAAGGAAAATGAACAGCTTTAGACCACTTACAATCGCCTTCAAATGTTAAATTAAGAATCTTCTATCTATCAAATAATATGTAGAGATTATTAAGATGAGAAGAATAGTTGGTGCCTTTATACTCCATTCCCCACTTGAGTTTTGCAATAATAGTCTTCCCAATCAAACTGTTCAGGAAGGGTTTGGGATTAACTGGTACAGTCTAGAAAAAGCAACATAATTAGAATTTCATAAGCAGGATTATAAGTTTCATAAACAGATATAAATTCAATTTGAATAACAAAAGAACTTCTCAGAAAGATTAAGGAGTTACTGGGGCGAAAGCAAACAAAGTGCCCTTAAAGCATTGTTTAAGAAATCAAATGCAAGCGTTTAACTGGGATGTGTTACGCAAACTCCATGGTTTTCAATCAATAACTTTCTGCTTTAGTTCCTTAACCAAAGCTCAAATAAGAGTGTTAACTCTTAATATTTACATTCATCTCTCTCTCTCTCTCTCTCTCTCTCTGTATATATATATATATATATATATATATATATATATATAGTATACCAAATGTTTAAAATTGTGTATTGCGCTGTTTAGACAGTTTTAAGGATTGCGAATTGCTTAAGCCTCATTGCACAATCAAGCACAATACTCTGTTCTAATGCAAATTTATATTATACAATTACAAAATATATGCAAACTCACTTTATATTATATGTAGTAATAAAATATTCTTTAAGAAATAAAAAAATTCAATAAAAAACAATAACGAGACCATAAGTCCATCAAAATAGTAAGTTTAAGCATCAGATAATAGCATCACACAAAAAAGATTAAGGAGAAGTAGAAAAACGGTTACTATCTCTGCCCATCTAAGTTTGGTACATGAGTAGGTGGTGCGGACGTGCACTTGTTAAGAAAATTGCTGGTATTGAACAAATAAAGTAAGAATAATGTAAAACAATTTAGAACCACACAAACATTGCCAAATTAAAGGATGGGCCTATCTTAGTGGGACGGACCAAAAAGAAAAGATGGGACAATCTTAGCAGGACAGAGGAAGTATTGTTTTATAAATCCTGCTTTCAAAGCCATATGTGAACAGTTAATATTGTTCCATACAACCTTTAAAGATAAACTCTCCTGTTCTTATTGACTGGAAAATCAGAAGATGCATCAACTTCATTTAATAAAAACCCAGAAAAAGAAAATATAACAGGAAATTTGAAAACCTTGTAGAAGAAAATAGAGAAGAGAATACCATCCCGCCCTTTGGCTTTTTTTCAGCCTCCATTTTCTCGGTTGCAGGAAGTGTCTTCTCCGGTGCTGGCTTCTTCTCAGCTTGTTTCTTCTAAGCTTTTGGCAATACAGAATCTAAAAAAAGGGGTGAATCTATATTATAATGCTGTGAGAATAACAATATCAATATATGTAGTATAAAAAATAATATTAGAATGAAAACATTGTAATTGTCATCCTTTTAAGAATAGTTAGAAACTTAGAATAAGGTGTGTAATTAAAACCGGATTGTTAATCCTAATGGACTGTAGTGTTTACTGTCATGTAAGGTTATTGAACTGATTAAATCTATATATATATCATAATAGAGGATTAAGTAAAACATAAAGTACTAACAATTTCTTTTACATGGACTTACAAGAAAGTGACAAACTCAAAATTTAAAATAAAAATACATAGATAATGATTAATGACTTATTAGCTTATAGAAGCACCTCCGTTAAAAAAAAAACTTTAGGAGCACCTAATGCAAACATACTTTCCTTCACTCTTTACTTTTGGCGCAAACCCACAACAAATTGAAAGGAAAACATGTCAAATCAGCTCTATTGACAACATCAATTCTAGCAAAGTATCAAATCCCACATACTATCTTCAAGCAAAGAATGAGAACAGAAAATTTTATAGCATCCTAGCAGGGGGGCAAAAATATAAGCCTAACAAAAAACTGAACCATTGAAGGATAGAACCAGTGTGTGCCTCTACTTCAGCCCTTTCTCATCTTTTTGTCTTACGTCACCAAAAGAACAAAGATATTAAATCAAGTTATCATTGTCTTGATTTCAATTTTTTTTTTTAGAGTTATTTTTCTATTTCCCAATTAATAAAGAAAGTTTACATTTGTTTTGTTGGATTCAGTAATTTCTGAGTTTTTGAGGTATGATAGGGAGTGGAAGTCAAAGAACACTACTTTTTATTCATATAGTTAAATCAAACTTGAAATCTTAACCTAATCCTTTTCAGGTGAGCAATACAAGAGCAACTGTCTGATAAAAAATAAAGATATTATCATTATGGATTCAAAACTAATCCAGCACTCTTTTATTGATTCTTTCAAATAAAGGTGAATAATTATCAGGGGTGGCCCTGTATATTTGAAGACCTACAGGCGAATAATTTAAAATGGACCTAATTAAAAAAATTGTAAAACTCATTTCTGTCTAAATTAACATGAAAAATAATAATATTTGAAGACCTTTATTATAAAGATAATAATATTTATCCAAATCATTTTTTGGTTGCTCACATCAACTCCTATATTCTCACATCCTATGAGTTTCGTTTTCGGTAGCTGAATCATTCTTCTCCTCTAAGTTCTTATCTTTAGGAGGACCTTCAGAATTTCTCTTCTTCATAAAAACAAACTTTTCCATTGAACCTTTTTGACTTGGGGCAACATTATCTAATCTTCTCTTCTTCATTTTTTCTCACATCCAGATTCACCCATTTTTATTAAACCTTGAAATTGGTTAAATTTATAAATTAATTATAAATTATAACACCAAATTATAAATTTTACCTAACAAAATGAACAAATTATAACACCAACACTCAATAGGTAACAATCAACACTTAAGAGATTAACATGTAACAAATCAACTAATTATTTGTCAACTATTCATAATCATTTATAAACATTTAACAGATATGAATTCAATCAATATATCAATTAATAAACTGGTCACATAATCATATGCTCGTATAATCGTATTAGTTAAATAAATTAATAAAAGAAAATGTTAAAACCTGTAATTTTGTAAAAGTGCAAAACAATGGACAATGGCCGAACTGCCGGAAGTCGGAACGTGTACCTGATAACCAGAACTCTTGAAAGCTTGGAGCTGGAGACTGGAGTGCTGGACGCCGACTGGAAGGCTGAACGGAACTGCTGAACCGCAGAAGGGTTGAAAAGAGCCTGTAGGCGTGTAATTAGTTGCTCTGTGTTTTTATTTGGGCTTTTGGGCCGGTTGTACTGCACAAATTTTTTTGTGGTAATTACCCGAATGGGTCAGTTTTACGAGTCACATTTCATTTTTTTCGAAAGGAAAATTGATGTAAATTAATTCAACTTATCGTTCTCCAATTGGAGTACAATGCTATCAGATGGGAAATCATAAATAAAATAACTATCCGGCATTGAAAGAGACGCCCTTGCCAATGAATGAGTTGCTCTGTTTGCGGATCTTTTACAGTGTACTAGTATAGTACCCGTGCATACGCACGGGAAAAAACGGTTGGTCATATATTTTATTCACTATCTAATTAAATATTAAAATAATTTTTTTTTAATTTTTAGGATTCTACATTTTCGAAAAATAAAAGTACAATAAGCTAATACCATAAAATATAAATTCATACAATAAATATTCAATGAAGAGTATATTAGGAAAAATTAATTAAACACCACTCATTAGAATTTGCTACTTATTAATTTTTATGATTAAATTAATTTTAAATTTAAATACTAATCTAAAAAAGTGAATGCAATAAATATTAAAATTAATGAATATTACGTACTCCGTATTAGTTATATTAGAATTTGTTGCTCATTAGTTAAATTAGTGCTAGCATATGAGAGGACAATTATCCTACCCAATTCTTAGTTCGCTTATCTGATACAAAAAGGAACTACATATGAGAGAAAATTCTCTAACTCGATTGTTAGTTAGCCGGATTAGCTAATACCTAAAAGCACTACAGCTTAATTGTTAGCCGACTTATTTTATACTTAAAAATTTACATATACAAGAATTCTATATTCAATTGTTAGCAAGTTTATCTTCTAATACATATAAGCATTACATATGAGAGAGAAAATTTCCACGTTCAATTGTTAGTCGGCTTTTGTTATGTTATACCTAAAAGAACTACATATAGGCGAAAAAAATCTCACTTATTTGTTAGCTAGACTATCTTATACTTAGTACTTAAAAAGATTTACATGTGAGAGAGAAAGTTTCATTGCTCAATTATTAGCAAACTTATGTACTTATACCTAGCTAAAACTCTTACATATGAGAGAGAATAATTCTTTTGCTAAATTGTTAGCCGGAAATTTATCTATTAGTACCTAAAAGAACTACATATTAGAGAAAAATTGCCCGCTCAATTATTAGCCGATTTGTCTTAAACCTAAAAGCGTTATATATGATAGAAAAAATTCTTCTTCTCAATTATTAGTTGGATTATTTTATACCTAAAAACTACTTATGAGAGAGGAATGTTTCTCGCTCAATTATTAGACGGGTTATGGCTTATTCTTTCTTATATCTAAAATCTTATATAAAAAAGCACTATATATGATTAAAAAAAATTATACGCTCAATTGTTAGGTAACTTATCTTACCAATGAATGAGTTGCTCTGTTTGCGGATCTTTTACAGTGTATGACTTCTAAACTAGCTTCATTGCGAAGAGTGTGTTAATATCCTCTAGAATTGTGTCAAAGTAAGAATCCCCTTCCCAATCAACGATACCTGAAGCTAAGCTGCCATCAAGGAATCCGTTTCTACCGATACTCGCTCCCAACGTTGTTCTTTGATCCACGTGAGCGCTTCCCGAACTCCTATAGCTTCTGTTATCGCCGCCGTCCAGTTGGCCTGTACTATTCGGCTGCCGCCCGCTAGGAATTCTCCGTGATCATCTCTGGCTATCCACCCACAAGCCCGTTTGTCTCTTCCCTCCTCCAGAGCTGCGTCGATGTTAACTTTGATGTAGCCCGCTGACAGCCTTTTCCAGCGCGAGACCAGCTCCCTGGGCTGCTGTTCTATCTCCTTCCGGTGTGCCTCCAGCCAGTTACTCAGCATGCTCTTTACTTCTTCCATAATCTGCCGCCAACCTATTCATATATTTTTCCACGTCTTCCCGTTCCGAGCTTTCCATATAGAGACGAGTCACATTTCATTTATGTCCCAACACTATATATCTTTCATATATAGATTTCATCTTTTCACCTATTTCTTTTTATTTCAAAAATATTCTATACATCCAGATCTGCTACCTCATCGGCTCATCTCCCATCTCGTCTCCCATTCTCATCTCGCCACATACCAAATAAATTGCCGACTTCCGCCAATCTCTATATCTCTTATCGTATATCTCTTATTCTCTTATCATATAAATGTGAATAATCTATGCGGATGAGGAACACTTGTGCTTTCTCTTCCATTGCGATTTCAACTGCATATATGGACGAAGTTCTACGGATTCATTCAAGGAATCCCTAGAAATGGCTTTGCAGAGGATCAACTCAAGCTCAAATGCTTCCCTTACACTCTCAAAGGGGCGGCAAGAGGATGGTTCCTAGAGCAAGCTCCGACAAGCTACACAACATGGGAAGGTATATACAATGCCTTCATGTCTAAATACCACACACCCACCATGACTCAAGAGTTTAGACAACGCATTTTTAACTTCAAACAACAAAATGGTGAGCCTTTTCAAGACGCATGGCGGCGTTTTAAATCATTGCCAAGGGAATGCCCACACCACCGCATTCCCCCTGATCTTCAGTTTGATACGTTCTACAATGGTTTGAATGCACCTTGTCAAGCCATTGTAGACAACCGAGCCGAGGGCTATATTGGAAACAAGAATGAAACCGAGGCACTCCGAATCATTGAATCCATTGCCTCGAACCCTCAACTTCAAGGAGGCGATTACAAGGTGGTCGGAATGAATGGAATCTCTATCACAACCGAGATCAACAAAAAGTCTTGAACAAATGGAGTAAAAAAATTGAGCAGCAATGTAACACCGTTCCCAATTTTATTTACCTTTAAGTAAATAATGTAATGAACCTTGTTAAATGGTTAATAAATTTACGAAGTTGTAAATTTCTATTATTTCTTTCGCGTGAATAATAAATTGCACGTGGGGCCCACACCGGGAGCGGGGGCCGCCCGACATTCCTGAGACCATATATTTTATTCATCTTGGTCTAGATAATAAATATATAGTGGTGGATATTTCATTTGGGTCATGGAAAGGCCCAAAGTTGACCGATTGGTCAAAAGAAGCCCAAATTACAGGTACTGGTAATTTAACAGATAACAGCCCGAACTGAATTTCGGAGGCTTATAAATTAAAGTTGAGGAATGTATATTCATTATACACGCCATAATGAGTAAGATCACATGATATATTTTATTTGACCCAATAAAATAAAATATATTTAAAACAGTCCGAAAAATACAACTTTCAGGACCGATTGTACACACCGGGACACAAAGGGATGACCTCCCACATGAGTGGGGGCCACCCCACGTTTTTTTGTGCTAGATTAGACAAATAGGAGCTGGATTTGACTAAGGAAGGTGTGGAGGAGGAGGCTTTGGCATCAAAGGTACACCCAAAGGGGCCCTTTTCCTCACTCATTTGCCAAATGAGGCAAAGAGAGACATCCCCTCCCATCCTTCACTCATTAGCTCGACCAAGCACCAAGGAAGAGGAAAGAAACCTCTCAACTCATCCTCCATAGCCACCAAATTCGAGATCAAGCTTAAGTGCCCAAAGAAGGAAGATTAAAGAGGGAAAAAGTTGGGAAAAGTGTGAAGAATTAAGGTAATGACCTTATTATAACTTCCTCTTCATTTTTCTTCTACCACATGAGGTATATATCATGTGAAGGACCCTTAGTATGGTTCCACATGTTATAAGTATGGATTTATGGGTTGGAAGATGGTTCTACGTCCAAGATCGGACTTAGAAGCCAAAACGACCGGTTCACCGGAAAATAGCCTTTTAGAGGTTATTTGTATTAATATGGGTTTTATGATTATAAAACCTTGTTAGGCACTTGTAAAAGGCATTTAAAGTGATTTCACAAAGTTGGAAAAGTCGCCGGAGTTGTCGCCGGAGTTTCACCGGAGTTCAACCAAGAGGGGTAGAACTTCATAACGCTAGTTCAAGGTGAGTGGACGGCTTAATATCTTAAAACTTTTGGGTTAATGATGAGATTACCTAAATAAATGTTATATGTGTTCATAATGATGTTTAAAAGATGTTTAAACATGTGATTAGCCAACACGGTTAAGTTTGTATAAGAGAAATTTAATTGTTTATGCATGGAATATGATATGAAGAATCATATAAAATGCACATTTGTTTGAAGTGTAAAAGAAGCACAAATTAATATTATTAACTTAATTATATGATGATTAAGTTGATATGTACAAGGCTTGAAATGGCGGTCAACGGCAACGTTGACCGATGGATAATGGATTAATTAATATCGGTTGATATTAGTTAATTATAAATTTATGTAAGTGCATGGCTTTGCATGGATTGTGATACATAAGATTTATGTATTGAATTAGTTATGAATGACTAAGTATGATATAGACTCTATCTAGGTTGATAGGAGGTTGATCATAGGATTATATTTTGGTGGAGGACCCTAGGACTTAAAAGTCCTTCACACTCGGATTATAAATTGGTGGAGGACCCTAGGACTTAAAGTCCTTAACACTCGGATTATAAATTGGTGGAGGACCCTAGGACTTAAAGTCACTCGGATTATAAATTGGTGGAGGACCCTAGGACTTAAAGTCCTTAACACTCGGATTATAAATTGGTGGAGGACCCTAGGACTTAAAGTCCTTAACACTCGGATTATAAATTGGTGGAGGACCCTAGGACTAAAAGTCCTTAACACTCAAATATAAATTTGGTGGAGTACCCAGGGATTATGATCCTCAAAATTCATAGACTATGATATTGAAATAGGGACAAGGAGGAGTCCTATACACTCATATGTATATGGGTGGGTTGGGGTTTTTCGTCAAGAATATTGACTATTACTATTGTTCCCAAATAAAACGGTGATCTACGGATCGGATATTTTCCAAATATATATATATATATATATATATATATATATATATATATATATATATATATATATATATATATACACTAATAAGTATTTCATAACTTGGGGAAAGACTATCTATATAAGTATCACCCTACGTTTGGGTCTTATATTTGAAACGCTAGTTATTCTATATTTAGCCTGCTACTCGCTCGGTACTTGTACTGACCCCTTCGGGGGCCCCCACCATTTTTAAGTTGAAGCTAGGGCTTGCTACCTGCACCTTCTTACGGGTGATATCAACTTCAGGAAGACGTGGTTCGTGCTTCCTTATTTTCTTTCAAACTACCGAACACATGCTCATGGATATTTGTTCTACTATAAACTATTTTTGGGACTTGCATGCCCATGTTGTTGACCGGTTGTGGCTTATGACTTACCGTTGAATATTTCCGCTATTCATTGGTTTAAATGTGATGTTGTTATGTATGTTTACTACTGAGTATGGATGAATTATTTTCTCGAACGCTTTGTGTAATTAAGTTAGGTTGACTCGCGGGTGACGTCACTCGATTATACGGCGGTTATACACGCGCTTGGATTGCGGTATGGGGCGTGACAAGAAATTTCAAACGGCGATGAAAATACTTGATAATGTCCCAAATATGACTCTTAAATCTCTATATAACACGCATTGGGAGAGTCGGATAAAAAGTGTCAAAGCTATTAGATTCCAAGCTCCACAAATAAGGTTGGCTTTGTTTGAAGTATCCAAATCATGTGATGATGCTAAATCAAAGAGTGAAACAGAAAGTTTGGTGAGTGCACTTTGAAGCTTTGAATTTTTATTTGGTATTGTTATTTGGTATGCCATTCTATTTGCAATTAATACAATGAGTAAAAAGTTGCAGTATAAGTCAATGTGCATGATACCACCATGAAACAAGTTGAGAGTATGATATCATTTTTTTGAGCAATACAAAGATGAAGGGTTTGTATCAAGTATGAATATTGCCAAAGATGTAGCATATGAAATGAATGTATAGGCTTCATTTCCTGTCAGGCGGCGTAGTACAACAAAGAAACAGTTTGATGAAAATAGTAATGAAGAAACAACCCTATCAGAAGAAGAATCATTTATAATTAATTATTTCTTAATGATAGTGGATATGGCAGTTTCTTTATTAAATAAAAGATTTGAACAATTGAAAATTTTCGAAAATATATTTGGATTTTTATATAACTGAGAGAAGTTGAAGTCTTTGAGTTATAATGAGCTAAGAGAATGTTGTACTAACTTTGGTAATACTTTTCTCATAATAATGTTGTTGATGTGGATTTAAAGGATTTTTTTCAAAAATTAAAAGTGTTGCATATGACTTTGCCTCACACCTCAATGTCTGAACTTGAAATTCTTGAGTTTCTTAAGGACACTGATTGCTATCCAAATGCTTCCATTGCTTATCGGATCTTGTTGACCACACCGGTGACAGTAGCATCCACAGAGATGAGTTTTTCTAAGCTGAAACTACTGAAGGTCTATCTGCGGTCTTCGATGTCCCAAAAAAGGCTAAATGGCTTAGCGATTTTATGCATCAAGTAAGAGATGTTGGGAAGTATTAATCTTGATACTATTATAGATGATTTTGCCTCTAAAAATGTTCGAAGGAATATCTTTTTGTAAATTGTGTTGTTATTTGATGAAAGACTTGCATTACTTTGTATGTTCAAAATTGTTGATATGTAGTTAAGCTTTTGCAATATATTTATATAACATTTTAAGAGTTTTTTTTTTGCAATCGCCCCCGGCCCATAAAATGTGTTAGGGCCGACCCTGTTTAATAATAGAGTTGATTTTTGTACCAAAGGGCTTCTTTTTATTTTCATAATTCTACACGGTCTTTTATTTTATTATTAACATTAGGATAAGTAGATGTGACTTGCATCTCTTAGCATTGAAAAAGTATTTTAAAATGGATATTCTATTTTTCGAAATGACTTGTGCTAAAAAAGAATAACACTTAGTACTTACACAAACTTTACAAAATTGGATTTTAATTCGTCTTTAGCTACGCTTGTGTCAAACAACTATTTTAATAATATATAAATGACTTTTTGATTTAACCACTACAAAAAAACACGGTCGTAGTCACGGACTTAGTCACGGACAGCAGTTCAATTTTTCCGTGACTAAATGATGTAGTCACGGTCGCTGGCCGTGACTAAATCCGTGACTTAATGGGCGTGACTAAATTGAAGTCACGTCCAACGGACCGTGACTAAATTTAGTCACGGACTAGTCACGGTCAGAAGCCGTGACTATAATACCCGCCGGAACCCCACTCCGGCGTATTAGTCACGGTCAGAAACCGTGACTAAGTTTTTTTTTTAAAATTAATTTTAGTAGTCACGGCTTTGGACCGTGACTAATATTTCAAATTTTCAAATTGAGTAAAAGACCGCCCGCGGCGGTAATTTAAAATTTTGAAATTAGTCACGGTTGTCGACCGTGACTAATTATTTTTTTATTTAAAAAAATAATAATTTCGGATTAATAATAGTCACGGATAAGCCCGTGACTACTTTTTTTGTTTTTTTAAAAAAAAAATCCAGTTTTCGTTTTTTTTTTTTTTAAATTTTTTTAAAAATTACTTTTTTAAAAACGGAAGTTTACAAATTAAATTTCAAAATGTTTTTTAAAAAATGAGTTATTGAAAATATTATACTATTTTTTTTAAAATAAATACATTTTAAGAATAAAGACATACAACAAATTCAATAAATATTGTGACAAACTTTTAAAAGTTTTGAAATACAACAAATAATAAATGTATGATGATTACATGTCCCGTGGGACTCCATTATGATAAAAATTGGGATTTTCTTCTTCTTCTTCTTCTTCATCATCAACAAGAAACTCATCTGGGTTCACGGGGGGGTCTTCAGGGTCAACTCGGGTTCCTCCTCGGGGTGCTCCTCGGGGTCCTCCTCGGGGTGCTCCTCGGCCTCCGTGGCTCGGCGTGCCACTACCTCCTCCGGATGACCTCGCAAAATCAAAGGACATAGAACCGAAATTCGGGGAGATCATAGGCATGCCACCATATCCGGAGTTGGGGAAAAATCCCATACCGCCCATGTGCGGAACTTGAGGAGTTTGCTCAGGGTGGAATACGTACGGGGGAGGAAAAGGCTGTTGCGGAGGCTGGAATCCAGCACGCATGTACCGTTCCATCTCCTCCAACCGGGCTTTTGTAGCAGCATCTGCTTTCCGCTGCTCCTCCCATCGCCGTTCGTGGTCCTCCAGTTCACGCTGCATTGTGGCAATACGGGGATCTTCTCCCCGCCTTGACCGAGAAGAGGAAGCGCCGGTGCTTCGATCATACAAAATCCGTTGCCCCTCGGCCCCTAAGCACGGAACCCGGCCCTTGTAAACCCCGGCCGCCTCAATGGCCGCCTCATCATCCGCATCGGAATCGAGGTCGTCCTCCTGGGTCAAGCCTCGTGCCGCACGCTGCCTGTCGAGGGATTCGTTGTACTTCGTCTGCATTTTCAAAAAGATTTTTTAAATGCTACATACTTAGATTTTAAATGTTACTAAATAACAAAATATGATGTTACATACTTCGAAGTCAGCGAGGCGGGGTGGCAAATCGGCTTCAGATTCCTCGCCGTGCCTCGTCCAGCAATGCTTGACGAGCCGGAGAACATCAACCTTCTTCTTCTCAGGACCAGCCTAAATGGTGTGAAAAAGACTTAAATTAAATTTTTTATAATAAAGGAATGTGATGTTGTAAGGTTTTTTGAATAGCACTTACAAGAGTTTCTTTATGGGCATTCTGAGATTTACGACCTCCGTGCCACTGCATCTCCAAGGCCTTCTCGGACATCCGGTTTTTCTTACCGGATTCACTTCTGGCCAAGAATTTCGGATCAGAAGACCAGTGGCGACAAAGGTTGGACCACACTTCATCCGAAACCCATCTAGGCTTTTTCCCACTTTTTCGCGCCCGTTTAAAAGTGGCGCGAAGCCAGGTCGAAATCCTAGCATTGTAGGCTTTAAGAATATCGGCACCGTGTGCGTGAGTCCAACGATAGCGAGCCTTTATTAAAACAAATTGGATTAATTAATCACCAGGTATATATTAGGCCAATACAATCAGGAAGGGAACATTCATTTATTTTTACCTTGAACAGGTTCCACCATAGTTCGCGAACCTTGGGGTCAACATCTGACAGTGTGGCCCAAGTGCCAAGAAAGTGTCCTCCGATGATGTTTTTGATGCCCGTGAACACTTGTTCGTCACTTAAAAAATTAATAGTATTTATTTATATAAGATTTGGTTTGATTATTTAACATTATATAAAATTATTGAAAATAAGGTTTTTCATAACTACTTACAAAAGAACTTCTGCAGGCGTCACCCAAACAGCTCCATCATTGTTGCGCTCCGCTTCGGACATAGGCGCATGGTTAGGGCGGGGAGCCGAGGTCGATTGTTCGTTGCTCATCTAAAATATATTAATTTATTTTGTTTTTTGTTAGAACGCTTATAAAAGTTTGAGGTGTGCTTACTAAAGGTCCATTAAAGTTTGGGGTATATTTATTATTTTTTACTATAAAAATTTATACAAGTATTATTAATTGAAAATGTGTATAGCATATTAAACTATTTTTAGTTTAATATGAGGGGTCCATATTTTTTCATAATAAGTTCTTAAATAATTTGGTAATAAATTGCACTTGGAGGTAACATGTTAAACTTTTTGCAAAGTTTACATGAGAGGAGATCATTTTTTTATGTTTTAGATATATCATTTTAAAATAAATTTAAAACAGTTTGTTAAATCAAGTTTTACAAAAAACTATTTTTAAAAATAATCTGTTTAATAAAAGAGTTTTTAAAACAGTTGTTATTAAAACAGTTTTTACTAAAACAATTTTTATTAAAACAGTTTTTATAAAAACAGTTATTATAAATACAGTTTTTATAAAAACACTTTATATTAAAACAGTTTTTATAAATACTGTTTTTTAATAAATACAGTTATTATAAATACAGTTTTTATAAAAACAGTTATTATAAATACAGTTTTTATAAATACTGTTTTACAAAAATCTGTTTAATAAAACATTTTATATAAAACAGTTTGTATATATCAATTTTTGTAAAACCGGTTTTTTTAGATAAATTATAAAAACAGTTTATATTAAAACAGTTTGTATAAAAACAGTTTTTATTAAAAACAGTTTTTATAAAAACAGTTTTTATTAGATTAATTTTAAAAACAGTTTATATAAAAACAGTTTGTATAAAAACAGTTTTTATAAACACAGTTTTAATAAAAACAGTTTTCATAAAAACACTTTTTATTAAAACAGTTTTTATAAAAACTGTTTTTTACAAAAATCTGTTTAATAAAACATTTTATATAAAACAGTTTATATATATCAATTTTTGTAAAAACAGTTTTTTTAGATAAATTATAAAAACAGTTTATATTAAAACAGTTTGTATAAAAACAGTTTTTATAAACACAGTTTTTATAAAAACACTTTTTATTAAAACAGTTTTTACAAAAATTTGTTTTTGTAAAATTTGTTTTTATAAAATTTGTTTATAAAAATTTGTAAAATTAGAATTAAACATGTTAAGTTTTTGAAAGCTTAACATGAGGGGGCAATTTTTTTTTAATATTTCGGGTTAACCATTGAGAGGCATGCATATCACACACTAATCATATATATTAAATATTATTAATCATGCATAAGAACATATACTACACATATAATAATTTAAATCATTTAAACATAATTATCATGCATACAAAACATATAAATCATATCATGCATATGAAACATATAAACTAAAACAGTGTTTTGCCAAGTTTTTTTTGCATACGAAAAAATCTACATATATTAACATATAAATAATCTACATTTAACATATATTAATCATGCATACGAAACATATAAAATGAAATTAACATGCAAAACTACAAATCATGCATATAATAAATCATACATATAACTTTTGAAGATTACAAAATGATATGAAACTAAAATTCGTGCATCTTATCATGCATTTGAAGAAGGGTAATCAAATATTGGAATTTTAATCAAATAAGATGAACAAACACATAACCTTGACTGAAGAAGGGCCGACGGAAGAAGGTGGACGAAGGCGGCCGGAGGACGACGGCGGACGGCTAGGCGTTGACGGCGGCAGCTAGGCGGCGACGGCGGACAGCTAGGCGGCTGACGGCGGACGGCTAGGCGGCGGCGGCACTGTCTAAACTGGAAGAGAGGGAAGAGAGAAGGAAGAGGAAGTTAGGGTTTGGGAGTTGGGTGCGTAGGTTTTTAAAAAAAACGCTAAGTGTTCGTTTTATATAAGGGTTTAGTCACGGTCATAGTCACGGTCCGGACCGTGACTAAACCCTTCGTAATTGACGATGTCAGTGCCGACGGTCAGAGTCGCCATTAATCAGAATAGTCACGGTCAGAACCGTGACTATGACCGTGACTATTTTCAAATTTTGAAAATAGTCACGGTCATAGTCACGGTTCTGACCGTGACTATTATTGTCAGCGCCACTCTGACCGGCGGACTGACTTCGGCATTTACGAAGGGTTTAGTCACGGTCCTGACCGTGACTAAGACCGTGACAACTTGGAATTTTTTAGTATAAATAATCTTTCTCCGGCCCAAGACTGAACTGTAAAAAAAAATGGCTAATAGAGGTCCAATTGACTGGGATTCGATGTGTAGAGATATGAAACGACTTAAGCTGATTACAGAGCTTATGGAGCCGAAAACCGTGGAAGCATACGAGAGAATCAAGGAGTTGATGTCTAGACCCCTTGAAAGTTTTGGCGATTATAAAGATGAAGAATCCGACTCGTTGGGCAAGTCAAAAGCAAGAAATTTGTGTCGGATGCTTCAACGTGCACAAGAAGTTTCAGAGTATATGGACCCGATCAACGAAGAAGCTCGAATGAAAATTCAGGAGTTGTGGGCTAGGCCTCTTGAAAGTTTCCGATTGAGGAATGAATAATGTTAGTTAGGCTAATGTAATAAATAAATCTATGTTAGTTGTTTAATAAATAATATGTGACAATTTCATTGTGTGTTTTGTATTTATCTTTGAAATTTGATAAATAAATATCTGTTAGTTGTTTATTAATATCTAAATTTATTATAATATTCAGATTAGTAAAAGTAGATTACTGTTTTTTTAATTTTCGAATTTTGTTAATTTTCGAATAGACTTAGAATTATTAAAATTAATTTTCGAATTTCGAATTATTAAAAATTATTAAAATAAATTTTTGAATTTAGAAAAATCAAAAATAATATTTGAATTTTCGAATTTGAAAATAAAAGAATATAATATAGAGTAATTTCATATTTTGTATTGGGTAAATTTTAATTTTCAAACTTTGAATTGTGAAAAATTTTATTTTGAATTTAAAATATGGATATAAAAAACTTGTTGTGGTTGAATTAATATGGAGTAATTTTTTGTTCATAAATAATAATGATAAAGATAGAAAAAAATTCAAATATTGTTGGAGTAATATAATGATGAAGAAATCTGCACAAATATTAGAAGTCAATAAAATTGAAATTACAACAGCACAATTATTCGCTATCAGAATCGTCATTTTCTACATATACAGTATCTTCTTCTGTATCTGAACCGTCTATCCATTCACCTTCTTCCTGATATTGAGCATTTTGTTGTGCTACATACATTTCCTCAATTTCGCGCTCAGATGGAATGGTTGGGTCCGGAAGGTGCGTTTCTGGCATGACTTCAACACGTCCGCCATTTGGATCACTTAATTGGAGGTTATAGTTGACCGTCTCAACAATAGGCGGAGGTTGGAAAAATTGTTGCTGAAAAGCATCTAGATCAACGTCCTTGTGTTGAGTTTGTGATTTTATTTTGTTCGGACGGACAGGACATGCACACACCCAAGGATTCTGTGTCCGCCTTGTTGAAGGATATTCTGCATAATAAATCTGCGCTGCTTGTTGGGCGAGTATGAAAGGCTCATTTTTTGGGTACACACGAGAGAGGTTGACGTCAATCATATTATACTTCGGATTTTTGCGCACGCCACGTGTGGGGTCGACCCATGTGCAACGGAACAGAACGCATGTCAATTTTTTCGCACAAGAAGGCATCTCAAGTTCCAGAATCTCCTGCAGGACACCAAAAAAACTGGTTTCCGAGTTATCATAACCGATGGTCGGGACACATAACCCGCTGTTCGTTGTTGGTCGGCCCTCTCCGTAATCGGCTGTGTGATATGTGTAACCGTTTATCACATATTGCCGCCACACTTTGGCACTGGCACCTGGGCCCCACGCTAATGATACTAACAAAGGGTCGACAATCCCACGACTATTGATCTGTAAATATAAACATAATAATAACATTAGGTAAACATTAGGTAATATATATAATTAATGTGTGTGTATATATACCTGATACTTGTACCAATTTACAAAATCAGAGTCCACCAACGCATCTATTTCATTCTCAGGAAAGGCTGATAAAGAAGCTCGGAATTCACTGTGAAGTCAAAAATAAAAAAAAAAACTATAAATTAACTACAAATTTAATTTATAAGTATTACAATTATAACTACAAATTTAACTTACTGATAAAACGGTGAGATTTCTGGACAATTCATGAGGATATAAGTATGCGCAATTTGCAATTCCCCACCCAGGATGTATCGTTGTGTCGCAGCACCTTTACCTCTGCCTGGGTAATTGAAGATGGAAACTACATTTTCATATAAATCCTCGCCAATGTCATCGTTCCGGGCAGGTCTCTTCCTTCTGGTGATGACTTCACGCTCGAAGTAAAAAGACGAGAACGTTGAGATTTCTTGTTGAAGATACGCTTGACAAATTGAAGCCTCAACGTGTGCCTTGTTGGTCACTTTCTTTTTCAGCTCTCCTAGAAATCTGCAATAATGCAATAACAGCACAATTAATAGTTATTGTGAAATAAATAATCTTTTTTTAAATGAAATTGTGACTAACCTTTCAAATCTGTACATCCACCGATAGAAGACGGGCCCAGCAGTCAAAGCCTCATACGGAAGATGTATAATGAGATGTTCCATTGTATCGAAAAACGATGGTGGCATTATTTTTTCCAGATTACACATCAGAATGGGAACAGACTCTTGTAGTCTCCGGAGGGATGCCGCATCCAAAACGCTGGAACATATCGATTGAAACAACAAACTGATTTCAGTAATGCAGGACCATACGTGTTCAGGGAGCATCTCTTTTAGTGCAATTGGTAGAAGTCTTTGCATTATTACATGAGCATCGTGAGTTTTCATGCTCGTCGTCGTGGTAAGTTTGTTCATGTCTACGCATCTAGACAAGTTGGAGCAGTAGCCATCTGGAAACTTCTGAGACGCAAGCCATTTTAATATTGCTGCCTTTTGTGGTTCTGTGACCTGGTAGACTGCTTTTGGAACTTCCTTGCCCTGATATTCTAGATCAACAGAAAGTTCGGGTCTATCACACCAAATAGTCATATCTTTCCTAGCTGCAAGACCGTCTTTAGTTTTGCCTTTCAAATCCATCACCGTGTTAAATATATTGTCAAAGACGTTCTTCTCGGTGTGCATGACATCTAAATTGTGACGGATGAGAAGGTTTTTCCAATAAGGCAACTCCCAGAATATGCTCCTCTTTGTCCACTTATGGGTATCACAATACCCATATGGCTCTTGGTTTGGCTCTTCCATAGCCGTAGGGAAACGTCGAACCCGGTTATAAATTTCTTCACCGGTCAATCTCGGGGGTGGGCTCTCTCGAACCGCTCTGCCTCTAATGAAAGACTTCTTGTCCTTTCGATATCGGTGCCTTTCCGGGAGAAACTTGCGGTGACAATCAAAGTAACTTCCTTTTTTGCTGTAACTGAGCCAGTTGGCACCTGATTTCTCCATGCATATCGGACATCCCATCAGACCGTGTGTGCTCCATCCCGAAAGCATGCCATAGGCAGGGAAGTCGCTAATGGTCCAAATGATGGCAGCTTTCATGATAAACATTTTATCTGATGAAACATCATAAGTTGGTGTCCCAACGGCCCACAGTTCTTTCATCTCCTCGATAAGGGGTTGGAGATAAATGTCTATCTTTCGCCCAGGATCCTTGGAACCCGGACAAATTAAAGACAAAAAGATGAAATGACTTTTCATGCACATGTCGGGAGGGAGATTGTAAGGTGTTAACATGACCGGCCAACATGAATAGTTCTTGCCAAACCTGCCAAAAGGAGCAAATCCATCTGAGCACAATCCCAGCCGCACATTTCGTGGCTCCATAGCAAACTGAGGATGACAGCGGTCAAAGTGTCTCCAGGCTTCACAGTCCGAAGGGTGAGCCATCATACCCTCGTTGGTTTCGTGCTCAACATGCCATGTCATGTGTTTCGCAGTAGCAGTCGAAGCGTACATCCTTTGCAGTCGAGGAGCTATTGGGAGGTAATACAGTTTAGACAGTGCAGACCTATGTCGTGGTTTCTTTTTATTTTGACGAACAGGTTTGTATCTGTCTCCACCACAGAACTTGCAGAACTCAAGTGCCTCATCCTCCTTCCAGAACAACATACATCCTTCCGGGCACGCATCAATTTCAACACAAGGTAGCCCCAACTTAGACATTAACTGCTTCATGTGGTAATATGAATCGGGAAGGGTATGATCTCGCGGTAGCATCCCTCCTACTGACTGCAAGACTCTATTCATGCAAGTTTCAGGGAGACTGTATTCGGCTTTTATGTTCATGAACTCAGTAACAGCGGATAGCTGAGAGTATCCCTCACAATCAGCATACAGAGGTTGGTCGACAGCTTTTAGAACATCCTGAAATCTCTCAGCCAAACCTTCATCCACATAAGGTTGATAAAATGTCGGATTTTCATCCGCATCTGGTTGATACGAGGTTGAGGCTTCAGGGGGGTCGTTAGGTGGTTGTGGGGGGTTGAATTGAGACGGTACACCGTATGCGTCATATACCATTTGTTGGTCCCACCTCATTTCAGCACGGTCTCCCCACGCACTCATCTCTGGAGGGACGTAACGAGACGAACCTACCGTTTGTGGTATAACAGATGGATCCAAAGGTTCACCGTGAGAAGTCCAATTATAATAATTGGGAACAAAACCGACCGCGTACAAATCATACCCAACTTCGTGTGGGTCTTTAAATTTGAGATTTTTACACTTTGAACATGGACATCTTATTTTATCACCACTCATATAAGCCGGATGTTCAAGTGCAAATTCAATAAATTCTCCGACTCCCTCGAGAAAATTTGATTGCATTCCGTACAATACCGCATCTTTATCATACATCCAACTTCTATTTTTTTTATACATTATGCCTGAATATTATAATAAAAAATTAGATGAAATGCAATGCACACAATTTTAAGTAATTTATTTCACTAAATATAATCAACTAATTTTCACTTTTTTTAAATGAAATGCACAGAATTCACATCTTAGTTATGCACAATATATATGTCCCCTAATGCACAATAATGCAGATAATTTCACTATATTAAACATACGTTTAATTAAATCTAACTAATTCATTTAGTTAAATTTAACTAAATTTAACTAGTTCATTCCGTCCCCTTTTAATGCATCACTACGTTTAAACTTACGTTTAGCTACCTAATTTAACTTAATTAACACATCAATAGCTACGTTCAAACCTACGTTTAGCAAACGAATTTTAATTAAATTATTTTTGTAAACCTACGTTTAAACCTACACTAAATTATTACGTTAATGACATTTAATCTTATTAGTAATACACAATTAACAATTCACTAAATTAAATAATATGACCAAATTCAACCCAATAATATAACAATTCACTAAAGTTTAACTAATTCTAATTTATGACATTACTACGCTTATAGTTAAAACATGTTGTTAATTAATTAACAACCTCACTAATTTAATAGTTTTAATAATTTAAATTGAACCAACTAATTCTAAATAAAAATTATAATTCAAATAACATACCTTATCTGCATAAACAGGGAAAATGATAGAAGATAGACTACATCCTTCGATCTACGGATACTGTATATACTGGGAATGAATTGGTGTGGTTCTGTTGAATGAATGAGCTGCTCCTGCATATATAAAAAATTTAGTCACGGACTTAGTCACGGATTTGTCCGTCACTAAGCAAAACCGTGTCCAACACGCGTCCAACACGTGTTAATTACGTGTAAATGACGTGTTAATCAACATAGTCACGGAACTAGTCACGGATATGGCCGTGACTACAATTATCCGTACATAATGCCGTTGCGAATTAACCAAGGGAGTTGAAAAAAATTAAATTTTAATTATAGTCACGGGCATAGTCACGGATTTGGCCGTGACTAAATCATCGGAATCAAAAAAACTGCGCCGGAAACGGGAATTGGCCTATCGGAGAAATTAAGTCACGGTCATGGACCGTGACTAATGTTAGTCACGGTCATAGTCACGGCCCTGACCGTGACTATTTTTTTTTTAAAAATTCCGTGACAAATCCGTGACTAGACCGTGACTAAACTAGTCACGGACGAAATCCGTGACTAAAATCCGTGACTATAGCGCTGTTTTTTTGTAGTGAACCGTTCGGCGAGAAATCCAAAAAAACGAAAAAACCGCTTTGAGTAGCATTACCACAATTAATTATTAATTTATATGTTAAATACTAACATACACTCCAGTTTTACCTCATTATTTATTAATTCAAAAACAAAAGCTGAAGAATTTAACAATGACAATGTAACAACAACAATAAGAAATCTCATTATGAATATTGGTGCTATTTTTCAATATTATTTTAACAATTAGTGACACCAATCACATTTAAGAACGGCAATGGGGGCGGGCCCGTGGGGGAGAAGTGGGGTGGGTGTTGGGGTGGGACGGGTGCAGGGATGGGTGGACTATTTGCCCCGTTGAAATATGGGACGGGTGATGGGATATTCACCCCGCCCCACATAATAATAATAACGATAATAATAATAATAATAATAATAATAATAATAATAATAATAATAATAATAATAATAATAATAATAATAATAATAATAATAATAATAATAATAATAATAATAATAATAATAATAATAATAATAATAATAATAATAATAATAATAATAATAATAATAATAATAATAATAATAATAATAATAATAATAATAATAATAATAATAATAATAATAATAATAATAATAATAATAATAATAATAATAATAATAATAAGGAAAAAGTACAGATAAGCTACCTGTGGTTAAGGTCATTTACAAAGAGGGTCATGAGTTTCATTTTTTCCCAAACACATATTCGTGCTTTCCTTCCGTTAGCACCACGGGGGTCTCAGCCCATTGGCCGTTAAAAATTAATGACGTGGACCATTATTCCGTCCAAATGGAGGCCGCGTGGCTGCAACATGGCCAGGTCATTAAGTTTTTTTGAATTAGATACAGTAATGGTTTTAGAGCGTTTCATTAACATCAAACGAGAAATTAGGTTGAAGGTTTGGCGGTCGGAGAAGAAGCTGAGTCCAAAAATCTTGCTGGTCTTTATCAAGTAAGTTGAAAATTGAAAAAACTTACTTAACCTTGGTCGTTTTACACACAGAGTAAACGAGTATTTGGTTTTTCAGTATTGTTTGTTGCATCGTTGAAGTAAAGGTGTTGAATATTGATTTTTGATTGACTTTGTGATATTGTATGTACAGACTGGTAATGGATGATGACAGAGTCAACTTGTGGATTCACCATGGTGGGAAATGGGATTGTCCGAAAAAGAAGAAACAATATTTGGGAGGTGAGGTCAAGATAATGGAGAATGTGGACATAGACTTCCTTAGTATGTTTGAGTTAGAAATAGTCTTATCAGTAGGACTTTTTTGAGTGAAAGATATATGGATGAGTTGAGAGATAATCCTGACTGGGATGTGGTTGTAATGCAAAAAGACAATACAAAGACAACTGCGTGCAGAAGTCAGTCTAGCCATGTGCTATAGAGCAAGGGTTAAGGCAAGGGCAAAGATTGAAGGTGACATAAAAGAGCAGTATAGGAGATTGAGAGATTATGCTGAAACTGTCCTCAAATTCACCCCTGGTAGTGTTGTTAAGATAAAAACAGAACTAAGGGAGGTGGATCAACATTCTGAGGGTGAAGAAGGGGTTCCTAGGTTACCCAGACAGTTGCCCATGTTACAGTACATGTATATGAGATTCAATGGTACTTTTCTGGGGTTACTGCACAAAAGCAAGGGTACTTTTCTGGGATCAGACCCTTGATATGTCTAGATGGCTGTCATTTGAAGACTTCAATGGGAGGACAACTATTGTGTGCAGTAGCTAGGGATGGAAACGAGAACATGTTTCCTCTAGCAATTGCTTATGTTGATAGTGAAGACAAAGCCTCTTGGACATGGTTTCTTGAGGTAATGTTTGCAGATTTTGGAAGGCCGTAAGAGACTAACTAGGTGTTCATGTTAGACAAGCAAAAGGTACTCCATTTCAAACTTCTGATCTAATATATATGTATTCTGGCCTTATTTGGATATTAAGTTTGGTTAATATTTTGGAAATGACAATATATTGCTCTGTCATTATTTGGAAATGAAATTAGAAATTATATTCTGTACATAATACTTTCATACTTTGATATAATGGTCAGTTTGTTGGTAACATAGTTTAGTTCATTCCAAATGAGGTGTTAGTGTATATATTGTGCTATATCTTACTATGATCCTGATGATTTTGTTTCAGGGGTTAGTTGAGGCCTTTAAGGCAGTTAATCTCCAAAATGAGCATAGGTATTGTGTGAAGCATATGTATGTGAACTTCCGCAAAGTCTTCAGTGGTGGGGAGTACAAAAAGAAATTGTGGTTAGCTGCAAGTACAGGGAGCCTCATATCATGGGAGAAGAGAATGGATGGGATCGAGAGCTTTGATGAGGCGGCCTACAACTGGTTGATGCAGTATCATCCCATTACTTGGAGTAGGGCTCATTTTTCACCTCATGCCCATTCTGATGCTCTGCAAAACAACATGTGTGAGTCATTCAACTCATACATTCTTAGAGCTAGAGGTATGCCCATTGTTAGCATGATATTCATGTAATTTTCGATTGTATGTTTGTATTTTTAACTAGTTTTTATTAGTTCTAGTTGTGGAAATTACACATTTTTGGTGTAATACTTTATTTTTATTTTTATTTGTAATTTAGTTAGATTAAGATTTTTCTGAGCTAACCATGTCAAAAAGCATCCAAGGGAGCAAGATTGGACCTTAAAAGATCAAGGAAAGTGCAAGGAGGCAAGAAAGATTTCGATTTGGAAAAAATACTCATGTACCCGGTCGGGTATTGCCTATACCCGATCGGGTATTTACTTGATTCGATTGTCCAAATCAAATCCGAGAACAAACAATCGTGGGAGCAGATTTTCGTAAGATTTTGTCACATACCCGATCGGGTATATACTCTTACCCAATCGGGTCTGCCCAGAAAAGTGACTTTCTGGGCAATTTCCTGAGATACCCGGTCGGGTATCCTATATACCCGGTCGGGTATCAGACCCTGCAGCTCCCAAAAGCCTATAAATACACCCCTTTACTTCACAATAAAATCACCAATTCACATATACTCTTTAGCTCAGTTTAGATTAGTGTTTTCTTTATATTTTCCATCATGATTAGTCTCCAAATGAGGAGCTAAACTCTTCCATCTTGGTTTTGCTACTTTGAAGCTTAATGAATTTGTAAGTTGTGAGTTATTCTCTTTAATCTTCTTCCTTGAATATTAATTCTTCCTTTAAATACTATTTCTATATCAATGTTGGGGAGTGTTACTAAGATGACAATTAGTTAACATCTTGACATTAGTTATAGTAATAGCTATTTCTTCCTCTATGTTAATATTGGGGAGTGTTACTAAGATGACAATTAGTTAACATCTTGATATTAACTGTAGTATGATTCATCTTCTTTAATATTCTTCCTTGAGTATTAATTAATTCCTATTCATATTTCATATTAATATTTTGAACATTACTTAAAGGATCAATTAGTTTTGTTTCATATATTAATTATTACTAGAATCAATCGGTTAATACGCTTGTTATTAATTCGGTTCTTTCAATGGTAGTAAACTTGGGTTGTTAATGCATGCTTCTCATGGTTAATAAGCCAAGGGGAATTAATTATATTGATTAAACCAATAAACCGCTTGTGTTGAGGTTATCAATCTCAATCGTTTTCATCTTAAGTTTATTGCTACTATCAAGTTAATATATGGCGCTTGTTCTATATTTACTCGATAGTAAGTTTTATTAATGAACGCATCTCGTTATTAATAACTACCCTCGATGAACTGGATATGCTCCTCGTTGAGTATTCGAGAGGAAGATAGTTAAAGATATAACCGGGATCGATGAACATTTCATTAAGTGGATAAAAGCAAAACCAAACCTCCATCTCTTTTAAAGTAAACCACATAACTCGTTCATCTTTGTGTTTAAACATAATTTAAGTTCATAAACCAATCATAAAAAACCCCCTTGTTACTTATTTCTAGTTTTATAAAAAGAGAAGTGTTCCTTTCCCTGTGGATACGAACCTTACTTCGCTATACTACGTATAAGTGTTGTATTGTATTATTACTTTGAGTGCACACCATAGCATGTTTGAATGGATAAGGAAAAGAATGATGAAGAGGTTTCATGTGAAGTACACTGCGATGAAAAAGTATAAAGGTGAGATTTGTCCAAATAAACAGGATCTCCTAGAGAAACTTAAGTTTGAAAGTAGGAATTGCTATGCCACCCCAGCTGGGGATAACCTATATGAGGTTGATTACTATGATACTAGTCATGTTGTAAATTTGAAAGACAAAACTTGCACATGTCGAATGTGGGATTTAAATGGAATTCCCTGCAGACATGGAATCTGTGCTATATTTGCTAATAGGGAAAAACCAGAGACCTATGTGAGTCCCTATTACTCAAAAGCCACATATCTTGCTGTGTATGAACACATCATTCACCCTGTACCTAGTAAACAAGAGTGGGAAACCACTAATTTTCCTGACATTATTCCACCAGTACCTAGAAAACCAGCTGGTAGGCCCAAAAAAAAGAGAGTGAAACAAGCTGTTGAAACCCGGAATCCATTTAAGGTCTTTAGGGTTGGGAAACAAGTGGTTTGTGGAAACTGTAATCAAGTTGGGCACAATGTTAGAGGCTGCAAAACTTCAATTACAGGGGAAACACCATGGCAGAGAAGAAATAGGTTAGCTAAGGCAAAGCACAGGCAAGCTGAAAGGGAAGGGGAGATACAGGAGCATGCACCCTCTAGTAGCCAACAAGCTGCAAGCAGAAAAGCAACCAAGAAGAGAGGAAGAAGTAGCTCACAGCCTCAACCAACATGCAGAAGAGTTACTAGGAGTAGCAGTTCACAATCATCTATGGTAAATTAAAGGGATAGATTAATTCCAATGAAATACATTCCATTACATAGTGTGTATTAGTGAACACATTTTTAAGTAATGTGTTGACTGTGCTTGCAGATTGGTAATTCTGGAAACATTTAAGGAAGGTGGAGAAGAAGTGTGAGGTGGCAGCGGATATGTAAATGTAGAAGCCATTTGGGTTTTTGCGTAGAATTGATGGAAACTCTGTAATTGTACAACCCATTTGGGTTATTTTTGCTTAGAATGGATGAAAACTCTGCAATTGTAGAATCCCTTTGGGTTTATTTTGCCTAGTCATGTAAACAGTTTGGTTATGTAAATGTAGTTGCCCTCTGGGCTCTTTTTGCCTACTTATGGTAACATTTGCTTATGTAAATGTACATGCCTTTTGGCCTCTTTTTGCCTACGAATGAAAACTATTTGTTAAGTGCATCTGACATGTGAGCTTATGGGTTTGGTTGTTATTGAACTTATGTATTGCTTAATGTATGGTTATGTTAATGTAGATCAGGTGTGAGTTGTTTTTGGCTAGTCACCAGAACACTTTTGGTTAAGGTTATGGTGTTTTGGGCACTCATATAAAGCTTCACACTTTCTTATGTGCATGTACAACCTCTTTAGATTGTTTGGGTTGTTTTAACAAGTGTGTTTGCTTAGCAGTTCGTATCCAAGGTCACAATTAAACACACTTGTTTTACTGATAGTCTTCACACTTGCTTATTTCACCTCACTCCATAAACAACACCAAATCCTTACTCATAACAACTTACAGTAATTGAAACAATGTTCATACAACAAAACAATAACAAAACACTTAATACTCATTCAATCATTACATCAAACACCTATCAACCTACAAATCCTGCAATAACTTCATCGCCATAATTAAAACAACAAACGACATCAACCACAACATCTTCATCTTCAAACTGGAGTTCTCATTCTAAGCCATTGCAACTATGATTTCTCCATTTTGTTTCTTCAAATCATTGATCCCACGCAAGCAAGAGTTCATTACAGTCTGCAATTCCACCTGCTTAACCTTCATAGCTTCCTCGACGCTTGAAATCTTGTCAAACACAGATTCCATGGTTTCAAATGACACTCCACATGCGTTTTCATCAACCCATTCAAAGAAATTGCATTTCTCAACACCTACCACCATGTATCTACCACAACCATGGAATTTTCTCCCTTTGTTCTTCTCCGTAGTTGCAGTCCAAATTGGCGCTTGGATACCGCAGTCGCACCTCTTAATCCATTCACTTCGTACATCAATCCGCCGGGTGTTTGCAGTGGAGTTGGATTTGGAAGAGCTCATTCGTACGCCTCCTTTGCACCTTAAACAAAGTCTTCGTCTTACTAATGCTCCTGCTCTCCAAGGAAATTAAAAGACTCCTTTACTGTATCTAATTCAAAAAAAATTAATGACCTGGCCATGTTACAGCCACGCGGCCTCCATTTGGACGGAATAATGGTCCACGTTATTAATTTTTAACGGCCAATGGGCTGAGACCCCCGTGGTGCTAACGGAAGGAAAGCACGAATATGTGTTTGGGAAAAAATGAAACTCATGACCCTCTTTGTAAATGACCTTAACCACAGGTAGCTTATCTGTACTTTTCCCTAATAATAAAATAAAACAACTGTTACAACAACAAGAATCCTAATATTAATAGCAACAAAAATGGTCAAAATAATAATACTAATAATACTAATAATAATATAATAATATAATAATAATATAACAATAATAATGAAAATAGTGGTGATGGGTCTATTTTTTAGTTTCATAACTTGTGAATTGAAAGGGCTAATGAGTTTTTTGAACCCTTTGTTGAAAAATCATCAAGACTATAATCATCTTTGTGACTTTGTCCATAGTGATTAAGTTTATATTGTTTTTTGAAGTCTTGAATTATCAATTGAATTTGTTTTGTATATGTGCTAGTCCTATAACATACATTACCGTATAAAGTGTGGTTAGAAAAAAGTTACGTTTGTTTTGTTTGCAAGTAACTATATGGTAGTTGATTTTCAAACTTATTTATTCTAAATTCTGTGATGACAAATATTCCCCTGTTGAGAACTCCGCGTCTAGTAGGCTGGGTCGGGGAAAATAATAGCTGAGATGGCGCGTGAGTGGGTAGATTTTTTAGACATGGGACGGAGACGGGGGAATGAACTCCCCCTAATTGCCATCCCTAATTATATTTAAAACATTGAGACAAAGAAACAATGTATATTTGCGTCATTGCGTGCGTGCACACGTGTATATATTAAAGTTAACAATAGTGCGGAGCAGAATTTGTACTTTGTATAAAATAGGTTTAAATATGGTTTTAGTACCTGCAAATATAGGCCACTTTGTTTTAGGTCCCTGCAAAATATTTTCTTTGTTTTCCATCCCTGTAATATGCACTATTTTGGTTTTAGTCCATCTCTAACGCCGAAACAACTCTACTTAGAGTTTTTTTATTGTCGGTTGCATAAATCAACTAGAAGCATTTAAATTTATCAGTTTATAATTTTTTTGAGGTTAATAAGAGAGCTAAAACAATATTAAAACTAATTATTCACATTTTAAAAAAATATTAATAAAAAATCCTTTAAAAATGAAATTAAATAGGAAAAATTGAAAATAATAATCCCAACTATTGCTGGTCCGCTGAAAATAATCCCAACTATTGATTATTTTTGTATAATCCCAACTATATAGACTATCCGCCAATAATGGTCCATGACCATATATTACCTCTATAAAAAGTGAGTTTTAAATAGAAATTAAGCGTAAAAATTAAAAGTTGAGATTATTTATAGGGATTACTTGTTATATCTCATCTCATCCACTTTAGAAACTACAAGAATTTATTCATAGGGACCATTATTGGCGGAAGGTCCCTAAAGTTGGGATTATTCTGTAATAATCAATAGTTGAGATTATTATGAGCGGACCGCCAATAGTTGAGATTATTACTATCAATTTTTCCAATTAAATACTTTTTGAATAGTATGACAAAGAATTTAAGGATACCTATTAGTCGGGATTGTTTCGGTGTCAAATATAGGTTGTTATCATTAGTCATGGACTAAAAAGAAAATGAACATAAATTTCAAGGATGAAAAATAAAGAAAATATTTTGCAAGAACCTAAAACAAAGTGACCTATATTTGCAGGGACTAAAAACATATTTAAACCTATAAAATAAGAGTACATGTAATCTTTGTTTCAAAACTTATCAAATAAATAAAATAAAAAAAGTTAAGTTAAAGATACACACAGGCACATTTTTTTCCTATTTTAAAGATCATTTTACGTCTTAAGTAAACAACTAAATTATTTAATATTTTACTTTAATCCGCTAATTGTAGCGACTGATCGAAATGGCCAACAAAATCAGTTGATATCAATTTGCTGATATTATTGGCTATTCACTAAGGAAGTTTTTTTAGATTATAATTTTTTGATTTGGTTTGTTTAAGTTTGATCTAGTATGGTCTAAAGTGGACAGATGTGATAGATGTTTTGTATGTGTGTTTCACAACTGTCCAAATTTGATCTGATATGATCTATTTAATCAGATCTGGTTGAGACTGAAAACAATCTAATTATAAACATTCTAATAATTAACTGATCGGTTCTAGAATTTCATTGTGTTTGAAAAAATGATGTTTAACCCGCACGGGTAGTTCAGTTGGTTGAGTGGTGGGAAATTTGGAACAATGACCAAGGTTCGAATCCCCGCAGCGACCGGATGGAGGTCACAGAACTTGAAATAAGACTGAGCCTCTGGTGCGCACGGGTGTATGGGCCTACTGCCACTCTACTGACTGAGTCACCGTGACTTACATCCTCCCAAAAAGTCCTGTCGGGTCAGGGCGTGGGGGCGCTTGGGGTTGGCGATTCAACCTTTTTTTGGAACAATGAAAAATGATGTTTAAATACCTAGTAGATAATAACGATTTGACGAAATAGTTGTTTGGTAAGTGATTGCACTGATCCATGTTGTTTGGTCTAACGTTTTTGAACGAAATCGCAAAATAGAAAGATTACAAATCAGCTCCTCTCAAATCCCTAAGATACCAAACATTTTTTTCAATGTGGCATTGTGGCCTTTATCTATATTCTATCTACACTTTCTAGGAAACCCGTTCTACAGTTGAAAGTATCTACTGGGCTCCGTTAATTTTACATTGAATTCCTAGCCCGAAAGTTTTCAAATTTTCATTTACCGCCAAAAGTGAAGTGTACAAGAATTGAGAGGGGAAAACCACTTTTAAAATTTCAACAAGTACGCCCCTCAACGCTATCCGAATCCCATTAATCTCACCCGTTCACAGATCAAATGATCAACGACTTAAAACACGGATCCGCGTCAAATTAAACTAACCAATGAGCGACGACTCCTTGTTCATATATAAACAGACGACCTGTTTCTTCAATTCCCAAGCTCCATTCATATTTCATACTCCTCGCCTCTTAAATTTAATTACTCCGTAGAAATTCGACCCTTCCTCTAGATTCCATGGCGCCAAAGACGGAGAAGAAGCAAGCCGAGAAGAAGCCGGCGGCGGAGAAGACCCCTGCAACCGAGAAGCCGGAGGCGGAGAAGAAGCCAAAGGCCGGGAAGAAGCTCCCGAAGGACGCCGGAGCTGCGGCGGCCGGAGACAAGAAGAAGAAGAGGACGAAGAAGTCCGTTGAGACTTACAAGATCTACATCTTCAAGGTTCTGAAGCAGGTCCATCCCGACATCGGAATCTCCAGCAAGGCCATGGGTATCATGAACAGTTTCATCAACGACATCTTCGAGAAGATGGCTCAGGAGGCATCCCGATTGGCTCGGTACAATAAGAAGCCGACCATTACTTCCAGGGAGATCCAGACCGCAGTGAGGTTGGTCCTTCCCGGAGAATTGGCCAAGCACGCCGTCTCTGAAGGCACCAAGGCTGTTACCAAATTCACTAGCTCTTAAGAACGTTTCAAGTATAATATCTGTTTCCAATAGTTTTTTTTTGCTTCCTAGGGCTTGGTTTAGAAGAAAAGTTGTTTCAATTTAGCTCGTTTTCGTTCGAGCCCAAATCAGTGTAATGCTTTTGCGCCTGTGAATCAAATGAACTCTTACCTTTTCTATGTCATTGCGCCCAAATCAGTTTTATGTTTCTTCACAGATTTGTGTATTGATTTCAGAGTGGAATGTAAACCTGTTAGATATAGCCTCTCAAATTCTCAAAGAGCTGTTTGATTCCAGATTTGCAACCCTAGATATTCCGAAATTCAATTCTTCAAGCTAGTAGGATTTTGCTGCCAGACATAACATCGATTTTTTGTCAAATTATAGGCTACAACAACTCCTTCGATCTTAGGAACATTTCTCATCTTGCAGCAGAAAGATCCTATTTTGTAATTTGGATTGACAAAGTTTTCAACTCGTTTGCAATTTCTTAAAAGTTTGGGATGCATTTGTAACTTGTAGAGCATGTTCCAGAATATCTTTTTAATACTTTATTGATGAATCTGTTCTTTGTATATTAGACATTAATACATTGGCCAATGCTTTGTGATTTGTGAAGGTTACAATCCGACCCTTACCCTTTTATACATTGGCCAATACTTAAGGACCAGATAATCTGTTCCAGGCTGCAATTTTTAATAGTATTTGACTTTACCAATGCTTTTGTATAGGTTAAAATGTTCATCCAGTATACCTGTGATACTGGATGAACCTCATTAACGTATCCTATTTCAGAGCAAGCTGCTAGTAATAATAATGATGAAGTAAATAAGAACTGTAATAATTTAGATTTGTACCGTCCTCTGCATAAGGAAACATTGGATGAAAAAAGGGTCTCATGTGGAAGAAACTTTCGTATGATGTGCTATCAAACAAATCAATTACGGAGTATGTATTATGTGTCAGTTGATCCATCTTTGTAAACTTCAATCTCTTGTTATTTAGAGGGTTATATCACTTATATGGCATTCATTTAGTACTGAAATTAAACGATCTTTTTCATACAACATGTTATCGACACGAGTTCTACCTTTCCTTTTCTTTCTCGTTCTTCTATTCAACCATTAATAAGTTGGAGTCATTATAAGTTATTTTTCACAAGGCATATTTCTTTTCCATCAGAAGTTACTTGAGGTTTGAAGAGTTCCATGTATTTCAATCCATCGAATTAAGGTATATAATAATACCGAATGGCACTAATATTACTCCCCAAGTTTCTAATTTCAAAAATATGACCACTTTTTGGTTTCACAAAAAAGTGACCCGCTCCCCAACTGTCTTCCGCGTGAAAACAACCGGGATCATCGCAGATCATCTTTCCCTCTCGTCACAGGCCTGCAGCTCCAGGGAAGTGCACAAAAATCCCTTCGCCCCAGACGCACAAGCATCACCCCCGTCTTCAACCTCTGCCATACTCCGCCACAAGCCCCGCCAAGCTCATCCCTGCTCACTATCTCCTTTTTTTTGTTCGTGTTCTGCCTCATGCACTCAACATGAGATTTCAGATCCTTGTGGTGCGGTTAAATTGGGTGACGGTGTGGTTGAATTGAGCGGCAGTGCGGTTGATTTGGACGGTGGTGAGGTTGATTTGGGAGGCGGCTATGGCTGTGGGATGGAGAGCGACGATTGGGGATGCGGAAAATCGAGAGGGCTAGGTCTAGGGAGGGTCAGGGGCTGGTCTGCTACAAGGGGCTGGGAGGGCAGTTACCGTCGGTGCGGCGGCGGGAAGGTTGGACCACTAGATCTAGTGGGTGATGGTTGCAGATGGTTGCAGTGGTGCGAGACAGAAAGCAGGGGACATTGAAGATGGTGTGGGGGTGGGGCAGTGGTGGACTGGTGGTGGTGCAGGGGTTGGGGAGAGGTGGTCACTGGTCACCACCGGGAAGGTGGTGGTAGCTGTTCGGAGGGCGGTCGCCGGAGTAATTTTGTATCACTGTGGTTTCAGCGGCGGTGGTTGGACGGCGGAGATATCACTACAAATATGTCACTGCGGAGTTGTCACTATAGAGGTGTCACTGTGGCTGGTGGCGGTGCGGTGACATGGGGCGGCAATGACACGGGTGGCAGTGACACGGGCGGCAGCTAGAGTGACACGGGCGGCAGCTACAGTGACACGAGCGGCGGCTACAGTGACACGAGCGGCGGCTACAGTGACACGGGCGGTGGCTACAGTGACACGGGCGGTGGCTACAGTGACACGGGCGGTGGTTGTAGTGACATGGGTGATTACTGTAGTTGAAAAAACGAACACGCAGTGACATAAAATTTTTGCAGTTACATAATGTTTTCTAATTGCACATATATGACCTTCTTGATCACTTTTTTGCCCCTTTTTAAAAGTGGTCACTTTTTGGACAATTGGTTCAAAATTAGTAATATCCAAGTAAAAACCCCTATAATACCTTCCAGAAATACAACATGATTGATATTCAAATTGCTTGATAAGCTTCCAATTCTTTTGAGCATTATGACGAAGTATTCTGATGTCAAAAGAGTATATACATTCTTATCAAAAGATTAGTAGTACTATGTTTATATTAATCCGTTTCTCAAGTTTTCTCTTACAAAAAAGACAAGGAATAGAAGACTTCGTGTAAACTATAAAACTAACAATGATATTTTCATTTTGTATAGATATAAAACTTTTCGGGGTGATATTAGACATTGCACCCATTTAAAAAAAAATTGACTTTGTACCCCATCATATACTCCCTCCGTCCCACTAACAATGAGACAAGAAGGAATGACACACAAATCATTAAGAAGTGATTTATGTGATTGATATTGAATTGATAAAGTAAGAATGATTTTGAGTTACACAAACTTTACCAAATAAGGTATGAGACAATCTTAGTGGGACGGACCGAAAAGGTAAAATGGGACAATCTTAGCGGGACGGAGAGAGTAACATTTTGTGAAACAAAATTCCTAGTTGGGGTGCAATGTCAAAGAATTTTGAAGTTAAATGGAGTGCAAAGTCAAAGTTTTTTAAGAATGAGGTCTAAAGTCCAATATCATCCAAAAAATAGGGTGTAAAGTAAATTTCCCTAAAACTTATGCATATATAGCAAATGATTTTTTTTTTTTTGAGAAATAGCACTCATATAAGTTAAATAAAAGTTAAATTTTTGAATACTGTACCTGAGTGCTTAAATATGTGCTTAAATGTATATTTATATAGTTATCTATGTACATACTTTGAGAATTGATAGTTTGATTTGTATAAATGTAACCAGCCCTTTTCACGAGCAATGCGCCAAAGCCCATGCCCGCCATAAGCCCATAATGCCATATGAAATACTCCCTCAGTCCCATTAGAAGGTTCCAATTGCGGTTTACGATGTTTGACTGACGATAAACCAACTCAATCTCTGTTCACACTCTGATTATTTTTAGTAAATAAAATTTACATATTCAGAAACTACATTAAAACTGCTACAAAGCCTGATAAAAAATGTAAGTTTGATAAAAAATTGATATATAAAGTAAAAAATTAAGAATGATTTAAATTGACCATGTAAATAGTGGACGAAAACCTTTAAATGGGCAAGAGAGTATGATTTTTTTGTTTTGTTTTTGTCTGCGGATGTTGAAGGTTACTTTGAGATGCGGATTTTTGGACCTTCACTGGTCCAGCAGCCTAGAAGTTGGATTTTATTTTGCTGGACTGTTTCCAGGGATGGGCCTTACTGGCCCGAAATTGGATTGTGACTTTTTGATGCGAGCCGGGGTTTGTCCCGAGCCGCTTTGGTTCTGTTCCCACAAAATTTCTCTCTCCCGCCTACTTCCCGCAAGGGGGTGGGGGGGGGGGGTGGATTGGGGGGGGTGGATTGGTTGGATACTATTTTTAATTAGTATAGCTAACCAGATAGTTTTGATACATTATTATGTTATTTTGGATGTTTAATAAATTTACCTTTCATCCAAAAAAAATGTTTGTTTTAAACTTTTTCTCCTTTGATACATGTTTAATTTATAGTAAAAACATACTTGACTATGTATTTACATTTAATAAGGCTGGCACAAGGCCTAATATGTAATTGTACTCTGTAATGTAATCTTTAATAAGGTTGGGACATTACAAACAATTTAAAACTGCGCTCTTTAGTTAAGCCTAAGCATTAATCTAAAATTACTATTTTCCAATAACAATAGTAAAAGTGACACTTTCCTCCGTGGAAATGATACCATGGAAAACTTCGTATCCAATAGTACAAGGTGAAAAAGGATATGCATATGTATACCATTAATTATGAGTCTATGACATTATCTCATGACACAGTAATTGATAATTAACTTTGTCTCACAATAAATCCTGAGAAGATTTAAATGAAGGCAAGTGTACACCCTCATTGAACACTTGTCTTCCACTCTTCCTGGACAAGGTAGCTCTCTCTATTATATTCTGTTGAAAATACAAATGAAAATAATGTACATATAAATACTCCGTAAGTCACAAGGCGTATGCAGATTTTAACACAGTGCTTTTCATGAAACCTCCAGCTACAAGTTTTCGTGCAAATATGATGAGCGTATGTATTAAGAATATGGAGTAAACAACTATAATGGATTCACCTACAAAAGATTAAATGAAACATTGTAAAACGTTATAGATCAGACAATTAGAGCATACCGTGACATGAATATAAGCTAGACATATCTTGATTTCCCAAATAGTATATTTTTAGAACATAAACTAATGAGTTTACTTGTGTTCTTGAGGTACATGTCTCGAAGCAAACTAAACCAAGATTGGGTTATGATTCATTGAAGTAGAAATTTTATCAATTCAGGGATTAATGTCTTAATAGATAGGTAAACCATCAATTCATCCTCATCTGAAAGATGAAAATTGTCGATACAAGGTCCGAATGATTGAAAACTATCAAAATCCTTTCAATTTCTTTTACCTAAAATATGATAGATTTTGATTTATTTCATTATATACATATACATACACAGGGCCGGTCCCGAAGAAATGTAGACCCTGTGCGAGAATAAAATTTGGGCCTTTTTTCAAGTTGCAACACAAGCAAATTGTCTTAAAATACAACTTACGAATAAATGTAATGATAAAAATTGTCATTAATAACTTACAATTTATTTAAAAAGGGACATTCTTCAAGCATATTTAGATTTACGCAGGGGGATTTTGGACTGGGGCGTAATACTAATTTTTTTTTTGGGCCCTTCAAAAATCCGGGCCCTGTGCGGTCGCACTGGGCAGACATGCCCTGGGCCGGCCCTGTTAACATACACACACACACACACACACACATAGAGTACTCTTCCGGTCAGGAATTTCTGACCGGAACCGCCGTCCGGACGGCGGCGTTTGGCCGCCTTCCGGGTGGAATTTTTCGATTAAATTTTTATGACATGTTCTTCATCAAGTCTAGTTTATCCACAAAAACTTTCAGCCAAAAACTCATTCGGAAAGGTCGTCAAATGATTTTTGCAAGTTAACTGGTCCGGAAAATACATATTCCGGACTAGTTAACTTGCAAAACTCATTTGACGACCTTCCCGATTGAGTTTTTGGCTGAATTTTTGTGTGGATACACTAGACTTGATGGAGAACATGCCATAAAATTTTTATCAAAAAATGTCACCGGGAAGGCGGCCAAACGCCACCGTCCGGACGGCGGTTCCTGTCCGGAATTCCGGACATGAATAAAATTCTATATATATATATATATGAGTGCTCTTCCGGTCAGGAATTCCTGACCGGAACCGCCGTCCGGACTGCGGCGTTTGGCCGCCTTCCGGGTGGAATTTTTTAATGAAATTTTTATGACATGTTCTCCATCAAGTCTAGTTTATCCACAAACAAATTCAGCCAAAAACTCATTCGGGAAGGTCATCAAATGATTTTTGCAAGTTAACTGGTCCGGAAAATACATATTCCGGACCAGTTAACTTGCAAAAATCATTTGACGACCTCCCCGATTGAGTTTTTGGATGAATTTTTTTATGGATAAACTAGACTTGATGGAGAACATTCCATAAAAATTTCATCAAAAAATTCCACCGGGAAGGCGGTCAAACGCCGCCGTCCGGACGGCGGTTCCTGTCCGGAATTCCGGACATGAACTTTTGTCTATATATATATATATAGAGTCCCGTTCCTATCAGGAGGTCCAGAAGAGAAGCTCCGTGCGGACAAGACCATCAGAGGGTCTTCCCGGTGGAATTTTTTGATCAAATTTTTTGAGCATGTTCCTCATCAAGTCTAGTTTGTTCATACCAAAGTTCAGCTCTAAATTCCATCGGGAAGGCAGTCAAATAAATCCTGGAAACATACTGCACATTATATGTGCGCAGAATGCACCATATTTTTCCAGGATTTATTTGACTGTCTTCCCGATGGAATTTTGAGCTTAAATTTGGTATGGACAAACTAGACTTGATGAGTAACATGCTCAAAAAATTTCATCAAAAAATTCCATCGGGAAGACCCTCTGATGGTCTTGTCCGCACGGGGGTTTTCATCAGGAACTCCTGATGTGAACTGCGCAGAATGTGCAGTAAGCTTCAAGAATTTATTTGACTGCCTTCCCAGTCGAAGTTTGAGCTGAAATTTGGTATGGACAAACTAGACTTGATGAGGAACATGCTAAAAAACTTTCATCAAAAAATTCCAATGGGAACCACCCCAAACAGTAAAGTTCGGACGGTCCCTCCCGTCTCTCCGGAGGGACTTTATCTTTTCTGTATATATATATATATATATATATATATATATATATATATATATATATATATATATATATATATATATATATAAAAGATCAAATACAAACCATGCTTAAAATACTAATCTACAAACTCAATAATGTGCAGCACGTTGAACTTCAATATGTAATACAAATAATGTAAAAATGCACACTGTGGACTTCAATATGCAATACAAATAATATGCAACACTTTGTACTTCAATATGCAATACAAATAATATGCAACACTTTGAACATCAGTATGGAATACAAATAATGTAAAGGTGCACGATTTGTGACAGTTTGTAGGTTAGCATGGGAGGACTAGTTTGTATGTGATCCCACCGCTATATTTCAAAGTAGGAAGTCTTAAAATAAAATATGTAACACATAATGCCCCTTTGAAATTTATTTTAAACACATAGCAAACTATTTATTGTGTTGGATAAGGTTAGAAGCATGTTAACTACCTCTGGTTTGCCTAAGAAATTCTGGGGTGAAGTAGTTACCACTGCTGCCTATTTGGTTAATAGGTTCCCGTCTATCCCTCTTGGTGGTAAGTGTCCTGAAACCATCTTTACCAGTAAGCCTCTTGACTTGTCTAACCTTCGGGTGTTTGGTTGTGCTGCATATGCACATCAACAGGTTGACAAGTTGGATCCTAGGTCTAAGAAATGTGTCTTTCTAGATTATCCAGATGGGGTAAAGGGTTACAAGTTATGAGATAGGAACCATGTAGGCTTTAAGGTGGTCCTTAGCAGAAATGTGGTGTTTAATGAAACTGATTTCCCTTGCTTGACCAAGTCTGTTTCTAATCGTGAGTCTAGGTCTGATAGTATTCCTAGTGAGGTAGAGTCTGTCCCTATTGCTGCTAGTCCTTTATCTGTTGATCCTGTTATTACTGATGAAATTGTTATGCATGATTCTGATTCCTTTGAGCATGATAGTCCCACTACCTTTACTGAGGTGGAGCAATTGCATGATACTAAGCATGAATTGCATGATATGGGTGCTAAATCTGATAGTCATGATAACAGTAATTTGCATGAGTTGCATGTGGAGCCTAGTAGTGATGATTTGCTTAATTATCAACTTGCTAGAGATAGAAGTAGAAGGACCATCAGGAGAATTGTTGATAGTATGTCTGATTATGCTTTCATTGTGCATGATACTTCTATGTTTGCATTTTCTGTGTTTGAATCCCTAGATCTGAGTGAACCCAAGACCTACCGTGAAGCCTTAGGTTCCAAAGAGTCTCAGAAATGGATTAGTGCCATGAAAAGTGAGATGGACTCTTTGAGAGTGAACCAAACTTGGACCCTTGTATCTAGACCCCTAACTGTTCGGTAGTTGAGTGTAAGTGGTTGTTTAAGGTTAAGGAAGAACCTAGTGATGTTAGATTTAAGGCTAGGTTGTTTGCGAAAGGGTTTACTCAAAAAGAGGAGGTAGATTATGCAGAAATCTTTGCTCCTGTTGTTAAGGCGGTGTTTGGATCTGATTCTTAAAACTGCTTCTGCTTCTTCAGGGAGCAGAAGCAGAAGCCGTGGTGTTTGGATGAAAGTGTAGAAGTGATTCTGGTGCTCTAATTTACTCATAGAATAAGTTTTTTAGAAGCTGGAGGGGACCAGATTCTGAAAACTGATTCTGATTCGTATGATGCTTTCTTTAGTTGCTCACCATGACTGGGAAATGAAACAAATGGATGTAACTACTGCATTTTTGCTCGGTGAATTGGATAAAACAATTTATATGACCCAGCCCGAGGGCTTTGTGGATCCCAAGAGAAGTGAGCATGTCTGTTTGCTTAGGAAGACATTGTATGGCCTGAAGCAATCCACTAGGCAATGGAACATTAAATTTGATAAAAGCATGATATCTTTAAAGTTTCAAAAATTTGTTTGTGATCATTGCCTATATTTCAAAAATACTTCTTCTGTGCTTGTATTTTTGTTACTCTATGAGGATGACATGATGATATTTAGTCCTTCTCTGAAAGCTATTGAAGATGTGCAAAAATGCCTTTGTGCTAATTTTGCCATGAGAGACCTAGGTGATGCCAAGAGGATCCTAGGCATAAACATTGTTAGGGATAGGAGTAAGCGTACTCTTACTTTGAATCATATTTCTTACATTGAGAAAGTTTTGAGTAAATTCAATATGTTATATGTTTCACCTGTTAATGTCCCTATGGCATCCCACTTTGTGTTAAGTAAGGACCAGTCTCCCAAGACCGCTCCTGAAATTGAGAAAATGAAATCTGTGCCCTATTCCAGTGCAATAGGGTCGGTTATGTATCTTATGGTTAACACTAGACCTGATATTGCATATGCGGTTAGTTGCTTGAGTAGATATATGCCCAACCCCGATTTGCCCCATTGGAATGCTCTTAAATGGTTGTTTAGATATTTGATATCTACTGTGAAGCATGGATTAATTTTCTCTAAATGTGCTAGTGGTATTGAGTTGATTGGTTATGTTGATTCTAATTATGCAAATGATAGAGATAACATGAAGTCAACCACTTCTTATGTTTTTACTTTGTGTGGCTCTTGCATAAGTTGGAAGTCTCAACTACGGCCCATTGTGGCCCTTTCTACCACTGAATCTGAGTATGTTTCAGCCACATAAACGTTAAAGGAAGCCATTTTGGGTTCCTTGTCTCCGAAATTGGGTTTCTCAAACAGGGAGTTAGTGAGTTACCATTTTCTCGGATAGCCAATCGGCTATTCAACTTTGCAAAAATCCTGTATTTCATGATAGAACTAAACATATTGATGTTAAGTTTCATTTCATACATGATATTGTTGATGCAGGTGGAGTCAAGCTGTGCAAGATCCCATCCGAGTTTAATCCCGCAGATATGGGTACCAAGTGTCTGTTTGCTGAGAAGCACTTGTCCTGTATACGCGTGTTAAACTTTGACTGTGGATAACTGTGGGTTGCCTAATAAAGTGTTTGCCCATTTTATCTGTTGATATTCCGGGTGACCCGACGATGATGAGTCTTGTCACAACCTTGGATTGTTACTCTACACCACCTAGGACCAATAAGGTGGAGAATGTTGGAGGTATTGGTCCTACCAAAGCCCCCCTTCCACTTTATTATTGACTTACACCCTATGTTTACTCCCACTAAGCTATACCTTATTTTTACCTCTCTTATTGGATGTTTGACTTATCTATTCACTGGCACCCCTTTTGTTGTTGTCCACTGCAACTTTGTTTGAGTAGCCCGTGAGTTTCCTTTGTTTGCCTCACCCGTGACTTCCAGCTTGCTTGGCAGCCTATTAGTAGTCCTCTTGCTTCTCCATTTGAAATCAACCTGCGAGAGAAATACCAGTGAGTAGGGCTCTTTTTCTTCTCCATTTCCTTTGTGTGAGAGTGTGAGAGAGGTACTTAGTGGTAGGAGATAAAACTTGGGGGTGAAGTGGTCATCCCTAGTGTGGTGTATGTGAGTCTTGTGTAAAAGACATGAGCCGGAGACGGAATCCGATCCCAACATATTGAAGAGAAACATGTGCATGATGTCAATGAAAACACCAGTACCTGAGCTATGTGATTTTACCTTTATCATAAATGTGACTTTTATCTTCTTTCCTTACAATAAGAGAAAGGAACAAAAAAATTATTGATGGTTTTGGTGATGTCAATGAAAACACCGGGACCTGAGCGTGCTCAAACGGTGACGTCGTGTGATGGCAAACTCTCGCCGTAAATCTTCTCCTTCACCGTCCGGTTATGCACTTCTAAATTTGTTTCTTTAAGATGGTAATTGTCTAGTTATTTCGTGGTAATTGCCCTCTTAATCATTGTGTGCGAGTATAATTGAGCTTTACTATATGTCTATATGATGGTGGTTGTGTATGCATGTTCAATTCGACACCTGCATTCTGATATTTTGGATTTGGTAATTGTGTGGTAATTGTGTGGTTATCATTTAGTAACATGATTTATAGGGCTGGTCCTGTCTGTTTGAATTTCTACAAGTGGAGAATTAAAATGGGCATGATAAAAAATTGCAAAACTCAATTTTATTTAAACTAATATGTATAATAATATCTCAAAACCTTTATAATAAAGAGAAGACTTAAATTTCTTAAATTAAACATTGCACAACCACAATTTCAAAAATAAAATAAAAAAATAAAATATTTGTAGTACTTAAATACATTTCTCGCTGGCTTAGGTCCACTTTCCATAATCTTTTCCTCTTTCAAGTCTTTATTCTTTCTCCATTCGGATTCAACCATTTTTATTACACATTAAAATTAATTAAATTTATAAATTTAGTTGCAATTGAAAAGTTTTACCTAACAAAATCCACAAATTACAATGTCAACAGAAAATTCAAAATTTATAATTGATTTTTTACCGAAACGAATCACATTCTACTTAATTAGATAAACACGACGTAGTACCCCGTACTACGTATTGTAACACTACATCTATTCTACTATGTTTGAGACATGTGAGAATGACACGCAATGAAGAGTGAATGTAATCACCAGCTACTATTAATATATAGAGCCCGTTTGGTGACATCAAAATCATCGGGTGAATTGGTTGATTCTCCTGATATTTATGAAATTTTGTCTGAAGTGGCTGAATTGATTGATTCTGCTGAATAACGAAAAAATTATACTCCCTCTATCTCGAAAAAGATTGGCCAAAGTTGACTTTCACGTGGATTAATAAAGTAAAATCTGTGAGGTTGAAATTTGTCCAGAGGACAGAGAATTAACTTTAGCCACATATTTTCTACTTTAAATAGAAATGACAAATCTTTTTTGGACATCCAAAAAAGGAAATTTGGCATCCTTTTCGGGACAGAGGGAGTATGTTAAAATAGCTAAAATGATCGTCTACACTAACTTCAGCCAATACAGTCAGAAAAGTAAATACAACCTGACTTTTTTTTATTATTACACAATTTAGGATGCAGAATCAAAGCTTACATGTTTGGTGAAAAAATGACTGATAAGCTTGATACGACGAAAAGCAGTTACCAAACGGGCTCTTAGAGTCCAATTGGTAAAAATGAAATTGGTTGAATCAGCTGATACTGTTGAAATTTATGAAGTTCTAGTTCATGTGGCTGAATTGGCTGATTATGCTGATTTATGAAAATTATATCTAAAATATTTTTTATTAATAATAAAGAATTATACTACGTATGAAAAATAACTAAAATGATCCTCTATTGTACACAATAATTCAAACCAAGCATTCCAGCCCAGCTGGTTGTGAGGTTACCGTGCCTAGTGAGAAGTCTCGAGTTCGAAATCCACTAGGCACATAAGGGTTCGAAACTCAATGGAGTGATTTCAGCCCTGATTACTCCAGGCCCCTCCCCCTCCCCCAGACCCCCTGGAGTAAAAAAACACAATAATTCAACACGCGAAATCAAAAGTTACGTATTTTGGTGAAAAAGTTGACTGATAAGTCGAAAAACAAGGTCACCAAATGGGCTATTTAAGTATACATTTGCTACTTGTACATATTTTTATACACACTTTTATACCCACTGTCTATGAGAAGTTTTTTTTGTCCGTGAACCTCATTCGATTCACAAACAAACAAGTCAGACAAAAAAAGCTTTCTCACAAACAATGGGTATAAATGCGTGTATAAAAGTGTGTGCAAACACAATTTTTCATTAAAATATGACTATTAGTTACTACAATGTAGTGTCATAGTAACTTAAGTTTAAAAATTGAACATAAGTTACCATGATTTTATTACTACTCTAATCACTAATCACATTTTTATAAATACTACTCCTCCGTCCCAATTTGATGGTCTCATATTTCCTTTCTGGGCCGTCCCAAATTGATAGTCCCATTTGCCTTTTTGGAAAGAAAGATGTGGCCCACATTGTTTCACTCTTTTCTACTCAAATCTCAACCACAACTTTTACCTTTTAAACCACTTCCTTAATCTTTGAACCCAAAAGAAATGAGACTCTCATTTTGGGACGGAGGTAGTATTCATTTGAGCTAAAGTTAGATGAAACCGAACGAAGTATGAGAAAAACAGCAGAACTGAGAGATTGATTGATGTTATACAATAGTAATGTCTTACATGCAATATGAAATGAGAATAGATCGATGGACTAGACCTAAACAAGAAAAATTAAAACAAACAAAAAGAGTAGGCCCACTGGCCACATCAAGGACGGCTTTATTTGCAAACAATTAATTTAAGTGCTTTTGGCTTTTTTTTTAAAGAAAAAAACACTTATTTTATCAAACAATATCAACTTTTACTTGGTTTTCGTGTAGAATCTACTTTTTACTTTTTCTACATAAAAAGCACTTATTTTACCAAACACTACCAACTTTTACTACTAATAACTTTTTCCCAAAAAGTGCTTTTATTTAAGCACAATCACTTGCAAACATAGCCTAAATTGGTTTAGAAGAAAGGAGACGAAAAGCACCACACGAATTGAATCAATTAAGCACAATAATGTAGATGAGAAGAGTAGATCTAACATCATAAACACGAGGCCAATTAGTTACTCCCACACCACTTCGGTTTAGGACTTTAGGCATATAAGTGTCGTCCGATTTGATTTGATCTGTTTAAGTTAGGTCTGACCCGGTTTGATCTAAATCTGATCTGAATCTGATCTAGTCTAGTCTTGTTAATGTATGGGCTCTGTGTATTTTATAACTATAGAAGTATGATATAATCTGTTTAAGTCTGATCTGATTTGAGACTGAAAACATACCAAGTAAATACATCCTAAGTCACTTTAACCGCTCAATTTTCTCTTATGCGTCTTGTCTAATCTCATTGGAACGTTATACTACCAGGCAACCATCACATGTAACTCTCATTTTCATTTTTTTCATTAAAAGGGTGACGAAATCTTAACCTTCCAAAGAACGCAAAGTATTGCACGATCGATGTATGTTATTGAGTAGTTCTTTGTGTTTAGGCCGAGTGTGTGTACGACCTTTTTTGCACGCTATACAAACAATTTTTAAAGTTTTTCTATTTTTTTGCGTTTTTAACAAAATGTCTGTGTGCACGGATATAATAAGAGGTATGTACAAAATGTAAACAAAAGATATGTACAAAAAAAATTCCTACATAATACCGAACACGAAAATGCTTAAAAGCTCGTTTGGTGAGCATGTCTCGACATATTAGACTTATCAATCAAGTTTTTCATCTATGACATAACTTTTCTTTTTGCGCACTGAATTTTGTAATAATAACAAAAAATAAGGTTGAAGGTTCTTTTTTTTGTTGTATTGGCTGAAGTTACTGTAGATGATCATTTTAGCTATTTCCATATAATTTGTTCTTTATTCTATTAATAAAATATATTTTAAATATAATATTTACATGAATCAGCAAAATCGTCCAATCCAACCACTTCAGCCATAACTCCATAAGTTTCAGCTGAATCAGCCGATTCAACCGAATTTGGTATTACCGAACGGACTCTAAAAATTGACATGATACAAAACACGCGGGTATATTTATATTGTATGTGTCATAAATATAATGACTTATATGTTTCTACCGCGGATCCGTCCTCCTAGCTAAGATTGGGACAATTAAAGGAGAGATACGGTTTCTAAGAAAAACAAAATTATATGATTGATAGTGAATTGATAAAGTGAGAATAAAGTAAGAATGAATTGAAGCCAGACAAATATTACCAAATATGATATGAGATAAAATCAGGACAAACAGAAAAAATGGAACAATATAATGATAGTAGAAGGAAGAGAGTAATATATATATAGAAATATACGTGAATGCCTTTTATGCATATACATAATATTTTAAGACAATAATATCATCACCAGCAGCACAACTTTTACTATTATTATTAATTTTAAATAGTAATTAATAAATGATAAATAATATCAACAATAATAATTCACAAAATAAAAAATGGTAATACTAATATTAATGATGTTGGTGATAATAACAATGATAAAAGAAATTAATCATGTTTGGCTTATGATTATATGAATGTTACTGATATGATCTAATATGAAACTATGAATCTTTCTGATCTGATCTGATATTATTTGATTTGATTTGAACTATTCTAATATTATATGATCTGAATAAAATAAAAGTAAGTAATAAGCAATACGATTAATTAAGATAAACACAACAACTCGTAAGTCTAATCTAATCTGAGTTTATTTAATTATTTAAGTTTAGTCTTATTAGAATGTTTTCTTTTGGATTGTTTTCAGTCTCAGGCGAGACCAGAGCAGACTTAAACAAACCAAATCAGACCAGACCAGACCAGACCAGACCAGACCAGAGTTGAACAATTATAAAATACACAGAGACCAGACGTTTACCAGATCAGACCAGTCCAGTTCAGACAAGACCAGACTTAAACTTAACAGACTAGATCAGATCAGACCAGACCAGATCAACAATTTAAATCCAAAAGAAAACATCCTTAGTTTAGGATTGAAGCTAGTCCAAATCCAGTTAGGTTTAAGTGAAAATAAGGTTGAGTGAGGCATGAATGTGTAGCAAAATGAGAGAACAAGATCGAGTGAGAACTGAGAATCACAGTAGATAAGCGGGGAGGTAGTTAGGTAGGAGATAATTAGGTTTTTTATTTGAGTGTTTTAGCCATTTCAATTTTATTTAATCTCTTTTCTATCTGAATTGAAAACAGGTCATACTTTTTTCTTTTAATTTGAAAAGCCTATAATATTAATCATTTTTCTTCAATACTATAATGTGTACGGTGCACATGTGAGATGTGAGAGATAAACAACTAAATATTACTCCGTACTACGAAAAATATGTCTATAATTATTTGAACAGTCTTATACTACCTCCGTCCCCGAAACAACTTCCCGGTTTGACTTACACACATACTCGTATTAAGGAAATAAACTTACTAGGGGTAAATTTTATTGCTTCAACACTGTTTCGACACTTTTTGGCACTGTTTCGCACGGTTTGACACTGTTTTGCACTGTTTTGATGTAGATAACTTGCCATTTAAGGAAATGAGAAGTTAAATTAGGGACATCCAAATAAGGAAAGTGGGAAGTTGTTTCAGGAACGAAAGGAGTGTTTTTGCTAAAAAAAATTCTATAATTTTAAGAAGAGCATTTAGATATAGGCATTATTGTGATTAATATTGAGAAAAAGTTATCTGAATTGTATAAAAGTTGAAAGAAAAAGAATGAAATATCATTAAAAGTTGAAAAAATTCTACTCGTATAATTTTAAGAAGAGCATTTAGATATAGGCATTTGTTGCGGTGGCATTGTTCCTCCATTGTTATCCTGTACCATTCGTCCATTTAATCATTAAATGCTACTACGTACTACGTACCTTTCTCGTTTTACGGCATTCAATTCAATTATCAGGTTATTGTTGGCACATGAATTCTACAGGCGAATTATAAAATGATAAATGGTCCATAAGCACATTAATTATAACTGATGTTGTATTAACTATTATTCCTGATCGTTATTATAAGTTCAGAATAACGAAGTGCGATTTTTTACTTTTATTTACATTAATAAGAAAGTGATAACTAAATGTATTTAAATTTAATTTGGGGTTAGCTGGTTTATGATGCTTTATGTGGCCTTCAATTTGAGAATTGTTGGACTATTACTAAGTATGAAACTTCTCCCAAATTAACTCTTTCTTTAGATGAAATTATGTTTGGAGGATTCATTCGTTTGGCGGTGTTCGAAAATGATGATAATAAGACTTTTATTATACCGGAAGGTAGGAATAGACTTGGTTTAAGCCTCTTTATCAGTACTTTATCAAATATAATTGATATTTAGAGAGAGGCGAAGAAGGGGATTTTAGTGAATGTTTTGGAAGATCATAGGGTGGTTTGTTCTGATATAGCATTTGAGGACTCTGTGATTGTGGAGTCTATCTCCTCCATGTTATTTGAGGAGGATTTACTTTCAAATGGGTACGTTTCTTCTCCCAGCGGGCACTGATCATATCATAAGAACTAATACTAAATTTTGGGGTCGGAAGCGGGGGCACTTGCTCCCAAAAGAACCCCCTAGGTCCTCCACTATATATATGGCTAGATATTTTATAATGCAAGAGATTAGCTTAAAAGGATTAGCATAACTACCCATACCAATATACCATATATCAAGGTTCAACTTCCTTTAAGGGATCCCGTTCGCTAAGAACTCCATGTTAAGCATACTCGCACGAGGAAAGTCTTATGATGGGGACTCCTCGAGAAGTTTCTCAGTGAGGAAAAAGTGTGTGGTAAAAGCACTTGTTAGTATGTGAGGACAATATTAGGTTTGGAGAGTATCCTTGTGATATTGTGCTGATCAAATCATCATATCACTTCTTGAGATCTGCATATATGTTTTCAATCCGAGTGACTAGTACGAAGTATTAGATTTTTGATGAGGAATGAGGATCATGGAGGACATAATGAGCATCATGGAAGGTAGTTGTCATCTCTTATGATCATATTACTTCTTGAGGTAGATCTGCATATATGCTTTCAATCCAAGTGTGTAGTATCAGGTTTTTATTGATGAATGATCTGTAATGTTCTAGAAGCTATTAGAAAGTGACATTTCCATGTTGAAGATGAAGAAACTTTATTTTTATTAAAAAACCAAGTATATAACATTTTAAGAATATGAAAATCAATATACTCAACACGTGATTGATTTATCTCCGTTTTAGAGATGAACCATTTGCATGCAATTAGATACTCTCAAGGATGTTTTTACTTGGACTGTAATTTGGTGGTCTGGTCTGATCTGGTCCGGTCTGGTCTGATTTCTTTGCATTTTTATAATTATCCAAGTCTGGTCTGGTCTGGTCTGATCTGGTTTGATCTGATCTGATCTGGTCTGGGACAAATTACAGTCCAAGTAAAAACATCCTTACTCGCACAAAACGTTGCCAACTTCCTTTATTCGGCCTTCTTAAAAAAGTTAATCAATCTCCATTTAAAGTACTCCATAATAAATACGTAGTTATAATTATTTTTTTCTTCTCTGTACAAATTTCTATCACATATTTTTTACTTTATTTCATGTGCGAATTAGCATTGCTAAGTTTTGCTGGACGAATTGATTATAATTTGTAGTAATAGGGTACATTATGACTACTTGCATAACATATAGAGTTTATACACAAAAAAACGGTGCTCGCCATATGCGTCGTCACGAAGGGATATCCCAATTCAACCCAAAACCCGAGCCCAACTGGACTAAATATTTCATGTAGCGTACTGATTTAATTTTTGTTCTAAGTGATAAAAACACCACCTTGTAACTCTTTAATAATTTTTTGTTATGAGCGACCAATTTAGTGATTTAAATGATTATTAATTAATGGAATTGGTGATTATTTTTTTGTTGTGACCCCAAAATCTTTTGAGATTAACGCTAAAATGTTGCTATTTGTGATTATTTTTTGTTCCCATATGATAATTAAAGTTCAGATCTACCAAATTTCTTCTAAACCCAACTCAAAATGCAACCCTATCCAGCTATCCTTAATTACCCTAGATGCACCCTCCTTGAATTAAAAAAAACCCCAAGTTGCCCATTGTATATTTCTCCCCTACAGTAACACAATCACAATTAGAAAAAGTATTCTATCCAAAAAATAAATCATCATCCATTTTATTACAAAGTATTGTATCCCATTTGATTGTTACCTTAATATCAATAAATTAGAATGTGTTATTACATATTATCGCAAATAAAAAATGACAAGGTTTATCAAAGTTTGTTGACTACTCAGTAGGAGAATGAAATTTTATTGAGGCGCACTTAATTTTAAAAAGTTACAAAATGTTCTTGGTTAGGGGCGGCCCTAGGGGGGAAGGGGCAGCGGCGGCCCTAGGCCCGCAAAAAATGGGGGAAAAAAGGCTCATGTTTAGTTCTTTAATTATAATATAGGTTTGATCGAGTAAGATGAGTTTGCAATCGTAAACTAATAATATTTCAGGTGAAATTTTTTGAGGTGCTTCCGGGTAGATTTTTTTTATGAAAATTTATGAACATGTTCTTTATGAAGTGTAAATTTTGTCTAAAAAAATTTCATTTTAAAATTCAATCTGTAAGTCAGTTAAATAAATAATTGAGAGTTCAGAGAAGAAGAATGATTTAGCTTTTGAAAATGAAACAATTTAGAATGATCACTTCTTGGCCGGAGTTGAGAATTTAGGAGTTGAGAATAATATAGTTAATTCCTTAGATAAGACTAAAACATTGGTAAATTGCACAAATGAGACTACTATGTTTCCTTCTTAAATAAGGATCACCAATACTATTATATTATTGATTTAGATAAAAGAGAGTTTTACATTTTTTAAATGTTTTGATTTTTTGAATAATAATAATAGTAATAATAATAATAATAGTTATTATTATTATTATTATTATTATTATTATTATTATTATTATTATTATTATTATTATTATTATTATTATTATGCATGTTAGTTTAGACAAAAAAGTTTTACATTTTTTTTAAATCAGGCCCACTTATTTCTCCGCCCCTAGGCCCTCAAACATGCAGGGCCGCAGATGTTCTTGGTTATTATTAAAATTTTGTGATATGAGTATGGATGCATGTTACATGATTATTAGAAAGTGCATGCTATATATGGCACCCCATTAAAAAGTGAGGGTAGTGTAAAATCTACCTTATTAGACTAGCTTTCTAGTGAATGGGTGAAAATGAGTTTCACTTATTTATTTATTTATTTATTTATTATTGAAATGGAATTAGTTAATTAACTTTTGTCTATACCTTTTCTCAACCCGGCCTCCCTCTTACATATCATTAGCATATAAATTAAAAAAAGCTTAGCAATCCCAAAGACGTGTCAGTGAGTGAACATGATATGAATGTCAAAGCTAAAACATTTATATTACGCATTTACATGATCCATATGCAAAGTGCAGACAACGAGATCTGCACCCAGATTTAAATAAACAAATATAGCAGAGCAGTTTCTTGAAAATAAAAACCTTTTTACCCCAAAAAGATGTGGGGAAAGGAGGCTATCTAAACCTCACAACTCCTTGTCTGCTTTGCTTCTACGTTCTAACAAAAGTAATGCCTACTCTGGCCCTCTCGCCTGCCTATATTCGGAGTATATATTCACTGTTTTTAACTTTTTATAGATATCAAGCTTTCATCTTTTCAATTTGCATCATTGATTCTTTATAAAAGGAAGACACCCCCATTCCTAGAACCTCAGCACGGGTCACGTAATTAATTGGGAGAACGTAAATTACACTTTAATCATAGACTATATTGCACGGAAACACGAAAATAATGAGAAAACGGGAAACGAGAAAGGTTATTAACTTTTGCTCAAAAACCAATTTTTCGAGAGTTTCCATAGAGTTTCCGAAACAGAAACATACCCTTTCTCGAAAGTTTCCATGCTTCAATGAATCACAGACAGACAGATAGCGAGTAGACTCTGACTCAAGTACTTAGAGAGACCCTATGCATTTTTAAATACTAAGCACTCATCGCAGTTGCTAGGATGCAGATTTCATAAAAGTAAAAAAAAGGATGCAGATTTCATCTGCACAGTTGAATTATATTTCTTGAAGATTTTATATATTATATGTAAGAGTTATATTGTTTCTCCCTTCCTCGATCAGTCCTCTTTTTTTCTTCTTGAATAAAAAACTGCCCTCATATACTACGTATATACTAATAGACCAAATTTTAATTAATTATGCGTGTTCTTTGTGAAAGTGAACGCGTTAACAAGCTAGGAAAAACAATAGCTCCTGTGACCAAAAGTTGCATAATTATATACTTTTTTCCACTGAAGTTGAGCTCTTTATTGCCTCTTGCAAGTAAGAGACAGGTGGTCGCACCACTACATACACAATAATGGTTTGGTCGCCTTTTATATATTATCTCTCGAGAGAGTTTGCATGCAAAATACAGTATATGCTCTAGCTGTACTTTTAATTTATAGTATTCAAACAAAGTAATAATAAATAGTTCTAATGTATTGAGTATAAATAAAGAAGTACTTGAGAAAACCGTATCTAGTAGGTAGATACGTAGTATATTTTAAGAAATGGCTTAAAATAGGAGTACTAAAACATGATAAAGTTTCAAAATAGGGGTTAAGAAATTCAGTATTCCATGTTTAACTATTGTGTTTACTTCTGTATAGAACGTACATTTTCTCTACAATATTATACCTCTATCCCAAAAAGATGTACTAAATTGCATTTTCATGATCAATGATGACAAATTTTAAATAATAATTTTAATTTATATATTTGTACATTATTTATTTTTCCATCATATCATTTGCAATGGAATCAAAGACTCACTATTTTCTGGCTTGAGAATATGATGGAATAAAGCAACATGACTCAGTAAACAGTCTGTGCTTCTTTGTATGAAGCAACAGTAAGTCCATGCAATATTCGACGCGATTTTCACCTGGGTCATCCGGAAACAGTCTCTGTGTGCTTTAGTACAGGGGTAAGACTGCGTACATCCGACCCCCTTATCCCACCATAGGTGGGAGTCTTTGCGGCATTGGGTAATGATGATTTGTATATAATTTATAAATTTTGTACTTTTATGTAAATATTTTTTTATCAGGAGCATTTCGATATAATTTTGGGAAAATGGAAACTAATAATCCAACCTTTTAGCGGTCTTCTTACAATAATCCAACCTTTTGGTTATTCATGAATAATCCAACATTTGCACCTCATCTTCTTTTACTGGTCCCTGACCGGTTGATGACCTGCTATTCCAAGATATTTTCTTATCTTTGCAAATCATTATACCATAAATCTCATCTTTCACAAATATAATATTTTGCAAAGATAAGAAAATAACTTGGAATATTAGGTCATTAACCGACCAGGGACCAGTGAATGAAGATGAGGTGCAAAGGTTGGATTATTCATGAATAATCAAAAGGTGGGATTATTGAAAGAAGACCGCTAAAAGGTTGGATTATTAGTTTCCATTTTCCCTATAATTTTTATATTAAAAATAGTTTCGTATTAAAACATATCATTGATCATAATTGATTACCATTGACCAACAAGAGTCAATTCGTAATACTTTTTGGGACACGGGAAATATATGATTAAAATAAGGATATTTAATAAAAATGTGAGTTGTTACATAAAGTGACCATATGTAATACGGAGTAGTAACTTCTAGTCTTCTAGTGGTTAATTTCACACATCAGTCACCATGAATGTATACTAATAAATAGTAATTTTAACCACATTTTTATCATTAAATCTAATTTCAGTAATATATTACTCCGTAAGAAATACCTCTTATATTAAAGTACTAGCGATTACTCGCGCAAGGCGCGAAAGTGTTTGTCCAATATTAAACTAATGTTGTCTTTTGTAAAAAAAATTGTCATATGCAAAATTGTTTGGAGAGTTTCGTACATATTACATAGCTAATGAAATTTTACATATCAAGCCCCTTTGGTGACTCTGTTTTTCGTCTTATCAAGCTTATCAGCCAACTTTTTAACCAAACACATAATTTTTTTTCATTTCACGCGCTGAATTGAGTAATAATAACAAAAACTAAGGTTGTAGTTACTTTTCTAGTTGTATTGGCTGAAGTTATTGTAGAGGACTATTTTAGCTATTTTTCATATTTTTTTTTATTTTTATTATTAATAAAATATCATTTAAATTTTTTTTTTTCATAAATCAGTAGAATCAGCCCAGCCACTTCAGCCGGAAGTTCATAAATTTCACCAGAATTAGTCAATTTCATAGTTTTTTTAATCACCAAATCCAACACTTATATTAAACTCATTAGGAAACGGATCCTTACAACAAACTCAAACAGACCAACTCTGACAAGAACTATCCTCAACCAACTATCACAATCAACCATACGGCTAGACTCTGAGACGATCACCCCTGAAAGAGCAATACAAATCGCTAACCACCAAGCGGGTGTGATACAACAATCACTCGCCATATAGATCGTTCTAATGACATAATATCTAGCATAATTGACAATCATTATTGTAGATCTAAAGCTAAAATCCTCAACAAAAAACGAAACCCCGTAAACAAACATAACACGACAATAAGACCATAAAAAATAGAATAACTGACAAATACTCCAAACTTCTTTCTCGATCAATCCAAGGCGGCGGTTCAGGAGGGGGACGGACCGCCGGTCTGTAATCTCCCTTACTTAGCCCTTCATCGCCCCTCGTCTGTTCATCACCCGTGCCGAGGACCGGAACCAAATCTGTCAACCCCTGATCTGTGGCAATACCCCCGCCTCTTGCCTGATGCATCCGATCCCCTTGATGTACGTTAGATCTGGACTATCACAAAAAGAATGGCCGAAATCGGCCCCGCTCCTTGACGCAAACTGATAGTGGACAAACAGCTGTAGCGGTAGCACCTGGCGGCGAACGCTAAAGAGAAACGACGATTCCAGGATGGAACTCAACGCTTATTTCCTAACTATTCCTCGATAATACAGTTTGATAGATGACCGGCCGGTCCTAGGGAAACCTAGGCGGCAGAACCAAAAATCGTAGAGGCCGCTGATTAGCTAATTTAAGTGTTACCAAACGGGTTCATCATATACTACATATAATTTAAATTTTTTTGGAATAATTATATTCTATGTCAAACAATTATTGTGCAGAAAATATCTGATTATGTGTTTCATCCTTAATCAATTTTAAGAAATACATTAAGAATATTAATGTAAATATCATCCAAATGCATATAGTTGTGCACAAACCATTTTTATGAGCAATAAGTATTTCACATTCCTGACAAGGTTGTAATCATATGTGTTTGAAGTAATAAAAGATTACATTTAAGATACGTATTTAGCTATGTAGTGTCGACCTTAGATAGGAAAATTGTGTATGTTAGTTCACAGGTGAAATATTTCTTATATTGAACATATAATCTATAATTGTAACAATATATATTTTCCAAAAAATATAATTTATATATTTAGAAAGTACAAAAAAATTTAAAATAATGCATAAAATTAAATGAAATTTGAGTATGTTAAGAAAAAACAATAAGTGTGAAATCCTAAAAGATTACAAATTATAAAGTGAATGAGAAGTACTACTGATAGAATAATTGAGATAATACAATAACATATTCACATCCAAAAAAGGAAAAGAATAATACAAGAAATAAAATAAAATAAAAAGAAGAGGTGGCATGGCCATCCCTATAATGGTTCTTTACTTCTTTTGTAGATGACTAGATGGGATATACCTCATATACGACTCGGTAGTATATATAGAAAAAGAAAACTACTCGGTTCTCGGTATGATGGTTCTTTTTTCGTTTAATGATCCAAACAAGCAATGCGATGTGCACGGGGGCTTATGTAGGAAAAGAAAACTACTCTGTATAACCGCAGTTAAAAGCTCACGGAAAAAATAGGTTTCGGGTATGTTTGACAAATGACTGTTAGCTGTTGTTGTTAGCTGGTTGTGTCAGCTGTTTCCTAACAGCTGGTTGTGTTAGCTGTTTTGACCGGCTGGTTATGTTAGTTGATTATAGATAATTGTTTGGTAAAATTGGTTGTTTTGAAATGGCTGATAGAGTGTAAATTGAACCAGCCGAATGAATAAGCTGCCCCCCTTAGCTTCTTCAACAATCCATTTTTCAGCTTTTCAAACTCAACAAGCTAATTTTAAAAGCCATTTACCAAACATCATTATTAGCTTCTTTGACCAATCAAACAGCTGAAATGGATCAAACAAGCTAAAAGCCGGCTGATAAGCCATTTGCCAAACATACCCTTCATCTTCTAATAATAATGTATAACATCTTATACATCAAGTGTGTTGACACAATTTAGGGGTACCAACCCTCATTCATAATTAAATTGTTGTTAGATTCTTCAATTTTTCACATTCTCATTCTCAACGTTCTTATAAATATAGTTAAGTACTAGCGTGTACTCGCGCAATGCGCGAGAGTGTTAGCCCAATATTTAAGTATGTTTTTTCCGTAAAAAACTATTAGACGCAAAATTATTATGTAAACAGTTAATGAAAAATCCTACATATTTTAAAAGTAGCCAGATCAATTATATTCCATGTCAACCATTTGTTGTGTGGAAAATATGTCTATATGACTTTAAAGTATGCAGTTACGTGATTCGACTATATTTTTTTGTTTTAGCATATCCGTACGTTCCTTAAAACTTGTTTAAGTTTGACTATCACAAAGAATAATAAAGTGATAACTTTGTGATTGAATTTTGTTCAGTGAAGAGGTAAATAACTTTTGTCATGTATTTGTTACTTTAAATGAAAACGAAGGAGTGTGAAATAATTGTCAATGATAATAGGTTTTAAGGCTCTTGAACATAATATATGGGTTAATATATGGGTTGATTACCTTTTGAGCCTTGAATTAAATAGAGCTACTTGGACTTACAAATTCATAAGAACACAGAGATATACTACCTCCGTCCGGGAAACAAGTTCCCGGGTTGACTTTCACACATTTTTAGGAAATAAATTTACTGAGTGGTAAATTTTAATGTTTCGGCACTGTTTCAACACTGTTTTGCACTCTTTGACATTGTTTTGTACTGTTTTGATGTAGATAATTTGCCAAATAAGGAAATGAAAGTTTATTTTGAGACATCCAAATAAGGAAATTGGAAACTTGTTTCCGGGACGGAGGGAGTATACTATATGAACAAGATGGTCTTCTTAAAGAGAGCATGACATTGAGGACAACACAATTATACAATTATACATATGTAACAGTTTATTTTCGTTAGGTCATTGTGCTTATTAAATGGCCAAGTTGATCGAGCAACTAACCCAGCTCAATCCTAAACTTTACTGCTTTGGTAATAATAATTAATTTGCATACTTCCTTTCAAAAAAAAAAAATTAATTTGCATACTTTACGCATGTTATGTTAGGCCCCTCAGACTTTGATGAAATATAGTTTTGATGATGCCATCCTCCCTTGATGTTTAAATTCTCTATTCGATATTGAATGATCATTGTGTGAACTGAAATATGGTCCAAAAAGGAAGGAAGGTGACAAAATTAGGAATATATAAATTGTGTCACAAAATAAATATACTGGAAATATAAAATGCAATAAGGTAAATTCCTACCTTTCCAGGATATTCAAATCCAATCAGTATATTTATTTTTGGATTACAATTTTATTATTGTCACTAGTAAAATTGTGACTAATCTTACATGTACATCTTATGTACAAAATTAATTTTACTGGAAATATAAAATGCAATAAGGTAAATTCTTCTTTACCTTAAAAAGGATATTTAAATCCTACCAGTACAAATTAATTTTGTACACAAGAACCAGAGTCACAAATTTTACTTGAAAAGCTGTATAATCACGAGACACTCCAGAGTTGCCTGTGAAGACAAAATCCCACTAGATGGTGAATAGTGCGCAAAAGGTCTAAGGAATGGGTTTACATTTCCTGCAAAGCAAGTTGCTCCAATTGCGTCTGAAGATAAGCTGCTCCAACACAAGAAGACGAAAGTACAAGAAGCCTCAACGAAATAGATTAAATCCTCTCAACCAACGGAGGAGATTAATCAACCAGAGATGCCTATAAATTCGGGCATAAGCATGAGAAGAAAAACAAGCTCCTGAGTTCACTAAGCAGAGAAATCATACTACACAAAGAAGATATCTAGCAAAAAGAGAAAGGGCTCATTACATTCTGCTCTCTGCTTAGACTCATGCTTCACTAAACCTTCTAGAAAAGAAATCCTCATTGATACAATCAGAAAGTTTAGTTTTTAGTTGGAGGCTAGAAGTTTGTTTCATATTAAAACTGTTGTAAACACTTCTAAGGATAGCATCGACTAAGTCCTTAAGTGTGGTAGAATAGGACAGAGTACCTTTTGATCCCCACTGGATCAATCGAGAAAAACCTAAAGGATTGAGTAACTAGGAGTGGTGTGTACTCTCAGTGAAACATCTTGAAGTCTGAGCAAGTTGGTGATAACAGCCAGACGGTCACTAATTGTATTGGGCTGAATACTTTAGTGGAAATCCATCTGAAAGAGGATGGGACTGGATGTAGGAGGATTACACCACCTCTGAACCAGGATACATCTCGTGTCAATCTTATTTACTCTGATTCAAGATCATCAGAGTACCTCACTCAAGAGTCTCTGATTCAAGATCATCAGAGTACCTCACTCAAGAGTCTCTGATTCAAGATCATCAGAGGACCTCACACAAGAGTCTCTGATTCAAGATCATCAGAGGACCTCACACAAGGGTCTCTGATTCAAGTTCATCAGAGGACCTCATACAAGGGTCTCTGACTCTAAGTCATCAGAGGACCTCACTCAAGGGTCTCTGACTCAAGGTTACCAGAGGACCTCACTCAAGGATCTCTGATTCAAGGCCATCAGAGGATCTCACTGAAAGATCTTCAAAGCAGAGTCTCCATTCTCCTATTCACTTCAGTCACTAAAGATAAGTTGTCCTAAATACAAATACCCCTTCCCTCTTATCCTCTCATAAGAAAGTTACCATTCACAGTCAAAAAGAGGTCATAACTTCCGCTGCGATCCTAAATCTCTCAAAAAGATTATAGATCATCATACCTATGAGGGAAACTCTTTAAAAATAGGAAAGGACTTTAAAAGTCTATTCACCCCCCCTCTAGACTTTTACCTCTATCAGGGACCATCATGTTAGCTAGCTTTGTATTATTTGTGGTGAACATTATGCATTTATTTTGACCTTTTCAAGGATATCTATAACCCTTGTAAGATACAAAATTCTAAGAACCCGTTATGATCATGTTATCAGTCTTATCAACTAACATTTTCACCAAACACATAACATGTAATTTCACACAATGAATTGTGTAATGATTAAAATAAGTAAGGTATGTGTTACTTTTCTAGTTAAATTGGCCGATGTAAATGTAGAGAACATTTTAGTTATTTTTCATATAATTTTATCTTTATTTCATGGATGAAATATATTTTAAATTCCCTTCCATAATTCAGCAGAATCAGCCAATGTAACCACTTCAACAAAATTTTCATAAATTTCACCAGAATTAGAGGACTTAGTCACTTCAACTACAATTCACTTTTAGGGTATGTTTGGTTCAAGGTAATCACCTATGCAGGCCGGAATCTCATGTCCGGAATCTGAAATATCTGTGTTTGGTTCGTAGGTTTATTTTTATGGGGGGAATGTCACATTCCAAAGAAGAAGAGAAAGTAATAGGATGCCCCTCCATCTCAAACCCACTCAACTCTTAGGTTATCTTACATTCCTTGGTGGGAGTGAATTTTATTCCAAAAATACTCATTCTCATTTAACCAAAATGGTTTAAATAGCATACAAAATATTTATTTTTTATTTTTCTAAACCTATCCGCATTGGAATTTTTTAAACCAAACTCATCCGTATTGGATTAAGAAATACAAAATGTATACTTTTGAATTTGATTTATTAAAAATTAATGAATAAATTACATATTTATGACTAAAATAAAGATTGTTTACAAAAATGTGAGTAGTGACTACAATAGTAATTTAATCATAATAACTTATATTGAAATTTTAAACTTAAATGATCATGATAACTTAATATAAGAGGAGGTGGTGTTATTATTAAGAAAAAAGGAGTTAATGTGGTTGATAGCGAATAATAAATTTAGAATAAAGTAAGAATGATTTAGAAGCTAAGGATCAAACATTAATTTTTTTTCACTAGTGGTTGATAGTGAATTACCTTTAGTAGGAGTAAAATATAACATGCAACTTTTCCTTAAATAGGAGTCAATATCTAATATTTCCCAAGTAGGATCAACCATTAATTTTCTACCCCTAATCTAATTAATTAATTGCCCCCTAAGTCCATGAATAATCGGGTCATTCTATTGGTGACATGTGGTCCATTGATTTTTTGATCGATGAAAAACGTAGGCTCCTATCGATGAAGACATTCTTTATCGGGACCCTGACGATTGTAATAAGGGTATTACGAGAAAATATTTTTAAGGGCATTGAAGTAATTCACCAAGTTTGTTGTATAATATATGATTTAACCAAACAAGTTAATGTCACATTCCTTTAGTCTCAACCAAACACAAATGGGTACAAATTGAATACATTCCCATCAATCTAACATACCCAGCAATCTGACATTCTCATGGTAATCTGACATTCCTTGAACCAAACATATCCTAAGATTAAATGAAAATAAGGGAAGGAAACATTATGAACAAATATCAATTTAGCGAGAGTTATTAAGTGTGACACTATTTTTATTCTACTCAAATATTCCACCCTTTGATCCATTATTGATTTTTAATTTTCTAAGTTAATTATGATACAAACCCACTACGTGTAAATTCATATCACATTTGAAACTAACGTATTGATCAGGGTAGTCATAAAGTCATAATGGCAGTATGATTCACTCATGTTAGTCGATTGGGACTTGGCAAAGTTAAGTTTTAAACGGAGTAAGGTTAGTTTAGTCCTTAAAAACGTTAGTACTACATTCTAATAAAAACCTACAAGCTTGTTTGCATAAAAAGCATTGACACAAATCAAGGATACTAACCTATATTCACAATTATAATGTTTTTAGATATCAAATACTTCGTAGTAGATATTACCCTACTTTAAATTTATTAAAATCACTTGTCCTAGAAAAATTGAATACAATAATCTCATTTATATATGAAACCCGTTCGAAAATATTACGGAGTTGTTCGTTCCTATAGCCCAATGACTCGACACATGTTTCAGTTCACTTTTAGCTTTTTATGGTAAACGAGAACAAGTATTCATCTATAGAAAATACACTAACTTGCTAATCATCAAGCGAACAAACATAAGTATACCAATCAAATTAAATTAGTACTACCTCCGTCCCAATTTGATGATACTATTGCGGTTTACGAAGTTTGACTGCCGATAAAGCAAACGAATCACTGTCCGCACTCAAATTATTTTTAGAAAAAAAGCTACATATTCAGAAAATACATTAAAAACTTTACAAAGTCGCAAATACCTGGATTAAATTTGATTAAATTTTAATACATAAAGTAAGAGATTAAGAGTGATTTGTGTTGACAAAGGAGTGAGAAATCAGAAATGGTACCATCAAATTGAGACGGAGGTAGTACTAGCTAGTGCCATGCACCCAAATCACTACTCACGTCTCCAACTAGCTATCACAAAGAAAAGAAACTACCCTCATAGACTCAAGTTCACTTACAATTAAAATCCACATTGTTGCCCCAATTGTAAAATCAATATTTAGTTAAAATAATCGATCTCTACTGTGTTCAGTTCACTTTTATTAGTCCAAAAGTAAAATAAAGAGCCTTTTTTACTAAAAGAACTTCCCTAAAATGAATATGTGCCAACAACTGAAGAACATATGAAGTAATAAAATCATTGAAATTTCTAAAGTTTTCAAAAACTTTAAAAGTCACAGATTTAATTTAAAAATCCTAAAATAAAATACGTTAAATAGTAAAATTATCAAATTTGAGAACGAAATATGGACATAATAGACATTCTATTCATTTTCCTGTTTAATTACCACTATATATTCAAATTATAAGATTCGTATATATAATAATAAACAACTTTAATTTCCTGCTTCGATCTACTATATATTTAAATACTTCCTTGGAATATATAATACATTCCAGAATGATGAGATGTTTTAGAACATGAAACTATATGATAAAGAGAGATTTACCTAAATAGGACTAAAACTAGGTAAAATTGTAAAAGTAGGACTACTGTGTTTTATTTGGCAAAAATAGGACTAAAAAGAGGCAACCTGACAAAACTGCCCTTAATTAAAAAAAAAAGCCCCTGCAACTCATCGCATCACTCCGCCGACTCTTCAATTCATCGCAGAACATCTCTTCCTCCCATGGAAGGCTGCTCCCCCATCGACTGCTTGGCCTCGCATAGCCAACTCCTCCATCGACTGTGTCTTCTTCTTCCTCTCCTGCTTCTTCCTCTTTTGCTTCTTCTTCTAATCCTGTTCAAATTTTTGATCCTCTATTCTCGGCTTCTATCCTCTATTAATTTTGATTAATTTGGAACCTCAAAATGCCATAAATTTCAAGCAATTAGAAAAATGTCACTTTTATGACATTGCATTTGTCAAGATGACAGTATGTCATGAAACTGACATTGTTACTCAACAAATTGACACTTTAAATATGTCATTTTTGTTTCAAAAATGTCATGCGAATGACATTATTACTCTATGAAGATGTCATTTTTTTCTTTGAACTGCCACCTTCGCAAATGTAATGTCATAAAAGTGACATTATTACAAATCAGTGTTGGATTAAACATCAATTATGAAATTTTTCTAAAGTTTTTTAATCTCAAAGTAAAAATGTCATCTTCATAGATGTAATGCCACATAAATGACATTCTTCAAAAAAATTATTGACAATTTTATGGCATTATCAGATTCTTGCTTTATAAATAAAACTGAAATCCACAGAACAAGATAACAGAGTATCAGAAAATTGAAGAGGCTGAGAAGAAGAAGAAGAAGAAGAAGAAGAAGAAGAAAAAGAAGAAGAAAAGAAGAGGAAGAAGAAGAAGAGTACATACCTGACTTGAATTGACTGGAAAATTGCAGCAGAGGTCATCCTTGGCAGAGCTGCGGCGATGCGAGAATCGTTGAAGAGTGGCGGCCGGCGTCGAGCAAGCAGCGGCGACGATAGCAGGTCGAGTCGAGGGCGGTTGAGCTGAGTCGCAAGGGGAAATACTCGCAGGTATCACGATCGATGCAGAGGCAGAGGGATTGGGGAAAAGGTGTTTTGGGGATTGGGGGTAAAAATGTAATCAGGGATCCCATTTATGCAATTTAAAACTTCAAGTCCTATTTTGGAGTTTTAACCATGTTTTAGTCTCATTTAGGATAATTACTTTATGATAAAATGATGGAGTGCTTTCAAACAAAAGCAATTGAGTAACATCATCTATCCACCTTTCTTCGATTATCAGAATATCAGGTAGCTAATCCTTGTCATTATGTTTAATGAATGGAAGTGAGTGCACTGTCTATAAAAACCATCTAAAAATAGCCTTTAGTTTGCCGTTTGATGTGTAATTACTAATGTCATGTATAGTTAGAGGCCGTTTGATAACACTGTTTTTCGGCTTATCAGGCTAACCAGTCAACTTTTTCATCAAACACGTAACTTTTGTTTTCGCGTGATGAATTGTGTAATTATAAGAAAGAGTAAGGTTGAAGTTACTTTTCTGGCTGTATTGGCTGAAATTAATGTAGATGATCACTTTAGCTATTGTTACATATAATTTTATCTTTATTTTTTTAATAAAATACTTGTATCATTTTTTTTTTATTTTTCTTAAATCAATAGTATCAACCAATACAGCCATTTCAACCATAACTTCATAAATTTCAGCAGAATCAGCCGAATCAGTCGATTTTCGTGTTACCAAACGGGCTCTTAAACTAAATAAGGGAAATTAAAGATCAATTGGATCACATCATAACACGTTACATTCATCATTATCTAAAATCAAACAATTCATTTATTTGTTAGTTACAACTTGCCATAGAGAAGTCGTCCACCAGACCACCACGAACGTGCTACAAGGACTCGTAATAAATTAAAGAGAAGCATATGTGGTACTGGATAAAATATCTTGTACTTGCACACAATTATATACGAAGTACACCATTACATTTTGTGCAATAGGATATACCGCCAGAGTACTACTTTCCATATGTTCTTATCTCTTCATCTTCCCCATTAGATTTCACAAAGAATTTGGATGTTTTCTTTTGGACGGTTTTCAGTCCCACACCAGACCAGACTAGACTTAAACAGACCAGACCAGACCAAACCAGACTTAAACAGACCAAACTAGACTAGACCAGACTTCCGTAGTTATAAAATACACAGAGACCAGATGTTTACCAGACCAGACCAGACCAGACCATATGTTTACCAAACCATACTTAAACAGACCAGACCAGACCAGCAAATTTCAGTCCAAAAGAAAACATCTTTGAAAAAAAAATCACGTAAAAACTTATATTTGAGAGAGAAAATTCCATTTTTGGTCTCAGGACTATTATGTCACTTCCACATTTGTCCTTACTTCCAACTTGGCCACATCTTGTCCCATCGTTTTCTCACGTTACCATTCCTCGTCCTTCCGGCGAGAACTCCGACGGGTTTAAAAGTTTTACAAATTAAAACGAAAAAGTTTAAGGTTATTTTAATAATTATACTTTTTTTTAAAATGGCTAACTATCACCTAAGCATCTCTCCCTCTACCATAGACCCTAGAGAGGCTTAGGTGACATTTAGCCGTTTAAAAAAGTATAATTACTAAAATAACCTTAAACTTTATTTGTCGTTTTAATAGTAAGACTTTTAAACCCGTTGGAGTTCTCGCCGGAAGGACGAGGAATGGTAACGGGAGAAAACGATGGGACAAGATGTGGTGAAGTCCGGAGTAAGGTACAAAATGTGAAAGTGACATAATAGTCATGAGACTAAAAAAGGGATGTAGTCCCACATGAAGGAGATATATACTCCCTTAGCTCCGCCCCATAAAATAGTTCCCACTAGGATTTGGATGGAGTTTAAGAAAGTGAAAATAAAGTCGAAATATATGATTGTGATTGAGTAAGAAAAAGATAAATGAATGATAGTCACACAAAACTTTTTAAAAAGGAAAACAAGAATTATTTTTGGGATGACTCAAAAATGAAAGTGAGAACTATTTTATGGGGCAGAAGTAGTAATTGTGGTTAAATAAGAAAAATGTGAATAGATGTTAGCCACAAATAACTTTTCAAAACAGAAAATGAGAAGAATTTTTTGAATATTCCAAAATAGCAAGTGAGAAGAATTTTATGGGACAAAACTAATGGCAGGAGTTTAAAAAAAGAGACTATGTACGAATAAAATGATGAACTCCTTTTGTTCAAGGGTGCATCTAATATATACGAGTACTACGTAGTGCGTACGTACAAAGTAGGATTGAGCATATTGGTTTGGTTTAACCAAAACATACCAAATCGAACTAAACCGAACCGAAACCGTATCTTATTCAATTTGGTTTGAGTTTGACAGTATTTTTTCAAACCAAATTAAACTGAACCGAACCGAAACTGATAAAAACAGAACAAAATCGAAATGGACTAAATAAATTCAATAAAACCTTCAAATATTATTAAAAAATAATAAATTCAAACCAAACCGAAAAATAGTATAGTTTTTATTTGATAATAATTCTCCTAACCCTTTCCAAACCGCACCGAACCGAAACCGATAAAAAACCGAAAACACATATGTCCATCCCTAATACAAAGTATTTATCTCCTGCTTCGTATATTTATTCATAAATAACCACTAATATAATTCGGGAATGGAGGAATGGATTTTCCATCGCTATTGCTTGTAACAACTTTAATGCACAGTTATTGTTCTTTTTGACACCGTTTAATAGTGTGATTATTGCATCTAAAGTATTACCGAGTAAATATAAAAAGTTTTAAACAGAAGAGCAGAAAACCCGCATCTACCTTTCTTCTTCTGCCATCCTTCCCATTTCCAAACATTTTCTATTATTGTCTTTAATCGCGGTAAGGCGAACAATTTCACTTTTGATCATATTTAGTGCATTATTATATTGATATACTTTTCTTTGTGGACTTTTGATCATATATAATGCACTCAAGAAGTCCACTTTTTTAACGAAAACATGTATAGATTTAAATCCGAAAATTTCACAGCATTTGTAATTAATTTATTACATTTTTGACATATTTTGTAGTATTAGATTATAAAATTGACAAAACAAATTTATTCCTATTTTTAATGATACAGTGTGTTTTTTGTCAGTTGTGACACAATTTATTACAGTGATTGTTGCATCTATAAACATGCCTGATATATATACATACTCTGTAAAACACAGTGATTGTTCTTTTTTACAGAATTTAATACAGTGATGGCTGAATCTATAAAAAAGTACTAGTATAAATTAAAAAGTTATAATCAATGGAGTAAAAGACCGCATCTACCTTTCTTCTTCGGCCATCCCTTGAAAAACTAATTCCCATTCTCAATCTTAATCTGGAAGATATACACACCACACACGCATATGCATATGTATGTATCTGTCTAGACGTTCCTGTGAAATTCCATGTATGATAATTGAATAAGGCAAGCTCAAATAATTCATTCATATATTTATTGAAAGTTGTAATAAAAATTAAAATAAATACACCCTTACATACATGATTATGATGATATTACACTCCCTATATTCAAAACAGAGCCAGATAAAAAAAGGAAGAAATACTAATAGTGGAAAACTGGGAATTGGAAATTTGATGTTTTTATTTTCAGTTCTCTAATTTACGGCTTCTCTTGGTGGGAGAATCAGGATTGGGATGGTGATGGTGATGAACAAGCCGGAAAAAAGATTGAATTTCTTCTTTCCGGTCGATCTCGAAAAAAATGAGCTTTCTTTTGCAAGAAGGCGCCGCCCTGATCACTGGCTTCTTCGGCGCCGGCGGGCAATTGCCCGTTTTCGGGATCAAACTCCGGGGAGAATTCGGCGTCAAACAGGCTTTTTCTTCTTGATGATCACCGATTTTACTGTTGCACCTGCGATCTTCCGGCCGAATCGTTGCTGACAAATAAACGTTTACTCTGGGATCTCTGTTTTCTTGATCGGATTCTGGGTTGATCGGCGAGACTTGGCCGATTTCTTTGGTTACCGGTGATCCTGACCGGGATTCTTGAGTTCCCGGCGAGACTTGCCTGAATTTTGGAGATTCCGACAAGACTCGCCGCAATTCTTGAGTTCCCGGCGAAACTTGCCGGAGGTCTAGATCTACAGACATGGTTGTTTTCTGGTGGGTGGAGGAGGGAGGATCGATGAGAATGGGTTTGGGTGAATTAAAATAGTATAAGTGGTGTATATAGGCAGCCAGGTGGAAAAAGGAGGGAATTTAAGTGAGGACAGAGAGGAGAGTGGCGTGGTTTGAAGGAAGACAAGGTTAATTGTAGTATTGATCTATTAGGCAAGTACACATCTGTATTTGTTTGCTGTTAAATAAAGCTAATGCAAAATTATTACTATTAGCTTCCTAGCTTTGTTTGTTTTCATGATTCTAAATAGTTACATAGGTTCCGTTTCTGTCTTAAATTATAAAAATGTTGGACGTACTCGACTACGAACACGCTAGGCCCCGTATAAACAGGGAGAAATTTAATTTATCGTTATTATCTCTCCACACGTCGAGCATCACATTTCTCCTCTTTGTCGCCAGCTCTCTCTCTCTCCCTCTCTTCCTTTTTTACCCATCTCTGTCTTCAACACTAAGGTGTGTGCTAGACTGATTTCATAATATTCTTCATCCGTCCATCTTGTCATTGTTTGAATTGTGTACATACAACTATTGTTTATAGGCATGCATAAGTAGTGTGTGTATGTATTGAAGAAGATGTTGATGAGTTGAGTAGGCCAGGACCGGTCGTGATAATTCATAGACCGGAGACAAAAGAAGAAAAGTCTCCAACTATGAAGTAACATGTATATTAAAAGTTTTATTGACATTGACTCATTAACATTATCCAACATGTCCTTCTCGATACATGATATCGCGAAGTCATTCAATCTTTTTTTGAGGCATTGAAAATCTCACTATGTCTTCAATAGTTTCAACTTTGAAGAGCTGTCAACATAGTTGGGTAAGCAATAGAGACATCCGAATAGCAATATGCAACTTTTACAAACTCTAGTTGATATGGAATACATGAGGCAAAGTGATATGCAACACTTTTAATGAAAAAGATCATCTAAATCCACATCCACAACATTGTTATGAGAACATGTATGTGTAATATTAACACAAAGTGCCTTAACTCAACGTCATCCAACCAATTCAACTTCAACAAAAATCCAAAAATATGACTTTAATTATTCAAAAATATTATTTAATGAGAAAATAGTCGTATCCACAATAATTAGAAAGATCTTTTTACCCTGAAAAGTTCTTCTTCAGATGGTAATTAAGCGATCCTCGTGCCCTCTTTCATCAAATTATTTTTTCCTAATAATATGTCTTTTAATCGCAACTTAGGCTCCACATCCATTTCACGTGTAACACATTTAAAAAACTTATTCATACTTGATACAAAACCTTAATTTTTATATTTCTCAAAACATTGCATCATACTTTCAACTTGATTAATAGAAGCACTAAAGCACATAAATTTAAATTGTGTTCTTTTACTTGCTATATTTATTGCATATTAAATATCATACCAAATAACCATACCAAGTAAAAATTAAAAAAAATTCAATTGCACTTATCAAACTTTATGCTTCACTTTTTGACTTGGCATCGTCACAAGATTTAGAGAGCTCAAACAAAGTCAATCTAATTTGTTGGGATTGAAACATGATAGCTTTGACACTTTTTAACCGATTCTCCCAACATGTATTAGACAAAGATTTAGCGGTCATGTTTGGGACAATATCAAGTAAAATTTCCATCTCTCTAAATAAAAACTAAATTAAGTACATATGCGTTGAACAATCACAAAAAATGAAACAACTTTAATACAAGAATGAGTCATATCACTAAGAAAAAGATTAAGACTATGACAAACACATGACATATCTGACGCTCTGGGACTTATTTTAAGCAACCGATTATGAACTCATTGATGTTTTCCTTTCATATTTGAACTACTATCATAATAAGAGCATTCAACAATTCCTTAAGAAGTCCTAAACTAGATGTATCATCTTGACACCTTTAAAAATTCTAAAAAGTACTCTTCCATTTTTATTTTACTAGCAGACTTATTCACACATGGCATTACTAAACTCATTTTCTCTTGATTACTTACGTATGGGGTACAATCAAGAACTACACAATAATATTTAACAACTCCAATAGAAATTAAGAATAACTTTACAACTCCAATGGTTGAAGTTTTAACACTATGGTCCAATATAGAAAATAACTCTTTTTAAACTTTTAACAAGATAACAATTATGAATTTCATGACTTTGAATGTGTATAACACAATCTTGCAGTATCACATTAAATTATGATGTCATTTCAACCAATTATAAAAAATATCTAAATAAAATTTCTCATTATTTCTTAAAAAGGAAAAGAATATCAGAAATTGACCTAAATAGGAGGAAAAACGTGTTGAAATTCCAAAATAGGAGTATCATGTTTTTTATTCCTTGAATAGGAGTAAATTTCTGCCAAGTTTGGCATTAGAAGGCTTTTAAACATGGCATTTTCTTCCAAATTTGGCAGATTACTCCTATTCAAGGAATAAAAAACATGATACTCCTATTTTGGAATTTCAAAACGTTTTTTCTCATATTGTTGTTGGAAATCTTTAACAATGATTTGATTTGTATTTAATCGTACAATTAAATACAAGGTGCTTCCGATCATTATAACCATCGTTTGCTAAAGTATTTTTATTTTATTTAGACTCAAACAACTTGCAAGAAAAACAGAATATCTTATCCACTTGTTTAGAATAAATCAATCATTTTCTATCTTTATTCTTTCCATTATTTATATTTCTAATGTAATAACTACTTCCTCCGTTCTTTTTAGTTGCAACGGTCAACATTTCACATTTGCCAACGCACGTCTTTGACCGTAATTATATCTTAATCTCTATTAGTAAAAAAAAAAAATTTAAAAAACGGATTTTGAAACTTTGTAATGAGATGAATTGAACAATATCTTTTTTAAAAAATAATTTCCATAAAATAATAACGTAAAATTTAGTCAAAGTAGAGCCTGTGAATAGTGTAAAATTCAACATGTTGCGATTAAAAAGAAACGGAGGATAGTATATGCGAAACGTCTGGAGATTTGTATAGCATATAGTTAGGTAAATAATGGTTTCGGAGAAAATATATGGGAAACAATAAAATTCTGCCATATACTTAGGTAAACTATATGGAGATTTGTATATGCGAAACAATGGTTTGATTTATAGTCATACTGGAAGAGATTGAGATGTAATTGTGCTCTTTGGCCACTTTATTGTCCTATTTAGGTAATTAACTCAATATTTTAAGAAAACGAAAAACACAACCTACTCAAATTATCATTAGAAGAACTTACTATATACTATGTATTTTAATAAATCCATCCATATCTCTGAGAATTTATTATCTCCTCTGCTGTATTTTTTTTTTTTTCATTTTTTGCTCCTAACAAATATTTCTTTGGAGGCATTTTGTAAAATATTTTAAGAAAACAAAAGACACAACCTGAAGAATGTGGTAGAACCGTGAATAGAAATCTAAAAATATGTATATGTTAAATCGTTGGAGTCTTATATTACTTAATTCCCTACAAAAAATAAATTTTTTTACAAAAAGGCCCCACAACACCAAATTCTTATAAGAAGAGATTGCTAGATTCTATTCGTAACTCTCCATTTATTTATCGAATTAAATAATAATCCATGTATTAGAACTAGTCTGCCCACTAACCCCCAGTTTGGTTGGGGATTTCGGAGAGGAGGGGAGGGAGGGAGAGGATTGATTTTTTATTTTATTAATTTATCTGAATGTTTTAGTTTTAAACTTCAAATAACTATAAAATTAGTTAAACCATGTATTTTTATATACTATTTTGTCTATACTTTATTTGAATTTTTTAAAATGGAAAAAATATTTTGAATTTAAATATGACTCCTTCCCTTCCCTCCCCTCCGAAATCCCCCAATCATATTGGCCCTAAAAGAAGTAGGCAGTTTTATACTTTTACTTCATTTAAACACTATTCTAATTCATATATTCAATTAACATGTGAATTAACATGTGCTCGGTAGACAACACTAAATGGTTTTGATGTTCTAAAGCTCGATCTATGCAAGCTTCTAAGCCCAAACTCAATATGCAGGTTTATCGATCCTAGCCATCTCAGGACCTGGCCTTCAAGTGATACTACCTTACTGGAAGTCGAGCTTCAATGCATAAAGGATATACGAAGTACTAGAAATGCTTATCAATAGAGAAAGATATTAGATATCACAACTATGAATTTGTGATAGCTTCATACATTGTCTTTCATGTGCTTTCCACGTCTACCTCGACATATTAAACTACTCTTCATCACCTTATGTAGAAAGTGAGAAGATCTATTCTATATATGGGAAAGGTTTTTTATCTAGTACTATAATTCCTCAAACTCAACTAATACTTCGTACTAGTATTACACTATTACTTATGATCTTGCTTCATTATTCACCACGGACCAGGAGAACGTTAGCTCTAGATCAGATGCTCAACATATGACATATCCCTTGTGTACCAATATAAATCCTTGGGTAAGGATTTATAGTCCTCTTGTAATTATCTCTTTTTGTAATAAAATTTGGTAGCTATTGCCTGCTTAATGTTGGGGCATGGGAATGCAGTGTTAGCACTCCTGTCAGACTGCCGGTGCAATTGAAATGTGGTGATTGACAGCTACTCAAGTATAAGAAAATAATGTTACGTTCTCGCTTCCAGTTATAGCTTTTGGCATAGAGGTAAGCGCTTGATCTTGGAAATTGATATCAAAGGAGGTCACAGGTTCGATCCTCGACAATGCAGCGTAGTTATCAGCCTTACAGGGTGGGGTTGCAGGGCCGCGGGATGCGATGCCTGTAATCATACCAGCCTACCGATACAATCAAAATGTGGTGTTTGACTGCTACGCAGGTATAAGGAAATAAAGTTGCGTCTTCGCTACCGGCTAAAACTTTTGGCAATAATGGTAACTGGTAAGCGCTTGGTGATGATACTTACACCACTGATTTTGATGTTTTACCTACTGGATTAAAACAAAATTAAACGCATATGTGTGTGTATTACTTCCATATCCCTAACATTTGGTACAAGAGGATATTGTGCGATTATCTAAAAAAATGAATTTATGTGGTTGATATTGAATTGATCATCAAGTGAGATTAAGGTAAGAACAATTTTGAACCATCAAATATTACCATATTTGGTATAAAACAATTTAACCTTAGTGGGAGCGGATAAATAAGAAAAGATGAGATAATTTTAATTGACGGAGAGAGTGATAATAGAGTTTGGAATGATATGTCATGCAAAAACAGAATTACTAATGTCAATTCCATATACTAAAACTGTTGTCACATGTAATATAATTGCTCTACGCTTATTGTCTATTAAGACTAGCTGCCATGTGATATGATTCTTAAATTGCTAATCCGTCTCCATCACCTTTAAATTAACAAACCAGATTAATTAACATGTAGGGAGGCTAAAGTAGGGAGAAAAACACATATCAAGTACAGTTGTAGTGTGATTCTCGAACTCACATAGTACACCATATATTTTTATATTTGTAAAGTTTAGGAGTAAATTTTAGGAAAAATTGATAGTAATAATCTTAATTATTGGCGGTCCGCTCATAATAATCCCAACTATCGATTATTTTGGACTAATCCCAACTTTAGGGACCTTCCGTCAATAATGGTCCCTATAAATAAATTCATGTAGTTTCTAAAGTGGATGAGAAGAGATATAGCAAGCAATCCCTATAAACAATTCCAACTTTTAATTTTTTACGCTTAAATTCTATTTAAAATTCACTTGTTAGAGGTAATATCTGGTCATGGACCATTATTGGCGGATGGTCCATATAGTTGAGATTATACAAAAATAATCAATAGTTGAGATTATTGTCAGCAGACCGGTAATATTTGAGATTATTATGTTCAATTTTTCCTAAATTTTATACTGATCTACACGTACGATAATATAAAAGTGTGTACAGATCAATTAAGTCACTTATTAGGGTACATATCCTTGGCCCAACGTTCTTCTGCATTAATGACAACGAAATCACTTTGACCACTTTGACCCGATCCAAATCGGAAGTGGACCCCACTCAAAAAATTGCCCCAAATTGCTCATTTAATGCAATTTTAACACATTTTCCCAACATTGTGCTAGTTAAGTATTCGAGCCGAGCTTGTTTATGACGAACTCGAGTCGAGCTTTGACCGAGCGATCCTCGAGCGGCTCACGAGCGGCGTGGCTCATTTACACCCCTAATTACAATAGGTGAGTATATAGAGAGAACCATATATATTGAGATATTTTGAAGTTCTAACTTTATATAGTAAAAATTAACATGCCCCGATACCTTATTTGTCTTCCTCCAAGAGTCTGTTTTGTCCTGCCAGGGAGCACATACTCCCTCCCCCGCCCCGGAAAATTCTTTCCGGTTTGACTTGGATTGAAGTTTAAAAAAGTGGAATAAAAATGGAATAAAGTGGAAATGTATGATTGCGGTTGGGTAAGAAAAAAGTAAATGAATGATAGTCATACAAACCCTTCCAAAAACTAAGTGCGTGGGTGGCTTCTCTAAGATCGTTTTCGGTGGATTTCCGTTCATCTTCCCCTTGGTTGGACAACACTTCGCGAGACAACTCTTTAGGCAGAAGTGAGTCAAACTACGAACTAGGGAGATGCGTAGAAGTCACGACCAGAAGAAGCAAAAAAGAAATGCAAATAGAAAAAAAGAAAGGAAAGGGAAAAAAGAAAAACAATAAATTTACACATGTATGGTCACGTATCGCCACATGTAAATATATTACCTGGTAACCGTTTGGTTACATGATAAAAAGTTAATTTGAACGGTTGTTCATAGTTGGGGTGTTTAGTTGGAAGTTTTTTTAGTTTGAAAACTTAATTGACATTTTCAACATAGTACATGGACTTAATTTGACATTTTTCCCATAAAATTATGGTAGAAGAATATGACTTTTCCCATTTGTTTGGACACTTTTTTTGCTCGAAGATCAGGGGTTGGAAACCCATATTCTTGCTCTTTTTATTCATTCCTTTTCTTTTATCCTCTTTTATTCCTATTCTCCTTTTAAGTTTTATAAGTGATTTTATATAATCCTATCAATTTTTCTCAAATTTGATAGATTAACTACTTCATTACAATATTTGGTTATCATACTTCCTTCTTTTTTAATTGTAAAATACTTTTCAAAAACTTAATTTGTTATACATTAATAAATAAAATGTAATCAAAATAAAAATATGTGAATAGTGCAAAATCACCAACGTTGCAACTAAAAGAGAACGTATGTATTGTAATTTATAAAGTTTTGCAATTACATTTGTACACTAAATAGAAACTGATTTATAGATATAATTAAGCATTCACAATTTACATTAATACTAAATATAAAAGATATATGTCCCTTATCCAACTCATCTATTTTTTAACATATTTTAGAAAATTAAAAATTTATGACTAATTTATTTTTGAAAATTTTCTAGTATGTTTTCATGTTTTTCATCGAACAAATATTTTATTATTTATAACGAATTTCACAAAAAAAATCTTATTGTATTCAACTGTATGTGACATGATTAAGAGAATATATAATGTAAAGTCACCCCCACTCACCATCATTCCTGGATAGGCCACTGATGGTACACCGTTCTAATTCAAAATGGAATTTTTGAACAAGTTTTGAAATAATAACCGATATATGAGTATAACAAAAGGAAGAGATAAAATGTGGTTCTTAATTAAGAGTCTAATACTCTAGGGCAGTAGCATGAACACTGTTACATTAATGTCATTCATTTTTTTCCATTTATTTTAGGCTAAAGGGGTCAAATAGGCATTTGAATTAACTTAAAAAGTGCAAATTACCCCTTATATAGGAGGCTCTTTCGACCATCGCCATTTGAGGCAGTTCCCGGTGGAATTTTTTGATAAATTTTTGAGCATCTTCTAAATTAAGCCTAGTTTACCCATACCAAATTTCAGATAATAATTAAACGGGAAGACAGTAAAACGATTTTCTGAAATGTAATGCGCTGTTTAAATGCGCAATTGACTTCAAAAATTCATTTGACTGACATACCGATTGAATTTGTAGCTGAAATTTGGTATGAGTAAACTAGACTTAATGAAGAAAATGCTAAAAAAAATTCATCAAAAAATTCCACCAGGAACCGCCCCAAATGGCGGCGACCGGACAAAGCCTCCTATATAAGGAGTGATTTGCACTTTTTAAGTTAGTTCGAGGGTCTATTTGACCATTTAACCTTTATTTTATTTCAACAATCAATCCAAAACACCGTTATTTTAAATAATTACTTATATTTGACTAAAACACATATATGAAATTGTGATTTCGAATATATATAGAAATATTATAATGATCACTTTTAGTTATTACGGAGTATAGTTATTGTCAATTTTATAAGATTAACTAATTCAACCGTATGAAAGGGACTCCTAAAGTGCGTAGAAATGCTTTCAAAATTGTATTACACATATTATTGTGTAGTGTGATGCTTGTAGTACACATATTTTCTATACATTTTATGTACATCTCTTAATTGTCTGTATATAAGGGATCTTTTGAACGAATTCTGATCTGTATAATTAAGCAATTAGGAGTGTACATAAAATGTCTTCAGAATGTGTATCCATTTTGCACATTGTGAAACCCAGCCTTGCACATCCCAACAAAACACTACACTATATACAGTTTTGTCCCCTTTAAACTCATGACTCATTGGTTTCATATAGATAAGAAAAATGACTCATTCGGTCACACGTTGCCTCGCACACTATCTTATGTTGGTCCATTTTCGTAAAAGAGAAATAGGTCTCTGTGACTGTTTACTTTTAGACTTTTAATTACAGTATTTTACTATGTATGTGCATATTCAGATAGAGCTTAACGGGCGACTTGATAAAATTCTCTTTTTTTTGCAGGAAATAAAAAATTTATTAGAAAAGGAGAAGGTGAAGTACACAAGAAGGAAAACAAAAGAGGAAAACAAAAACAAAAAAGAAAAACGAAGTGCAAATTAAACATAGCAATAATCCGACCCATACAAAGATTATCACCCAAGAGACTTATTTTCATATCACTTTTAAGGATACTTTTATGAGATATTACCCAAAATGGGACTACAAAAGTTTGAAAATTCCAAAATAGGACTTCCATGTTTTTATTCCCAAAATAGGACTAATTACTGTCATGTTTTGGCAGTACCAGACTTCAAACATGGCAGTATTTTCCAAATTTGGTAGTAATTAGTCCTATTTTGGGAATAAAAACATGACAGTCCTTTTTTGGAATTTTCGAACTTTTTTAGTCCCATTTCGGGAACTTTCCCTACTTTTATTTACACTTATTTTTAATCTCAGACCATACTAGATCAGACTCGATTAAATTAGAAAATTTCAGTTTATGTAAAAACATCTTAAGATCGAGTACTTATCCACTTTTACCGTGCAAATCAAAATGAGCTTTTACTTCACATTTTGTGCTCACTCGTGCGTGTCTCAAAAAACTTCTCAAGGGTCACTCATCCTAAGACTACTCATCAACAAACACACTTAACTTGAATTTCTTAGCAGATGTCTCCCTTAAAAGAAGGTGCACCTTGTTAATAAGAATAGTACTATTAATTTTTTAAACTAATATTAAATATTACAATTACATATTATAGTATATGTGATCATAAAAGAGAAAATTCTTTTAATAGGAGTATAGGACTATAATATATATAGACAAAAGGCACAAATATGACTACCGTTATTTTGATCATAAAATAGAACTCATTCACTCCTAATGGTGGAAGTTCTATACCTTTATTAGGATCAAGTAAACCATACTTAAAGAATAAAACAAAGCCGCTACTAGGATCAAGTGGAACTCGTTCTTATTTGTGTACTTGTAACTTGTCAATGTTTTAGTTAGGGACCGATGCAAACGAGCCGAGTCAAACTCGAACTTGGACATGCTAGAACTCAATAAGGGAATGCAATGGCTCAAACTCGATCGAGGCTAATAAATTTGGGTTGAGCGCTGCTTGAGTTGTGCTCATTCACTTTGATAGTTCAGGATCGAATAACATGCTTGAACTTGAGTTCAAATTTGAACAAAAATAATATAAAATATTTGTAATTTATCATTATCATATCAATTTCATTTGATTCTATCTCCTTCACTAGGGGCTTCTTATTTTACTATCAATTCAGATTTAAAATGAATATATGTGTGTGTGCACGTGCTCAAATGTTCCACGACATTCACCACACTGATTTTGATGGTTTGCCTTCCGGGTTAAAAATATATATATGTGTTTGCGTGTATTCATTTATTTATATATTTATAAATTAATTTATTTACATATTTATTTACTTATTTATTCTATTATCTATTTATTTACTTACTTACTTACTTACTTATTTATTTTTGAAAGGAAATCAACTATATTGATATCATTAGAATCAGTATCGTTACATCAATCTCAAAGTGACCAATACTTGACTACAACCTTCACCTTCCAACTACTACTATTAGCACTACGATTAGACATTAGGGGTGGGTGTGGTCCGGGTCGGTGTGAGTAATTGGTAAATTTTTAAGAACCGTTGGTTCCATTTTACGGATAGGTTCGATCTGAGTATACCAAGTCTCGAAATAGGAACCGGACCTTATCCGCCCCGTTTGAAATGGGCCAGTTCGGTCCGAACCTCATGCTCAGTTTTTTTTGTGAAAAAAAAATATGTCTATGCTAGCAAAGTTTCTAGTAAGGTGTAATATTTTCAAATTAATTATGTATTAATATAACCATAATATAGTAAAAATTAAAAATAAAAATATAAAAACAACATTTTTAATTAGTTAATTAACCAATTGAAAATGTCAATCATCATTCAGAAACTATAAAAATAGAACTATAAAGTTATAAAAAATTAAACTAGTTACTCAACATATTTGTCGATGAAAACAATTTAAAGCTTATTAAATCTCAAAGTATAAAAAAGGGGGAAAAGGGTGAGATAGGCTCTCGAACTTACATAAAAGTTCAAACCGGTAAGGCATTTGGACATCTGGGACGGTTCTGTCCGGCCGTCGCCATTTGGGACGGTTCCCGGTGGAATTTTTTATTGAATTGTTTTGAACATCTTATTCATTAAGTCTAGTTTACACATACCAAATTTCAGCTAAAAATTCAACCGGTAAGGCAGTCAAATGATTTTCTGAAATATACTGCGATGTTTAACTATGCAGTTTTCTTCAAAAATTCATTTGACTACCTTTCTGATTGAAGTTTTAGCTAAAAATTGGTATGAGTAAACTAGACTTAATGAATACGATGTTCAAAAAATTTCATCAAAAAATTCCAGCGGGAACCGCCCCAAATGGCGACGGCCGGACAGAACCTCCTATAAAACAGGTTATTTGAACTTTTTATGTAAGTTCGAGGGCCTATCTGACCCTTTTCCCTAAAAAAATTAAGATAATTTAATGAATATGCACATTTCATCGAGTAAGACTCTTTTTTACAAAAGAATATTAAAAAAATAAAATGTGATGCATTTAGAATAAAGAATTGAGGAAAACATTTAGGACTTTAATTCATATGAACATGGACACTTTTTTAATTGATTGACAAGTTTCTTTAATTAAGTGTCTCTTGTTCATGCCACCCGCATCATTATGTGATGCTCGACTCTGATTCGGGCATCCTTTTGAACACTGTTGGGACGGGCCCTGATTTTAATTTTTTGCAGTCAATGCTCGGTCTGGATCATGCTTGTCCATCTATGTTACTTGTTCGAGTATCTCCCTTGCCAGTGTTTATATTGGAAAGTTCCCGAAATAGGACTAAAACAGTTTTGAAAATTCTAAAATAGGACTGACATGTTTTTTATTTCCAAAATAGGAGTAATTACTGCCAAATTAGGAAAATACTGCCATGTTTGAAGTCTGGTACTGCCAAAACATGACAGTAATTAGGTCTATTTTAGGAATAAAAACATGACAGTCCTATTTTGGGTAATATCTCTGTCTATAATCTTGTCAGCACAAATGGACCAAGGGTATTGGCCGGATCTATCGCCTCTTGGGCTAATACCTAAACACTATCATAATATAAAAAGACTCCTAGTAACTGAAAAATACCCGGAATAAACAAAAAGCGTAATTTAAGAATTGAATTTTGTATTCAAATAAATTTACATGGTTAAAAAAACAAAATTTTTAACAATATAGTTGGATGTACACTTGGTATACCCTTTATTTCAAATAAATTGATACAAATGTAAACACTATTTACAATAAAATAATTTCCTTTGATTCGGCGTTACTTGGGCTTTATTTACCATGTCTTTTCCTAGAGCACTATTTTTAGTTTCAATATATCAAATTTTGCCCTATTCAATGATAGTCAAGTTCAATCGATGATATTTAAAAACACTGAAATATTAAAGTTTTATGGAAATGTGCTTGTTTAAAATAGTATCACAAAAGTATAAATTCAGAAATTTTAATGTTTGTGCACATTCTTGGCCCCTTATCATCAAATTATGTCTCCATTCCTGCTTACCATCAAACAGACAACAAAGAGTTCTTATAGACCTTTAAGGTTACTGTACTTTTCACCACTTCACTAGGCTCATAAGAATCAAAGGATCTTCTTCATCCCTGATTTGACATAGAAAAGATTACCCAAAGTTGAGCGAAACTTTTCACTGAACATATAAGAGTTTGGAGGCAATTACCCTTGATAATAACTAAATTAGACATTCAAACCTACCATGAACACAACAATTCGAGATGTGGGGCCCTTGAGGTTGGGGAGTCAACCTTTTGGACAAAGAGAAACCTCCCCCAAAATAGTATGATTCTAAGTAATGTATACAGATTTTTGTTTTTGAAAAGAATGATGTATATAGATATATTCTATAAAAGAAAATAGGACTAACTAAAAAAAGGACAAAGAGAGTATATATATTACTCCGTATTATATTTATTATTATTATTATTGTTAATGTTATTTTTATTATTGATAATATTATTATTATTGTTGATATTAATATTATTTGTTATTATTGTGGGTAGATTAATGTGGTTGTTGATGTGAGTCGCTCTCACAGTTTGCATAGGATACCTACCTAATTGTGCGGCCGGCCACATGAAACTATGAAAGCTGGTAGAGCAATACACGAATGATATATTCCTAATCTATGTACTCCGTACAGGTGAGTGACTCATGACTATTTATATCATCATGCAATTTGTTGCTAATTTAGATTAGTGCTGTGTTTGTCTTCATTTAGCTAGGAATTGGCACGGGACTCTCTTTCTCGTGAAATGTCTCATCAACTTCTAATAACTGGTTCCGTTTTATTTTTTACTTGTACTAATTTTAACTTATCTTCAAAAATAAAGTATTTACTGTACGACAATTTTAAAGTACGAAGTTGTAAATAAAAAGAATATTTTTAGAAAAAGTCACGAGACCTTTTATTTAGACATTTTTAAAATTTTTGTGAACCGGGGTCTAGGTTGCCCCGTAGATCCGCCCCTGCCCCTTGTCTACATTACCTCTATCATTTTTTAGGCTGGTGAACGTAACTCAACTGGTAGATAAGGGTGACACAAGGGATAAGTCCTTGATTTGGATCCCGACAACTGCAATGAGAAGTTACTTTGTAGAAATGAATATGATCTCTGTAAGTAATTGAGTCAGAGCTCCACTCGCTATCTGTCAATATTTGATTATACTCTAATTTACATTATTCCAAATAATTGTGCGGCCCGTGCTAGGGGTCATCCTTTTTTAACATTGGCTTAAATACGTTTTTAGTCCCTGCAAATATGACACATTTTGGTTTAAGTCCCTGCAAAATATTTTTCTTGTTTTTCATCCCTGCAATATACACTATTTTGCTTTTAGTCCATCTCCAATTCCGAAACTACTCTACTTACAACAAAAATTATTGTTAGTTATATAAATCTAGTAAAAATATGTAGATTTATCCTTTTAAAATTTTCTGAGGCTAATATGAGAGTTAAAATAATTTAAAACTAAGTATTCATATTTTGAAAATATATATTAAAAACTTTCTAAAAAAATAAAATAAAATACTTTTTAAATAACATGACAAAGAATTAGAGGAAATGTATTAATCGGGGTTATTTTGAGGTCAAAACGGAGATTGTTATCACCAATGATTGACTAAAAAGAAAACCAACGTAATTGCAGAGACGAAAAACAAAGAAATAATTTTGCAGGGAAGTAAAACAAAATGTACTATATTTGCAGGGACTAAACACATATTTAAACCTTTAACATTTATATGGTATGATACCTCCTCATGTGGAAAAGTGAAAATTAAAACGACATATGGATGACTTAAAACAGTGATAATATGATAAGGCATTCCATTAAGCATGTTATTCGGTTATTCCAATTAATAAAAGAGATCGCTTCAAGTTAAAAATATTGTGTAATCTAATACTCTTGTGTAAGGATGTGTTAAACTTGAGTTTGACACAATTTCGGACAAAGGGGTATTTACTCTTTGAAACCCTTGTCAACTCTTTAACCGTCTTTGATTGGGAATAAGATTAACCAATCTAATACAATTATACAATTACAATTGTATTGCATGTGCTCGTCATTTAATATAAATTGCTTGTAAAATCATATATAGAAAATAACAAAAGTAAAATAATACTCAGTAGTCCGTAATAGTATTGTGTTGAAATAAAAAAAAAGTAGCAGACAAGTATGAAAAATTGAAGCAGCACGAGAAACAAGATACGTTGCTAAAAATACGTTCCTAATCAAATCATCTAAATTAATCAAACAATTAAAAAAAAAAGTCCGTTCAATCATTTTTCAAACAAGGCCCTAAACATGTAAATAAATCTTACGGAGTACGAAGTATAAAAAATGGATTTATTATTTATACAAAAAAAGGCGCTTAACGAACATTAATGGATCTTGAATTTCGCCGTTGCCTATCTATCTACTTTACGACACAACCCGGCCCCATTAATGATCTTCAATTAATCCATCGCTTTAATCCATTTCCAATGCCCCACTAGGGCATCCACATTCATAGATTATTTTTTAGATCATTTTGATGATGTGGAGAATTTTTTTTGAGATCATGGAGGAGGAGTTGAGATTTTTTTAAAACTGGATATTTTGAGATTATTTCCAACTTCTAGGCATATACTCATAATTATGGTGATGTCTAGCTTTGTAATTCGTGCATGATCATGCTCCTATCCAAAATAAATTAAGATTATGAATGAGGAAAAATTTATTGGTTTGAAGATTATTTGAGATTATTTTATGTGGAGGTGACATGACAATAATAAGCCACGAAAAACCGTAAAGTTGAAGATCATGAATGTGGATGCTCTTAAACATATACTACGTATATACTACATACATAACTCCATAAGACTGGCTGTAACATCAGCAAAATAGAAAGAGAGAATTCCCTAAACAGGAGTAAAAACGTTCTGAAATTCCAAAATAGGAGTATCATGTTTTTTATTCCCTAAATAGGAGTAAATTTCTGCCAAGTTTGGACATTACAAGGCTTTAAACATGGCATTTTCTTCCAAACTTGGCAGATTACTCCTATTCAGGGAATAAAAAACATGATACTCCTATTTTGGAATTTCAAAACGTTTTTACTCCTATATAGGGCAATTTCTGAAATAGAAAACGAAACTACGGGTGGGCGTAACTCAACTGGTAGATAGGGAGTGCCATAAGAGATAACAAATAAATAGCTCAACGAAGCTATAGTAGGGGTGGGCAAACGGGTCTGGAACCGCGGTCCGGTCCGGGTAATGGCGGTTCGGGTCCAAAACGGGCCGGTTCCAATTTTTGTTGCTAGAAAACAGTCCGGGTAGGGTCAGGTAATTTATTTATGACCCGGACCGGTTCCAATATAACAAAATGCCGGGTACCCGCCCTGGCCCGTTATATATACTTTGTAGTAATTTACAACTAATATATGCCTCGTGGTAAAGTTAAATTATTTGTGAAGTTCATTTTTTTTGTGGTGATGAAGTTAATTTTTTTTTCTAGTTTCACTAATTTAACTAGTTTCACTAGTTTAACTACTTTCCTAAGTTTGTAGCAATAGAGAACCTCTTGGGAGTAGGAAAGAATAAGACTACTACAACAATGACAAATTGATAATTATATTCTAGTACAATTACAACTATAATCTTTACTAAAACTATTATTTTAGTAAAATTGTGATAATATTATATTACTAATTTAAGAAACTTCACATTATGTGCTTTTCAGGTATTGGAGTAGCAATGGGACTTATGCTTTTTGTGTCCCGAGAACTGTTAATGCTGACAATGTATTTCAAATTTTCTATATTTCAGTTTTGGAGTATTTTTAAGCTAGTAATGAATATTAATTATAATGTTGTTACTTTCGTGTTGTAATTTGGGACTTTAAGGTAAACTATGTTGTTATTTTGATGTCATTTAGGACTTTTTGAAGGTTTACTATGTTGTTATTATGGACCTTTGAAGTTGTGACTTGGGAACTTAATAGTGGTTATGTTAATGATTTTTGGAACTTCTTTGAATGTTTGAAACGTAAATATATGAATTGAAGCTATCAACTAGGACACGTCACTTGTGTTAAATGTACGTGCACGTTGTTGAGGATGTTGTTAGCTATCAACTAGGACACGTCACTTGTGTTAAATGTACGTGCATGTTGTTGAGTATGTTGTTATTTTGAGATTTACCAATGCCCTATATTATTGATTTTTGAAATTCAGAAGTTGTTACTATTTTTAAGACATACAAACAGGAACCGAAAAACCCGAACCGGATCGACCCGTTTCAAACGGGTCGGGTAAGGTCCGGTTCTTATATTCAAAATTGCAATACCCGGACCAAACCGGCCCGTACGATAGAACCCGCGGTTCCATTTTATTTGGCATTACCCGCCTCAGGCCCTCAACCCGGCCCGCGCCCAGCCCTAAGCTATAGTATATACATGGTCACAAAACACTACAGCTAGCTAGCTACTAACACACTGTTCAGAGAGTAACAAATTAAATCGCAATGCATGAGATTAGTTGAACTGATGATGATTATCTGGTCAGTTGCGTTACTTGCTTAGGCGACTAGCCGTGGAGGAGAAAAATGAGGTGGGCCGCATAAAAAATCATAAAATTTTGATGGAATTTCATACAAATGACTGTAATTTTACATGAAGTATTTTATCCAAATTGGGGTGGATCAGGGCACATGTGACCCCTTAGCTATGCCCGTTTAGATCATCAATTGGAATGTTTTTAATTGGACTGCCATTTTCTAATTCAACCTGATCTAGTATATTTAAGTCTGGTTTGATCTAGTCTGTTATATATCTAACCTATGTGTATTTTACAACTGTCGTTATTTGATCCGGTCTAATCTGTGTAAGCCTAGTCTGGTATGTTCTAGATCACTCTGAAACTGGAACCAGTCCAAACAACAACAACCTTAGCATGCACACATTAATTAGCAATGTCCATTTGATTAATTAAAATGGACCGTAAGCCTTTATTTCAATGGTTGATTAAAGGGAAAACTATCAAATAAAGATATTATGCTAAAAGTGAATTAAACCCCAACTTTTTAAAAAACACTCAGTTGAGTGAATTAAACCCCAACTTTTAAAAAAAAAACCCTATACTTAAAAGTTTAGTCGAACCATTACAACCAATTATTATAACATAAAACTAGTGTAAAGCCCGGGGCAATGCCCCAGTAACGCATCAATTTGATGTGGAGTATCATTTTCATTTTCATTTACCCCAGTGCCGCAAAGGCTCCCACCTACGTTGGGGTAAGGGGGTCGGATGTACGCAGTCTTACCCTTGTACTAAATCACAGAGAGACTGTTTCCGGATGACTCATAGTGAAAATCGCATCCAAAATTGCATGGACTGACTGCTACTTTGTAACAAAGAAGCGCAGACTGTTTAGTGAGCCATTTTGCTTTATTCCATCATATTCTCAAGCCAAAAAATAATGAATCTTTGAATCTTTGGGATGCGATCATACCAGCACTAATGCTCCCATCAGAACTCCGAAGCAAAGCGTGCTTGGGCGAGAGTAGTATGTGGAGTATGAGTAGTTAAAATGAAAAATATTACGTAGTAACAAATATTGTACAGGTGAATTATTCATAGGATCCAAAGTTAATATAATTCCTTTTTACTATTAATTTAATTTAAATTCAAACGAAATGAGAAAATAATTATTGTTGGTGTCCTGATACGATCTGATATGGCCCCGTTGTGGTTTCGTTGGGTTGCGTAGTAGATTTTCCCCGTGAATTGAAATTTCACCTCCATTGCGGCCAGATGCGGTTGCGCTAAAGAATGCAACTACAATATCGCAGCCCCAACACGTATCGTGATCCCGCTTATCCTCATTGTTTCCATGTTGCAATTTTGTTGGGTTTCGTTGGGACGATGAGAGTATATTATTGTTATTCTTGCAATTGTGCATAATTGAAGCTAGAATAATAAAAGTGTTATGTATATTATTTTTACTGTGAAGATTTTGATTGTGTTCATGTTATATGCGTATGGTTATTATGTTTTCATATCATAATGTTTTTACTCACGGTATAAACTGAGTGTATCTAGCTATGCATATAATTGAATTATTGAATTTGAAACATAATTTACAATATAATTTTTATGCACAATCCAATCAATAATTAAACATATTATGTAGGTGTTATAAATTAATTAATTGTTGTAAAATTAATGAGTTAAACAACGATTGTAAAATTAGAAATGTTAATATGCATTAACATTTACATTGGATTACACTTACATTGAAAATGTTTATATTATACTCCCTCCGTCCCACTTTAAAGTTCTCACACGAATTACGATGTTTGACTGATCATAAAATTAATTGATCCCTGTCATTAATAGAATTATTTTTAGTAAATAAAATTTACATATTCAGAAACTACATTAAACCCGCTATAAAACCTGCAAAAAATAATTTAAATTTCATAAACTTTCGATATATAAAGTAAAAGATTAAGAACAATGCACGTTGATCGGAGAATAGTGTACAGGAACCTTTAAATGGGACGCAGGGAGTATTACACTTACATTTGCATCATGTAAGTGTAAATATAAATCATGAGTAGAACTGGAGAGATAGGTAAAAGACTTTTATTATAACTGTTGTACTATTGTAATAATTATTTTTTCTGATTATATGAAGCTGTTTTTAACTGATTTTAATTACTCAACTGGTTATGTTAGTTTGCTATAAAAATATTAAATGTTTTTGTAACATGCAAACTAAACTGATAATTTCAGTTTAATGCCGAATTTATGATTTTTAAATGTAATTAATTGAGTTAAACAACGATTATAAAATTAGAAATGTTAATATGTATTATTCGAAGTCAATAAGAGAGTCACACGTAGCATTTCATAATTCAAATTTACTATATAGAACAATATGCAATAAGAAATCCAGTGTTTTAGACATTTTTTTGAAATATGAACTCAAAAATGTAAAAATTAAATATGAAATTAAATCTTAATTTTCAGATTTCAATCTACTCAAAAACAACGTTTTTGGGCTTTTATTAATAAAATAGTTCTAAGCTTAAAAATCTCCATCAATTGAGTCTTCATATTTTTTATTTTTACATATGCAATATTGGTGTCATATGAAAGATCATAAAAAAATTTGAATTTTGATATATTATTTTTAATGAAAATTGGAGTACAAATAAAAAGTTATAACACTTTAAAAATAAGAGATTTTTTCTCCTCTCTCTTCTCCAAATGAGTTAGCCTAATTAAGGTTAATAGGTTATGATGAACGTGTGGACTTAGGGAGATTTAATTAAAGTTTTAATGTGAGTGATAATAGAATTTTAGTAACCAATGAGAGATTGACACATCATTGGGTTGTAACTCAATTTTACTATATAAAACAATAGATATGTTACACATGACCAAAATTAAATGAAAATTAAAAACATCATCCTTGAACCACCCTCATAATCCTGAATTTCTATAACAATAAAATACTCCGGATGCAAGTATAGAACAAACATCTATCAAAGCACATCAAGAGTCCAATTAAAAACATTCGAATTTCTCAAAACAAGAAAGAGTTTATAAAAAAAAACAGAAAAAAAAAACAGAAAAAAAAAGAAAAAAAGAAAAAGAAAAAGAAAAAGAAAAAAGAAGAAAAAAGAAGAAGAAAAAAAAGAGTTATCAAGTCTACGCAGGGGCGGCTTTGAGGGGAGTAAGGCCAGGCATTTGCCTTGGGCTTTACACCTTAATGGGGCCTCAGAAAAAAATTAATACGAAGTATAATAGGTATATAAAATATCTATTTTAATCGGTTGAGTTTACCTGGTGTATTGGTTGAGTTTACCGGGTAGAGGATCATTTTAGCTATTTTTAATATGATTTTTTCTGTAATTCTTAAATAAAATACATTTTAAATATAATTTTTTCATAAATCAACAGACTTAGTCAATACAACCAATTCAGTTAGAACTTCATAAATTTCAGCAGAATCAGCAGAATCAACCGATTTCAACGTTACCAAACGGGTTTTAGGTGTTTTCCGTCTAGGGTCTCCAGAGTTCTAAAGATGCCTCTGAGTGACTGAGTCTACGTGTGATCAAACAAGAGTTATGTACTTATGTAGTTATGTGTCTCGCTTATGATAGTTGACAAATATTAAAAATAAGTCTGCATTAGTGATGAATATTACATAATAATATATTTGTGCAAAGAAATAACTAGTTTTGAACATCATACCAACTGAATGTCAACGTGAGGCCAGTTTCCAACACCATAACTTCCACGTCGTTGTTCCTTTTTGTAAATCATCATTCATCCATCCCTAGAGAAAATTTGCTAAAGACCTAAACTCCTAAAGTGCCCTTTTAAGTTTTAACAAAGGAAAAGCTTTTCCTCATTTTGGTGTCCAGTGTTTAGAAGAAATTAATAATAATACTCCGTAATAAATTTCTCACTACAGAAAAAATTAATTTCACCATAGTGAGAATCACACTTCAAAAAAGAAGACAGACAATATCATAGAATGCTTCATTGTCAAAGCTAATCAACGGATCATTCATGTCTACATTGTTCACTTCTCGTGCATATAAGATAGTAAATGACTTGGAAAGGCGCGAGTTAATGATTGAAGCAAATATGATGATGAGAACTTCAAAGGAAAGTCTGTTTTTCAGTGCAGAATTTTAGCAATGGCAGTGAGGAAGGACTTGAATAAAGCCAAAAGTGGATTGTTGTCATGTTTGGTGGCTGTCTCTGCTTCTGTCCCTTTCCATGTTTCACTGCTTCAAAAAACATGGAAAAAACAAGTGAGTGGAAGACAAAATAATTGCAGGAAAATAACAAGTCAACCGGGAATAGCAAATCCGGTGCATGCCATAGATAGAGACTTACAGATTGATTCTATCAAGTGGGGGAGGACCATTTTTCACTTTGATAATATCTTCTTCTCTGTTATTTATTGATGAAAGAGACTCCTCCAAACCAAACTTCTCGTTAGATCTGTTGGAAGAACTCCCACTGATGAATGTCTGCAGAAAGAATACAAACTCTCATTTTTTACACTAATTTGTACTATAATACACATTATAGGATTTAGGAGCAACAGCTCAGGTACCATCATGATTCTCACAGCTCTAATGGGCCACCTGGTTAGCCTCCAACGCAGGGGAGTAGCGAGGGAAGGTCATTCCTGGCCCAACCCAACCCCCAGCTTTCGTAAATGTCTGATATATTATGTATGCAAAAAATATTGTAAACTTTTATGAAAAAAACTTTGTACTGGACTATGGGTTTGTCCCAATATTTTGTCCTGCCTAGCCACGGCTCCAAGTTGGACCAGCATGCCTTGAAGGAGTACTGGAGTAGGGGTAGGGGGCAAAGATAGAAATTTTCATATCGGGAACGAATCTCGCATTTTAGAATTTATAAAATTATAGATTACAGCATTTGTGTGTATATGCATACGAAACTACACAAGTATTTGTATATACTAGTATTTGTGCCTATACACACATAATTTTCCGTTTGGGGGGGGAGCTCACTCCAGCCCCTAGTTCCACCCATGCAGGCTGGGCCATCTAGCTCCTAGGTGGAAATAAAATACGTAGTGGAAATAAAATGTGTAGTATCTTTTAGCAGAACTAAAATCTTGTTTTGAGGTTTCATGTTTAAAGAGTTTTCTTTCATCAAGGTACAACTCTCAAGTTTTGGTAACATATAACATACAATTCAAGTAAATCATTTATCCAACATATTTCACAGAACACATTTGTTCTCCGTGATTCTCACAGCTCTAATGGGCAACCTGGTTATCCTCCAAGGCAGGGGCGTAGTGAGGGAAGGGCATTCCTGGCCCAGCCCAACCCCCAGCTTCCGTAAATGTCTGATATATTGTGTATGCAAAAAATTGTAAACGTTTTAGGAAAAAATTCTTTGTACTGGGCTACTAGCCCGTGCCCGTCCCAGTATTTTGTCCTGCCTAGCCACAGCTGCAAGTTGGGCCAGCATGCCTTGGAGGAGTAGGGGTAGGGGGGCAAAGATTGAAATTTTTATGTTGAGAACGAATCTCGCATTTTAGCATTTTATTGAAATATAGATTACAAGCATTTGTGTGTGTGTATATGCATACGTGACTACATAAGTATTTGTATATACTAGTATGTGTCTATTCACATAATTTTTTGTTTGGGGGGAAGCTCAATCCAGCCCCTAGTTCCACCAATGCAGGCATGGGCCATCTAGCTCCTAGGTGGAAATAAAATACGTCGTATCTTTTAGCAGAACTAAATCTTGTTTTGAGGTTTCATGTTTAAAGAGTCTTCTTTCATCAAGGTACAACTCTGAGGTTTTGTAACATACCAATTCAGGTAAATCATTCACCCAACTTATATTCACAGAATGCATTTGTTCATTAAACTAACTAATTTCCGCATGCTTGACTAACACTAGTCTGGAACACATCTTCTGAATATTAAATTAGGTGAATATTAGCTTCTTTTTTTACACATGACTTTATGGAGACAAACATAAGTTTTGAAATGGAACTTTTTTTGGACAGAAATTACAAGTTCTAAAAAGAAAATATTATTAAAAATGGTATTGCCTATGCCCTTGAAATAGTGAAGTATTGTCAACTTTTTACTGGATCAAATACTGTAATATAAACATAATATGAAATCCTTGAAACATTGAACTCATCATTTAAACATTGAAGTAAGAAACAGAAATATGACAAACTTTCTAAAGAAGACAAATGTAATTCAGGGATATGATCAGAAATGATTTGCATTTGACCCCAAATATTGAGTTGAACTCAAACATCAGGAGTTATTAATCAGAAAATTACTAAAAAAGTGGACTATGACTTCAAGTTGTGATGGCTAATAAACAGGAGGATGGTCGTGGATGAATGTTCAAGATTCCTTATGCAAGTTGACTATTATTTCATTTACATTGTTCATTTAGGAAAAACTTAAAAATATTCGTCAACCCTTTTTGGCCCAAAGAGGGGGGCAAGGAAAATGGAGTCACATTTAACACTCCTTTTTACTCCCTCCTGTCATCTAATCCTGTTTATAAGACATCTTAGAATAGGTTTAAATAAGCCTTTTTTGGTGATGTAAACATTTAACTTTTCATTCCACAACTGCTCCTCTTTAAAACTCTTAAACATATTACTCATACATTGCTTAGTAAATTGAATATTATTCTTAAATTTGAATGACTTTATCATTCCTTGGTTTGTGTGAACCATAAAGGACCAGAGGAGGGAATATTTTATTTTATATAAGAGATAATTTGAGTCTGCACCCCATATTATTGTTCAAATCGGACTTTGCACCCCATATTTAAAAGTCTTTGTTTTTGCACCCCCAACCCCATATGAAAACACAAAAATGCCCCTCCATTAACAATTCTGTTGGCCTTCAACATATTCCTGATCAAGGGCATTTTTGTATTTTCATATGTAGTTGGGGTGCAAAAACAAAGTCTTTTAAAAACGGGGTGCACAGTCCAATTTGGACAATAATATGGGGTGCAAACTCAAATTACCCCTTTATATAATTCTATTATGATTAGAAATAAAGAAGTGTATAAGTAATACAATAATAATTTAAATATTCTTTTAAAAATTCGTGAAAACGAAATTAAGAAATAACCGGTCTTGCAAAACTTCCACAATCAAACACACACCACTCCTCAACTTATAATTCTTCAATCCAAATTCTTCCAATGAACCAAGGACTAAACTGCTAAAGAACATTAAGAAGTGATAATATCACATTATCAGTCATCACTTCACTGAAGTATATCCGTATTGACATCACCACAAGGCACAAAATTTTTACAAGGTCTAAAGTCTTAACTATTTCCAGCAACTCAAATCCTAGGTGTAGGCGATGTAGAACAGCAGAACCAAGCTAAAGTAAAATGAGGGAATCTAACTGACATGGACAGAAGAAGCCTATTATTACTATCAGTACTATTGTTACCATTATTATTATTATTATTATTATTATTATTATTATTATTATTATTAGTTTCATTGAGTATTAGGATTAGTTTCCTATTGTTTTTTAGTTGTAGTATCCTATTAGAATATATATTCTATTTTAGTTAATATTCCTAATAGAAGTATTGTAATAGAATTAGGGTTACTTGAATACTAGACCACCATGACTCTTGTGACTAGTATAAATAGAGGTGCTAAATTCATTAATAAGACCATCAAACTTCTAGAGAAACAATTCTTCTTGTATGCTCGGTGGAACCAACAGACAATTCCTTGTCTAGAGCAGGAAGCTGAGTTATTTTTCCAATAACCATACTTTTCTGTCTTCTTCTTTTCATCTCCTGACCATGCTAGTAACGCTATCTTTAAAAAAAAAAAGGATAAACAGAAAAAGCTTAGTGCTTACCTTAGTTTCAGGAGCAGATGAATCCTTTACTTTGAAGTCTGGAGTAGTGACTATGGAAGAATCAGAACTACTTTGCAAAGGTGATACCACTGCTAGTTCTTTTTCCTTTTCCACCACTTCTGCATTCATTTGCAATGTGTGACCACTTGTTTCACTTATTACATTCTCATCCCAGTCATCAAATGTCATTGAAATGGGCCGTAGAGGAAACATTTCAACCACTACATCAGCATTCTTGTGTGTGGGTACTGCTTTTGATTGTTTGAGTTCTCCAGTCTCTCCTACACTTTCCTTCACTGGTGGTGGTGACTCTGTACTTAATGGTTCTACGGATACTTCATCTTTGTAAGACAAATCCACCTTTTGTTCATATTCGGGTCGGAGTCCTGATTTTGATCCTTTGAGTTCTCCAGTGTCTCCTACAATTTCCTTTACTGGTGGTGATGACTCTATACTTGATGGTTCTACAGATGCTTCATCTTTGTCAGACAAATCCACATTTTGTTGATCTTCGGGTCTGGGTCCTGCTTTTAATCCTTTGAGTTCTCCAGTCTCTCCTACACTTTCCTTTGCTGGTGGTGATGACTCTGTACTTGATGGTTCTACAGATACTTCATCTTTGTCAGACAAATCCACATTTTGTTCATCTTCAGGTCTGGGTCCTGCTTTTAATCCTTTAAGTTCTCCAGTCTCTCCTACACTTTCCTTTAGTGGTAATGATGACTCTGTACTTAATGGTTCTACAGATACTTCATCTTTGTCAGAGAATTCCACATTTTGTTCATTTTGGGCTCTGGGTCTTGTTTTTGATCCTTTGAGTTCTCCAGTCTCTCCTACACTTTCCTGTACTGGTGGTGATGACTCTGTACTTGATGGTTCTACAGATACTTCATCCTTGTCAAAGAATTCATCATTTTGTTCATCTTCAGGTCTGTCTAGTCCAATTATGTCACTACTAACAACAACCACTTGTTCAACATCTAACTGGTTATTAGCAGTCCTACTACTATGAAGCTGTCCATTAGAATCTAAAACATTTCCTTTGGTTGTACTGTGGTAGTGAATGTCATCTGGCGATGACAAAGAAGAATAGGGTTCAATTGGAAAGGCTAAGACTGGAATTCCATTGTCCTGCTCTGCAGAGGGCAACATGGCAGGACCTAAAACTCTATTCTCTTGAATGATTTCCCGAACAATTTCCCGTATTATGTAGAAAGAGCCACCAACTTCCTTGTGTGTAAGATTCAGAGAAGGAAACCTCCCATTATTTGATTTCTGAAATCTGCAAACCATATAGCAAAAAAAACAACTTTTTTCAACAAGGGCTCATTCAGATTGAATGGAAACATCAACAACTCATCTGATTCCAAGAAGAAAGAAATAGTTGCTAATCGTCAAGCATTATTAACATAGGGTATAAGTATCTAACTACACTAATATCTCAAGATCGTAGGTTGGGGTATGTGGTATTAGCATACGCACAAGCTACAGTCCATACTAGGTATGTAATCCTGTTTAGCATGTTCACACAAAGGCATTGCACAAAAGATAAGAAATCAAATGAAATGGCAAACGGACCAAGAAACAAGTTTTCTGTATTTGTTCCCTGTTCTTTAAACTTTATAGAAGATTTATCATGTTCTGTTACACAAAGGCCCCCGAGTTTTTTAAAATGTTCTTGTCATTAACAAAAAAATTGGTAAATACACACTTTTGATAAATCAAATGAGCACAGTACTACAAATTCGTAAAGGGAAACTCCCCAGAGAAGGTCTGAATTACTTCTTTATAAAAGTCTCAACCATAGATTTCCTCTCCTCCTTTGAGCGCCTTATCCTTGCTTTCCGTCCTCCAGACTCATTGCAAGCAGCAACTGCAAATGTCTGCCCAGCCCATGCTCCCTTTAATGTGTGCATCTTGTGCAGAATGTTCAAAACATCAGGAATGAATCCTGCAATGAGTTAAATAATCAATTACTCTTTGCAAATATAAGAAATGGTTAAACACAAACACATAAATAGCTATACGCAATATTCGGCAAGAGCTAAAAGTGAAGAACATTACCTGCGGTTGGGAGATTAGAAGGCGCTCAAAGGTCAGCGAGAGAAGTAAGATGAAAACCCTAATCAATGGGTACTGATAAGTGAAGACTGAAGAGTGATAATGGATAGTGAGGAGTAAGCTTTCTGTCCAATTTGTGAGAACCTGCAGAGAGCGGGCACTGGCAGGGTGCCCGGATATCCACCATCACCCGAACAACGTTGTGCACGTTTAAATTTAATTTGGGAAAATGGAAACTAATAATCCAACCTTTTAACGGTCTTCTTTCAATAATCCCACATTTTGATTATTCATGAATAATCCAACCTTTGTACCTCATCTTCATTCATTGGTCCCTGGTCGGTTAATGACCTACTATTCCAAGTTATTTTCTTATCTTTACAAAATATTATCTTTGTGAAAGATGAGATTTATGGTATAATGATTTGAAAAGATAAGAAAATAGCTTGGAATAGCAGGTCATCAACCGGTCAGGGACCAGTGAATGAAGATGAGGTGCAAAGGTTGGATTATTCATGAATAAACAAAAGGTTGGATTATTGTAAGAAGACCGCTAAAAGGTTGGATTATTAGTTTCCATTTTTCCATTTAATTTTGTACATACTTTAAAATCTTTCAAAGAAATGATTTTTATCAGTCAAATTAGATAACTTGAAAAATGTTTGTTTGAAGAAAATTTCATGTAGCGTACAAAAAATCTAACACAAATAAAAAACTATAGTCATTAGTCATAGACTTTTGTTGTCATGCACAGACATTATTTGATTAAGAAATTGTCCAAAATGAGACTAAAACATGGACTAAACTCCTAAATGGGACTTTAGGTTTTTTATTCCCTAAATAGGACTCTAGATTACTCTTTTACCCTTTCAATTATTAAACTCAACTTCACCTGCTCTGTTCTGCAATATCTTCCGCCCCAAGCCCCAGCTCTTGGGATTTCTCCCATAGGCGCCATCAATAGCAGCTCTCCAGATCGAATCTTCCCAGGCCATCAGTGAAATCAATAGTAGCTCTCCAAATCCAAGCCGTTGCAGGTTCCTCCAAAGATTACATGTATCCTCCTCCTCTTCCTCTTCCTCTCCCTCTTCCTCTCCCTCTTCCTCTTCCTCTTCTTTTTCTTCTAATCTTGGCCTCTTCAAATTTCTGATCCTTTGTTCTCTTCTTCTTTGAATCTTTATGGATTTGAATTTTATATATTAATTTGGATTTTTTATTTGAAATATATTGATTCAGCAAAATGTCACTTTTATAATTTGAAAATGTCAAAATTATTGGTTATTTGAAAACACTGCCACATATGTGACAGTATATTTAGCAGGATGATAATATGAAAATGTCACATGTCCATAATAAAATGTCATTCTTATGACATTTTATGGCATTTTTATGGGTTATCTAAGAATGTCATAAGTACTTGTTATTAGAAATGACATGTTTTTTGACAAGTTTTCCCAATGATGTCAGAATTATCATCCTTAAATTGCAATTATTTTTCATCTAAAAAATTCATACTCCCTCTGTCCCTAAATTTACTTTCATTTCGCTTTTCGAGAGTCAACTTAAATCACTCTTAAACTCTTACTTTTTGTATCAAAACTTTATGAAAATTGATTTTTTTTTGCAGGCTTTGTAGCGGGTTTAATGTAGTTTCTGAATATGTAAATTTTATTTACTAAAAATAATCCAAGTTTTCACAAGAATCATTTAACTTTATCGTCGGTCAACCTTCGTAATCCGCAATTGGAACAACATTCAGGGACGGAGGGAGTATTTTTTACCACTGAGACTGTCATGTCTTTATACTCCTTCTGATTAAAAAACAAGTTCCACATTTGACTTCACACATATTAAGAAAAGAAATTTGACTTTACTGTGGAGTGCACTGTTTGGCACTGTTTGGACACTGTTTGACACTGTTTGGAACTGTTTTGATGTAGATAATTTGCCAAATAAGGAAGGGTTTGAAAGTGGAACTTAATTTTGGAATTGCCCGAAAAGGAAAGGTGGAACTTGTTTTTGAATCGGATGGAGTATGAAACTTCCATGATCATGGCATTTTCGAAAATAATATTGCTAAAAATGACAACATATGGCAATCCAGTCAAAAAACATGTCATTAAAATATTGACATCTTGATATAATATAATGACATAAAAGTGACATTTTTTCTAATAACAAGCATTTATGGCATTTTCATAAACAAATCTAATCAAAACCAAAAAAGTAATAAAAATCCAAATCCAAATATTTCCGACCATGACCGTTCGTTGAATTGTTGTTTTTATCTCAAGTTTTCATATCTAAAATAGTATTTTTGATTTATAAACTGAAATAGTAAATGAATTAACAATAAACAAATTTAAAAATGAAGAAATAAGGATCTGGAAGAAGAAGATGAGAAGTAGAGGAGGAAGAAGGAGGAGGAGGAGGAGGAGGAAGAGGAGGAGGAGGAGGAGAAGACCTGGTGTGCTCTATCGGACCAGATTATACGGCAATGTAATCGGCGATGCTAGTCTGCTGTTAAGTACGGGAGCGATAATCATTAATGATATTTTTGTCTAATTAGGTAATTTGTAGTCCTAGTTTTGCAAAATAAACATAGGAGTCCTAGTTTTGCATTTGTTCAAAGTTTTAGTCTTTTTACAGTAATTCTCTCTATTTGACTTAACTCAATTTGTAAATGAATGTGCTAAAAATGTATAGTTTCATAATAAAAATGTGTAAATGAAAGCATGTGAATGTCGTTATTCTATCGTTTAGTGAAAGGTGGAGATGTCGGCTATTTCATATATAATTATTACAGAAAAATACAACACTATTTTGTAGCTCCTTTATAAAAATTATCTAGCTTGTTTAATAAATAGCTATGTGTCTTTTTCCAAAAAAAAAAATAGCTATGTGTGTGATCAAAAACATTAAAAGAGATTCATAAAGCTAAAAGATCTACAAAATACTATCCTCTGTTCTTTTTTAGTTGCAACATGTTGAATTTTACACTATTCATGTACTATATACCTTGACTACATTTTATTTATTAATTTATGAGAATTGTTTTTTATAAAAATATTGTTCAATTTGTCTCATTACAAAATTTTCAAAATCTATTTTTTCAATTTTTTTACTAATAGAGAATAAGAGATATTGACGGTCAAAGGCGTGCGTTGGCAAATGTGCAAAGTTGATTGTTGCAATTAAAAAAGAACGGGGGAAGTATGTTTACTAAACAAGGTCACTGAGACCAGGGGCGGATGTAGTAACAAAGTAGGGGGGCAGCTGCCCCCAATAAGCTCCCCTTAAACCCTTGTATTATGTGATAAATTATTAAAGGCTAAGTATTTGCCCCCAATTAAAAAATAAGGTTGCCCCCTATAACCCTTCCTCCCCAATTGGAAAATATGACTAAGAAGTTGTTCTCTTCAAGTGATCTGAATGTTTCTGATCTGAATTTTTTAAGTTCTGATCTGATCTGATCTGAATTTTTCTGATCTGATCTGATCTGATCTGAATCTTTCTGATCTGATCTGAATGTTCCTGATCTGATCTGAATGTTCCTGATCTGATCTGAATGTTTATGACCTGATCTGAATGTTTCTGATCTGATCTGAATCCTTCTGATCTGATCTGAATCTTTCTGATCTGATCTAATTTGAATATTTCTAAAATTATAATTACAATTATAATTACAATAATTATAAATGTAATTACACATATATAATTTAAATATAATTATAATTATAATCATAATTATAAAAATTATAATTATAATTAGAAACATAATTATAATAGGTATAATTATTATTATACGTATTACACTAGTTATAAATATCGCTATACTTATAATTGTAATTATACTTATAGTTATATTTATTTCTATAATTATAATTTTAATTATAATTATAATATTTATTTCTATAATTTTCATTGTAATTACTCCGTATAATATGATAATAACGAAAACAAAACTAATAACAATAACAACAACTATATTAGTAGTAAGAATTATAATAATCATGATAATAATAAATATCATAATAATAATAATAATAATAATAATAATAATAATCATAGTAATCATAGAAGCTGTTCTGTTCGTCTTAATCTTATTACTTATTGCTTATTCTTATTTTATTCAGATCAGATCAGATCAGATCAGAAAAATTCAGATCAGATCAGATCAGAAAGATTCAGATCACATCAGAATCATTCAGATCAGATCAGAAAGATTTAGATCAGATCAGAAACATTCAGATCAGATCAGGAACATTCAGATCAGATCAGGAACATCCAGATCACATCAGAAAAGTTCAGACATGATTTATCCTTTTTATTATAATAATAATTATAATAATATTTATAATAATTATAATAATTATAATTATTATAATTATTATTATTATTCTTGTTGTTGTAATTGTAATTATTATTATTATTATTATTATTATTATTATTATTATTATTATTATTATTATTATTATTATTATTATTATTATTATTATTATTATTATTATTACTATGATTACTATTATTATTATTATTATTATTATTATTATTATTATTATGATATTTATTATTATCATGATTATTATTATACTTACTACTAATATGGTTGTTGTTGTTATTGTTATTCGTTTTGTTTTCGTTATTATCATATTATACGGAGTAATTACAATTAAAATTATAGAAATAAATATTATAATTATAATTAAAATTATAATTATAGAAATAAATATAACTATAAATATAATTAAAATTATAATTATACCTATATTTATAACTAGTGTAATACGTATAATAATAATTATACCTATTATAATTATGTTTGTAATTATAATTAAAAATTTTATAATTATGATTACAATTATAATTATATTTAAATTATATTTGTGTAATTACATTTATAATTATAGTAATTATAATTGTAATTATAATTTTAGAAATATTCAAATCAGATCAGATAAGAAAGATTCAGATTAGATCAGAAGGATTCAGATCAGATCAGAAACATTCAGATTAGATCAGGAACATTCAGATCAGATCAGGAACATTCAGATCAGATCAGGAACATTCAGATCAGATCAGATCAGATCAGATCAGAAAAATTCAGATCACATCAGATCATAACTTAAAAAATTCAGATCAGAAACATTCAGATCAGGTGAAGAGAACAGCTTCATAGTAGTAGTATTAATAATAATAATAATAATAATAATAATAATAATAATAACAATAATAATAACAATAATAATAATAATAATAATATCAATAATAATAATAATAATAATAATAATAATTATAATATTTACAATAACAACAACAAGAATAATAATAATTATAATTATTATAATTATTATAAATTTTATTATAATTATTATTATAATAAAAAGGATAAATCATGTCTGAACTTTTCTGATCTGATCTGAATGTTCCTGATCTGATCTGAATGTTCCTGATCTGATCTGAATGTTCCTGATCTGATCTGAATGTTTCTGATCTGGTCTGAATCTTTCTGATCTGATCTGAATGATTCCGATCTGATCTGAATCTTTCTGATCTGATCTGATCTGAATTTTTCTGATCTTATCTGAATAAAATAAGAATAAGCAATAAGTAATAAGATTAAGACGAACAGAACAGCTTATAAATGTGAAATAATGATTTCAGGACCCACGCACTAACCCTCATTCATACTATTGTATATAAATACTATTGTATATATAGGTTATTAATTCATTATGGTGGGACTGTGTAATGAGTTAATGGATGAACTAATGAATTTATATCATGTATTCATGTTATTATTATATATTAAAAGTATCAGCCACAATAAGAATTTTTTATTGCTTTCTATTTAAATTTTAAGTTCATTATTTATAGATTCTTTAAGAAAAAATAACATTGCTCTTGCAAAAGTGGTGGACAAAATGTAACCAAGTACGTAACTATTAGTGACTATAATTACATTGTGTTCAAAGTTACATCGTAGTAATTACATGTAAGCTACTACGATGTAAACTTTGAACACAATTATAGTACGGAGTAAGTAATACTCCCTCTGTATGACAATAAGTATCCCACTTTCATTTTTTGGCCGTATTAAAACAAGTGTCTCACTTCCATTTTAGGAAATAAATTCATCTCAAAAGTAGCTATAATACACTTTAATAAAGTAAACAATACTGTTACAGTACGAAAAATCTCATACTTTTTATAAAGTGTATAGTACGAAAAATCTCATACCTATAAATTATCTTAAACTACATGAAAAGTCAACTGGGACACTTATTTTAAATAAAACTTAGAGCCCGTTTGGTAGCACGAAAATCGGCTGTTTTGGCTGATTCTGCTGAAATTTATGAAGTTTTGGCTGAAGTGGCTGCTTTGGCTGTTTCTGCTGATTTAAGTAAAAATTATTTTTAAAATATATTTTATGAATAAAATAAAGAAAAAATTATATGTAAAAATAGCTAAAATTGTCATCTACAGTAACTTCAGCCAATACAGCCAGAAAAGTAACTCTAACCTTACGTTTTCTGCTTATTACACAATTCAGCGCGCGAAAGTAAAAGTTACGTGTTTGGTGAAAAAGTTAGCTGATAAGCCTGATAAGCCAAAAAAAGATGTTACCAAACGGCCTCTTAATGTTTCTCTTCCAAAAGATGAAAACCCGGAGGGCCGGAGAGAACAATTGTGATGTCTTTTATTAAAATTTTGTTACCCTTTTAATAATGCGGACTATAATAGCAACTTATTAATTTTTGTTATTCATAAGTGTTTTAATTACTCGATTTGCCCCAACAAATTTCATTCCTAGATTGGCCACTGACTGAGACTTTTATAGAAAATTTTAAGCACAATAATGACATTTGACAGTATGGTCTAAGAGGTTAGATGTGGGAATGACTTCGAGATCAAGTTTAAACATTTGAAGTCTAGTGAGAATGGATGAAGTGTAAACGTAAACCAACCTTTCTTATGTTTATTAAAATTGATATTATACGGAGAACTAAATAAGGAAAAAATAAAAATTCAGCCAATTTCATACACGCTTTAACAAACTTTCTTTTATTTAATATTGAAATAGAAATATAATTTTGAAGTATAACAATAAAATATACATATTCCGTATTTCATGCTTAACTAAATTACTCTTGTGATTCTTCTTTCTTTAACCTATGTCATTTTTTTTAATTTTATCTAATTAAAGGTTTTGTGTTTTTAAGGCAGCACTTCAAATTTCGAGTTAATTATATATTTTTCAAACACAACATGCAACATTTCATAGAGTATATGAACTCCAACCCCCCGGTGTATCGATTATTGAGTCTAGACAGCGGCCCATGTACACCTGCATCAGATAGCATTTATATTGTTGTATAGTTTGCACATCCATTGTATATATACTCCTTATAAGAAGCAACGTAAACCCTGATCAAACTATTCACTCATTATACGCATTCATCTCCTTCTCCATTTCTTGTTCATCTCTCCTAAATTATACTATCGTACAATATGGGTATCGTTTATCCATCAATGGCACCTTTAATTTAATTTGTCACCTTTTAAAACATTGAGTATATGTTGTTACTATAATATCGAGTCCAAAAACATCGGTTTAAATATTTTCTATTGTTACTATTACACCTTTACCTAAATCCATTATTAAACTTATAATGCATTAAACTTTCAAAAAAAAACTTATCATGCATAAACTTTCAAAAAAAAAAAACTTATCATGCATTAACTTATATTAGAATGAATTGGTTTGGGTAAAATAAATTATCAGTCTTATGTGGATCATGACGGAGTAAGGTGAATAGTGGATACTAAGATTTTTAATTATGCGTAAAGGTGAATACATGGAGAATGTTGTACCCCAAATGCAGTTAGTGGTGTAGCTAATATATATGGAGGGAGGGTGCATCACATCTAGAATCTATCTACAAACTTATAAGAGTGAATGAAGGTAAGACTATTTTGGGTATCAGAAATGTGTTGGTGTAACATCCAAGCTTTATAAGGATGTACTATACGCTTAACACGTTATACTTACTCTACTCCGTTTATCTATTAAACAAACGTCTCCTCACTCCGTTAGTAATCCCACTTACTCTGCTCACGACTTCGAAAGCGGGTGGTTCGCTCCTTCGCTTACACAACCGTCCGCCTTAGCTGACCCAAGCGTTTCTTGCAAGACTTTGTCTCCCTGTAAGTTACTTTTTTTTTCCTTGGTCAATGACGATGGTGACGGTGATGATGGAAAATCGATCTTAACCTTCTGTTCTGTTTAGCTCCTGTGAAGTGCCATTTAAGCGAACTGGGGATTATTCTTTCAACTTTTTGTCTTTACTCATTCCCCTTCTTTCATTTGAACCGTATGATTTCATCATTTGGCAGAAGTTCTTTTCCACTGCTCAAGATACTTCTACGGGTAGGGCTTGTAGCCCTTACAATCTGTTTACTAAGGGCCAGTATGGTTGGAGGATTTCGGAGGGGAGGATTGATTTTTTATTTTATTAATTTATCTGAATTTTTTAGTTTTAAACTTCAAATAACTATATAATTAGTTAAATAATGTATTTTTATATACTATTATCTCTTCACTTTATTTGAATTTTTTTAAATGGAAAAAAATATTTTAAATTTAAATATGACTCATCCCCTTCCCTCCCCTCCGAAATCCCCCAACCATACTGGCCCTAATAGTGTTTCTCCAACTCTGTTTAATTAATATACGCGTGACAGAGTATTGCCAACTAGGTCCGCCTTTCAAAAGATCGATAAAGTATTAGGCTCAAACTCTGTTTGGTATTTCGTTATGTTTTACTACGTATATGTTTAGTTTGATAGCTATGTGTTTGACAAAATGTCCAGAAGACTTACTTTTCAATTCACCGGTTTTTTATATGATATAATTTGCACCTCCTATCCTCATATATTTGCACCTTGTAGCAGGATGTTCGCCTTGGCTGAAAGCAAACAATGTGCTTATTATTTTCAGAACTCACAAACTCAAAGATGGTTTGATATGCGATTTAGAAAACACCACCTCTTAAATGCACAAAACTAAGAATATATTGTAAATGGCTTGAGATAATGAGATCCTCATAGTAGGATGTTCTCCTTCAGTGTATTTAGACTTAGTTTTGTTTACCTTAGCTTGTTTTTTATTTATAATTTTGTTAAAATTGGATTACTTCATACCCGGGAGTACTTCTTTTGTGTTGAATTTGATTTTCACTGCATTTAAACAAGCAAAGATGATGCCTTTTTAATCGTATCATAAACTACATAAAAGACTACAAGCCTTTAAGGATAGAAGCCTTTTTCCAGCTAGCTTAGAGTGGTAAACCAATTTGTGCATTTTTTTTTGCGAATCTCTTTGTGCATCTTAATCATAAACCAAATTAATTCCACTCCAAACCATTTCATTAGTACAAAATACTCCGTACATTTTAAGGAGTTGTGTCCTTCAAAAAAATGCTCAATCACCTAGAGTCTTTTCCCATTAATTGTATTCAAGGTACGCCACTTATATCCGAAAGGAATGTACTATGTTTATATCATTATTCAATAAACAATTTTTGTGATTTGTTTGATTTGAATCGTCACACTTATAAAAATCATTGCTTTGTTCATACATAGTTTTACAGGGATTGTGACTATTGCTTGATGTATGTATTATTACTCATGTTTCCATTTATCGTTTTTTAAAAGTACACGTCTGCACCTCTCAGCATTGTTAATCACACATGATGATCTACTATTTTGTTGCTAACTCCAAAAACTCGACAAAAAGCAAATATCATGTTTTAAAATAAAAGAAACATCCTTCATTTTCATCGGTAGCTCCTTCAAATGAAGCTTCAAGGTCATGTCTTATTTTGCATTACGAAAATAGTGTTTTTTGGTGGAAAAAGAATATATACATATAGTTATATGCTTAGTTTGACATGTTGAATGTGAATGTCTATATAGTTTGAAGCCATAAATGAATAGAACATGTTTAACTTAAGTAGCTTGTATGTCTACACCAGGTGTAATGTTTGGTGTCTTACTTTTTTTTGTTCATAGCAGCCCATCTTCTTAAAATGTTAGTGCTAGCACTAAGGTAATACATAGTATAACAATAACATTACAGATAGTTAGCACTAATAGTTTTGCTTGTAGCCTTCCACAGTTTATTAAGGATGAATGAAATTATTACCAAAATTGTGGCTGGTTTTGCTTACAATTGGCATAAGTACTACTCCGTAATTATTTAGTTTGACAGTGAGAAAAATAAAACATCAGTGTTATCCATGTAATAATTCAATTCCAATTGGTTCTAATTAGTAGCATCAAAATTTAAGTAATGAAAAACTACTATAAAGTATAAAATTTCAAAACACTTGAAGCAAGGTCTAAACATTGGTAGTTGCTTTTTGACTCTATCAAAAATTAGGCTGGAGTCCTCTAATGACTATTTCTTAACAAGTTAGAACTTGCATATGATTAATACCGTCAATCCGACACTAAGAGCCCGTTTGGTAACACGAAAATCGGCTGATATGACTGATTCTGCTGAAATTTATGAAGCTCTGGCTGAACTAGCTGCTGCATTGACTGATTCTGCTGATTTAAGAAAAAATAATTTTTTAAAAAAATTTATTTTATTAATAAAATAAATAAATATTAGGTGGGAGCCTTTGCGGCACTGGGGTAAATGAAAATGAAATGAAATAAAATAAATAAATAATTATATGTAAAAATAGTTAAAATGGCCATGTACAATAACTTCAGCCAACACAACCAGAAAAGTAATTCCAACCTTATTTTTTATGCTTATTACATAATTCAGTGGGCGAAAGTAAAAGTTACGTGTTTGGTGAAAAGTTGTCTGATAAGCCGAAAAACAGTGTTGCCAAACAGACTCTAATTTTTCTTGTGATTTTCTCCATGGAGTGAACTTATAATCTAAATATGAATGACAAAATATGTACAATGTTTGTATGTTTTTGTTCTACGTAAGACAACTTAGAATTATTTGGAAATGAAAATCACTAACATGAAGCCTATGGGAATGGCGCCATCTTTATATAACACCTATTATATTGGCTAGGAGAACTCCCTGGAAAGCATTTGTAATAGGCTAATGGTAGAACAAAAGTTATTAAAGGTGTGCCTGAAGGCATTATAATAAAAAGACAAATGTACGTAGCAAGTTTTCATGCCAATAAGATTCAATTCAATAGATAATAACTCAACATATTTTGTAAAGGTGTTTTTTTAAACAACATTGGGCATCTACACTATCGCGCAACACGCTTATGAAAAGTAGTTGAAAATTATAAATCTCTTGCATCTTCTATTCATAAGAGAGGTTGGAAAATGTTTTAAAGAGAAAGTAGTCCATAAAACATTCACAAAAATGAAAGATAGGAATACATGTTTTAGATTCCTAAATTAGGGGTTATATTTTTTAATTTACGACGGAGTACTATTTTCTTTTCTTTCTTCCAACGTTTCTCCTTCTTCACTATTTCAGTTTCCCTCTTCTTCTCCCCCAACTTCTAATCGTTCCAGCACTTCTCTTTCTCTCCCTTTGGTTCTTCATCAGTCCAACAATGGTGGCGCCATACCAACAAAATGTCTGATACTAAAGATTATATATTACTACGTATATTATTATAGCTTGGTGATGGACTGATGGCAAATTAGGTTGATGATGGTAATATAGCTTGATGATGGCATTATGAGCAAACAACGGATCCATAGTATCATAATGATGATTCTATTACTTCAAACAATTAGGTCGAATGTCAGAATTTTTAATATTAAGGCGTTTTTTACATTCAATCTCACCTTTACTTCTATCAGGTGGCAAAAAATCATTGTCTTATTTTACACAATGTTTTGGTATTTTTTGAGTTATTAGGAATTGTAATAGAATGATGATCTTTTGAATTATAATTGTTTGTAGCTCAAGTGATTGATTAGTTAAAAGTTAAACATTAAGCCGGAATATTTTTCCTAACTGGTGTAAATTAATTACCTAATTAGTCATAATGAATACACATACCCAATGTGATATATTATTCTGATAATGGAGGGCCCTCAGCCATTGCAATAACAGAGCATTAAGTATCCGTTTAGACTAATGTTCAAGAACGCTTTTGAATTCTAAAATTCAATGCAAGCCATTTATGGTTGAAAAAAATTGTGTATTTATATTTGCCTAATCAAATGTAATCCATTGTTCTCATATTGCATAAGGCATTACACCTATCATTATTAAATTTTTGTAACAATTCAGTGTTTTAATTTTTGTTTGAAAATTCTGTGCAAGTCATTTAAGTTTGACTATTATATAAGTATTATTTAAATGTGTTACCTAATAAAATTTCTAATGCATTTTAAATGTTATCATCACTCTTTCATACATTTTTGACACTTGCAATAAATTAGGAACGGACCATACCGGAATTCAGACAAGACCAGCCCGGATCCACCCCTAATTGAATAAGACTTATATATATATGCTAACCATTATAGTACTCCGTACTACATATTTTACTAATTCAGTGGTTAACAATGTGCAGCCTGATACACATTGGTGTCCATGCAAGGAGAGTCTGAGAAGTGTCCCAACATAATGGCGTATAAGGAGAAAACTTTCTCACCATTTTTTGACAAAAGACCACTCCCAAGGCTTAAACTCGTGACCTCTTGTTGACACCAAAATACCACAACCAGTGCGCTAAGACTCCCCGTAAAACATAAAGTATGGTTAATGTTAATTAATTGTACTCGCTTATAAATTTGAAACAATGGCAACAAAACGTTTACTGAATTTGAATCCATACTTTATTGTTCTCCCACGTTTTTCTTCCTTGCAATTGTTGCAAATGCCCTCTTTATCAGTGTGTGTGCTCCAAATGGGGGCTGGGACGGTGTCAAAGTAATTGAAGCAGGCCAAATAAATGAAAAAGATCTCGATATAAAAACTAAAGCCATTATTGCAAATTTGTATTTACATAGCTAAAAGAATACAATATGCAAAATTTCCCATCTGAATTGAGGAAAAAAAGAATCTACTATGTGGAAATGGTGCACTGATACTCCTCAAAAGTTAAAACTCGGGCAATCCTCATTTCGTCTCAAAACTGACTGAGACTTTGCTTCTTAGATTCATTTCCCTAAAGAAAATCTCCTCTGCATATAAATCTTTCTGCAACCGAGTTGGTCGTCCATGTCAAGCCGAGCAAGCATATTGTCAGAGAAAGACTCAGGGATATGTTCAGGAATCATCCTTTAAGCGACTAAGGAATGTACGCCAGTAACATAACATTTCCAGAAACTTTCCCTGATCCTTTCACTGCCACAAACTTGGCTCATGTTAGTATGAGTTACTCTGTATGTTTTATGTGGTTAGAAAAGAATGAAGCCGCTCTATCGGCACCGATGGAGAATATAATAATCGTGAACCAAAAATGAATGTGCCCCAAAGCTTCAGGGCCCATGTGACGTCAAAACTTGCCAAGCTCCAAGGTTTTGTTTAACCTATCATCCGCCAAGAGTCTTTTGTTTATACCCGTATTTCATCCTGTCAAACAGTTTCTCTCTCGTCTTTCTCTTCTTATCCATTTTTAACCTATACCTGTGTTCCCTTTCCCTCTCGTAAACCCCTTGCCAGTACACCTCACCCGTCAAGGGCCACAACCACTTTTGATATGGAGGGTCATTGTCATCAGCAGCCTCTGCCAGGTCTTCGTCCATACTTTTTAACAAAGTCGAGTTGAAATACTTTGCCCACATAACCCCTCTTCTTTTCTCAACAGGGTGGTGTTCTTGCAATAAACCCGATCCAGGATCTACATAAACCATCTTTCTAGCACTATGATATGCCCAAACGTTTACCAACAGTTCCATTGTCTGACAGTAACAGTGATTCTTCTGGTAGGAAGAAACAAACAGCGGCATGAGAAATTCCTTTTTTGGCTTAACATGTCTTTCATCCCGACATACATGTTTTTTGTTTTCAGCTATGTAGAATTATTTTGGCTTGGGAATATGATGGAATAAAGCAAAATGACTGACTAAATTGTCTACGAGTTTTTGTTATGAAGTAACAATCAGTCCATACAATTTTCGACGCGATTTTCATCACGGGTCATCTGGAAATAGTCTATGTGCTTTAGTACAGGGGTGAGGCTGCTTACATTCGACCCCCTCCTACCCCACCGTAGGTGGAAGCCTTTGAGGCACTGGGTAATGTTGTTTTTTGTTTTTGATACGTAGAATTATTTTCTGTTATCCATTTATGTGAATTACACTTTTTTTCTTTACAGTCCCTTTCCTCTCGATCTCTGCATAAAAAAACTAAAGCAGATCACAGAACTCTAGTCGGGCCTTACAACATGTTTTTATAATCTTCATGTTTTCTTTCTGAAGGTCCAGAGAGTCAAAAAATAAAATTTACTTAGGCCAAACTCCCCTAATAGTCACCAATACAGAAAGTAGATGTAACGTAGAATGGCTGAACTGGAATTTTGTAAATTACATTGGTTCTTTATTTCCGAATGGAGGGTTGATGGGGAGGGACTAAAAAGACAAAAACAAATGTCGATGCAAATGATAACATAGGAAAAACTGCAAGGACTTTAAAAAAACGTTTTATTAGCAGAGGGAAAAAAACATTTTTCAACGCCTTGCTTTTTACCCCTTGACCGAAAATTGTTTGTCATGTAAACAATGTAAATATACCTCTATGGTTGATGCTGCCGGTGGACATTCTGACGCATTGCTTGAATTTACATTCACAGCATGGAGGGAATCAACAAAAATCCTATAATTTATATTAAAAAATTAAAAAAGTTCACAGATAATTGAACAGCTTTAAATGTTGGATAATACTAGCTGTAAATTAAGCTTCATATCATTTGACACAAACAAACTAAATACCTGGCGAACATTACAAATTCTAAAAAAGAAGGGGTCGGCATCACCCAGGAATGCAGGGCAGACCAATGACCGCCATCTTCAGGCATGGGCGGAAGAGCTTCCAAGTGGGATGGTAATCCATACATTCTGCGAAATGCATCTTGGAAGGAATTTCTGCACACGCTTTCAATCATGAGTTAAAAGAGGGAGATCAACCCAAATATTGTAGTCAATGTTCATAATTGAAACAGAAAAGCAACGCACACCACACACACATTTTAAAAAGGATGAAAGAAAGTTGAATTAAGATCTGATATTACTTTATCCGAGAGGTCTACATGTAACTAAAGATCCTGTTTGGCAGACTGCTTTTTCGGATTATGAGGAAAGTTTTCACCCAATGCTGAATCAGCTTACCAGGGGAAAAAGTAGTGCATGGTTTAATTTTACGTTAAATTGCTTATATTGATATCTTAAACCTTTTTTAAAATTGTTTTCTTTTACATATTTTTTATCAGTTTTTAGAATTATCAACAGAACCAGCCCAGAGCATAAAATGGGCTCATAATATATTAATATATGAATGCAAAACCTCAAAGAATAAAAGAAGCAACAAAAACGCATCTCTTACCAACTACGACCCATACGCATATTACAAACAATGCTTTTAGCTACAAAAGTAAACATCCACCTGCAGTTTCCTCCATCCAAAATGTCGCACATAGACCAAAAGGTGAGTGCATTGTTCCTTCCTGCAAGCCCATCATCCACATTTAAGTGTGCCCAAAAATATATAACATCTCCTTTAGTGTTTTCATGTATTGTTTCTTCCAAAGCCTGTTCTGCCCTTTTAGTTAAAGAGACCTGGTATACATGTAACAAGTCCACTCATACAAGAAAGTTTGGACAGAAACAAATATGAATGGGATGCACAATCTAATCATACATACCAAATACTAGAGAGTTTAATATTAAGTATGCACTCTATCACAATCCTACAACATGCAGAACTGTTGTAACATTTGGGGTTAAATATGGTAAAATTACCAAATGATCCCTCAGGTTCCTGATAATTACAAAAGCACCCCTTGAAATGTCTAATATTCCGAAATTTACACTGAAAGATGATATAGCACCCCTTGAAATGTCCTGAACACTTTTTCGTAAAATTAATAAAACCGGTCTTAAACACTTATTCTAGCTAATACCATTATATTTTCTATCGCATTTCAGTAAGGTTGCCATTAAAAAAAATGACTGCTCAGGTAGTCAAATCATAGTTTATATAAAACTTCAGGGACAACTCTGTAATTTGACCAAACATCAAGAATAGCAGCTGTACTTGACCTTAAAATCTACAATTAGGCAAGTTAACAAGAATGAGGATGCACCTGCCTCCCAGTGGCTCGCCATGACTGAAATCCAACCCAAGGTCGCTTATGAATTTTATCTATCCCATTTGCAATAGAAAAGATGCCTCCAATCTCGCAAAGGATATTTCTATAATATGTCTCATTCAGCAATGGAAGGAGGCCAACGGCATCTACATCATCAGACTTCAACCTTCGTACTTTCGTCAACTTAGGCACAAATGCACAATACATTTAATCTAAATTAGAATATTGAATGTATAAAGTATAAACCAGGAAAAACAGTAAATGCAGAAATGATTATAACTATGTAGCTAATATGCTCAACAAAATAAAATTGTCTATGATTAAGGGAAATGGTGGGGCTAGGCAGGAGCCAAACCGCCCCTGGCCCACTCTGAATTTCGTCCAACTTTTTCTTTTGATGTTTATGTTTAAGCATCTAAAGTATAGAATTGTGTGCAATTTTAGTTAAAATGATTCCCGGCGCATCTAATATTTTTCCCACTTACTCATTTAAACGTAATACATATATATTTCAAATTCTATTCACTACAAGTTTCTGTGAAAAAAGTAGTTGGAGATAAAACCACACAAGGTTTGTTCTTCAATGCATTTGCTTTTGTAATTTTTTACTATTAGAATTAATATGGATTAATTAATTTCCATTTTCAATATGGTCTACCCCAGTACACTATCCATTCAGGTGTTAGGCATAATCCATTTTTTGGGGGGGATCAACAAAGCATGAATGGATTAAACTAAAAGTAGGTTCAGTTTTTTAAGGTGATCTCACAAGGCTTAATCCACGGTAGAGAGAGCCATGATGTAAAAATGGCCAAGCTCCAGCTCCATTGTAAATCTCATAGATGCACAGAGATTGCCCCGTTCTTTCAAGCTCGGCCTCATCCCTCTCATTTGTTTCAAATCTCAGCTTCTCAGCTTTACGAGCATTGCGATATATAACATCCCACTCATCAATGTCTTTCTCCATTCTATCCTCCATCTACACAAAAATGTAAAAATAGTAAGTTATCACAAAGACTTGGTGGGAAAAAAAAACATAACCAATGAAATGAGCTATCATCATTATTAGCATTTTAATCTAAAAATCTTAAACTAGTTGGGTTCGAAGGCTTTATATTTTATACTTTACTGCTAAGTAGTTGTATAAAGTTACTAACACAGTAACACTAAATTCATGCAAATGTATATATAAACACACACAAGCATATAGTGGCAATGTTTTAAGCTGGATGCACTTCCTGCTGCAACTTTCATAAGGAATAGTAAGATGAAAACTCTAAAAATGTCATCATCATGAGTATTTCCACATGCATGGGAAATATCATCACAAGAAGATAAGTAACCCCAATTTTATAAATAACTTAACCCCTAATCTTAAATTTTTCTTTTGGGGAAATGGGCGGCTTTCACTAGTTTTACTGATTTCAGTATTTTACCTCTTCCTGTTCTAATCTGTCAGCTTCCTCAGAACTCTCTATTTCTGTAAAAATGTCCCAATCCAACTCAGTTGGAAAATCCACTTCTAGAGAATCACTAGCTTCACCGGAAGCATTCTTCAACGAAACAAGATTGCCCAATTGTTCCTCAAGCTCATATACAACACTCAGATTAATGGGATCCTTATCCTCCATATCACCAGTGTTATCTCCCTTTTGAAAATAATACCATTCCCACATGTGCTGCTTAAGCAGAGAAGTATTGCCTGGAAGTACCACGTCAGATGGGAAATTGAAGACATGCTCTATCAGCTTTGCATAGCCTGTAATGCATTCGGCTGCGAACAGGTTCTTTGCTAGCAATCTACTAGAAGATGCGATAGAATAGGCATATTTTGTAAGTTTTCCATCAGAGACCAGAAGTGAGAAAGCCTTCAACAGTGCATCAGAACTATGATGTGGAAATATCATTCCATGAACCCCATCAACAACCTGCAGGTTCAAAAATATTAGAAACTGCCTCAGTCCCAATAATGAATCGTGCTTCAATCACTTGTTTTGTCCCAAAAATGAGACTTTTTATCAGAGGAAGCTATTCCATATAACTTCCCCGGAAAACAAAACCAAAAAAAAACTAAAAATAGGTGTAGATAAGTTAACATAAACCAACAAATAAATACCAAAAAAAGCATGATTCATTATTTGTGAAAGTTGTACCATACTACAATTAAAAAGTTGTACATATTGGTTAAGTGAATATTTGGTAGGCATAAACCCCTACCTTTTATCTTTTCTACTGTTTAAAAAGTCTCTAAAAGCCTCTAGTCATATGTTTAGTACGACAATAATTAAGAGTTTTTTAAAAAATACGGAGTAACATATCTTTTGGAGAAGCTACACAGAGTAGCTTATGAGAGAAAGTATGTAGCTTTTAGGATTAAGTAGTCACAACAGTTCGTTATACCAAACAAAACTAAATCAATCAGCCAACTTTTTATCAAACAGCTACAACCTTTTTCTTTTGAGATCTTTACCATCACTAAAAGCTAACAGTTACTAAAAGTCCCACGGAGTATCTTTTCAGTCCTATATGTGAGTTATTTTAGGACAGGAGATGTAGTATCTACAAAAATATCAGTTTTAAAATATCATTATTAAGAGAGATTATATCCCTCACATATTTATGTATGACAGGGTAATCAGACGCAACAATGGGTATCCCATATGACATGGCGCGTATCAGTGGGGGAGGAAAATTCTGCTCATCTTGGGAAGAAGAATAAAGTACAATGTCAGACATCATTAAGAGACCGTTGACATCGCTATTTATTCCATAGCTGTATAAGGATCCATGATGCAGTCCAAGGCGAGTAGCAACATCCTACAAAAAAGACAGACAAGTAACTTAGATTTATTAGAGAAAACACAAATATATAAAACTAAATTTTGAGCTTTCTTGTTAAACCAACAGTGTGATGACTTGTTAGAAACTGAATATGCATCTTTTAGAAGATCAAGCCCAAAGAAAGTAGCAATGAGTAAGTGAATAGGAACTAGAAATTTGGAAAAGGATACAGAAACTAAATAAGATATTTCATCCAGTAAGTGTCAGGTACACTATGACTTCAGCAAAGCTTAATTAGAGCTTTGAGCTAAGCCACAGTAGACCAGAAATAATCAACAATAGTCGTGATTTTTATAAATAATGTATATTTGAGCATCTGCAATGCACTGTTTCACAATTCACTTTGTATGAGAAAAAGGGGAAAGTTTGCATTGTTTCACATCTTTGTATTATAGATACTTCGTATTTATATTTAGAGTTAGGTAAAAGTTTGGTTAAAATAATATCACATTAAAGTACTTTCTTAGAATGAAATAACCCCCTTCATTCCTTCCAATACCTAACTCCCAAACATGCCTTAAGGGAATTAAGTGTAATTTAATACATCAAGCAATACAAGTCCTATTAAGAGAATACAGAAGAAGACACTTTTAATAAATCATAAATATGTTAGCCTCTTTTGGACTAAATTCTTAAAAAAGAATACATGTGGGAATTTGAAGTTGTTTACCTGCAAAACATAATTATATCCATCAGTAGTGTTCCCAGATAGAAACATGAATTTTAGTTTATCATTCATATTGTTCAATCCTGTGTACTTTATGAGCAAAGGTTCCATCTCTCGCATAGGTAAAACATAATCCCATGATAACTTATTGTAGAGGAATGAACTTCCAACAACCAGAACAAGTATGTCATCATTATCGAAACCATATTCCTCCCTTAGCTGGGATTTGGAATGGGTCCTACTGTAGCTTTCAGCAGCCCAAACATCTTTTGGTGATCCAGGGATGACAAAGAAGTTTCCTGTGTCAAGCACACTATATAGCATCTGGGGAAAAGAATGATATGTAAGCATAAGAAGGATTTATGCAGCTAATGGAAAAAATAAGAATAAGTGTGACATGAAATACAACATAGCTACCGGCAATGAAAAATCTGGAAACACAACAACATCAGCCCTGTGAAAGGCAGCCCTCCAATGGAACATCAGATGCTCCCACCCCATACTCTCATAAATTTGAAGCCTATTTGCTAGTGTGTCTTCATGAACCATCCATATAAGTGGCACTGAGCAAAAGGGCTCCTGCATAAGGCTGCATAAATAAACATAATACTCACAAAACCATAATGATTTAAACAAAGCAACGTGTAAAATTTATCTTAGACAGTAATATATGTAACGATGTAATATGCGTAGATAGTAGATACTGATATCTTCCACATCTTTGTAATCCATGTATTCGCTAGACTCTAAATAATTATACTAGCTATAAACCAAAAAAGGAAAGCACATCTATATCTATACTCCATATGCATTGAAGTGAAGAAACTCTGAACTTGTTTAAAACCCCAAAAGAAGCATTGTGAAGAGCCTTGCCTAAACTTGTGTGTTAGGCAAGTATCAATAACCAACAACAACAACAACATCCAAGCCTTAATCCCAAAAGATTTTGGGGTCGGCTAACATGAATCGATCCATGGTATCCATAACCAAAAAGTCAAAATTTCATCAGCCAACCTAATTAGTACCTTGAAATGGCTCTTTTATCTTCAAGAGAGTCAGCAATGACACCATCAAAACTGAAAATAATGTAAATGTATAATTAGTCTAGAATCCGATTAAAGGCTCTATTTAACCATTGAAGCTGACACATAACAAATTAGAAAAGTAAAAAGGAGCGGAACAGAAACTCAGGAGCATCAAGATAAGCAAAAACAGAGAATACGTACAGTGACCAGTCAATATAGATGAATCTTTCGGCACTTAAAACTGAAACATTTCCTATTATTTCCCACAATGACATTGCATTCCCATCCTCTAAAGCATAAATCTGAAAAAAATTGTGATGCCTAAAGTAAGAATGCAACTAAAAGAAATAATAGAGGACAGTTATTAAATGAGAGCATAAAAGGAATCTACAAATACAAGAGTCGATGCTATTGGAAATGACTTAAAAAGTACAAGTTAGAATTGAATAGTTCAGAAATGTTCAATGGCGCATTATGAGTAAGTTATTAGTATACAAGCAAAAGGTGTTACAAAATCATGATATCAACAAGAATTTCCGAGGAATGCCAACCAGATCATGTTATGGGCTTACAATAGGCACACTGGAGAGAAGTTATTGAAAAAGATGTGTAACTATGTGATTAGTGAGTACAAGGAAATACGTTATAATTAGAGTTAAAGAGACCTGAATGCAGAAATAAATCAGAAACCAAATTGGGTTCCTGGCTTTATCTTATTAGTTTTATCCACAGTCCAGAATTTTACATATATATTACGTAGTATATTACTACCTCCGTCCCGCTAAGATTGTCCCATTTTACTATTTCGGTCCGTCCCACTAAGATTGTCCCATACCTTATTTGGTAAAGTTTGTGTGACTCTAAATCATTCTTTATTTTTACTTTATCAATTCAATATCAACCACATAAACCACTTTTTATAAATTTGCGTGTCACTCCCACTTGTCCCATTGTTAGTGGGACGGAGCCACGGAGGGAGTACTTAACTTGAGGATATCATATTGATCTAGAGGTGTGAGTCATTGTTAAATAAAGAAATAACAAACCTTGTATGTTTTTTTGAAGTATACCATTAGCCTCAGTTAAAAAATATTTTAGAGTCCCTGACATTTTAAGTTAAAATATTGTAGAAGAGTAATGCTATGACCCTACAAAAATCACTACATTACATGTCACTAGGCATTACGGTATAGGGGTGCAGTTTTTATGCAACATATACAAAAACAGTTCCCCTTTCTATTTCCTAGCAGTGACAAATATGGGGCACTTTATATTAGGGATAAAAACAATTGTCATGGTCCAATATGGAATTCTCCATTGAATACATCAGTGTATTTAAGAAAGTAGCAGTTTCAAGAGATTACCTTGATCAGATAACCCAAATCCTTTAAATTCTTCATGACTGTATACAGCATCAAGGATAGGGGATTTTTCTTCAAATTCCCTAAGATCTTACATATAAAAAACAGGGTATTATCAGATTTACAAAGCAGCACTCAAGCCCAAAAAATACAGAAATACAGTTCCTTGAACAACACGGTACAGTGGACTATAGCGCAACCAGACATAGTAAAATGACCAAAATTAAAACAAGAGAGTTACGGAGTGGTATTTTTATCTATATATATGACAGCAAGTCAGCAACAAGGCATTAAATTATTCTGTAACTCACAAGCTTCCTACCCCCTATTCGTTATGCATAAAAACGGTAACGTAATTACCATATATCATTATCATTATTATTTAAAAAGAAGTTACGTGACGAGAATGACACTAATTAATGCGAAGTAATCTAGATAGATATAGATATATAAATATAGACAATACATATCCGCACAGTTGCACTGGTAAAAGATTGAGCACTTACTAGACCGATACGCGGAGGCCGAACTCCTATCCTAGGCAGACTCCGAAGCCGATCAAGACCATTTCCAAACTGAAATTTCTGGGACGGTATAAATACCAGTGAGGTTCCTAACTTCAAATCGTCCCTAACTGGCCACGACCATGGCCTTCTCTCACTCTCTGCACCTTGTCTCAACACTGACATGATCGAGCTCTGGAGCGCCAACGACGCCAACGCAAACATAAAAATAACCAGGAGAGTGCAAAAATAGAACCATGATCTGCCTCTGAAAGAAAAAAAGAGGAGAATTTTCCTAGTCAGGGACCGGTGGTGGTGAGATCGCCCGCCGCCCGCTGACTTCCACTGCCGATCCGCAGCAGCAGCCGATGAAGGCGGTGCTTTGGAGAAGCGCGGGAGGGAGCCACTCGAATTAGGGTTCCTCTTGAAGCGAAAACGGTCGCGGATCGAGTGGAAAGCCTCGGAGTTGATGGCATTATTGTTGCTGGTATCTTCGTCGTCGGAACTCGCCGAGCTGCGGCCCATTTGTGAACCGTTGGTGAGTCGAGTTGGACTCAGCTGTATGGATTCGAAGTCATTCAAGCTCTAATCAACATGAAAATTGAATTGAATCACTGGACTGGAATGCTCCGCTGCGTTCTGTTTCTTCGCTCCACTACTTCACTCGGTTTTGTGCGTGAGACATTGTCTTTTTTATTCATATCCCAAAACAAAGGATTTCTCCGTCAGTGGTTAGGGACAGTGTGGTCCGGTTTCGATTTTTACTTTTCTTTTCTAATAAAACGTAATTGTATTTTATATAGGCCTTACTTGTTTTTTCTTTTAAATCACACTTATGTGTACAAATAATGACTCATTAGTGTAAAAAAAATATGAATATACTTGCAAAATTGAACTTTACTAACCTTTTACTTTCTAATTTTATCGTTTTATCTATCTTTTCACCATTTGTTTTGTATGATCGCATCTTGATTTTCTTAATACTTATGTCAAACTCAAATGCAATTTATGGAGTAGTATATAAAAGAATGATTTATAGTGCGCAAATATCATAAAGATTATGGTTATTGATGAAGTAAATAAACTAGAGCCACAATATTTAATCATAATACAGAATAATACTATCGTATGTTTTTTTTTTGTTTTTTTTCTTTTTTCACATTCTTTATTTTTTTAATTTTTTTTACTCCAGGGGGTCTGAGGGAGGTGGACTGGGGTAATCAGTGCTGAAACTCACTACATTCAATTTCGAACCCTTATGTGCCTAGCAGGTTTCGAACTCGAGACTTCCCACAAGACACGGTAACCTCACAATCAGCTGAGCTAGTTTGCTTGGTTAATAATATTATCTTATGTTGACGGGTGATCATACATATAAATATAATGGAATACTCATTATGCCAACATGCTACAAGAATATTGACATACACACTTTATTTGTGAGTACATTTAGTAGTTATGGTAACACTATTTTCATCAGTTCGATTTTGATAATATGTTAAAATGAAATTCATTTATTTATTACAAAATTTAAAAAAATAATCATATGAATTTAGTTTATATCCATGAATAATTGAAAAAATGACTTCTTAAGATAATTTTTAAAAAGTATAAGTAAAAAAATTTGTGATAGTTTATAAGTAATTGGCTGTTCTATCTCTCTCTAGGGTTGCCGCAAGGCAACGCGTAGCATCAATTTGTCCGCTATCGGCTTAGCCAAGGAGCGGGGTTGGTTTCGGCCGGCCACCTGTTATCATCGGGAATTTGGAGGTCAAACGGAGGGGTTCGGACAGGATGCGAGGGCGATCATCGTGGTTCGTGGTTTCGTCGAGGAAGAGCTGTGAAGCGGCGTTCTGGAGGTTTGTTGGGAGAGGCATAACGCATCATCGTAAGGCTCGGGACCAGGGATGCAGCGCTTTGGCGGCCAGGGGCTCGACTTCTGCTGTTGTTTCTGGTCGAAGGACGGGTGTTGACAAAGCAAAGGTGGTTAAGCTGTGGCGGAGTATGATTTCGATTCAGCAGCAAGGGATGTTAAAGGAGGATATCGTCAAAAGCTAGATTATTGAGGTGGATGAGTGGTGGGCGCGTCTCTCTCTTGAGCTGCCGCCGTGGAATGCAAGCACGTCTAGGGTTTGGAAGAAGATGTGTGAACTTTGTTTTAATTCCGTTTTATTTTGTTTGTGTTTTTCTTTCGAATTGCATGTTGTTTTGGATGTGTTCTTATTTCCTAGCAGAGAGTTTCTAGAATTTAAGTTAGGTGATGAGAAGTCAGGTTTGTCATTCATTGACTCAGTTAAGCCTATTACAGGATCAACGAATATTATTGCTTCGACAGAGGTGATAGATTCTAAGTCTGATTCAAGGGTGGACGACAAACATAAGACTTTTTATCGTTTTGGTTACATCTTTTTCCTTAATTGTATTATCATTTATCAGTCATGTGACGAACGTTATTATGATTTAATATAGTTGTTGGATTTGGTGGTAATTGGCGTTTTAATGGCAGATTGAGATGAATAATAGATCCAATAATTAAGGGAGTATAAAAAGTCCATTATAAGTAATTAAAGAACCAAAACTCATGGCTTTCAACACGGAAGTGAAAACTCCTTTTAAAAATTGCATTCTTTGTGCATGCGGTGATGGTCACCGTTGATTCATTCTAGACTGAAATGTCGGTGGAGTTCATTTGGTCACTTTTGTCCTCTTTCTCTTTTTATGTATCATAATAATTTGGCATAATTAATAATAAAATGGTTAAAACGTAAAATTATTACTCTCTGCCTATCGCTAGGAATTTCTCGCTTTCCTTTTTTAGCAGTCTAAAAAAGAAGTTCTCATTTTCTTAAATAGAGAGTTATCTACATCAAAACAATGTCGAATAGTATAAAACGGTGTCAAAAGTATCAAATAGTGTCGAAACATTGCCAAAACAGTTAAATTTACCCTCTGATAAGTTTATTTCATTAATGTATGTTTAAGTGAAAATGTTACGGGAAGTCGAAACATTGTCAACACATTAATATATGGGAAGTGTAACCGGGAACTTTTAGCGGAGGGTATATTTAAGTGAAAATGTTGTAGAATACTCACATTTTTTCCAAAATAACGTGACACTTACTTGAAACATATTAATCTATACTCGTTTGCAAAGAATCTATACTCTTCTCTTTCGTTAGATTTGCTAATTAATGCTCAACGACGCGAAAGGAACAAAAAAGTAGAACTCTAAGAACATCTGCTAATCGAAATAGGTGGAATTTAAAAGTATCAAAATATGTATAGCCAAAGAATGTATTTTTCCATTGAGATTTTAAGTAATGTTTTTCGATTTAGATTTTAAGTTTTTAACCGACCCAATTTTAAGTTTTTAACCGACCAAAATATACCCAGTTTTTAACCGCGATTCTCTTCTCTCTTTTTTCAAAAGTAACATGGCTTTGCAAACATAATTTCTAGTAAGTTATAAAATTCTCAAATTAATTTCGTATTAATGTAATCATAATACAGTAAAAATTCAAAATAAAAGTACATAGTATAAGGCAACATTTTAAATTAGTTAACAAAACATCGAACCACAAATCTATAAATTAAACAACACACAACCACCATAATTAAAATGTTAATCATCATTCATAAACTAATTAAAAAGATAGCATCATAAATTGATAAGAAATTAAACTAGTCATTATACATATTTGTCTATGAAAACAATTTAAAACTTATTAAATCTTCAAGTATAAGCCAAGTACAGTGTGATCTGATGACATCATTGTGACACTTCCAAGGAGGAGGTCACAGGTTCGAATCACATCCCAGTTCAAGGATGTTGGCCTTAACATAGAATATATACCATAATATGTCGGAAAGAATTGCCCAAAAAAATCTCCAAATATAAGTAAAATTAAGATAATTAAATTAATATGTCACACTTCATTGAGTAAGAGCATTTGTTTACAAAAAATATTAAAGAAAGAAAGTTTGATGCATTTGGAATAGATAAATTGAGAAAAATAATTTAGGAGTTTAATTATACGGACTTGGAAACTACTTTTAATACAATGAGAAGTTTCTTTAATTGGAAGTCTTTTTCTAGATACAAGAACATAAAGAGTTTTTGTGTGTTGTTAATATATTATACTACCGTACTATACAAACATTAAATATAATAGAAATTATTAAAATAATATTTTGAAACGATTCAGTCCGGATACCCGTTTTTCAAATTTTAAGACTCGTTCGATTCCTAAGTTTTTCAGGACCCGCGCCCGCCTCAAACCGTTTGAATTTTCTAAAATTAGGACCGGACTCTAACCCGCCCCGAACCTATATTACCCCACTAGACCCACGGTTCTAGTACCCGCTTGCCCACCTCTAAATAGAGCTGATTTGGGTATTGCAGAACAGACTCTTAGGGTATGTTTGGCACAAGTAGCTGAAAAGATACTTTTATAAGCTTTTTAATAACTGTTAGCTTTTAGTGACTGAAAAGATCTTAAAAAGAAAAGATGGGAGCTGTTTGCTAAAAAGTTGACTGTTTGATTTAGCTCGATTTGGTATACAAGCTGTTAAGACTAATTAATACTAAAAGTCACGGGCTTTTATCAGATGCTACTTCCCGTAGCATCTAAAAAAAGATCTTTTAATTTTTTAAAAGTTCTTAAAAGTTGTTATGCCAAACATACAACTAGAAGCTTTTAGAGACTTTTTAACGGTACAAAAACTAGAAGGTAGGGACTTATGCGTGTCAAACATAACCTTAGTATAATGGGTCTTTTTTGGGTAAAAAAATCATAACTCGCCCTAATTATTTTCAATAAAATTAATTAATTAAAAAAGTGTCGCTGACTACTTACCCAATTTGTTTCTTCCCTGACTAGTGACTACTGACTACTTCTCTTGAATCACTGGAATGCCCCGCGGCGGTTCTGTTTCTTCACTCGGTTTTAATTGAATCACCATAGTATTGACCTCACTTCCCAGTTTTCTTCATCCATTGATTAATTGAACTCCTCTGCGCGTCACCATTGCTTCTCCATCACTCTTTCCACCTCTACGACCGTTTCATTTTGATCTTGAGCTTTCCTGAAGATCCGATCCAAAGCTCCGTTCTTACTTGCATCGACCAGGTTTTCTATTCATTCCACCCGTTTTTTTCCATGTCCTGAGATCTATGAAACAGTTGGAGCGGTATATCTAACTGGCGATTTTTTTACATTTTCAGAAAAAAACTTTTCTTCAATCGGTAACTGATATTTCTCAAAAAAGCGATCCCTTTGTAGCAGGGACTATATTTTTTTTTTGTATGGTTTGATTCTTTGTGGAACATAAACTGTTTTTGTCTTTTGAGTTTTTTCCTAAATCTGCCTATTCTTATTTGTTTGATTTCAGCTGATGTTTGGCCATTAGTGTTTCCAATTTTTTTTGAGGGATTCATTGAGGGGATTTTGACAGGAATAGTTTCACCCGTGTTATATTTGTGTTAGAGCCATAATTTTCACTTTAATATAATGTTGCGTGGTCAAATGGTTAGTTCAGCTATATCTAGAGATGGGAAATCTGGACAGTTATATTGACTAAGGAGACTTAAGATAGTTACTCAACATTAATATAAAATGTCATTTCCATTGCTATATTAAGGAGCAAAGTCTTTATTTAAGATACACTTTTCCATATAACGCATCTCACCTTAAGATGCAATTTTGATTGAAATGACTGGAGTACATTTTCTTGAAGTGTATTTGTACTTCTGTTGTCTCATTACCCAATCTTAACTCCATCTTTGTGTACTATTACAAATATATTGTACTTTTTCTGCATGTCAATCTGTAATTTTACATTTCCTTCCAATGGTTCACAGATGTTAAGCTAAAGCGAAAGCAAACACGTAGCACTAAGGATGAAGGGAGGTTTGAAGGTTTCACAGATCTCTCTCATCCTTATTGGTTTCATATGCATTACTGTTCTGATGTTGGCTTTTGTCAAAAGTCCGTTTCTCTCATCATGGAAACCATCTCAGAATAATATTCTCCATCCATCACCAGGTTCAGAGAACATTTCTTTATTGTTCATTTTTTCTAAACACTATATGTCAATTTCCTCTAGAAAATACAATAGCCTATCAACTGTCCTTAAGATCAATGCAGCATATATCTACGATATTTTGATGAAAAGAAGAAAGAATTGTGAGGTGGACAATAATAATAAGGCTCCCCTTCGTTTGAGGATACCTAACAGTTTCTTCTCCTATAATATTCTACTACTTTAGTTTAAGAAAGCTTAAAAGTGATCTTTACTACGCCCCACCTTTTTACCCCTCCTTAATAATTTAGCTTTTGTTTTGAGAAAAGCGAGAAGGGATGTTGTGAGTTTCGTTAAGGAAGGGGATTGGCAGAGCAATAGAGTCCTTCAAACACCTTGTATCTTACTCCCCAATTTGGATATAGATTATTATTGTTATGCATACAAATTGCTACTTCTTACATACAACAAAAATACATATTTATACTATGTAATACTTTTATATCTTTTCTAAAATAATACTTCCTAGTTCCTCCCTCATACTTTCATTAAGGTTACTGTGACAATTAAGTGCATAATTGTTTTCTTTTTCTTTTCTCTCCATGGAATTCTTGATGTTCCCTACTGAATGACTAATTCTTCATTCAGTGGTAGATCCGACACCAAAATTTGGAGCAAATTTTAGAAAAGGAAATACTTCAGTACAACCAGATGAAGTTGTAAGCTCTGTATCACTAGAAAGTTCTATCGACAAAAACACTTCCTCACAGAGAAAGAACACAGAAGAGCTCATTACTCAAATTGCTGAGGAAGAAGGTAAGACTTTTAAAGCATGGGGGAATTTGTTCCCTTGTCTCCATAATTGGTTACGTTTCATTACATATTATTATGGACTACCAAGCTACCTTAGTGACTTCTTATACAAAACATGTGCGTCTAAAATAACTTGATGAATACTTTTCGCATTTTTGGCCTTATTAAACAGCCGTGAAGAAATTATGAAGAAAACCATGCAGGAGAACTAGAAGAAAGAAAATGTAGAGGAAATATAAAAGATAGCATAAACATCAATGAATTTATTTTCGGTACTTTGTTTAAAATCGCACACACTTTCGATGAACCAAATATATTCTTTGTAATTATGTTTTGTGATTTGCAGATAGTATTGTTAGAAACACAGACACCAAAGGAGCAGATAAAACAGAAGTTTCAGGAGGAAAAAGTAATTCAAATGCAGAAAAAGACTTCAATGCTTCATTGCATTCTGTAACCATAGAGAATCACTCCCAAGAGCAACCTAAAGAAAATTTGACAACTCATTCAGAAAAGAGAGGTTTCACTTATTTTAATAATATTAGTAATTAAAGATACCCTTTAATCTCTAATTTAGTCAACTAATTGTAGAGAAACTTATTGTTCAGTTCTCGATTAATATTTCCTATTTCTTTCCTCAAAATTGCAGATTGTAATTTTGCCAAAGGTAAATGGATCAAGGATGATAGCCGCCCTTTATATTCTGGGAATGCCTGTAAGCAGTGGTTGTCATCTATGTGGGCTTGCCGCTTGACACAACGCACAGATTTTGAATACGAAAAATTACGTTGGAAGCCTAATGATTGCAATATGGAAGAGTTCACAGGCCCTAATTTCTTTAAAAGGTGAAGTTTTGTTTTTGTGTTCACTGTTAATCCTCTCTAGTTACAATGGATTAAGGATATGTTTGGATCGAGAAGTGCCGGTGAAATGAAAAAATTGCTTAGAAAAGTTATTTTCTTGTGTTGATTTTTACTTTGGGAAACACAAAGAAAATGAAATTTGGTTAATGTTTTTAATATTTTTTACATATGTTTAGATTTCTCGGCTTTCACATAATTGAATAAACTACTCCCTCCGTCCCGTTGGGATGTTCCCGCTTTCCTTTTTTGGATGTCCCAAAAAAAAATTCCTATTTCCCTAAATGGAAAGTTATCCTACATCAAAACAGTGTCAAAGAGTGCAAAACAGTGTCAAACAGTGCCAAACAATGTCCAAACAGTGTCAAAACAGTAAAATTTACCCCTAATAAGTTTATTTCCTTAATATGTGTGTAGCTCAAACCGGGAACATCCCAACGGGACGGAGGGAGTATATAAAATTAGTTTGCTAGATATCAATAACAAATTATTTGAGTTTGTCGAACGAATCCCCTCACCCCCCTCTCACACACCACTTTTTCTTTCCTTCAAACTTTTCCCTACATTTTCTTTTCTTAGTATTTTTCAAACAGACCCGAATTGAGATTTTCTTTAAACTTGATGGTTTTGCTTGTTCCAGGATGGAGAACAAGACATTGGCTTTCATAGGGGATTCCTTAGGCAGGCAGCAATTCCAATCATTAATGTGCATGATAACTGGCGGTGAAGAGAGACCAGATGTCCTTAACGTAGGCCACGAGTACGGACTCGTAAAGGCCCGTGGCGCAGTACGGCCTGACGGATGGGCCTACCGGTTTCCAAGCACTAACACCACCATTCTTTACTACTGGTCCGCAAGTCTCTGTGACTTAACACCCATCAACTCATCTGACCCAGCCACCCATTACGCCATGCACCTGGACCGTCCGCCCGCATTCTTGGCCCAATTTATTCCTAAATTTCATGTTCTCGTCCTGAACACAGGACACCATTGGAATAGAGGAAAGCTGAATGCCAACCGGTGGGTCATGTACGTGGGTGGGATCCCCAACACGAACAGGAAGATAGCAGACATTGCTGGGGCCAAGAATTTCACTATTTACAGCATCGTCAAGTGGGTGAACTCGCAGATGGGTAAATACCCAGATCTGAAAGCATTTTACCGGTCAATTTCGCCTAGACATTTCTTCAATGGGGATTGGGATACTGGGGGTACGTGTGACAATACCACCCCACGCTCTTCTGAGTTGGAGGTTTTACAAGATGAATCTGCTGATTCTTCTGCCGAAGGAGCTGTCAGAGGGACTCAGGTCAAACTTTTGGACATTACGGCTGTTTCCCAGCTGAGAGACGAAGGGCATATATCACGATACAGTGTGAAGGCGACATCTGGGGTGCAGGATTGCTTGCACTGGTGTTTGCCTGGCGTTCCTGATACATGGAATGAGTTACTTTTTGCTCAAATCTAAGGGACAGAAAATGCTGTTGAAGAACTATTCAGATTTTGGGTATATTAAAGATGATCCATTGCCATCTGGTGGAATATGGGTTGTGTGTATATGAAAGGGTAGATTAGTCTTTTTCCAGCAATAAGGACAATAGTGTTACTGTATTCAAGGCGTTTTTCATTGTACATTTTTTTCCAGATCAATTTATTCTTGTCCAGTGATGAAGAGTTGCAAATGATTACTTCTAGCTGAAGACCACGATCCTATTTGGACTCCAATCAATAACAAGAAAAAATATGTTTCGTTTTTGGACAATTTTATCCCTAAAAAGTAATTCAAGTTTATCAAACGGGGCTATTCATTTTGTAATGAAGTGACATGTGACTATGTGAGTATGTGACAGATTTAGTAGTTCAATTAAAAATGAGTTTTAAAGCCAACAGGTGATAGCATGATTTTCAAGCATGACTTGCGTTTGTTTTATAAATCCCACCTACACTTGCTACCCCCTCATTGACCCTGACTATAACGGCAAACATTTACAGAGCACTGCTGATAACAGGTGACGACCCAAGTGGGCCGGGTCTGAGTTAGTTATATGGTCGGTGACGCAAAAAAAGTCCTAGAACCGAGTATGAACTTGAGCAGAATTCTCAAATCTACACTACCATGTGAAATTGTTCTGATCATCAATTACATAGAGAAAAAGTGGTCAAGATGTGCAATTGTGATACAAGTCAGGTTATCTGCGGAAAATAAGAAAGAGATGACGAGAGCATGTATGGCCACACCTAGCAGAATAAAGAGTAAGGAAGAAGAGAATCGTTCTGTTATTATTCATCCTTTCAAAATTTACAGGCTGAGCTTATATAAGCTGGTCAAAGTAGTTCAAAGTCAACAACTCCAACTGACTTTCTAACTAACTCGATACAAGCTATATTAGTATCTAATTACAAAGTAACAATTAACAAAGTTTAATGAGCTGGCATCAATGATCTGAGTTGTATCAATACTCCCTCCCAATCCTTGACTTGTCCTCAAGTCATACTACAGTAAAACGCTGGATATAAAAAGTCTGAATAGAGTCGGACCATTCCCATGTAGCATTCTCAGCACTTTGACCTTTCCATTGAATCAGGAACTTAACCCTGGCTGCATTCCCATGTTTGACCAATCTTCTTTCTAAAATAGCTATGGGTTCCACTTTAGTTTCTTTGGGTAATCCCTGTAACCACTCAGGTATATGTAGTTTTGCTGGCAACTCCCCTCTGAATTCTTTCAAATGTGAAACATGAAATGTATGATGGATTTTGACTTCAGCTGGTAATATCAATTGATAAGTCACTTTTCCCACTTTTTTGCCAACTTGAAAAGGACCATAAAACTTAGGTGACAATTTATCATTGGTCCTTTGTTCTACTGAACTTTGTCTATAAGATTGGAGTCCCAGTTCAAAATGTCTCTGAGATCTATGTTTATCAGCCTGGACTTTCATTCTATTCTGTGCTTTCAACAACTGAGATTTAAGTACTTGAATCATAGCCTCTCTCTCCTGCATAGATCTATCAACTGTTTCCACATTAGTTTCTCCAGCCATGTAGGGCAAATGCAGAGGTGGTGGCTGGCTATACACTGCTTCATAAGGGGTCATTTTGATAGAGGGGTGGAAAGATGTGTTGTACCACCACTCAGCCAGTGGTATCCATTTACACCACTCATTAGGTTTCTCACTGCACATGCATCTCAAATAAGTTTCAAGACATCTATTCACCACCTCTTTTTGACCATCTGTCTGAGGATGAAAAGAAGTAGATAACAGTAAGTCCACACCTTGCACACTGAAAAGAGCAGTCCAAAATTGGCTGAGGAATATGAATCCTCTATCACTTACAATGGTTCTTGGCCACCCATGTAACTTAAATACATTGTCAAGATAAGCTTGTGCCACTTCAGGTGCTGAGAAGGGGTGTTTTAGTGTCATAAAATGAGCATATTTACTCATTCAGTTCTATCCACTACCACCAGAATTACATCTTTTCCACAAGATTTAGGCAAACCTTCTATAAAATTCATTGACACATCAATCCATACTTCCTTGGGAATAGGTAGAGGTTGCAGCTTGCCTGGGTATGCTGCATTGTCATATTTGCAAGCTTGACACACTCTAAAAGCTCTTATAAAAGCTTGAACAAACTTGTTGAGTCCTTTCCAATAGAATAGTTGACGTATTTTCTGAATAGTAACATCCCTACTAGAATGACCACCTGTAGCTGAACTGTGAGCCCATTGCAGAATTTTATGTTTAATCACATCCAATAAATCTGAATTGATAGATGATATGGCTAAACATAGTAATTCTGCTCCTGTGACTCTAGAAAGTGCATCTGCTACTTTGTTTTCTATCCCACTCTTAAACTGAATCTCATATCTGAAGCCCATCAGCTTAGATAGCCAGAATTGCTGAAAGGGTGTAGAAATTTTTTGTTCTAATAACCATTTCAAGCTCTTCTAATCAGTTTTAATCACAAATGTTTGGCCAAATAAATATTGCTCCCATTTTTTGACTGCAAATACCAGTGCCAGCAACTCCTTTTCATATACAGACAATTTCTGCCATTTAATACCCAATGACTTGCTTATAAATGCCAAAGGATGCCCTTCCTGCATAAGGACTGCTCCTATCCCATTAGTGGAGGCATCAGTCTCTACTACAAACTTTTTTTCAAAGTTAGGCAAAGCTAACACTGGAGCGGATGTTAATGCCTTTTTCAATTCTCCCAGGGCATACGTAGCTTCATCAGTCCACTGAAATGATCCCTTTTTTAACAATTCAGTAAGTGACTTGGCAATTATGGCATAGTTTCTTATGGATTTCCTGTAATACCCAGCTAATCCCAGAAAACTTCTAAGTTGTTTGAGGGAAGTTGGGATAGGCCATTTCCAGATAGATTCAATCTTTCTAGGATCTGTTCCCAAAAGCACACTTACTCAGTTTGGCAAATGATTGATGATGTTTCAGCACTTCAAATACTTGCTGCAGATGAACTTTGTGTTGTCCCAGATCAGTACTGTAAACCAAAATATCATAAAAAATATCAATACAAATTTTCTCAGGAAATCTCTGAATAAATGATTCATAAAAGCCTGAAAGGTTGTAAGTGCATTAGTTAGCCCAAAAGGCATGACTAAGAAAGAGATAACGAGAGCATGTATGGCCACACCTAGCAGAATAAAGAGTAAGGAAGAAGAGAATCGTTCTGTTATTATTCATCCTCTCAAAATGTACAGGCTGAGCTTATATAAGCTCGTCAAAGTAGTTCAAAGTCAACAACTCCAACTGACTTTCTAACTTAATTACTAGATACAAGCATTATTAGTATCTAATTACAAAGTAACAATTAACAAAGTTTAATGAGCTGACATCAATGATCTGAGCTGTATCAAATTGATCTCATGAGTCAGTCACAGACTCATGCCTATTTATAATAAAACTACGTAGTAAACACTAACCGCTCATAACACTTTGAAGTTGGTTTCTTTAATTATAATTATTTCTATAATTATAATTGTAACTATAATTATAATTACTCTGTATAATAATAAAAATAAATAATAATAATAATAATATGGAGTAATAATAATAATATTAATATTAATAATAATATTAATAATAATAATAATAATAATAATAATTCTTACTTTATCAATTCAATATCAATCACATAAATCACTTTTTATAGATTTGTGTGTCACTCCGTCTTGTTTCATTCTTAATGAGAGGGAGTAATACATAAGTGTTTTGCTTTAAAAAAAAACTGGCCAAACGGACCGAAATCAATTGAAACTAATCTACAATTCTCAGTTTTCTCACATTTTAAATGAATCGACCAAACTAATATTGCTGAGTCGCTTACTTAAAGCCGATTTTAATTAAAAAAAATTCTGATTCTACTAAAATTATTACTAAGCTAGAAGTGAGGGTGATTGAATATTCTGAATTATGAAAAAACTATATACTCCCCCTCGTCCCAATTTGATAGTCTTGTTGCGATTTACGATGCTTGATCGACGATAGAGCAAATCGATCCTTGTCATTGTTGTCGACACTCAAATCATTTGTAGTAAATAAAATTTACACATTTAGAAACTACATAAAAAATTTTATAAAGTCGCACAAAAAAATCAAATTTAATAAAAGTTGAATATATAAAGTAAAATATTAAGATTAATCTATATTGATTAAGTGAATAGAAAATGAGACTATCAAATTGGGACCGGAGGTAGTATAGAATGTATTTTTATTACGAAGTAATCAAAATTGAAGAAAAACTAAACTTGTCCTACAGTCAAATACAATTGGAAAAGTAAATTTTCAATTCACTATACTGATTTTGATTATAACTAAATTTAGTGTAAAACTAAAAATTACGAAGTATGTATTTTTGTATACAAAAATATTACAAACAATTATAAGTGGATTGTTAGTGCTTTAGGTTGTTGGGAACTGATTCTACTTCTGCTAATTCTTCTTCTTTATTAAAAGCAGAAACAGAATCAGAATCAGAATCAGTTTTTCAGAAGTGGTCTCCCTCAACTTCTAAAAAACTACTTTAGGTTTATGTTGGATAATTGATACCCATATTGTATAAACAGGAGAAATTGAACAAGAATCAAAAGGAGTAGTGGAGAAGAAGAAGAAAATGTGTAGGATGAAATAATATTGGTTATTGTTTACAAGCCTCCCATAAGGAGTATATATAAGGAAAATCCGGGTCTGGGCCTCTAATATAGGCCTGACAGACCCGGTTACATGAATGGACTGATAGTATAAAAAGCTAATCTAGAACATTTGAATAATAATGTACAATAAAATGAATCCGCTAAATGTGTGTGGCCGCTGTTCAGGTCCAGTAGTCGTCAAACCGGGGGGTCGGAGTCCATATACTCCATCAGATTAATTTGGGGCACTCGAAAGTAGTTATACACGTTCATTTAAACACTCTGGTATCTGTTTCTGCTCCCTAAAAGAATAGAAGGAGATCCAAACGCCATACTAACCAAACACCATAATAAAGCTGTGTTTGCGGGAGCTTAAAAAAGTACTTTTTGACTTTTAGCTTAAAATAAGTTGAAATTCTTGTCAAAAAAATTAAGTTGAAATTAGTGTTTTCAAACTCCTTTTACTTGAAAAAAAAGCACTTTAAAGTCAAAAGCTGGAAGTTGGTATATGGGTGCTTCTTGGTAATCGCTAGCTTTGATTCGTCCGCCATCGGCCATTGCCGAGGAGCGGGACTGGTTTTTCCAGCCAATTGTTGGTCGACGAGTTAGGGTTTCATTTCTTCCGCTTTTGTCATCGATGAAGTGCGGCCATTGGTCGATTTCGGTCATGCAAGCAGGCACGGGATCAGAGATGCAGTGCTTTGGCGGCCATGTCTCGACTTCTGCTGTTGTTTTTGGTCGAAGGTCGAGTGTTGACAAAAAAAGGTAGATAAGCTGTGTGGCGGAGTATAGTTTCGATTCAGCAGCAAGGGATGTCAAAGGAAGATACCATCAATCAATACAAAAACATGACCATTGAGGCGGATGAGGGGCGGATGCGTCCCCCTCCTGAGCCGCCGCCATGGAGTGAAAGCAAGTCTAGGGTTTGGAAGAAGATGGATGAACTCTGTTTTAATTCCGTTTTATTCTGTTTGTGTTTTTCTTTCGAATTTTATGCTGTTTTGGACGTGTTATTATTTCCTAGCAGATAGATTCTAGAATTTAAGTTAGATAATGAGAAGTCTGGTTTGCCAGTCATTGGCTCAGTTATGCCCATTACAAGATCAACGAATATTATTACTTCTAAAGAGGTGATATATTCTAAGTCCGGTTCGAGGGCGGACGACAGACATAAGGCTTTTTATCACTTTGTTTACTTCTTTTTCTTTGATTGTATTATCAGTCATGTGACGAACGTTATTTTGATTTAATATATTTGTTGGGTTAGTTTCTTGGTATATTTGTAAATAAGTTAAACTCCAGCAGTTGTTATAATGGCATATCTATCCGTCCAAAATCCAAAATGCCCTTCTTCGGCACCCTCCCATGATTCATCTCTGCTTCGCTGCACGTCTTGTACCTGCTTAGCTCCAATTTGAAACGCAGGTGGCAGATAAGAAATAGGCACCCTCCTCCATGCTTAGCTCTCATGCTTCCGGATTCATATGAAAATCTTATTCTTCATCTTCCATCAAATATACTCCGTATATACGAAGTATGATTTGAGTATCCATCGAACACAAATCGGTTATTACGAGGCTAATTGCAAGCTTCAATCATCGTCTCTTATGATCTTATCTGGAATTGATTATGAGGCTATTAGAGCATCACCATTCATAATCTATAAAAATAAATATTTTCTAGCATTCTTACCTTTTAAATATTGTTACATAATTAATTTTTAAATAATTTCAAAATCCGTTTATGCCTCCCAACCATCATCTTCAACTAATCCGCTTTTTTCTCGATCCTGCATTAACATATTATACATGTTTTTCAAATAATCTTAAGATAATCCAGATACATATTTTGATGTCGGATTATCTAGCAAATAATGTCATTAAATAATCTATGTCACTCAATGATAATTCTGTAAAAAAACTGCCATGTCACTAAATTAATCTCTTAATAATCCTAGCAATGAGGATGCCCTTATGAGGCTAATTGCAAATTTCGAGCATCGTCTCTGTATCCCACCAAATTGCTATTCGAAGGTTAAATTTGTACTTTAACAAAACTAGTAAACTCACCCGTGCGATGCACGGATTGAAAATTTTTCTTTCGAATTTATGCGTGCTTAGTGATTCAAATCACACTATCAATTGATGACATCATCTATCTTCCTGTAATATTGATATACATCAAAACATTAAACGAAACACACTTGTAATATTATGGTCAAAATGAGAGTACTAAGCATTACTTAAAAGATCAAAAACATCCAACAAATATGTTGAAACCATAACATTGTAAATATGCATTTAATGTAAACTTAAACATTGTTGAACACTTCTTTGAATACAATATTCTGAGTCTTGTCAGTGGTTCCTTCATCTTCATCAACAATTAGAATTTTCAAACCACAACGATTGGTAACCCTTGATACTGCAACACACAACTGTTCGTGGGAAAATAACGATTATTTCAACAACAACCCAACACGGGGCAAAGATTGTCTTTGATGAATTAAACGTCAAAGGCCTTCAAATCGCTAAGAATATGAAAAGACCTTCAAATCGTAATAATATGATGGATTAGCCGTGTTCTGAAGGCGCATATTTTTTGTCAAACAAAGGATTGTGCATTCTGACCACATATATGATGAATTAATCGTCACATAGACTACATCCTGTCTACTCCCATGAGGTATCATCGGCAACACCTGCCGAAAATCAAAGGTTTATATAAATTAATTGACGGTAAACTATTTATAATGACTAAGTAATAAGGTGACTATATAAATTTATACGATTTGCATTTTTTAGACGAATTGTCTCTCTAAATAGGTAAAATAAGGAAGTAAAATATGTGAAAGTGTGTTATGGCATTCTTGAATTATACTTGAATCTAAATTTGTGGGGAAATGTTCAAATATGTGTTTCTACTATTTCTTATACCCAAGTATGGTCTGATCTAGTTTGTTTAAGTTTGATTTGGTTTGAGATTGAAATAAGTCTAAGTATAAACATCTCAAGTAATATGGTGACAATGCATTTATACGAATTGCATTTTTTACACGAATTGCCCGGGTGAATTGGCAATTCAGGGGGTGCAAATATGTGAAAGTGTGTTATGGCATTATTAGACAATATTGAAATATGATAATTCTTCAATCGGGCCTTAACCGGCTTTATTCAATCCTAGACCGAACCCGAGCTAACGAAAGCTGACTCGAACTAAATGTAAAGGAATTTTTTTCGATCTCTGATTTTCATAACCGATTTCTTATGAATATTTTTTGATATCATCGAAAAACCAACAGAGACCGGACAGGTCCCACCCTTAATGCCATCATCCAGAAACCGGACCAATAATGAGATTATGTGAATAATTACTGATTGAGGTCAATTGCAATTAGGAATTTTTAAATTTAGGACTCGAAAGATAAATGAATTATCAATTGTATAACAATTGTAAAAGAAAATAAATTGACATGACACACGCAGGGGTGGATGAATATCACTTCACTTTTGAGGGGTGAACTTAACTGCTCATAATAATGCGGAGTATGACGAATACATTTCACGAATGTTCTACGAAGTGATTCGTATATCCCAACTCATATGAATTTATTTACATTTGTACATCTCCTATTCTCATCACAACTCACTCCAAGAAGATGAGGCCCTTCACCCTAACCTACCAAAATCGACAGATGATTGTTATCAGAAAAGAAAAAAGATCTATTTTAATGATGATGAACCTTCATGTGAACTATATCCATTCTTATCATACCTCAGGTAACAGATCTTAAATACGTACCCTAGACAGGTTGGTTTTTGTGTAATTGATATTTAATTATGTGTCCTGTAATTCAATTGCATGCACCAATTATAAAAGCACTGGTGTATTATTTAGGATTTGTATTTCATAGTTGAAAGTCTCTTAAAATATTCAGGCTTCTACTGCTAAAAAGGTGAAGCCCCTCATTAATCTTATTAGCAGTACTCCATACTCAAACGTGTTGCTTATTTTTAGCTAGTACACTTTCATCAAATTCAAAATTTGATATCGTGGTTTGAGAATTGAGATTCTATGTTTTAAAAAACATATTACTTCTTGATGCCACACACAACTCTCACATTGACCTTATATTTAAAAATTTAGACACTTGATTTAGAATATTAACATTAGACACTTACCCACCATTTAGAATATTAGCATTATAGGATATAGTAACATAAACAAAGGGAGTGCTTACCTGAGAAACATAGAGAAAGAAATCACATCCCATTCATGAATCATACACCACATACCCACCATTGTTAGAAAGAAATGTTCCGTATTACCTTCTTTTGCTATTTCAACTTGATATGTGAGTGTGGTGTGAGAATTGTCATACAGGAGTGTAGCTTTTATAGCTGGGATTAAGATACATGAAATCTCATTTACTGTTCTCACCTCTTTTTTTAACCAATAGGAACTCACCCATTTTTATTTGAGCCATGTGCACTAACTCTATTTTGGTAAATAGTGCACACCTCCTTTTTTAACCAATAGGAACACATAAGAATTCCCTAAGCACAATTTTTTTCCCCAACAGTGTCCACCTCTTTTTTTTAACCAATTGGAAGAGACTCAGTTTCAATTGAACCCTGTGCACCACCTCTTTTCTTGTCAACAGTAACTACCTCTTTTTCCAACCAATAAGAACACACTCAATTTCATAAGAATGTCATGCGCACCAACTAATATCTTTACACAATATTTTTTTTTGTATTTTTTTCACAAAAATAAAAAATAAAATTTTGATGTTGACATTTTTTGGAGGGAGTACTATTCACAAATTTCTTTTGCTTTTATATTAGAATAGATAATACATCAAAAATCATTTTTTATCAAACACTCCAACTTTTAACTTCTTAACATAATCACTTATGTTCTCAAACACTACCAACTTTTACTATTAAGAAGGTGTTTGGAACTGATTCTGCTTCTGCTTCTTTTTTAAAGCAGAAGTAGAATCAGAATCAGTTTTCAGAAGCTGGTCACCCCCAGTTTCTAAAAAAACTGATTTAATTTTAGGAGTAAATTAGAGCACCAGAATCACTTCTGCACTTTCACCCAAATACTCCAGCTTTTGTTTCTGCTCCCTGAAGGAGCAGAAACAGTTTTAAGAATCAGATCCAAACACCCCTAAATACTTTCTTCAAAATCACTTTAAAAATTTATTTTTTTTGAAGTAGAAGCCATCACAAACCGTTAATGATTCTAGGTGGAGAGCAACTGAGCAATGAAACCTTCATGATGCGAATTTCATTTTTTGGAGAATAGTTTGTAGTTATTGTCCTATTCATCATGCACGTGGTACGAGGTTGAAGGGGACCCCTAACGCAGAAACACCTTACACACAATCTCTCTCAATTTAGGGCAGGGGCGACCGCCCTTGTACTAAAACTAAAAACCATTATGTATATACGGAGTATAATACTTTCACAAATTATTCATATATTTTTAATTATTCGATATAAATACAAGTGTTTGTCCACTTCATTTTAATTTTTAAATTTTAAAAATTGATTTTATACTTTTAAATAACAATTCATTCAAGTTGAAATGTTTAATTATTAATATAGCTTAGTTTAGTTTAACGTACTTAATTTAAGAACGTATAAATTATTTGTATCAAGTTTAAATGGATTCATATATAAAACCTATGTGATATTACCTCGTTCTTAAATAATTGCAACATTAGAAATTTCACGATATTCATGTGTTTTACTTCGACTATTTTTTTTATCTATGAATATAATAAAAATTTATATTTTTAAGAAATATAACTGAATTCTTCTCACTTTAGATTTTCAAAATGTGGTTTTTCTGATTATTTTTCAATTAGAGAGTTAGATATATTGATGATGATGTGTGTTACGCTTCTCCAAAAAAAAGTTGTGTGTTACGTTGGTAATGTGCAGAGGAAGTAGTATTAAAGTTCGATGTTTAATTAAAATGACTTGGACGACTAGTTGAAGCCAAGTGGTCGAATGACATCAACTCCGATATGATACTAGATAAGTTCAAGAGAAAACGGCTAAATAAGATGTCATATTATTAGTGATTTTGCATCATACCCTTGAACCGGAAAACTTACAAAATACTTCTCAGATTTAAGCATTCAAATTCTTTTTTACTCCGTATCTGTTAGTGTCAGTAATTTCTTATGAGAGAGTTATCCTTCTTATTACTTGTATTTAGGGTCATTTGTAGTTCTTTATTTCAAATGGCTACGTAAAAAATTCTCAAATGGCTACGTAAAAATTTCCAACTTTGTTTAATTAATCATCCATGCCAATTTCCAAATCTCTGCCATTCTGTGTGACTTCTCTTTATCCAAAACAAGCATGAGGGTTCATTAATTAAAGATGTAGTTGCATGACAAAACCATATGGAGTCTACGTTTTATTAATCCGACGGCTATTATATGTACTGTACTGCGTGCAGAAGAATGAGCGTTCATATGGAAAAACATGTGAAAATGAGAAAGAGCATATGCTGCTTCCTAGCTATATACGTACATACGATAATATACGACTCATAATGGTTTCATTTTATATATTTCTTCAAATTAAAAATTAAAGGGAAGATGACACACATGAAAAGACAAGAGAAAATCGGCGAACGAGCTGGGGATATATGCATTTTGGAAGTCGTACCAGCTTCCACCTTATATTAATCGAATAAAAAATCACCCATTTATCAAGAACCTCTTACATTTGGTAAAACTGAAATTGTTTGAATCAAATTGAAATTTATGAAGTTCTCGCTGAACCGGCTGTATTGACTGATTATGCTGATTTATGAAAAATAATATTTAAAATATATTTTATTAATAAAAAAAGTATATATATGAAAAAATAGTTAAAGTGGTCATTTACAATAACTTAAGTCAAGACAACGAGAAAAGTAACTCCAATATTACCTTTTCTTATTATTACACAATTCAACGCGTGAAATCAAAATTACGTGTTTGGTTAAAAAGTTGGTTGATAAGTCTGATAAACCGAAAATTAGATCGACCAAAAATATCGTGTTAGTCAACCTTAAAATCTTCAAATTGCAATTCAATTTGGGACAGAGGAATACATTCTCACATTTTATTTGCTATATATATGTACGCATATCCCACATCTTCTCTGCTCACAAACTCACATATTTCATCAGTTTTGTGGGTTTAATTAATTAAACACATTTTCCATCTATTCTGAAGTTCTGCCCATCATCAGCTCCACTACTACCACCTATGAAGGTAATGCATCTTCAATTCTTCATCTGATAAATGATGCCAATTTTTCTCAAATCTTATAAACTCAATTATCTCTCTTTGATATTTCAATTTGACATAGCCATTTTTTCTTAAGAGTAAATGTGATGTTTACCATATATGATATGTTCCCCAACCAGATCTTTAATTGGATACATGGAAAGATCCATGGGAAGCAACCCATCATCACCACCAGTACCAGCAAATCATATCCTAACACAACGGCATGTAAGATTATATTACTTCACCAGTGGATCCATCAACTCTTTTTTTGAGTCTTTGTCTAGCTAGTCTTTTTAATCACTATATCATTTATGTGAATTTTGTAAATTTTGCTTTTTTGTTAGAGTAATTTAACAATGAGTATTTTTGTATCACTTTCAGATCATAAACAACTCTTTATAAAAGTATATAATCATCAAAGTTCGACATTATAGATCAGAAAAGTGAAAGATGACTAATCCTTAAGAAACATGGAGCGTATTATTAAAGATTGATCTTTCTTAGTAGAATTTCACCTCTCAATATACTACCCATTATATTGTCCCATTATGTTAGTTCTACATTTCCTTTCAAGTGTTCAAAATGTTTGTACCAAACACATTATCAGCAATAAATTTAGAGGGTGTTTGGAACTGATTCTTAAGAAAAATGGATCGTTTTATTCTAGATTGATCTTTCTTAGTAGAATTTCACCTCTCAATATACTACCCATTATATTGTCCCATTTTGTTAGTTCTACATTTACTTTTAAGTGTTCAAAATGTTTGTGCCAAACACATTATTAGACTCAATTTTTAGAAGGTGGTTTCCCCAGCTTTTAAAAAACTGCTTCTAGTAGTAATTTGGAGCACCTGAAAGTACTTCTGTACTTTCACCCAAATACTTCCTCTGCTTTTGCTCCCTGAATGAACACAAACAGTTTTAAGAAACATATCCAAACACCCCTTTAAATGTGATTAAGACTAAAAAGATCATATATTTATCCCAACAAGCTACCATCATGAAACTAAGTGTTACTAGTAGTCTAGTACTACCTCCGTCCTGAAAAAGTTCGTCATATTGACTTTTGTTTATTAATAATGTCAAACTTTGGACAATGATTTAATTATTATGTTTATATATGATTTCTAAACGTTATACTTCTGAAAATGTTTTGAATAAGAAACATTTGGATATAATTTTCATATTCTAAATAATGTTTTTTTAAAAAAATATCATTTGTCAAAATGGATTGCCATTGACTAAGAAAAGTCAATATGACGAACATTTTCGTGACGGATGGAGTAATAGTTAATTAATATCAAACAACTAATAAGGAATTGTAGTGTCTATCCTATATTCTTTAACAAAATTATAACAGTGGTTTTAGTGAACCTTATATATATTATAGTAACTCTCACTTAATTCATAGTAACTTTAGTCACATTCTAGTCAATAAATTCTAAGTATTTCAATAACATAAAAAAAAATAACTCCGAAATTAAAGATTATGTGCACGAATAAAAGTATTTTAATTTTAGGTGACAACTCCGGTACCCTTTTAAAAATTGGGGTATCGTACCTACCATGCATTTGATTGGTTCAAATCATTCTATTCCTTTTAATTTAGATTTAATTAATTCAACTGCATCATTCCTATTGGTCCATGTGGACAAATGTATGGTACCTTAAGGGTACCATAGAATCTACCTTAATTTTATTGTATGTTATGAATAAGGATGTTTTTACTTGAATTGGACTGTAATTTGTCCCATACCAGATCAGACCAGACCAATCTAGACCAGACCAGACCAGGATAGTTATAAAAATACAAAGAAACCAGACCTTACCAGATCAGACCAGACCAGACAGGCCAGTTCAGACCAGATCAGACCAGACCAAACCAGACCACCAAATTACAGTCCAAGTAAAAACATCCTAAAACCCATTCAATGATCAAATAGTTGTGTTTGAAGAATTCCATATTTTTTGTCAAATTATACAGTATATTTATCCAGCTATATTTCTTTCGTGATTTTCCCTAGATAACGCGCCAAAAGAAGAATTCAGCGACTGGCCTAATGGAATATTACTAACCATTGGCACGTTCGGGAGCAATAAGCAGAATCATACTAGTAATAATCATCTCATCAAAGATCCAGAAGCTTCTTCTCCCGCCGCCGGCTGTGATAAAGTACATCAACAAGAACCGCCGCTTACGGCTGAAGAAGTCGGAGAGCTTCATAAAGAGCTGAAACTACTCATGCATAAACATTCCGTCAGGGCAAATACTGATAACCGCGGCGGCGATGAGCTGGAACAGTTTTTTGATTGTCTGGACGATGACGTGGAAGGCGATGGAATCATCCGTGACATCATTTCATCCGACGGCCAGGATTGTTCTGCCTTCCGCAGGTTGTTTGGGAATGCTCTCCTGACAGAGACTACTGCTATTAGCAGAAAGTCACTGTCTTTTTTCTTCAAGAAGGCCATTCTCTGCCGTGGCGGATTCGCCTCTCCTCACATTCCCCGTCCTCCTCTTCTTCCCGACGATGCAAGATCGGAGAAGTCGAGAATGGACAAGGTTCGTTCCACATTCCCACATTCCCGATAGAAAGGGCGATAGTGTACAAAAATATGATAAGCACTTACTTGCCCCTTCCTGTCCGCCTATGTAGCACGGAAACTCTCATGAAAGATACGTTTCTTTTTTGAAAACAAGCGTTTTTTGATCAAAAGTTGACGTTTCTCATTCCCTCATGATTTTCGCGTTTCCGTGCAACATAGGTGTCTGCCACTGCACACCGGCCAAGTATAAAAATACAAAAACTATGATTTGACTAACACTTTTAATAATAATTCTGGTGTGTAGATTCTGAGGTCTATATTGCAGAAAAAGATATACCCACAGGGAGCTGCAATGCCGAGGACATCCCAAAAGATGTACAAGCTGGAGGATAACAGCTTATATTCATGTGGGAAATCTGACAGTGAAGTAGAAGACAGTGAAGAAGATGATGATGTGGATGAAGGAGTGAGGAAGGGAGGTGGTGAAGCGAGCACCAAATGGGTTAAAACGGATTCTGATTGTAAGTTTTCTAATTATTACTCCGTAGAATAAAAGGGTTAAATCAGAATTAGGGTAGTCGTAAAATACACTAATATTAAATCTTAACCAGACTTAAATAGACAAACCACATATAAGAGCAAAACTGAAATTTTAATTTAAGAAAAATAAAATTCTAAAAAATATTATTAAAATTAATAGATGAAATTGAACTTTTGCATTATTCATATTCTATTTTGACAACATTTTATTCATTAATATCATACTAAATAAAAAATATATTAAATTTTCTCAATATAAATTTTGAAAATATATTTCTTATTAAAATTCTAGTGGTAGCTGATTAGAGTTTGATAGTGGTCAAAGTTAAAGTGTGATTGTTAATTAATAAAGAAAAAATACACACAATCATTATTTAAATGAAGAACAAGCTACTTGTATATAAATTTGTAGTCTTGTAGACATACAATAATTGGATGACCATGCATCTCATGTTTTAATATTAATTCATTCCCCAATATAATATAGGACCTAGGTATGTGACATATAAATATGCTACCATATATACAATTAATATATCCTTTTATACGAATTGAAGTACGGAGTACGGGTGTATTTGATTTCATTAAATTTACTGTTTTTTTTTCTAATTATTCATTACTACATATATACGGAGTAGAATTTATAAGCTGCATATTGAATATAAATTGTTATGAACATTATTGTGCTACTAATATGGACATTTACAAAATAACGAGTATTTTGTATATTTCTAAAAAACCATTAACACCAAATAACAACCGAAATTCATATCGTTGCAGTCATTGTTCTGGAGTTGTGAGATTTTCCTCTTCCATAATTGGGCAACGTCGGGAGATCCCAAGGTAAAGAAGCTCATTCAACGTGTTCATGGTTGTACTAAAAAAGACTGTACTTTCTAGTTTCGACTATTCATATACTCCGTATTAAACTTGAATTAAAACCCATAAAGTCATCCGTTTTGGAATATACACTACAAAAAAAATATACGATTGACAATGATTTTTAGCAGGGATTCCCCAAAATTGACAAGGATGTATCACATTTGTGTTAAAAACATTTTGACACAAGTTATTTAATACGAAATTATCGATCAATCCGTACCAAATCCGTGTCAATCTCGTATTTTTTTTGTAGTGAAATATTACACGTTATTAATTATTTAAAAGAATGAAACGCTAATTTCACAATACTATTTTACCTCACATGTTTGGAATCGGTTTTAACTATAATATTCAATACTTATATTTTTTTATTCAATGTCACCCTTAATTAACTTCAAAACAATACTCTTATTTTTCAAATTGTCACAATAAATCTAAAATATGCGTTTTTTTAAATATTTTTCACATCGATTAGCAAATTATCTGAACCTTCTTTTCTAATTGTTCACATCGATCCTTTTCACTATAAACTAATCGTTTTTAGATTTCATTCCATTAATCTTTTGGTTTTAAAAGATTAATGGAATTTTACACATATACGGAGTATTAAATATTCTTCTGTAACATAATACGGAGTAGTACTTTGTTATGTGAAATTTGGTAGGTAGTTATGTGTTCGAGTGGAATATAATACACAGATTGAAGGTGGCTGGTGAGGAGGACATGATGATGGATTAGTTGCAACTTGCAATTCTTGCAAACATAACCGACGACATGATACAACATTGTTCTGATCGAACTCTGACACTACTTTGAGATGACTTTTTGCCATGGCTGATCTCATTATTGTATACTACTAGCATATTGCTCTAATTTAGTTGTTTCAATTTCTCCTTCAAATTATTCAATATTGTTGCTTTTTGGAAATAACACCACACTTGTGTCAACCAAGATACACATTGTTGTACACACACTTACACACTCGTGTATGTCAAGTCTTTTGTATGTATACAAACACAACTTATTTCACAGACACTTCAAATGCGTTGTTTCTGTATACAGACAAAAAAACACTTCACAGACACGAGTGTGTAAGTGTGTACAAAAAATGTGTAACAATAGTTTTTTCCTAAAGCGACCCAAAATAAGACTCCACCACACAAAATTAATTAGGGCCAAGGCCGGAAAACCCAAAAATTGAGTCAAAACAAATTGAAGTGAACCAAATTACCTAACTAAATTGAACTGCAAAAAACGAAACCAAATATAAAAAACAAGACCGATTGTTTAGTTCAATTTTGGTTTTGTCTCTTCAAAACCAATTCAATTTTAGTTCAATTTTGGTTTTGTCTCTTCAATAAAATGGCCCGGCCGGTTCGGGCCATTTTATTTTTTATTTTTATTTTTTTGTTTGGGCTGGGTTTAGAACTTTAGATGGGCTGGGTGTTTCCGATGGGTTTGGGGATGGGGGGATGGGGGGTAGGGGATGAAATAATCAAAAAAAGCAAAATAAATAAATAATAAATAAATAAAAGAACCGGACCCGGCCCGGCCTGGTGGTAACCCGGGCCGGTCCCGGGTCTTCACCCCAACCTTCAAAAGCCCGCCGGGCCTAGGCCCAACCCGGACCCAACCCAGCCCGAGTCCAAGCCTATTGCCACATACTCCCTCTGTCCCACTAACAATGGGACAAGAGGAAGTGACACGCAAATCTATAAAAAAATGATTTATGTGATTGATATTGAATTGATAAAGTAAGAATAATTTAGAATCACAAATTTTACAAAATAAGGTATGAGACAATCTTAGTAGGACAAACTGAAAAGATAGAATGAGATAATCTTAACGGAACGAGGGTAGTTACATAGTAGTAATAATTTAGTAATAATCTCACACCTAATCATGGACCTAGGACCGGGTCGGGTCCGGCCTAGGCTCGGGACCGGCCCAATTGTCTACCGGTTCCGGGCCGAGCCGGTTCCGGTTCCTTTTATTTGTTTTCTAATTTATTTCATCCCCCCCATCCCCCAAACCCATCGGAAACAGCCAGCCTAGCCCAACTAAACCCAGTCCAAACCCAAAAAAAATTAAAAAATAAAATAAAAGGGCCTGAACCGGTCCCAGAACCGGCCGGGCCGGTTCGCATTTCACCTATCTGGACCGCCCCCGGTTACACCCTAAAACCGGGCCTAGACCCAGAACCGGTACCTGAATCCCGAGCCGGGAATTATACAGTACCGGGCCGGGCCGGGTGGCTCGAACCAAGTCCAACACTATTCACACAGTCACACCCTCTTAATTACTTTCAACCGTCCCTGAGTAATCCAATTTTTGTGAGTCATGAATTATCTAATTAATTCTAATCTCATAAATAACCTAAATTAATATTTCATATTTTGATCTTAGACTATTTGATCAAATACTCCTCCATAATAATCTCTTTCACTCAATCATACTCAAATATAATCAGCCATATCACCAACACCATCCCTCGACCTTCTCATATCATGGATGAGGATGCACGAAAAAAAAAAAGCAATCAAAAAAGCAAAGCAGGGAGACACCAATCAAAAAAGCAAAACCTACTCCAAAGCAGAGAGACGTTGGTAACAGTCTCCACCTGGGACCAACGTTTTACAGGCACAGCATCTATCTGACTTTATTATTACTCCCTAAGAATCTAAGATAGTTATTGACAGAGTCACAGGAGAATATACACATCCCAAAACATAAACAAAATTTATTTCAAAAGCTAATTCAACTGGTGAAAACACCTTTAACTAGTCCCTGTAAGGAGCCACCCATTCCTGCACCTACGGCTTCGGCCAAATATTTTGCCTGCACAAGTTGAGAGAAATGAAAACATTTCTTGAAATTTAAATTCTTATGCGATGAAAAGAAACTGGACCAAAATAATCTCCAAAGTGAAAACGTAAAAAGGTACCTCCTGGGCAGTCTTTCTTAGATCAAAGGCATCTTTAATCCGAGCATTCAAGAATGCCCATGTATCATGGAAATCTGTAGTAAGGAGAGCAAGAGTGTATAAACAACTATAGAGGTTCAATTCTAAATCCAAACCTAATGCAAGCCCTGTTCTAAAAAAAGCTCCCTAGACCCCGTAACCATGATAAGTCATTGTTAATGACACTTGGGCTATGTTTGGCATACAAAAGCTGATTACTTCTGACTTATCTATTATTGAAAAAGCTTCTAAAAGACTCGAGTTTTGTGTTTGGCCCGTTAACTTTTTTGAGAAGACCGGGACTTTTACGTGACGCTAAGCAAGGAAGCGTCTCACAAAAAGACCTTATCATTATTTACGACATTCCTTGTATAACCCTCCACTTCCTCTCTTTCATCTTCTCCAACTTTGCTATCAACGTCAATATCCCCCAAGTAACCTGCAGGTGAGTCCGTCTTCTTCAATTCCCCTGATTATGTTTCTTAAACCTTTTAATTCATCTCAATTTTTAACTGATGTGTTGTTGATTATTTTTGTTTTGTTTAATAATTTGTTTTCAAAACTTGTGTGATGAAAAATTTTGGGTTGAGTATTTGTTTCATGTTTAGTTTCGTTTCGTTTATTGTAATGCTAATAGTTGTTGTTTTCCCTGAGTTTTTCATGCTTCTTTGGTTCAATACAATGGCCTTTCTTGTTTTATTTCGTACTGTGGCCGTTTCTTGTTTAATTTCGTACTGCTTTGCCTTTTCAGCCTTTTGGGTTTATTTTCCTGCATTTTTCATAGTTTTTTGTGTATTCATGTTATGTTTTTTCTTCAAATTTTGATGTAATTTTTTACTGTAATGTTCTACTCGATTTCCTTTGCTGATATTTCCTAACATTTTGCCCGTTTACTGTTTTTTTTTCTTTTGTGTGTGCTATTTTTTGTTTTTATATGTTGTAGCACATTTTAGCTGCTATATTTTGTTGTCCAATGCACATCAGTAACTCAATGGGTGTAATATTGGTTATTCACGGCTCGAAATGAGTACTAAAATCTTTAATATGACTGTTCGTTCCCACAAAAATCTTCTCCGTTTGAATGGATTATCAGGAACAAATGAAAATGGAGAACTTGTTAATTAATTAATAATATTTGATCATTGCCCTTAATTGTAATTTTATAATTTCAGCTACTTATAACAACTAGTTTTGCCAAACAAGGCTATTTAAAAAAGGTAGCTTTCATGAAACAGCTACAGTCTTTTTCCACCTGCAAGCTTTTCAGCTCAAAAAAGCTAACAGTTACAAAAAAAATCTATAAAAGATCTTTTCAGTTTGTCATGCCAAACATAGCCTTAAACTGCACTTAGATGTGAGGCACTGCCTAGTTTTTGGGTGCTTTGATTTTCTTTGGTTCCTAGACGCTAAACCGTGAGAATAAAATGATCATTGTTTGCAACACAGAATACATTAAAAAAAGAATACATCGTTTTAAAAAAGGATGTCACCCCATTTCTAAGCCCCTAGAACCCGTCATATCCGGGAGGATGTAAATTGAACTTTAATCATAAACTGGTGGAAAGAGAAACGAAATTCCAGCCCAAGTCTTTGCTTGGAGTTGAATCTGGGACCACTTCTTTTTGGCACCCTCTTCCCACCGGGTGAGCTACATCCCCGGCAAGAATACGTCATTTCAATCCTATATCATATGTAGACGAATTTTAGTATTTAATAATTGATTTTTTTTCATATACTCTCTCCGTCCCATATTGGTTGCCTTAAAATTTTACATTATTTAGATTACTTGGTCTTTATAATAGAAATGTATTTAGGAAGGCTTATATCGAATATCTAAAATTGATTTATTGAGTTTACATGAACCAAGTCTATAACTTTCCCCAGCTTTGTGTCCTCTCAAATTTCTTCTACGCGTACATCTGTACTTTCTTTCGCTATAATTGCCCTAGCATTTTCCATGTTAGGGACCAGCCTATAGGTTTAAAATTTCAAATTTTGTTCGTTTTTACATATTGAGCATTTTGGATACACCACACTTGAAGTGCTGCTCATACCTCCACTGTCACTCATCTCAGGGAAAGTGAAGATAATAACACATAAAACATGCAACCTTAGCACTGTAAAGCAAATGGCTAATGTCTTACTAAAAAATGAATGGAATTCACGACCAACATGCAAACGTAGCACTATAAAAACAATGTTTTAATGAGTTAGGCAGCTCCAGAATGCCTTAGTTAACAGGCTGGCATTAATAAAAACTTATAGGGTATATTTGGATACCGTAAGGTGCTATGGGAAGGGAAAAATCACCCAAGGAAGTTACTCCATACTTTCTTATGTTTGGTTTACCTTGGAAAATTCAAAGTAAAATGAAATATGAATAAAGTAATAGACATACAACAACAACGACAAAGCCTTAGTCCCAAAAGATTGTTTGCCAACCACATTTCCATTCCTTAGTATTTTCAGTGATCCAAATCGACCTATACTGCTGTCTAGGACAACTTAGTGAATAGGCAGTGATTAGTTGGGGCTACATGAATTTTTAATAACATTGCTATTATAAACAAACCTGGAGAGTAATCCGTCAGCATGTATAGCTCGGTAGTAGAGTAAATTCCACCAAGCACGGTTCGCTTCACATACCAATCAATATCACTTCCATCATCACCAGCAGCATGCCAAATCTCATCAACCAACATTGCTCTTTGCTTGAAGCTTGTCGGAACGTTCATTGGATGTGCCTATTAAATATTAAAATCATAAACTGTTATTTTAAAGATCTTTATTAGGTTTTCTGCTATATTACTGCAGCTTAATAATACAAAAAAAAATATAGAAAAATACCTGTATACTGAGTGCTTGAGCCCATTTTGAAATGTAAGGGGACTGCAATTCTAACCGAAGTCTTACAATAGTTGCAACACGCTCACTAGGTATCATGGTTTTCAAATCCGTTCTTGATTCAATAACTTCAATTAGCCTTTCCAAACACTCGTCCATAAAAAACTGAAGAGGAAAAATCATTATATGAGTTGTAACATTGAAAACTGGCTACAATTACTAAAAATTAGCACCATTATCAAGACAAAAAAAACTAGAAGCATTTGATTACTGAAAAGTTGATAATTAAGATAGTAAATAACCTCCACGAGAGCAGCTTCTTTCCTATGAAAAGATCCAAGGATTGAAGGAGACAACCCAGCCTCCCTTGCACCTGCAATCATGGCTGCTTCAGTCCATCCCAGTTTAATCTGCAAATGAAAAAATCAAATCAAACCAGGCCTCCAACCAAACTAACAGGATCAACCCTGTGATTTCATCTTTTTCACTGAATTTTTCTGGATTAAAAGCAATTGTAGGCTATCCGTCCAGCATTGTGTTATCATTTCAGCATTTCCACTATAACTAAGATCTACGGTGAGAACTTGATGCAATACTGAAGAAACAGAGCACAGAGGGGAAGATATATGCGTACCACATAAGGCAGGGAGGCGCTTAGAACACGGAACTGCTCGTCCTGGTATTGAGCCCTATGCCTGGTTTTAGGCGTTCCTGGATCCGTCTTCTCCTCCTCGTAGCGGCGATATTTCTCTTCTTGGCTCTCCCCTGATGATGTAGGGGTGGATGATGCGGGGTCTGGAAAAGCAGAGTTTCGACTCGGAATTGTCTCAGATGCAACGGAGCTGAAAAAACGCGGCGTTTGGACCCGTGAAACAGTAGGACAGGAAGAGAATTTTAGCTGATTGTTGCAGCGGAGCAACGCCGGAAATAACCGCTTCGCCGTTGTTCGGAACATGATTTACAACTATCTATCTTCAGATACAGGTACGTGTTTATACACTGGTTTCGATACGAGCCCGGAAAATACTCTCTCGAAGTTTCCTGTACGAGAGTAGAAGCAGTAGAACCAAACAAAAGTTAAATGAGAATGTTGCAGTTGAATTATTTAAATCTAAATTAAAAATGATATAATGATGTGGACCAATCAAGTGAATGGAAGGTACGGTACTCTATTTTTTAAATGGGTACCGGAGTTGTCACCTAATTATAATTCTTAATTTGAATATTACAATAATAATATGTCCTTATTTCAAAGATCGCTACATTTGGTTATGACACAAGATTTAAGGTAGAATAGTAAGAATAATGAATAATATAGAAAAGGTAGGAGATAAGGTGAAAAAGTGGAAAAGAGATAATGCTCCTAGATACAATTTTGTAGAAGTTGGGAAAGACCTGTTTCTGAAAAAATGATTTTAATATTGCTTCTACTTTTAAAAAATAAGCAAAAATAGAAATCAATTCCAAACACCCGCTTCTGATTATTATTAATAGTTCAAATTATTTGTATTATATACAATATGAACAAATAGGGGGTGTTTGGCAATTGGCTGTTGGTTGTTAGTTGTTGACCGGTTGTGTTAGCTGTTTGGTGACAACAGATTCTGTTAGCTGTTTTAGTTAGCTGATGAGATTAACAGTTTGTAAAATAGTGTTTGGTTAAATTGCTATTTACAATCAGCTGATAACTTGTAATATGACTTTTAAGGACTTGAATTAATTTTTTATTAATGTAATTAGCACAACTACGTAAACCGTTTTTATGAGTTAAAAATAATAAAATGTATTAACACAAATAATAATTATTTTAAACATCTTTTACGAATTAATAAATTGAATTAGTATTTTTAATTTGTTAAATTAGTGTTTAATTTGTTAAACACTATTGTCCCTAGTCTTTAATTTTTGTTTTGAGGTCAGTAGACTTTCGTTTCTTTAAGTCGCCAAAGGTTTATGTTTGCTTTATTGTTTATTAAAATGATTTTCTAGGAGCAAAAATTCTTACTACGTATATAAATATGAGGTAAATAAAAGTCAAATTGTCCACTACTGTTATGGCCTACGAACCTACGATGTGATTATTAAACTGTCAACAAGTGTGATCTTGATTGTTACAGGCTTACAGCAGATGAGAGGTAGTTTATCACTTTATCTCGAGAGAAAAAAAAATCAATAGCTAGTTAGGATAGAATTGTAAAACAAGATCCTAATGGAAAAAGTCATGCCCAAAACGCTAAAGATAGCGGCGTTTGGTATATTGGCTGTTTGGAACAAAAAGCTAAATAGAAAAGTCATTTAACCAAACAACTAATTAGCTGATTGAGATGGTCAAAAGGCCGAAAATCAGTCAAATCAGCCAAATAATGGCTGATAGGCTGCTAACCAAACACCCCCATAATACCCTCCGAGAAAATAGTCATATGGGGAGTTGAAATGTTTTCTTTTGGACTGTTTTCAGTCCCAGGCCAGACCAGACCAGATCAGACCAGACCAGACTTTCATAGTTATAAAATACACAGAGACCAGACGTTTACCAGACCAGACCAGACCAGATTAGACCAGAGCAGACCAGATCAGACCAAACCAGACTAGACCAGACCAACAAATTTCAGTCCAAAGAAAACATCCTTAGGCACGAGTGCACGACAACTGCCTTGGGCCTCCATTTTTTGGAGAACATTTTCGGAAGAAGGCATTGTACCGCTAATTCCGTATCGTATACTACGTATAATAGAACTGTTGCAATTAGAGGGGAAGTCACTGCCTTTATTTTATCACCGGCTATCTTGCTCACAACGGTTTCTAGGATTTTCCTCGTTACAAGAGGGAAGTTGAAGCCACTCTGAGCAAGCGCAAAGTTGAAGCCACTCTGAATCTCCCTCCGAGTCTTGACTGTTACCCGGTATAGAGTAAAATCATATCACAGTTCCGATCAAAAGAGGAAGAGTCGTTCTATTCCTCGGTAAGCAGATGGCCCTATAGAAGTGGGATCTCAATTCCTCGATTTTGACAGGGTCTATCGCTCTGTTTATTAAATGCCAGCCCAACTGAAGAAACGATGCGCGTACACTCTCTAGATAATAAGAATTCTACCAATAAGATACTCACACTATGGCTTTTTACCACATCCCCCGAATCAACTTCTACACCACTCTTGACAGTTGGGTTAGAAACCTAATCCTAAAAAAAAGCCATCATTGAACAATCATAGGAATAGAATAAATAGGTTCAAACCAAGTGACAGAACTCTCTATGAGTTGGGTTCAGACCAAGTGATAGAACTCTCTATGAGTCGGGCTACATAAACGATCTTTTTAGTAGAGCGTGAAAATTTCTTCCCGCTTTCGGTCTTACTTTTTTTATTATGTGCAATTCATCTTTCTGAATCTAATAAGTAGTATTTTTAGTTTCTTTTATTAATTCGAAGTAGTTTATTACTTTATTTGTTGTTATGTTAATTGTTCCTTTTTCTAAATGTTGGTACAATAGTATAAGGTTGGCTCTATGTGTATCTAAATTGACTGAATTGTCTTTATTTTTTAGAATTTGAAATATAAAACAAAATTAATAGTTATGTTTTTTTAATTAGCTTGAATGTAACAGTATTATTTAAATTGATTTTTATTTTAATACTATCTATAATATGTTGGAAAAATGTGTGAAAAATTGCATTAAATGGCTATTTTGGGGCAATGTTTTGAGTGGGGTCCACTTCCGATTTGGGTCGGGTCAAAGTGGTTTCGGATTGTCCTTGTTAAGGGCTACAATTCGATATATGGTACGCTCAAAACGGATAACGGGTGAATGAGAAATCGCTTTTCGAAGTTTACCCGTTAGAAGGGAAAAAGGATGGGTTTCTAGTGTTAATTTCCCACACCGGAAAACCCAAGGGATTTGCAACCCTTTATAAAGGGACTCCCCCCTTATGGAGTTAAGATTCTTAAGGGTAAAGGCTCTCTCCACGCGCGCAGGGGGGGGGGTGCAAATCAAATCCCGAATTCGGAGAAGAAAAACCGCGACTTGCGTGCGCGGGCGACCTGCGGACACGAATGTCGTCCAAAAATCTATCTCTCAAGAGATACGATTAATTTTTGTTTTCTTCCCGAAACGTTTAATTTTTTCCCAGCGGCAGAAGTGCTCGGATCAGAACACCTCGATGGTCTTCTGATGGCAGAACCCCTCTCGTTGGTATTCTGATGGCCACCCATCAGAGTTGGGGGTACTCTGATGGCCGCCCATCAGAGTTGGGGGTACTCTGATGGCCGCGGATCAGAGTTGGCCTCCGATCAGAACCCCTCCCGGGGAGTTCTGATGGAGGTCTTCTCTCGCACTTCTGAAACGTTACAACAATTAATGCCCAACGTTCTTATCTTTTAATGCAGCGTTAAATGGACAGTTCATGGACGATTCAATGCCCAACGGACTGGTCATTGATGTCCAACGTTCAGGTCCATTAATTCACTATTTTCATACAACAAATCCTCCTATATAATGGCTGGCAGGTGGTTTGCAACAACACAGGTTCTTGCACGAATCCATACACGTTTTGCACCTCAAAAACACACTGCTAGCATTCCGAAAATTTCCTTCTGTGTTCAGTCTTTGTTCTCGTTCGCTGGAACTTTTGTTTGAGTGCTCAAACACTAGTTCGTTGTCATCGTATCCTGGGAAACTATTGTTGCAACGCTCCTAGCACCGTGGGAGGCAACAAATACGTTTTAAGGACATCGTGCGTAGCACGAGCTTTGACAAATTCTGCTCCATCTCTTTTCTTGTTTTTCTCTAGTCATTTTATTTTAATTAACTTATTTTAATTAATTTTTCTTTATTTTCCGAAACACACCCAACATAATATTCCCTCCGTCCCACAAATTTTTATCACTTACCATTTTGGATGTCCCAACACAATTCTCATTTCCAATTTTGAAAAGTTATGTGTGTCTAAAATTCATTTACATTTTTTCTTACTCGACCACAACCATACATTTTCAATTTATTCTCATTTTCTTAAACTACGATCCAAGTCAAAACAAAAATCAAGAATTTTATGGGACGGAAGGAATAAATGTATTTTTGATAGCATATCTTTTGTTGTTTGTAATTTTTGCCAATTTGCAAGTATAATTGTTAAAACAGTTAAACAGATGCATTTTTTTCATTATAGTAACACACTAATATATGTCATGTTAAATGTTGGTATTAATGTACTATATCTTGTCTAGGGCTTCAAAAACCATCTAGCCGGTCTTGAGAGAAAATATACTGCTCCGTATTAGGATTCTACAATAATAATTATTCTTTGTGTTCATACAAATAATATGAACAAATAATGTGAACTCTTATTTGTGTCCCATTAGTATAATTCAAGAAAACACATTTCTTAAATTAGGGTCCAATTTATTAACCTTCTAGTGCATACTCGCTTCACAACATTTTCCTCCTAAAGGTATAAATCGTGACCTATTCACCAAATAGACAACAATGTTAACCGTTTCACCCCAAAATTTCTTAGACAAATCAAAGATATTTAACATGCTCCTAACTTTGTTCAGAAGGGTTCTATGCATCCTCCCAGTCACCCTATTCTATTGAGGGATGTAAGGGACATATTTGTTTCTTCTAATGCAAATTTCCTATTACAATTAATTCTAAGCTATTGTTAGTCTTAAGAGTCATCTTTCTTCCTGGATTGCTTCTCAACTAGCAGTTTTTCAGACCTTAAATGTATCAAACATCAAACTTATGATCTAACAAGCAAACCCAAACTTTCTTAAATCAACATGCATATACTCGAGCACAAAAGATCCCTTACCATAATAATCACACATACGCATGATATCTAAACCCTTATTGATCATATGTCATAGTCTCTTATGTCACAAAGAGGTCTTATCAGAATATACAACATTCACATCATGAGTAAAAGGTTTATCATGACACATACAAGTTATTCACATTTTCAACTTTAAACAACGCAAAAGAATTTTTTAAAATCTTCATGCGCCCACTTTCCCTCTAATCCACTACCCTCCAAGGCCAAAATAGATAACAAGTTATGAAGCAAATCAGAGACATACCTCACATTCTTAATGATAAACACATAACTACAAGATAATTTCACACAAATACCAGCAACACGAAGCACATTGCATCTCGTATTATCAGTCAAGGAAAGATCAGAGTATCACTATCACATTGCTCATATCTAGAAAACTAATTGTCGTAGTGCGTCAAAATAAATCGATACTAACACTTATACGTAGTATAGGTGAAGTAGAGTTCGTATCCACATGGAAAGGAATAATTCTCTTTTTAATAAAACTAGTAAATAAAGGGGGTTTGGGATTGAGTGATTTAATTTAATTAAATAAGAAGATGAATGACTTATATGAGATTTAATTCAAGAATAAATAGAACTTGGCCTTGCTACTTTCCACTTGCTGATATATTTTAGTTGATCATTGTTATATCTATAACTTATCCCCTCTCGAATACTCAATCGAGGAGTATGTCCAATTCATCGAGGGTAGTTATTAACACCCCGTTCATTAATAACCCTTACTATTAATCAAATATAGAACGTCGTATACCGATTTAATAGTAGTATTTAATCTCTTAACTCCTTGATGAAATCAATTGAGATTGATAACCTCAACACAACGGTTTCGGTTTAACCAACAAAATTAATCTCTCTTAAGTTTATTAACCACGACCGTGCATTAATAAACCGAAGTTACTTACTTATGAAACCATCAACGATTAACCATCGGTTCGTTGATCGTTTCTAGTAGTAATTAATGTCAAGATGTTAACTAATTGTCATCTTAGCAATACTCCCCAACATTAATATAGAGATAGATTAAGGGGAGAATTAATATTCAAGGGAAGAAGTTAAGAAAATAACTCACAACTTTAATAATCAACAAGCTTCAAGAGCAACACCAATAAATGGAAGTTTAGCTCCTCATTTGGAGACTAAACATGCTATAAAAATATAAAAAAATACTATTCTAAGTTGAGCTCAAGAGTATGGAAGAAGGAGTGATTATTTGTGAGGGAAAAATGTGCTATTTATAGGTGTTTTTCAACACCTTGGGCCGGGTACCCGACCGGGTTAGGTACCTACCCCACCGGGTCCGGTCAAAATCAGATATTCTCCATGTTCTGGCGATCTTCGGCATGTCATTTTGTCCCGGGTCAAGTCAGACCCGACCGGGTGAAATATCTCCACTGGTTTAACCCTTGCAAAGAGAATTCATCGATGAACGGTAACACCACCAACTCGTTATCGGGAGAACATTCTCAACTCTCACAGGGGGATCAAGAATTACGGGGGAGAAGAGATGACCGAATATCACATACAGGGACGATACGAGAAAGGCCGAAGATCGGTCTCTCTCTCTCTATCTATCTATCTATCTATCTATCTATCTATCTATCTATCTATCTATCTATCTATCTATCTATCTATCTATCTATCTATCTATCTATCTATCTATCTATCTATCTATCTATCTATCTATCTATCTATCTATCTATCTATCTATCTATCTCCCCCTCATAGACTCACACACACTCTCTCTCTTTAAGGTTTTTACACTCATGTCAGAATCCAACCGACCACAAGCGTACAAGGGTGGCTTAAGTACATCGAACCAAGGAGCAAAACCCTAAATAAGGATCTAGACGCATGGCTTGATAATCGGGTGGAAACGAGTAGATCATCCCAACAATTGTATAAGGGAAGCGGGTTGTCTTGGTCCAATGGGCCATTACATCCAACAATTATATCATCCTTGGAAAAAGCGTGGCTCACTAGGCCACTACATAAGTAGTACATATACCACACAGCAGTATAGCACATTAAGTTGCCAAACACTATATTAACATATTCCAAAATGAAGGTTGCAAGTTTGATTTTTCATCCAATCATCCCAATTAAACACTAATGAGTAGATGCTAAAATTTGTTAAAGTATTAAAAACAAAGAAATGTACATACGATACAAATGACTTTTTCCCAAATTTCAAATGACGTAGTTAAATTATTATACATAATATGTTTTATATATATATATAGGGAACTCTTCCGGTAAGGTATACCTTACCGGAGTCTCCGTGCGGCCTCCACGTTTTGAGGGCCTTCCCGGTGGAATTTTTCGATGAAATGTTTTTGAGATTGTTCTTCATCAAGTCTAGTACATTCATACCAAATTTTAGCAAAAAATTCAATCGGGAAGGTAGTCAAATGATTTTTGGAAGATAACTGCACCCTTTATATACATATAAAACACAGTTATCTTCCAAAAATCGTTTGGCTGCCTTCCGGATTGAATTTTTTGCTGAAATTTGGTATGGATGTACTAGACTTGATGACAAACATGCTCAAAAAATTTCATCGAAAAATTCCACCGGGAAGGCCCTCAAAACGTGGAGGCCGCACGGCGGCTCTGGTAAGGTATACCTTACCGGAAAGATTTCCTATATATATATATATATATATATATAGGGGAGGGTTCCGGTGAGAATAATCTCCCAGGAGAGAAAAGAGAATGAAATCTAACCATCCAATACATGAAATCAATGGTTATTATTTAATATAAATTAGAGTCAATTCCCTAAAGAGGACTAAAAAGTGGCAAAATTGCACAAATAGGACTACATTTTTTAAATTCCCTTAATAGGACTATTTATGTGTGATTGGACAAATATACCTTTGTAACTTGTGAAATGTTTTAATTAATAATAAAATAAAAAATAATAATAATAATCGAAAAAAATACTAAAAATCGTAAAAAAAATAATAGAAAATTAATAAAAATATTTTTTAAAAAAAATTAAAAAAAATCGTAAAATTAAAAAAAAAAACATTACCACCCCTGCCACCCCAGCCAGTGGCGGACCTAGGCATCGGAGGTCAGTGTATGCACATATAGAATAGGACAAATTCCTGAAATAAGACTAAAATACTTCGACACATTATAAAATATGACTGTCATGTTTTTATTTCAAAAATATGAGTAATTACTGCCAGACTTGGAAAATACTGTCATGTTTAAAAAAATTGGTACTGCCAAAAATATGAGTAATTACTCATATTCAGGGAATAAAAACACAGCAGCCTTATTTTAGAATACACAAACTTTTTTACTCATATTTAGAGCAATTTCCCTATAAAATATTAATTAATATATTATATTTCAATTTGAACTTTGCCACATTATAGAACTTTGAATGTATTTTTCAAATATGTAAAGTTTAGTTATAAAAATGACATAACTATATCCAAAGGGAAATAAATAGTAAAACTACGATACACTCGATTACAATATAACAAATTGAACTATTGAAGTAGTAGAGAATACAAAGTACAATTTATAGCTACATGTTAAAATAATAATAATAGAAATAAGTCTATCTTTAAAAACATGTTGTACGGACTAATAACTCTTTAAATTAATACTCCGTAACACACATGTTTAAAAACAAGATGTGAGGGATTGTGATATGGGGATTGTGGGAGCTGCCTTTGAAAACGTTGGGCGAATAATACTACCAAAATTTAAAAAAAGGCGTAACCTTGAAGGGTGAGGATAATAGCACTTCGAAAATTTAAAAAATAGGGTGTAGCCATGAGGGGCTTCGACCACTTGACGTGAAGCACAAAAGACACTTCCATTCCAAAGGTATTACCAGATAAACTAGCAACAACTATTGAGGTGAAGCCTGGGCTTACCCTGATTAACACATAAGTCCGCCCCTGACCCCAGCACCACCAGCTCCCATCACCGCAGAAAAATATGCCAACATTTTAAATAATGCCATAATGATGACATATTCAATGAAAATGTTGGCATATTGAAGAGTAATTATGCCATCTTTTTGGCATTTTCAGAAAAATATGGCATTTTTTTTACCAAAAGTGGAAGAAATTTCACCAATCGGAGGTGGTGGTGCTGGGAGGCGGCGGGAGGCGGCGGGAGGCGGTGGGAAAGCTATCCATATTTTTTTCATTTTTTATGGGTTTTTACTAATTTTTATTATTTTTTTTTTTAAAATTAAAAAAATAAAAAATTAAATTTTTTATTTTATAAATGTTTTATAAATTTTTTATAATTTTTTTACGTGTTTTAAATATTTTTTACGTTTTTATGATTTTAATATGAATTAAAGCATTTCATTATGAATTAATACTCTTAGGGGTATTTAGGGTAGAAAATGAATGTTTAGTCCTATTTAGGGAATTTTAAAAGTAGTAGTCCTAGTTGTGCTTTTTAGGAACTCATTAGTCCTATTTAGGACAATTTCGGTATAAATTAGTGTTGGTAGCACCGTAATAAAGTTGAACATTGAATGGTAATCATAATAATAGTAGCAACCGTTCTACTACTAAGGATAAAAGAGTAAAAATATGTGTTATTACTTCGGATAACAAGGAAAGAATAAGGAAACGGTACTCAATGTTACCATGTAAATAGGATCATTAATTAAATGCATTACTATCTAAATCTAAAGTTCCGGACTATTTCACTAGTAGCGTATTGATTTTAACTATTGTTTTAAATAATGAATACAATCAAAATAGTCACTTAAAATTGCTAGTTGCATAGGTGCACTTTTACTTTGAAATCCTAAACTTAGCACTAGTTCAATATAAAATATAGTGACAGTGCTAACTTACACTTGCAATGATGCACATATTATATAAAGCTTGTGATCGACTTCTTTTCTGTGACGTATAATTAATTTGAGCACTTAATTTACAAATTTCATATTCATTTGTGTACTTTTTAATATCTATTTACATTGATTTAATTAATTATTATAATATGTAATAATGTTAATCACTCTATGATACATTATATTTATGTAACACCGTCCCCAAAAAGTAGTTACTTTTAAGTAAATAATGTATTGAACTTGTAGAATGATTAATGAGTATGCGAAGTTGTGAATTTTTATTATTCTTATTCGCGTGAATAGTAAATTGCATGCGGGGCCCACACCGGGAGCGGGGGCCGCCCGATATTCCCGAGACCGTATATTTTACTCATCTTGGTCAATATAATATTTATATAGTGGTGGACAATTTATTTGGTCCAAAGAAATGATATGGGGTTGACCGATTGATCAAAAAGGCCAAAATACCGGTATTGGTAATTTAACGGATAAAAGCCCGAAATGAATTTCGGAGGCTTATAAATTAAAGTTGGGAAATGTACATTCATTATAAGGGTCATAATGATTAAGAACACATAATATATTTTATTTGACCCGATAAAATAAAATATATTTAAAACTGTCCAAAAAAATACAACTTTCGGGACCGATTGTACACTTCTGGACAAAAAGGGTTGACCTCCCACATGTGTGGGGGCCAACCCACGTTTTTAGACACCCAAAGTGAAGGGTTGGCCGGCTGGTAGGAGTGGAAATACATGAGGGAGGATTTTGAATTGAAAGAAAAGGCATCAAGGTACATGAGGTGGACCTCCCCACCCACACCCATTTGATCAAAGAGACAAAAACACTCCTCACCCACTCTCTCCCTCATACCTGCGGCCAGCACACACCAAGCAAGAACAAGGAGTCCTCCATTTTCTTTCCTCCATTGTTGAAGAGAGCTCAACAAGAAAGAATCCCAAGAAAAGGAGCTAAAAGTGTTAAAAGTGTGAAAATTAAGGTAATAACCTTATCATAACTTTTTCTCTATTTTTCCTTCCATCATATGAGATATGTATCATATGGAGAATCCTTGAGATTGTTCTACATTCTAAGAGTGTGGAATAATGGGTTGGAGAGTGGTTCTAAGTCCAAGAACGGACTTAGAAGCCAAACCGACAAGTTCACCGGAAAATAACCTTGTAAAGGTTATTTGTATTGATTAAGGTTTTATCATGTTAAAACCTTGTTAGGAACTTGATTAAAGTATTTTTGAGCTTCGCCGGAGTTGGTCAAAGTTCACCGGAGTTGGTCAAAGTTCGCCGGAATTAGTCAAAGTTCAACCGCGAAGCGTAGAACACGTTTAAGCTCACTTAAGGTGAGGATGACCGACTATATTGCTTATAATCTTTGGGTTAATTTCATAAGATTTCCTAAATGGATATATAATGTGATTTGCATGGATTATTAATGGTTAATAATGCCTAAATGAAATTACTATTGATTATAAGTATAGTTTGCATAATATACAAATTTATTGAATAAATTGTGTATGTCTAAATGTTATGAATATGATGACATGATAGTAGTATCAACCATAAATCCCACTTGTGATAAGTATACTTTTATTTCATGAGAAGAAGCCATGAAGGAATAAAAGTGATATTTTGATATTGAGGCCAAATTACATATTGAATGAAGAATTACATTGAAATGAATAAATAACTAGTATTGAAATATTAGTTGGAATTGTAGTTGAATAATGGATGAATGGATCCTAAGAAATTGAATTGTAAAGAATCGGTGATTATTGAGCTGGGCTCTAGACCGATGTAGATAACGGTGATTATTGAGCTGGGCTCTAGACCGTAGTAGTTATCGGTGATTATTGAGCTGGGCTCTAGACCGATGTAGATAACGGTGATTATTGAGCTGGGCTCTAGACCGTAGTAGTTATCGGTGATTATTGAGCTGGGCTCTAGACCGATGTAGATGACGGTGATTATTGAGCTGGGCTCTAGACCGTAGTAGGTAACGGTGATTATTGAGCTGGGCTCTAGACCGTAATAAGAAATGATGAATTGACACTAAACGAATAAAGTTAACCACGATACAATAACACCCTAGATTGAGGGTCTTGGAAATTGAAACTTTGATTATATTTAGTATAGTTGTCATTGTACTTGTCAAATGCTTCCAAGTACTGACCTCCCCTTCACGGGGGAGGCCACCTCACAGTTTCAGGTAGAACTTGAAGGTTGCTACCACCGCCCGTTGCTTCGGGAAGATCAAAGGAGGGAGACGTGGTTCGTGCTTCTTCCGTTCCTGTTTCGAAAACATTTTGAACAATGCTCATGGATACTATTTTTAAATATTTGTTTGGGGGCTTGTATGCCCATGGTTGCCAAAGTGTGGCATAAACACTTATATTAAATGTTTTCCGCTGCTTGAATGAATATTTTACATTATGTTTGTTTATGGATGTACTACGTGTGAATGATATTCCAGACGCCTTGTATAGTATGGATGTGTTGGACTGCGGTTGACCATTCGTACTGTACGGCGGATTGTTGACGTGTCCGGGTAGGTCCGGGGCGTGACAATTTAATTGGTATCAGAGCCTTAGTCCGTAAACTTCATAATGAAGCTTCAAAATCTCTTTTTGAAAACAAATTTGAAAAACCATGAGCATAAAAGTTTTGTACTTAAAGAACTTTTGGTACTTGAGTTGCAAAGTCTCTAATTGTTAAGATGGTACCCTTAACAATTGGTATGCCGGTGATTTGAGTCAAAGGATGTCTTTAAGTGCCTATCCGTCACTTGACATTGATACGAGTCTAATGACTCATTCTAATTTCTTTCAGAAATGGAACCAGTTGGAAGGATCACTAGGAGGAACCCGACGGGCCGTGTGCCGGGTGGGTCCGAGCGCGGTAGCCGGGGGTCCTCTAGGGGATCAAGAGGAAGAGGCCGCGGAGGCCGACAACAACAAACCGTGAGCGATGGCCACGTCGATACGGAAAGCGAGACCTATTGGTCTTATGAGGACTCGACCTACCGGCCGGAAACTGAGCCGGTTGAGACCCCTTATGAAGGGGATGACGACGATGTTAGTGACGAGGAGGAAAATGGCTCCTTGGCTAGGATTGAAGCACTGCTCCAACAATATCATCGGGAGCGTGAGGAAAGGAGAGAACGCCGAAGGCGCCGTACAGGGCCACCTTCGGGCGGGGCTCCAAGAGGGAGGAGCTACTGTGATTCGAGGACCCATGTAGAAGCGCATGGGAGCCGTGGTGATGGAGGTCCAACCATAAGGATCTCCAAATACATCAAGGAGGCGAGAGACTTGGGGTGTAAACCGTTCGATGGGACGGGAGACATCTCAGTTGCCGCGCAGTGGATCAAGAGGCTGAACGAGGCAGCCCTTGACATGCAACTCACCCCCGATTTCAAATTGAGAATCGCGGTGAGGTTACTTGAAGGGTTAGCATCCAAGTGGTGGGATGGAACCAAGGGTAAGTATGGCGGGACGGTTACTTGGGAGGATTTTCGGCAGGAATTCTTTGCCCAATACTACTCCGACTTTGAGGTAAACGCCAAAGTGAGGGAGTACACTCTTTTGACCCAAGGGGGTAACATGACGGTGAAAGAACTTGAGCATAAGTTCAGGGACCTTGCCGACCACATACCGGAGTATGCTTGTGATGAGAACCGAATGGTGAATCACTTTTGGGAGGCCTTGGACTTGGAGATACGTGATAGGGCGACTCAATTGCCCAACATGACTTTCAGCCAAGTGGTTGCCCAGGGGTTGAAGGGAGAAAAGCAATGGGAGGAAAGGAAGAAGAGGGACGCCGAGGAGGCAAAGAAGAGGAAATGGGAGAGCCATGGCCCCCAAGGTTCTAATAAGAAAGGGAACCATGGGGGAGGAGGATCATTCAGGGCACCGGCACCACCATCTAGGGGAGGCTCAGGCACGGGTGGACAAACCTCGGGCTCGCAAGCCCCAATGATGATTAGATGCAGGAATTGTAACAGGAACCATGGGGGTAAGTGTCGTGACCCTCCTCGGTGCTACCAATGTGGAGACACGGGGCATATTAAACCAAATTGCCCTCAACTTGGTGGGAACCGAGGGGTGGGATCAAGCGGCACTACCACGGCAAGTAGGAACCGAAGCGGAGCACCCCATGCTAGTATGGGGCAAGGGGGAGCGAGCACAAGCAACGCGCCGTCCGTGAACCAAGGAAGAACTCAAGCTAGAGTCTACGCAATGACCGAGGCCGACGCTCGGGCCAACCCCGACTCCGTTGCAGGTAATCCTTTGTAACGATTGATAAATTACAAGTATTGAGTGCTAAAAGTGATAGCGGGTTTGTACGGGCTCGCCGGGGCCAATACCGGCCGGTTTCCTAGCAAAAAGTTGCAAAAATAAACTGCCCAGGGGTAAACCGGCGCCGGTCGAGGCTTAAACCGGCGCCGGTTCTAATTAAAAACGCCCGTTTTGGGGTTGCCGTGGGTAAACCGGCGCCGGTTCTGGCCCATAACCGGCGCCGGCCAAGGGTCGGGGATACTTAAGCCAATTAAAATCGATTTCCGGGAGACGCCGTAGCAAAACCGGCGCCGGTTTTGGCCATAACCGGCGCCGGTCTAAGGGAAAAAGGGGTCGGAAAAATCACCGTGCTCGAAACCGGGGCCGGTTTTGAAGAAAAAAACATTTTTTCGAAGTTACCGAAGATTAACCGGCGCCGGTTTTGGCCATAACCGGCGCCGGTCCAGTTTAACTTACGCGTATTCGGCCACCCCGAAGGCAAACCGGCGCCGGTCTTGCCTAGAACCGGCGCCGGTCCAGTGTATTTTCACCCGAAATGTTTTTGTTAAGCCCCGTTTCGATCCGGTACGTTGGGTGGTGTGTCTTACATGACTTATATATGTAGGAACATTAAAGATCAATGGTAGAAACGCAAGAATTCTCATTGATACCGGGGCACAACGTTCATTCGTGAGTGAAGCGTTTGCCGAAAGTTTAGACGTGCCGTTGATAGTAATGACACAACCCTTGTTGGTCTCTACACCGTTGGGAGACGACGTGGAGAGGAAACACTACTATCCTTCGTGTGAGGTAGAAGTGACGGGTCAACCTTTGACTTGTGACTTCGTACCTCTAAGTATGTTAGAATTCGATGCAATTCTAGGGATGGATTGGCTCGAGAAACATCATGCTCGAGTGGATTGTTATGCCAAGGTTTTGGAACTCGAGGATGCTGAGGGAAACACTCTACGTTTCGAGGGAGATCGGGGAGGATCTCATAGTTGCATAATATCCGTGATGAGGGCACGGAAGATGATGAAGAAGGGATGCCACGCATACCTTGCTTACGTGGTGGATGAAGCAAAGAAGGAGGTTAACATCAACGATGTACGTGTCGTGTGCAAATATCCGGATGTCTTTCCCAAAGACTTGCCGGGGCTTCCACCCGACAGAGAGATCGAATTCGTGATCGAAGTGGAGCCGGGAACCAAACCCATCTCGATTCCTCCTTATCGAATGGCACCGGCCGAGCTTCAAGAGTTGAAGGTTCAACTCCAAGAGCTATTGGACAACGGGTTCATTAGACCCAGTCATTCACCGTGGGGAGCACCCGTACTCTTCGTGAAGAAGAAAGATGGTACACTAAGAATGTGTATAGACTACCGAAAGTTGAACAAGGTCACGATCAAAAACAGGTATCCTTTACCGAGGATTGATGACTTGTTTGATCAACTTCGAGGGGCAACAGTATTCTCGAAGATTGATTTAAGGTCGGGGTATCATCAGTTGAAGATAAAGGAGAGTGACATACCTAAGAGTGCATTTCGCACTAGATATGGTCACTACGAGTTCTTGGTAATGTCATTTGGTTTAACCAACGCACCGACGGCATTCATGGACATGATGAACCGTGTGTTCAGTGAATACTTAGATCAATTTGTGATAGTATTCATTGACGACATTTTGATATACTCCAAGAGTGAAGAGGAGCATGAAGATCATTTGAGTCTTGTACTTGAACGGCTAAGGGAAAAACAACTCTTTGCCAAGTTCTCTAAATGCGAGTTCTGGCTCAAAGAGATTGGGTTTCTCGGGCATGTCGTGTCAAGTTCGGGCATTTCGGTGGATAAAGCCAAGATAGAAGCCATTATGAATTGGGAGAGACCCAAAAGTGTGAAAGAGATACGTAGTTTCCTTGGCTTAGCGGGATACTATCGTAAGTTTGTTGAAAAATTCTCTGTGTTGGCGTCTCCATTAACAAAGCTCACGAAGAAAGGGGCCAAGTTCATATGGGACGACAATTGTGAGAAAGGTTTTCTCGAACTAAAGAAACGGCTTACGGAAGCACCGGTCCTCGCTCTACCCACACAGGGGATAGGGTATGACATATACAGTGATGCTAGCATCCAAGGGCTTGGATGTGTACTCATGCAGAACGGTCGAGTGATTGCCTATGCTTCTAGGCAATTGAAGAAACACGAGGCGAACTACCCTACCCACGATCTAGAGTTGGGGGCGGTAGTGTTTGCACTAAAGATTTGGAGGCATTACCTCTATGGGGAGACATGTCACATTTTTACCGATCATAAGAGCTTGAAGTACGTATTCACTCAGAAAGAGTTGAATATGAGACAAAGGAGATGGATGGAGTTGATCAAGGACTATGACTTGATCATCGACTATCATCCCGGAAAGGCCAATGTAGTGGCCGATGCACTGAGCAGGAAAAGTACGTCGGGGACATTACTCACATGTCTACGAACTTTGAGGGCACAAGTGGAGGTGTCCACGAGTGGGGTCCTCATTGCTAGATTCGAGGTTAGGCCTACATTGCTGAGTGAGATCAGTAGATGTCAGGTCACTAATGAAGAATGCCAGAAGATCCGCGAGAGGATCCTTGAAGGGCCCGTGGAGAACTTTCGGGTACGTGATGACGGTCTTTTATTGTTTAAAGACCGTGTATGCATACCAAAGAGTGAGGAGCTCCAAAAGTCCATACTAGAGGAGGCTCATTCTTCGGCATATGCTATGCATCCAGGGGGTACTAAAATGTACCGAGACTTGAAGGAAAGTTACTGGTGGTCGGGTATGAAGAGAGACATCGCAGAGTACGTGAGTCGATGCCTTACTTGCCAACAAGTTAAGGCAGAGCATCAGCACCCGGCAGGGCTTTTGCAGCCACTGACCATTCCAGAATGGAACTGGGAGCATGTTACCATGGACTTCGTGGTGGGGCTACCACGAACAGTGAACAACTACGATGCAGTATGGGTAGTGGTTGATAGGCTCACTAAGAGTGCACACTTTTTACCTATCAACATTACTTATCCTCTTGAAAGATTGGCAAAGTTATACACGGAAGAGATTGTGAGACTACATGGAGTCCCGATATCCATTGTCTCGGATAGGGATCCACGGTTCACATCTCGATTTTGGCCCAAGTTTCAAGCATCCTTGGGTACTAAATTGAAGTTTAGCACAGCTTTTCATCCACAGACGGATGGACAATCTGAAAGGGTGATACAGATATTGGAAGACATGCTTAGGGCATGTGCTCTGGAGTTCCAAGGAAGTTGGGACAAACATTTGGCCCTAGTCGAGTTCGCCTATAACAACAGTTATCAGGCGAGTATTGGTATGCCTCCATACGAGGCCTTGTATGGGAGGAAATGCAGAACACCGTTGTGTTGGGACGAGGTTGGCGAGGCCAAGCTCGAAGGGATTGAACTTGTTGAAATCACCAAAGCTAAGGTGAAAGTCATTCAGGATAGACTCAAGGCTGCCCAAGATCGGCAGAAGAGTTATGCCGACAAACGACGCAGGCCATTGGAGTTCGAGGTCGGTGATAAGGTCTTCCTAAGGATTTCTCCTTGGAAGGGTATCATCCGATTTATATCGAGGGGAAAACTCAACCCCCGATACATTGGTCCGTTCGAAATCCTTGAAAGGATTGGGGCCGTGGCATACCGTCTCAAGTTGACGCCAGAACTTGAGAAGATACACGACGTGTTTCATATATCGATGCTCAAGAAATACGTGAGAGATCCATCTCATATTCTTGAGAAGCCACCGGTGGAGATACGTGAAGACCTACAATATGCGGTGGAACCGGTAAAGATTGTGGGTCAACAGGTAAAGAAACTGAGGAACAAGGAGATTCCTATGGTGAAGGTTCTTTGGAGGAGTGATCGAGTCGAAGAAGAAACCTGGGAGACTGAGGTCTCAATGAGGGAGCAATACCCGTTTCTTTTCGATTAGACACGTGGATTTCGGGGACGAAATCCCAATTAAGGGGGGGTGAACTTGTAACACCGTCCCCAAAAAGTAGTTACTTTTAAGTAAATAATGTATTGAACTTGTAGAATGATTAATGAGTATGCGAAGTTGTGAATTTTTATTATTCTTATTCGCGTGAATAGTAAATTGCATGCGGGGCCCACACCGGGAGCGGGGGCCGCCCGATATTCCCGAGACCGTATATTTTACTCATCTTGGTCAATATAATATTTATATAGTGGTGGACAATTTATTTGGTCCAAAGAAATGATATGGGGTTGACCGATTGATCAAAAAGGCCAAAATACCGGTATTGGTAATTTAACGGATAAAAGCCCGAAATGAATTTCGGAGGCTTATAAATTAAAGTTGGGAAATGTACATTCATTATAAGGGTCATAATGATTAAGAACACATAATATATTTTATTTGACCCGATAAAATAAAATATATTTAAAACTGTCCAAAAAAATACAACTTTCGGGACCGATTGTACACTTCTGGACAAAAAGGGTTGACCTCCCACATGTGTGGGGGCCAACCCACGTTTTTAGACACCCAAAGTGAAGGGTTGGCCGGCTGGTAGGAGTGGAAATACATGAGGGAGGATTTTGAATTGAAAGAAAAGGCATCAAGGTACATGAGGTGGACCTCCCCACCCACACCCATTTGATCAAAGAGACAAAAACACTCCTCACCCACTCTCTCCCTCATACCTGCGGCCAGCACACACCAAGCAAGAACAAGGAGTCCTCCATTTTCTTTCCTCCATTGTTGAAGAGAGCTCAACAAGAAAGAATCCCAAGAAAAGGAGCTAAAAGTGTTAAAAGTGTGAAAATTAAGGTAATAACCTTATCATAACTTTTTCTCTATTTTTCCTTCCATCATATGAGATATGTATCATATGGAGAATCCTTGAGATTGTTCTACATTCTAAGAGTGTGGAATAATGGGTTGGAGAGTGGTTCTAAGTCCAAGAACGGACTTAGAAGCCAAACCGACAAGTTCACCGGAAAATAACCTTGTAAAGGTTATTTGTATTGATTAAGGTTTTATCATGTTAAAACCTTGTTAGGAACTTGATTAAAGTATTTTTGAGCTTCGCCGGAGTTGGTCAAAGTTCACCGGAGTTGGTCAAAGTTCGCCGGAATTAGTCAAAGTTCAACCGCGAAGCGTAGAACACGTTTAAGCTCACTTAAGGTGAGGATGACCGACTATATTGCTTATAATCTTTGGGTTAATTTCATAAGATTTCCTAAATGGATATATAATGTGATTTGCATGGATTATTAATGGTTAATAATGCCTAAATGAAATTACTATTGATTATAAGTATAGTTTGCATAATATACAAATTTATTGAATAAATTGTGTATGTCTAAATGTTATGAATATGATGACATGATAGTAGTATCAACCATAAATCCCACTTGTGATAAGTATACTTTTATTTCATGAGAAGAAGCCATGAAGGAATAAAAGTGATATTTTGATATTGAGGCCAAATTACATATTGAATGAAGAATTACATTGAAATGAATAAATAACTAGTATTGAAATATTAGTTGGAATTGTAGTTGAATAATGGATGAATGGATCCTAAGAAATTGAATTGTAAAGAATCGGTGATTATTGAGCTGGGCTCTAGACCGATGTAGATAACGGTGATTATTGAGCTGGGCTCTAGACCGTAGTAGTTATCGGTGATTATTGAGCTGGGCTCTAGACCGATGTAGATAACGGTGATTATTGAGCTGGGCTCTAGACCGTAGTAGTTATCGGTGATTATTGAGCTGGGCTCTAGACCGATGTAGATGACGGTGATTATTGAGCTGGGCTCTAGACCGTAGTAGGTAACGGTGATTATTGAGCTGGGCTCTAGACCGTAATAAGAAATGATGAATTGACACTAAACGAATAAAGTTAACCACGATACAATAACACCCTAGATTGAGGGTCTTGGAAATTGAAACTTTGATTATATTTAGTATAGTTGTCATTGTACTTGTCAAATGCTTCCAAGTACTGACCTCCCCTTCACGGGGGAGGCCACCTCACAGTTTCAGGTAGAACTTGAAGGTTGCTACCACCGCCCGTTGCTTCGGGAAGATCAAAGGAGGGAGACGTGGTTCGTGCTTCTTCCGTTCCTGTTTCGAAAACATTTTGAACAATGCTCATGGATACTATTTTTAAATATTTGTTTGGGGGCTTGTATGCCCATGGTTGCCAAAGTGTGGCATAAACACTTATATTAAATGTTTTCCGCTGCTTGAATGAATATTTTACATTATGTTTGTTTATGGATGTACTACGTGTGAATGATATTCCAGACGCCTTGTATAGTATGGATGTGTTGGACTGCGGTTGACCATTCGTACTGTACGGCGGATTGTTGACGTGTCCGGGTAGGTCCGGGGCGTGACAATTTAAGTTCTTGTGCACTTCTAACATTGAAATGTGCATCTTAATGTTCATTTAAATGATAGTTTGACTATGACAAATTTGTGCACTTTTAGCACAATATTTCGCACTTTTGAAATGTATATAAAACTTTTCGTACATATACTTTTCATTACATTAAAATGCACTTTTAGTATGATAATGTGAATTAACTTGTTCGCTTACATGTAAGTCATTGTGCACTTCTCGATAAATATTAAATTAGTTCTTATTAAAGATAACATATATCATATATTTTATATTATATAATGTGCACCCCATTGTCCAAGTGTAAATTTAAAGAGTGCAAAAGTTTGTAAAATAAGAGCAAATGTTTATTCAAAAGGGTGCATCTGATTTTAAATAGTACCGGAAACAAAACTACTAAGAAGTGCATGAATAAGGGAATTTAAGTGCATCCAATGTTTAAGAAAGTGAAAACAATAAAAAGTAATTTTTATAACACTCGTATAGCATAACAAAAATGAAAAAAAACTACTAAATATAGAATAATAAAATAATGAATAATAGAAGTCAATAAAAAGCATATTGAATGTAATACATTAAATAGTATAAGTAATTAAATAGTATTAATTTATGGAATATGAGTATCCACATGACTTCATATGTTTTATTGGCATCCCGACTCCGTGTGAACGCCCCAAGCAACACTCTTTCTTGCACCACTTGCTATTACGAAGGTTTATGTAATATACGGAGTAGTACTTAAATTAGATTATTAATCATTGGAAGGAGCATTAAATTAGAATCAAACACAAATCAAAGAAAATCCGTTAAGAAAAAACGTGAAAGAAGGAAAGGATTATAAATAAATGACCTAATAGCCCTACGTAAATCCGAAATATAAAACAAATCAACACCTTGATCTAATGGTTGGAGATTGTTCTTATTTCTCTCCTAAGATGGTTTTCTCACTTGAACCTAAATATATATATGAACTTTGATCTTTGATAGGGGTCAGTTCAAGTAAAAACTAGTCTTCCCATGAAAAGTGAGAATAAATCTTGACCTTTGATCACTTGAAAATAGATGGATGAGATGAACTTTAATCACAATAACCCGTTTCAATAAATGTGCAAATGTTTGTACTATAAAGTGGATAGTTTACTAATTAAAAGTGCACTCATGCGTGTAAAAAAAGATTGTCAAAGTTTGCCAACTTCTGTACTTTTTATTTTATACGGTATTGCACTTTTTTACTCTACGTGTGCACTTTTTAACTATTCTGATACACATTTGTCACAAAATTTTCAATAAAAGTTCTCCGTAATTACAAAAATGCCACCGCGTTTCAACCTTAAAATTTGATCTCTTCCATCCATTTTTTCACATCAATGGCCAAAATTAGTTCTTATTTTTCACCTATGAAGTATTTTTTATTTAAACCAACTTCTATATATATATATATATATATATATATATATATATAGGGTAATGATAAGGTAAGGTAGGCCTAAGAGTTATAATTCTTAGGCCTCTTTCATTTGAGGTGCTTCTGGGTCGATTTTTTTGATGAAATTTTGTGAGGATGTTCTCCATGGATTGAAGATTATGTCCACCAAGTTTCAGAATAAAATTCAATCGGGAAGTCGTTTAAATAAATTATTGAAAAAAAACTGCATTTTATTTATGTAAAAACATGCACAATTTTGAAAAAATTATTTAACCGACTTCCCGATTGAATTTTATTCTGAAATTTGGTGGGCATAGTCAACACTTCATGGAGAACATGCTCACAAAATTTCATCAAAAAATATATCCCGGAAGCACCTCAAATGAAAGAGGCCTAAGAATTTCAATTCTTAGGCCTACTCATATATATATGAGTAGTTTCGTGTGAGGTCAGTTTGACGGGTATCCCATCAAACCAAATGTCTTTTTGCCAAAAATAAATTTAACGGTACAATATTTTTTGCACCGTGTAAAAAAAATTAAGAGCAAAGAGATAACTGCCATTCTCCTAACACCACACCCTACACATTTGTCACATTACATTTAAGACAGGGTTAAGTACTTCACGACTCATACTAAACATTACTCCTCTATCTCTAATACCTTTATCAACTTTAACTTTTTTTTTGTTATCACACCAACTTTGCCAAGTTACCTTTTAGATAAAAAATAAATTATGGTTCTTATTAATTCTTTCTCCTCTACACAAACTTCACTGATACAATTTTTACTTTATTCTACAGGTCAATCAACTTTGGCAAAGTTACCCATCAATTTTTACGAGGGGCGCATGGGCTATCATCAATTTTTAAGCTTAAAGATATACTCCGTATTGCTTATGAGCACTTTCACAGTTTGACATGCCAAAAACGTCTAAACAATCCTTTCATGTCATCCCAAAGACCTATCAGACACTTAATTAACTTTATCATATTTGCAATATGAAGATGGATTATAAGTCTTTTTAGCATTCCAGAAACTATATTGATATGCCTTTGGATACATTAACTGTACATACAAAGAATGAAAAAGGAACTTGGAAAAATAAAAAACAAAGTAAGGGGTAATGCAGTTTAAGGCGGCGATTTAGGAGATGTACTAAAATGGAATTTCAAAAGCTATAATCTATGTCGGACACATTCTGGGAATCTGACTGTCTGATCAATTGTCCTTGTTCGTCGTACAAATCAAGGTTCACACACGGTGCAGGGTAGATTGTACCTATAACACGTCCTTGAACATAAGCACACTGAAATATGTGCTTCTTCTTATACGTGATCCCGACAGACATATCCCGGAAAGTGACGTTCCAAATGGGGACTTCCTCGCTCCCCTGGAGACGGACAGGAACCCTTACCCCCTCGCCGTGGATGGACGTGTAAGTTATGTCCTCTAGTATGGGAACTGCTTTAGGGTCAAACTTGTCATCTGGATGTTCATTGTAATCTGTTTTTATGACAATACCAACGCGGACATCTTCAAAGGTCAGGTTATGGTATGTTATGCCCGTAACGTACCCTCCCCTGCCTGGGGCAGTCTTGATTCGAACCGCACGTCTTGAGCTCCACACGTGTAAGTTCTCAACGGTGATGTTTGAAACCCCACCGGACATCTCACTTCCTATTGATACTCCGGCACTGTCATTGTGTAAAAATAGGTGAGTTGTGTTAGATTGAAATTGCAAAATTTTCCAAAAGTGAAAGTTAAGAGTCTGTCTGCAACGGAAATTCTAGGCAAAGAAAATAGATGAAAAATTGGGATCTAAATTTGTATTTGTATAAATATTCCTAGGTGACGTTTTTATTTAGTAACTGCTTTTTTATTTTCTAAAAACAAAAAGAGAATGGGTTAGGCACTGGTGTCTGTTTAATTTTATGAAAAACGAAAAGAGACATTTGAAATTTTTGAAAACGCGATTTTCTCTTATATTATTGCTGAAAACAAGTTACCAATTTTGATGTCGGTGCACATTTAAAAACTACTCCACAAACGTAGTAAAATTTATGTACTCCACAAAAGTAGTATACTCAAATTATATAAAATACATTATATAAATCACATATAAAAAAACAGATTTGCTGAAAATGCTATGACATTTTAGATATTTGTGAAAAAACAAAAACAAGAAACACTTCTTGGAAAACTGAAGGAAACAACCAAACGCAAACACATAACAAATGAAAGGTAGAAAAGATAATATACACAATGTAAAACCAGTCGAGTCAAGAAAGAAAGCCCACACCTGACCATGGAACGAACTACAACATTTCTTATGAGTATATTTCTTGATGGCCGTCCATAGGCTATCCCATATTGATCCCAACCACTCTTTATCGCAATGCCATCATCTCCAACACTTATGTAACAGTTTTCAATAAGCATATCTTCACATGAATCTGTTTTAGTCAATAATAATAATCAAATGAGCAACTCATGTGGTGACAACTATGTAGAAAAGAGTGTTTAGAAAAAAATAAATTTCCCAAAAGGCTAAACAGATTAAACACTCACCGGGATCAATGCCATCAGTATTTGGAGCTTCTGTAATAGGTGCAAGTATTGTTACGTCTCTCACAATAATGTTCTTACAATCATATGGATGGAAGGTCCAAAAGGGGGAATCACGCAGTGTTACGTTCTGGACCAGAATATCCCTAGACCACATTATCTGAACAAGTGGTCCCCTGGTGTAGTTTAGAAGTTTCTGCCTATATTTCTTCCACCATGTTTGGCCCTGCCCATTTATGGTGCCATTGTGACCTGTTGTAGCAGCATGTGTGTACTCGTTTATAATACATATGAAAGGGTTTTAACTTTTAACCAAAAATAAAGCAACATAAATTCCACTGCCCTTTACTCTCTGGACAGTCTATGGACACTATGTTTGAAAGTTTTACTGAAAATAAAATAAGGGGAAATAAATTACTCCGTATTTTTTATTCCCTTTATTTCGAATTTATTATTGCAGGTTTCTGAATCATTTCAGCCGACTAATCCCGAAGGCCTTGAAATTTAATGGCTGGGAGGCCCCAGTAGCCTCTCTGGTAGTCAAATGAGAAGCCTCATAGGCTTTCAAGCTCTGGGTTCAAGCCAGTTGAGCTACCTGTCTAGCTTAAATTTATTTTCCATGATTACTGTTGCCTCTGGTCATCTGTGGATTGAGGTAAAATTAGAAAGGAAAGTATAAATTTATTTCTTGTTACTTGAAATCATTGATTTTGGAGGGAAATAAGGTGATCAAAAACAGGATAAAAGGTTGCATGTTTATCATTTTAACCTTTAAATTACGCACACAATAAATTTCAAAATTTTTAAAAGTAGGATAAATAGGCTAATCTTTAAAATAAACACACAATTTTTCTTACATTTGGTATGAGATCATCGTGAATTATTGAATTGTGTCATTCAGGACGTCATGAGGTGTGAGCAGGGGTGAAAATATAAAAGCAGAATCCATATTTATAAGATATACTCCGGTAGAAAATTGCAGGGGAACATCTTGAAAGGAAAAATAAGATGCAATAGAATAAAAAACTGAAGGGTGAATTGGGTAATAAATATTGCCATATTGTTAGAACTTCTAAGTTCTAACTTCTAACAGGCCACTGAACTAAGAACCAGCTGCTATAATTTAAGGATTAGCCTCCTTAAGAAACAAAGTAGAACTACTTGATCAACTAAGTCTCGATAACTTGGAGAATGTTATATTTGCCAAGATTATAACTTAGAAATTGACTGAAAAAGACTATAAGAGGATCCAAAGAAAACAATCTGACAGTCTGACCTGTTATGACAACATCTGTGAGATTCTGGCCATGGATTAAACTTCCATAGCGCGGTCCGGGATGCTCTCTCCCATATCCATATGAAGGTAATGGAGGCATGAGAGGCCAATACTTCTCATCCTGTTCAGTGGACTCATATATCAGAATAGCTGCAACTCCAAAACTGGAATGGAAAATGATTCTCTTCAATCAATAATTCATTATAATTATTGTGCAGCCCTTCACTAAAGGTTAGAGGACGTGAAGATTACATGTGCCATAGTTAGTTTGCTACAATTAATGAAAAAATACCATTTTCCCCCTAAAAGCAAGGATGTGGTCATGATTCACACATTGTTCTAGCTTGAAATACAGTTCATGTAATGGTCATGAAAAAAATCTCATCGCATATTCGCATCACTATCCCATGATATTTTCCATGCATGTGGAGTATACCTATGATAGTGAAGGTTTAAGAACTTATATCGCAGTGGTCTTTCTTATAAAGGTTGTGACACAAAGGGCATCCGGTGCTAAGCATAGCCACTACGCTCGTTGCATGAATGTCTCGCATTAAATAATTTCAGATAATTAAATGGCACTATAAGTCATAGATGCCATGGTGCCATCTAGGCAAGGATTAGGTTATGCCTACACGTCCAGGTAATGCATGACAATCACCATTGCTAGACCCCTTGCCAGAAGAGTGCCAAACATTGAATGATGTGACTTAGGCGTCAACTAGGCATTCATAAGGATGCCCACGGTTAACTTTTCACCAAATTTCGCAACTCCTTTCTTACTGTTCTTAATTCTTTCTTCCTTCTTCATTTCCAAATAAGGAAGCTTAAAAAAGAAACAAATCACTGGATCTCGTGCACTCGGAAAAGGAAATAATGTCATTAATCTCTTGAATACAAATAAATATATGAACTTATATCTCATGGACTTGTGCTGGAATGGTCTTCCCAGACTGTGTAAAGGGAGCATTATAACTGAGAGCAAAGGTATTTCCGTATTAGTTATCTAAGGCATTGCAGAAAGCTCCCGCAAGAGCTTAATTGTTATTTGGTGTTTGGGAGAGCCTTTCCACTTTATCTTCTCCTTTTCTTAATATGCATGGCTAGTGTTGAAATATTCCGATCAAGGTTCTGGGAAGTAGGAGGTTCTGGGAAGAGGTTCTGAGATTTGGAGGTTCTGAGAAGCTAAAATTTCTGGGCTGATGTTCTGAATAGAGATTCTGGTTTGAGGGTGTTTAGAGTTTCTTGAAGACAGTGTGGTGCCTGAGGTTCTGAAGATTCTGGACTGAACTCAGGTTCTTGGAGAAATAACCCGGTCTGAAAACTAAATGAGATATGAAAAACTAAACTAAAAAAAATTGAAAACTAAACTGAATTGGATGGCTCTGATACCATGTTGAAATATAAACTAGAATAATATTTAAGATGGAGAGAATGATTTTCTGTGTATTTCATTGAAGGGTTAAGTCCCTATAAATATACATTACAAATAGAATATTCCTATAAAAGATTCTATACAATAATAATATCCTAAAGTATATTCCTAGAATATTCTGAAGTATATTATAATATTCTAAAGTATATTCTATATCTTTCACAGCTAGCGTGGTTTTTAAACCTTTTTTAGTCTGGATACTGGAATTGAATGAGGGGGCTATGTTTTAGTTTGAGGCTTGCCCTAGCTTGGCCACATTGTTATTATCTCATACTGGTTTTAGTTGGGGCTAGACAACAAAAGCTGGCTTTGTAGAGTAGAGCTAGTTTGGATGCGCTTGGCTAACCTTTTCCCATTTGATTTGCTTGGTGGTGGCTGCTACTCTTCTCTTAGACTTGGGTTGTATTTTAGTTTCTTCTTTTTGTTGCTAGAGTCCCCTTCCCCTTTGTTTTTCTTTTATTCAATGGGGTTTGCCGACCCCATACTCTTTTGGGATTACAACTTGGATGTTGTTGTTGTTCTTTGTCTCCAAAGGGGTTTGCCCCTTGGAGGGTTGTGACATTCCCAGTCAACCACATTTCAAGTATTGTTACTGGTTAGTTAGGCATCAAAACAAAAATGGGTATCCTTAGTTAGCACACTCGCTGGGTAACAACTAACAAGCTTTCATAAACTACACAATTTCGCAGACTCATTGTAAAGAAAGCAACATTGTTGCCTCTCACCAGCTCCTGTACGGAATATGGAAGTGATACTCCAATCTTTTGGATATCATAGTGAAGAGAGATTATTAATTCTTCAGCTAGTAATTATCTGAACAAAGAAAGCCATTACAGATTGTCAAACATCAAAATCTGATGCCCGATCTCACGGCCGTTGTCCATAGAGTAGTAGATTTAAAACATGCAATTTAAGACATTCAAGACAGTACTTCCTGTATAGGTCTCAATATAAGATGTACAATAGTTTAGAGCAATAACAACTACGAATATAAAAAAAACAGGCAATCAAATGACAAAGTTTAACATACATAATGAAAGAATGTCTACATTGCTTAATGGGGACCTGGAATAAGCTAGGGCAGTCCTTAAATTTCAAATCAATTGACCAAGTATAAATATTAATTGCTGGTGCATACCCAAAACATGAAAATTGTAAGCAAATCACTGAATAAACAGATACTCACATCAATGCCAAGAATAACAGCGCCCTCCGCTAGGAAGAGGGTCATATGACTGGTGAGATTAAATGGACCGGTTAGCCAAAACCCGGGAGGAACATTAAGCTGCCCTCCTCCCTTCTTATCGAGCTTAGAGATCGCCAGAATAGCCTTCTCAAACGCCGCCGTATTGATCGAAACTCCATCCCCGATCCCTCCAAAGTCCGTCAAGTTAAACGCCACAGGACGGAGCCTGGGTAGTTGCCTCACCGGGAAGACCCGCCGGAAAAGTAAGATTCTGTCGGCAGCATCCCACTTCCATAAAAACGCAGTGAGGAAAAGGGTGATCCATAGAAGAACGATGAGAGTCTTGTGTGTGGAGAAGAACGAAGGGATCCAGCGGCGACACCGCGAAGGAGACGTCGTCGTTAGCGTCTCCACCATCTATTAAACGATTTAGCGATGTCAGCTCGGTAATTTTGGGAATAAAGCTTCAATCTTCGAGCGCATGGATTAGCTTTATTATTGTGATTGAACCTAAATTACAGTCAAATTTGAAAAGATCAGTGCAGCAGAATGGTGAATTGTCGGAAGGTGAGTTGTAGAGGTCAGAAACAGCAGGTTGCCCGGGAAACTGTTATAGGCGGGCTAGAGAAGACAAAGAAGAGTACATTCAAAGGAAGGAGATAAAATGAATTAGAAAAAAACAGTGCAAGATACATTATTTGGAGATGATATATGGAAGAAATTTCTTAGTGAAAAAACAGTACAACATACATGAGAGGAGGAAGAAGACTATGAACAGGTTTTGTGCACACTTTGAAGATTTCAGGTTAATTACTCAAATATTAGCAAATTGCGGAACATTGTAAATATAGAATTCCGGACTTGAACGGTAAAACCGAGAGAAAATTGCTCCCTTTAGGACTCAGGATGTTTTTACTTGGACTGTAATTTGTCCCAGACCAGATCAGACCAGACCAGTCCAGACCAGACCAGACCAGTTCAGACCAGACCAGTTCAGACCAGACCAGACCAGACATGGATAGTTATAAAAATACAAAGAAACCAGACCTTACCAGACCAGACCAGACAAGTTCAGACCAGACCAGACCAGATCAGACCAGCAAATTACAGTCCAAGTAAAAACATCCTCAATCATAGGAATTTTATAAAAATAGTACCTACGTATGTTTCTTCCCTGCGTAAGAGCTATGTAGTTCTATTTTTGAAAACTTGATTTTAAATTTCCAATTTTACCCTTCACTTATTTATTAAAACTAAATACCTTAGTCGCTCCCGTCTCTCCCGCTTCGCCGGTACTACATCGATATGGAAGCTTGAAATCGATCGACATGGTCTCACCAACCTGGTTTTGGTCGGATACATCGTGAACACATGGAGAGAGCTGCTTTGATGCCGCCGTGACACGATAAATTGGAGGCAGGGGCGGAAAATGAATTTGGCGGTGTGAGGGGTTGGGCATGGGAGATAGTAAACGTACTCCGCCTGCTCTTAATGATTCTTCATATTCATCATTCAATGGATTCAAAACATCCAAAGCCGCCTCTTCCTCGCCACCATAGTTCATCTTCATATTCTTCCTCCCGTCTTCGAGTGCCAAACCATAAACCAAGAAGATGTTGATGACTATTATAAACAAAACCATGTTCATCTTTCTTTCAATTTCCCAACTGCGGATCTGCGCGCATTTAATTTAAGAATTTAGGCTATTTATTTATACTACTTACTGTCTGTTTAATGACTACTTACTGTCTATGTATTCCCTGCTATTGAGCTATTGTTAGAACTTATTGTTTGTTTACTGACTACTTAATGTCTATGTATTGTCTAGTGTTTGCAAGTTTGATTTTGGATCTGGTTTCTTCAAAAGTTCTGCAGAGTACCTGATGGCCTTGTGAAAATATGAAATAGAAGTTCGAAATTGGCAAAATCAATGTCCAAAATCAGAAAAGAAGAAGAAGAAGAAGAAGAAGAAGAAGAAGACGAGGAAAAAGAAGAAAAAGAAGAAGAAGACACCTTTGGCGGCGGCGGCCGATGATGTCAACCGGAGCAGCGCGCTATCTGGTGCGTCGGCGATGGTGGTCTCGACATCTGTAATGGTGAAATCAGCCGCGATGAAGATGACGGGGTAGTCGATTGATCTGAATCGTGAGGAGAGAGGTCTCGATGATGTTTGTTTGATGCGCAGGGGGTGTTTATTTGATGCGCAGGGGATTTAAAACCAAGGACAATTTGGTAAACCATGTGTACTTAAGTCTTATGCTGATTTGTAGTCTTAATTTTGGAAAATTAGTATGATTAAGTCCTATTTGTTGAAATCTCCCTAAACCCGAGAACACCCATCCAAATTGAACCGAATTTTCCGGATCGATTCCTGTAATTTTGGGCTTCAACTTTTTAGGTTCCATTTCTATAGTGTTGGATCGGATTCCGGTTCGGTTCTGATTCCTAGACAGGAACCGAACTTCTTATACATTGCACGAGTAATCTTGATTTAAGGTACTTCTGGGTGGAATTTTGTGATGAAATTTTGTGAGCTTTTTTTCATGACGTAAAGATTATGTCCACCAAATTTGAGTTTAAAATTCAATCGGGAAGTTAGTTCAATAAATTATTGAAAACACTACCTCAAAATACATGTAAAAAACACAATGTTTTTCAATATTTTATTTAACTTACTTCCCGATTGAATTTTATGCTGAAATTTTGTGGATATAATCTACAATTCATGTAGAACATGATCACAAAAATGCATCAAAAAATTCTACCCGGAAGCACCTCAAATGGAGGTGGCTAGACGGCATTCCGGGTAGAAAATTCTAGTAACGAATATTTGGCTTGCATAATATACCTTATATATTGTGGACCAGGCTAATCCGAGTAATTGTTATTTTACTACTTTAGTCCACCTTTAGATTTTTTGTAATTGTATTTTTTATTTAAGTTCACCTAGAAATGGAATTAATATTCTGCTGATTACGTTGTTATTTGTTCATAGTAAATTACTAATATTACTAGTCAGTTTATTACTCTGTACTTTTTACTTATGGTGCATTACTGGTAGAAGAATATAATATTGGAGTTGAACTACCTGCAATTGGATATGTACTTTGGAGCTATTAAACCTTTTTGCTTGATAGTTGATGCTTACTTTAAACCTTTATGTTTTTGTTATGTTTAAATTTAATGTTTGCACTTGGATATTTTTGTGATATTAAAATATTGAGATTATGGTTGTATATGAATCAAATAATTTATGTTTGGTTCGTGATTCGAATTCAAAAAAATTAAATACAGATACAATTAAGAATACTAAATTTGATTCAAATTGTTATCAAATAAAAATATGAATATCAATATATTCGATTCCAATGTTAATCAAATATATTCGATTAATAATAGAAATAGTAATAATAGTAGTAATAACACTATAATAACTTTTAAAAGCTAGTTATACCCTCAAAGTTAGTAATGTTTGCACTTGGATATTTTTGTGATATTTGAACATTGGGAATTTAGGATATCATGTATAATTTAATGGTCATAATTTCATGATTTGAAACTTGAATTTTTTTACGTAAGTGAAGGTAAAATGTGTTCATTTTAGCAGGATAATAAATTTTTATAATGAACCGAAAAAGGCAAGAAACGTACCGAATTTAATTAGAACCGAACTGAAATTAACAATTACACAGTACATTTTTAACTAGAACCGAACCGAATTTAACACCTTTAATTTTTAATACGGTTCAATCGAATTTTAACAAGAACCGAACCGATCTCAGGCCTAAGAATTCCTACTTTTGTGAAGAAGAAGAATTCACACTTTCAACATGGATTGTTTATGTTGTTGGGAGGATGATTTTTTCAAGCTTAATATAAGATTTCTTCTGCCAAAAAACTCACACTTTCTTTTTCTTTTCTTTTTTGAAAGAAAAAAATTAGACTTTCAATAATTAGAACGTCTGATTATCTGTGTAGGACTTTAGAAAAAAATCTATGTAATACTGAAAATGAATAAAATGACGAGAATGACCTTACAGGCTCCAAGCGAAAAACGGAAGTCAAAAATAAAACACCAAAGCATCTATTATGGAACCATAATGTCATTACAAAGTCATATTGTCACTATAAAGCGGTGTTGTCATTATGAAGTCATATTATTGTAATCAAATTAAAATGGTCATCATCAAACAATATTGTTATGTTGACAGATAGGAAAGTGTAATCTTGATTCTCAAAAGTATCATCTTCATTAGTAGAGGACTCACTTGTATATATACTCGTGAATTAATATAAAAACCAAAAGGAGGATGTCGAATAGTCGAAATTTTGAGATTAGTGTTGCATGAACCATTATTACACTATCTAAGGTCGGCAACGAAGAAATATTTAGAAGCAGTAGCACATTGTTACTTTCTTATATTTCATAGTCGTTAAGAGAAGGAGAAAAGAATAGCAGGGGAAGTCTCTCGATGTGAAGAAGGAAGGAGAAGAAGGGGGTGGGAATCACCCCATGTGGATGGGGAATCCTGAACAGGAGAGGGATTGGAGAGAGATCGAGAGAGAAGATGGGGGGAAACCCAAACGGAAGAGGGAGGTAGAGGGGGGGGGGGTAATGTGCAACGGTAGAAAAGTAATTAAACTCATATTTTGGGAATATAAAACATGTACTCTTACTTTTGATTTTTGGTGTAGTTTATTCTTGAAATTTTATCAATCTATGACCTGAAAGATAGATAGGTGAATTGTAATTAAAAAAAAGTGATATGTTTGAATACTTATTCTAGAAAGAAAATCATGTCAAAATTATTTTATATTTTCACAGAACAAATATGAAATCACATTATTGATTGAAATAGGACTAAAATAATATTTTATCATACTATAAGTGTGTTTTCAATCCCTACTAAGTGTTATCATTATCTATTCAATTTTATGAAGAATAATTACCTATTGTTTTAATTTATAAATTGTTATATATTTGATATTATAAAAATTTATACATGTTAATCGTATTTTCCCAATATTGACCCAATTGTAGTGTGGCCCAATCATTTGGAAGGTCGCTTCTTGGACCGGTTTATAAAACAGTCTTTTATTTCCCAGTTTGATGGGTTTGACATCACTTTAGTTTGTTTGTTTCTACTCCCCCTCTCGAGTAGGTTTTTATTGTAAATGGACGGTGGAGATGAAAGCGAGTGAAACATGGATTTAGAGTTTGATTATTTTGATATAGTGGTGAGTACACATATATGCACTACAGGTATATGATGAGTTTAAGAGGATGAGTAGTTCTAAGGAGCCATTTAGGACTTTGGAATCATGTAGGTTCACTTGGTCAAATCAACATCATGCACTTTTATGGTGGAGTCAACCAATGTAAATGAGTGTGGTGTTGACATTTTCAAGATAGACTATATATCTCCATAAATAAATCATACAGGACTCCTTAAAATCTTTACTAAGACCAATTATCATGAGGTGGGTGAGAAATAATGCAATACTTTGCATCATTCTTAAGCTTTCCAAATATAGAAATGCATAAAGATGAAGTTCTTAAATTTTTTGTGTTAAGTTCAATTAGAATCCAACTCTACCTGAATGTTAAATTTGATACATACAATGAAGAAAGAAAAAAAAGAATATACAGTAAACCTTTTAGGATTGTCATTTTCCTCTTTTCACGCACATTGAAAGAATTCATGACAATATGTTCCTCCTATGCCTGTGTCTCCTAAGCCTACTAATCTAAAGTAAACATAATCTATAAAAAATGCCCATGTAAACCTCTTACTCATCATCACTCTTTGATGTCTTCTATTCTCCTGATGGCTTCCTTCATATCAACCCTTTTAAGTAAGTCAGTCTCCGTGCATGCACATCCAATATGTAGAAGTCTTTCCATCAAAGGTAACGAATCTGTAGAGTTGGAAGTCGCTATTTCCGGATCAATCACTTCTCCCTCTCTCTTCTCCACCACTGCTTGTCTCACCCACTCCACCACATCAGTCCCACCTTTCTGGTTGTTCAAATACTGTGAAGGGAACTTTCCCGTCATGACTTCAAGGATGATGATCCCTAAGCAATACACGTCGCTCTTTGGGGATATTTGTTGGTGCAGGATTCCCTCGGGTGTTTTGAAGGCAAACATGGATTGAGCAGTCGATGTGTTGTTCACAAGTGGGTAGTACGCATAGTCATTCAGGAGGGGTTCATTGTTTGAGGATAGAAGTATGTTGCTTGACTTCAGGTTCCCATGTGGCACATCGTATGATGCAAATTCTGTGTGTAGGAATGCCATTCCGCTTGCAACTCCCTTTATGATTCTTAAACGTGTCCGCCAGTTTAGCTCCGCGTGTGATATCCCGCGATCACCTACAATAAATCTCTATTAAGTAGGGCTGAACAAAAAAAAACTATAAACCAAAACCAGTATACAATTTGTTGAATCGAAACCAACTAAATCCAAGTAGCATGCTCTCAAATAGACAAAAGCGGAAAGCCAAACAACCCATGTGTGGTTCAACTTGCACTTTAAGGTTTAAGTTTGAAAAATTGCCTTTCCAAAATGAATAAAAAGACATGAATAGACTGCGAATTATAACTGAACTAAATAAAACTGATTCAGGTTACTCAGTTCGGATCTACGTTTTCCTTTTCTCCGGATTGAAAATAGACAAAGCCAAATCGACAAACACCCGTACAATGAAGAATCAATTTCTAGCCAAATGTGAGACACTCCTTTACAATCAATCTCAATCTAATAAATACAACGTCAAGTGTTACTGATAATAAGCTTATGAGTTATTCATAATATATAATTTACCTTCTAGATGAAACTCTGCCTTAACATAGTGTAAGAATCATTTAATTTCAAATGACTAATTTAATCCAGCTACAACTAAAAATTACCACAAATTTCTAAATTAGTCACCACTTGCAAGCATATAAAGTCATCGCATACTGGTCAACATATGCCACAAGATTTGAGGAACCATGTACATACCATGCAACATATAAAGCAAGCTGCCTTTGGGGATGTACTCAGAGATGAAGAGCTTCTCCTCCTTTCGGTAATGGTAAGCCAACGGTGTCAAAATATTTTGGTGTTTTATCCTCCCGAGCCGTCTGATCTCCGCATCAAAATTGTCTTTGCTGATCTTATTAATTTCTCGTAGTCTCTTTACGACAACAGAAAGGCCATTCACCATCACCGCCTTGTAAGCCGATCCTAACCCACCATTCCCCAGCACCTCAGCAGCCGCCTTCATCAAATCTGGCAGCCCGAACATGCCCTTCTCATTGTTCACGATGACAAGATCACCCATTGATCTTCCACTATGGGATCCTCCCCGCTTTGAACCATGAACAGACTCATTTCTTGACCCCTTCCTACTCGAAATACTCATGGTCCTCCGGTTCGTGCTTGCCATATGCACAGGCACAACCTATGGAGATTAACAATCAAAATATTTACTAATACACACTCATCTTCTAGTGCTATTTTTATTAAGAAATACCAGTACGAAAATAATTATTTTAGAAGTACTATTTTTGTGAAATAAAGTTCCTAACATTTTATGTAAACAAAGTTACTAAAAAATATAAACAAATTATTTACTATTACGACCTCATCAAGATTCTCTTTCTCCAATCTTCCAAAGCTATCCTCCTTACTCTTTGTTTGCAGAAGAATTGTGACAGTTAAAAAGGCGACGACAACCGCAAGGACAACCCATTTTGTCCCTGACGATGGTGAAGGGGCATTTTCATTAGAGGATGGTACAATGTCACCATTCGCCTCGGAATTGTTGGCCGTCACCTCGCAATGTCTTCCCACTAGTTTTCCACACAGCTTGGGATTCCCCTCGAAGGGCTTCTGCCCGAACTTCTCCATGATGGATGGGATTTCCCCTTCCAATTTGTTGTTAGACATGTTGAGGTTGGTGAGAGATTTTTGGGCCATTGATGGAATATGACCTGAGAATTCATTTTCTTCCAAGTGAAGCTCTATTAGGTTGGGTAACCTTCCGAAAGATTCGGGGATTTTCCCAGAAAATTTATTGCGCGATAACCAAACTTTCTTTAGCGAGGTCATTTTGGAGAAGAAATCTGGAGGAATCTCTCCTGAGAATTTATTTTCGTGTATGAATATGGACCTTAAAGCCCCAAGTTTGTTGAAACCCGGAATCGGACCCGAGAATGTGTTGTTCGCCATGGCGATCATTCTGAGGCCTTTCAGGCTCGATAATGCATCAACCCTGATTTCACCCGAGAGGCCCAGCCCATTTAGACGGAGCCCGGTAATGGTCACATTGTGGCATTGGATGCCGAACCATTGTTGGTTCCGATCACAAGGATGTGTCCCAGTTTTCCAAGAACCGTCGAGGCTTTTGGTGTTCCCCATTGATTCTTTGAGCTGCAATAGGGCCTCATGATCTTCTAAGGAGAGAAACAAAGGTGGGTAGAAAAGGATGATGATGATGATGAAAAAGAAGAGGAACGAGCATACACAATGTGCCATTTTCACCCCGGGGTTTGTCTGATAAGGAAAAAAAGAAAATCAAAAGACACCAACCCGGGGAAGGAAAAGCATGTTCCCAGGGATTGGTAGTCTCTCATGAATCCTTATTTCTTGGGGTGGCGCTGGTTTTTTTGTATGACAATAAGTCTTTGCAACTCAAGGAAAATCCTCTATTTCTCTCTCTTACAATAAGGTTGGATTAAAAAGTTTGGATGGAAAAGAGAGGTGGAGCAACTTCTATGGGCATTCTCACTCAAAGGAGAGAGGCCTTTCCGATTCATAAATCCTAAGAGATGAATTAGCTACACTAATTAATTATAATGTCACAAATATATAAGAATTAAAATCTAAACAATATGCTAAATAATGATGGTGTTGGTTCATTTTTTAAATTTTGCTTGTTTTTGTTCTACTAAAACGAAAATATGAATTTTATACACTTAGGATTTGAAAGATAAAAACTATCAATAAGGGGTCTGAACGATGAAATTTATTGATATATGACCCGAATGATTAAAATCTATCAATATAAGATCTAAATCTCATGATTTTTTTAATTTTAAACTTTATTACACTATTTAACTTTTGTGAAGAAAAAACCATCAAATGGTAGCAACGAAATTAATAAAAATTATTCAAATCAAAATCTATGATATTTAAAGTCTTTGATTGACAATTTTCAATCACTCAGATCCTATATCGACACATTTCATCTTTCAGTTCCTGAATTGATAAATTTTCGAGGATAAAATAGTGTCACAATATTTTGGGAGAGACAAAATAATGATAAATAAAAATGGGGCGAGGCCATAGGGATAACTCCACCTTTCCTGTCACATATTTTGGTAATCATAGTCTGCACCCGTCGATGTCCACTACCCCACGATTACCCACCCGATAGAACAAAATTATTTTGTCATGTTTTTATACTACTCTCTTCATATCACCTCCGTCTCAAAATTTTCTTCTTACCTTGATTTGGCACAGTGGCGGATCCAGAAAAAAATGTTGTTGGGGGCAAATGAGTAACGTAGTTAATAAGTACTTTAGAAAAAAAGTTAGAACTATTATTGTATTATTACTTTACAATAGCACATGTTAACAAAATACATCACATTTGTTCCCGAAAATTTTTCCTGTTTGGAAGATCAATTACACTTATATTTTTAACATCTCGAAATATATCTTTTTCAAAAAAAAAATATACAACCAGGCACTCAAAAACATATAGTTGTAAATTCTATTGCACAAATCGGTCTTCATTATTTTCATAGCGAGGAAGCAATTCTATATGGTTGTTGTGGAGAGTGACAAAGTTGTCAATGCTAGTTTTAATAGCTTTCATTGAAAACCGCTATTAAAGATAATACTATTTGATCTGCCCGGTCTTAATGAAAGATTTGTAACCAAGTATCTCTTCATTAAATATCGAAAAGTGAAATGAATATTATATTGTTACATACTTCCCTTGTCCCTTAAAACTTTACTAACATTCCTTTTTTGAGTGTCTCGGTCACTAACTTTGCCACTTTTACTTAAAGTAAATAATTTGTGGTTCCAGTTAATTCTCTTTTCTCTGTACAAATCTCAACTATATAATTTTTACTTTATTAATCTTCATGTCGATCAAACCTGGCCAATTTTTAAGGGACGTGATAGAGTATATGGGTTTGGACCCCATGGCCCACATACTCACAAGGTCAAAGATACCGAAGGGACACCCATGTGGCACCCTTCGGCCTAGTGGGTCCCGCAACGGCCAGAACCGGATCAGCCCAGTACACCGCCTGGAGGACAGATGGGCCTCGTCGGCCATGAACTGCATCGGCCAGAGGACCGCGTCGGCCAAAAAGGCACCGCATCGGCCAAGAGTTACCTTGGCAGAATGCATTTTCCTACCTTTTTTACTAAGTGTTGTACTCAAGCCATTAGTGGTCCTATTCCGCCCAAAGAAGGCATGATTATTGTAATGGGTCTCCTAAGCCCAAAGCTAGGAGCCCAAATCCACATTTTTACCTATAAATAGACCCCTTGAGGCTAATTATAGGGGGTTGAGAAATATTAATTACTCATTTTCTCTCTCTAGCTCTCACTTCTCTCTAGAATTAAATACTCTATTAGGACGAATGGAGTACGTAGTAATAATTTAGTCCTACATTAGTACATTTAATTTAATTACCTAAAATAACATATATACTATTTAGAATTTCTTATATTTAACTATCTAAATGACACTATCTTAGCAAATTATCAATTAAATTAAATAGATTAGATGTAAGACTTTTTCACTAATCATCACTAACACTTCAACATAAACAATAAACAACTATGGTACTAGCCGGAACATTAGATTTGCTTACAAACAAAAAATCAATAATCCCAATGTATTGAATCTCTACAATATTATACTCCCTCCGTCCCAATTTGATGGTCTCATTTCTTTTGGGCACAAATTTTAATAAAGTGGTTGAAAACGTAAAAGTTGTGATTGGGATTTGAGTAGAAAAAGGGAAACATGACCATCATTTTGGGACATCCCAAAAAGGAAATATGAGACCATCATTTTGGGACGGAGGGAGTAAGGGGAATAATGTTAAGGGTTAAACGGTCATAAAAAAATGTTTGTGTCTCTTAATGCATAAGCTGATTGTACTTTATATTTACTTCGTTGTACATCTTTAACGTGTTCGCGCCTTTAAACGTTATATCCTTACGGAGTAATTCCTCACTTCTTTTGTATGTACTCTTTCATTTATTTCGTTGAAATCCTCATAGCCCTCTCGACTCCTCTCTTCCATTTCAGCCGCTCAACATCCTAGCCTCCTCCGAAGTAATGGCTTCTGGAATTGAGGTTATACTTTGCTCTAAAACCTCTATTTATACCTACCCTGTTTTATATAAGCTTTTTAAAAAAATGTTTGCGTCTATGCAACCAAAGTAGAGGAAAAGGGTAATGCTTATTTATATGCATATTTTAATTTAAAAAACTGACTCTTGTAGCCTAAGGATTGTGTCGTATGGCTCCTATTACACACTTACAGAGTATCATTTAAGAGCAGTAAGGAAAGGGTTCTATAAACTCCAATGTAATGCCATTCTGAATTGGAGGACGTACAACTATTAATTTAGAACACGGTTCAGCTGGAAAATTTGTTTATATTGAAAAATGAATCAACTTTTTCGTTCTAAGAATTGGTCGGCCAACTTTTCACAATAGCAAAAGCCAGGTTCTTTAAAATGAAAACATTGCAGTGTGTTTAGAAGGAAAAATAGAAGCAATCACACCCATTTGTTGAGATTGGAGAGAAAGAACCTAATTGTTGATCATGACAAAGCTGAACGATAAGAGAAAGGTACTGACACCTGCCACAATCAGGGAGACACTAAAGCTCCCGGTGCTCAAGAACTACGCACCACTCCCCTCAAACGAAGAGCTGATAAAGGGAATGAAAGATCTGGGATATGACAGCCCGTTGCCTCTGCTGTCAAACTTCACCATCTCCAATCTTCCCCACCCATGGAAAAGTCTGTTCGGCCTGGAGAACAAGTGCCTGTCTCCAAAGCACGCCGAACACGACAAGTGCAACAAGCAGATCTTGCAAAGCTTCCATGGGATTGCCTTTGATATCAAGTACGACATGGCCCAGTTTGTGTGACACCGCTCCCGAACGTCCTTGAAAATTCGATTTAAAATTCAAAGTTTATGTATTGAATTTCTGATTCCCAAACAATTGTGAAACGATTGTTGTTTTACGTAATTAATGATTGATTATTATACTGTTCGAACTCGTATATTAGTATCGGGCCTTATTAATAAATAAAAGATCCTAACATTATCTAAATAGTTATACATAACGTTTCAAGACAAGTTGAGGAAGGGCGGGCAGCCCATATATTATTTGGGCCCAACCTGCTAAAGTAGCAAATATTTGAGGACGGCGTCGTAGGCCCACTCGGGGGCGACCCACACGGCTTGTAGCCCAATAATATGAATGACAAATGTCAAGATAAGTGATAGGATGATTAAAGAAGAGTACAAATGCCTATAACCCCATCTTTGGCATTATTGAGCCAAATAATGGGAGTAGGATTTTCCTTCTATATTATCCATCAAGTAAATTATTGAGATGAGCCTACACATATTGGGGATCAATAATGTTATGTAGGAAGTTGACTTGTTCTAAATAAATTAGGATGAGTACAAAAAGACATCTTTGACAAAAGATAAAACAATAGGACCCATTCTTCCATTTTTGGGTGTATTGATAGATATTTTGGATCCCAAATTAATTGGGATCAATGGGGAACCACTCCACATGATATTAGTACCTGCAAGACAAGGAAAATATGTGAGAAGACTCACCTTGGCCGCACCACATGGAGAAGCACTGCCCATGACACAATTGGAATCAAATTTTGGGGCCACCACCACTGTTTTCGCACAAACAGGTGTGCTGTTTTGTCTCCCTTCATTTTGAGAGTTGTACTCGTCCAAATGAGGTGTATAAGGTGTCCTTGGATAGCCTTTGAAGTCTATTTTCATAATTGAGTGGTCTCTGTTCGAGAGGAGAGAGTAGTCATCCATCTGAAGCGAGCAGTGGTCTGTGAACTCGAGCTGTGAGAGTGCTGAGACTGTTTGGTTGATATCTCGAGTTTTACCAATCCAATTAAGGCGTGTGAGATACCAAAAGAAAGCTCTCAAGACGAGGAATCCGTGAAGGTCTGGTTTGCATCAATCGGAGTAGAGGAAGGCTTCCAAATCGTCCGAGCAGAACGCGACCTCGCAGGGACGGATTTACTCTTCTAAGTGAGTTTTTAATCCCAAAACCTTTCCATTCATTTTCCAAATGATATGAACGATTGGTGGGACTATTATACACTACTCCAAGTGTATAAAACATTCCTATTAAGTTATTTTATTGATGTAAAGGTTAGATACTAACCTAGATGCAAATATTGGAAAACTAGGAATCGAGTTAGCCGGAAAACACCCGTTCTAGGGGCTGTTTTCGTATCAACGATTAGGAGTTGAAATAGCAACTTGAGGAAGCTGTTTAACACCCATTTTCAAGCAAGGAACCAGCTCTCAATATTCCTTGGCCGAGGCTTTGGTCATTGGATCGAGAAGGAAGGTTTTAAAGCTCATTTGAGGTGAGGACCGACATCTAGTTGCTTACAACTTGTAGGTTATGCATGAGATTACCTAAATGCTTAAATCATGTTTTTGTGAATAAATATGCTTGAACATGATATGAATGATAAGTAATGGACTTGATCATAAATTGAAACCATATTGATGAATATGGAGTCATGTGAGATAAAAGTATGCTAAAATGGTAAATTGACCTTCCAACTCATGTATGAATGTTATGTGTATGTAAATGTATGATTGCATGATGATGCTTAGCACATGGGAGGCTGCCACATATCTATTGATATGGAGGGGCTACCATTAATGATAAATGAGTTGTAGGAATAATCTTAATAGTATTGTGATGCTAGTTAAGGATTGTTCTAAATGTTGATAGAACCAAACTTAAAGGTTGAGTTTGTTTGTGATGAACTTGAATGAGATTCAAGTGTCAATTGGGAAATCATGGAGTAGGAGATCTATGGTGTGGTTTTATGAAGTAGGAGATCTATGGTGTGGTTTTATGAAGTAGGAGATCTATGGTGTGGTTTTATGAAGTAGGAGATCTATGGTGTGGTTTTATGAAGTAGGAGATCTATGGTGTGATTATATGAAGTAGGAGATCTATGATATGATTATATGAAGTAGGAGATCTATGATGCGAGTGCATGATGATGTACTCGAGCCGAACTCTAGAAATGAGAAGTTGTATTAGGGTTGGACCCTACGTATGTCGTGACCATTAGTCACGGGGTTTTGGAAAATGTTTTATAACAAACATGGGCCTTTGAGCCGACTACTTGACTTTATATAAAGTAAGTATATATTTTGAAAGGGGTAATTTGAGATTACGGCCTATACTATATTATCACCCTATTTGAGGGTCTTGTGTGTGAAATACTTGTTGTATATCTATTAGATGCCTGCCACACCAGCACTTTATAGCCCTATAGAGTGCTGACCCCTTCGGGGGCGTCCCACCACCATTTTTCAGGTTGAGGCTAGAGCTTGCTTCCTGTGCTCGTTGCTCGAGAGATCATATAGGAGGGAAGACTTGGTTCGTGCTTCCTCCATTCTGTTTTTTTTTTAAAAATTAATAAACATGCTCATGGATATTTTACTATAGAGCCTGCGTGCTCATGAATAGCCATGTGTGGCCCTTTTGTTTTAAACAATGTTTTCCGCTGCGTTATGAATTACTTATTATGTTTGTTTATGGATGTATATGTGTGAATGATATTCAAGACGCCTTGTATAATATGAATGTGTTGGACTGCGGTTGACTATTCGTATTGTACGGCGGATTGTTGACGTGTCCGGATAGGTCCGGGGCGTGACAGTTTGGGTCTTGCGAGAAGGTTCTGGGCCCAGTTTCGGTTTAAAACAGTCTTGGTTTCAAATGAAAACTCCCCCTCGAATTGTGCATGAAAAAATAAAAACACACACACACTCCTTTTCTTTCTTTTCTACTTTTCTCCCCCTCTAATTTTTTTATTTTCTGACTTTTCACACACACACTCTTTGTCTTATCATTTTCTGTTTTTCTCTCCCTCAATCACACACTTGTTTCATTATTCTCTCCAATGTCACACATTTTTTATTAGAGAAAACTGTCAAATAGGTCCTTGAACTTTCTTAAAAAGGTCAATTAAGTCCTTCTATAGGAGGTTCTGTCCGGCCGTCGCGATTTGAGGCAGTTCCCGGTGGAAGTTTTCGATGAAATTTTTTGAGCATCTTATTCACCAAGTCTAGTTTATTCATACCAAATTTCAGCTAAAAATTCAATCGGGAACACATTCAAATTAATTCTTGAAGATAACTGCGCATTTTTGCGTTATCGAATTAATTTGAATGTGCTCCTGATTAAATTTTTAGCTGAAACTTGGTATGAATAAACTAGTCTTGATGAATAAGATGTTCAAAAAATTTCATCAAAAAATTCCACTGGTAACCGCCCCAAATCGCGACGACCGGACAGAGTCTCCTATAGAAGGACTTAATTGACTTTTTATGAAAGTTTGAAGACCTATTTGACAGTTTTCCCTTTTTTTAATTATTCTCTCCCTTTTTCTCCCCCTCAACACATGCAACGTACACCACACACACACGCATTACATCGGATTGAGGTTCAACATGCCTAACTTGGAGACTAAGAACTGGAATCTCTTTTCATCTAGTGCCTTAGTGAACAAGTCAGCCAGTTGAAGCTCAGAGCTTACAAAATACAGATCAACGTCTCCTTTCTCCACATGGTCCTTGATGAAATGATAGCGCAGGTCGATGTGCTTGGTGCGCGAGTGATGAACGGGGTTGCTGATTATGGCTATTGCACTCTGGGAGTCACTGTAGATCGGTACGTGATTGAAAGTGAAGCCATAGTCCTTGAGCTGGGTCCTCATCCATAGGATTTGTGAACAACAACTAGCAGCCGCAACGTATTCTGCTTCGGCTGTAGAAGTGGACACACAGTTCTGCTTCTTGGAGGACCAGCAGACCAGCTTCTCTCCTAGAAATTGAGCACCGCCGGATGTACTTTTCCTGTCTAGCCTGCAACATGCGAAATCAGCATCTGAGTATCCCACAAGGTCAAAACCTGTTTCCTTGGGATACCAAAGGCCCAGATTAACTGTGCCTTTGAGATATCTCAGTATCCTTTTCACTGCGTTCAGATGTGATTCCTTTGGATTGGCTTGGAAGCGGGCGCACAGGCAGGTTGCGAAGACAATATCCGGTCTGCTAGATGTCAGGTACAACAAGGAACCAATGATAGCCCGATAATTGGTAGCATCGACTGACTTTCCTGAAGGGTCAGAGTCGAGCTTTTGTGAGGGAGACCTAGGGGTTGTCATGGTTGACTTGCTGTCCATTTTGAATCACTTGAGCATTTCATGGATGTATTTGGACTGGTTGATGAAGATACCGTCTGGCATTTACTTGATCTGAAGCCCTAGAAAGTTCAACTCTCCCATCATGCTCATTTCGAACTCAGTGCGCATCAGATTGCTGAACTCTTCACAAAAGTTTGGATTAGACGAAGCAAAGATAATGTCATCCACATAGATTTGTATCAGCATGATGTCACTTTTGTCTTGTTTGATGAAGAGGGTTGGATCTATCTTTCCCTTTGAGTAGACTGATTCCACAAGGAAATCTGATAATGCATTGTACCAGGCTCTCAATGTCTGTTTCAGTCCATACAGGACTTTTCGCAGCTTATATACATGATTGGGGCATTCAGGATCAACAAAGCCTTCAGGTTGTGCAACATAGACTTCTTCTTTCAAATCTCCATTCAGAAACGCAGTCTTTACATCCATTTGATAGACGGTGAAGCTTTTGTGAGCATCATAGGCGAGGAACAGTCTGATAGCTTCAATCCTCGCCACTGGTGCAAAGGTTTCATTGTAGTCGATTCCTTCCTGTTGATTATAACCTTTTGCAACCAGGCGTGCTTTATTCCTTATAATCACACCATCTTCATCCTTCTTGTTCTTAAATACCCACTTGGTGCCAATAATTGTTTTCTTCGGGGGTCTAGGCACTAGGGTCCACACATTCATTCTTTCAAATTGGTTTATCTCCTCCTGCATTGCGATTACCCAATCAGGATCTGTCAGTGCATCATTGAATTTTTGATGGTTCAGATTGGCTAATGAAGCAGGAGTATAGACGTTCATTTGCAATTGCATTTCTTGTGCAAACTACACGACCAGGATCCCCAATGATTTGTGCTACAGGATGTGCCTTTGTCCATTTCCGCTCATGAGTAAGAGGAATTGGAGTTATGTTGGGGTGATCCGGGTCCTCAAAGATAGTAGATGTGGTTTGTTGAGGAGTGGAGTGCACAGTGGTTGATTCTGGTGCTGGATTAGCTTGTGTTGGTGTAGGTTCTGCTTGTGTTGGTGAAGTTATTTGTGTTGCTGCAATGCCATGATCCTCAACATCCTCATGATCATATGGAGGAGGTGTATTAGTTTCTTCTTCAGTGAGGTCAGGCATGAATGGTAAGTGTGCAACATTTATTGTTTGTTGCTGAGTTGTGGCGTGTGGGTTCTCATAGAAGTGTTCAAACAGGGAGTCTAGAACCGCACGTTTAGCAATTGTTTGCATTGTTGCTTCAGCTTCATCAGGTTGCTTTCTTTGAGAAGAGAGAGTAAGTTCTATCAAGAAATGTTCAGAAGCAAAGTCAGCCATCTCATAGAATGCTACATTCACACTCTCAATGACTGTTCTCCAATCGCGCAAGTAGATCCTGTAGGCTTTTGATTGTGTAGAATATCCAATGAATACTCCGTCTATTGCTTTCGGATCCAGTTTGCTCCTTTTATCTCTGTCATTTAGAACGAAGCACTTGCAGCCAAACATTTGGAAAAACGAGATATCAGGAGTCCTGTTGAAGAGAATTTCGTATGGTGTCTTATCGAAGCGCTTATGGATTGATGTTCTGTTCTGAGTGAAACATGCCGTGTCGATAGCTTCAGCCCACATGAAGTGAGGAAGCTTTGACTGTATGAGCATAGTGCGTGCGGCTTCAACAAGTGTCAGGTTTTTCCTTTGAACAACTCCGTTCTGTTGAGGAGTCTTTGCGGCTGAGAATTGATGTGTAATACCCTGAGTTTCATAGAAATCAGCGAGAGACTGATTCTTGAACTTGGTACCGTTGTCAGTTCTTATTATTTGCACTCTTCTGCAGAAAGTTCTGTATCGTCCTGATGAAGGTTATGATTATGTCTGTTGTTTCATCCTTTGTCCTCATAAGTTACAAGACATAAGAGGGACTTACATAACAATCTTAAGCAAGGATGTCAGACAGTCCGAGAAATCGATCCCGAGCTCTACCGGTATTCACACACACGTGACTGGATCGGTCGCAGGGAACGTGCTAGCGTTCTCTTCTTTCTTCCTCTCTACTCTAGGTTTAAGATGTGAATTTTAACTCATGAAATTTGTGGGTCGACATAGCCCTATTTATAAGAGGAAATGAGTTTTATAGCTAATAAAACTCTCCTCGAGGCCCTAGCCAATACCATTCGAAAACCTATTTTGAAATGGGCTAATCAGGCTATTTTAATGTTATTAACAAAGATTAATGATCCAAATCACTTAGGTGTGTGACCCTGTAGGTTTATATATTATTGGCAGTGGGCTAGAAAATTAATTTGAGCCTCACAAATCATAAGCAGCCTCTAGCAAGGCATTATGACTATCCAAAATATATAAATGTCAATTAAATCTGACATAACCTTTTAATAGTTAATTTGTGCTAAAAATTCTCTTTTGTCAAACGATATCTTAATTGAGACAAGGTTAGGTTGTGTTATCCTTGTTATTCTCAATTAATATTTCTTGATTACCAAGTAAGATTAATCTTGAACAAATGACACCTCATTTGAGCATGTCCATGCTAATTAATCTTACTTGTCAAGAGGCACAATAGATATCTTTCTCTCGCTATATATGAGTTACAAAAACTATCTTGATAATTCACATACTACTACATGATTCATAATATGTACAATCACCACCTTTATAATTACCCATTTAAAGATAACATTTAATGGTGTTAATACATATTAATTCACATGTAAGTAACCATGATTATCTCAAGTATAAGAATATAGCATCTCATCATTATTGAGAACAACACTGATGACATATAACCTTGCAATGACCTCAAGTTGGGTCTGTCCAATGAATTTGTTCACTAACAAGCATCTATGTTATTAACTTGATATCTCTATACCCATGACTGGTGGAATATAGCCACCAGTTAATCCACATACTGGTCTATTAGTTATTAATGTCTCAAACTAATAATATTAGACTATAGACAATTAGAATATTATGCTTATTTTAAAGTGTAGCATTCTACAATTAAGGCGCGTACTTAATTAGCTACTAAACATAATATTCAGGGACTAAATAATATTAATAAAGAAAACTCACAATAATAATTAACATAAAATGAGTTTGTGACTTTATTAATTGATGAGCATTAAATATTCATTGATAAATCATAAACTAAAACTATATGATTGTCCTAGGGCATATTTCCAACAGTGACAACATGAAAATGTTACATGCAAAAAACAATGTTACAATGTCAAACATTGTCATTATTAACATTGTCAAAATGAACAATGTCACAATCGCTTTTACATTGTCACATTGTAGGGAATATGTTACAATGTCAAAATACATAATAGTTCAAAAAATACACCAATATGGAAAATTAGTATACATTTTGAGTGCATCATACATTATCAAAGTGTAAACAATGTAGCTGTTGCAAATCATGGCATGGATGTATTGCATCCCATGCTTTGTCAACACGTAAATAATGTGGAAAATCACAATTTGGAAAACAATGGCAAAAAGTCAAAAGAACAACAAAAAGAAAGAAACACGGAAAGAAGATAAAAAAGAAGAAAGTAAAAAAAATCAGAGAATAGATCTAGCTTCAAGCTTCAAACTTTCTGAAACTTCCAACAGTAACAAAAGCTTCAAACTTTCTTAAACTTCCAACAGTATGAGATCGAGCAGGTCGATTAATGACTTCAGAACCATCAGCGGCCCCTCACCCGTATCAAGAAGATCATGAAGGCGGACGAAGATGTCTGGATGATCTTCGCGACTCCGCTGAGGCACCCATCCTCTTAGCCAAGGCTTGCGAACTCTCCATCCTCAAGCTCACCGGTTATCCTTAAACAAATCCGGCGCGTCGTATCTATGAAATCAGGTTCTTCCGCCGTTGTCCTGCAGTGGTTGCGCACATTGCGAGATCTCTCTGCTTCAGGCCTTTGATGAGAGAAGTCAGAGGTCAAGTATGCTATCAATAAATTAAATTAGGGCAAATAGGTCAAGACAACTAAAACTAGTCCTATATGCGGATTAAAAAGCAATCGGTCCTATTTGAGTACACGACCAAAGTTGTGGTCCTATAAACTCCTTAAAAAAATTCAGACCGGTTAAAAAAAGAAGAAAGGGGGGAAAGGGCAAATTGGTCTTTTCAAGTGACAAGTCTTCTTCGTCGATGTAAGGTCCAAAAATGCAGAAAATTTCAATAGGTTTCACGTTCCAGCTTTGATACCAATTGTAAGATCTGTTTCAACAATCAAACAGCAGAATAAAGATGAAAAGAAACTCTGATTCAATACCAAAAGGATTTTGAAATACATAGTAGGGTAAGAAACGGTCGTTGCTCTCTCTCTAGAGAGAGAGCAACGTAGAATGTCTACGCTATACTGTGGATGCCTAGGGTTTTGAGTCTCAACCTCCAGACTTTATAGATCTGTAGGTTGAGCCTATTTACTATAGGTGTGTATGAAGATAAATAGGCCCCTAACATTAAATTGGTCCGGCCTATTAATTAAACTATTACAACACAACCGCAAAGATATAAAATACATGATTGGATACCATAAAATATTCTCTAACAGTGATGAAGGCTTTGAAGCACCTACCAAAATTTAGAAAGAATATATACATTTGAATCTTTTGATTTAAACACCTGAAGTATTTGTGTAACAATTTGAGATTGAATTTGAAAAAGATTGAAATGGACCATTATTTAAAAGTATTCTATTGTTGAATGTTTGAAATCGGGTTCTATTATTCAAGTTGTAGGTGCTTACTATTTAAGTACGTCTTATATTTAAATATTCTATTATTGAATGTTTGAAAAGATCAAAACCCTTCTACAATATTCAAATATTGGAACATTTTAAAAAGATTAAAATGTTGTGAAACAAGTTTTACGTTTTGAATTATGTCCACATATTGTCCATCTAATTCCAACTACATTTCAATTTTTTTTTTTTTTTTTTGCATTTTGGCACATTAGTTTTTAATCTTTTTATTCATTCCTATAACCATTATTAAATTTTGAATGAAAATAATGGTTCACCATACAACTTTAATCTAATATATAACTATACATATTATATATTTTATTTTTCAACAAGTGTTGACCAGTTCTCGGTGTTGACCGGGTTCACCCGCCGGGTGCAGGTTGACTGAGACCCGATCAATTGCCCAGGTCATTTCTGGTCTGTTTTTACAACATTGGTATTTTCCCTAAGCCAAGTTTTTGTCCCAAAACGCTTTCTTAGCCAAAGGTATAATTAAACAAGGTATTTTTATGGGTTTCAAAGAATGAGAACAATACATAAGATTTGGGAGACTACTATCCTCTAGAAGAGTGATTCTAGTATTAATTCAGAAAATAGTTTCTGAAAGTCTTAATTGGTTCTTTTGAGATGGAATTATTAATTGGTTCGAAAGACTAAATGCAATTGTACTCCGTATTATTTTTTCTTAGTCAAGTTTTGTTTCATAAAGTTTTGGTTAATATATGTTTTACATATATTATGATGCACTCTTTTCCTTGATTGTTTTTTCTGAAGAAATTTCCTACAAGGTTTTGAATAAGTGAATAACACATACACATAGTACAATACCTTCAAAAAGTTAGAAACCAGATTGAATCCTATCAATAAGAAGTTCTAAAGTGATGCAGGCAAGAGGGGGAGTGTATACACAATGTACTCTTTTCTCTTGACTTTGTTTTATCTCACTGGGTTTTCCTCGATAAGGTTTTTAACGAGGTAATATTATCAAAACGTATAAATAGAATGATGTATAATATCATACTATACTTGTAATGTTTTTATTTAATAATGTACATCTAATGGGCAGTGTTATGTAATTATGTGGATGTTCATTAATTTCCATACCTATATGTACTGGCTCATATCAGAAATGTAACTCTCACTCACCCCCCTCTAATATATATAGATGACTATACATGAACGAATAGAAGCTTGATTTCGATTGACGACAATTTTTAATATTTTGATGTTTCATATGCAATACCAAACATATTACTCCGTTTTTCTTAACAAATCCTACAACTTTATCATGGTCTATTTTCTTATCGTAAAAACGGCTATCATTAATATAAAGCAAATACACGAGACAATATCCAGACAGCTATTAGCCTATTACAGATTCGATCATTAGCCCTAGGAATAGAGTTGGTGTTAGTCACCCATACAAAGCAACCTGACTCGCTAGACATAAAACGGGTAAGAATAAGCCTAAAACGACCGAATATGAAGCACTGCATATCCAAAGTTCATCAAAAATCAAAATACTCCAACCATACCCGCTCGAACTGACATAAAAACAAGTACTACTAAAGGAAAAATAATACGAAAGTAAAAACTTTCCCCAAATTGCTTTCTCGCACGAAGGTGGTTCCGGATGAGGACGAGCTTTTGTAGTATGAGAGAAGAGAATTTTGACCCCTAAAAAATTCTTCTGAAACCATATCCTTCTTGCGCTTGCCAATTTGCTCTTGCCAATTGCTCCTTGAGGTTTGCCATTGAAATCCATGTCCGAGGTGCAGAATAAATCTCTATCATGTTGTCTTGTGTTTCTTCGCCCCCAAAAATCCAAGCCGCACCCTACCTCCCCTGTGTTTCACATACGTTCCGAAACTTCTAGGGGAAGCCGCACGAAGCTCACGTTCCACGAAAATCCAAGGCGCACGAACAAAGTTTGGTGCAACAAAAAACCCTAACTAGTGTAGGGAGATGGTCAATTCTTTCCCCTCGCACTTAATTATTGTGTGGGTTCTTTTTATTGGGTTGATTATGTTATCATGGTCTAGACTGACAACTTTTCATGTCCAGCCGGCCTGACGGGAACCGCCGTCCGGCCGAGGGCATTTCGGGCACTTCCCGGTGGAAGTTTTTGATGAAATTATTTTAGCATGTTCTTCATCAAGTCTAGTTTATTCATAGCATATTTCAGCCACAAATTTAATCGGGAAGGCAGTCAAATAATTTCTTGAAGATAACTGCACAATTTATACATATTTAACTGCACAGTTTTATTAAATAATTTATTTAACTGTCTTCCCGATTGAAGTTTTTGCTGAAATTTGGTATGGATAAACTAGACTTGATGAAAAACATGCTCAAAATATTTCATCAAAAAAATCCATCGGGAAGGGCCGGAAAACCCCTCGGCCGGATGGCGATTCCCCGTCAGGCCGGCTGGACAGAAAGACTACTCGATCCAAACTTTTTTTTGTTTATCATACTCGGTCTAAACTTAGACAGCGGTATATGTACTATGTAGTGGTTTATTTAAATAATTAATAACATCAATCACATTTGATTCTCCTTTGCGTTTTCTGATAAAGTGGATCCTGACATGAGAAAGTAAAAAAAATTAGCATCTTCTTTGTTTTTCCTAGTATGTTGCTAAATCCAAACAGAGTCTTGTATTTTCTATCCAACATTGTTCTTGAACCTCGGATAATCATCACACGCATCCCTTATTCTTTGTAAATATGCTTTCTTCGGTTAATGACTTTGCGTTCTTATAATTACTCCGGAGTTCGTATGACTTTCAAGTCTCAAGTATCACTTTTTTAATTATCATTAATGTTTGAAGAACTGAAGAAGAATAAACTTAAAGTTACACACTTCTCAACCGTACGTGGATTAGCCAACATAATCTATAAATTCAAACCATAATAATATGCTACCGCTAACCGGCCTATCATTTATTAATTATTAATTCTATATACACAAGTTATTAGCGCACTTGCACAACAGATTCCACTAACAAGATTCTAAAACGTGCTACTAGATCTTAATTGACTCATTATGTGGATCATCATGTAAAATTGACTCAAAAGTTGACAAATTAGATGTTACATATTGCTCCTTTAAGAATTGAATAGTTTCCGTAGCGTTTAGGACTTTAGAGTACTGCCCTCTCTAATATTCATATTTTCCATAGCGTTTAGTTGGTAACAGAAAACATATTAGAGTGGATTCATCAACTAAAACATGAGCTAAATGTAAAAATAAGAGTAATTATGTGTGTTCACACAAATATACTCCTACAAGGTTTTGGAGTGCCCTAGCCCCCAACCACCTACTACTTGCCGCTTGCTGTCAGCCACTACACCACTATCGGCCTAACCCGCACTAACGGACTGACCTGATTATGCAAGGGAATTAGGGGGCATTTATTTATATTTTATCAATTGTATTTGGGGTAAAAGTGTAATGTTTAATAATATTTACGGGATAAAAAGCATTAACTCCTATTTTTGCAATTACGTTTAGGTTTACTCCCAAAAAGGGCAATTTCTCAACTTTAAGAAAATTTATGTGTACACATTTGTATATTTTTTTGTAGACTTGTCTATGTGTAAGGTAATTCATCTAGCAAAGTATAAATGCATGTATATATAGACAACTCGAATGTGTAAATGAGCATGTACATCTAAAAAGTGAAATGAGCATGTACATCTAAAAAGTGATAGACGTAGAAATAGGTGGAGTAAAGAATCATCCTTATATATGCTTTTATCATGACCTGTGAAGTTGGTCGGGACATCATAGCAACTCCCAAACTGAGGGAGACAAAACACATCGAAGCGCTAATGTCCAGGAAAGAACCATCATAGAACAGAACAAACACAACAAAAGAAGAACAGTCAAATTGAGTCTGTTCGAGATCGAATGTAACGTACGTTTCGAAAAATATTAGGCTGTCAATTATCATCAGTTTGTGAAATGGCCGTCTCTCTAAACGGTTGCCTTTTCGTCGCATCCTTGTATGGAATCTAATCAGCAACTCAAATGTTGAAAAACTCTACAAAATCGATCATTCGTTTATAGTTTGAGGTGTGGCAAAGAAAGTTCTTCATTTGTGAATTATAAAACGAAAATTGATTTGCAAAAACAAAACGAAAATTGATTGCAATTGCTTTTTAGCATTTTAATTTTAATACTACGTGATAAAACAGATAAGAATTGAACAAGAAAATTGATGAAAGAACCGGTAAACAAATCCATGATAAAAACGTAGATTTTGATAACGCAAAACGTGTTGTACGGGTATGGACAAGCAATATTCATGATATACGAAGAGCGGATACATGATCACAACTTTTTAATTGGACTACATTGTCCTGGTATGATCTGATTTGATCTAATTAGATCAAGTTTAACCTGATCAAATTTGAACTGCTATTGTGTAATACTCCTCCGTTCTTTCAAAATTACAACAGTTAACATTCCAGATTTACCAACACACATCTTTGACCATAAATATATTTTATTCTCTTATAAAAGATTTTAAAAATTAGATTTGAAAATCTGTAATGAGATAATTAAACAATACGATAGTATTTTTTTGAAAAATAATTTTCAAAAAAAGGAGGACAAAAACTGTTTTGTTCATGTGTATTTTTTATTTCTCGAAATCCCTTCTGACTCGGAAGGACATGTGAGGACTTTGGGCCTAACGGTACAAAACGGAGATAAACAGAATTGCACAACGAAAAGGTAAGTGGCAAGCGGCGTAAATTGCACGAATACGAAGGAATATTTTGGGGTTACAATTCACAAGGCACAAGACGCAACGTCCATCGCTTCTCTAGACGCAAACAACACGTGTTCGAAGTGCTTTTTTATTTAAAATTATATCCAGCTTGTCAATTTCTCCCATTAATATTTTATGAAAAAACCTCCACATTATTAAATAATTATTATGAATCAATATATATGTGAAAAATACTGCCATGTGATATACGAGTAATCAAATGAGTACATTATTATTATTATTTTCTAGTCAAATTTTCCTACATGAACTCTACATATTTTAACGGGCCTGTAGATGAGGGCGTGCAAGAAGTGCAACCACACAAGGTCTCTCAATTTCAGAAGGCCCAAAAATTTAAATAAAGTCTATATAATATAATAAATCTTTGTTTATTTGATTAAAAATTCCTATATATCTTAGTACTTTTTTAAATACAAACGTTAAATAGTATATTTGTATGTAATTAAAATGCAATTGCTAATTACAATTGTGTAACTTCTTTATTTCACAAGGCCTAGTTACAATAATTAGCACAAAACTCTCGTACAGTTTGGAACAAGCTTGTAGCCACTTTCTTTTTCATACTTTGTCATTACTTTACTTTTCTTAATTCATTCTATTTTCTACTTTTTCATTTACCTTACACTTCTATACCACACCTACTATTTTCTTCTTAAAACCCACAAAAAACTTAAGGACACTATTATTTAAAAATGGTGAAAATATTAGTATAAAGGTTCATACTTCAGGGCCTCATATTCAATTTTGCACATGGCATTCTAAATGTCCGGGCATAAAATACTTGCCCTGCATATTTATAATTTGGAATAATTGATCAAACCTAAAAAATGGTCATTTTGCATTACTTTTCAAAGATAAAATACGTTATATACACCATGTTTTACTCCATTGAATTTTCATAACAAGAAATCTTTCACAAGGGCGGATCCAGGAATTTGAAATATCCTGAACTGAAAAGAAATTATACTAGGTTTAAATATTAGAGGAGTAAAGGGGTGGACTAAACGTGAAAAATGAAAAAAATTACACTAAAAAATGAAAATTTTCTAAATTACCCCGGACTTCAACTTATCATAACCCGTGCATAGATCCTCTCCTGATCTTTCAGTTCTACGGGAAAAATTTGTATGCTTTGCAAGAATAAATAACACCACATCATTTACAATAATTTTTTTTATATTCTAATTTAAACAAACTTATCAACGTGGCATCAAATTATTCCGATGAAAAATTAAGAATTAAGTCATACAACAAATGTCATTTCACCCACTTTAAAGCATCTGTAATGTAAATGTGAACAAATACAGTGTTTAATTAATTAGAGCATCTCTAACTAATAGAAAGTTTTTCTCTATCTTTCCACGCCATATTAAATTTTGTTATTTTTTGTTCACAGTGTTACATTACTTGATACACTGAGAATATTTTTTGACCCACGCCATATTTTTTGACATTGAGAATAAAAAACAACTAAATATTTGTTACATTGTAGAAATAATGTGAATGACTTTCTGTTAATTAATTCTCATATATATCTCTCTTAGCGAGCATGAGTGAACTATTGAAACTTTTGCATTGCTAATGTTGTTAGTGTATTTGAGGTATTTATAACAATATCTCCCCATCTGTATTTTCATTATTATCTATTTATATATAAGAAAACGAATAGCTCATTAAATTACAATTTTGTCCTTCCTTAATCCTACGTGTCTATGTACCCACGTTTTACTCCCTTAACATATTATTGCCACGTGGCTGATTCTTTTATATACGGAGTAATTGCAATGCAATGCAAAAAAACAAACTCCCGACTCCTCTATAATTGACTATTCAAGTCCGTTTTTTCTTCATCTAATAATGATAATTATAATAATAATAATAATATCATAATTCTAATACTCCTTATCTAATAGAAAACCTACTCCGTATTTCTATGGGCTTTTTTTCAAAATTAATACGGAGTACAGAAAATGAAATAAATTTTACTACGTATTATTTAGTTTGTTTACATCTGATCTATTTCTCAAACATGCGAATTTTATTATTATCTTAATTTGATTTGATGTCTAATTTGTTTAATTTTTTTCTTTTGAACTCTCTATTTTAAAAAACATTAGAATCTTAAAAAATCACATTTCATTAAGGAATAATTTTCATTAAAAATGAACATATTGAAATAATTTCTTTATAATATGTAAATGACTCAAAAATATAAATAAACTTGAATTTGGTTATTATTGCAAACTTCCAATTTTGTACATACAATCGAGATAAACTTACAAAAGAGTGTCAGATGATTCCTAATATAGCAATTGGCTAAGATTCATTTACCTTTTTTTTTACTCAACCACAACCTCACATTTTCACTTTATTCACACATTCTTAAACTCCGATCCATGTCAAATCGGGAAGAATTTTATGGGACGAAGGGAGTATTATTATTGTTGTTGTTGTTGTTGTTGTTGTTGTCGTCGTAGTTGTTGTTGTTATTGTTGTTGTTGTTGTTGTTGTTTTCGATGAATCAAATCACCTTTAAAATTGTAAAGAATGAGATAGACTTATGAAAGAGTTTTAGACAATTCCTAAATAATATCTTTATAATATGCAAATGACTCAACAATATAAATATACTTGAATTTAGTTACTATTGTGGACTTCCAATTATGCACATACAAACGAGATAGTCTTATGAGCACCCTCTATTAAACAAATATTACTCCTTAAAAGATCTATATAATTGAATGAACGTAGTGATAAGAGTATCATATTATTCATATAGTGCCTTGACTTTAAATGATGTTTTTAACCATGTTTAAAGTATCATAGTTTTAGGTGAGAGATAATCAAACTTGATTTACCAATAAATGATGAAATCTTTGGTTCTTACAAAGAATTTATTTATTCGGAAATCAATGGACCATGAAAGAAGCACTATAGTAGATTACCAACTGCAATAAGAAGTCAAATGAAAATAAACTTGCGAATCAAAAGTTCACACTATTCATAATAATAAACTTGCATAGTAGAAGTTCTTGCAATTGAAAAGATATACTCCGTATGAAAAAAAAACTCAAAGAACTAACAATCTAATGGTATAAATTAAAGTTAATTACAATGGAATTATGTAATTAAGTAATGAAGATGTGGAAAACGGTGAAATAAAATTGTTATTAGGTGAATCATAAGACATTCTTGTAGGATGTGTAAGAGTTTTCTCTCTCATATATAGTGTTTTTAGGTATACGATAAGCCGACTAACAATTGAGCGGAATACTTTTCTATCTCATATGTAAGGTGCTTTTAAGAATAGTAGATAAGCCGAGTAACCATTGAGCGGCCAAAATTTCTCTCTCATATGCCGAGAAAATAAGAACATATTAGGCAGGATAATTTTCTCTCTCATAATTAGTTCTTTTGGGTAGAAGACAAGCTGACTAACAAATGAGCGGGAGAATTTTATATCCCATATGTTCTACTTTTAGTTATTAGAAGATAAACTTGCTAACAATTGAGCGAAAAAACTTCATCTCTCATATATAATTCTTTTAAGTACAAGATCATCTAGCTAACAATTGAGCGCAATAATTTCTCTCTCATATGTAGTGTGTTTTTAAATATGAGGTAAGCCGACTAACAATTGAGCTGCAAAACTTTCTCTCTCACATGTAAGAGTTTTAGGTATAAGAAGATAATCTTGCTAATAATTGAGCGGAAGGATTTTCTCTTTCATGTGTAGTGTTTTTAGGCATTGGAAGATAAGATTGCTAACAATTGAGCAGGGGAATTGAGCGGGAGAATTTTATCGCTCATATGTAGTGCTTTTAGGTATTAGATATGCAGTGCTTTTAGGTATTAGAAGATAAGTTTGCTAACAATTGAGCAGAATAACTTTCTCCCTCATATGTAGTTCTTTTAAGTATAAGATAAGATAACAAGACTAAACAATTGAGCGTGATAATTCTCTCTCTCATATGTAGTGCTTTTACACATAAGAAGCTAAAAAGATAAACTTGCTAACGATTGAGTGAGAGAACTTTCTCTCTCATATGTAATTCTTTTTAAGTATATAAGATAATCTGGCTAACCGTTGAGAGTTAAAATTTTCTATTTCACATGTAGTGTTTTTAAGTATAACATAAATCAGCTAACAATTGAATGAGTGTCTTTTTAGATATAACAAGATAAGCTTGCTAATAGTTAAGCGAAAGATTTCTCTCTCTCATGTGTAGTGCTTTTAGTTTTTAGAAGATAATCTTGCTAACAACTGAGTGAAGAATTTTATTTTATTTTAATTCATTTATTTTTTATTAGCGCTTTTGTTGCATTAGCTTTAATTTCCGTAGCTTTCTACCTTCATTAACTTTTGTAATTTGCTCTCATAAACTTCTAATACAAAGGGGGGAAACCAGGGGCTCTCACTAGACCCCCCCTCCCATATAAAAAAAGTATAAGATAAACCAGCTAATAATTAAGGAATATTTTCTCTATCATACATAGTGAATAGAGGTATATGTCTTGATTAAGATAATCCGGCTAACAATAAAGTGGATAGTGTTTTCTTATATTTAGTTCTTTTAGGTATAAACCGTATAACATGATAACAAGATAAGCCGGCTAAGAATCGAGCAGAATAATTTTCTCTCTCATATGTTAGCACTAATTTAATAATGAGTAGCAAGTTCTTATTTAACTAACATTCTTTAATTTTAATATTTATTGTATTCACTTAAATTTTATATCACTCACTTTTTTAGGAATAGTATTTAATTTTTAAAATTAATCTAATCATAAAAATTAATAAGTAGCAAATTCTAATGAGTGGTGTCAATTATTTTTCCTAATATACTCTTCATTGAATATATATTGCATGGATTTATACTTTATGGAATTAGCTGATTGAACTCTTATTTTTCGAAAATGTAGAATCCTAAAAAGTTGTTTTTATCTTAATATTTAATTTGATCCCGAGTAAAAATATATGCGCCGACCTCTCTTTCCCGTGCGTATGCACGGGTACTATACTAGTTCCTTTCAAAGAATTGAATTCAAAGGATCGTAATCTTTATGCGATTAGCCCGATCCTAGTAATAAATAATGACACCATTATTTCTTATTCATCTTATATCTTATATTATACGAAGTATATATATTTTGTACATTATGATAACCTAGCTTAATTGACCCAAGAGACCATCCATTAATTAAGTTATTACATTGAAATGCTTCGCAGATGGCTTACTATGAAAGTTTCATTAGGCGACCTGCCGACACGTTGTGATTAGGAAGCAACTTTATTAAAATAGAAACAAAATCAACAAGTTCTTTATTAGGCCACCTATTGTAAATTTGTAATATTTTTTTTTGACACAGTAAATTTGGAATAATTAGAAATGCGGTTAAAAAATATTAGCATCTCACTCTGTAAAATTTGTAATTATATCGTTTTATTACTCGTTTTGTTAACATTTTAACTTTTGAGTGTCATGCGACATGTCACACTTTGTCATTAACATATAAATACGCAATCTAAGGAACAAATATTGTAATATATGTTATTAAGACGTGTTAGATCGGTTAGTAAGAGCATCTCCAATGCTAATACATTAACGGTGCATACGTGGCATGAAAGATAGTCAATCAAAAAATAATAAATAAAATATTTCTCTCCTTATTTGAGGGATCTTATATCATTTTGGTAAGTTTTTCTTCGCAATGTCAAGCACAATGTCTAGATGTAGGCATTGTAGTTGACATTGCAGAGAAAAACTTACCAAAAACACATAAGACCGTGAAAAGACGGAGAGAGAAATGTCATAAAATCAATTTTTTGTGTCTATCTCTCTCATGTCACATGTGCACCGTACACATTGTAGCATTGGAGATGCTCTAAGGATGTTTTCTTTTGGACTGTTTTCAGTTTCAGACCAGACCAGACTTAAACAGACCAGACCATACCAGGTCAGACTTAAACAGACCAGACCAGACCTGACCAGACCAAACTTCCGTAGTTATAAAATACACAGAGACCAGACGTTTCCCAGACCAGACCAAACTAGTTCAGAGACCAGGCTTAAAAAGACTAGACCAGACCAGACCAGCAAATTTCAGTCCAAAAGAAAACATTTTAACTATAATATTATGCGTTTAAAATATGGTAAAAGCGGTCCAGCCCAGCTGGTCGCCGACTCACTCTCCCTTATGGGAGGTCCCGGGTTCAATTCTTAATGGAGTGAGATTGATCTCAGTTTACCCCAGGCCACCCAAACCCCCTTCCCCTGACGCCCCCTGGGGTAAAAAATAATATTACCTCCGTCCCTTAAAACTTTGCCAAAGTTGACCGGCACGGAGAATAATAAAGTAAAAACTGAGTGGTTGAGGTTTGTGCAGAGGAGAGAGAAATAACAGAAACCACAAAATATTGTTTAAAAGAGAAAGTGACAAAGTTTTTTGGAACGTCCCAAAAAGAAAAGATGGCAAAGTTTTAAAGGACGGAGGGAGTAATAATAATAATTTTGTAATAAATAAATAAATAAAAATGGTAAATAAATAAATAAATAAATAAATAAATAAAAGGTAAATCTCTTGAGACTCGGGTGCCATTCGGTCAAACCGATAGAAGTAGCCCAATTATATCTTGTACGGAGTATAAGAGCATCCTCATTGTTTAGATTATTTAGGGATTAATTTGATGATGTGGATGATTATTTGAAGATTATGATTGAGAAAATGAAATTATTTGCAAAGATTATTTTAAAAAATAATCGGGTATCAAATATTGAATCCAGATTATTTTTAAAGATTTCTCCCACCGATATGGAAAATTTGATGAGCCGTCTAACATTTTCCTTTCATAAAAACGCTTAGTCCGGAATATAGAAATGGCAAGTAACACTTCGCAGCATCGGACTCCTACTAGCTAGTACAGTATATTATTATATGTAAATTTAAAAAAAAAATAGCTTAATCAAAAGGCTGCACGTAGCATGATTTTAAAAGGTACATGTTGCCTTTTAATAAAACTAAATGGTTATTTCTGTCAAAAAAACTGAATGGTTATTATTTTCAATAACAGTTTTTATTGCATTAATTTTTTTTAGTTTAGGAATAATTATGTTCCTTCTCTCCATAAGAAAACCGAATCACATAGAGTACAATTCACGACTTGAACAAATTAAAAGAAAAAACAATTAACTGAAGAAAAAACCATAATAGAAAAAATAAATTAAAGTAACTATAGCGTAGTGCATTAATATATATAGACACACATATGAATGTGTTTTTGTAGGAGAGAGAGAGAGGATTTTAATGCATTTCATACAAAAAATCACAATAATCTAGATCATGGTTGAGGGAAAGTTTACAAAATTTGATATCATTAAGATTTTATACGTGACAATGATGTGGCACAAAAAAACTGTTTATTTGAATATCATCAATGGAGATGCTCTAATAGCAGAGTAGTTTAACTAGTCAATATTTGACTAGTGCTGAAAATAATCTTTGCGAATGGTGTCATCATTCATTTGATGGTTTCATCATTTGTCACAATTGTCATCATTTTTCCTGCTACACGCTATAAGTATTATTTGCATCATATTATTAACGTGTGATATTTGCATCATAAAAGGCCAACATCGTAACAACTAACAAGAGATTATATATAGTAATTTATTAATTCATATTAATTCGGTAATTTATCATTTTGTTTTCAACTCATCATCTTATATTATATTACTACCTCCGTCCCAGGGAGAAGTTCCCAATTTCCTTTTTTGGCAGTCCCAACAAAAAGTTCTCATTTCCTTAAATGGAAAGTTATCCTACATAAAAACAGTGCCAAACAGTGCAAAACAGTGTCAAACAGTGTCGAAACAGTGCCAAACAGTGTCGAAACAGTGCCAAACAGTAAAATTTACCCCTCAGTAACTTTATTTCCTTAATATGTGTGAAAGTCAACCCGAGAACTTCTCCCTGGGATGGGGGAGTATTATATATGGAATATATGTGTGAGGTTTGAAGTGATTGGTTTTTACTAGATTTTCACCCGTGCGATGCACGGAACAAAAAGTTCTAATGTTTATATGTTAATGTGAAATTATTAGTTAATGTATAGATGAAATAGTTGGTATCAAGAATCTTATCAATTCAGAACCCAAAATATAGATGAATTATTAATCCGAGACCTGAAAGATGTAATGTATCAATATATAGATGATAAACTTTTAGAATTAGAACTTTATGGGAACTTTCATCACAAATCAATATACTCAAACCATTACAATTTGTAACTCTTCATACTGTGATATACACAGTGGCGAATCGAGGGAGGGGCCAACTCTGGCTTCGGCCCAGCCCAAATTTTAAAAGTGTCTATATTTTTAAAGTAAAAAAATTCGTGTAAATCTTTTACAAAATATTCTTTCTACCAGCCTTGTCCAGCCCAGTGCCATGACTCCGCCCCTTGATATATACTATCAGTGAAGAGTGAAGACTGATTTTTTTTATTAAAATCCATAATATAATTGAATACGATTGACTCTTGAAATGATACTCAACATTTTGTGTTCAATGTGAAATATGAAAATAAACAATACAATAATATCATCTCAACTATGCATTTTTAAATTAAAAATGTAGGTTTAGAAAGATACATTGTATAATATTATTGATACTATTATTATGATGATAATAGTATTTTTTGGATGAAATTTTAACAATTTAAGACATGATAGAAGGATTAACTATCAATGAGAGACATGATAGAAGGATTAAGTATCAATGAGAGATGAAAATTATTAATCAAAGACCTAAATTTATATAATTTTTATTCATATAATATTTATTCATTGAGATTTTATATCAACAATTTAATTGCATCTTCCATATGTCTCACCTCATAGAGTTTGGGATCGTTTTGTTTAATGTAGTTCGGGATCATTTTTTTGGAAAGTCGGGATCATTTAAACTATATTAAAATATTAAAATAAATTCAGTTTTTTTATACCATCAACTTTTGAATACTCAAACCCATTTATTTATACGATAAAACCTTCCATTATGTATTTTACCCCTACATATTACGGAGTATCTACGGAGTATTTAATTTTGTACCGAAGGATGTTTTCTTGTGGACTGAAATTTGTTGATCTGGTTTGGTCTGAATTGGTCTGGTCTGAACTGGTCTGATAAACGTCTGATCTCTGTGTATTTTATAACTACGATAGTCATGTCTGGTCTGGTCTGGACTGGTCTGGGACTGAAAACAGTCCAAAAGAAAACATCCTAAATATTCAGCCCATCTAGTTTATGGCCCAACTCAGCGATCTATACCCTGATGTCCAAGCCCCAAATGAGTTAGTTATATACGGAGTATTTAGCATCCAACCTACTCATACCCCATATAAGTCTTCTTTACCAACAATGCCACCCCATGTTCACCATGGTACATCGACGCCTTTTCCCTTCCAGAATGTCTCTGAATATCTACATATACTTTAAATTCTTAGGCTTTCCATTGTTATATTGATACCCGATCTCCGTCAATTAGACCCGTTGTCGATTCGTGGATGAACTCTTCCAATGGAGCCTAATCTGTGTGTTTTATTGGGCATTTGTAGTCGATCGTTGTCCGACTCTAACAATTAATCGTGATGTTTCTGCTACAGATTCATTGTCGGTATATTTTTAAATTATACTACCTTCTTTCTCAGTTTTCTTAAATGTTCATACTTCCTCTGTTCCTTTTTAATTGCAACAGTCCACTTTTCACGCATGCCAACGCACAAGTTTGACCGTTAATATCTTTCATTCCTTATTAGTAAAAAAATTAAAAAAAATCAGATTTTGAAAATTTATTATGAGAGGAATTTAAAAATATTTTTTAAAAATTTAATTCGTAATACATTAGTTAATAAAATGTAGTCAAAGTAGAATCTGTGAATAGTGAAAAAAGTCATACGTTGCAAATAAAAGAGAATGGAGGTAGTATTTGTTAAGCCGTGCGTTTGTCTCTTGCTTATTTGAGATTTTTTAAACGTTTTCGAAAATGTCAATATTATTTTTAATTAATCCGGTTAGTGATTTCATTGTAATTCTGTTTATTTTTAAAAGTGATTGTACTTTTACGGAGGGTAAAACAATGCTGTCAAGCTCTTTCTCATACTATCTCAGGTCTAAAAATATCAAATGTGAATTGTGTGATGGACATTTGTGAAAATGCATACCATAAATGACACTTAAGGATTGTTATATTATTAAAAATGAGATGAGATTTGCAATGCTACTAATCACACATTCAACTTAGTTGTACGTACAAACTGTAGAAAGGAATGACGTTTTTAAAGGTCTAAACAGTTGATGATTTGAAAACTTTTTTTTCTAAAGATGTTTATGATTCTTATTCTTTACGGAGTACTCCCTCCGTCCCCTTTTAAATGGGACGAGAGATGCTGGCACGGATTTTAAGAAAAGTGAATTTGTGTGGTTGATATTAATTGATAAAGTAAGAATAAAGTCAGAATGATTTTGAGTCACACAAAGTTTACCAAATAAGGTATGAGACAATTAAATAGGGACATCCTAATATGGTAAAACGGGACATTTAAAAGGGGACGGAGCGAGCATGTTTTGTACTTTAGCCCAGATAGACAATTTTTAAAGTAGACAAATTTGACTTGTAATGTACAAAGTGCTCATATTACAAAACATGTGGCATTTTTCGAGGCACACATGATACTTACTCCACTATACTCAGTGATTTAGAGGCACATGTACAAAGTCATTTCATGCATGATGCATCGATAAGAAACGTACATGAATGTTATTTAAACTTATTGGTAGGATATTATACATGTGCATACACACACAGGGTATATAATACTCGTATACGGAGTATATGTAGAACTTCAAACGTAATACTATATGCTTTGTGTCATGTAAACTTGTTTATGCTAGTATATGTGCATATTTGATTTTTGACTTGTGCATTCCCAGTTGATGCCGCTTAACTGTAGCATCAATTCAGTTTCCCTGTGCAAAAATATAAATTAGTTACAACAATGTATTAGCCTATTTTGAGGCCAAATAATTATCCTTGGAAATGCATAGTAATTCCATGGATATTAATAAAAGGCCAATATAAAAGTAGCAAATACGACATGTTTTTAATTTCCCTCTCAATTAATTCCAAACTTCTTGCATTCTGTTTTTATGGTTTCTTATTAACTACTCCCTCCGTAACTTAAAAATCTTCCCACTTTCCTTTTTCGTCCGTAACACAAAAATCTTCCCATTTCTAAATCTTCCCATCATACCCTCAATAATTCTTAAAATAATACACTATTACAACTACTTTTTTTGGATTTATCCTACATTCCACCACATTATTCCACTATTTTCCCATCATACCCTCAATAATTCATATCATCTTTCACTATTCTTAATCTACCTACTTTTGAAATGGGAAGATTCTAAAGTTACGGAGGAAGTACATGTCCTTTAATAAAAATATATATTTTCATGCATTTTGTAGTATCTATTAAGCTTTTAGAAAAACTATCTATACATACATCATGGCTGAGTGCTACATATTAGGAATAGGAATAGACAACATATATCTAATTCAGTTACATTAATAAAAATGACTTTCTAAACACATTTGTTTATACGACACCTGTAATTTTTTTAATTTAACCTCTAATTCTGAAGTTGTGTATACATGCATTTTTGGTACCTCTTGAGTCTTGATCATGTAAGAACTACTCCAGTGTCTGCCCTCCATTTGAATGTGGTGGTATCTCAAAGGCTCTTGCATCCCTTGCTAATGCATGTTGGTTGTGCTTGAACATGATCTCTTGCTTAATGTGTTTCACTATCAATCCTGCAAAAAAACATACAAAATACTAAATATGCAGTATAAAAATAATAAATATAAGCAAACTAAACACTTACTCTAATAGATTAATTGATGGTTCACTAAGACATTATCCTCCCTGCAAATTTTTGTGAATGTTCGCCATTGATTTAAAAGAGTTGCAACATGCACATGAGATACCTTTTCATGGAAACACCCCCTCCAATGCCAACGAACTTCAATTAACTCACAACCCACTTTATCAATACCAATTTTTCGTTGTGGCATTGCTATAGAATGTGGTCGTATTTATATACTCCGTATCAAAATTTTAAAAAGCTTTGCTTATGTACCACGAAGTATCCAGCGGTTAATAATATGTAGTGGACCTTAAAGTTAAAATTGATTGGACAAAACATATCAGACTAATGTTGACTACAATATTTTATTTTAATACAGAGTAATATCCAGCTCTGAAGAGAATCGTACTTCACAGCACGCAAGCTATTCAAAATTCAAATAAAGTGTATTTTGTTCGGTCCCATCCGAAGGCAGAGCATTTAATGTGCATTCAGGCAATTAATATAGCACCGGTTCAGATTTCCGTATGCGGCACACTTTATTGACCTTCCCTTAACAGATCCGAACAGATAACCCGACCCATATATTAAAAATGAACTTTTGGGCGGGAAAAGTTGCTGCTTTTCCACTTCTCTTTATATAGAGAAAGATAAGGGTACGGTGAGCATAACGATTTTTTATTGGTCTTTTATCGATTTTAGTTTGGTTCTTTTTGTAACAGATTGGAATTATTTATACCAAACAAAAAACATATAATTTTTTGGTTTGGTTCGATTTGGATTTGTTATTTTTTAATAACCTAAGAAAGCTTTATCGAATTTCTTCAATTTGATTCAGCTTTATTTGGTTTTTCTCGTTTCGATTTAGTGCAGTTTGGTACGCGCGGTTCAACCAAATAGATATGCACATTCCCAAGTTTTAGGCTGATACAAGACAAACTATAATGAGAGGAAAAATTTGTTACCGACACGGGTAATTCAGTTGGTTGAGCGGTGGAAAAGTTGGAAAAATGAACAAAGATCAAAACTCGCGGCAGCTGTATAAAGGTGTTTTTTTATCGTAGCTGTATAAAGGTGTTGGAAAAATAGTACTCCCTCCGTATCAAATTAATTGACCCACTTTCCTTTTTTGGTGTATCAATTTAATTGACCCATTTCCCTTTTTGGAAAGAATCCCACTCAAAAAGCAGCTACAGTATTGCTACAGTGTCGCTACAGTACCAAAAACCTCTTACTTTTAATAAAGTCTACAGTAATTGTCTTAAACTGCGTGAAAAAGAAACGGGTCAATTAATTTGATACGGAGGGAGTATTAATAAGAGAATGCAATTGATCCACTTAGTATAAAGCGAATTCATCATTAAACTATTAAAGCATGATGAAAGACAATTTTAAAATCCCTGTGAGGACGTTTATTTAATCAAAATTTTAAACTCTTTTTGAAAGACTATTTTCAGAGAAGATAAATAATACTCTAAAATTCATTATTGTTTTGACGTTGTATAATACGGAGTAATTATTACTTGATATTGGTGGAGTAAATCGACACTATGTATATGATGAAGACTACTAATAGAGAAGCATGTGGTATAAATGTAGTATAGACATGTCTAGTATGGTAAGGTATAGTTTGATCTTTATTTGATATGTTGAAGTATAAATTAGTACAACTTGAACAACTGCTTAAATTTGGTCTAATTTGATCAAATTTGATCAAATTAAACCAGATTGTGCAATATTTCTTTTCACCAGCACGATTTCAGTAATCCAGATCTGTGACTGTCGTCACGTCAACCCTTTTCCCTATAACCCGTCGTTCCATCCTTTCCAACCGTAGCTTTACGTTTTACTTATTCGATAAATCACTTCTCTCTTTTTAGTGTGTTCCATTTCCGTTTTGATTCACTCTCAGCTCATTTGATCACATTTGCGAGAGCTATAGAAGGTAACTTCCTTTCTTCTCTGTGTCATTTGAGTCCCGTTTTGTTACCCTTCAAATCTAGTCAGTTTTCTTCGATTTTTCCGCCTAAATGTTTCTTTATTCAAATTTTAAAAGTATTTCACCAGCACGATTTCGATAATCCAGGTCTACGACTATCGTCACGTCATCCCTTTTCCCTATAACCAGTCGTTCCATCCTTTCCAACCGTAGCTTTACGTTTCACTTATTCGATAAATCACATCTCTCTTTAGTGCGTTCCATTTCCTATCTGTTTGCTTCAATCTCATTTGATCGCATTTGCGAGAGCTATAGAAGGTAATTTACTTTCTTTTCTGTGTCATTTGAGTTCTGTTTGTTACCCTTCAAATCTAGTCAGTATTCTTCGATTTTTCCGCCTAAATGTTTCTTTATTCAATTTTTTGTCTCAAACACGGCTTGTTTTTCTCGCTCGTTTAATTCATTTTAGATCTGCTAATTTTGCTTTTATCTTGCAAATCTGTTCATCTTAGATCTTATTCTTTATCTCAACACACACAGCCTGTTTCTCATTATGACATGAGATGTTAATTAATTAAAAGATTCTTATTAAAGTTTTGGTAAATTTTAAGTTAAAGAAGTCTCTATTTTAATCAGTCTTTGTGCTTCAAACTTTCAAATTTTAAATCAATTTTATTTTTTCAGCATTCACACAATTTTCTTGATACACAATTTGTAATAAGGGTCATTACAGCGATTAGAAGTCCCAAATCATCATCATAAACAAGATGAAACCTATTTCAAGGTCCCTTTAATCTATTAATTTGCTTTGTAATTATGCTTTTTATTATGTGTTGTGATAATTAAACATATCTAAAGATAGTATTTGGATCTATTGATTTTGCTGTGATGCACATCTCTTGTGCATTTTTAATCACATACTCGTATGTAGATTCTCACATTAAATCGATTTCACTCGAGGAGTCATATTTCGTAGTTTAAAGCTAAAGGAATGTTCAAGTTTTTTCAATTGCCTCTTGCCATTCATTTGATCGGATAAACAAATTTTGAAATTATAGAGCTCACTTCCGGAGCTTTTCTACACAAAATGGTGCGAGTTGGGAATAAGGTGAAGGGTCTATTGTCAACCATGATCGAAGGGGTTTTAATCATACTTAGGATGATTTCTTTTGGATTGATGCCGGTCTGATTCGATTTGATCTGGTCTGGTTTAGTATGTTTAAGTTTAGCCTAGTCTGATCTGAACTGATCTGGTCTGATAAATGTTTGGTCTCTGTGTATTTTAGAACTATTCAAGTCTGATCTGGTTTTTTTAAGTCTGATTAGGTCTGATCTGGTACTCTGGTCTGGTTGAGATCGAAAACAATTCAAAAGAGAACATCACATTTTGGTGTACTATTTTACTCATCTCTATGTTGTGTTTTAAATTACTTATTTCGCTCCTCAATCCTCATGATCAATATCTTATGCATCGTACATTAATGCTAAAGGAAAGATGAGGTTTTCCAAATACTCCTGTCTAGAATTGGAACTGGAATTTCAGTATAGAACCCGGTTCACGTCCGGTTTTAATCCAGTTTTAATTTGGTCCATCCCAACTCGAATCAAATAGACAAATACCCGATTCTTTTCTTAATAGCCTATTTTGAGAAACTATAACTTTACTTGGATTTGGCCGTTTTGATCCAGTACCTTCAATTCCGATTCCAGTCTATTTAACTCCGGTAGTCCGGACCGTCCGGTTATGGCCAAGTGTCTTACCCATCCGATTCTCATTGATTGAGGAGCCGGAATCATACCATGTTTTAAAATCGTTAATGTGTGCAACGTACCGAATTAAAAATTGTGAAGGAACGATGTGTAAAATTAAATAATTTTATAGTAAAACAGAGTGCATACATTAACGATATTGAAAATAGGGTACAAAATCAAATATCACTCAAAAGTGAGGTAGTGGAAAGTAAAAATACATCTTAATGAAAATAGTAAAATAGTGGAATTTCATTAGTTCAGAATTACAATACTAGCATCCAATGTTAAAACACAAAGAGTCCGTTTGGTGACCCCTTTTTCGACTTATCATGGTAAGGTATAGTTTGATCTTTATTTGTTCTGTTGAAGTATAAATTACTATAACTTGATCAACTGCTTAAATTTGGTCTAATTTGATCAAATTTGATTTGATATAATATGTTTTTGAATTAAACATAGTCGAAGTGAAAATATCACAGGTAATAACCCTTCTACAGTTCTACATAATAGTAGTATCTTGTGCAATATTTCTTTTTCAGTTCAATTTGCAAAGGTATTTCACCAGCACGATTTCAGTAATCGAGATCTGTGACTGTCGTCACGTCATCCCTTTTTCCTATAACCAGTCGTTCCATCCTTTTCAACTGTAGTTTTACGTTACACTTATTCGATAAATTACTTCTCTCTTTCATGTGTTCCATTTCCGTTTGCTTCAATCTCATTTGATCGCATTTGCGAGCGCTATAGAAGGTAATTTACTTTCTTTTATGTGTCATTTGAGTCCCGTCTTGTTACCATTCAAATCTAATCAGTTTTCTTTGATTTTTCCGCCTAAATGTTTCTTTATTCAATTTTTAAAAGTATTTCACCAGCACGATTTCAGTAATCCAGATCTGCGACTGTCGTCACATCATCCCTTTTCCCTATAACCCGTTGTTCCATCCTTTCCAACCGTAGCTTTACGTTTCACTTATTCAATAAATCACTTCTCTCTCTTTAGTGAGTTCCATATCCGTTTGCTTGAATCTCATTTGATCGCATTTGCGAGAGCTATAGACGGTAAGTTACTTTCTTCTCTGTGTCATTTGAGTCCCGTTTTGTTACCCTTCAATTCTAGTCAGTTTTCTTCGACTTTTCCGTCTAAATGTTTCTTTTTTCAATTTTTTATCTCAATCACGACTTGTTTTTCTCTCTCGTTTAATTCATTTTAGATCTGCTAATTTTTCTTTTATCTTGCAAATCTGTTCATCTTAGATCTTATTCTTTATCCCAACACATATAATTAAACTGTTTCTCATTATGAAATGAGATGTTAATTAGCTAAAAGGTTGTTATTAAAATTTTAAAAAAACTTAAGTTTAAGTCTCTATTTTAATTAGTCTTTGTACTTCAAACTTTCAAATATCAAATCAATTACTCCGTATGTTTTTTAAGCATTACACAATTTTCTTGAGACACACAATTTGTAATAAGGGTCATTACATCGATTAAAAGTCCCAAATCATCATCATAAACAAGATGAAATTATGAAAACTATTTCAAGGTCCATTGAATCTATTAATTTGCTTTGTAAATTGTAATTATGCTCTTTATTGTGTGTCGTGATAATTTAACACATCTAAAGATACTGTTTGGCCCTATTGATTTTGCTACGATGTAGCATCTCTTGTGCATTTTTAATTACATACTCGTATGTAGATTCTCACATTAAATATATGGATATATTTCACTCGACGAGTCATATGTCGTAGTTTAAAGCTAAAGCAATGTTCAAGTTTTTTCAATTGCCTCATGCCATGCATTAGATAAACAAATTTTGAAATATAGAGCTCACTTCCGGAGCTTTTCTACACAAAATGGTGCGAGTTGGGAATAAGGTGAAGGGTCTATTGTCAACCATAATCCAAGAAGTTTTAATCATACTTAGGATGATTTCTTTTGGATTGATGTTGGTCTGGTCTGTTTTGGTCTAGCTAAGTCTAGCCTAGTCTGGTCTGGTCTGAACAGAGATAGTATGATAAACGTTTGGTCTCTGTGTATGTTAGAACTGTCCAAGCTTGATCTGATCTGGTCTGTCTATGTCTTGTTTAGTCTGATCTGGCTTGATCTGGTTAGGACCGAAAACAATTCAAAAGAGAACATCCCATTTTGGTGTACTATTTTACTCATCTCTATATTGTGTTTTAAATTACTTATTTCGTTCCTCATGATCAATATCTTATGCATCGTACATTAATGCTAAAGGAAAGATGGGCTTTTCCAAATACTCCTATAAATAATTAGAATTGGAATTTCAGGGTAGAACCCGGTTCCCAAATGGTTGATGTCCGGTTTCAATCCATTTTTAATTTGGTCCATCCCAACTGGAATCAAATACCCGATTCTTTTCTTAATAGCCTATTTGAGAAACTAGAACTTTACTTGGTTTGGGTCGTTTTGATCCAGTACCTTTAATTCTGATTCAAGTCTGTTTAACTCCGGTTATGGCCAGGTGTCTTAGGATGTTTTCATTTAGACCAATTTCGGTCTCAGACCACACTAGACCAGTAAATTTCGATCCAAAAGAAAACATCTTTAGCGATCCGATTCTCACCAGGTTGCTTGAGGAACTGGAATTGCACCCTACTCTCACTTCTCCTTATTTATTTGATCCACATGTTATTTAATTAGTTTATTCATCGACACATAAGGAACAAAGAAATTTGACTATGTGCACCCTATCGAATAAAAATTTGACTGTGAGCACCCTATCGAATCAAAAATTGTGAAGGAACGGTGTGTAAAATTAAATAATCTTATACGGAGTTGTAAAATAAAGTGCATTATTGAAAACAGGGTACAAAATCAAATATCACTCAAAAATCAGGTAGTGGAAAGTCAAAAACCCCTTAATGAAGATATTAAAGTGAACTTTACACTTCTAGAACTTCATTAGTTCCGAATTACTAAACTAGCATCCAATGTTAAAACACAAAGTAAACTCTCTAAGAGCATCCTCATCCATGCTACTCAAATTTTCGATTTTTCATGTGTTTCTCTTGCCATGTCATTGCCACATAAACAAAATCAAAACTTACTAATTCTTCCTCAACCATGATCCATATTCATTTAGTTTTTTCAGGAACATTTTATTATTTCCAAGGAGGTATTTTAGTTATTCCAATTTAAAAGACAAGGTTGCATTAAATGTGTTTATTGAAACTTGAGAATAATATTGAATAATCTAGGATTCAATATTTGATACCAGACTTTTTATCCAAATAATCTTTCAAAATGATCGCATCTCCTCAATCATAATCTCAAAAAAGATCTTCCACATCATCATTCCCAAAAGATCTCATGAATGTGGATGCCTAAGAGTAAAGCATGTTACACCTTTCAAAAGTATCTTGTACCTCTACATGCATATCATTAAATCATTATGAAAAATTATGAATGTATACAGGGTACAGCCAGTTCAAGAATTTTTCGGGACAAATAATTAAAGCACTTTTAAGTTTGGGGTGTCAATAATTAAACCTGTTGCTATTATTACAATGAAAAAATAGGTATTGCAAAAGTCATTGAATATCATTGCAACTGTGGTCATTATTGTTGCAAAAAATTGCAAGACCTTTTATACAACAATATTACGTTTGTTCCATTTTCCGTTGCAAAACACGATTTGCAACAAAATCCGACATTTTGCAATGAATTTTGTCTGTTGCAAAATTCTTGTAGTGAAAAATAAGCAATATATAACCCAATAAAATATACCGATTACATAGAAAAGGTATTACATTTAATTAATATTATATGAAGAATATAGTTAGTGTTAATTAATGTAATAATTTAATATGCTTGCCAAATAACATTTTAGAATTTCATCTTGTGATTGTCACTGATGTGTCAAGTAAATTTTTTATTTGTGTGAAATATGATTTAGTTATATTTGTATTAACATTGATGTGTTTCATGATTAACAGTTCCATAAGAATGCAGTTTGTTACGTGTGTCGATAACAAGCGACCTATCACTACTGAGAGAAAGGTATACATATATTATTTCTCAATGTGTACATTCAAAAACACTAGAAGCCCTTTTGGTTATACTGAAATTGATTGAACTGACTGAATCTGTTGAATTATAGAAAAAATATAATTAAAATATATATATACTAGTAATTAAACAAAGAGACAATTATTAGAAAAATAGTTAAAGTGATCATAGTAACTTCAGTCAGTTCAGTCAGAAAAGTAAGAAAGACCTTACTTATTTTGATTATTACACAATCCATCGTGTTAAATAAAAAAATATGTGCTCAATTAAAAAGACAATTGATGGCCTGAAAAGACTGATAACCTAAAAATACGGATCACCAAATGGGTTTATAATTTAAAATTGAGAACTAGCCGGGATCCGGGGCGGATCCAAGAACATGAGATGTCTTGAGCTGAATAAGAATTATACTAGGGTTAAATATTGACGTGGTAAGCTGAATGTGGAAAATGAAAATATTTCAATAAAAAATTAAAATTCTAAATTACTCTGGGCTTCAACCTACCATAGCCCGTACATAGATTCTCTCCGAACCGGGATAAAGAGGAGGACATTGTACTCGTATTAATGACTTGAGAATAGAGGCGTAGCAGTGGACTTCAGAAAACACTTGCAAAAACTAAACTGTTTCACACAAATCAAACTGTTTAGATTTGAACCATTACAAAAATCTGTATATTCTTTAAAAGAGTGCAATAATTATGTATTTCATCTTATCGAAACCCGCAGCGACCGTGTGAAGTCACAACTCCTATGGGCTGGTCTGGGCCTGTGATGCGCACGGGTATAAAGTCTACCACCATTAAGATTGATTAAGTCACTGTGATTTACTTAAGGTCTCCCATGTGCTCTACCGGGTCGGAGCGTGGGGGCTCTTGGGGTTGGTGATTCAACCTTTTTGGACAAATTTCATGTAAAAAACGTGTGAAAGTTTTAATTCAATCATACTTACGATCTGATATTGTCGAAAAATATTTTAACACACGGTTCTCTTTGTCAGTGGAAAATAGTGTTACAACAACAATAGTTTTTTTATTACTCCGTGATAATTTTTTATTGTTATTTACTCCATACTCCGTATAATTTCAAGTGTAATAAAATTGTATGCATATACAGATATACTCACTTCGTCCCTAAATAAATTTTACATTTTCCTTTTCTTATGGAGTATTTGATTAACAAATTTATACCAATTTACTTTACTACCCTTAAATAATAATGACAGTACGGGGCAAAACAATTTCAAATATTGTCAAAACTATGTAATCTACAATAAAACTTACCCCTCAATGAAAAGGCATTCCAAAAGGTCAAAAGAAAAAAAATCTAACATTAAAACTCTAGAATTTAATTAAGTGGGATGATGGGAAATCATAGTTTGCATATCATTGACTCAGTTAAGCTCCATTCAAGATCAGTGAATCTGATTACTACTTCGGAGGTGACAGGTTTTAAGTCTCATTCAAGAACGAATGCTAGAAAGAAAACTTGTTATCATTTTGTATGTCCGGCTTAGGTTCTAGTAATTTAAAACTTGTTATAGTAGTAATTTTTTTTTTTTTTTTTGGATGAAATGTAAATTATATTAACACCCAGAAAAATTTAACATATACATGTGTCCTACTTCTACAAAAAATTTACTACTATAAACTTGTTATAGTAGTAATTTAATACTACTATAAGCCACATTGTGTCAAAACAAAGGAGAGTAATTTAATACTCCGTACTTCGTACTCCTTATATCTTGTTACACTTCTGGAACTGGTATGGCCGTAGACAGGTATGTACTCCCTCAAATTGCTGAAAAACATGAGCTAAGAAATATTCTCAGAAAAAGATGCAAATAGTTTGGTAGGGACAAAGTCAATATTGGGAGGTGCAGAGTGCACCACACCGTACAGTAACTCCCCTCCCGCCCAACACATTTTCCACCCCTTCCTTTAACCACCCCCTTCACCATCTATCTACTCCTCCTTTTCTCGTTGGACATATATACACGTTTTTATATACTCCGTCTATTACACGTCATTATATATTCATTTTTTACGCATGTGCTCATAATAATTCCGGGTATAAGGAGCCGTGTATTCCTTAATTTGGTCCATCCTGAAGAAAGAACTCATTTTACTTTATTTCAGAATCAAATCATTCTGGATTTCTATCGCCGGGAAGGGATGAGTTCGCCGGAGGTGGCTGATTCCGGTAGGTTTCCCGGCCAGAAATCGAACTTCTCCCAGACATGCACCCGGCTGAGCCAGTACTTGAAGGGGAGGGGTTCTTTTGGTGATCTCAGTCTGGGTATTTCCCGGAACTCTGAAACTTCCGGTATGTTTGTTGAATTTCATTAATCTTTAAGATTTCAGGTTTTAGTATTCTGGGTAAATTTTCTGATTGTTCTTATTCCTCTGTTAAATAACAGGGGTTCCGCCGGCGACCCAGACAATGAATCTGCTCCCCATGATTGAGAAATCGGGTCATGGAACCAAACCCATGTCCGGGTTCACTGACTTTGGATCCACTTTTAACAAAGATGAGGCTAATCAGAAGATCGATTCAACTCATTCAAGGTTGGGGTTTTTCTTAAATGTCTTACAATTAGGTGTTTGTTAAATCATCAAATTTAATGATATTGATAAGAACAAGAGTTTACGAGATTCTGTATTATTAGTCTGGAGTGAAAGCTCAGATCTTATCACTATCTAGTTCAATTCATACAGTATTAAATATGGATTTGATCAGGCTAACACTAAAAAAGGAATTGTTGCTTTTAGCTTGGTTTGCTCTGAGCTACAAGTTAAGTCATTATCATGGCTGATCCTAAGCGGCAACAAAGGGATAGCTCCATGAGAAAAATCATTGAAAATTGACCCAAAATTCATTGAATTATGGAATATGATTGATTGAAGAGCCCGTTTGGTAGCACCAAAATCGGCTGTTTTGGCTGATTCTGCTGAAATTTATGATATTCTGGTTGGAGTGGCTGTTTTGGCTGATTCTGCTGATTTAAGAAAAAAAAAATTTTAAAAATATATTTTATTAATAAATTAAAGAAAAAATTATATGTAAAAATAGCTAAAATGGTCCTCTACAGTAACTTCAGCCAATACAACCAGAAAAGTAACTCCAACCTTACTTTTTCGGCTTATTACACAATTCAGCGCGCGAAAGTAAAAGTTACGTGTTTGGTGAAAAAGCTGGCTGATAAGCCTGATAAGCCAAAAACAGAGTTCTCCAAACGGGCTCGAAATTATATTCTACTCCGTATAAGAGCATGTTTGATACTATCAAAATCGGTTGAATCGGCGAATTTTGCTGAAATTTATAAAGTTTTGACTGAAGTGGTTGGATTGGTTGATTCTGCTTACTTATGTAAAATAATATTTAAAATATACTCCCTCCGTCCCAGGGAGAAGTTCCCGGGTTGACTTTCACACATATTAAGGAAATAAAGTTACTGAGGGGTAAATTTTACTGTTTGGCACTGTTTCGACACTGTTTGGCACTGTTTCGACACTGTTTGGCACTGTTTTGCACTGTTTGGCACTGTTTTTATGTAGGATAACTTTCCACTTAAGAAAATGGGAACTTTTTGTTGGGACTGCCAAAAAAGGAAATTGGGAACTTCTCCCTGGGACGGAGGTAGTACTTTATTAATTAAAAAAAATACGGAGTATATGAAAAATAGTTCAAATGGTCTTTTATAGTAATTTCAGCCAATACAGAAAAGTATCTTCAACCTTACCTTTTCTCACTATTACACAATTCAGGCGCGAAATCAAAAGTTTCGTGTTTTGTGAAAAATTGATCCGGTTTGGGCTCTAAGTTTTGGATCCGGTTTGGGAAAAATACTGTTAGACTACTAGTTTTTGAAGTAATAAAACTAATTCTGCCTAGAAAGAAGGTAGGATAAATGACACATATTTGATAATTTTTCTTTCTTTACATTTCAGGATTGGACTCCTAATTTTAATACCCTAAATCTTAATACCCTAACTATAAGTTTTTGTAATTTACTAAACGTTTTTGCTATTGTTTTATGTTGGGTGACAGTGTGGCTAGAGCAGAGTCTGAGAAGTCGCAAATGACAATATTTTATGGGGGTGAGGTGTTCGTGTTCAATGACTTTCCAGCACAAAAGGCTGAAGAAATTTTGAGTTTGGCTAGAAAAGGAAACAACACACAGAATCCGAACATCTTTTCCTACAAAAATTCAACTTTCCTGCCCACGAAACCAGCAGAATCTTCAGCTACCAATGTGGTGGCGGCTTCCCCGACTGTTCAGCCAATTACTTCTGGTAAACTAATGATGCTTGTTATGATTCTTCATGGTCTCATATGCATGCTCTTACATGTTTGATTTATTTGGAAGATCTCTCAATTTTCAATCCTTTCATTTTTGCAGACCTGCCCATAGCGAGGAGACATTCACTTGCTAGGTTCTTGGAGAAGAGAAAAGATAGGTGAGCATCATAAGTCTCACATCTTTAGTATTTTCATTCTGATTCTTCTCATACAACTTAAAATTGAGTTAAAGTTACTCAAACCACACTAAAAGAAAAAAGTAGATTGGTTAATTTAGAGCCAGTCTCGCGCGTTATGGTGATATTGATGAAATTCTGGTCAAATGTCTGAATTTGCTGAATTATATAATATATTTTTTGGAAGATAGAAAATTTTATTAAAAATACATTTTATTTTACTAATAAAATTAAAGAAAAAATTATATAAAAAATAGATAAAATGATCCTTTTTAGAAACTTCTTTTAATTCAATAAAAAGTAACTCTAACCTTACTAATTTTGAATATCAACAATTCAATGCGTGAAATAAAAATTTGCATGTTTGATAAAAAAGTTGGTTTGTAAGTTGAAAATTGGGATTACGAAATCAGTTGTCAAACATCTTTTGAAAAAGCTAATCACTCCTTTATTATTTCAATGTACAGCTTGTCCATCTTCCTTTTTCATCACATGATTGTGAATTTTCTAACTGAAACAATGAACACATTCAATCTTGACTTCCACATGCAACTAAAATCCTTTGGTGGCCAGTGGTGGCATAACTTATTAATTATTTTCATACCTATTGTCGTTGATATGAAGCTTCTTGCATCGATATGACCAATTCAAGGAAGTGATAGGCCTTCCTACACTAACCAATAATTATGAAATATAAACCAAACGTTAAAGGGACTTTAACTTAGAAATCACACTCTTAGAATATTTTCTCTTGAACGCGGGTTTGAGCATTATATCAAATCAAATCGAACTTAAATAGATAAAACTAGACGGAAAATTCATGTCCACGTGAAAACATCTTTATATAGAACCCTCTAAATTTGAATATGTTTAAGTCAACTAAACCCAAACGAGCAATGACTAAGACTCATAAGGAGTTATTTCTAGATTAGACTAAATGAGACTTAACTAGCCTTAGCAGAACAAACTTAAGCATACAAGTTTAGACCATACTAGACTTGGATACTTGTGAAATATACCATACCATACAAGCCTAGAACATATTGAACCTAAAACAGAGATCGGATCAGACTTAAACAGTTTTGTTTAAACCCGATTCCAAGGATTCAGAATATTATTTCAATCCAAATGAAAGTTCAATAGTTGTTGGACTACTTCAACAATGGGATGCATTTAAAATGCAGGATTATTTCAAAGGGACCATACCAGATGGGTGGCAAATTGGTGGCAGCCTATTCCTCCAAACAAAAGGATCATGACAAGTCGTGGTTGGGCTTGGGAGCTCACCTTTCCATCAAAACTGAACCCCACTCTTAACTTTTTTTGGTGCTTTGCTAATCAATCAATTACTCCAAGTTTGATGTGTAAACATTAATAGCTGAAGCAGCTAATATATGCTTAAAAGTCACTCTTGCTTTCAGATCTAATGGCAGCATCTGCTGGTTTATATGAACCGTCCGGTCCATGTTCGGATAGTTGCGATCCAACAATTCACCAATAACTGGTTGTCGGATTCGAAGACGTGTTTAATTACCATAGTTAAGTTCTTGATGTTTCTACTTTGTTTTCGTATTTGATTTTGCATGACTCTTTATAAAGCGAAAGCGGGGATGAAATTTGTTCTTTAGAGATGAATAATATCAACCGTTACCATTCTTTTCAAAAAGGAAAAGAAGATAATAGAGAAAATAAGATGAGATACAGATGTACCACGTATTAAAAAAAGAAAATGAAGATAAAATGGAATGTAAGGGAAGACTCTATTAACAAAGTTTATAGAGTTTTTATAGAGTATATTTAAGTTATGAAGGGATGCTAATAGCCTTTTGGTGAATGAATTTACATTTTTTTTTCTAGTTTATTTCCTTTTGTTGTTTAATGCAAAGTACGTATGTGGGGTTGAGAAGGGCTTAAAACTTAAAAGAGCAGTAGACATCAGACAACAACTTGATTTGATTCGGACATAGCATCATGGTCGGTTTGGCTTAACGTAATTTTTGTAGAGAAAAATTTTCAAAGAAAGAATGCCATTTAGAGCTAGTTTGGTAACACTTGGCTAAAAAGATTGATTATGTTGAAATTTATGAAGTTAAGGCTGAAGTAGCTAGATTGGTTGCTTATGCTGATTTATGAAAAAAAAATATTTAAAATTTTTTTATTAAAAAAATAATGAAAATACTATCTATTATATAAAAATGAGTGAAAATGATCATCTACGGTAACTTCAATCAATAAAAACAAAAAACTCACTCAAATCTTACATTTTTATCAAAAAACTCACTCAAATCTTACATTTTTATTATTCCACAATTCAGCGCCGAAAAAAAGAATTACCAAATGGGCACTTTATTTTGAAGCAACTATTTGCATAATTAAGAGGATTAAATAGGACTAAAATTCAGGTGATGTATCCGAGTAGGACCTACTTTTTTATTCGTGAATGGGACTTTACATTTTAGTATGTTCCGGAATTGCTCTTAATTTTTTATTGCTTGGCCCGTGTCCATTACTCACCGACTAGCCATCAAGGAGCATAGGATCGAAAGGGGAGTTGGGCCTTCTGGTTTGACAAACAGTTTATGCATTGAACAAGAATCTTAGCAACTTATTCTGCTTCCGCTTCTTTTTTAAAGCAAAAGCATAATCAGAATCAATTTTCATAAGCTGGTCTCCCCCAACTTCTAAAAAAATGATTCTAAGAATAAAATAGAGCACCAGAATCACTTCTGCACTTTCACCCCAACACTCTAATTTCTGTTTCTGCTTCCTGAAAGAGTAGAAGCAGTTTTAAGATCAGATCCAAACACCCCTGTCTAATCGGCAGAAGGTGGCACACCTCCCAATCGCGTACCTCCCAATCGCCGGAATCTGCTAAATTTGGCAGGTAGCAGGTGGCGTAACAGTAAGACTGTCAAATAAAGCCAAAGTTAACTGATTGGATATTGATTCCGTCGATGTTATAGATCTGTTCTTCATCACCTCCTCCCATCCTCTTCTCGTGAGGACAAGGAAGATGGCAGTGCAAATAGATATGAGAAACACCAGAGAAAATGCAACGCAGAACTACGCCGCAGTGGTGCAAAGGTGAGTCGGTGGACGGCGACATGAATTTCTCCTCCTCCACATCCTTCTTCTTCTTCTTCTTCTTCTTCTTCTTCTTCTTCTTCTCCTCCTCCTCTTCTCCTCTTCTCCTCTTTTCTTCCACCAATCTCGTAGCTTTTCCTCCGGCCATTTGGTTCTCCTCTTTTCTCCTCCCATCTGGTAGAGAGCTTTTGGTTTTTGCAGCTGCCCGCACTTCTCATAGAGAGCTCCTTTCTATGGAGTACCTTGTAACTTTTAACTACTCCCTCCGTCCCGTTGGAATGTTCTCACTTTCCTTTTTTGAATGTCCCAGTGGAAAGTTCTCATTTCCCTAAATGGAAAGTTATTCTAAATTAAAACAGTGTCAAACAGTGCAAAACAGTGTCAAACAGTGTCCAAACAGTGTCCAAACAGTAAAATTTACCCCCTGATAAGTTTATTTCCTTAATATGTGTGTAGGTCAAACCGGGAACATTCCAACGGGACGGAGGGAGTATTTTTTTCTTGTGTTTTATACTAATTTTTTGAATTATTTTTTTTGATTGATTTCAGTGATTTACTATTTTCAGTTTTAATATTGATGGGTTGATCTTTTGACGATAGAATCACGTAACCTCTCTTCCTTCTTCTTTATCTTTGTTAATTTTCCAAAGGCTAAAGGGTCAAATAGGTACATGAACTAACTTAAAGTGTTCAATTAGCCCCTTATATAAGAGGTTCAGCCCGGCCATCGCCAATTGAGGAGGTTCCCGGTTGAATTTTTTGATTAATTTTTTTGAGCATCTTCTTCATTAAGTCTAGTTTACCCATACCAAATTTTAGCTAAAAATTCAACCGGGAAGGTAGTCAAATGATTTTCCGAAATGTATTGCGTTGTTTAATTGCAAAGTTATCTTCACAAAATCATTTGACTGCCTTCCCGATTGAATTTTTAGCTAAAATTTGGTATGGGTAAACTAGACTTAATGAAGAAGATGCTAAAAAATTTTCATCAAAAAAATCCACCGGGAATCGCCCCAATTGGTGACGACCGAGCAGAACCTCCTATATAAGGGGCTAATTGAACACTTTAAGTTAGTTCATGTACCTATTTGACCCTTTAGCCATTTTCCAAATAAATGAGGACTCTTCTAACAAAACATTCAAAAAATCGGTAATTGTCAGCAAAGTTGTTTTTTTTCAAAAAATTTTATTACTTATTTATAAACACAGGCCGTCCATTTAGCATTGGATTTGGATAAACAAGGGAAATTGCCCTTCTTTTTGAAAAAGGTTTCCACATTGGATCAAGAACAGGGTCGGAAGGATCAAAAAGCGCTAATTCATACGTAGCCATGGAACCCGCCCACCCCGCAACCAAAGCTATATGCATAATATGAACCGAAAGCAACCGACCAGGATCATTCAATACAACAGTATGAACACGATACCAAGGCAAACCCATGGAAATACCCCTTTCATCAAACCTGAACAAATAATTTACTTTTTTTTTCTTCTTGATTTTTATGTTAATTTTTAAATTATTATGTAGTTTATTAATTTTAGTACTTTACCCTTTTAAGTTTTAGTATGGATGGTTGATCTTATGGCAACAAAGTCGCATGATATTTGGGTTTTCACTTTTATTTTAGTTAACTATCATTGTTATTGTCACATTTCAATATTTATTCTCATATATGCTTTTACAATGATATCTACGTAACTACGTTATCAAGTTGTTGATAAATGATTAGTTTAATTGCAATGGTCGTGACAATTTCATAACTAGTTTTTCACTCGTGCGTTGGACAGGAATTATTAGAATTAATTCCACTTTTGGTCCTACGAGTTTTGTGTCAATTCCACCTTTAGTCCACATCTTTCACTTTATCCACTTTTGGTACTTGACTAATGTTTTTTAATCGTTTGTGGTCCTTTTCCGGCGATTTTAACCATCGGAATCAATGCCGGAAGGACTATATATGGGCGAAAACATAATAGTCATGTATCAAAAGTTGACAAAGTGAAAGATGTCGACTAAATGTGGAAATCACCTAAAACTCGTAGGACCAAAAGTGGAATTTATTCGGAATTATTATTTTAATTTTGAGTTCTAATTGAGGTACATTGATTATAAATTATTTTGATATATGTGTTATATTTTACATACTTTAAAACACTTACATGTACACAGTAGACCTATTTTTAACTTGATTTCATGACACATTCCATTAAGGAATTTGGGTGATGAATCTCACGAAGCAAATTCTTTTCAGAATCAAAAGAGGATGCCAAATCGTTGCTTAGATGTGTCTTCTCTTAAGTATTCAAGCTCAACATGTAATTAGGGATAGACTGGGACGGGTCGGGACAACCCGAAACTCGGTAGTGTGCATGCCCGTCTCAACCCAGTCATTCGATAGTGGGCCCGAACCGGGAGAGAATGGGGCGGGCTACGGGCTTTGGAAATTGTAGACCAACCCAGTCCAGGACCTTTTTTTTGCATTGGGCTGCAAAAAAATGGGTGGTACTGGGTGGTTACGTTGGGGTTTTGGGGGTGGTGGGATTGGAATTAATTCGAAAATACCCAAAAGGGCAATTCTATACACAGCCACAATTTTGCTATTTACAATCACGTGTTTAATTTTTAATTAAAAACGTTATTCTAAATGTCTAATTTGCCCTGATGTATATACTTCGTATATCACCCGCCATCATCGCTGCTTCAATTCAACCCAACCAATTGGAGTTCTAATCAATGCTAATTTGCTACTCTGTTTTACATTTGTGGAGCATTACGTCGTTCTGCCATTGAAATCTACTTCTCAAATGCGCTGCTGGGATCCAAAATTAAAGAAGTCTTCAAAAAGTGATCAATTTCTTTACTGTAGATTTCTTTCTTAATCCACCTCTCGTAACAATACGATTGAAAACAAACGCACTTGAGCACATAAAATAAAAATTGAATGCAAGATTTAATCTATCTAGGGATCCATTGATCTAATGGGATTTTTTTTTTGAAAGACTAATAGAAGATGTAAAAATTAGGAAGTTTTTCACTTTTCCTTTTGGTTTGGAACTACAAATTTCTGGAAGGGGTGGGGGAGGAAGACGAGCAAAGCCGGTCTGGTGGGGACGGCAAGGAAGAAAAGAAAGGCCGATCGGCTAATCGTGCTGTATAAGTAATCCGGCGGGGATGGAAAGGAAAACAAGCAAGAGAAGTCTAAATCCGGCGGAGAATGGGGAAGAAGACATCGAAGAGAAAGGTATGGATAATGGAGGAATTCGACCCCATCAATCAGCTTATTTTAGGAACGATGGATGAGGCTAACTAGAGGGGTTATACCTATATGTTTAGGGGCAAAGTTGATATTAATAAATAGATTATTTAATTAAATTAATTTTGTGGCTGTGATTAGTCATTTTGTGGCTGTATATTTTGGACTAACCCGGGCTGGTACTGGGCCTGGATATTTTGGACCCGGAGCCCGGCCCAGTTCCGGACCATGCCTACATGAAATTATTTAACATATGTACATCCTCTATTGTTCGTGCAAGGATTGGTCGTTTAAAAACATTTAGTGATTCAATGATTTTGTATGTTTTGTCATTTGGATTTAATATTATCTTGAATATAATGCACACAAAAAATAATGAAAGTTAATGCTAACTGAAAACTCATCAACACCATATGATTAAGATAATGGTCATATAACATTACACCTTTATCAACATATCAAAATGGTTTTACAACTTTACACCTTTATCCTGGTAAAAAAAAACTTTACACCTTTATCGACATATATAATAAAAAAATACACATGCTATAGATGTTGCTCTCATGACATGTAAAACATCCACTTAAATACTTACGCCACGAAATATTACTGAACATAAACCCACTGCAACTCACATACGGATATAATTGTGAAGTGTAATACTAATAATACTTGAAATGCATGCACAGAGGCCCATTTAATGTAGAAAAATTTCATTTCCCTTTGAAATCCACGGAGTTCTCGACTCTAATCATGAGATTAATGATGTATCTTCCAGCCCTTATAATTAACCTTTCTTTTTCAGTTTCTTTTCAAGAAAAAAAACTTCTTCAAACTTGTCACATAATCTTTTGAGCTTTTGGCCGTAGCTAAAATTTGCAACACTTCATAATCTTGTCATCAAAACTTGAAATTAAGTAGAAAAACAGAAAACAGAGCATAAAATAAAATGAAAATAATGAATAATAGTTTACTATCTATCATATTTAAACATGAACTGCCTTAAAAAATGGTTTAATGATGATAAAATGATTGTGTAAAAAGGTTAATGACACACCTGTTAAAAAATAGTGTGCACTACCTAAAGATTCTGAGTTTTTTCCCTAAGAGGGGTATTTTGTAATCTTATTTCCCATAATAGGGTACTTTTAAACTTAATTCCCAAACAGGGGTGTTTTTTGCCATGTCATCAAGCTAGAGGCGCCATGTCACTTACTCGCCACGTCACACACCCCATGTAATCACATTGTGTTGTGAAATACTCCTTATAAAAAAAGGAGTCAAAATCGGGGATTGAACCCCGTACCTCAAAACTAAAGGGAATCTCCCAAACCCAAGCAAACCATTGAACTATTACTCCTTGTTTTACCACAGTTTCATCTAATTATATTTGAATAAGATATGCCTCTTGTTTCTTGAGTGATATACTTGGTGCCCCAAACAACTAAAATATAATTAAAATCATAATTTGAGATATTCAATTAAAAAGATGAAAAGGTAATTAAAGTTTATAATAAATAACTTAATTTGCAATATGTAACTAAAAACTAATTTAAAATAACTCAAAACCAAATAAAATAAAAATAAGTAAACTTATCGAAAAAATAAATTTTCCATTTTCAAAATTAATAATATTAACTGGATTTCAGATTGAATTTTTTCATGACAGATTCAGGCGCACCTCAACAGATTAGTAATATATGTATGTGTGTACATATCAAGACACATATTATGCACTATTTTTTTAACATTTTCATTTTCAAATATAAAATTATTAATTTTGGAAATAGAATTTTTTTCAAGAAGTTTACTTATTTATTTAGTTCTAAGGTAATTTAAATTATTGTTTAGTTACATATTGCAAATTAAGTTATTATATAAAATAATTGTGCTATGTAACTAAAAAATAATTTAAAATAACTCAAAACTAAATAAATACGATAATAAGTAAACTTCATTAAAAAGATTATATATGTGTGTGTAAATATAAAAATACATACTTCCTCCGTTCTTAAATAAATGCAATATTTTGACTTTTACACTGTTCACATTTATTTATTTATCATTTTCATTTTCAAATGTAATATTATTAATTTTGAAAACAGAAAATCTATTTTTTCAAGAGGTTTACTTATTTTTATTTTATTTGGTTTTGAGTTATTTTAAATTTGTTTTTTAGTTACATATCGCAAATTAAGTTTTTAATTATAAATTTTAAAGAAGTTTTCATTTTTGGGGCAGGTATCACTAAAGAAACGAGAAGGAGATGGGATTAAAATTTGAGTAGAATGTCCCATGTAACAAGGAAGCGTAGCAGTCCATTGGCTTCCATTGGGGAGAGAGTTGCCTTGCATCTGCGAGGTCGCGGGTTCAATCCCTTATAGGATCTAATTTTTTTTTATGTTAAGGAGTATTTTGAGAAACCCTTAAATGTGATGACATGGTGTGTGACGTGGCAAGTAAGTGACATGGCGCCTCTAGCTTGATGACATGGCAAAAAAACACCCCTATTTGGTAATTAAGTTTAAAAGTACCCTATTATGGGAAATAAGATTACAAAATACCCCTCTTAGGGAAAAAACTCTAAAGATTCTTGTACTTTTAGTTGATAGTTGATACCCAAATCAAATAAAAGACTTCAATGAGACGTGAAGGGGAACTATAAAATCATTCATGTCAAGATAAACTTGTTCATTGAACAGTCCTTGAGAAACTGGTTTAATGATGATAAAATGATTGAACAGTGAAAAGGTCAATGACATAACTGTTGAACCTCTTTAATATGGAGGCTATGTGAATTCTAAGGCATTCTTAAAACATCAGTCAAAATTAAAAAATGTATTCTTAGAAGGCTGCGAGTAAACTTACATCTCCCTCTAATGTCTGAGGTGGTGGAAGGAATGAACATGGTAAAAGAGGTTGAGAGCACTGTAGACTGTAGTATTGCCATATGACATAACAGAAATCAAATTTTGCTAAGATAACAATTCAATGAAAAGAAATAGTCTTTTTACAATAATGTATGTTCCAAACACATTTATCAGTTTTAGAATCTAAAAACCAAACCAAACTATCGAAACCATTTTTAACTTAAGTACTTAATGTTTTCAATGTGCTTAGAGTTCATAAATAACTTCTGTATATGATTTAACTAAGAACTACGGAATTGCCTTGATTAAGCTTCTTCAATTAAAAAGAATACTTCTAAGCAGCCTGCAAGCAAACTAAAAAAAGATGACCAAATCAATGAAGTTATAAAAGGAATTTTATTCTAGGATTAATAAATATGAGGGAGCAAGAACAACGAAAAGCCACCGATGTGATAAACGTGATCCAATTTCCTAATATGCATCCTTCTTCTAATGAATTCTAAATTTTGATATAATAGATACATACATTCCATATGGTATGGAGCATTTCATAAAAAGGGTTGTATGGTTCTAAAACTGTTTCATGAATTTTGATAACCCTAACAATTTGTATTTCTTTTATGTATTAGATTTAGAAAAAAATGAATAATAATGGTTCTAAAATGATTATAAGCTGCCTCTACAATAAGTACTTTTAATAATAATAAATTGAATAGTAAACGAATTATAAAGGAATCTGAAAAGTTAGCATGAAGAAGCTACTAATGTTTCCAGGGATAGTTGTGAACTTGTGATCAATCATAGACAAAACGGATGAAAAAGCTATTAATGTTTCCAAGGATTCTTGACAAAACCTTAGTTTTAATGGTTGATTGAAATTTGAAGTGTTTCTGTGTGAATTTCTTCTTGAGACTGAAAGTCTTTCCTTCCACGATCGAAGGAAATAGTCATTTCAAAATGAAGGCTAAAAAAGAAGAGAAAAATCATATTGCTCCAACTGGTATTAGATGACTTCAAGCTTGCTAACAGTGTACTGTTAAAGTTCTTTGGTAAAAAGCAGGGTACATGGAAGATTTTATGGAGTCTTTAGTAAGATGGAAGTCTTATTATACTATTAGATCATTTTGAGAAGAGTTTAGTTGGAGAAATATTCAATAGTTTAGTAATTAACAATTAGTTATTGTATTAATGTTGGGATTGGGTTCCATTAGAACTCGGGATCCCATTCCCTTTAGTGTTTAGAATTCCATGGACTCGGGATCCCATTCCCTTTAGTGTTTAGAATTCCATGTACTGTCACCTTAGAATAAATTAATAATACAGACCAAGCTTTTAGAAAAGGGAACTTTATGAGTTTTGGGTCTCAACAAAACCCAACCCTAGGGAGTTTGGGATCTCAACTCTTAACAAAATCTTGGTTCTTCTTTCTACACTTTGTTCAACGCATGAATGACGTTTAATTTGTGTTTGAATAACTTAATTGATATCTCTTATAACCTAGATGGCCACTAGAATTACAATTGCATGTAGAATGAATTAAGAGAGATCTAATTTGTTCTAAGACACATTCATACACACTTAATCGTTCGCTAAGAGATTAGTAGCGATTAAGGGGCCGTAAGCTCGCTCGTCTTGACAATAATTTAGGATCCTGTCGCATGAGAGATCAGTCTGGTCCCCTAAATTATTGTACTCTACGCCGCGAGAGCGGTACGAACTTAGTAATGATTAGCTAGGCTCAATTAAATTAATTTCATGTTATTAAGCCTGATCTGCCAGAAATCTGGTTACTCCGGAATCAATCCATGTTCCCTTCGTCGTTAATTAGAGAGAAACCAATCATTTTATTTTATCGTTCATTCGCATTAGTTTAATTTTCTAAACCAACCAATCTCGCACGACACATTTATTTTATTTATTTTTAATCGCTGAGACGATACTCGTACTTACACCACTATATTGTGATCTATTTTAAGTGCGAGAAAACTCACATCAATGACTTTTCTGTGTATGGTGATACTTTTGATGAGTGCTTAGAGAAGAAAGTCATGGTTAGGTGTCGAGATGTGAATTTGATGCTTAACCGGGAGAAGTGCCACTTCATGGTTAGTGAGGGAGTGGTCCTAGGGCATAAGATATCGAGTAGGGGGATTGAGGTTGATCTGGCCAGGGTTGATGTGATTTCTAAATTGCCTCCCCTACCTCGGTCCATGCCATTAGGAGTTTTCTAGGCCACGCTGGTTTTTACCGTAGGTTCATCCAGGACTTTTCTAAGATAACCCGACCCATGACTAAGCTCCTTGAGAAGGATACACCGTTTGACTTCTCAAAGGAGTGTTTAGAGGCTTTTGAGTGTTTGAAGGAGAAACTGGTCAAGGCATCGGTGGTAGTAGCTCCTGACTGGTCTTTTCCTTTTGAGATGATGTGTGATGCTAGTGATTATGCAGTAGGAGCCGTTCTTGGGTAGTGTCGAGAGAAACATTTTCAGCCTATTTCTTATGCTTCTAAGACTCTCGATAGTGCCCAGGAAAATTATACTACCACAGTACCACCGAGAAAGAATTGCTTGCTGTTATGTTTGCTCTTGACAAGTTTCGTCCTTATTTGATTTTGTCTAAGGTAGTGATATTCACCGATCATTCTGCTCTTAAATATATGATGCAAAAAGTGGATGCTAAGCCTAGATTGATTCGGTGGATATTACTACTCCAGGAGTTTGATAAAGGAAAAGAAAGGGGCTGAGAATTTAACAGTTGATCATTTGAGTAGGTTAGAGAACCCCTTTCTTGATTCCATGAGTGAGAAAGACATTGGGGGTACTTTTCCTGATGAGAGACTTTTGCGTATCGTTGATGAGGTGCCTTGGTTTTCTGACATCGCCAACTATCTTGTTGGGGGTGTTGTTCCTTCTGATTACACACCTCATCAACGTAGGAAATTTTTTGCTGATCTGAAGTATTATTTCTGGGAGGAACCATATTTGTTTCATATTTGTGCTGATCAGGTTTTTAGAAGATGTGTTCCCCTTTGTGAAGGAGCTGAAATTCTGAAACATTGTCATTCCGGACCGACTCGGGGACACTATTCTTTTAATCGGACAACCCGTAAGGTTTTGGAATGTGGTTTCTTCGGGCCCACTTTGTTTAAAGATGCTCTAACTTTTGTGCGGGAATGTGATAGGTGTCAACGCACCGGGGCGGTTACCAAGAGGGATGAGATGCCCCAGAATTTTATCTTGGCTTGTGAGGTATTTGATGTTTGGGGCATTGACTTTATGGGGCCGTTCCCGGGTTCTAAAGGCAATAAATTCATTCTACTTGCTGTGAATTATGTTTCTAAATGGGTTGAGGCTGAAGCTCTGCCCACGAATGATGCTAGAGTTGTAACACCGTCCCCAAATGTAATTACTTTTAAGAGTATAATGTATTGAACCTCATGGAATGGTTAATGAAAATACGAAGTGGTGAATTTTTAATACTTCTTTTGCGTGAATAATAAATTCGCACGTGGGACCCACACCGGGAGCGGGGCCGCCCGAAATCCCCGAAACCATATATTTTATTTATCTTGGTCAAGATAATATTTATATAGTGGTGGCTATTTCATTTGGACCATGGAAAGGTCCAGAGTTGACCGATCGGTCAAAAGAAGCCCAAATATCGGTATTGACAATTTAACCGATAAAAGCCCGATATTGAATTTCGGGGACTTATAAATTAAAGTTTGGGAATGTATATTCATTATAAAGGTTATAATGATTAAGAACACATAATATATTTTATTTGACCCGATAAAATAAAATATATTTAAAACAGTCCGAAAAATACAACTTTCGGGGCCAATTGTACACTTCTGGACAAAAAGGGTTGACCTCCCACATGAGTGGGGGCCAACCCACGAATTTGGCCATACAAAACCAAGTGGTGGGCGGCTGGATTGGAAAGGAGGAGGTGGGAGGTGTTGGGGTTGAATAGATGGGCATCAAAGGTACATTAGATGGCCCCCATCCTTACTCATTGGATCAAAGAGACAAAAACCAACCCTCACCCACTCTCTCCCTCACTTCCTGCGGCCAGCACCCTCCAAGCAAGAGCAAAGAATCCTCCATCATTCTCCTCCATTGTTGAAGAGAGCTTTACAAGAAAGAATACCAAGAAAAGGAGCTAAAGTGCTAAAAGTGTGAAAGGATTAAGGTAATAACCTTATCAAAACTTTCCTTTATTTTTCTTCTATCATATGAGATATATATCATATGAAGAACCTTGAGAGTTGTTCTACATGATTTAAGTGTAGAATAATGGGTGGGAGAGTGGTTCTAAGTCCAAGAACGGATTTAGAAGCCAAACCGACAAGTTCCCCGGAAAATGACCTTTTAAGGGTTATGGGTATTGATTAAGGTTTTATGATGTTAAAACCTTGTTAGGAACTTGATATAAAGTATCTTTGAGCTTCGCCGGAGTTTCGCCGGAGTTGGTCAAAGTTGGCCGGAGTTGGTCAAAGTTCACCGGAATTAGTCAAAGTTCAACCGCGGAGCGTAGAACACGCTTAAGCTCACTTAAGGTGAGGATGACCGACTATATTGCTTATAATTATTGGGTTAATTTCATAAGATTACCTAAATGAATTATATGTGTTTGGCATGATTTATTTTTAATAAAAATGCCTAAATGAGATTATTATTGTTTATAAGCAAATAAAAGGCATGATATACAAATTTATGAATAAATTGTGTATGATTATGTGTTATGAATACAATGGTATAGTAGTTGTGTAAACTATAAATTAAATTGTGAAAAATATACTTTTACCTCATGTAAGGAAGCCATGGAAGGATAAAAGTGATATTTTGATATTAAAGCCAAGTTATACTTGAATGTGGAATTAAATTGAAATATTCAAATTATTATGAATATGCATTGGGTTATTAAGATTAAATGACTAGTATAGGATACTAGTCGGGAATGTTAGTTCAATAGTTTTTGGGAGCCAATCCCAAGACTTTGGAGTTGAGTAACCTTAAAAGATATGTTTAAGGTGGACTTTGTGAACTCAAGTTACTTTTGGAGTAAGCCTTAAGGGTTACTCGAAATGGATGGAACCTAGACTAAGAAGTGGTTTAGGGATTAGTGACGTGACTATGAGCCGAGCTCTAGCACGTGGTAGTATGACTATGAGCCGAGCTCTAGCAAACGTAGGGTGACTATGAGCCGAGCTCTAGCACAAATTAGTATGACTATGAGCCGAGCTCTAGCAAACGTAGGGTGACTATGAGCCGAGCTCTAGCACAAATTAGTATGACTATGAGCCGAGCTCTAGCAAAAGTAGGGTGACTATGAGCCGAGCTCTAGCACAAATTGATATGACTACGAGCCGAGCTCTAGCATGGAGAACATGAGTTAATTATAAATGAGTAACATCTTGGGTTGAGGGTCTTGGAAATTGAAACTTTGATTATACTTAGTATAGTTGTCATTGTACTTGTCAAATGCTTCCAAGTACTGACCTCCCCTTCACGGGGGAGGCCACCTCACAGTTTCAGGTAGGGAGTAGAGCTTGCTACTACCGCTCGTTGCTTCGGGGAATTCAAGGAGGAAGGCGTGGTTCGTGCTTCTTCTGTTTCCGTTTTGAAAACAATTTAAATAATGCTCATGGATATTATTTCGAATATTTATTTGGGGGCTTGTATGCCAGTGGTTGCCACGTGTGGTTTGAATATTTGTAATTATGTTTCCGCTGCTTAACTAAATATTTTACGTTATGATTGTTTATGGATGTACTATGTGTGAATGGTATTCAAGACGCCTAGTATAGTATGGATGAGTTGGACTGCGGTTGGCTATTCGTACTGTACGGCGGGTTGTTGACGTGTCCGGTAGGTCCGGGGCGTGACAATTTAATTGGTATCAGAGCCTTAGTCCGTAAACTTCATAATGAAGCTTCAAAATCTCTTTTCAAAAAATGAATTTGAAAACCATGAGCGTAAAAGTTTTTGTACTTATAGAACTTTTGATACTTGAGTTGCAAAGTCTCTAATTGTTAAGATGGTACCCTTAACAATTGGTATGGCGGTGATTTGAGCCAAAGGATGTCTTTAAGTACCTATCCGTCACTTTACATTGATACGAGTCTAATGACTCATTCTACTTCCTTTCAGAAATGGAGCCAACCGGAAGGGTCACTAGGAGGAACCCGACGGGCCGTGTACCGGATGGATCCGAGCGCGGTAGCCGGGGGTCCACTAGGGGATCAAGAGGAAGGGGCCGTGGAGGCCAACGTCAAACCGTGAGCGATGGCCACGTCGACACGGAGAGTGAGACCTATTGGTCTTATGAGGACTCAACCTACCGGCCGGAAACTGAGCCGGTTGAGACCCCTTATGAAGGGGATGATGATGATGTGAGCGACGAGGAGGAAAGTGGCTCCTTGGCTCGGATCGAAGCGCTGCTCCAACAATATCATCGGGAGCGCGAGGAAAGGAGGGAACGCCGAAGGCGCCGTGCAGGGCAACCTTCGGGTGGGGCTCCAAGAGGAAGGAGCTATTGTGATTCAAGAACCCATGTGGAAGCGCATGGGAGTCGAGGCGATGGAGGTCCAACCATAAGGATCTCCAAATACATCAAAGAGGCAAGGGACTTGGGGTGCAAACCGTTCGATGGGACGGGGGACATCTCGGTGGCCGCGCAATGGATCAAGAGGCTGAACGAGGCAGCCCTGGACATGCAACTCACCCCCGATTTCAAACTGAGGATCGCGGTGAGGTTACTTGAAGGGTTGGCATCCAAGTGGTGGGATGGAACCAAGGGCAAGTATGGAGGGAATGTTACTTGGGAGGATTTTCGGCAAGAATTCTTTGCCCAATACTACTCTGACTTTGAGGTAAATGCCAAGGTGAGAGAATACACTCTTCTAACCCAAGGGGGTAACATGACGGTGAAAGAACTTGAGCACAAGTTCAGGGACCTTGCCGACCACATACCGGAGTATGCTTGTGATGAAAACCGAATGGTGAATCACTTTTGGGAGGCCTTGGACTTGGAGATACGTGATAGGGTGACTCAATTGCCCAACATGACTTTCAGCCAAGTGGTTGCCCAAGGGTTGAAAGGAGAGAAGCAATGGGAAGAGAGAAAGAAGAGAGACGCCGATGAGGCGAAGAAGAGGAAGTGGGAGAACCATGGCCCCCAAGGTTCTAACAAAAAGGGGAACCATGGGGGAGGTGGATCGTTCAGAACACCGGCACCGCCATCCAAGGGGAACCCGGCCTTCAGCGGGCACAACTCGGGCTCCCAAGCCTCAACGACGCCCAGGTGCAGGAATTGCAACAGGAGCCACGCCGGTAAGTGTCGTGATCCACCACGGTGCTTCCAATGCGGGAGTACAGGGCATATTAAACCAAATTGCCCTCAACTTGGTGGGAACCGAGGGGCGGGATCAAGCGGCGCCACCACGGCGAGTAGGAGCCGAACCGGGGCACCTCATGCTAGTACGGGGCAAGGGGGAGCGAGCACGAGCAACGCGCCGTCCGTGAATCAGGGGAGGTCTCAAGCACGGGTCTATGCGATGACCGAGGCCGACGCTCGGGCTAATCCCGACTCCGTTGCAGGTAATCCTTTGTAACGTTTGATAAATTACATGTATCGAGTGCTAAAAATGATAGCGGATTTGTACAGGCCCGCCGGGGCCGATACCGGTCGGTTTCTTGGCAAAAAGTTGCAAAAATAAGCTACCCAGGGGTAAACCGGCGCCGGTCAAGGCTCAAACCGGCGCCGGTTCTAATTAAAAATGGCTGTTTCGGGGTCGCCGTGGGTAAACCGGCGCCGGTTTTGACCCATAACCGGCGCCGGTCAAGGGTCGGGGTGACTCAGGCCAATTAAAACTTGAATTCCGGGAGACGCCGTAGCAAAACCGGCGCCGGTTTTGGCCATAACCGGCGCCGGTCTAGGGGAAAAAGTGGTCGGAAGAATCACCGTGCTCGTAACCGGGGCCGGTTTTTGAAGAAAAACATTTTTCCGAAGTTGCCGATGGTAAACCGGCGCCGGTTTTGGCCATAACCGGCGCCGGTCCAGTTTATTTTGCGTGAATCCGGCCACCCCGAAGGCAAACCGGCGCCGGTCTTGCCTAGAACCGGCGCCGGTCCAGTGTATTGTCACCCGAAAAATTTTCGTTAAGCCCCGTTTCGATCCGGTACGTTGCCTAGTGTGTCTCACATGACTTATGAATGTAGGAACATTAAAGATCAACGGTAGAAACGCAAGAATTCTCATTGATACCGGGGCACAACGTTCATTCGTGAGTGAAGCGTTTGCCGAAAGTTTAGACGTGCCGATGATAGTAATGACACAACCCTTGTTGGTCTCTACACCGTTGGGAGACGATGTGGAGAGGAAACACTACTATCCTTCGTGTGAGGTAGAAGTGACGGGTCAACCTTTGACTTGTGACTTCGTACCTCTAAGTATGTTAGAATTCGATGCAATTCTAGGGATGGATTGGCTCGAGAAACATCATGCTCGAGTGGATTGTTATGCCAAGGTTTTGGAACTCGAGGATGCTGAGGGAAACACTCTACGTTTCGAGGGAGATCGGGGAGGATCTCATAGTTGCATAATATCCGTGATGAGGGCACGGAAGATGATAAAGAAGGGATGCCACGCATACCTTGCTTACGTGGTGGATGAAGCAAAGAAGGAGGTTGACATCAACGATGTACGTGTCGTGTGCAAATATCCGGATGTCTTTCCCAAAGACTTGCCGGGGCTTCCACCCGACAGGGAGATCGAATTCGTAATTGAAGTGGAGCCGGGAACCAAACCCATTTCGATTCCTCCTTATCGAATGGCACCGGCCGAGCTTCAAGAATTGAAGGTTCAACTTCAGGAGCTATTGGACAACGGGTTCATTAGACCCAGTCATTCACCGTGGGGAGCACCCGTACTCTTCGTAAAGAAGAAAGATGGTACACTAAGAATGTGTATAGACTACCGACAGTTGAACAAGGTCACGATCAAGAACAGGTATCCTTTACCGAGGATTGATGACTTGTTCGATCAACTTCGAGGGGCAACAGTATTCTCGAAGATTGATTTAAGGTCGGGGTATCATCAGTTGAAGATAAAGGAGAGTGACATACCTAAGAGTGCATTTCGCACTAGATATGGTCACTACGAGTTTTTGGTGATGTCATTTGGTCTAACCAACGCACCGGCGGCATTCATGGACATGATGAACCGTGTGTTTAGTGAATACTTAGATCAATTTGTGATAGTGTTCATTGACGACATTTTGATATACTCCAAAAGTGAAGAGGAGCATGAAGATCATTTGAGTCTTGTACTTGAACGGCTAAGGGAAAAACAACTCTTTGCCAAGTTCTCTAAATGCGAGTTCTGGCTCAAAGAGATTGGGTTTCTCGGGCATGTCGTGTCAAGTTCGGGCATTTCGGTGGATAAAGCCAAGATAGAAGCCATTATGAATTGGGAGAGACCCAAAAATGTGAAAGAGATACGTAGTTTCCTTGGCTTAGCGGGATACTATAGAAAGTTTGTTGAAAAATTCTCCGTATTGGCGTCTCCATTGACAAAGCTCACGAAGAAAGGGGCCAAGTTCATATGGGACGACAATTGTGAGAAAGGCTTTCTCGAACTAAAGAAACGGCTTACGGAAGCACCTGTTCTCGCTCTACCCACACAAGGGATAGGGTATGACATATACAGTGATGCTAGCATCCAAGGGCTTGGATGTGTACTAATGCAAAACGGTCGGGTGATTGCCTATGCTTCTAGGCAATTGAAGAAACACGAGGCGAACTACCCTACCCACGATCTAGAGTTGGGGGCGGTAGTGTTTGCACTAAAGATTTGGAGACATTACCTCTATGGGGAGACATGTCACATTTTTACCGATCATAAGAGTCTGAAGTATGTATTCACTCAGAAGGAGTTGAATATGAGGCAGAGGAGATGGATGGAGTTGATCAAGGACTATGACTTGATCATCGACTATCATCCCGGAAAGGCCAATGTAGTGGCCGATGCGCTGAGCAGGAAGAGTACGTCGGGGACACTACTCACATGTCTACGAACTTTGAGGGCACAAGTGGAGGTGTCCACGAGTGGGGTCCTCATTGCTAGATTCGAAGTTAGGCCTACATTGTTGAGTGAGATCAGTAGATGTCAGGCCACTGATGAAGAATGCCAGAAGATCCGCGAAAGGATCCTTGAAGGGCCCGTGGAGAACTTTCGGGTACGTGATGACGGTCTTTTACTGTTTAAAGACCGTGTATGCATACCAAAGAGTGAGGAGCTCCAAAAGTCCATACTAGAGGAGGCTCATTCTTCGGCATATGCTATGCATCCAGGGGGTACCAAAATGTACCGAGACTTGAAGGAAAGTTACTGGTGGTCGGGTATGAAGAGAGACATCGCAGAGTACGTGAGTCGATGCCTTACTTGCCAACAAGTTAAGGCAGAGCATCAGCACCCGGCGGGGCTTTTGCAGCCACTGACCATTCCAGAATGGAAGTGGGAGCATGTTACCATGGACTTCGTGGTGGGGCTACCACGAACAGTGAACAACTACGATGCAGTATGGGTAGTGGTTGATAGGCTCACTAAGAGTGCACACTTTTTGCCTATCAACATTACTTATCCTCTTGAAAGATTGGCAAAGTTATACACGGAAGAGATTGTGAGATTACATGGAGTCCCGATATCCATTGTCTCGGATAGGGATCCACGATTCACATCTCGGTTTTGGCCCAAGTTTCAAGCATCTTTGGGTACTAAACTGAAGTTTAGCACAGCTTTTCATCCACAGACGGATGGACAATCTGAGAGGGTGATACAGATATTGGAGGACATGCTTAGGGCATGTGCTCTGGAGTTCCAAGGGAGTTGGGACAAACATTTGGCTCTAGTCGAGTTTGCCTATAACAACAGTTATCAGGCAAGTATTGGCATGCCTCCATACGAGGCATTGTATGGGAGGAAATGCAGAACACCGTTGTGTTGGGACGAGGTTGGCGAGGCCAAGCTCGAAGGGATTGAACTTGTTGAAATCACCAAGGCTAAGGTGAAGGTCATTCAGGATAGACTCAGGGCTGCCCAAGATCGGCAGAAGAGTTATGCCGACAAACGACGCAGGCCATTGGAATTCGAGGTCGGTGATAAGGTCTTCCTAAGGATTTCTCCTTGGAAGGGTATCATCCGATTTATATCGAGGGGAAAGCTTAACCCCCGATACATTGGTCCATTTGAAATCCTTGAAAGGATAGGGGCCGTAGCATACCGTCTCAAGTTGACGCCAGAACTTGAGAAGATACACGACGTGTTTCATGTATCGATGCTCAAGAAATACGTGAGAGATCCGTCTCATATTCTTGAGAAGCCACCGGTGGAGATACGTGAAGATCTACAATATGCGGTGGAACCGGTAAAGATTGTGGGTCAACAGGTGAAGAAACTGAGGAACAAAGAGATTCCTATGGTAAAGGTTCTTTGGAGGAGTGATCGAGTCGAAGAAGAAACCTGGGAGACTGAGGTCTCAATGAGGGAGCAATACCCGTTTCTTTTCGATTAGACACGTAGATTTCGGGGACGAAATCCCAAATAAGGGGGGGTGAACTTGTAACACCGTCCCCAAATGTAATTACTTTTAAGAGTATAATGTATTGAACCTCATGGAATGGTTAATGAAAATACGAAGTGGTGAATTTTTAATACTTCTTTTGCGTGAATAATAAATTCGCACGTGGGACCCACACCGGGAGCGGGGCCGCCCGAAATCCCCGAAACCATATATTGTATTTATCTTGGTCAAGATAATATTTATATAGTGGTGGCTATTTCATTTGGACCATGGAAAGGTCCAGAGTTGACCGATCGGTCAAAAGAAGCCCAAATATCGGTATTGACAATTTAACCGATAAAAGCCCGATATTGAATTTCGGGGACTTATAAATTAAAGTTTGGGAATGTATATTCATTATAAAGGTTATAATGATTAAGAACACATAATATATTTTATTTGACCCGATAAAATAAAATATATTTAAAACAGTCCGAAAAATACAACTTTCGGGGCCAATTGTACACTTCTGGACAAAAAGGGTTGACCTCCCACATGAGTGGGGGCCAACCCACGAATTTGGCCATACAAAACCAAGTGGTGGGCGGCTGGATTGGAAAGGAGGAGGTGGGAGGTGTTGGGGTTGAATAGATGGGCATCAAAGGTACATTAGATGGCCCCCATCCTTACTCATTGGATCAAAGAGACAAAAACCAACCCTCACCCACTCTCTCCCTCACTTCCTGCGGCCAGCACCCTCCAAGCAAGAGCAAAGAATCCTCCATCATTCTCCTCCATTGTTGAAGAGAGCTTTACAAGAAAGAATACCAAGAAAAGGAGCTAAAGTGCTAAAAGTGTGAAAGGATTAAGGTAATAACCTTATCAAAACTTTCCTTTATTTTTCTTCTATCATATGAGATATATATCATATGAAGAACCTTGAGAGTTGTTCTACATGATTTAAGTGTAGAATAATGGGTGGGAGAGTGGTTCTAAGTCCAAGAACGGATTTAGAAGCCAAACCGACAAGTTCCCCGGAAAATGACCTTTTAAGGGTTATGGGTATTGATTAAGGTTTTATGATGTTAAAACCTTGTTAGGAACTTGATATAAAGTATCTTTGAGCTTCGCCGGAGTTTCGCCGGAGTTGGTCAAAGTTGGCCGGAGTTGGTCAAAGTTCACCGGAATTAGTCAAAGTTCAACCGCGGAGCGTAGAACACGCTTAAGCTCACTTAAGGTGAGGATGACCGACTATATTGCTTATAATTATTGGGTTAATTTCATAAGATTACCTAAATGAATTATATGTGTTTGGCATGATTTATTTTTAATAAAAATGCCTAAATGAGATTATTATTGTTTATAAGCAAATAAAAGGCATGATATACAAATTTATGAATAAATTGTGTATGATTATGTGTTATGAATACAATGGTATAGTAGTTGTGTAAACTATAAATTAAATTGTGAAAAATATACTTTTACCTCATGTAAGGAAGCCATGGAAGGATAAAAGTGATATTTTGATATTAAAGCCAAGTTATACTTGAATGTGGAATTAAATTGAAATATTCAAATTATTATGAATATGCATTGGGTTATTAAGATTAAATGACTAGTATAGGATACTAGTCGGGAATGTTAGTTCAATAGTTTTTGGGAGCCAATCCCAAGACTTTGGAGTTGAGTAACCTTAAAAGATATGTTTAAGGTGGACTTTGTGAACTCAAGTTACTTTTGGAGTAAGCCTTAAGGGTTACTCGAAATGGATGGAACCTAGACTAAGAAGTGGTTTAGGGATTTGTGACGTGACTATGAGCCGAGCTCTAGCACGTGGTAGTATGACTATGAGCCGAGCTCTAGCAAACGTAGGGTGACTATGAGCCGAGCTCTAGCACAAATTAGTATGACTATGAGCCGAGCTCTAGCAAACGTAGGGTGACTATGAGCCGAGCTCTAGCACAAATTAGTATGACTATGAGCCGAGCTCTAGCAAAAGTAGGGTGACTATGAGCCGAGCTCTAGCACAAATTGATATGACTACGAGCCGAGCTCTAGCATGGAGAACATGAGTTAATTATAAATGAGTAACATCTTGGGTTGAGGGTCTTGGAAATTGAAACTTTGATTATACTTAGTATAGTTGTCATTGTACTTGTCAAATGCTTCCAAGTACTGACCTCCCCTTCACGGGGGAGGCCACCTCACAGTTTCAGGTAGGGAGTAGAGCTTGCTACTACCGCTCGTTGCTTCGGGGAATTCAAGGAGGAAGGCGTGGTTCGTGCTTCTTCTGTTTCCGTTTTGAAAACAATTTAAATAATGCTCATGGATATTATTTCGAATATTTATTTGGGGGCTTGTATGCCAGTGGTTGCCACGTGTGGTTTGAATATTTGTAATTATGTTTCCGCTGCTTAACTAAATATTTTACGTTATGATTGTTTATGGATGTACTATGTGTGAATGGTATTCAAGACGCCTAGTATAGTATGGATGAGTTGGACTGCGGTTGGCTATTCGTACTGTACGGCGGGTTGTTGACGTGTCCGGTAGGTCCGGGGCGTGACAAGAGTTGTGATTCGTTTTCTAAAGAAGTTGTTTTCTAGATTTGGAATGCCAAAAGTCTTGATAAGTGACATGGGTACCCACTTTAGGTATGATCCCATGACGCGCCTTTTGGTAAAGTACGGGGTCACTCATAAAGGGGGGCGTCCATATCACCCTCAAACTAGTGGCCAAGTTGAGAATTCGAATAGGGACATTAAGATCATCCTTGTGAAGACCGTTGAGACCCATAGAAAGGATTGGTCCGATAAGTTAGATGATGTGTTGTGGGCATTGCGTACAGCGTATAAGACATCCATTAGCACTACTCCGTTTCACTTAGTTTATGGGAAGGCGTGCCACCTTCCGGTAGAGATAGAGCATAAGGCCTACTGGGCCTTGAAAACGCTGAATAAAGATCTTACTTTGGCGGGTGGTGAACGGATTTGGAAGCTTAACAAGTTGGATGAGTGGAGGCTTATGGCCTATGAGAACTCTAAGATAAGTAAGGAGCGTACCAAAGCCTATCAGGACCGGCATATTAAATAGGGAAATGAGTTTTGCAAGGGGGGTGAGGGGGTCAAGTTCTGCTATTCAATCCCCGAATGAAAATTTTTAAAGGAAAGTTGAAGTCTAGATGGTCTGGTCCTTTCATAGTGAGCGAAGTTTTTCCATATGGAACTGTTGAAATTGATCATCCTGAGAAGGACCGCTTTAAAGTTAATGGCCATTACCTGAAGAAGTATTACGGAGGACTGCTAGAACGAGAGCGTATGGTGACCTTTGTCACGGATTTCGAGAGTTGAGTGCGTAATTGCGTCGGGCAAATGACGTTAAGAATAGCGCTTCTCGGGAGGCAACCCGAGCTTACTTTTGCTTCAGTAGTTTTAGTTTTACTGCTTTTCAAAAAAAATAGCTGGTTTTGGCCGGGCACGATCGTGCCTGGGCAGGCACGGTCGTGCCTACGTTGAAGGAAAGTCGCAAGCACACTGCTAGCCAGGCACGATCGTGTCCTGGCTGGAGGCACGATCGTGCCCGATACCTCAGGAACGGATGCCTACTGCCAGCCAGGCACGATCGTGCCTCGCGAAATTTCGAAAATACTCCCGTGTAAGTTACACATAACCCAGACCACTTGCTTTCTTCTTTCCTTACGCAATCGAGACAAAAAAATCAAAAAATAAAAAACAGCGACCCCCCCCCCCCCCCCCCCCCCCCCCGCGCGCGAACTACCAGCCGCGACCGCACAATACCACCGCGCACCACCGGACCTCTAGCCGCATTTCTGACCGCCGTCTCTCCTCCACTCTCTCTCTTTCCTCTACTCTCAGCAGGGTATTTTCTTCTTCTCCATTCTTCTTTCTCCATTAATGGAACTTTTCAAGCTTTGTAAAGTCCGAAAATTGCATGTGCTCGAATGTTAGGGATTTTGATTTCTTTGTTCAAATTGAGGCTTGAATTGATGTTATCGATGTTCTAAGTGTGTGATTTTGCCTCTCTTGTTTGAAATCCCTAATTTTGGGTTAATTTGGCCAATTTGGGGTTGAATTTGTTGAATGTGATAAAAATTTGGGGGCTTTGATTTATTTGCTCAAATTGATGATTGAATTGTTGTTTGAGATTATATTTGACTATTATTGATTTCAATTTAGCATAAACCCCCCATTTTTAGGCTAAACTTTGTCTAATTTGAGAAATTTGTGTTCTTCCCCTAATTTTGATCTTCTTGTTAATTATGTTGGGAAGAACTTTATTCTAAGACATTGTTGTGATGAATGATGCTTGCTTGTGACCTTGTTTATACCGTGTGTCGTTGAAAATTTGAATTTTATTCAAAGAACTTTTCTTTGATAAAAGTTCAATTTTTCAACTATTCTGGTTAAACTTGGGTGTGTTTTGGCATACGATAATGCTTCATGTTGTTTAATTGCTGACGGGGCCATTACTTTTGATTTGTGAGTTACTCCCTCCGTCCCAATTTGTAAGATACATTACGGTTTACGATGTTTGACTGACGATAAAGCAAATTGATCCCTGTCAACACTCAAATTAGTTATAGAAAATAAAAGTTACAAATTCAGAAACTACATTAAAACCGCTACAAAACCTGCAAAAAATAATTCAAATTTCATAAACTTTTGATATATAAAATAAAAGATTAAGAGTGATTTGTGTTGACCAAGTGAATAGTAAATGTATCATACAATTTGGGACTGAGGGAGTATATTCTAATGTTTGGACGCCCCGTTGGAATTCTTGTTTTAACTTGTTTTGACAGATGCCGTCGAGACAGAAGCACACTAAAGGTGCGGTCGCATGTTCTAGCAGGGGCAGTGCTTCCCGGTATCAACCGAAGTTCCCATTGGAAAAGGACGAGATGAAGTATGTGGAGATTCTACCAAAGAGTATGGGAACATTGTACCACCCCGACGAGGACACACTTAATGCAGCGGGAGTGCGGAATGAGGTGATGCAACTACTAAGACGGAGATGGTGGAGGCACCTTTTCTTTGACATTAGAGATCCTACCTATAGGGAGATAACATGTGAGGTTTTGGCCAGTTTGAGGATGCCTAAGGTTATTCCTATGGATGACAACCTCCGGCCCGTCATTAGGTTCCGGGCATTTGAGGAGGATCATGTCATTTCTATGTCAGATATTGAGTATCATTTGGGCTTTACTCGGATTGAGGACAGTGGCCAACATGAAGTCGCGTTGATAGACCTCCCACCCGGCGTCAACCGCCAAGCTTTCTGGGAGTCTATTTCTACAGGGGGTGAAGAGTACAAGCCCAAGAAGTTCCCGAGCACACTGCATTTCCCACGACAGTACCGGATTATTCACGCCCTTCTCTCCTCCACTATCACCGGCAAAGCCGAGGTCGCCGACAAAGTCACCTCTACGGACCTCTTCTGCTTATACCGTATAACACACAACCGCAAGCCTCACATGGGCTATCTTATTGCCAAACTCCTCCACCGCCAGTCCACTAACCACATCAAGTCCATTTATGTTGGCCCCTTCATTACTAGACTTTTGAGCGGGATGGGCTATGGAGATCGTTTTGTTGGTATGGAGGAGAGCTCGAGTTTTCTTCCGTTGACCAAGCTTCCCGAGGTCAATCGGGAGTTTCTAGGAGGAGAGTTCGGGTGGAGCCGGCAGCAGCGGGAGGAGGGCAGCAGGCACCCCAGCAGGTAGGCATTCAGATGATTGAGGGTGGCAGGGCAGGCCACCAAGAGCATGATGATGAGGAGAGCGACGAGGCGATGGACAACGCTGCACAGGACATTCCATATGTGCCACCCTCCTTCGGGCACACTTATCCCGATACATGGGCATGGGTGCATGCACACCAGAACGACATTTACCATAGGATATCTACTGAGCAGAATGACAGATTTGATCAGTTGCGCTTTGAGCAGCGGGACTTTTACCGGGAGATGAGGGAGGATCAGCACATGCACTACACCGAGCTGCGTTCACATATTGATGAGCGCCTCACTTCCTTGGAGACTAATTGGCGCTTGTTCTTTGAGGGATATCAGCCACCTCCCCCTCCTGAGCAGTAGATATTTTTAGATGTCCCCCTCTAGCTCATGTACTTTGATACTTGTGTTGGATGACTGTACTCCTATTTGCACTGTCACACTCACTCACAATTAACTCTTTACTCTAACTCTTTAATTTACTCGCTTGTTGTAATAATGATTTGAGTTGATTTTGAACATGTGTGATCCTTTCCTCTTTACCCCTTGTGCATAGTGCATTTTTGGTCATCAAGGACGATGCCAAAGTTTAAGTGTGGGGGAGTAAGTTGGGCATTCGGGCATTAGTTGTTACATGTGATTATTAGAGTTAGCATGCGCAGATGTTAGTTGTATATTCATAGGAAAATCATGTCAAAATTTTTGAAAGTTTTTCTTTGAACTGTATCTTTGTGAACTGGCTAGTGTTTTGACTATGCTTTTAGAATGTCATTGAAGTGTTTAGGCTTAAATTGCTTTCACTATAATCTAGCTGTTGAGAGGAAGAAGGCATTAGTCACCCATCGAATGAATCTAGCTGTTCTGACAAAGTCTTGGTGTTTAGGGAACTAGGGGATCAATTTGCTAAGTTTAGAGAATTTGTGTAGGAGCCACTTTTGGCACTGTTCCTATGCCCCAAATGGGGTAAGAGCAGTCACTTTTTAGGAACATGATACTTTCGAGGATTGCATTGTAGACATGGATTCACTTTGAATAAATGAACTTAAATTGCTAATTTTTCCTTGGTGAGGTTGAGATTAGAATGGGGTAATGTCTAGTAAAAATCCGAAAGGTGAAAAATTAATATATCTAGACCTCTTACCTTGTGAAAAAGAGAATGGGAGCCCCGGTCAAAAAGCGTAAGATGAAACTTGGGTATCTTTCGAAAGAAATGGCGGTCTCGTGCCAACATGAAAAGGAAAACTGAACTTAATTAATGAACTTGGAGGCTATTGCGAAAATTAGCTTTATTCCTTCGCGTACTTCAAGTAAACGTCAAAGCACAAATGTGTCGCGGTGGTTTAGCTTAGTTGTACATCATGTCTACTCTTTGCATAGTTTTAAATGATTGTTCTTAATTTGTTGCCTCCAACTAAGTTTCTTGTTCATAAGAATAGCCCTGAAATTCCTGAATGTATTGAGTCTTTTTTAGAGTATTCCAATCTCTCAAAGAAAGGGACTGATATTGTTTAATCATTTACCATCACCTTCACAAGTCCTTCTGATCAATAGCTAGTCTATTTGTGTACGCTATCATTACTTTGAAGATGTTGTGAATAATTTTGTCAAATAGTTTAGCTTGAGTACAAAGATGTAGTTTAGAGTAGAATTTTCTTGGTTTGGACTGTATGTTCTGTGAGTATCCCTGTAACCACGTGTGCATGCTAACTATTTTAATTCCGTGTGGTGATTATCATAAGTCTCGTTGTTCGATTTGCTTGAGGACAAGCAAAAGCTTAAGTGTGGGGGAATCTGATAAGTTCGTATTTCAACACGCATTTGATACGTTTTGGGGTCGGATTTTAATGGTTTTCCTTGCTTTAAGGCGTTGCAAGTCTCAATTTTAGCTCAAGTTGTGATTACCAAGCGTTGGGTCGAGTTTTGTTGCATTTGGAGTCAAATTGAAGAAGTTAGAGACCGGCAATAGGCGCTTGAGAGGCAATCGGGAAGAGTTCGAAAGCATTCATGAGAGATTTGAGAGATTTGGAAGTCACCGGGAGATTCACGACGAAATTTTGATGAAGAAAGAGCAATTGGATCGACCTCGTATACATCCAGGAGCATTTGGAGCAAGAAACGGCGAGAAACGGTCAAGGATAGGCCAGGCACGACCGTGCCTGGAGAAGAAATACGCGAGACCTCACTGTCAGCCAGGCACGATCGTGCCTGGCGCCGCCTGACCCCGATTTGTCCTATTTCAGCTTGAATTCATCCCTTTTCTATAAATAAGGCCTCTATTCTCCCATTTAGGGGTTACGAACATTACGGAGAGGCTTAGGGACGAGTTTACTTGCGTTTTTACGTTGTTTTACTCCAAGAACCTGTGATTCTTTGTAAGTTTATTCTTTGTAATTAATGACAATTTATTCTATTCATCCTAATTCTATTGATTTTTCAATTATGAATTGTGAGTAGTTTAATTAGGGATTTGGGGTTGATCAAGGGGTTAATCATGATTGATGGCTAGATTCTTGTTGGTTTAATTGCATGAATGCCGTTTAATTTGTGTTTTAATAATTTAACTGATATCTCTTGTAACCTAGATGGCCACTAGAATTACAATTGCATGTAGAATACATTAAGAGAGATCTAATTTATTCTAGGACACTTTCACACACACTTAATCGTTCGCTAAGAGATTAGTAGCGATTAAGGGGCCGTAAGCTCGCTCGTTTTGCCAATAATTTAGGATCCTATCGCATGAGAGATCAGCTTGATCCCCTAAATTATTGTACTCTACGCCGCGAGAGCGGTAAGAACTTAGTAATGATTAGCTAGGCTCAATTAAATCAATTCCATGTAATTAGGTCTGTTTGCCCCGGAATGAATCCATGTTCCCTTCTTCGTTAATTAAGAAGAAACCAATCTTTATTTAAATCGTTAATTCGCATTAATTTTATTTTTCAAACCAACAAATCTCGCACAATTGCATTTTATTTTATTTATTTCTTTTTAAATCGCTGAATTTAGTTAATTCTTGATTCTCTTTTTCCGTCCCTGTGGAGACGATACTCGTACTTTTAAGTACTATTCTACATCATTTTTTAAGTGCGGGAAAACACACATCATCTCTCTTCTCTCTAGAGAGAAACCCTGCGGCTGTCTCCTCATTTGTTTCTGCCGTCCTCATTCATGGTTTGTGAGTGCTTACATTTTAATACTCAGTAGTTGATAACTCCATGTGTTTACATTTTTTTTCCTCCGTTTGTTGCTCTAGTATTTTCTATGTTTCTTCTCCTGTTCTCCAGATTTTTATCTCCAACTTTTTCTCTTATCTTTTATTGTGTTTTCCATTACCCCTTCTAATATATATTGTTCTAATTAAATAATTTAATTAAATTTTGTTAACCAAGAAGAGAGACACTCAGACACGTCAACGGTTTAGAAATCTGTTTCACTATATAAAACAAAAAATTGATCAACTCAAATACTACATCTGTTCAGAGTTAACTCGGCAATGATTTTTAATTTGTGAGTAATACAACAAGCTATAAAACGTAGTAAAGCTATCCTTCAATATTTTGTAAGCAAAGTCGGAATACGAGTTTTAAAACTCGATAAGAACATACTATGTATGATCAAATCAAATACTTAGCCTTTTTATATACGTAGTAGTATATCATTTTCAAAGTAAATAAAACATATTTAGAATAAATGGAGTCTTATTTTGAAAACGAATTCTGCTTACGAGTTTTTCATCTTGATAAGATCTCCAAAAAGGCAGTATTATGATATTTTAAAATAGTTATTTTGTTACACAATGTTCATGGTTGAACAGGGTCATAGCTCTAAACCCATGGAAGGATGTATCTACAGGTGGTAGGCCGAAGCCCCAAACAATTTATTTCTTTTTTCACTTTTTTAGAGTTAACTTTTTCATTTAACATATTTTGCCCACCCAATAATAATTAAGCCTACTATAAATATTCTTGAATCCTCCCCTGTCTAAACCTGAAATCAGATCATTATTACCGTGCAAAACATAAGTGGAGCTCTTGTACATTTACACCTGGGGCGATATTGTGGAGTTGAAGTCTTGATTCTATTTTCTTTTTAAAGCTTATTGTTTGTGTTTAGAAATGTCAAAATGAGTTTAGAACTTAACCAAGAATCAAGACATGTATATGACATTAATCTGAAATTTGTTAACTAGGTTCCGGTTAAAATTCTTGATTATGAACACATGAACTCTCATGACACAACATGTTTCCATCCATTCAAATAGAGATGATAGAGTAAAAATGTAACTTTTTATACAAAATGATTATATTAATGACTTTGAGTAACTATGATTATATTTAGGTTTTACACATAAATTTCATTTCCGCAATATTTTAAGACAATTGCTTTTGTATTATTAAGGGAAATCTTAGAACCAGTTTGGTAGCACGAAAATCGGCTGATTTGGCTGATTCTGCTGAAACTTATGAAGTTATGGCTGAAGTGACTGCATTGGCTGATTATGCTGATTTAAGAAAAAAAATATCTTTTAAATATATTTTATTAATAAAATAAAGAAAAAACTATATGTAAAAAGAGCTAAAATGATCATCTATAGTAACTTCAGCCAATACAGCCAGAAAAGTAACTTCAACCTTACTTTTTCTGCTTATTACACATTTCAACGCGCGAAAGCAAAAGTTACGTGGTTGGTGAAAAAGTTGAGACAAACATCTTATTGAATCATCCAAACTTGCCATATATGTAGTACTACCTCCGTCCCATTTATATTGTACCGAAAGAGGGTGACACGGTTATTAAGAAAAAAGGGTTTGTGTGATTGATATTAATTAATAAAGTAAGAATAAAGTAAGAATGATTTAGAGCCACATAAATTTTGTCAAATATAGTATGAGACAATTTAAGTGGGACTTTCCGAAAAAGTAAAACAGAACCATATAAATGGGATGGAGGGAGTATTTCCAAAGCAATTTTAAATTTCTAATAATATTGATTTTTTCCAGCATAATGGCAATCCCAAATCAAATCATACTACTGAAGAAAGCAACTGCAGATTATTCTGGTCTGAACTCTGAAGAAATCAACTGCTGATTTTTCGGGTCATCCCAACACAGTAAGAACTACACCAAGCAGAGAGAGTTCAAAACTTCATTGCCATAGCATAAACATCTGTTTTTACAAGATTATTGTTATATCCCATAAAAATCGACAAAAAAAAGTTGAGGGAATTCAAAGCCCCTTTTGTTAATTCTTCTCATATATACACACACACTCAATCTCTACTGCCTTTATTTGATAGATAGATATACATATTCTCAGATCAGATTGCCAGAATGCCATTCCCTGAAAACATCTGGCCGCCGTTTGAGCTCGAAACATCAACAGACCTTGAAATCTCCGAACTGCAATTCTCATTGGACTCCTCAGTCAATATCTGTCTGTTTCTACATTCCGAGCTGCAAAATGCTTTCTCACCCCTGCAATTTCATAACCATCATTCATATGCAGCCTACCCAATTGAAAATGAAAAGAAACCGAAAAATTGATTCTATTTTATTTAATTTCTGGAGAATTCATGAAACAGAGTGTGAATTCTACCTGTACATGAATATGTCTATGCCGTGAAGGCTTTTCTGGCACATATCGCATGAACTCAGAAAACCGGAATCTGGGTTTCTCGGAAAACCACCAGTTCTCGCCGGAGAAACGGCGAATACGCTCGGCCATTTAGATCTGGAACTTCTGTAACTGCCGCCGATCACGGCTCTGTCACAGTACACTCGTGTGTAGGATTTGTTACCGGGGCCATGGCAAGTTACAACCGTATATTCTTCATCTTCCTCATCTTCTGAGCATTCCGTATCCGTTTCATCGAAATATCCGGCGAGTCTGGGAGAACTCCGGCAGGAATTGACCGGAATCGGGTTTGAGTTCCTCCGATTATAAACAGGCCGGCAAGTTAAGAATTCAGCGTCAGTTTGACAAGAATTCTCAAGGGCAGCTACTATGGCGAGCCCAACCACACCAAGATCGTAACTTTTTGGACCTCTGGGTGATTTCAGGTCCAAAGGACTTCTCGGGCTAATTGATCCGTCGACAACTAGTTCTCCGCTGCCGGAAGCTGGTATACAGGATCTACGGGCTATTTTCCCGATCACCGGAGTTAAGCTTTTTCCCAGCATGACTGAAACTTTGGCTCTTCTTCAAGGATCGGGAGCTCTAGCTTTATTATCAGCTCTAAACTATTGAAAAAAACTGAGTCTTCACAGAGCTCACTTATGAAGATGATGATGATGCTCTGCACTTGTGCAATTTGATGTACTTTTGGCTGGTTAAAGCCCATGGTTTCGCTTTGCTTTTTGTAATGGTATATAAAGTGAGTAATGATTGCATAAAAAGACAAACTTCAATTATTGAACTTCTTTTCTTTTTCTTTACTCCTTATTCTCTCCATTCCTTAAAACTTTGTCATCTTTTTTTTGGGACGTTCCAAAAAACTTTGACATTTTCTCTTTTAATCAATTATTTTGTGGTTTCTATTATTTCTCTCTCCGCTGCACAAACCTCAACCACACAGTTTTTACTTTATTATTTCCCGTGTTTGTCAACTTTGGCAAAGTTTTAAGGCACGGAGGTAGTATAATAAAAGAGAGTTGTGTTTGGTGTACCCCATTTCGGGATACCTCATTTTCACTCATCCATTGTATGGTTCAAATGAGATGATCATTTAAATGAGTTGCTCCACTTAAATGAATTGATCCATGAAGCCACACAATATGTGATGGTTATCTCAAAATGGGGTACCTATAGTATTTTTGAATAAAAGAACACTACATTGTAGGATAATTATCTTATGACCATCTCATTTATCAAAGTTAGCATTTTGATCTCTACATAGTCAACCGGAAAGAGTGCTAAGGTGGCCGGGCTTGCTCCCGAGCTCCGCTCTCATTGGGTTGAGGTTCAGAGTCCGAGTCGAGGTCTACCAGGAGGCAGGAAGTCCAAGAGGGATCATTTTTAGCAATGACATCTTTGTTCTTTGGGATGAAAAGTAGAGATGGACTAGGCTGCCGACCTCTTCCCGGCCCACTGTTAAATTGTGGGTCGAGTGTCTCTATTCCATTAGGCAAGAGTCACAGTCTCATCCCCACTTAGGGTCCCACGCGGTCTCTCTGGGGTGGGGCATCTGCCATTCCCCCATTAGCACTCTCCTAGCCGGAACCAGGGGCTCGAGGTATTATCAGCTTTCTTAGAGATCTTTTCCAAGTGGGATACCATATTCTCACCTTTTGCAAAATGCAAGCGAATCAATATAAAGACATTAAAACTACATGGTAACAAAGTTAAAAGATCATACTTGTCGACGTGAGAGATACTCTAAGACAACAATATCGTCCTCATCTATGTAATCAATAATTAGTTTAATGACGTGTTCCTTCCACTCAGTCAGAATTGACATCGTCCACCTCTGGATCAACTCCACACACCTGTTCTCAAAAGGCAGCTCACCATTCACTAAAGAAACCCACACCCATTTGTATCTCATGTTTTTATGGCAATCGGGGTAGGGTTTGGATGTGAACAGGCAGTCCATGCCCGTTGAGAGATTGGAAAATACCCTTGACACTTGGATGTGTTGGCTCTCATGGGACGGAAGAAGTGCAAGAACAGATCTATGGTGGGCTGAATTTGCAAAGAAAGACACCGGACTACGAACCCGACAATGAACGGATGCGTAGTATGGGTGAGTTGACGCGGGATAACCCCCGTGGTGGCCAAGGATCGGCAAGAAAGCATAGTGCGGGGGGGGGGGGGGGGGGGATGAAGCTCTATCTCCATACTGGCTAGATGGACCCTAAATGAACCTGAGAGGAAGGTTCCAAAATATTCTATCCCGGAGTAGGGGAGGGCATACCGCTGTCTAGGCAGACCGCCGTCTCAAATTTCTCATAAGATAAGGGGATCGTCGGGACGTCCTGTGAAAAGTCGGCTGATGGGTAGAAGTGGGTCTCATTCCCATGAGAATCGACGGAGATCCTAGGCTGTCCAGAGCACGAGCCTTCGTCGTCAGGGATAAACGAGTCGAAAAGGAATAAGATCGGAAGAAGACATGAAACTGACCTGAAAAAAGGGAGGGACTGGAAGAGTTTTCTTATCGAAGCTCCATAGCGTCTAGAGTCTGTAGCAAAGAGCACAAGCCCAATGTAGAAAATTTGTAAATTTATGGGCTAGCTGACGCAATTTACCCAATAGGCCATTGCTAATAGAGATCCCAACATCCTAACTATCTACAATAATACTCCCTCTGTATCAGTTTATTTGTCTCACTTTCCTTTTTTGAACTTATCAAAGTAATTGTCTCATATTTTTGGAAAGAAATTCACCTAAAAGTAATTACAGTACTGATTTGTGTGTAATTTCCATTTGTATTTGTACGTTTTTAATTAGTTTTGTGATTCACTAGCTTGGAAATTACACATCTTTAGTGTAATGTTTTGTTTCATACAAATTGATGTAAATTGTTTAGATTAGGATTTTTCTGAGCATAGGACAGGTTAAAAGCACTCAAAGGATCAAGAAATGGATCCCAAAGACAAAAGGATGCGCAAAGGGACAAGATCAATAACGGATTTGAGAAAAAGTTCATATACCCGGTCGGGTATATCCCATACTCGATCGGGTATTGACCCGATTTCAGTGTCCAAATCAAATCCCAGAAAACAAAGGATCGTGGAGACAATATAATTGGAAAATCCGATCCCATACCCGATCGGGTATACCGACACACCCGGTCGGGTATGAGGTGACGTTTTCTCACTTCTCGGAAACAGCTGAATACCCGATCGGGTACCCAAAACACCCGGTCGGGTACACGATCCTGCCACCTTCAAACACCTATAAATAGCCCCATTTTCCTTCACTTTGGATAATCCCTTCTTCCATATACTTAAGCTCAGTTTAGAATAGCATTTCTTTATATTTCTTTTAGCATGTTTAGTCTCCAAATGAGGAGCTAAACTTCCAATTCTTGGTTTTGCTCTTGAAGCTTGATTGATTATTAAAGTTGTGAGTTATTTTCTTACTTTCTCCTCTTGATTATTAATTTTTCCCTTAATCTCATTCTATATTAATGTTGGAGGGTGGCTAAGTGACGATTAGTTAACGTTCCGACATTGATTATTACTAGAAACGATCAACGAACCGATGGTTAAACGTTGATGGTTTCACAAGTAAGTAACTTCGGTTTATTAATGCACGGTCGTGGTTAATAAACTTAAGAGGGATTAATTTTGTTGGTTAAACCGAAACCGTTGTGTTGAGGTTATCAATCTTAATTGATTTCATCAAGGAGTTAAAAAGGTTAAAAGCTACTATTATATCGGTATACGGCGTTGTTCTATATTTGATAAATAGTAAGGGTTATTAATGAACGGTCGTTGTTAATAACTACCCTCGATGAATTGGATATACTCCTCGATTGAGTATTCGAGAGGGGATAAGTTATAGATATAACAATGATCGACTAAAATATATCAACAAGTGGAAAGTAGCAAGACCAAGTCCCTTTTTCTTGAATTTAATCCCATATAACTCGTTCATCTTCGTGTTTAATTTAATTAAATCACTCAACAATCTAAACCCCCCTTTATTTACTATCTTTATAAAAAGAAAGTTATTCCTTTCCCTGTGGATACGAACTCTACTTCACCTATACTACGTATAAGTGTTAGTATCGATTTATTTTGAGTGCACTCACGACAAAGTGCACGTCAAGTACCTCTACAATATCGGTCACTGTAATACCACAAACCTCTTATTTTTTATAAAGTGTACAATAATTATATTTAAATTAGGTGAAAAGGCAAATACTACATTCGTCCCTAAATAAAAGACACACTTTCCATTTTGAGTTGTCCTTATATAAAAGGCTCATTTCCCCATTTGACGAACATACCAGTGCAAAACAGTGTCAAATATGTTCAAACAATGTCCAAATAGTGCGAAACAATAGGATGTGTGATAGTTAAACTATGTCTTTTATATAGGGACAGGAGGAATAGTATATAAGATATACACTCCATCAATAATCAGAAATCATAATAAATCGAGAGAACATATACGTAGTACTATTATCATATTGCACAGGAAAAAAAATACTATTATCACATTCAAATGCATAGGGGTGGGCAAAAATACCGAACCGGAATGGTACCGAACCGAATCGATATGGTATTGGACCGGAAAATGAGGTTTGAAACGGATCTCAATTTTTTTGTCCCGAACCGAATCGTACCGATTCCAAACAATGTCATGACCGGTTCTCATAAAATGAGAACCGGTACCGGACCGAACCGGGCCGAAGTATGATTCAATGATTTAAAATTACATTTATACCCTTACTTTGACTACTGTCTTCACACTTTCACCATCTTTGCTAATTCATAGGAAGCCTGAAATTGGACCGATGTATGGTTTAATTATTTATATTTGTACTACTATAATTTATCTGAAATTTATTAATTATGTAAAATACTACATTCATCCCAAATTGATTTGCAAAATTAACTTTTCTTGGTCAAACAGTTTCATTTTATTCACTTAACTAGAATGTCACTTTTTAATTATATTTAATTTGGAGCTTGCAACCTTGAAGAGATTTCAATGTAGTTTATGAATATGTTTATTTTAATTATTAAAAAAATAAATCAATTATCAATAAAGAGAATTTAACATTAACATGGTTGACAAAAAAATTATTGACTTTGCATGTCAATTTGGGATAAAATGAGTATAAAAATTGATAAATTGTGTCGATTTTTGGAGGATGAATAAACTTTAATTTCCTCTTAAGCACTTGAAAAAAGTGACATTGTTTGGTATTGGTATGGCATGATACCGTCCCGTTTCAAAATGAAACCGTACCGAACGGGTTTAGGTCTAAGACCGAACCGAACCGTTTGAATAATAATGGTACGGGTACGGGTTCGGCCAAATATTGGACCGGACCACGCCCGCCCCTACCTATGCAACTGCATTGATAATCCAAATCGGGCCTAGTCTAAAACTAGATAAACTATTCACTACAACTAGTTACACTGTTCAATGAGTTAGCCTAGACACTTCATGCGTATTTGCCACCACACAACTTCCATATGTTTGGTTACAGGGCGGAAAAACAACTACTCCCTCCGCCCCGAAAGAAGTTCCTCACTTCCCTGTTTGACTTCCACACACTATTATGCAAGTAAACTTATCAGGGGTAAATTTTATTGTTTTGACATTGTTTAACACTGTTTGACACTGTTTTGCACTGTTTGGCACTATTTTGATGTAGATAATTTTCCATTTAAGAAAATGAGAACTTAAATTAGGGACATCCAAATAAGGAAAATGAGAACTTCTTTCGGGGGCGGAGGGAGTAAATAAAGAAGTGAAAGTGTGATATATTTTCTAGTAAATTTATGAAAAAAACTAAAGGTAACCCAAAATGGGGTCCCCATTTTTCCCTCACCCTAATGGGTGGCCATAAATGAGGCAACTCATTTAAGTGGGGAGGAGATGAAAGGGAAAGAGATGTCCATGATTTCCACCCACAAATGAACAGAATTAAGTACACTTTTTAGTGTAGAAAAGTACGCAGGGCTTAAGGTTATCTGTTTTTATTTTTCACTTCATCTCATTAAAATTATCGCATATTAAAGTTTTTAGGGAAAACTGTCAAATAAGTCCTTCTATTGTGTCAAAAAAGTCAATTAGGTCCTCGTACTTTAGAATCAATCAATTAAACCCTCAAACTCATTAAAATCACTCAATTAAGCCGTTTAAGCAGTAATGAACATGTTCCCGGTTATCCGTTACTACGGGGACCATTGTTTTATTCTTTCTTCTTCATTTTTTTTTTCTTTTCTTTCTTCTTTCTTTCCTCTGTTCCCCACACTATTCGCACCAGAGAAAGAATTTCAGAACTCTCTCCCTTCTCGTTCGTACAATGGAGACGAGTTAAATTTAGAATTGCGGCCATCGCCAGAGTTGCAATTTGTGGCCGCCATTGCCGGAATTGCAGCTTGTGGCCGCCATCGCTAGAGTTGGATCTTGTGGCCACCGTCGCCAGAGTTGCAGCTTGTGGCTGCCATCGTCGGAGTTGACGCTTCTAGCCGCTACCGCCGGAGTGACCCCTAGCTCACGAGCTAAGCAAACGGTGAGGCACAACCAGATCTACGCAACATCTTCTGCAAGGCCGATGGAAATGGTGGCTGACTGGATAGGTAAAGATGGCGGCCGCTGAACTAAGTTGCAGTGATGCAGAGGACGGCGAGTCAGTGGCGCAGACGGTGGCACAAAGGTGTGGTCGAAGAGGATGGTCAGTGCTCTACGTGAACAGGATGGAGGATCTAAGCAGTGGACGCCTCACAAGAGGCCGGGTTGGTGCGGTGGTCGGGTGCAGAAAATGAGTTGCTGTGCGGGAAGATGAGGAACGAGTGAAGATGCTGATTAAGCGATTAAGAAGAAAAACAGGAAGACGATTGAAAAAATAAAGAAAAATAAAAGTTTACAACTTTACATGCGAGGTGGAGTATTAATAAAACATTAAAAAGCCACATTGACGAGTGCGCACATTGACCGTACACATAAGGAGTTAACCGGTTAGACTTATTCTTTACCGGCTAAAAGGGTTCAATTGAGCACTTTTTACAAGTTTGAGGGTTCAATTGATTGATTTTAAAGTACGAGAACGTAATTGACTTTTGTAATATAATAGAATGACTTATTTGATAGTTACTTTATAAATTCAACATCAATCAATCACAAAAATCAATTTTTCTTAAAAATTGTCACATCTCTTCATGTTACAATAATTTCTTGGTTACATGCATTTAAAAAAATGCACTATCTATAACTCTATTTGTTTGAATCAAATAATGTAACTTTCAGTTAGTTCTATTGTATTTTCGATTTTCTGGGTACACACTTCTTAAAAGTTAGGTACGTACGAAAAATCAAGGCCATACTAGTTCCCCACAAACAACTTACTTGACTTCTAGTCTTACTTCTCGTCTCATTTTTCTTATTTTTGCTTTTTATTGTCTCAAAATAAATGTTATATTTTCCTTTTTATAATACTTCAATCTCAATCAAAAATTTTACTTTTCCAACTATTTTATTTAATAATTCTTCCAAATCAGAAAGGGACTGGAATAGTATTGCCTCCGTCCCGAAATAAATGTCATGTTTGCTTTAGCACAAGTTTTAAGAAAGTAATTGAAAAAGTAAAAGTTGTGGTTAAGATTTAAATATAGAAAAAAGGATTGATATGAGCCACATATTATTGTCAAAAGAGAAAGGAAACAGTTATTTTGGGATGGTCCAAAAAGGAAAGCATGAAAGTTATTTCGGGACGGAGGGAGTATCTTACAACGACGGAAAAAACTAAAAAAAATTCAATTTGTACACGTCATCTTACATGTTAATGTGTTTATATACATCAACCATTAGTTATTGAGAAAACAACTTAAACAATACCAACTATCTTCAATGAACAAACAATAAGACATACTTTAGTAATAACTTTTAATAATACCAACTATCTGAACGTGAACGAAAAATAAAATAGAGACACTTTTCTATAAGAAATTCAACCATTTGAGACATAAAAAACTAAGATCAAATCATCAAATAATTGATATTTGAAAATATTGTCACTTATTTGATATTTTGATATTAGCTTTTGATGATTTTTTTACGGTAGTTTTTGATGAATTTAAATGATTTTTTAGTGAAATTCTGCTATATACTAGTATCATGTTTGATAGATACTCCGTATTCAAATAGTTGTTATTATTAAAATTTATTGCTCAAGTTGATATTATTCTTGATTCATAGAAGATACGTAGTAGTTAGTACTGTATTATTTAAAGTTATTTTCCCTTAATTATTTGTATACCCAAGCAATTTGTTAAAAAATGTCAAATTTCTAAAGCAATTTTTTATGTGGGGCGTGTAAAATAAAAACTGTCTAGGTTGAAAAACTAAACAAGCAATTGTAATTTTCCCATTTTATTTTACTACCTCCGTCCCGTTGGAATGTTCCCGGTTTGACCTACACACATATTAAGGAAATAAATTTACCAGGGGGTAAATTTTACTGTTTGGACACTGTTTGACACTGTTTTGCACTGTTTGACATTGTTTTGATGTAGGATAACTTTTCATTTAAGGAAATGAGAACTTTCTATTGAGACATCCAAAAAAAGGAAAGTGGGAACATTCCAACGGGACGAAGTAGTACTAGGGAGCAATGGGAGCATTATACATTCACAAAAACAAATTGTATTGTGAGGTGTCACCGTCAAGGGCATAGGTTTCATGAAGAAATATCTACATCCCATAAATGGGGCCCGGACGTGAGGGGCCCAGCTAGCCGTGAAATGAGTCATCCAATGGATTCCGGCGAGTGTGGTTCGCCGGCGGGAGGCGTGCGTGTCGACGGAATCAATGCGACGTCGTTATCCTAATAATTTCAGGGTCCACTTCAGTGGACGTTTTAGGCCACTCATTTTGTTTCCGTGCTCCTTTGTTTCATCAAAGCTCCGTTATAATTGAGAGGGGCCCCACTTTTGTCGTACCCGACGATTTGATAAGTTCCCCACGCCACACTACTTAACCCATGGTTATTGCCACACTCAATAACATCAACAACTGAAATCTCCTAAACGATGAGACCAAAGAATTATTGACAAAAATATAAAAAAGATGGGGTTTGTATTGGATTAATTTGGGTAGCAAACGAATATCAGATCAAATTTGATATTTTTATAAAAAAAACTTACTCAAAACATTGTGGATTTCTCATTAAAGTAAATATTTTGTGATTCTGCTCTTTTTTTTCTATACAAAATTTCAAACGCGCAATTTTTGCTATTCTTATTTCTCACCTAATTCAAGATTGCAAAGTCCATTGCGACGAAAGTAAATGGTTAGCAATTACCGTCCACTAACTTGAGATGTGAGAAAATGGTGTGATTATTAATAAAAGTGGATTTATGTATTTGATATTAATTGATAAAGTAAGAATAAAGTAAGAATAATTTAGAACTACACAAATTTTACCAAAATCGATATGAGAAAATTAAAGGGTGACGTCTTAAAAGAAAAAGATTTTCCAACATTTGTAATGAAGTTAAAGACTCACTGTATTTTGGCTTGGGAATATGATGACCAAATTACCAAATTGGTAATAAAAAAAAAGAGGGCCATTGGACAGATTGGTAAAAAAACAACTTGAGACAAATTGGTAAAAAAAAAGGCATATTGCCAATTGAACAATTTTTTGTAAGTGATAAACTTTCGATCCTCAATATTAGAATTCCCGACATTTCATATTATAACTATTGTCAAGTTGACATGTAGTCATTTTACTTTGATTTTTTCATCAAAAGTGGAGGTCTAACAATGTCAATGACCGTGTTTGATAATATTAGTTGTCTGCTAGTTCATAACTGGTTGAATCAACAGATTGATAGCAGCAGATTCGTTAACTTTTTTAACTAACCGCTTTCATTAGCGGTTTGAAATCAAATGTTAGTAACTTAAAATTTACAATTAGTTTTTCAGACGTAAAATGACCATTACAAATGAATTTAAAAGTTTATATATTTAAATTAATTTTATTTCTTTTTATTTTTTAATAAGTTTTGGAAAAAGTTTTAAAGTTATGTTTACGTTTATTTTAAATAATTAATAACAATATCATTTTTAGGATATGTACATCCGTGCGAGCACAAACATATAAATTCATATATTTTTAGTAATAATATTTTTAGTATCACTATTTATTAGTTTTTTTAAAGTCTACTCCTTTTAAAAAATCTACCCCAGAATTCTACTCCGACTATTTATTAGTTTTTCTATATAAAAAATTACTCCATGGTTATTTAAAATAAATGTAAATATAATTTTTAAAAACTTTTCACTTTTTAAAAATAAAATAAACAAAGTTAAGATAAAATATATACTTTTAAATTCATATCTTTAATTGTCATTTTACGTCTTAACATTTAATAATCAACAATTAAGTTATAACATTTTATTTCAAACGTTATTGAAAGCGGTTAGTTAAAAAAGCTAATGAAATCCGCTATTATCAATATGCTGATTCAACCGGCTATTAGCTACCAGACAAATGTTATTATCAAACACGATCGTTGACATTTTTAAACTTTCACTTTTGATGACAAAATCAAAGTAAAATGACCGAAAATGTCAATTTCATAATACTTAGAATATGAAAGGTCGGGAATTCTAAAGTCGAGGCTCAAAAGTTTATCACTCACAAAAAATTGACCAATTTGTCACTAGGCCTTCTTTTTTTTACCAATTTGTCTCAAGTGATTTTTTTTACCAATTTGTCCAATGACCCTCTTTTTTTACCAATTTGGTAATTTGGCCGGAATATCTCTACATCTCTACATCTCTATCTCTTCTCTACAATCTTCATGAATAATGTTAGGGGTAAAATGGTCACAGAAAATATGTTAGTGTGACTCTGCGCTTTGGACGATTGTACCAAGAGCTTATTTTACTCCATCCGTGCAATGCGATGGCGTGTAAGTTTTGTGAGTGATTCTGCGCTTTAGTGTGACTCTGCGCTTTAGTGTGACTCTGCGCTTTTCACGCCAGAAATAATAATATCTCTTGTACGGTAAATGTGCAGATATATCTTTATCATTTTATACAAAGTGTGATATATCTGATTATGGTTATTTGTATGATGTATGAGCTCTTGTCATGTACGTTATATCACAATAATGGCCTACCTTGTCTGCCCTTTTAACAAAAATAAACTTTACATTTGTTAGCTTAAAGGCAAGAGCACACTTGTATAGCTTATTCAATGCCTTAAGTTGAGAAGCCAGTGTATCTCTTATTCTCTTTCTATTGCACTTGCTATGACTTAATGAATGTGTAGATCCTGTTATTATGTTGTCTGTATAGATGGTATAGTGGAAATCGTAGTAAAAGTAGCTAGAGTATATTAAGAGTAGAAATGAGACCTTTAGGAAATTAATACTACATACGATAGTACTTTTTAAAAAAGTAAACAATATTGGGCGTTTATTCTATCGCGCAACGCGTGTAAAAAAACTAGTAATGTTATAAAGATAGATGTTTATTGTCGTTCAACTAATGTACAATTCAATTAATAAATTCAATTTTAACTTGCATTTAGAATAATCATATATTCATATGTGTGGATCTAGCTACTAACAATTGAAATTTTAAAAAATTGCTTATTTATGATTTGATACCAATGATCATTAAGCATAACATAAAACTAACTTCAATATTTAGACGTCATAAACACATTACAGATGAAATTAATAAGTTAACTTTTTTTTTTAATTAATAAAGTTAACTATGTTTGCTGTTTATTATAGAAAAAACTTGCTCGAAGAGCACATCCCAACAATTTTGCAAAATCTTTAAACATCAAACTAAAATATAATTAAAAAAACATTTAAGTTTTGTTTAAACTACATAATTAGACAAAAATTAATATACTCCATATTATAAATAAAATTGTTGCTTGTGACACATGGGGAAGGAGTAGGCTCTGTGTATGCAACCGTGGCAGGAGCCACTATTTATGAGGTAGACTATTGTGGATTTACAATCTTAAGAAGGCGTATAGTTTCTGGTGAAGACCAGCCATTTAATGCTGGAGAACTTACAAACTAGAGTGGATTTTGCATAAAGTTTTTTTCTGCAGTAATCAATGATCCTTCTCTAACATGATTGGCCTTTCTTGATTGTTCATTCAATCAATGATCCCAAGCTAATGTTGTGGAAATATATATGTTAAAGTATTTATCTCACACTTTGAAAGTTATAAAAACTAAAACATTATATAAGACTTTGAGTTACTTCTCCTATCAGATTGACTTCTTAAGATGGAACTCCGAGTCTTAACCTGATAGAAGAGCTAATATTAAATTGAAATTTGACGACTTGTTTGACATCCACGATTAAGGGTTACTTGTTAAAGCATGATATATTTGGCCCATTTGTACACTCCTATATTGTCCAGCCCGATTCAAACTAAGGAAGCTAGCGTGTTCAAGTATTTGTCCTAGAAAGTTATAAAACAATAAAACACTATGAGCCCGTTTGGTAGCACCAAAATCGGCTGTTTTGGCTGATTCTGCTGAAATTTATGATATTCTGGCTGGAGTGGCTGTTTTGGCTGATTCTGCTAATTTAAGAAAAAAATATTTTAAACATATATTTTATTAATAAATTAAAGAAAAAATTATATGTAAAAATAGCTAAAATGGTCCTCTACAGTAACTTCAGCCAATACAGCCAGAAAAGTAACTCCAACCTTACTTTTTCGGCTTATTACACAATTCAGCGCGCGAAAGTAAAAGTTACGTGTTTGGTGAAAAAGCTGACTGATAAGCCTGATAAGCCGAAAACAGAGTTCTCCAAACGGGCTCTATATAAGACTTTGGGTCACTCATTCTAGCTATCAGGTTGACTTTTAAGATGGAACCCCGAGTCTTAACAGATTATTCGTCAAGCTTCTCTTTAGCGATTAACTAGTTGTTCACATTGAATACAAATATTTTTTACATGATTTTTGGGGGAAAACTGTACATTTCAAAATACTATTATGGAGAAGAAAATAGAAATATGATAACATTGCATAACAGTGAAGTAAACAATTAAAAATTTTATCGAAAAAGAATGAACATTCATAGTGAATTTTTTTTAGATAGTTGGTGAGCATTTAATATTAATAAGCTAGTTTAAACAACCTACAATATTATTAGTTAAAGAGGGAGATATGTTTTAATCAAATTTTCATCTCATTTGATTTATTTTGAAATTCCCAAATCTTTTTTTTTTTTTGTAAATTATAACTTTTATATAAGAAATTAAAGAAAAAGAAATAGAAGAAGGAGAAGTAATGATTGTCATTCAAATTATACTCCTTTATTGTTTAATTTACAAAAACACCCATATTATACTCGGTATTAGTTACAAGTAACGAGTAATAAAACTTCGATAGATTTAAGGCTAAACAGTCGTGTAAGCTCAATTCAGTCCTTGAACTAAAAAAAGGTTCCATTCACACCCTAGATCGACAAAAAATGGTTCAAATTTCATTTTTTACGGGTAAATAACTGGTCAATTTTTTAATTTTTTAATTGTTTTTTTTTCTTATTTTCGATTTATTGCAATTTTGACACTTTTAATACTTTAGGGGTGCGAATTGGACCTTTTTTTTACCTATTGTTAACTTTAAAAAATGAAATTTGAACCTCTTTTTTGCCGAAGGGGGGGATTGAATCTTTTTTTAGTTCAGGGACTGAATTGAGTTTACAGGACCGATATAGGGGCCTATTTAATTTAACCTTTTAGCCTAGATTTAACTATTTGAGATTCACAAGACCGGATCAACCAAGATAGAGGTGATGATTGATTTAAGCTTTGAGGAATGTGTGTATGAATCCCCATCAGCATCATACACCAAATCAATGACCCTTGCAAGATTGACAACTCGGATGAGTATAGGCATTGGAAAAGTAGCAGTTGGTTTAAGGCATTCTTGATTGATGTCTTTCCATGCATTGGTGACTTGTTCTTCAAGTTCTCTCACAGCTTCTTCTTCTGACTTCCCATATTGTCTTATGTAGCATTCTACAGCTGAGTCCACATGCCCTCTTTCTTGTTCAAACTATACATGCATATATATAGGGAAATGTATTTATACTCTGTGTATGATCAAAACATTCACAAATTTCTAATATATGACTAGCAAACTTAAATATGCTTTTGTATGAGTAATAATTAAATTGAAGGGAGTAAAAATAGCACAAAAGCATACCATACATGCATAATACCATTATCTTAGGAATAAAATATCATTTAGTCATATTTCACAAATCATCACCTCTTTTAGTATACTCCTAGTAATTTTCTCTATATATATGTGCACGCATAAACATATATATTAGGTCCCAGCCTCAAATTAAACTTCAAAAAGCTTTGAATATATGTTTATCAAATTTTGTATAGAAGTTTGTGATAAAGTTCTTTGTAGCGGTCCAATTCAATTTATACCTCTTGACTACAACTACTATACTTTTTGATGCAAAAAGTCAAATACTCTGCCCTGTCGAACTGATCTCAATCTTTAATCGTCAGACAAAAAAGAACAATATAATGCCTGAAGATGTACATGTGTTATTTTTTTTAAATCTCTGCACCAATTCATTTGTTTCATAGGAACGTCCCTAACGTACGCTAAGCGTCTCTGCCGTATGGAGAGGTTGGCGTTTTGGTGGGACTATCAAGACTACATACTCATACTACCTCCGTCCCACTAACATTAGGATATGAGGAGGAGGTGCGCTTATTACGAGAGTAAGTTTATGTGATTGATATTGAATTGATAAAGTCAGACGAAAGTATGAATGATTTAGAACCACACATGCAAATGTTACCAAATTTGATATGAAACAACTTTAGTGAGACGGACCGGAAAGGAAAGATGAGACAATGTTAGCGGGACGAAAGGAATAGTAATTATTAGGGAGTCTAATAATATAAGTACCTTGTGTCCTGCTATGTCATCCTTTAATCTGCCAATAATGGCAGAAGCTCGAACAATTAAAGGATCTTGACTCAGCCAATCAAAGGTCTCTTTAGTTACGAACTCTTCTTGCATTCCTACTAAAGAAGTTGTTGCTAGCATCAAATGAGCACCTGTCTGAAGTGCCACCCTCATGTACTGATCATAAGTTGGAGACCCATCAACATACAACCACTTGGCTTCTTCATAGTATGCATCCACTAATTTCTTCATCTAATCATACACATAGCAACGTAAACATCATACTCCAAATAGTATGTTCCCGATTTAGTATGGGAGTTTTTTTAAGTGATACCACGCTGGTTTAATATAAAAAGAATCGCATTCAATTCACATAATTTGTATATAAAACACTAAGAACCTGTTTGGTAACACTAAAACCGACTGATTATTCTGAAATTTATGAAATTCTGGTTGAAGTGGCTGAAGTGGCCGATTATGGTGATTTATGAAAAAATTATATTTAAAATATATTTTATTTATAAAATAAAGAAACAATTATATGAAAAATGGCTAAAGTGGTTACCTACAGTAACTTCAGCCAATACAACCAGAAAAGTAACTTCAACTTACTTTTTCTTATTATTGCACAATTTGGTGCGCGAAATCATAACTTGTCTTTTTTAGTTAAAAAGTTGATTGATAAGCCCAAAACACAATTACAAATAGGCTCTAAAGCTACTACTTCTCTATTCTTTTCCTAACTAAGATGATCAAAAAGTATATAATCTTAAATTTTAGTCTTGTATTAAAGTGGATTTAATAATGGTCAACAAAACATGGATGATTGGTCACAAAAAGTATATAATCTTAAATTTTAGTCTTGTATTAAGAGATGATACATTATTTAATATTGATCTGCTCGAATAATAAATATAACTTCGTGTGGAGCATGATTATTTAGGATCAAATCTCTAGCTATAATATTTTTTTTTGTGTAAGGGTCAAATACTCAACTAGACCCCTTACACTTATCACGTTTGCTCAATTGAACACCCACATGAATAATAAAAAAAATCCAAACCGCGCACCCTAAACTTGTAAAAAAAGGTTGTAAGTTTTATTATTTATTGGGAAAAGAGTCAAATAGGCCCTCGAACTTATATAAAAAGATTAAATAAGTCTTATATAGGAGGCTCTATCCGGCCGTCGCCATTTGGGGCAGTTCCCCATAGAATTTTTTGATGAAATTTTTTGAGCATCTTATTAATTAAGTCTAGTTTACTCATACCAAATTTCAGCTAACAATTCAATCGGGAAGGCATTCAAATGAATTCTTGCGGGTTATCTTCAAGAACCTATGAAGCACGGATACTTCCCCAGGGTAGCGTATCGGCGTATCGGATACGTTCCCGTATCCGATACTCTAGGATACTCGTACCGTACGTTCCCGGGCCGTATCTGCAATTTTTAAAAGTTTCCATTCTTTTTTTGTAATTTTTTGAAAGTTTTCGATACTCGTATCCTGACGGATACCCGTACCAACTTTTAAAAAAAACATCCCAAAATTTACTTTAATAAAATTCTAAAAAAAAATGAAAATCTAAAACTACATTTTACTTGATAATCAAATAATGGGGCTATATCCGAATTAAGTCATTAACTCATACTCTGAAGTGGGTACTTGCACTTTTAATTTCAAGATTGTAGTTGTTTGACTTATTTCTCATTTTAAATTAATGACTTATTGACTACATTTATATTTCGAGATACACTAGTGTATATGAGAAATATTATGAATTTATTACCAAGTATCTTGAAAAAGGAAAATGCTTCAATGCGATGAATGGGTAGACATCATAGGATATTATATGTGTATATATATATATATATTCAAAAAAATCTATTTTAAATATTTATAAATAGACCCCTATAACTTTTAATATTTGTAAATACACCCCCATAACTTTTAATATTTATAAATATGGCCCGGCCCGTATCCGTATCCTACTTTTTTTGGTTTTGACGTATCCTCGTACCCGTTTCCGCGTTTCCGCGTTTCCGCGTACCGGTATCGGTGCTACATAGTCAAGAACTCATTTGAATGCCTTCCCGATTGAATTGTTAACTGAAATTTGGTATGAGTAAACTAGACTTAATGAATAAGATACTCAAAAAATTCCATCAAAAATTCTACGTGGAACTGCCCCAAATGGCGACGGCCAAATAGAGCCTCCTATATATATAAAGGCTTATTTGATCTTTTTATGTAAATTGGATGGCGATATTTTCTCCTTATTTACGGGTGAACACTAGGTTACTCGATCGCCACATCACATGTTGCTCGTTAGGTGTCAACTTTGCATCTGGAATGGAAACTAAAAGTGAAAATAAGTCCCTCAACTCGTTCAATTCACCCTTTCAACTTTACGAAAATTTCAACATAAGAATAATTTACAATAAAAAGTAGAATATAATTGCTAAAGTCTTGTATGACCTGTCTACTATGTTTAAATGCATGTGGTATGGTTTGATTCAATATGATTTGAGACTGAAATTATCAATTCAGAACCCAAAAGATAGATAATTATCAATCTTGAACCTGAAAGAGAAAATGTATCGATATAGGATCCGGATGATGAAAAACTATCAATTTAGGACCTGAATGATAGAAAATTATCAATCTAGGACCTAAGTTGTCATGAATTCTATTATTTTATTTTTATTTTAAAAATTTTAAACATTATTTGGTTTTATTAAACTACTCCGTAATAAACTTTTGTGAAGACAAGTTTATCAAAAACTAGCAATGGAATTAATATAAGAAAATTAAAGAAATCAAAACTTATGAAATGTTAGGTACTTGATTGATAGTTTTTCATCATTTCATCTTGATATCTCGGATTGATAGTTTATCCGGTCCTGAATTGAGTCTCGTGGTTTAGATGATGCATTTGATTTGTTTTAGGTTTAAGTACGCACCTCAATTTTGGCATAATTGATGCGGTATGATTCCCCTGTGGCTACCAACTTTTTGTCCATTTCAGCATATGCGTCTACAAAGGCTGTGTAGACTATTTTCATATATTCTGGCAATTCGTTTGCATTACTCTCATATAATCTGCACGCAAATAGCCAAATATAAACCGAAGTTGGTTTACTATATCCCAGTAGATGAACATTATCCCTACGTACGTGTATGTCAGTGTGTATCTTCAAGTGATTACAAAAATTAGGTCAAACGTCCAAATAAATAGATCAGTCTACATTTTCAAATCAAATCATCTAAACACTTATATCAACAAAAGTACATATAAACACGCTTACTTTGACAAAACAATCAACCATTTTACTTGTTTTTAGTCGGAGAATTTGACTTTGCACTCATTTTTTGAGTGACATATATTGGAATTTGCATCCAACTTTCAGACTCATTAATTTGTGCATTCTATTTAGTATAAAATCAATTGACTTTATGCCACCCATTCCTTTATAATTTTTTGTCTTGATGAGATGCAAAAATTAATGGTTCTAAACATGAGGTGCAAACTCCAATAAAGCCCAAAAATGGAGTGTACAATCAAATTTCTCCTTCTTAGCCATAGCTTCTATAGTAGCTGGTCACTTTTTAAAAATTTGAGAAGTTGCAAAGAATATCAAAAAAAGATTTTAAAATAAATAAAACGGTGAAAAACTATTTTTTGTATCTTGGTATTATTTTGATATTCTACATTTCAATAAAAACATTTTCACTTGTATATTTTGTACATTTTTGTTTAATATTTTCACTTTTTTATTATTTATTTATTATTCTAATGATATTTATTTCTTATTTCTATTTTTTATTTTTTACTAATATATATTTTTAAACATTTTTAAATATGACTTCTTACACATTTATCAATTTTCTTATTCTTTTTTTTAAAACGTCTTCTTTTAAAAGGTCAAGAACTTGTAAAGTGATTGGATTGCAAAGTGAGATTGTTTTCAATTGAACTAAAAAAATTGGTTTGGTCTTATCTGGTCTAGTCTATTTAAGTTTGGTTTGATCTGGCAAACGCCAGGTCTCTGTGTGTTTTATAACTGTCCAATTCTGGTCTGATCTGGTCATGTCTGGTTTGTTTAAATATGGTCTAATCTGAAAATGAAAATGTCCTAAGCGTGTTTATATGACCTATTAAATAGGAGCCGAAGGTTGATTTGAAAATAATAGTGTTTGGGGGTGTTTGGAACTTATTCTGCTTCTGCTTCTTTTTTAAAGCAGAAGCAGAATCAGAATCAGTTTTCTGAAGCTGGTACCCCAGCTTCTAAAAAACTGATTCTGAGAGTAAATTAGAACACTAGAAGTGCTTCTGGAATTTCACCCAAACACTCCAGCTTCTGCTTCTGCTCCCTGAAGGAGCGGAATCAGTTTTGAGAATCAGATCCAAAACACCCCCTCAGGGGCGGCCCTATGGGGTGCAAGTGGGGCGGGCACCCTAGGCCCAAAAAATATGGGTAAAAAATAGGCCCAAGTTTAGTTCTTTGTAACAGATGTGAGTAGACTGATTTTTTCGGCCCTAAAGTAACAATTTTTCGAGTGGAATTTGTTGAAGTTCTTCTGAATGTTTTCTATGAGGTTTAGAATATGTGAGAAAAAATCAGTTTAAAGTTTAATTTAGAAGTCACCTAAATAAATTATTTAAAACACTGCTTTTTTATACATATTTTGGCGCATTGTGTTTCAATAATTTTTTTAACTGACTTCACGATTGCAGTTTAAGCTGAAATTTTATGGACATAATCTACACGTGATGAAAAACATTCACTTAAAATTTCATAAAGAAATTCCACTCGAAAGCAGATTAGTCGGATATGATTATTTGATTAGTTTATTAATTGATTTCATTCATGGTTGTTTGATTTCTTAATTGTTGATTGTTTTTTTATTGAGTGTTGGTGTTATAACTTGTTGATTTTGTTAGACAAACATTTTCAATTATGATAAAATTTATAAACTTAATTAATATCAAAGTGTAATAAAAAGGATTGAATCTGAATACGATAAATACTCCATACAAAAGAATAGAAGATTAGAAAAAGCGGCGATAAGTAAAAAAAACTCAATGGAAAAGTTTGTTTGTGCAAAGAAAACATATTCTGAATGTGGAACACATAGTCAAATTCTAAATGTCTTAAAATATTATTATTATAATTATTCTGCATGTCATTTAAGATATAAAGGAGTTCTACAAATTTCTTGTAACATTAGGTCCATTTTAATTTAATTTTCCGCCCCTAGGCCTTCGAACATACAGGGCCATCACTGACCCCCTTATTTGACCTTTTCCAAAAAGTGAGACTTATTCATGATTAAACGAACCGTTGGAAAGCATTAGTGAATAACCGGAGCTCTTCAAGAGTTCCATAAACGTCATATATGTCATCAAGGATTGAAGTCAGAGATATTATTTTAAGAAAAAAGTCTCTTGCAAAACCATATTGTGGTTCAAAGTACACTCCCAATGTCCACAAATAGCACTCTACCATTCTATCTCTTGCGAATGGCAGTTTTTCTGCTGCATCTAATTCTTTCCACCACCTGTATACAACGTAACATAGGTAGATACAAATGTTCAATTACTGGATAGGCTTAATCTAAGAAATGGAAATGAATCTACAGCTCTAGAGACATTATATTTGAATGTACTATTTGCGCTAGTACGTAGTAGATCTAATGATTGTATAAGTGTCATATTAAATAAGCAAATAAGAAAGGGAAAGTTGAACATAAACATCAACATAGAGATTTAAAAGTGAAAGATTCATGTTTTTCACATTAAACCTAATGATAAATAAAAATACTCTCAATATGTAGGCATATATACACATATGTGAGAATATATATGCATTTCAATTCATATATTTGATCTTATCAACGATATTCGTGAATATTAACGTAGTTCGTATCGAATTTACTGAACCTTTTCTATTTTATTGTGATGGTAAATTTTGATACTGTGTTCTGTTATTGAAAAAACAATTAATTGCTTAGCTTGGAGGTTGCCTCAACTAAGAACGGTCAAAACGACCCTGCGAGTTGGCATATGAAAATCAAAAGACCAACACACACACACAGATCAGATATGTTTAAACAAGATTCAAATTAAGGAATAGAGCTCAGAGCTGTGATGGATAAGACATAGGACACTACATAGCATACAAATGCAGCTATATTTAAAGTACTACGTAATACTACGTACTCCGTATAAGATTGCAATGCATATCTAATAACGTAACGCTAATTAATACTGCCTCCGTCACATAAAACTTCGTCATCTCATAAAGTTTAGACCATTACTTTGATTATTATAATATTTTGAAAGTTATAAATGTATACTTTTGTGAAAGTACTTTTAACAAAGAATATTTTCATATCGTTTTTATATTATAAATAACTTTCAATAAAAATATATAATTGATCCTATCAAAGTTTCATAGATAATAAAGTTTTAAAGGACGGAGGCATAACATTTTATTTTATATGGCTCGAGAATAGAGATTGATTACCTACCTTGTAAGGCTGCCTAGCTCCTTCTGATGCTGTCTTTGCAACAAGTTGAAATCCAGTTTTGCAAATTCCAACAGAACAGCATCATGCGATTCATCAAGTTGGTAAATGGATATGTATTTTCTTGCATCTATCCTGGCTAATCTTTTACAAATGGGCTGTTCTAGTGCTTCACTAACTTTAGGGTTTGTGAATAGGGTTTGTAGATGAGTAGTGGTAAATATGAGTGCTTCATCCAAAATCTTTTCCCCGTGAACTCTAACATGTGACGCCTCATACAAGCTTAACATTGCATCCACATTGTTGATCATGGATTCCTTGAATTTGCCATCACTTTCCAAAAAATATTCAAAAGGACCTATATAATAATCACAATCGTATCACACAACCGATATTATTTTAGAATTCATGTGACAATTTGAGTCCGTACCCCATATTTATTTCCATCTTAAATCTTTACATTTCCTGTTTTAAACTGCTCGAATTCATGTGACACTTTTTCACACGTTGTTGCACAAATCATACCCTCATTTTATTCATCATGTAAGGGAGTAAATTTTCATGGTGTTAGCATTTATAGTTATTTATTTTATTTTATTTTAAACTCGTAAGTGTTTCCCTTCCTTTGTACCCTATAAATAGGGACCTCTACCCTCTCTTCTTGTAAGCTCACATTTTATGGTTTAATATTTATTCCATTAAATATCTATGTGTGCTTATATATATAATCTAACACATGGTACTTAGGAATGAATGAAAAACTTTTTTGATTAGTTGTTTTTTTGTTAATTTTCCGGTCGTGGTCTAAATTGAAAAAGATTAGGACAATGGTTATTTGTCCCATATCATTAATTCGAACCGTTATTACTAATTGGATTGAGATCGGGATAACCTTAATCCTAGACCGTGCCCGCCCCAACTCCTTCAACGGCATAAACTACGACCGTTTATGCACTCCTAACTCAATACATATATAGTGGCATCCAGTTTGAAGACAATAATTGCTATAGGGAATTTCAAGAGGCACTCGAAAATTGATCCTATTTATTATTAACAGATTTTATAAAAGCTGATTATTATGTTTTAAAAAAACTGTTCATTATTAGGAATCATAAAAGACACTGTAATTAATGGTTGTTAACCACATTAGTCTCTTAGTAATTTGTGCAGCATATGCCGCTCAGGTTTTCAAAATCGAATTCGTCGCCCAAGATTGATTAAATAATTAATTAATTAACCAAACAATAAAAAAAAGCTAGCTACAGTGTTCCCGCCCAAAAGTTACTTCCCACTATTTTGTTATTATATATATATAGATATCCCCAACTTTCCGTTACTTAACTATAACTCCGGCTACACTCCGTAAAACTCTCTATCGGCTTCTTTAATTATCTCCGTTCGAAGGCTTTATACTCCGTATTAAAGTTTAGATTTAGAAGAGTGGATAGCCATCCATAGTCTAATGTTGACCCATACCTTTTATTAATTTGTAATTCGTTTTTTAGAACCAAGTTCTTAATTAATGCATGGTATTGGTTCAATATAGTTTAAATATAAAATCTTCTCATTATCGATCCAACGAGCATTTTCTAAACTTAGGTACAGATCGGAAAGATGATGTTGGGTACTTTCATATGGAGTATAAAGGTCCGTTTGGTGATCCTGTTTTCTGACTTGTCAAGCTTTTCAATCAGCTTTTTCATCAAGAGTCCGTTTGGTAACTTTGAAATTGGCTGAAGTGACTTATTCTGCTGAAATTTAAGAAGTTCTAGTTGAAGTGACTCTATTGACTGATAATGCTGATTTATGAAAAGATTATATTTAAAATATTTTTTTATTAAGAAATAAATAAAAAAATTATATGAAAAACATCTAAAATGATCATCCACATAACTTAAGCCAATACAACTAAAAACTAACTTCAACCTTACTTTTTCTTGTTATTACACACTTCATCGCGCGGAATCAAAAGTTACGTGTTTGGTGAAAAAATTGATTAATAAGCCCGACCAGCATGGTAAACGGGCTCGTAACATTTTATTTCGCGCGTTGAATTGTTTAATAATAAGAAAAAATAAGGTTGTAGTTACTTTTATGGCTGTATTGGCTAAAGTTACTGCAAATTATCATTGTCGCTATTTTTTCAAATAATTTTTTCTTAATTCTATTATTAAAAAATATTTTTAATATAATTTTCTCATAAATCAAAATAGTCAGTCAATCTATCCATTTCACCCAAAACTTCACAAGTTTCCGCAGATCCAGTCAATTTCAGTGTTACCAAACGGGCTCTAAGTGTGTAATGTATTAATTTAAATTATGTGATATAATTGTTTAACATTAATGTTAGTTAGCCATCAAATAGAGATAAGATCTACTTTTAAATATAATGACACACTTGTCAATTTCCACACATTATTGTTTCATTAAATAGTACGGAGTATAAGTGAGTATGTGACATACGCGGTGTTTGTGCGTGGTTAATGGTGTTTTTAACGACAATTATGCTGCAATCGCAAAAAAAATATTGGTCTATGTGCGGTCTATGTGCACTTTTCTTGTAGTGTCAGTTATGCATCACTAAACATTTATAGTAATATTTTTTATTTTTGTACGCGATTATTTAACTCCTTGAGCTCTCATAGTGACATCAATTTTGTAACATATTTATGTTTAGGTGCTAAGTAAGCTTAAGTTATACAACCTGGTGACAGCTACCCTTCATCATATGAGACATAGTCACACAGTGGCTGGGAACTTTGTTTTTTTAGTCTTCATCACTTAGCTTGGTTAATATATATAATAATACGGATTATATTTTATCACAAAGTATGCTTTAATTTTGTTTTCGTCTACCAAAACTGGTTGTTGTATTTTGCCACGATTATGCTCTTTTTGATCAATGTATTTATATGCCTACTCATTTTTATTTCAAAAATATGATACCTAAATTTACTTTTAAATTTTCCGAAGCGCATGTATACATAATTCAACGGATTAAAGTGTAAAAAAGGCCAATCTAGAAAATATATTAATATTTACATTACATATATCATATTGGGCATGAACTCAATCGCGCATCGCGCGCAGAAAACCTAGTATATTATAAATGTGCAGAACCTTCCAGAATCTTATAGAAGAGTATGGAAGAATATGGATAGGAGTATAGAAAATTCTTGAGAATCAATCTTCACTCTTGGATACAAATAATCATCAACATTCATTCTGAAGGTGGTGTAGTATCAGCATGGACGGAGCCAGGATTTAGTCATGGGGGCTCAAGAAGTAACACAAACAATAAAGAGAAAATTCTCTAAATAAGACTAAAACAAAAATAAAGTTCATAAATAGGATTATCATTGTTTTATTTTCAAAATAGAACTTATTCACTCCTATTTTGGCAAACTTTAATCAAATCATTTTTAATCGGACTAAATAAGATCTATTTCACAAATAACCAATATTTTGTCCTAGTTTAATCATATATATGTAATTATTGCATGAGGAGTGATCCTGTCAAAATTACCCGACAGTATTCGCCTTCTAGCCGCCTAAGTTTTAGGTGCTTTCGGATTGATTTTTTTATGGGATTTTTTGAGAATGTTCTTCATCATGTGTACATTATTTACACCAAATTTCTATTTAAAAATCAATCGCAAAGTCAGATAAATAAACTATTGAAAAGCATTGTGCCAAAACATATATAAAAATGTAGTGTTTTTTCATAATTTATTTAATTAACTTCCCGATTGAATTTTAAATTGAAGTTTGGTGGACATAATCTACAATTTATGGAAAACATTCTAACAAAATTTTATCAAAAAATTCTACCGAAAGCATTTCAGCTTCTATCAGATAGTTCTGACCTAATCTTTTCATATTATTTCATATCTAATATTAGTACTACTAAAAAATACTCCGTAAAAAAGTTGGGGGGCCAAGCCCATACATGTACCTCCATCCCTGATAGTATGGATAGGGGTAGGAGGCTTCATTCTTGACCATCTAGTCAAGAGAGAAGCTTCTTCCTGGAGTGAGAAAGTAGAGAGTAATCGAAAGAGCTTCATTATTGAGATCAAAAGAGATAGTTTGAGAAGTCTCTATCCTCAAGTTTGAATGACCCACCGTAGAATAAATCAATTTTGTACACACATTTATGTAATTCTACAATTCTTTTGTATAGTGGAAGAATCTCGATATTGGTAATTGTATCGTGTCCTCCCATTATTAGCTTTAATCCTAAATGTCTCTTAACTTTGCGAAATGGGAAAGTAGGAGTTTTCCCAACAATTACTATGTACTCCCTCCGTCCCCTTTTAAATGTCCCATAAGAGGGTGGCACGGGGTTTAAGAAAAGTGGGTTTGTGTGGTTGATATTAATTGATAAAGTAATAATAAAGTAAGAATGATTTTGAGTCACACAAATTTTACCAAATAAGGTATGAGACATTTAAATAGAGACATCCCAATATTGTAAAACGAGACATTTAAAAGTGAATAGAGGGACTATATGTTATTAGACTACCATACTAACACACTTACCGGTAGATGCATAATACGCTTCTTGTCTAAGTAGTCGAAAGCGAAGAGAAATGGCATGAAGATCATCCGCCTCTATGTCCTTGGCGTTAAGGTCATCGTTGACCTCAAATGTTTTTTGCAGGATTGCTCTAACCTCCTTTTCGAAATGATAACTCACTCCTAACCGTTGGACGTTGTTAATCAATTCTAGTTTCCGCAATGAAATGTGGGGATCCTCAACAAGCATGTTCCTCACCTTTTGCTTTAGTTGTTCATGATCTTCTTGCAAATCTTTGGTATTTTTGTCCTGCATATAAATTATAGACTTCAATTCACCTTTCGTTTTCCTTTACATATCGAAAGGTTTTTTGGAGTAGTTTTTAGAGAAATTTCCTAGGGTACGACTAAAACTCAATGAGTTTCCCAATCTATGACCTAACTAGTTTTTAGACTTTAGTATGATCGAAAATCCAAAAAAAGTCGTATATATTTAAAGGTTGAATGACAAAAATACTCTTATTTAAAATAAGTGCATTTTGCACTAATTTCGTCCAATTAAAATTATTGCACTTTATATTGATTTTACGGCACGACATTAATGCACGACTTTACTGCACATCCAGTGATTATCACTACACTTCCGCTAAAATTAATTCACCTTTTCATTCACTTTAGAAATTTATTTATAGATTTGATTATTTATTTTTAGATTTAATATGTTTTTTATTTTACATCTAATTAAGTATATTGCATTTAATGGTTGCATTAGTGATCTGCGTTACTACACTTCTGGTCATAATCACTACACAATAAACTTCATTAATGCATTTCATTCACTGTCATGTACAACATATCTATTGTTATATATTCACTGCAAATATTCAATGTCCATGTTTAATGCTTACAAACCCTAAATTCAACGAAGAAGATCTTAACAAAGCAACAAGAAGAAAGACCGAACATTTGAAACAAAATCACACAATTTGGAATTGAGAAAAATGAATTATTGAATGAGATCCGAAAGCAAGAAAAGTTATTCATTTAGGAGCAATTTAGGGGGTGTTTGGATCTGATTCTGCTTCTGCTTCTTTTTTAAAAGCAGAAGCAGAATCAGAATCAGTTTCCAGAAACTGGTACCTCCCAGCTTCTAAAAAAACTGATTCTGAGAGTAAATTAGAGTTCCAGAAGTGCTTGAGGAATTTCACCCAAACACTCCAGCTTCTGCTTCTGCTCCCTGAAGGAGCAGAATCAGTTTTGAGAATCAGATCCAAACACCCCCTATAGAGTATAAGATATAATACTTCGTATTATGCAAAACGTTTAAATACGTTTTTAGCCCTTGCAAATATGACACACTTTGTTTTAGGTACCTGCAAAATATTTTTTTGTTTTTCATCCCTGTAATATGCACTATTTTGTTTTTAGTCCTTCTCTAATTCCAAAATCACTCTACATAGAAAAAAAATTATTGTCAGTTGCATTAACCTATTAGAAATATCTGAATGTGTCCTTTTATAATTTTTTTGAGGTTGTTATGAGAGATAAAATAATGTAAAACTAAGTATTCACATTTTAAAAATATATATTAAAAGCCTTCCAAAAAATAAAATTAAATATTTTGTGAATAACATGACAAAGAATTAGAGGAAACCTAATGATTGGGATTATTTTGAGGTCAAACGGAGGTTGTTATCGGTGATGGACTAAAACGAAATCTAACATAAATTGCAGGGACGAAAAACAAAAAAATAATTTTGTAGCGATGTAAAACAAAATGTACTATATTCGCAGGGACTAAAATCATATTTAAACCTATGCAAAAATAGTCTTTTTAAAATCTACGCAGATGTTTCTCCTAGCCTCCTAGGGCAGCCGCCTCTAGGCTTTTTTTTTCGAATTCGATCATATTGATCGAAGTTCGGCTGTTCTTGTTCGCATATCTGGTCGCGGAGCAGTGGTCTGCTTTTGGCTAAGGTAGAGCGATCACGAGTTTTTCTCTCTAGGGCTTTGACTATGTCAGCCGCTGGAGCCTTTTTGCGATTTCGACTTTATCGAAGATCGGCTTTGTTATCCCTTGGTCGCTGGAGCCTTTTTGCGATTTCGACTTTATCGAAGATCGGCTTTGTTATCCCTTGGTCGCTGGTGCTCGACTGGAGTCCAGGTCAGACGCGGAGGGCGGAGATCAGTGGAGGAGGGCAGATTTGTTGTCATGGCTCGAGGAGATCGGCGCTGTGGTCAAGTTTCGAGGATGCGGCGTTGCTGTCGTCGTTGGAGAAGATCGGCGCTGCCTGTCCGCTTACTCTGGTCGCACGAAGCAGGGATGGTTTGATTATGCAGGGACGGAGGATTGATGCATGGTCTTTGGCAGTCAAAGGTCATGGTGGATCAATTAGCATGGTACCAGTGGTACGACCTCCTCCTGAACCACCACCATGGAATGCACGAGGTGCTAGAGTTCGTGAACGTTTTTCTTGTAGTTTTTATCTTCTTGTTATTTGTTTTCTTGCGTCCATTCTTGTTGTTGGGTTTGACAGTTTGTTTGAGTTTTTGCCTCTCTTTATGTCATTGGGTATGGTTGGATCTATTGGAATAGTTTTGGCTGTGTCAAGCCCACTACATGGTTAGCGATTCGTGTTGCTCTCTCAGGGGTGACCGTCTCAAAGTCTCACCATAGGGTTACAGTCGTAGTTGTTGGAGTTTCGGTTGGTGTCTGTTTTATTTTCTCTTTGCTTGATGTAATGATCCTGGTGAATCTTTTGATATGAATAGAGGCATGTTTTGATGATCAAAAAAAACCTACGCAGATCCCATTAGGAAAAGCAGATCCTAGTATGGAAGGGAAATACCTAAAATCTAAATCGACTCCTCCACTCTTTTTCTAAAATAAGTTTTAGGTTTTTCCCCTTAAATTGGTGTGGATCTGCACGGCTCGTTTACCAGATTTGGACTGCGGCGCACAAATCTGCAAGGCTTGTTAACCACGCCGGAGATGGAGAGGAAGTTGTGGGACGGCTCATCTGCGAACGGAGGTGTACGACAAGCGGCGGCTGGGCGGCGGGCAACAGATTCACGTCGAACGGCGTCTTGGCACTCAGACCGGGCGGACACCTTCCCCAGGCCATGCCGGAGTTCTGGTCCGGCGACTTTGCTCACATGCCGGAGTTTTGTGGAAGAAGGCGTCGCTGGAAGGTGGGCGGTGGCTAGACGGCGGGGCGGCTTCGCGGGTGGGCGTTGGGAGGTTCTGGCTAGGGTTGAAAAAATAGGTAGGAGGTTAAGGTTTTATAGGTATAAGCTAAAGGGTATATTTGTCCATAAAAATTGTTTATTATTTATTAATTACGAATTTTAATTAAATATTATGAATATTAATATTATTTTGGGGGGGAAACTAGTTAAGTCATAGATTGGGAAACTAAATAAATTTTGGTCACACCTAGGGTAATTATCTCTAGTTTTTGAAAAACTAGTTAGGTCATAGATTGTTGAAAATTTACTGACAAATGTTGAGAGGATACATTAATATAATACGGAGTATTTAAAATAAAAATTACTACTACATTCATCCCGAAAAGGTTCACCATATTGACTTTTCTTAGTCAATGATGTCAAACTTTGGACAATCATTTTAATAATTATTATATTCGTATATAATTTATTAATTTTTTACTTTTATGAAAATATTTTAAATAGGAACATTTTGATATAATTTTCATATTAAAAATAATTTTGTATTAAAAAATATCATTGGTCAAAGTTGATTGTCATTAACCAAGAAAAGTCAAATTGAGGAACTTTTGGGGACGCGGGAAGTATAATCTATGTTATAGTAATGATTAAAAAGGTAACTCAAGTTAGAAATAATGTGATTACGCAATAGAAATGAACGATATGCACCTTTGGAGGTCCATTATGGATAAAGTTTGTGCTTGAATATTTAAGAATGCAATTTACTACCCCATCCCTAAATGTTATTTCAATTGCGGGTTACGAAGTTTGACCAGCTATAAAGTTAAATGATCCTTGTGAAAACTCGAATTATTTTTAGTAAATAAAATTTACATATTCAAAAACTACATTAATATCGATTCAAAACCTGCAAAAAATGATTTAATTTTCATAAAATTTTGACATATAAAAATAAGAGTTTAAAAGTCATTTAAGTTCTTTTAGGGACGGAGGAAAGAGTATTACGCAAGTGAAGCTAAAGCATGTCATTTAAGAAGTGTTGCCTTGTTGTCTGTAATGCTATATTACTATCCAACATAATTAACAATTTAACATCTCTTTAACAGTAAATAAAGTCAGGTAGCCAACCATTTGTGGAGAAGAAAATGATAGGAAGAAGTCTCCCCAAATGCTGGGATGATAGTTGGCAGAACGGCGTGTAGCTTCATGCAACTGTGTTTTTTCATCAAGGCCGGTTAAAAATGGTGGTATATTATTGGCAGCCATTCTTTTGTTGGGGAGAAGAGGACTAGAGGAGAGAAACCAATTCACAAACAAAAAGAAAGACTGAATATGTCAAAGAGTAGGTTTTTCTTACATGCAATATCATGATGTACTCCTTTGATCAAATTTATAGTACTCGTTGATGATAGTCTCGCTAGCTAGCCTCCATTCTTGATTGATCAGCTAGTACGACGTCAACCAACTTGCAGCTTCAATTCTCACGTGGAAATATAATTTACATATGGAGTGCGTATATGATAGTCCCATAGAGAGGTTCTCACACGATTTACGATGTTTGATTGACTATTAAGTTAAATTAGTGCGTATATGATAGTCTCGTAGAGAGGTTCTCACAAGATTTACGATGTTTGATTGACTATTAAGTTAAATGATCTTTATCTGTAATTAGATTTGTTTAGTGAGTAAAATTACATATTCATAAATGACATTGTATTTTTTATAGAATCACAAAAAATACTCAAATTTAATAAATGTTAGATATACTTGCTATAAAGTAAAAAATTATTGATTGGAGAATAGTAAACTAAAACGATAGAAGTAATAGCTACCTAGGAATACCGTAGATCAAGAACAAGTGGGGTATAGGAGTATAGGAGTATAGTAGCCTAGTAGCTTCGTTAGTGCGCAGGCGAGTAGTCAACTTTTGGAAAAGGATACTTGGGCCCTCCAACACCGACTACACAATTAGATGGGTGAATATAAATTAGACTTTAATAGTTAGCTGACAGATAGAAAGTGCGGCTCTGACCCCTGCTATTTGCATAGGCCTTATGCATTTTTAGCATAGTAACCTCTCATCGCAGTTGTCGGGATTCGAACCCGAGACTTACCCCTTGTGACACCGTAGATCTTTCATACGATGATACGAATAACATGAGATAAACAAACTTATAAGGCTAACCTAACACTACAAAAAAAACACGGGCGTAGTCACGGATTTAGTCACGGACTGCAGTGTAAAAATTCCGTGACTAAAAAGGTTAGTCACGGTCATTCGCCGTGACTAAATCCGTGTCTTAATTGGCGTGACTAAATGAAGTCACCGCCACATAACCGTGACTAAATTTAGTCACGGATTAGTCACGGTCAAGGACCGTGACTATTTTCATGCCGGAAACCCCACTCCGACGTGTTAGTCACGGCTTGTGACCGTGACTATAATTTTTTTTTTTTTAAATAAATATTAGTCACGGCTGTGGGCCGTGACTAATTTTACAAATTTTCAAAATTTTCAAAAGACCGCCCGCGGGTGTAATCTAAATTTTTGAAATTAGTCACGGTTGTCGACCGTGACTAAGCTTTTTTAAAAAAAAAAATAATGTTTTTTATTAAAAACAAATGATAATTTCGAATTAACTGTAGTCACGGATAAGGCCGTGACTACTATTTTTGTTTTTAAAAAAAAAAATCCATTTTTTTTAAAGTTGTTTTTAAAAATTACTTTTTAATACGTATTTTTACAAATTAAATTTAAAAATGTTATTCTAATTTTTATCCATGTTTTTATACTATTGAGTTATTGAAAATATTATTCTAATTTTTTAAATTTAAAATTACATTTTAAAGAGTAAAGACATACAACAAACTTAATAAATATTGTGACAAACTTTTAAATGTTTTGACAAACAACAAAGTACAAATGTATGATGATTACATGTCCCTTCGTGGGACTCCATTATGAAAAAAATTAGGATTTTCTTCTTCTTCTTCATCATCATCATCAACAAGAAACTCATCTGGGTTCACGGGGGGGTCTTCGGGGTCAGGTCGGGTTCCTCCTCGGGGTGCTCCTCGGGGTCCTCCTCGGGGTCCATGGCTCGGTGGACCACTACCTCCTCCGGATGACCTCGCAAAATCAAAGGACATAGATCCGAAATTCGGGGAGATCATAGGCATGCCACCGTATCCGGAGTTGGGGAAAAATCCCATACCGCCCATGTGCGGAACTTGAGGAGTTTGCTCGGGGTGGAATACGTACGGGGGAGGAAAAGGCTGTTGCGGAGGCTGGAATCCGGCACGCATGTACCGTTCCATCTCCTCCAACCGGGCTTTTGTGGCCTCATCTGCTTTCCGTTGCTCCTCCCATCGCCGTTCGTGCTCCTCCAGTTCACGCTGCAGTGTAGCAATACGAGGATCTTCTCCCCGCCTTGACCGAGAAGAGGAAGCGCCGGTGCTTCGATCATACAAAATCCGTTGCCCCTCGGCCCCCAAGCACGGAACCCGGCCCTTGTAAACCCCTGCCGCCTCAATGGCCGCCTCATCATCCGCATCGGAATCGAGGTCGTCCTCCTGGGTCAAGCCTCGTGCCGCACGCTGCCTGTCAACGGATTCGTTGTACTTCGTCTGCATTTTCAAAAAATATTTTTTAAATGCTACATACTTAGATTTGAAATGTTACTAAATAACAAAATATGATGCTACATACTTCGAAGTCAGCGAGGCGGGGTGGCAGATCGGCTTCAGATTCCTCGCCGTGCTTCGTCCAGCAATGCTTGACGAGCCGGAGAACACCAACCCTCTTCTTCTCAGGACCAGCCTAAATGGTGTGAAAAAGACTTAAGTAAATTTTTTATAATGAAGGATTGTGATGGTGTAAGGTTTTTTGAATAGCACTTACAAGAGTTTCTTTATGGGCATTCTGAGATTTGCGACCCCCGTGCCACTGCATCTCCAAGGCCTTCTCGGACATCCGGTTTTTCTTACCGGATTCACTTCTGGCCAAGAATTTCGGATCAGAAGACCAGTGGCGACAAAGGTTGGACCACACTTCATCCGAAACCCATTTAGGCTTTTTCGAACTTTTTCGCGCACGTTTAAAAGTGGCGTGAAGCCAAGTCGAAATCCTAGCATTGTAGGCTTTAAGAATATCGGCACCGTTTGCGTGAGTCCAACGATAGCGACCCTTTATTAAAACAAATTGGATTAATTAATCAGTAGGTATATATTAGGCCAATACAATCAGGGAGGGAACATTCATTTATTTTTACCTTGAACAGGTTCCACCATAGTTCGCGAATCTTGGGGTCAACATCCGAGTACGTGGCCCAAGTGCCAAGAAAGTGTCCTCCGATTATGCTTTTGATGCCTTTGAACACTTCTTCGTCAGTTAAAAAAATTAATAGTATTTATTTATATAAGATTTGGTTAGATTATTTAACATTATATAAAATTATTGAAAATAAGGTTTCTTCATAACTACTTACAAAAGAACTTCTGCAGGGGTCACCCAAACAGCTCCTTCGTTGTTGCGCTCCGCTTCGGACATGGGCGCATAGTTAGGGCGGGGAGCCGAGGTCGATTGTTCGTTGCTCATCTAAAATATATTAATTTATTTTGTTTTTTGTTAGAACGCTTATAATAGAAGATCAAATTTTTATGTAAGTATTGTCAATTGTCAATGTATATAACATATTAAAATGGGTATAAGTTTAATATCAGGTTCCAATAATTGCTAATAAACAAATCCTATAATTATTAATGAGTTGACACAGTCGACCGAAGAATCAACCGGTTGGAGCTCATCAATGAGTTGACCCAGTCGATTCATTGATAAACTCCATCCTGACGATTCTTCAGGCTACGCCTTGAACCATGGATGGGCTACATCACATGTAGCGACATAATGTCAGTACATGCGTTTGGGAGTCCATCGATGGCTCAAGCCGTAGCCAGAAGAATCGACAGATTGGAGCTTATCTAAGAATTGACTAGGTCAACTCATTGACAAGCTCCAACTGATCGATTCTTCGATCGACTGGGTCAACTCATTGATAAATTATAGGATGAGTTTATTAGAAATTATTGAACCACTCATATTAAACTTATACACAGTTTATTAAATTTTTATAGGGAAAAATAATAAAAATACCCCAAACTTTGAAGGGATGTGACCAGAGCACCACAAACTTTCATATGTAATTTAAATATCCCAAACTTTATATAAAGTTTGGGGTGTTTAAATTACTTATGCAAGTTTGGGGTGCTTACCTCACACCCTTTCAAAGTTTGGGGTACATTTATTATTTTTCACTATAAAAATTTATACAAGTATTATCATAAATTGCCCTTGGAGGTAACATGAGGGGTCCATATTTTTTCATAATAAGTTCTTCTATATGAGGGGTCCATATTTTTTCATAATAAGTTCTTCTATAGCATATTAAACTATCTATTAGTTTAATATGAGGGGTCCATATTTTTTCACAATAAGTTCTTCTATAATTTGGCAATAAATTGCCCTTGGAGGTAACATGTTAAACTTTTTGCAAAATTTACATGAGAGGAGATCATTTTTTTATGTTTTAGATATATCATTTTAAAATAAATTTAAAACAGTTTGTTAAATCAAGTTTTACAAAAAACTATTTTTAACAATAATCTGTTTAATAAAAGAGTTTTTAAAACAGTTGTTATTTTTACAGTTTTTATTAAAACAGTTTTTATAAAAACAGTTTTTATAAATACAGTTTTTATAAAAATACTTTTTATTAAAACAGTTTTTATAAAAACTGTTTTTTACAAAAAACTGTTTAATAAAACATTTTATATAAAACAGTTTATATATATATTTTACAAAATTTTTTGTAAAAACAGTTTTTTTAGATAAATTAAAAAAACAGTTTATATTAAAACAGTTTGTATAAAAACAGTTTTTATTAAAACAGTTTTTATTAAAACTATTTTTTACAAAAAACTGTTTAATAAAACAGTTTTTACTTAACAGTTTTTATAAAAACAGTTTTTATAAAAACAGTTTTTATAAAAACAGTTTTTTTTAGATAAATTATAAAAACAGTTTATATAAAAACAGTTTGTATAAAAACAGTTTTTATAAAAACACTTTTTATTAAAACAGTTTTTATAAAAACTATTTTTTACAAAAATCTGTTTAATAAAACAGTTTGTAATTAACAGTTTTTATAAAAACAGTTTTTATAAAAACAGTTTTTTTTAGATAAATTATAAAAACAGTTTATATAAAAACAGTTTGTATAAAAACAGTTTTTGGAAAAACAGTTTATCTAAAAACAGTTTATAATATAAAAAATAAATATAATTTTTTATGCTTATACTATTATAAAAAACAGTGTTTCGTCCAGTTTTTTTCGGGATTAAATTTAAATGTTTAATATTTTGTTAATGGATATTACGGAAATTATATTTAAACGTGTTAAACTATTTTTGGAAGTTTAACACGAGGGGCTATTTATTTAAACAGTTTTTTTTAAATATTAACCTAAATTAAATATTTTCGGAAATTAAATTTAAAGTAGTGCATATGTATAGAGAGGCATGCAAATCAAACACTAAACATATATATTAAACATCATACTAATTGTATAAGCACGCATTAGTTCGAAAATATATTAATCATGCATATGAACATATATTAAACATAAAATAATCTACATTTGAACATATATTAATCATGCATATGAAACATATAAAACGAAATTATCATGCAAAACTACAAATCATGCATATAATAAATCATACATACAACTTTTGAAGATTACAAAATGATATGAAACTAAAAATCATGCATCTTATCATGCATTTGAGTATACAATCATGCATTTTTGGAATTTTAATCAAATATTACAAAATAAGATGAACAGAACACATAACCTTGACTGAAGAAGGGCCGACGGAAGAAGGTGGACGAAGGCGGCCGGAGGACGACGGCGGACGGCTAGACGGTGACGGCGGACGGCTAGGCGGCGACGGCTAGGCGGCGACGGCGGCACTATCTAAACTGGAAGAGAGGGAAGAGAGAAGGAAGAGGAAGTTAGGGTTTGGGAGTTTGGGTGCGTAGGTTTTTAAAAAAAACGCTAAGGAGGTGTTTACTTCACTGCTAAAGTCACAGTTAGGTTAGTAAGACAGGTGAAGTAAACACGCACACTGCTTAAAAAGCCGCTTACTAACCGAAAGAGGTGCTTAAAGTGCCGCTTATTAAGCATACCACCCCCCATGTATTAATTAAGCGGCACTTTAAGCTTTTTCAGTTTCCGAATTTACCCCTTGCCCGTAACCTATTGTTATCCCTGCCCCACCTCGACCCCAACCCCACCTACCCCGACCCCACCCTACCCTTACCCCACCTACCCTTACCCCACCTACCCTGACCCCACCCTTATTGTTAAACCCTTCGTAATTGACGATGTCAGCGAGGCGGTCAGAGCCGCTTTAACCGGAATAGTCACGGTCAAAGCCGTGACTATAACCGTGACTGTTTTTAAAATTTGAAAGTAGTCACGGTCATAATCACGGCAATGACCGTGACTATTGTGGTCAGCGCCCCTCTGACCGTTGGCCCTGACTTCGGCATTTACGAAGGGTGTAGTCACGGTCCTGACCGTGACTACAACCGTGACTATTAAATTTATAATTTCATTTTCCTGCCACCCAAACATTTTATGCTAAAAAATGACTAATAAAGAACCAATTGACTGAGATATGATGCGTACAAGAATGTGTCGTCTGAAACTATGTACACAACTTATTAAACCAAAAAATGAATAAGGTGTTGTTCTGTTCGTCTTTGTGTTAGTTATTACTTATTGTTTATTCTTATTTTATTCAAATCAGAGCAGATCAGAAAAATTCGGACATGATTTATTATTATTAATAATAATAATTACTATTATTATTCTTATTATTATTATTATATCGTTATAATAATATTAATTGTGTTTATATTACTATTATAATATTACAAATAATGTTAATATAATTATTAACATTATTATTATTATTATTATTATTATTATTATTACTATTGTAATTATATGAATAACTATTAATTCCATCGTAATTGTAGTGTGGACTGTGGAGTATTAAATAAACTGCTTTGAATTTATGTGGTATAGAACAGATTAAGGAGTAATTATTTTACAAACAATAATGATGAAAGAAATTATCAAATATGCTTGGAGAAATATATCACAAAATTGAAATTACAACAGCACAATTACTCGCTGTCAGAATCGTTATTTTCTACATATATAGTGTCTTCTTCTGTATCTGAACTGTCTATCCATTCACCTTCTTCCTGATATTGAGCATTTTGTTGTGCTACATACATTTCCTCAATTTCGCGCTCAGATGGAATGGTTAGGTCCGGAAGGTGCGTTTCTGGCATGACTTCAACATGTCCGCCATTTGGATCACTTAATTGGACGTTATAGTTGACCGTCTCAACAATAGGCGGAGGTTGGAAAAATTGTTGCTGAAAAGCATCTAGATCAACGTCCTTGTGTTGAGTTTGTGATTTTATTTTGTTCGGACGGACAGGACATGCACACACCCAAGGATTCTGTGTCCGCCTTGTTGAAGGATATTCTGCATAATAAATCTGCGCTGCTTGTTGGGCGAGTATGAAAGGCTCATTTTTCGGGTACACACGAGAGTGGTTGACGTCAATCATATTATACTTCGGATTTTTGCGCACGCCACGTGTGGGGTCGACCCATGTGCAACGGAACAGAACGCATGTCAATTTTTTCGCACCAGAAGGCATCTCAAGTTCCAGAATCTCCTGCAGGACACCAAAAAAATTGGTTTCCGAGTTATCATAACCGATGGTCGGGACACATAACCCGCTGTTCGTTGTTGGTCGGCCCTCTCCGTAATCGGCTGTGTGATATGTGTAACCGTTTATCACATATTGCCGCCACACTTTGGCACTGGCACCTGGGCCCCACGCTAATGATACTAACAAAGGGTCGACAATCCCACGACTATTGATCTGTAAATATAAACATAATAATAACATTAGGTAAACATTAGGTAATATATATAATTAATGTGTGTATATATATACCTGATACTTGTACCAATTTACAAAATCTGAGTCCACCAACGCATCAATTTCATTCTCAGGAAAGGCTGATAAAGAAGCTTGGAATTCACTGTGAAGTCAAAAATAAAAATAAAACTATAAATTAACTACAAATTTAATTTATAAGTATTACAATTATAACTACAAATTTAACTTACTGATAAAACGGTGAGATTTCTGGACAATTCATGAGGATATAAGTATGCGCAATTTGCAATTCCCCACCCAGGATGTATCGTTGTGTCGTAGCACCTTTACCTCTGCCTGGGTAATTGAAGATGGAAACTACATTTTCATATAAATCCTCGCCAATGTCATCGTTCCGGGCAGGTCTCTTCCTTCTGGTGATGACGTCACGCTCGAAGTAAAAAGACGAGAACATTGAGATTTCTTGTTGAAGATACGCTTGACAAATTGAAGCATTAACGTGTGTCTTGTTGGTCACTTTCTTTTTCAGCTCTCCTAGAAATCTGCAATAATGCAATAATACACATGTTAACAGTTATTGTGAAATAAATATTTTTTTTTAAATGAAATTGTGACTAACCTTTCAAATCTGTACATCCACCGATAGAAGACGGGCCCAGCAGTCAAAGCCTCATACGGAAGATGTATTATGAGATGTTCCATTGTATTGAAAAACGATGGTGGCATTATTTTTTCCAGATTACACATCAGAATGGGAACAGACTCTTGTAGTCTCCGGAGGGATGCCGCATCCAAAACGCTGGAACATATCGATTGAAACAACAAACTGATTTCAGTAATGCAGGACCATACGTGTTCAGGGAGCATCTCTTTTAGTGCAATTGGTAGAAGTCTTTGCATTATTACATGAGCATCGTGAGTTTTCATGCTCGCCGTCGTGGTAAGTTTGTTCATGTCTACGCATCTAGACAAGTTGGAGCAGTAGCCACCTGGAAACTTCTGAGACACAAGCCATTTTAATATTGGTGCCTTTTGTGGTTCTGTGACCTGGTAGACTGCTTTTGGAATTTCCTTGCCCTGATATTCTAGATCAACAGAAAGTTCGGGTCTATCACACCAAATAGTCATATCTTTCCTAGCTGCAAGACCGTCTTTAGTTTTGCCTTTCAAATCCATCACCGTGTAATATATATTGTCAAAGACGTTCTTCTCAGTGTGCATGACATCTAAATTGTGACGGATGAGAAGGTCTTTCCAATAAGGCAACTCCTAGAATATGCTCCTCTTTGTCCACTTATGGGTATCACAATACCCATATGGCTCTTGGTTTGGCTCTTCCATAGCCGTAGGAAAACGTCGAACCCGGTTATAAATTTCTTCACCGGTCAATCTCGGGGGTGGGCTCTCTTGTACCGCTCTGCCTCTAATGAAAGACTTCTTGTCCTTTCGATATCGGTGCCTTTCCGGGAGAAACTTGCGGTGACAATCAAAGTAACTTCCTTTTTTGCTGTAACTGAGCCAGTTGGCACCTGATTTCTCCATGCATATCGGACATCCCATCAGACCATGTGTGCTCCATCCCGAAAGCATGCCATAGGCAGGGAAGTCGCTAATGGTCCAAATGATGGCAGCTTTCATGATAAACATTTTATCTGATGAAACATCATAAGTTGGTGTCCCAACGGCCCACAGTTCTTTCATCTCCTCAATAAGGGGTTGAAGATAAATGTCTATCTTTCGCCCAGGATCCTTGGAACCCGGACAAATTAAAGACAAAAAGATGAAATGACTTTTCATGCACATGTCGGGAGGGAGATTGTAAGGAGTTAACATGAACGGCCAACATGAATAGTTCTTGCCAAACCTGCCAAAAGGAGCAAATCCATCTGAGCACAATCCCAGCCGCACATTTCGTGGCTCCATAGCAAACTGAGGATGACAGCGGTCAAAGTGTCTCCAGGCTTCACAGTCCGAAGGGTGAGCCATCATACCCTCGTTGGTTTCGTGCTCAACATGCCATGTCATGTGTTTCGCAGTAGCAGTCGAAGCGTACATCCTTTGCAGTCGAGGAGCTATTGGGAGGTAATACAGTTTAGACAGTGCAGACTTATGTCGTGGTTTCTTTTTACCTTGACGAACAGGTTTGTATCTGTCTCCACCACAGAACTTGCAGAACTCAAGTGCCTCATCCTCCTTCCAAAACAACATACATCTTTCCGGGCACGCATCAATTTCAACACAAGGTAGCCCCAACTTAGACATTAACTGCTTCATGTGGTAATATGAATCGGGAAGGGTATGATCTCGCGGTAGCATCTCTCCTACTGACTGCAAGACTCTATTCATGCAAGTTTCAGGGAGACTGTATTCGGCTTTTATGTTCATGAACTCAGTAACAGCGGATAGCTGAGAGTATCCCTCACAATCAGCATACAGAGGTTGGTCGGCAGCTTTTAGAACATCCTGAAATCTCTCAGCCAAACCTTCATCCACATAAGGTTGATAAAATGTCGGATTTTCATCTGCATCTGGTTGATACGAGGTTGAGGCTTCAGGGGGGTCGTTAGGTGGTTGTGGGGGGTTGAACTGAGACGGTACACCGTATGCGTCATATACCATTTGTTGGTCCCACCTCATTTCAGCACGGTCTCCCCACGCACTCATCTCTGGAGGGACGTAACGAGACGAACCTACCGTTTGTGGTATAACAGATGGATCCAAAGGTTCGCCGTGAGAAGTCCAATTATAATAATTGGGAACAAAACCGACCGCGTACAAATCATACCCAACTTCGTGTGGGTCTTTAAATTTGAGATTTTTACACTTTGAACATGGACATCTTATTTTATCACCACTCATATAAGCCGGATGTTCAAGTGCAAATTCAATAAATTCCCCGACTCCCTCGAGAAAATTTGATTGCATTCCGTACAATACCGCATCTTTATCATACATCCAACTTCTATTTTGTTTATACATTATGCCTGAATATTATAATAAAAAATTATATGAAATGCAATGCACACAATTTTAAGTAATTTATTTCACTAAATATAATCAACTAATTTTCACTAAATTAAATGAAATGCACAGAATTCACAATAATAATGCACAAAATATACGTCCCCTTATGCACAATAATGCACATAATTTCACTAAATTAAACATACGTTTAATTAAATTTAACTAATTCATTTAGTTAAATTTAACTAAATTTAACTAGTTCATTCCGTCCCCTTTTAGTGCATCACTACGTATAAACCTACGTTTAGCTAACTAATTTAACTTAATTAACACATCAATAGCTACGTTCAAACTTAACCTACGTTTAGCAAACGAATTTGAATTAAATTATTTTTGTAAACCTACGTTTAAACCTACACTAAATTATTACGTTAATGACATTTAATCTTATTAGTAATACACAATTAACAATTCACTAAATTAAATAATATGACCAAATTCAACCCAATAATTTGAACATGTATATAAAGTCATTTGAATTAATAAGCAATACACAATTCACAATAACAATTCACAATTCATTTAATTAACACATTACTAACGTACATTATTTGAACTAATTTCACTTAACATAAACATCATTATGTTTTAAACTACATTTAGCTAACTAATTTTAAATAAATTATTTTATAAACCTAAAAGTTTAACTAATTCTAATTTATGACATTACTACGCTTATAGTTAAAACATGTTGTTAATTAATTAACAACCTCACTAATTTAATAGTTTTAATAATTTAAATTGAACTAACTAATTCTAAATAAAAATTATAATTCAAATAACATACCTTATCTGCATAAACAGGGAAAATGATAGAAGATAGACTACATCCTTCGATCTTTCAAACGGATACTGTATATACTGGGAATGAATTGGTGTGGTTCTGTTCAATGAGCTCCTCCTGCATATATAAAAAATTTAGTCACGGACTTAGTCACGGATTTGTCCGTCACTAAGCAAAACCGTGTCCAATACGCGTCCAACACGTGTTAGTGACGTGTAAATGACGTGTTAATCAAAGTAGTCACGGAACTAGTCACGGACATGGCCGTGACTAAAGTTATCCGTACATAATACCGTTGCGCATTAAGTTAAGGGAGGTGAAAAAATTAAATTTTAATCATAGTCACGGGTATAGTCACGGATGTGGCCGTGACTAAGACGTCGGAATCAAATAAACTTCGCCGGAAACGGAAACGGGCCTATCGGAGGACTTAAGTCACGGGCCAAGACCGTGACTAATTGTAGTCACGGCCATAGTCACGGTCTTGACCGTGACTATTTTTTTTTTAAAATTTCCGTGACTAGTCCGTGACTAGTCCGTGACTAAACTAGTCACGGACCAAATCCGTGACTACGGTCCGTGACTAAACGCGTGTTTTTTTTGTAGTGTAAACTATCTCCGTCAATAGATCAAATTCTCCATAACTTTAAAAATATTCACTCAGTTAATTTAATTTGTTTCTGCAATACAGTACCGAGTACCGCCAATATACTCACACAGAAAAGTTTTTTTTAATTAAATACTCACTTTTATTAATATACATTATTCGGTTGCCAATATTTTTTTTGTGAATAATTATTATTGAAAAAGTCAAACATTCCGATGTATAAATAAATAAATTTGGAGTTTAACTTTTTTTCTCTTATAACTTCAGGCCTATTTTATATTTAAAAAAATACAGAAAAATGTAAAAAAAAAATGTTTGGATCTTAATTTTAGCTCTCAATATACTTAAGAAAAATGTTGTGTATGAAAATCTCTAGTAATTGAAACTTCATTTTTTATTTAAAACTTTATATATGAAATATTGGTGTCATATGAAAAATCATAAATACCTGAGAATTTTGATATATTTTTTGTACAAATTAGATTACAAATAAAAAATTTATGACACTTTTAACATAAATTGGGATTTTTGTTTTAAATGGGCCCCACATATATTCTTAGTTGCTTCGTCTCAAGACATGCCTATCAAACGAGTGCAAATTTGTACACCCCCACTAAGGAGGGTGAACATAACCTCCTTTGCTCTAAGGTTGCCATGTGTCATTCTATCCCATTTTTTCTTTAAAATGTTATAACTTTTTTATTTGTAGTCTATTTTTTATAAAAAAACATATCAGATTTTTTAGTTTTTTATGATCTTTCCAATGGTATCAATTTTGTATGTATAAAAATTTGAAAAAAAATCATTTATTTCCAAATATCTATTTTTAGTTGATTTTTTTTTTAATTTTTTTATATGCAATATTAGTATCATATGAAAGATCGTAAAAAAAGAAAATTTTTGATTAAAAAAGAAAAAGATAAAACAATTGCCAAATTGTAAAGTATTGCCTTGCCACATGGCAAGCAAATAGGGGTGGGGGTGAACATAACTCTCTCAAATGAGGGTGAACAAAATTGTTCTCCTGTCAAACCATCCTCTCTCCTGGAGTGAATGAGGGCCGTAGCTTTCCATCTATAGGTTCTGTCCCCAACCTACTCTAGCACCCTCTAAAACAAAACAAAAAACTTGGGTTGCACCATAATTCCAATGAAAACCTCATATTTGGGATTTCACCCCTCTCCAAATCTCCATTGCGGACCGCCTAAAGAGAATCCTATTTTAAAAGGATAAAATTGCGAGCAATATAACTAATGAGGTATTGTTTTATAAAAGAGAAAAATAATTTAAATACCCCAAACATTGAAAGCATGTGTGAGATAAATAGCCCAAACTTGTATGTGTAACATTGACTTTTCTTGGTCAATGTTAATCAACTTTGGCCGGTGATATTTTTAATACAAAATTATTTTGATTATAAAAATGTTTCTAATTCAAAATATTTTCATAAAAGTATAAAATTTATAAGTTATATACAAATATAATAATTAAAATAACTATCCAAAGTTTGTCATCATTGACTAAGAAAAGTCAATATGACGAACCTTTTCGGGACGAAGGTAGTAGTATATATACCTCGAACTTTATATAAAAGTTACTTTAGCACCATGATCATATTTTTTTGTTCTTTCACAAATGTAAATTTATGTTGTTAAGTAAAAAATTTAAAATATTTAGCATTTATTAAGACTCGGGGTTCCATCCTAAAAGGTCAACCTGTTAGGAGGAGTAGCCCGAAGCTTAATATAGCACTCTAATGCTTCTCAATTTTTCGGTGTGGGACATTTAACACCCCTCCTCACGACCAGACACTTCGTCTGGATCGTGTCGTTATTCATTTTTTTTCATCGGTCGTCAATTTTTTTTTCGTGTCGTCATTTTTCATAAGGGGCCCCACACCATGGATCGACTTGGCTCTGATACCATATTAAGACTCGGGGTTCCATCCTAAAAGGTCAACCTGTTAGGAGGAGTAGCCCGAAGCTTAATATAGCACTCTAATGCTTCTCAATTTTTCGGTGTGGGACATTTAACAGCATTCATGAAGATAGAGTTAACATTCTAAATCTCCATTGCTATTTGTCATTGTACGGCTTTTATTATTAACATGCACATATTCAATTGGCTTGTAGAAGGTACATGTCAACCTCCTATGCCTGAAAATTTGCATAGATTCCAGCTGGTGCTTAGGCCATCAAGATGTCCCCTTTGTAGGAACAATTGTGATTCTGCGGATCATGTTTTCTTTGGGTGTGATTTTACCAGAAAGCTTTGGATGTATTTTATGGGGGTTTTCAGTATCTCAGTTCCTACTTCAAGCTCTATTAGACAAATACTAATACTGTGGTGGTTAGAAGCAAGCTCTAAAACTATGGATGACATATTTAAACACAATCTTCGGGGAATCATTTGTTGGCACATATGGAAAGTCTACTCTTCTGCCACTTAGGGGAATGGAACACTCCCAGCCACTGATAATCTCATTAGCCAGATTAAGATATATACGCAGAAATGGGCCTACAAGCTGGCAAAACTTAAACGAAGGAAGATAGAAGATTTTCTTTTTCACGAAAACCTTCTTCCGATTTCCTTCAAGTTCCATGCTTCAAATATTAGGCTAATTAAGTGGAAAAGGCCAGTTAAGAACTACAAATTAAATGTCGACGCAGCTTTCATACTAGGTTCCGCTACAGGAGGGGCCATACTGAGAAACGAAGCTCGTTTGTCTAAATATGTTTAAAAATCATACTAGGCTTAGGCTTTTCAAAAAGCTCGTTTGTCTAAATAGGCTAGGCTTAGCCCAAACCCGATGCCTTTTTATCTTTACAGACCGGCCTACTTATATGTATATATATAGTTATTTTTATATTTATTTGTATTCTTTATATTTATATTTATATTTATATTATATGTATTATTTTAACTTAGCAAGTTGGGCATACAAGCATTTTTATGGAGTGTGTATTTTAAATAAGAATACTATTTTAAATATATAAAGTGTGTTAATTGGTTGTTACGGTCATTGAATTCAAAGCTTTTCAAGATTTGACACACATAAAAATTTATAAGCTACATTAGTCACATATTATTAGACATTTAAAACAAAATCAACGTATTATTATATGTTTTAGTGATTATGCATGGACTAAATTTTATATCAGCCTAATAGAATTTATCACATATTATTTTTCATTTTTTTAAACTTTTAATTTTTTTCTTAACAGGCCTACTAAACAGGCTTCAGGCCAGGCCAGACTTTTAAACAGGTCAGGCCAGGTTTTTAAACAGGTCAGGCTTAGGCCGAATAAACAGGCCTTAAACAGGTAACAGGACAGGCTCAGGCCTATACTTTCTAAATCAGCCGACCTGTTTAGGCAAAAGTCTGACCTGGCCTGACATGTTTCCACCCCTAAATCTAACCTTTTAACGGTCTTCTTAAAATAGTCTCACCTTTTCGTTATTCATGAATAATCCAACTTTTGCACCTCATCTTCATTCATTGATCTCTGATTGGATTGTTAGTTTCCATTTTCTCTTTTAAGTTTTTAGATATAATTTTTCATGAATATTTTGTGAGTATTTTTTTGTATGTAGGTAGTGGGTGACCTATAAACATTATAAGCATATTAACAACTTTCAAAATGTTGTAATATTATTTTAAGAGTTAAAAATGTTTATATAATTTTGAAAATTATGAAGTGTACAACGCGGCCTATTCTTGCGGGCGGTTATAGACATGTGGTTAGGTTCGTTTTTTACGGGCCAGTTCGGCTCAGTCATACCAATGGGTAGAATTTTTAGTGAAAGTACGGCTTGAGCCTCTTTTTGTGCAGGTGTGATTCGGGTATCTTGGGTAATGGGCCGAACTAAAAAAAATACAGACTAAATTCTAGAAGCGTCTCGCGTTTTCCAAAACAACCCCTCAATTAGAACTTCCTAGGGTTTATTCCCCCCAACCAAAAACTATCTCAGGAACAAAACTAACAGTCTCTGGCGATTCATTTCTCAATTTCTCCATAAAATTATTCTAAGGTATTGTCGCCGTCCTCCGTTTCTTTCTGTTATTGAACGCAAAAAGCGTTGAACTTTACGTGTTTTTTACAGTTTGAATTCCTGCCCAATAGGAATGGCGTCAATTCAGCTAACCGCGTCAAGTATTTCCGCCAAGGGGTTTGTTTCATTTGATGGGCTTCGGAACACCGGAAAGTTCGCATCTTTTGCGCCGTCCAGGTCGAGCTCAAGCAACTCATTCCGGTCTCTCGTGGTCAGGGCCGCCACCGCCGTTGCTCCTAAGGTATCAGTTAGATTTATTTGAACTTCGATTCTTTTTTTTTAACGCTGGAGTAAGATTTGATTGAACATTTTAGGTGCTGGACTGCTCGTTTGGTTCCCTATTAAAATTTGTAAAACTCTTTACTTTAGTTGTATAAGGCTGACCGGCTGACCACTGTTATTCTTTCAAAATTATTTGTAATGCATAATTTTCTAATATTGATTTCTCACATAGATTGAATTGGATTATTTGAATCGTAAGTGGTAAGAGCGTCTTTTCATATTTCAAGAAATGCCTCGGACGACCTGCTGGTCATAATATATTAAGTGGTTGAATTGGATTCTATTAGTTTTTTTGTTTGATTTGATATTTAATTGCTTTTTGCAGTATACTACACTCAAGCCTCTGGCTGATAGAGTGCTGGTGAAGATAAAGACAGCAGAGGAGAAGACAGTTGGGGGCATACTTCTTCCAACTTCAGCACAATCAAAACCTCAAGGTGGTGAGGTTGTTGCTGTTGGAGAGGGCCGGACAATTGGAAAGACCAAAGTTGACATAAGCTTGAAGGTTAACATTGAATATATGATCTAATGCAGCAGCCTTCTGAAGGGAAAATGTTTGCTAATTCTTTCAATACTCTTTTCATTCATTACAGTTAGCTGACTTAGCTCCTTTTCCTTTTTGGGATTTTTTTTTTATTTCACACAATTTCATATTTTGAAACTTTAACCCTACTTCTCCTTCTCTTTTCTGCATTTTCCACTTCTCCTTTTTTCTACTATCAACTTTTTCAACCCTAGTTATTATTCCATACTATTTTTCTTAGAGCATGTTTGGTAGGCATAAGTTACTGGCTTCCCGCTTTTGTACTATTTAAAATACTCTTTTCATTCATTATAGTTAGCTGACTTAGCTCCTTTTCCTTTTTGGTTTTTTTTTATTTCACACAATTTCATATTTTGAAACTTTAACCCTACTTCTCCTTCTCTTTTCTGCATTTTCCACTTCTCCTTTTTTCTACTATCAACTTTTTCAACCCTAGTTATTATTCCATACTATTTTTCTTAGAGCATGTTTGGTAGGCATAAGTTACTGGCTTCTCGCTTTTGTACTATTTAAAAAATCTCTTAAAGCTCTTGGTTGGATGTTTGGCACAATTTTTTTCAGGAGCCATTTGTTTGTTGCTTGTAGCAATAATTAGTCATATCAGCTTGTTATACATTGTCAAATAGTAGCCTTTAAGTTTATCTTTTCAGCTACTTGTGCCAAATGTACACGTATTCTCTGTAAATGCCCTTACCAACTATTGTAGAATGAAGGGACTACTATTTAGTCTTTTTAGACTTGATATAATATAAATCAATCAATAAATAAATAAATATAAAAAGGGCTTATTATTAAGTATATTATATTATTAAATAATTTTTAAAAGTTTTAACAATTTTGTTCATTTCTGTTTGAGCTTATCATTTCTTCTTCTAATAGTTTTCCTCTTTTTTCTTTTCTTGGTATTTTCCGAGCTATAAACTTCTGTGTGCTAAGAATTTTTAACTGTGTACAGACTGGAACTAAGGTTGTGTACTCGAAATACGCTGGAACAGAGGTGGAGTTTGATGGAGCAAGTCATCTCATTTTGAAGGAGGATGACATTGTTGGTATTCTTGATACAGAGGATGTCAGTGACATGAAACCTCTCAATGACAGGGTTCTAATAAAGGTTTGTTGTTTTTCTTTCCTCTATCTGCGTATTCCTCTCTTTAATATGAGTCCCCCAGAAGGCTGCAGTTAACATTTAGGAACAACTTCATAGGAATCTTGCTGCGCTTCAAAGTCTGTCATAGCAAAGTTGATTCTTTATATGATGAGCTTGAATTTGCTAAATGCTTCTTATTTACATGTTTAATACTTCCTCCGTTCGGAATTAGTTGCAACACATGGAGTTGGCACACAAATTAAGAAATACAAGGAAAGTAAAAAAGTTCCATTCATGCCCTCGTACGTACAACACATAAAGTGCTACAGTAAAAAGTTCCCAAATGCAAAGCTACAGTAAAGATACCAGAGATCTCTCCTTGTAATTGATACTCCGTATTTTCTCCCACTCTTAGTCTCTCCGTTGATTCATAACGCAAGAGATTTCTTTTGCCGGAATATAATTACGTGAAGAGGATTCTCCGAAACAGTCGAATCTGATCTACCTCTACCAATCAAGTCTCGGAGCCCAGTAGCTCGAAACATGTTCCTGATTTTTCATTTTGGCCGGCGGAAGAAACAGAGTGCAGAAAAGGAGAGAAATTGTAAAAGACGTGTTACATTGAAAAATATGGATAGTAGAAATGGTAGTAAGAAAGAAATTGAAGACGATGAAGATATGCAAGGAACTGAGGAAGTTAAAGATAATAAGAACCAGATGTAAGAAAATAGAGATGGGTGGATTCGTAGTTGGAATAAGCTGGATGCCTACCCTTGGATAGAATGTAAAGGAAGAGAGATAAGCAGTGGGAGCAAGGAAAAACAGGATAAGACATTTGGTGGTAGGATTTAATTAAATTGATTTTAAATGGATGAGGAAGGGTATTTAAGTCTATGCAGGTATTTTTATTACCTAAAAAGGTAATGTTGCAATTATTTTGAAACTGCCATAAAAGGAAAGTGTTGCGATTAAAAAAGAACGGAGGAAGTATTGTTTTATTCATTACTTGCATCATACTACAAAATGAAAGTTTTGCATTGAATTTTCTGTTTAGGTTGCTGAGGCGGAGCAAAAAACTGCCGGGGGCTTGCTGCTTACTGAGGCTAGCAAAGAGAAGCCTTCCATCGGCACAGTAAGAATTTGATGTTCCATACCAAATTTCTAGCTTGTGGAGACCAATTTTTTATGATGGGCACTCTTTCCAACCTGAACATCATTTGTATAGGTTCAAAGACATCCTACCCAAATGTTTGCAACTAGGGTATAAAGCCAATAGTTAGGGGTCGCCTAGACTGTGTAACCTCTTTTAACTACAAAATTGCAGAATAGTTGCTGCTTTAAACTAAAACAACAACATCCAAGCCTTAATCCAAATACAGTTCGGGGTTTCATGAATTGGCACATCAAATTTCTTGCTTTTAACAAATTTAGTATTAATATTCAATCATCTATGGTTAATGAGATAGTGGCTTGTGTTACTATAGTTGGATATAAAAGAAAGTCACTGGCTGGTGGCATAAGAGTACCCTCTGCTATATGCACGACTGAAAAGAGAGCACTTGCTTCAGCTGACCTGTTGAGATAGTTATTTATCTTTATAAGCCAGGAGTTGCACATTTCATGATACTCTGTATTTAGGATAGCTTTTAAAGGCTGAGCTCTTGATGATTGACAACAGGTTGTAGCTGTTGGACCGGGAGCTCTTGATGAAGAAGGAAAAAGGAAAAGCTTGTCAGTCAATCCTGGAAACACCGTTCTCTACTCCAAGTATGCTGGCAATGAGTTTAAAGGCACTGATGGATCTGATTACATTGCATTGAGGGCTTCTGATGTAATGGCTGTCCTCTCATAGTTGAATCACTATTCATTTTTTTTTCAAGGAATTTCTGATCTTTTTGGTCTAGAAAACTGGAGTTCACGCTTGAGATCAAAATATTAGCCATGTTTCTGTGAAGCACTCGAAGTGTAATCTATGTAATGATCTTTAGCAACTTTCTTCTTTATCAGAGTTTCCTTGTTTTTTTTTTGTTTTATCGAAGCTATGGCAGAAGCTTCAAGTCTTTACTCTCTTGTTACTTGGTCTGTCGAGATTGCCACCTTAGGATTAGCGAATCAGGTGTGGTAGACAAAAATCTGGTCAAACTCTTGTCTTGGATAGGCGGTCGTGATGCAGGAAAACTTGGACTTTCGAACTTTTACTGGCTTCATGACTCATGAGTGGGTGGTCTTCGTTCAATTTCGTAGTTCTGGTATATATTTTTGTCCTTTAATGGCGTGACATGATGGAAACCATGGAAAAAAAACAAGTTAGCCATAACGTAGTACATCGTAGTCTGGTGCTGATGTGGTTGGGGTGGGCTCAGTTTTGCTGCCTATAGAAATGCTTTCCCCTGTAGTCACAAAACAATGTTCGCTCCTTGCTAACATTTCCTGCGGACCACTCCAGCCAGCTAGTTTTGACTGGTCAACCATGGATGTGTGACTGTACTGCGTATGCAGGGCAGATAGGGTGGACTCCGTCTAAGGTCCTGGACCGGAAGTCCGGAACCAGATCCGGTACTGTGCTGGACCGGACTGGCTAAAGGGCGGTCTTGGTCCCGGTTTATGGTTTTGGGGACTGGACCGGGCGGTTCTGGTCCTGGACTGTTTTTTTTGGACCGGAATTAGTGCTGGACTCAGGCCGGTTCGGGCCCGGTTCGGGCCTGGGCCCGGCCGGGCCCGGCCGGGCCTCGGGCCAGGAAAGGGAGGCCCGAGCCCGAACCGCCGGTGGCCGGTTCCGGTCCCGGTTCCGGGCCAAACCGGGCCGGGCCGAACCGGCCCAATTAATTTTTTTTTTTTTGTTCTCCTATTTAATCCCCTACCCCTCCCCCTCAACCCCAAACCATCCCAAACCACCTCAAATGGCCCAAAATACCTAATCCTACCTAAAACTTAAAAAAATTTCAAAAAAAAAAAATTAAAATCCGGCCCGGACCGGGCCCGAACCGGCCGGGCCGGTTCACCAAAACCTGGGCCCGGGCCCGAACCGCCCAGCAGCCGGGCCGGGCCAAACCGAACCGGCGGACCCACCGGGCCCCGGGGCCGGGCCAAACAGTAACCGGGCCGGTTCCGGGCCGGGCCGCCCGGCCCGAGTCCAGCACTAACCGGAATGACCCGGGGGACCGGAACCGGGACCGGCCGGTTAGGGACTGGAACTGCTTCCACCCCCAAGTGCTGTGCGGCACTGCGGACATGATACTAGAGGTGGTCCAATCTGGATGCGGCTCTGAATCCTCTAAAATCAGGATGGAGTATATTGGTTGGGTTGTGACTGGATCAGAACTGGGCCTAGGGGGTTGACTGGCAATCGGCTGGCCTGAACACGAACTGGACTGGCATTGATGTCCAAAGGGTGGAGTGGTTTTGGTCCAAGATGGCTGGTCCATGGTTCAATGTTTGGGATTCGGTCTTTATGTTTTTAATTAGTTCCAGTTATGGACTCATGAAATTGATGAAAAGAACATTAAAGATACTTATACAAAGTATTCACATGAAAAGGGAACTAGTATAATCATTCTGAAAAATTAATTAACTAAACGTTTTAATTTTTTAATTGACGTGAGATTATTAGATAATTCAATTGTATGTTGGCTGTAGGGAAATAAAGAAGAGGATTAGGAGTTTTAGGACCAGGGTTGCAACTTTTCCATTGTGAAACCATCTTTGGGCTAACAATTGACTAGCTTCAGTTTGGTCTAGGACCTGGACCATCTCTTTATCCCTACACCTAGCCCTCTTTGGCTTGTAGCCTTTTTTCTTTTCATAAATTGTACTACGTATTATTGTATACTCAATAACCAAAAATGAAGAAATAAGCAATATATACTTTTGAAAAAATTTGCTAACTCACATGAGAATGTTTGGGGACGTATGACTTAATTATACTAAGCAATGTTACTGTTCATAACATACATAGGTTCATTGTACGGCCTACCCTGGCTTTAGTAAATGGTCCTTCCCGGGATTCAGGGCAAAAAACACCTTAGGAAGTGCATGAAACCCAAAAACCGGAGGATAATACAACTCCCTCTCTTTCTACACCGAAAGCAGCTTTACATTTCCTTGCAAGAATGAAGAATCATCATATGAAAGTGCTCCCGGACCTCCGTTTGAGTCTATGGCTCAATTGAGCAATATGATACAGTGGCTGGCTCCATTACTAACTTGAAAGGGGCTTTTTAACACTGGCTGCAATACAGTGCATGGCCAGTCCAGTTAGCTTCTCAATCTTTGAATACTTTCATATTATTTTTAAAGAATGTGTAAGCAGTAACTTGTGTGTATAGTTTTATCATCTCCATGCGCCACCACTGTCAGTCCCACTGCAAGCTTGGTTCGGGGCTGGTCCAAGATCTCCATCCAAACTCATCTGCTGCACTTCTCCAGTTGACAGTATTTTTATGCTTTGTACACAACTCACAAATTCCCTGTTATAATTAAATTACTAGAGTTATGTGTGTATATATGTGCGGTGTGGTCTCACATGGGAATGTTTTGGATTCAGTATGATTTTGGCAAAGACTAAAAAAGGAAAAAATGTAAGACTTACTCCCAAGGATCATCACCAACAAGCAATATATCATTTTCGTGGTCTACATAGACAAGCTTCCAATCTGTTCTTTGAGGGTCTTCCAATTGTCCTTCGATCCCGAACATGCGTGCCAAATCCTGCCTTAGCTCATCATACCCCTTGTAACGTGTGACATCGATTGTTCTTCCTACCGATCCCCGCTTTTGAACCTTTCACAATTTAAGTCACATCCATTATTGAGTAATTTACTAATTTGAGACTACATCATATGATGTTTTACTAAATATGCATCAATCTTTCTTTATCATGCCCTTAATTTAATTGTCTTTATTAAATTAATTAATGATGTTTTCTATCTATGACAAAAAAGATGGTATCTTATGAATAAATATGTTGGAGTCATGCTTACGGAAAGTAATTATTATGTTTTAGTCTATTTTGGACAATTACTTCATTGTTATTTTCTTTCAATTTGGAATAAAGAATAAAAAAGCATTGTACATCGGAAGAAAAGATAATTTGCAGAAAAGGTCGTTTATTTGTCAGAACTCAATATATTAGTTTTAGCTACTGTCCAAATTTATTCTATTTATTTATTATTTATTTATATTATACTAAGACTGGGAATTTCAAGTATATACTACGAAGTACTATTTAATAGTTTAATTATATTTCTTTTTCTTTAACATCTCCAAAGATGAAGACAAATATACAAAAAAGGAAAAGAATCTTTAGTATTTCATTCCCTTTCCCTAGTGTCTCCCTGCACCTAAAGGCATGTTCAAATCAAGGAACTGCCCAGAAAAGGAGGGAAACAAATACTAAGGAAGTTATCATAGCATGTTTGGCTTTACCTCAGAAAATGTGAAGGAAATATGTAATATTGATGTGTAGATATATGTAAATACTTCCTACTATTCACTTAAATAAATAAATAGAACCTGAACATCTACATAATCTATGCTTTGCTTTCCCTAAAATTTTCTTTCCTGCTCATTTACCTTTCTATTTTCTTTCTTTAGTAATTTTTGGGTCACAAATGTTCCTAACTCTTTCCCTGCAAGTATCATTTTTTTGTAGAGATAACAAAAGTATACTGTCTTGAGGATGAAGAGCAAACCTTGGTGTATGTTCTCATGCGTGGAGTCTGATTAGTCCACAGACCCCCACCATTCAAAACACTAGCCTCGTTATTGATAGCAACATCATTAGAGCACCCAGCTTTAAAAGACATATCCGGCAAACCGAATGACTGAGAATTAATCCCGGCACTTGACAGCTCTGTCTCAATATCCCTAGCAGGAGAATTCCCGTATGTCACGAACAAGTTCTGCATGTCCTTCCCAGAGTCGTAACCCCTCGACAACAAAGCATCCGGCGGAAGACTGTCAATATTAGCCACGGAAGAAGGCATGCTGTTCCTAGAATTCGACTGGATATCCCCATCCAAACAGAATCCGGGCAAAGAGAAGTTCTGTTGTAACCCACTGGCGTCCAAGCAATACGACGTTGCTGATGAGGTCGCCTCCAAGTTATTATCAGTTCCTTTTGAGACTATGGTGGGTATCATGCGTTTTGATTGAATCTCATGTTTTTTGGCAGGTTCAACTACGGGATCATCGTCTAGCAACACCACTGCAGGTGGTTGGTGGCTTCTGTTCAGGAAGTTAGACGGAAACAGCTGGCTGTTATTTGTGGAGGGTGAGGCTGACCGTAGGGAATTATTATCCCCGTCAGTCAGCCCAGAATGGGCGGTTTTGATATTCGGCAGCTTTTGTGGGCCCCGAGGATATTTTGGAGATTGTAGAAGCGGGGGAGGTTGTGAAAGCTGACGGTTAGGTTGTTGGATCAGAAGTGGGTCCGTGTTGGAGCTAACCGGAGATAAGAGTTGCTGCTGCTGCTGTTGTGTTTGTGGCCTCTGCTGCTGCTGCATTATGCTTTGTTGAAGCAACTGCTGCAGCGGAGAAGCTTGTTGTAATTGTTGTGGCTGTTGTTGAGATTGCTGAAACTTCAACTCTTGAGGTAAGGATGTATTTGGGAAGGCAGTTTTGATGGTCGCTTGGGGATTCATCGGGTACTGTATGTTTCCGGTCATTAGTTGTTGCTGCTGCTGCTGCTGAGGGTGTACATTCTGGTTTTGTGGTAAATTCTGGTTTTGTGGTAAACTCTGGTTTTGTAGTAAATTCTGGTTTTGCAGTAAATTCTGGTTTTGCGATAAATTAGAGTTGACTACCCCATTATTTAAACCGTTAAAATTGAAGTTCTGTTGCTGCTGATGCTGCTGGTGGTGAAGTTGTGAAGGTTGTTGCTGGGCAGTTAAAGAATGCCATGACGGAGATGGCTGCTGCTGTTGTAGTGGAGCGGCAACTTGCGGGTTTATTTGGTTTGGTTTGTTGAACTGAAGATTCTGTGGAGGAAAACCTGGTGATTGGAAGTTCATCAGTCTGGACTGGTTTTCAGTTTCTGACAGATTCCCTTGTACAGAGCCGTTTTGGTTTAAAGCGACGGGTTGGTTATTGTTCTGCTGCATGCTCATCCATTGCACTAAGCTCAACCCAGGAAACATTGAGCTTGAAGCATCTTTTATACCATACTCATCCCCTATCCATGGCATCCCGCCTCCTCTTCTAAAAACGTTCTCCATATCGGGCTCGTCACCTGAAAAAAGCTACTTCTAGCATGAGAAAGGGTATTTTTGTCATACATATTTGTTTCTAAATAGAGGCACTATTCTCCTTTCACAAAATTTAGACCCAACTTCGGACATAGCGCACGAATGTGTAATTTGGATCTAATTTAGTCCTTGGAGTACGAAAGTACTCTAATTAGATAAAATGTGCACAATGACTAAATTGACTTAATTGAGTTTAAATTGCATAGTCGAGTACCAAATTAAGGCCGAATGAAACCTAGAGCCAAATTGAGTACTCTCCAGTCCCAAGAAAGATACTTGTCTGACCAAGGTAATACCTTTTATTTTTGGCAAAATACATCCTTATGAGTCACAAGCAATATTCTCCTTTTCATTCTGTTTATCCCGTTTTTCATTTTTATTCATCCCATTACATTCGCCTCACACCTATTTGGCCATACTTAGTAGCTCAGTCATTAACACCAACCACACAATCCCACTTTTTGTTAAAATATGTGTCATGTATCTTGTCCTAAACATAAATGGGGAATACTTCATTTTAGATTTTTGTCTGTAGTGGTTTGCCTAAGTTTATAAAATTAAGTTATATCTTGCTCTATTTTGACAAATTTTATGAAAATTTACCCTCATATCATCTCTATTTTGGGATATAAAAACCTTTCGAACTTGGATTCTTTTTAGGGGACTGGGAGGGTAATTATTAACAATACAAGAGCAGAGTATCCAGTAAAGTTGCCTACCAAGAAAACCCGGCTGTCTTGGAAATTTGGGTCTGAAAAATGGAGGAGGGCATATGTAGAAAGGAGTAACAACTGGTTCAATATCCCATATTGAAACTCTAGATGGGCGTTCCCCAGCTGTTGATTCATCCCATCCGATCTGCAAAACATTTATCCAGTTAGAGATTGAGAAATGAGATTTCTCTACCACGGGTTTTAAGAGGTTTTAGTTGCTACAAAGGTTGTAGTTATATGTACCTGAAGATTACGCCACTGAGAGTTTTTCCAACGAGCAGGGTCGAGATCGCTGATACCAGTTATGGTCCCCATGTACCTTCTGACCCCAGACTCTTCAGTTTCAAACATCATCCTAAACCGCATGCCTAGCGATACTTGAGTGTACATGGCTTTATTGTACTTGGCAAGTGGGATGACAAATTCACAAGGACTAGCCCTGGAGTTGGTTTAATCATAAAAAAACTCAATAAATAAATGGCTTGAATAACATGAATTTGTAATTGCATAAAGTAAATAAAATTAAGGATTTTTACTGTAATATAACTAAAATAGAATTCACGGACAAAATATGACTACATAGACACAGAAAATTCACCGTGATTGCAAGGTAAAGTTGAACATCATTATAGTAACTGCAGTCACTGCAGTAATATACTAATACCACTGTGGTCACTTTTATTAAAAGTCATACTCCCTCCATCCCATTGGACTTTGTCAACTTTCCTTTTTATAGTCTAAAAAACTTTGACACTTTCCTATTATAGCAATTAATTTGCGGGTGTATAGCAATTAATTTGCGGGTGTACCTATTTCTTTCTCCTCAATCACACAAATTTTACTTTTCTTATTTCTCACCTAATCCGAAATTGGCAAAGTTCACCGGGATGGAGGTAATTTTTTTGTCCATCATATTAATTTCAATCATATATTTGTGTTTATTTCATAAGAGTAATATATTTTTAAAAAAATTACCTGGGATTGTAGAAGATGGTAAAAGGGCTATTGTTAGCTGCAGCATGTGCAGCAGCAGCAAGTATGCCAATGTGCATGCTATCACTGGATATGACTGATGATGAAAGGGCGGGTTGTTGCCGGTTAGCACGACGTATACCCAAGAGAAGCTGGGACTTTTCATCCCTATGTCACACTTTTATCAGCTCAGATGAAAATGATAGGGGGAGTTTTTACTGTGTGTGTAGAAATCTTAGCTAGTTTTTTTCTGATTACCTTATGAAAAGGACAGCATCACCAGCACATAGTCTTTTAGATGACACAAAAACACTCCAACCTGTAGTCAATAGGTGCCTTTTCGGTTGCCCTAATGTGAAGCCAATGAAATTTACTTAGTCATAGAAAAATAAATTCTTCAAGGCCATATTTAGAGCGTGGAAAATGGAAGGGAATTTTTTTTTTTCAGTTTTAGAAATAGATAGATTTCATAGTATCTATGATAGAGAAACATATAAATGAAACTGAGTTCGAACAAATATCTAAAACTGAGTGATGGAGTTTGAACAACTTCTTTAATTTCCCCCAAATTTCATTCCATTCAAAATTTATCACTATTTTCCATAAAGCTTCGTGTATTTGAATCCGTATGAAGGAATAACTACATAATCATGAATAGCTGAATAAGAGGTGAGCTGTATTTAAAAGTTAATCAGTTTAAGAACCTAAGAACAGCTTTTAGGAATTCTGCTAAACGCCTTTAAGACCAATTCATTTAAGGAAAAGTTTATATTTTAGTCCCTTAATAGTTCCCAGTTTTGCAGTATAGTCCCTCATTATCAATTGGTCCAATGCAGCCCTTAATTATTATAGAAAGCTGTCACTCCAGTCCCTGACATCACAATTATAGAGCCACTCAACCTGGACATCTTTTGCATTTCCATACAAGTGCATGTGCACTCTTTCATTTTGTCTCTTGTCAATAATAATGTTCGCATGTTTGGGATAGGACATGATGGACTGAATGCACAAATCTTTATACATAAGGATCTGAATTGCACAAAATCGATAATAAGGGCACGGGGGTTGCAGAACTGGGAGAAAACACACACACACACACACTAAAAAATATATGGTTATGTATATTAGTATATACTACGTATATCATAACCAAATATGTATATCCATATATGTATTGCTGTGTATCAAAATGAAGACATTTCTTGCTTTATGCATGAAAATACCTCGATATATATGTCGAAAGGTCCATGTTTGATCATGCAAGTCTCTTGATACTATCTCCTGGGCAGGAGGTTGCATTGAGTAATCCTATCCCCACAAAAAGAAAAACTCAGCTAATAAACCAAACAAGATTTTGTTGGGATCGCACCATTTCAAACATTTAAACTATTTGGTTATACCAGAGGTGGGAATATCTTCTCAGCAGCCCGGCGGGGAACTGAAAAACCACCATGAGTGCTAGTATCACTGGCTGTCAGTGTCTTGCAGAAGAACTCAGAAGGTTGCCTGTTTTGCTTTAAGCCCATATCTGATATAAGCAAAGCTTCCTGATCATACTGTAGATACAATTTGTTATTGGAATATCATATTTAAAAACACTTCAGAATTGTCATGTCTGGAAACACTTGAGAAATGTCATATCCAGACACTTAAATTAGTTGACCTACTTTGTTTACAGGTTGAAGAGTCATCTGAGCATACACCTCATCAGATTCAGTATCAGCCTGCATAAAAATAATGGGATTTCAAGGATCAGAATCATCAGATATATATTGGAACCCACCCCACCCGCCTTACCCAAAAAAATTTTAAAATGAAAATTGGATTCCTTTCAACTGAACTAGCCCGTGATTGCCATTTGTTTCCCAGATTTAGGACCTGCACTTTTTTACCTAACGCTATTCTTTGACTAAGCAAGCTGAATATATTAATGAAAAAGAGTTGTTGAAGTTGCTGGACATGATCACTTTAGCTTTTCCGCATTAATCCCTTCAATAAAGTATAATTAAAATATACTTTTCATTATCCGGCAACTTCATCAGTATCAGCCACAATCCTAACAACTTCAGCATTTTTATCCAAATTCACCAATGCCTAAACTCTATATCAATGGGAATTATATTAATTGACATTTGGAATGAACTGAATTCGCCCAATTCATGGAAACTAAGCAAATCCCATATTAAATTGAATGTCTTCAATTTGAGGAATTCACAAGAATTGAGAAAATCACAAACATGTTCATACGAAGTGATTTTCCAGAACAAGGGAATTCCCGCGGTTTGAGTGGCTATGAAAGCTTACATGTAAGGTGACATTGTGAAGCATGCAGATCAATTTGGAGGGCAGGTTTGGATAGTTTGGAATTCCATCAGTCTCTTTTTGCATTGATGCTGCTACCTGAGAGTTGTTATCATATATCAAACAATACAAGATTTCCTTCATCAGATATAATGTTAAAAAAACTTTTTATAAAAGAATGGAGAAGAACTTCATATGCAGTTCTTAGATCATCTTGTTCAATCAAATGGAAGAAATTCAAAATTACTTGTTCACTGTGGCCTTGCGGAAAGTACACCACAAGGCTTCCCACAGCTGGCAGCGAAACTAAGGGACCGGCACAGGCATGCCACAACTCTGAATTTATCAACTTTCTCTCTCCTAATTCATCACCAAGAAAAAATGAAATTTTAAGAATTTGCAAGAAAAATATGCACTAGTGTATAACAGAAAAACAAGGAAATAACATATCACGGTGAATCAAAGAAACACCTTCTCCTGGATTTGCAATATACCCATTCGATGGAATCTTCATTTCTGGAAAAAAAGAAGAAGAATATGATGAAACCGAAATTTATGCTAAAGCTTCTTTACTTTCTTCAATCAGACACTTTCCAACCGCAGTAAAAAAAGAAGAGACTTACTGGTACTGTGTTGTGCCTTTACTTCTCAGGAAAGGCCTCTAATTCCCAAATGAGCCCAAGTCAAAGGGGTCTCAACAAACAAGTCTTTCTGCTACCTACAAACTTCTTGAGAATTTTGGATAAAAGCTGTAAATCCCATAGATTTCCTTTGGGTAACCTAAAGTGGTGCCAAAGTTGAATCTTTTCTGTCACCTTTATTAGCTCCCTGTTCATTCAAGGCTCCTCTTTTCCTCTACTACAATACAAGATCATGTGCTCAGCCGCTTGCGGCGGTGGAAAACGGCTGAGACTGGCCGGGCAATCAAGAAAAGAACAGGAGGGCGGATAAAGTTTCCAAAAAGTAGAGAAGCTACAGCTGCCAGGTAAAGGGCAGCTTAGAAATCGAGATCAGGGTGGTGGAATGGTGGGGAAATCTGAAAACTTGCCGGAAAATCTGACGCCAATGAGCGGGCGACTGCTTTATAGTGAAAAGCCAATACCCGCTACTTCCCATTATGATTATGGTGTATTAATAACGCCGGCAGGCAATTTATTTGGAAACATTTAAAATTATTAATAATTAATAAAGTGTTTTGTGGTTATGTTTACTGGGATTAGTAAGGTGATTATGAGTGTGGTAGAAGAGAACAAGCCGACAGAGAATGGACTGGAGATGGTTAAACAAAGAAATTACACTGCCGTGTTTGGCTCCCCCATGGCATCATCACTGTTCTTCCACGCCCCCTCCCTAGAATCCAAATATAATTTCAAAATCTCTCGCAAGTCATTGGGTTGGTAGCAATTGATTGACATTGCCAAGATTTTTATTCTCATTTTAATCGATGGTCATCAAACACAATCTGTAAAATTTATTTCAATTCCACAAAAGATCGGATAATTTTAACAAATGGGATGAGATGATAGGGCTGAAACACCATATTAGACCATAGTAGACCGACTATACATCACTTTTGTAATTACTAAAATTGTGTTAAATATGAGTAAAAATAACACTCCCTATATCAAAATATGAGTAATATGTGTTTTTCCGGGTAATTACCGGTATATTTTGAAAATAGATACTCCATATTTGTGAAAGGGGACATAGATTTTTGTTATTGTATATACGTAGTACTTTATTTAAGATTTCTTTCCCAAAATGGAAATTTGAGAATTAATTTGATGCAACTCCAAAAAGAATACGAGATAGTAAAATTGATTCGGATGGAGTACTTTTTAATAACTCCGAATGTGATAAAACCGGTAAAAAGTAAATTATTATCTAACTTAGGGTCTGTTTGCAACAGCTTCTGCTTTTAAAAAAAGTGCTTTTTTAATGAAATGGGGAGAAGTGATTAAATAAAAGTTGATGGTGTTTGGGAAAAAAGTGATTTTGAAAAGTAAAAGTGGGTAGTGTTTGGTAAAATAAATGCTTTTTGTGTAATAGAAAAAGTAAAAGCACTTTTGACGCGGAAGCCGAGAAAAATAAAAGTTGTAGTGTTTGGAAAAATAAGTGCTTTTTTAAAGCCAAAAGCTGAGAAGTGCTTTTTTAAAAGCAGTTGCAAACCAACCCTTATACCACTTCTGTCCTCATAAATTGGGACAAAAGGGAATGGTGTGATTATTAAGAAAGGTGAAATTGTGATATTGATATTAGATTGATAAAATGAATATAAAATAAGAAGGAAAAATTGACTGGAATAATCCGAACTATGCGCCGTCCGCTTCTAATAATCCCTACTATGTATTATATCTGATTAATCCGTACTTTGGGGTGTGTCTTCCATTATTAAACCGCAGTGACTGGGCACCGGTTGAGTCGGTAAAATTTAAAAAAAAAAACATCCGGTTCCTAATCCTCATCCGCGCTTGAGGCTGAAACCTGAATGCATTCCGAGTAACATGTGAGTCTTCCTCTTCTTGAAATCAAAATCATAAATGTCCTGTTAAATGTGAATCTCTTCACTGTGAATCTTGTGTACAAATTTCTTGCTTTCAATCGCACACCTAACATGTTTCTTTGTGAAGGGAAAAAGCTCAAAGGCAGGAAACACAGTCGTGAAAGGAAGAAAGCTGAAGGTTAAACTGATATTACAACAGGTAAATCATATGACTTTTTAAATTAGTTTTTACTGGAATGGTGTAGGGTTGCAATTCAATTTGTATTGTATGATTAATTGAACTTTAATTGAGTTGTTATGTGATAATAAAAAACGGTCGTACGGTGTGTATATCTAGGGCTATATTATTGACTTCATTCAAGGAAATTGCTTGAAATTGCAGTTCTTTGTAGTGTTTTTTTACACATACATAGTGTGTTTGTTCATGCAAAATGGCTCACAAACTGTCTGTGCTTCTTTGTTATGAAGCAGCAGTCAGTTCATGCAACTTTGGACATGATTTTCACTATGGGTCATCCGGAAACAGTCTCTCTGTGCTTTAGTACAGGGGTAAGACTGCGTACATCTGACCCCCCCTTACCCCACCGTAGGTGGGAGCCTTTGCGGCACTGGGGTAAATGAAAATGATGAATGACATAGTGTGTTTGTTACAAAAAAAAAGTTTTTTATTTTTATTTTGTAAAATCCTATACATTACAGTGTATTGCTTTTTGTTTTTTTTTTAATTTAGGTTTTAAGTCAAAGAAAAGGGAATGGTTTGTAATACTATGGTTACACTGAAGATGTGGCATGGAGGTACATTCAAGAAGAATGACATAGGACAATTAGAGTATGCAGGGGGTGAGTTTAGATGTTTTGAACTGGATGCGAAAGGGTAATTCATGGGAGGGGGGAAAGCAGGGGTGGCAGCAGATTGGTGAGAGGTGGAAAAGGAAGAGGCTCACAAGGAAGAGGAAGGGAAAAACTTCCAGTGGGATATGGTGTAATTATTGATGACCAGGGACATAGTTGGAGTAATGTAAGAAAATATCATTACTTTTTAAAATTCATTATATGACCATTACATATAAATAGTTTTTCTAACTTCACATATTTATTGACAGAGTCCTGGACAACATGGAGGGCCGAGAAGTCTATCATGAAGTGTGTGTTGATTATAAGCAATGGGCAAGAAGTGTATAGATGCAGCCATTGTGGGACTGAAGATTGATAAAATGTTTTGTGTTTCAGTCCAATACTTTGGAAAGTGGGACTTTGTAAAACTAATTATGCAACATGTCTGTCATGTTTTCTTGTAGTTCAGTAGTTGACTATATGTAGTATTTCACTGATTTGACAGAATTTGAATCGATGTGGTAATATGTTATGTAATGTACTTATTCTGAATATGGTTTATCAATGGTGGTTTTAAACGACATAAAGTTTGTGTGTGGTTAATATGAAACAATGTGCATCAGGTTTGTTATCCACTTTTGGGAGTGGTCTAGTTTACTTTGCAGTGCTGATTAGTACTTTTTCATTTGGTTTTCATTTGGTTTAATTTGGTTATTTCAGGTTTATTACAGTTGCTTTTTATTTGGTTTTTTCAGTGGTTTTCATTTGGTTTTTGCATTGGTTATTTCAAATTTAATACATTTGTTTTTCATTTGGGTTTTTGTTGGTTTTAATTTGGGTAGAGGTGTGATAATTTCAGATATAATACAATTGATTTTCAGTTGATTTTCACTTGGTTTTAAGTTGGTTTTTAGTGTGGTTATTTCAGATTAAATACACTTGATTTTCAGTTGGTTCTTGGTTTTAAGTTGGTTTTTAGTGTGGTTATTTCTGATTAAATACAGTTCATTCCCAGTTGGTTTTCATTAGGTTTTCAGTTGGTTTTGACTTGGTTTTCAGTGTGGTGATTTCAGATTTAGTTAATTAGTCTTCCTTGTAAAGTTTTTGATTGGTAATTTTGCCACTGAAATGTTCAACTCTATACAGCCTAAAAATGTAAATCACTTGGATAAACCTGCTGCAGAAACCTGCACTTTTATGCAGGCTAACATTGTACTTTTGTTTGAGTTATTAACTGCTGAAACATGGCTGCTTTGACAGCCTAAAACTATATACCTTAAAATGAAACAATGAATTCGAGATCTGCCTTCCACTTTTGAAAGTGAGCAGTACATTGGAGTGGTGATACTGTGATAGCAAATTTTCGCAAACCTTTTCAGTTGGTTTTGATTAGTAATAAGTCGTACATTTTCAGCTGGTTTTGAATGTGCTAGTTTCAGATTTAAGAGTGATGAATACACATACATTTTCACAATTATACAACAATCTGGTAATAGTATTAGAAACACCAACTGATTTAGCTTTATACAAATCAAATAAGTGAATCTCAAATCCGGTTACAACACCCAACACATTTAATCTGCAAACACAACACTCTGATTCCCATACAACACTTGACACTCTGTTAATACTCTAATAACACCCACACCAGCAACACTAACACAATTATCACTTTCACTTCCCATCCAAAACAAAAGCAAACAAAATCCAAGAGACAAACAAAAGCAATAAATGAATATTTTTCTCCTTTTGCATGCTTGAAAACCAGTCCCTGCAACTCTTCATTTTTTACTCAGCTTTTTTTTTTCTTCTTTTTCAACTTTGCAATTTTCTCTTCCAAATTCTTTCTCTCATCATCAAAATGGTCATTTGGTCTTTCCGTTTCCCTTTTCTTGTCATCATCAACCGCCATAGATGGATAATCCGCAACCCATTGAAAAAGAGCAATCCTGCTTTCCAAAGAAGGCCCATAATTCAAACATAATTTAATTCAAGAAATTCATATATAATTCGAAAATCAGTCCAACTTACCGTCATTACACACAACCATAAAATCTTCAACCACGGTTTGCCCCAGATTTGACTGTCCTAGGTTTAGAAAAGACCTTGTGGTGGCATTCAACTGAATAGTCGATCTGAGTTGCGTCCCTCCCTCCCCAAGAAGATGACCAAGACGTTGAACCCATTCGCGAATCGCGACTCCTCTGGCCAGATGTTGAACAGAGGCTCTGTACTTTGTATTTGCAGGTCACGAAAGAAGATAGAAGAAGGTTGTTGCGTTTTGTTTCCCGACAGAGGAGGATAAGAAGATATTAACAGATCACGTGACTATATGACCGACTCTAATTTAAGACAACCGGTAACAGTCTAATAATGGAAGACACCACCTGAAGTACAGATTAATCAGATATAATACATAGTAGGGATTATTAGAAGCGGACAGCGCATAGTTGGGATTATTCAAGTCAATTTTTCCAAATAAGAATAAGTGGTAGTGACTCAAATTTTATTAAATGTGGTATACTGGTATGTGACAAAGTGAATGGGATGGAAGAAAAGGATAAAACGAGACAAAATAGAGGATCGGAGGGTCGGAGGGAATAGTTAATTACACATCTAAATAGTTCATTATTTCAACCTCGACAAATCAATCCCCGCGAGTTCTCATATTTTGAAAAACAAATCATAATAGTTGCATAATAAATACTTCTAAAAATCTCTTTCTCTCGATATAGGACACTATGCAATTCGTTAGTAAGTCGTATGCCAAATCTACTCATCGCAGTGTTCAAAATGCAACTAGTAACACTAAATCCAACTCACTCAACCGACACACCAAGTAAAAAGAATTGTTAATTCTAAGCTCAATTATGTTTATACAAACTTCAATGTCAGGAAATACTCAATTTGTTCTCACTTTACAAGCGCGCACACACATACATACTTGAAGTTGTTTCTTAAGCTTCATTTGATCAATATTTCAACGATCACATGAATATGACTCTTTAAGCTCATTAGCTTTGACTCACAGAAACCAATAATGGAGTTGATTGGTTTTTGGCGTTTTCAGCCCTACACGTTGCAATTAGCCGCATTTGAAGTGTAAAAATAGCGTTTTTGTCTAACACGCTACCATCCAAACAATCCCAACATATCTTCAAGATCAAGACATGCTAAGCATGCAATGACTAATTAATTATGTATGTGACTCAGTAAAGTGAGTCTCCATCTTGAGATTAGTATATATGATCAACAACCTATAATGGAATCATAATATTGACTTTATTACTAAGTTTTCAATCCATTAAGCACACCTTGCAAAATAATGAATATATCTCGTGTATGAATTTTCATTCAAGTTAAGAGACTCTAATCCATTAAATTCAGCTCGCATCATCGTATCGTTGACCTCTAACTTTGAACAAGACAATCACTAGTTAGCAAAAAGCTTGCCAATGCCGCTGCTTTTCAAAGAAAGTGCAATGGTGTCAACAACATGTGTTTAGCTCTAAGGGATCGCTCCATTGCAACTCCATGTACGTTTACATATCTCACTACAATTTTCATTTTATCCAATAGTTATAATTGCTTATCTGGATAAGAGAATACTAATTTTATCATAATACTAAATTTTGAGGCCGGAAGCGGTGACACTTTACCCTAGGCCTCCTAGGTCCTCCATTACTTAGAAAATACCGTCAATTATGATATTAGTAATGTATATTAATACTCCGTATCTAACAATGACAAAATATAACAGTATGATTTTAGGGAAACTATAATTTGCATCTATATAGGAAAAATATAGCACACACATTTTGAAATTTGTTTATTCTTATTTTGAGAAAATTCCCTATATGTTATATTATTTCTACTACTCTAACTATTATGTTATTGCTATTATTTAAAATATAGTGGTATTTGTAATTCATTTTCTTCTCAATATGATAAACTAAAAGAATGATTACTATTTACAAATTAGAAAAAAATGTTATAAAAAATGCAAATAGTAAAATATTTCCAAAAAGGAATATATTACAAGTAAATAATTAAATATGAGGAGAGTAAATGAGTAAAGGAGTTCCTTTTTTGAATTACCAAACATGAAAAATTGAAATAAAACAATGATTCGAAAGAGATGATTGAAAATAAGAATTATTACCCGAATATATAATTATTATTACTACTACGTTCTATGGTTAGGCGTAGAATTTTGGAACCTAAGATGAGAGTTTTTGGTCTCTTTACACATACGCACTCCGGCAATAGGCAGTAATATAATTAGAGCTATGAATTTTATACGACGTACTTGGTAGTAGCATGATAAAGATTTGCTCCGTAATAAAGTGGGATCCCCATCTAAAATTCTCCGTAGTGGTGCAAAATATCACCTCACCTCAATCGGTGGTGTTAAAAAGTCTTGGATAGTTGTTGAAATCTCATTGATATGCAGTATTAAAGCTTGACAAAGAGGATATAAATTTTTAAGGAATAATAATTTGGATCGAATTAATATATTCTCCCCCGTCTTCCATATTTTAAGATAATTATGTGATTGTGTATTTGTGTTGAGCGTTCATTTGATGTAAATAATAATATGAATAACGTTTTTTCGGAAAAATATAATTCAGCAATAAATTACTCTCACAACATAACCGGGCTAAAAATGAAATAGTAGTGGACATAGTATAGTGTAAAAAAGTTGTAAACAATTAAAAAAATCCAAGAAAATTCTAAAGATAACTTTTGTGCAGAGAACTATAGAATTAAATTTAGTGAGTGACTTTCTTCTTTCTCTTCATCAATCAAAACCTAAATTTATATAGTAGAGTTAGAAACATATGGTATGATCTAACACTACAAAAAAAAAACACAGGATTGTCAGGGATTTTGGCAAGGATTTGGCACGGATATTGGCAGGGATATGCCAAATCCGTGCCAAAAACACTTTGGCACGAGCTATTTGACACGAAAAATCGGTAAGTCCATGCCAAATTCCGTGCCAATCCCGTAATTTTTTTGTAGTGTAAATATTATTCATGAACTGATATTTAAATATATTTGATACTATCAACAATTATCTCAAACTTCATATCATCTAAACTTCATACTTTCATTATTTAATACGGATTATTAAATATTAATTTTTTAGTTTTACCTTAGATCTAGAACGTAAAACTAAATGTAATAACGAACGTATAATCAATATATATATATAAAAGAGGAACTTTTTAAAAGCATACAACGCGCCACATAACTCTGCCATGTCATCATATATAAATCCACCTTTTATATCGTTTTTATATACCGTTTTTAATTCATCTTCAAAATCATACTAACTATATACCTTTTAAATTATTCGAGCATAACTCATACTAACTATATACCTTTTATATTATTCTTACATTCTATTTTTATTAGATGTAGAAATCCACCTTATTAGGCTATATTTTAAATTTCTAATTTGAGGATTTAGAAACCTTAAACCTACGTTTGGAATCCTGGACTCATGAAATTTCTTTTTTAATTAAATTAGAATTTTCCAATTGAGAAAAGAGTTGCAATTTTAAAAACTGCACTGTTAGACATTTTTATTGTGACAAAATTATGAGTAAAATATAACATCTCACCACTAAAATTTAAAATTAATTATGCACATCATTTAGCCAAAACTTAATCAATTTCAGCAGAATTAGTCGATTTGATCCATTTTAGTGTTATCAAACGGGCTCTATATTAAATTGAGAGGAGTTTTTTTCCTTCTATTAAATCATGTCTATATTAACACGTATGCCTCTGCTAAGAATTCTGATTTAGTGATATTTGTATTTGAGGCTATTTATTTTATATGCTGAATAAACAGTCTGAATCATGTAAAATAAACAATTTAGTATTGTTCTTAATTTATAGTGTTAGTGAAAAACTTCATTTATTAATATAAATCTATTCCAAAATCAATTTGAAAAAATTGACAGAAAAATGTCGCAATAGATATCTTAATGAGAAGTACTGCTATTATTGAGCTTAATGATTAATTTAAGTTTTTAACTAATTGATTAAGTCATACTTCCAATTAAATAATAAATAAACATTTCTTAATGACTGAATAATTAAGTCGTCAATTGTCATTAAGTCTATTTAGTCGAAATTAAACAACCCCTAAATTTATTTTGCTTTTGCATAACCTTTTATATGATCCAGAAAATATCACATTTCAAATTAGCTAAATTACGTACTGCCCGTGCATTGCACGGGCTTGGTTATCAAAGTGAAATTCTAATAACGATATGATCACTAATTTACATAAGTTTACTAAAAGGAATTAAATAGAAACAAATATGCAAATTAGTTTACTTATTAATTTGACACCTATTAATAAATTAGTAAGCTTCAAATAAATAAATAATTAGAAATGAAATTAAAAATTATAACCAACATAAAGTATATATATTTTCGCAAGTAAATACGTTTAGCCTAGCCAAATAAGTAAATATTTTTTGTTGTATCTTTATGTTACAACTAAAATTTAAATATGCCTTCACTTTTAAAATAGATTCATGATCCAAATTAGAAAATCTTGATATGTTTATAAATTCATACTTTTATTTTAATAAAATGTTTTTAATTGGATTGATTTCAGTTTCAGATTAAATCAGATTAGATCAAATTTTAATAATCATAACAATTACTTCGTAGTATAATAATAAATCACATAAAAAACAGACATCTACTAGACCATATTAATTTATACCAAATAGAACCTGAAATTTTAATTCAAATAAGACGTCCTTATTAATGAGTAAAATGTAAGATCTAACAATTAAGAAATAGAGAATTTTTTTAATATTGGGTTCATAATAATTATGTTTACTGCTCATGTAGAAGACCAATTTAACTTTTTTTAATATAATTTTTTCTTTCTTTCACAGATGGAATATATTTCACATATATTTTTCATGATTAAGGAGATTCCACCTATTTAACCAGAATTCAATCAATTTCAACAAAATAAGTTAATTCTATTTATTTTAGCATTATCAAACAGACTCTATATTAGACTAAGTTTTTTTTTTCTTTTAAATCACATTATATGTGATCTGAAAGAAATTAAATTTCAAATTAGCTAAATTACATACTGCCCGTGCATCGCACGGGCTTGAAAGCTAGTTTTAAATAATCCTTGACTATTTAAATTTTTTAAAATTCCTTTGTCTAGAAAAAATGTAAAAAATAAGAGAATGATAAAAAAGTATGAAAGAAAGAATGAAAAATGATAGTTAAATTAGATATTTCAAATTCAAAGCCTGCCAAATTTGTCCGCCATTTTCATCTCTTTAAAGGCAATATCTTGAAATTGGAGTAAGAAAATTCGATTTCTCTAAATTAAAGTACGGAGAATTACTCTATTTATTTTTCTCTACATAGAAGTATATTAGTGTCATATCTTGAAATTATTAGAAAATATATAATGTTATAATGTGTATCGGTGCATATATAACATGAGATAGATAGACACAAAAGAATCAAATTCATGACATTTACTCTCCTTTCCACGAACAGTCGTTTTACTTTGGCACCTTTCAAAATTTCGGCTCGGCCCGGGAAAGCGTTGATAAGTTTTTCTTAATAATATCAACCACAATGTCTTCATCTAGTCATTGTAATTGACATTATTATGAAGAAAAACTTATCAAATAAGAAGAGAAATATTTTATTTATTATTTTTTAATTGACTATCTCTTTAAAAAAATTCCTAATAGTAATTTTTGCTATCATGATATATATACCATAACTTTTGTTATGTGAAGAGCCCATTTATTGAATTTGTTTTTCGGCTTATCAGGCTATCATCCCTCTTTTTTCGTAAACACGCTTTTTTTCGCGTGCTGAGAATTGTGTAATAATAAGAAATAATAGGGTTGAAGTTACTTTTCTGGCTGTATTGGCTCAAATTACTGTGGAGAATTACTTTAGCTTTTTCATATAATTTATTCTTTATTTTATTAATTAAAATATTTTATTTTTTTCATAAATCAACATAATCAGTCGATTAAGAAAGAACTTCATAAATTTTAGCAGAATCAATCAATTCAACCAATTTATAAATTCTATTTTAGTAATGTTTGAAGAAAAGTTCAATTTTATACTACCTCCGTCTAAAAAAGAAGTTTTCTTTCACTATTCATGTGGTCAAATTAGATCTCTCTTAATCTTTTACTTTATATATTTAAGTTTATTCAAATTTATAAAAGTTTTAATATAATTTTTAAATATTTAAATTTTATTTAGTAAAATGATCTTAAGTATTGATATAAATTAATCAACTTTTTTACCAACGAAATTGATATAAAAGTACTTTGAGATGATGGAATTCGATGGCATAATTAGGACCGACTTAACGGCTGATGCCATGAGCCAAGGTTTGATTCGAATCAGACCATCATGGATTGATGGTAGGGTTGACCTGTCTATGAGTAAGAGGAGGTCATTGAGAACGCTGAATTGAAAGAAGATACACATGTGAGACAAGGCATTATTAAGTGTTTCAATGAAGATATGTAAGCGTAATTCGGATGCCATAAACTTTGTTTTAATTAGTTAAGTCTAATATTAATGAAAAGGGACTAAAACAGTTCGAAAATTCAAAAATAGGATTGTCATGTTTTTATTCCCAACATAGGAGTAATTACTGTCAAATTTGGAAAATACTGTCATGTTTATAGTCTGGTACTGTCAAAACATGACAGTAATTACTCCTATTTTGAGAATAAAAACATGGTAGTCCCATGTTTGGAATTTGCAAACCTATTTAGTCCCATTTTGGGTAATATCTCTTAAAAGTATTATGAACTTAATCATAATAACCTGACTGCCAATTGAAAATTCGACAGTCTTATTTAAAGTTATCCATGTGTTCAAAATTATCAACTGCACAAAATTCATGTAATTCTATTTTATCAAACAATGGGGACACAGATGAATTACAAATATACTAGTATAGTTTTATTGAGAAACTATATATTTGGCGTAGCTTTTCTTTTAATCATTTTCTTCTTAGTCACTTCTGTCAAATTAGCTACGACTTTTTTGAGATGCTACAGAGAGTAGAATCTGAGAAAAATTCGTGACTTTTAGTCTTTTAGTACTAATTAATCCTAACAGTTTGTATACCAAACCGAACTAAATCAAACAGTCAGCTTTTTACCAAACAGCTATCACTTTTTCTTTTTAAGATCTTTTCAGTCACTAAAAGCTAATAGTTATTAAAAAACTCACAAAAATATCTTTTCAGCTAATAGTTGTGTCAAACATACTCTTAATAGATACCCTTAGTAGATGTCTCTCATGTCCTAAGAAAATATACTTCGGTTCGCAGTATTCAACTATCGTGTAGGTGATATAGCATTTCTGCCGTTTTGTATAATTACCGAGTACTAATTAAAGTAGATGACCTAATCACCTAAATAAAAAAGATACTCTGTATAATTATATAGGTAACTTTTTCTTATAAAGTTACAAAAATACTCGTAATATGCTAACCCGAAAAATATGCTAACAAATACATGTTCCAATTTAACCTAGGGATAGACTGGGCCCGGGCGGCCCGATCCGGGATCGACCTGGGACTAGTATTGTTTGGAACCGGTTCGAGCCCGATTTTCTGGTACCGATACTGATCCGGTACTAGCCCATGGTTGAATTGGGACAAGCTTCAGGCTTGAATTTTGGGCCGGGCCGGGCCAAACGGCCAGATTTAAAAAAAAAAACTACAGCAAATAAATACATGATGCATTACATATCGGTGAAGTTGCATATATATTAATCAAGAGTGTTAATTTTTTTCACAGTTGGAATAAAGTTAAAATACACGTGATTACCGATTGTTGTGCCCAAAATTGTTATTTTTGTCAACTGGGACGAATTTCTTTCTTGGGTTAAGACATTTTTTTAGCTATGGACGAATCTAGGTAACTTTCACCACTAATCATCCCCAGAACATCAAGCTGAAGGTAGGGGTGGGGGCTTGGTTCTTAGCCTTATCTTTCTCGAATTGACACCATTTAAAGATGACGTGTATACATTATTAGGTATAAATGCAATTTATTAAGCAGATAATCATGTCATTCATGTGCAATTTGATTCAATATTTAGCATTGTTCTATAAAAGCCTTGTGATAGACAAGTTTTGGGCCCTACCAAAAAGAATATAATGTCATGTTCATGTTTAGGCTATTGTTCTCTTGCAATGATGCTATTCGTGTAAAAATCTTTGCGCCATTTCCCTCCACTTTAAATTTTTTTGGACTCAAATGATAGTCCAACCATTTTACTTCAATAATTATTGCGGTTAAATTGCAAAATCCCATATTTCTTGTTTGTTCAAATTTAATTTACACTGCATTACCATGCCACTTGTGAATCCAAACCAAACGATTGAATGTAAGAGTTGCATTTTTTCATATTTTCAGATTGATATATATTAGGGGTGGGCACGGTCCGGGACGGTTCGGGATTTGGCTTATCCCGATCCCGTCCCGATTTTATAACAACGGTCCGGTTCGGTACGGGATAAGTCTTTATTCCAATGTTGTCTCATTTAAAACGGGATCGGGACAACCCGAGAAAAAACGGGACGGTTCGGGATGTCCCATAAAATACGCATTTTTTAAATGTGATATAATTTTTTTTTGCATAAAATGTAACTTTTTATGCAAATTTACATTTTTGTACATTTTTATCCCATAAAATGTAATAAAAATAAGCATAACATCAATATAAAGATGTAACTTTTTTGCAAATTTAGCTTCCCAAAAAGTTAAGCAAAACCTTTAATTAACTATTTTTAATTTTGTCTTGTACGTAGTAATTTTTTTGGACCCCCTAATCTTGTGTTTCCTGTAGAAGAATAGTAGCGCAAAATATTTTCATACTTTGTAATACACTTGTAATTTTTCAATACCACATTACACTTAAATATCATATCTATAAAGACACTATATATATATATATATATATATTCTAGTAGTTATTTTGGAAAATATTAAATCTATAACTATACTATAATTTGGAGTAGTAATTATTCCATCACAAATAGTATTCCGCACGTAATAATATATTATCGATTAGTATTGGAATGAGATCTAAACAAATTTTAATCAAAAGAAACACAAGAAATGAGACTAAGAGAGACATGAAGTAAGATAAAATTACACTAGAGAGACTAAGGACTAAAAAGTTTTACTTGGGTTTGACTATTACATAGCATTAGAAATTTAAAACAACATATTAATTTCAAACGGGACACCGGGACAGGACATGATATTTTATAGCTATCCCGGTCCCGTCCCGTTTAATATCGGTGCGGGACCGGTTTGGGATGAAAAAATTGCGTCCTAAATGGATCGGGATAGTTTCGGAACAGTATCGGGATTTTTCGGTTTGGGACACCGGGACCGGGATTTTTGCCCACCCCTAATATATATACATAGGCACTTGGGATTATTTGGGATTTTCATAGTCTTCAGATTATTTTGATCGTTTTGTCGTGAGAAATGTGACAATTTATTCGTCAATCTTACCACATTCTTCTTCAAATGAGCAATAAAAATAAGTTGATTATTTTGTATCTTCTCTATCAAGCTACTAGCAATGCCCTTTAATTTTAAATCAATTCTATCATCAAATATATTGTCAAGAACTTGAATTGTACGTACGAGACCACATACAAAGAACATGAGCAATGACTGTATAATGTGAACCTTAATTAACATGTAGCTCTCGGCTGAGCTAAACTACTTTCTTGTTTCAATTCTTTCTCCGATTATAAGTTCACCCTTTTCTAACATCTTTACCATAGTTTCATATTATTTTGCTGAAGCTCGTCTTTTCTTTCACTCACAAATTCATTTTTGTGCAATAGTTACACCAACTAATTATACTTGATGAGCAAAACAATGAATACTTATGTACGGATTTTCATTCAAGATAAGAGTGTTCAACCTATTAAACTCGTCTCGCATATTAGAAGTTTCATCATATCTTTGACCTCAACTTTGGTTAAAGATAATCAATCAATGATGATAAAAAATAATCATTGTCAATTAGTGGAGTCAGAAGTGATATGCTTCTACTTGGATTGGATGAGGGTATAGCAAAATGGAGGGCGAATATTCGTGTGGAGGAGTGATCTTGTATCATCTTTTCCCCTCTTTTGTTTTCTTTTTTTTTCTTTTTCTTTTTTTATTTTATATTTTTATCCTTATATATAAATATTATTATCCTTTTTATTTTATCTTTTATATGTACATTTATCTCTTTTATATTATCTTTTTTATAATAGCTTATCATTGTTATCTTTATTTTCTTTCTTTTCCTTTTGGTGATATCATGTATCGATTCATGTTAGCCGACCCCAATATCATTTGAGACTAAGGATTGAATGTTGTTGTTGTCTTCAATTTTGAAAGAAAGTATAGTGGTTCCAACAATATGTTTAACTCAAAGAATGGCTCCATCACAATTCCGTGATTTTTTACATTTATCACACCAATTGTCATTTGCTCTTTAATGAAATTATCACTTTATATAAACTAGTATTTCTTTTTAATGTTTTCAAAAAAACATTGACCAGATATGGACATTAATTTTATCATAAGTACCAATACTAAATATGAAAGACAGAACCCCTAGATCCTCCACTTGAGATTAAATTCATGTACAATATGTGCACACTTTCTTACCCTGTATGTGAAGGTTAAAATAATTGTTTTATAACAGCAATATATATAGGTTACAGTCTTACAGATCAAATGAAAATAACTTAAATAAGTTTTAATGTGTAAAATATGAAGAAAAAAATCACTTTTGTAGCGCTGCAGTGCACTTTTCAGATAGTGCATTTTTACGTTTGTAAAAACTTCACTTATGAATAAAATCGTCACTTTTTTTAAAAAAAAAGGCATTTTTAACATGCAACTAATTGAAGTGCAATAGCTTTTTTTTTAATCATAAAAGAGCAGATGTTATATTAAAATCGAGAACACATACAAGACAAACTTCAGACAGAATTTACAGATCCAATCGTGAACTTTAGGAGTAGACTTAGAGAGTCAATCATCTCATACAAAGCAACATTACTCGTTAAACTTGAAACGAGCAAATTTAGGCCTAAAACGACCGGAACCGAAACCCTGCCTTTCAAAAGAACTCCAAAAATCCACATGCAAACCAAATCGACTCGGACTAAAATAGAACCAATTGCTATTAAAGAGAGAATAATACTAAAATAAAATCTTTCCACAAAGCCCTTCCTGGTATGGAGGTTCCAGAGGAGGACGAGCTCTTGCAATATGGGTGAAAACCAACTCCACCACCGTTGGAATGACCAACCAAGAGTTCATGATCCAAGTCTCGATACAATCTCCCAACCGCACATCGTTCATCCGCCAACGCTATCTCCCTCGACGTAGTTGTAATCTCAAACGTTAGAACACTTGAAAATCTCAACCCCTACAAATAGGGGAGACGGCCGCTAGGAATCCCCTCTCTAGAGAGAAGAGAGAGTTCCGCCCTTTGAAATGAGCGATTTTAATTGAAGAGTAGTAGCTTAAAATAACAACATAATTAAAAGATGTTAATAATTCACATATATCTACATATACATTGCACACATATTTAGAGAAATCGCCTTGTTTGTCTCTTGTTTGGGAATTATATCTAACCCATGGTACGATTACTTAATACTACCTCCGCAACTTAAAAATCATCTCACTTTCCTTTTTCGTCTGTAACAAAATAAATCTTTTCATTTCTAAATCTTCCCATCATACCTCCAATAATTCTTAAAATAATACACTATTACAACTACTCTTTTTGTATTTATCCTACATTCCACCAAATTATTCCATTATTTTCCCATCATACCTTCAATAATTCATACGGAGTATCATCTTTCACTATTCTTAATCTACCTACTTTTGAAATGGGAAGATTTTAAAGTTAGGGAGGGAGTAACTTAATAACAACAAGTATATTCTTCCAATATGTACTCCGTATTCTTTTGGCTGAAAAAGTTTGTTACACAAATAATGTTCTCCTACAATTACTAGTACGGTCAGTTTGACGGTTGAGAAGTAAGTTTGGTGCGTGCATATTCCATTCAACCGATGTCAATTAGTGTTCATATTAGATCGATGTGACTTAGTGCGTACAATTCTAAGAATCTCTTCCACATAAACATTAGAGTCAACCGTACAATCAACACTTTGAAGTTGTGTTCTTGTTCATGCATCAAATTCCAAGTTATGAACATATGGACTCCACATGAGATATCATGTTTGTTAATTAAAATGAAGTAACTACCAAATATTCAATTTTTGGAGACTCCGCACGAGATGGTGTTTGTCAATTAAAATGATGTCTATCAACTTTGCATATTTTGAAAAGATTATATCAAGGAGAAAGGAAAAAAGATTAAATACGTCCTAATATGTATTGTGAAATCATCATTTAAACCATTGTTTTAAAAAATATCACATGAATGCATTTACTAACAAAAACAATTAAACAAATGACTGACCAGAAAACAAAGTCCCACAAAAGGTTAGCATGACATTTTTTTTTTTTTTTTTCTTTCTATTGGCGCACCCTCTAGCCATCCCAAGGTTTTTTTGTTTTCCCTATTTTCCTCCTATTTTTCTTTCTTGATTTTGGCAAAAAACGAATGAATTGTTATTAAAGATATTTTTGTGGAGAAACGCTTTTAGTCCCTCATTGATTGCTCAAATTGAAATGTAGTTCATGTGTATTCAATTTTGTAAATGTTGTATCCAATTGTTAGAATATTTATAAGGTGTTTTAATTGGACTGGTTTCAATCCCAAATAAGACCAAACTAGATTGGATCAGATCAGATCAGACTTCACCGTTGTAAAATATATATAGAACATATATTTATTATTCTATTAGACCAAACCATACTTAAAGATAGAGACCAGATTAGACTAGTCCTGAAAATTACAGTCCATTTAAGAACATCCCAAATGTGGTTGCCGTAGTTAAAATTGAACTAACACTGCTAATTTTTGTAGTTTTGAGTTTTGACACGGTTAAGGGTTTAACTTTAGACGTGGTAAAAATAATTATACATTTTGTACACATATTCAAATTCCTTCACATCTAAATTTTGTGTGTCTGAAGTTAGCTCATAGACAAAAATGTCGATACGAAGAATATTGAAAATGTATCAAAGATACAAAACATTATACACTTTTATACACTAATACACGTACATTTTAAAATCCCTCGCACTTAAAATTTTTGTCTCTCAAGTTATGTCATAGACAATTAAGTTAGTGGTAAATTTTTTAGCACAACTTTTTTCAATGTTAACCCTCGGATAAAAAATGTCAGCTGAATAAAATCCAAATTTTTAGACAATGAATCCTATCACATACAAATTTATTTTTTTGATCATAAGAGAGCGGTCGTTATATTAAAACCGAGAACACATACAAAACAACTTTCAGACATAAATTACAGATTCAATCATGAACGCTAGGAGTAGACTTAGAGTCATCCACCTCATACAAAGCAACATGACTCGCTAAACCTGAAACGGACAAATTTAGGCCTAAAATGATCGGAACCGAAACCCTGCCTATCAAAAGAACTCCAAAAATCCAAACATTCAAAACAAATCTACTCAGACTAAAACAGAAATAAGTGCTGCTAAAGAGAAAATAATACTGAAATAAAATCTTTCCACAAAACTCTGCCTGATATGGAGGTGGTTCCGGAGGAGGACGAACTCTTACAATATTGGTGAATACCAACTCCACCACCGTCGGAATGGCCAACCAAGGCTTCATGATCCCACCTCGATACAACCTCTCAACCGCATCTGTTACGATTAGGCAAAGATAAACGATAAATTAAGAGCAAGAACACAAGAATTAACGTGGTTCACGCAATCGGGGTGATTACGCTAGTCCACGGCGAACGAGAGAGAGTATGTATTATTATCAGCGTCCCAAGAGGTTTACAAGTACATAAGAGTCGTTTAAATAGGTTTAGGAAAACCTAAACTGAGATTAGAGCCGCAGGCCCAAAATTAAGCCTGTTTTAAAATTCCCGTCGCCTGACCCGGTCGGGTCTCTTATTTGACCCGGTCGGGTCTCCTTCACAGAACACAAACCCGGTGGAAACCAGGTCGGGTTTCCAAAACAGAAGGCTTCTGCCTTGCTGACCCGGTCGGGTCCCTTCCCTGACCCGGTCGGGTCTCACATCCAGTGAGATCCCCCGGTCTCTGCTTCAACATACCCGGTCGGGTGGCTGACCATACCCGGTCGGGTATCTGCTCTGAACCTAAGAACAAGACTCCATCTTCAACAATCTCCCACTTGGAGGCTTGGTCAACAATTATCAGCCATCCAAGAACATGTATCTTCTGTAAAACCCCTGATTTCTCTCTCTTTTTCTCTTTCTCTCTCGTCCGCGCCTTCTCATCAAGTATCTGGAAGGCCCGTTGAAGCCATGCATAGCTTCAACTTCTCCGTTGTCACCGCCTTGGTAAGCATGTCTGCTGGATTCTTCGTACCAAGGATCTTCTTCAAATTTATAGTACCATCTTCAATCAATTCTCGAATGAAATGATACCTCATCTTGATGTGTTTCGTTCTGCTGTGAAACATCGGATTCTTCGCGAGATGAATAGCACTCTGGTTGTCACAGTACAGACCACAATCCCCCTGTTTCATGCCCAACTCCGAAAGAAAGTTCTTCAACCAAATCATCTCCTTGGCCGCTTCAGCAATAGCCATATACTCTGCTTCTGTGGTTGAAAGAGCTACACTCTTCTGTAATCTGGACATCCAACTGATTGCCGTACCTCCAATAGTGAATATGTAACCCGTAGTGCTCTTCCCGGAATCATGACAGCCCCCCAAATCAGCATCTGCAAAACCTTCTAGAATTGCTCCATTCCTCCTGAAACAAAGAGCAATTTCAGAAGTACCTTTCAAGTAGCGTAACAGCCACTTAACTCCTTCCCAATGTTCCTTCCCTGGATTTGACATGAACCTGCTAACAACTCCCACTGCATGAGCAATGTCCGGCCTTGTTGACACCATTGCGTACATCAAGCTGCCAACGGCTGATGCATAAGGAACTTTAGCCATCTCATCTTTGTCTTCATTGGTCTTTGGAGACTGCTGCTTGGAGAGTTTCAACTGACTCCCTAACGGTGTACTCCTTGGCTTGGCATCCGTCATTCTGAACTTCTCAAGGACCTTCTGAATGTACTTCTGCTGTGAAAGCTTTAAAGTACCTTCCACCTTGTCTCTGACTATGCTCATCCCAAGAATCTGTCTCGCCTCCCCTAAATCCTTCATCTCAAATTCTTCAGACAACTTCTTCTTGAGCTTGTTGATCTCCTGCATGTTTGCTCCAGCCACCAACATGTCATCAACATACAAAAGAAGAATAATGTATGAAGACTCGAATTTCTTCAAGTAACAGCAATGGTCCATCTTGCATCTAGTGTACCCATTCCGCTGCATAAAACTGTCAAACTTCAAGTACCACTGTCTAGGAGCTTGCTTCAGCCCGTATAGACTCTTCTTGAGTTTGCACACCATCTTCTCTTTACCACTCACTGGGAAACCTGCTGGTTGGGCCATGTAAATGTCTTCTTCAAGGTCACCATGAAGAAAAGCAGTCTTCACATCCAGCTGCTCCAAATGCAAATTTTCAGCAGCAACGATACCAAGGATCAACCTGATAGTAGTCATCTTCACAACCGGAGAGAAGATTTCATTGTAATCAACCCCCTTCTTCTGTTGGAACCCCTTGACAACTAGCCTCGCCTTGTATCTTTTGCTCCCATCAGCTTCATCTTTGATTCTGAACACCCACTTGTTCTCCAAAGCTTTCTTTCCCGGTGGTAGCTTGACTAAGGACCAAGTTTGGTTCTTCTCAAGCGAATCTAACTCATCCTCCATGGCCTTCTTCCACTGTATGGAATCCTTCACGGTCAGCGCCTCTGAGTAAGATTCTGGTTCTCCATTCTCGGTCAGCAACAAATAATTTGCTGAAGGAGAATATCTGTTAGGAGGTCTTCTGATTCTGGTGGACTGTCTGACTTGAGGAGTAGCTGCCTCTGAATTTTCACCATCTTCATCACTCCCACTATCTTCAGACATTCCTGTATCTCCTGAGCTCCCACTGCTCCCTGAACCTCCTGTTGTCTCATCACAACCAACAGGTTGTGCTATGTCATCTTCAGTCATCCCGTCAAACACCACTTGTTGCTTGTTTTCTGGTTGCTTGGCTTTGCTAGTTTCTGCTGCAAGACCATCTTTATACAGGGCATTCTCGTTGAAAGTGACATCTCTACTTCTGATAACCTTCTTGCTGTGGTTGTCCCAGAACCTGTAGCCCATGTCATCCATCCCGTACCCAATAAAGATACACTTCTTTGCCTTTGCCTCGAGCTTGTCACTATCTGCATCTCTAACTTTGACATAAGAAATACAACCAAAAACTTTCAAGTGAGTAAGAGATACCTCTCGACCTTTCCATTCCTCTTCTGGAATTTTGAAACCTATGGGAGATGAGGGTCCTCTGTTGATCAAGTATGCTGCTGTGTTCACCGCATCGGCCCAGAACATCTTTGGAAGTCCTGCATGCAATCTCATGCTCCTGGCCCTCTCATTCAGTGTTCTGTTCATCCTCTCTGCAACACCATTTTGCTGTGGTGTTTCTGGAACCGTCTTCAGCATTCTGATCCCCTGTTCAGCACAATACTCTACAAACTCTGTGCTACTGTACTCACCCCCATTATCACTCTTTAAACACTTAATCTTAAGATTTGTTTCATTCTCAACAGCAGCTTTGAACTTCTTAAAAGTGTTAAAGACATCGGATTTATTCTTAAGAAAATAAACCCATACCTTCCGTGTAGAGTCATCAATGAATGTAACATAGTACCGGGAACCTCCAATCGAAGAGACCTTTGTCGGTCCGTAGACATCTGAATGAATCAACTCCAGCCGCTCAATCTTGGGTTGCTGCCCTGTCTTCACAAAGGTTACCCTCTTTTGTTTGCCTAGAACACATGGCTCACAAAAGCTCAACTTTGAATTCTTCAAATCTGGGATTTTGCCCTTTGAAGACAGCATCTTCATTCCGTTCTCACTTATGTGCCCAAGTCTTTGGTGCCACAAAGTAGAGACCCCTGTATCTTCAACTGCTGCGTTTGCCCCATCTGTGGACACTTCAACCATGTACAGTGTACCATGCTTCTGCCCACGAGCAATGACCAGCTTTCCCTTTGTCACCTTCCATTGCTTGTTGCCAAAACTAACGTTATGGCCTTCCTCATCAAGCTGTCCAACTGAGATCAACATCTTCTTCAGGTCTGGAATATACCTCACATCTTTCAGTCTCCAGGTTGTACCCAAAGAGGTACTGAGATCAACATCTCCAATACCCGTGATCTCCAGGGATTTGTCATCCGCCAAACGAACTCTTCCGTTGTAGGGCCTGAAATTTTTCATCAAATCCCTGCAATGACAAGCATGAAACGACGCACCTGAATCCATGATCCAGGACTCAACTGAATTCTCAACGCTGCAAATTAGAACATCTTCATAATCTTCTGCCACGTTCACCTCCTTCTTGCCTTTGTCTGCAGGGGGTTTTGGGCACTGATTTCTGAAGTGTCCATTCTCTTTGCAATTCCAACAATTGATGTCCTTCCGGTTCTTGGATTGCCCTCTCTTTCTCGACTTCGATCTTCCCTTCTTGTTACCTCCTCTAGTGGATTTTCTGCCCCTATCTTCAGTACTCAACAAACTGTTGGAGCTATCCCCCGAACTCCTCCTCCGGATATCCTCACCAAGGATTAAGTCACGAATACCTTCAAAGGTAAGCTTAGTGGTTCCAGATGAACTACTAACCGCTGTGACTGTACCGGACCAACTATCGGGCAAAGATGATAACAAAAGTAATGCTTGGACTTCATCATCGAATTTAATCTCAACCGAGCCTAACCTGGATATGATTGAATTAAACTCGTTGATGTGATCTGTCACGGATGCACCTTCCTTCATTCTTGTATTCACCAACTGTCTAATCAAGAAAACCTTGTTTGCTGCTGAGGGTTTCTCATACATGTTGGATAACGCCTTGAGCAGTCCGAACGTTGTCTTCTCGTTGACGATGTTGTAGGCAACGTTCTTCGCCAACGACAACCTCACCACACCAAGAGCCTGTCGATCCAACAAATTCCATTCCGCCTCCGTCATCGTTTCTGGTTTGTTCTCAGACAACGGTTGATGAAGCTTCTTCTGGTAGAGATAATCCTCGATCTGCATCTTCCAGAAAGCGAAATCTTGACCATCAAATTTATCGATCTTAACCTTCCCTTCGTCAGCCATAGCTCTGATACCAATTGTTACGATTAGGCAAAGATAAACGATAAATTAAGAGCAAGAACACAAGAATTAACGTGGTTCACGCAATCGGGGTGATTACGCTAGTCCACGGCGAACGAGAGAGAGTATGTATTATTATCAGCGTCCCAAGAGGTTTACAAGTACATAAGAGTCGTTTAAATAGGTTTAGGAAAACCTAAACTGAGATTAGAGCCGCAGGCCCAAAATTAAGCCTGTTTTAAAATTCCCGTCGCCTGACCCGGTCGGGTCTCTTATTTGACCCGGTCGGGTCTCCTTCACAGAACACAAACCCGGTGGAAACCAGGTCGGGTTTCCAAAACAGAAGGCTTCTGCCTTGCTGACCCGGTCGGGTCCCTTCCCTGACCCGGTCGGGTCTCACATCCAGTGAGATCCCCCGGTCTCTGCTTCAACATACCCGGTCGGGTGGCTGACCATACCCGGTCGGGTATCTGCTCTGAACCTAAGAACAAGACTCCATCTTCAACAGCATCTCGTTCATCTGCCAACGCTAGTCTATCTCCTCCGACGTAGTTGCAATCTCCAGCGTTAGAACACTTAAAATCAGTAAACTATGTCGCTCTAACCCCATATTGATAGGGGCGGCGGAAAATCTCAACCCTACGAAGATGGGAGACGGCCGCTACATACAAAAATATTTTAGAAAGGGGAAAAACTTGTATGGATCGAGTATAATTTGTGTACACATTTCAAAAATTGCGCTGACAATTTTTTTATCCAAAGTTAGGGGAAGATAAAAAAAATGTCAAAAACTACTACGTATAATTTTATAAAAATAATGTCCGGGAGGGACAAAAAAGATGCCAGAAGGTTTAAATTTTGTGTACTTTTTTCTACACCTACATTTTCAAAAATTGTCGCAGCGACATTTTTTTCGTGTAAAGATAGGTAACGTGCTTGCATAAGTTGATGATCTAATCATTATACGTGATTAAGAAATGGAGACACAACAAATCAAATGAATTTTCAAAAAAAAAAATCAAATGAAACTTGTGTAGTGTATGAAAGAGCTTGGAGAGTTTGAGCACTTCATTGGTTTGAGAAATTGAAAATACCAATGAAAGATTATTTTTGAGTTATTATGCTTGAGATTTGCGGGTGAAGTTTGGAATATGCAAGTCAATCTCTACACTAGTGGGGTCAATGCCACATATTGCTAGCTCTTAGGGCAATGATCTGACCTTGATTATTCTACCCAACCATGCTTGTTGTACCCACCACTTTGTACCCACCTTATACCCACCTCTGTGAAAGCTATTTTTTTGTCTGTGAAGCCGGTTCACAGACAAAATACGTCTTTGAATTCCTTCACAGAGATATTTTGTCTGTGAAGGAATTCACAGACAAAAAAATATAACTTCACAAACATGGGTGGGTACAAAAGTGGATATAAAAGTGGGTACAAACATCATTTTAGTTCTACCATGTATATTATTGACCATTTGTAGGTTGTCTATTCTGTCTCACTTTGATTCGACCAAACATATCATATGAACTTGGATTATGAATTCATGACTCATGAGTACATTCATGCCAAATCCAAAAAAACACTACCCTTGAATTCATGACTCATGAGTACATTCGTGCCAAATCCCAAAAAAACACTACCTTCTAAGTTAGAGAACAATTTTGTTCACCCTCATTTGAGAGGGTTATGTTCATCTCCACCCCTATTTGCCTTTCATGTGGCAAGGCAATACTTCACAATTTGGCAACTGTTTTATCTTTTTTTTTAATCCATTTTTTAAAAAAGTATATCAAAATTTTTCCTTTTTACGATCTTTCATATATATGGTACTAATATTACATATAAAAAAATTAAAAAAATCAACTAAAAATAGATATTTAGAAATAAATGTTTTTTTTTTCAAATTTTTATATATACAAAATTGATATCATTGGAAAGATCATAAAAAACTAAAAAATCTGATATAATTTTTTTAAATAAAAAATAAAAAAGGATTTTAAAGAAAAAATGGGATGGAATGTCACATGGCAACCATAGAGCAAAGGGGGTGAACAACACCCTCCTTAAATTAGTGAGGGTGTACAAAACTGCACTCTCAAAGTTATGCCTCAAATTTTGAATTATTATGATCTATTGTGAAATAAATGTGGAGTTCATTTGCAAAGTGACCATGCCAACTATGGTGATGTAGTATATGCCGCGGGTGATCATGATTAGAGGAGGTGAACCACGAGTTACACATTTAACCTAGGATCAGAAGCAATTTCCTAAATCCTAAGCGACAACCAACAGTGTTGTTGTCCAATTCAGAACCAGAAGTATAGAAACACATGCAGCTTCAGCAACATAGGTGTTGTTGTGCAATTGATCAAGGACTAATATCTATGATGAAGATCAATTGATTACCTTGTTTTGTGAAACTAGCTAGTTAGCCATTCACAAATTCAATTTATTTAAAAATAAAATACTTCTTTTAAAACTTTAAAAGGTTGTTAACTTTTTTATTGAACCAATATAAATATCAATTATCAATACGAATATACAATGCGTGCCTTTAAAGGTTGTTAGGATGTTTTTAATTAGACTGAAATTTTCTAGTTTGATGGTCTGTCTAGTCTATCGAAATTTGGTTTGATCTAAACTGATTTGGTCTATTAGATATTTGGTTTTTGTGTATTAAATAATTATCAAAATCTGATCTGGTGTGTTTAAATCTGGTCTAGTCTGATCTATTTAAATTTAATCTGATCTATTATGATATGATCTGGGACATTATTCATCAGTAAAAACATCCTTAATTTGACGCATAGACTCAGGACTAATTTCATCTAGAAATTAATTAGGGACTTAGCATCAATGCCACGTTGAACGACTCGAACCTTACGTGCTTAAGAGCATTGCTCGATATATAGATTAGCAAAATGCTCTTTATACACGACAGCAGTGTACACGTCGGTCAATTGTCTGTATAATGACGTGTATAATGCCGTATACAAGGATGGATTTAAGGGGGGCGCGGGGGGCGATCGCCCCCCTTGGACTTATAAATTTTTCTATGATATATGTAATGTTTTCATAAAAATTTTATGCTTTAATTAGATATGTATGTGTGTGTGTTCGCCCCCTTAACTTTTAGTTTTCAAAATTTTATATAGCATCTTGTTTCAAAAAAATATTAATAGCATCTAAAATAATTTACATAACTTAAACAAACAAAAAAAACAATAGAGTAACTCATTATTCAAGATTTAGGATAATTATTATATAAATATTCTTGGTTTTGTAAAGTTTAATTATCAGACACACTAGTTAAACAATTTTAAATCATGTGAATTGAATCCAAAATATAAATGTTTGTTGATGAAACTTAATATTAAATTACACAATCAATTTACTTCTACTTTCTAAATACAATTTATTGCATACATAATAAACTTTCACTTATTTTAGCAATAATATAAATATAATATGCACCATACATATGAATCTGCAACATAATATGATTCTAAAAATAATAATCTCATACATATTATTGTAATTTCAAGAAAACTTATCGTGACTCACGAGCATCCTCTTTGGTAGACAAAAATTGCAATTCAAAAATAAATCATTTATTCCGTTAAGATTCATGAAATTAAAAAAAACATAAGTTGTTTAAAAAGTATTGGTGGATGTATACATTTTAAACTTTTTATATTCAAGTAATTTGATAAAATATTATACCCCGTAGTATGGTATATCCTTTTTTATTTTCAAATAATTTCTCTTTGATTTGCTATTTCTTACACTTTAATATATCAATACTTTTTTCTAGAGCACTTCAATTACAAAATCAAAGTTACGTAGTATTTTCCATTGTCTAAACTTAGAATGTGAAAGATTTGAATGTCGCCATGTATGTATTAATGCATTTTTTTAATAATAAATAGCCGCAGAGCCCTACGCTAGCAAAAAAGTTTTGCACCGCTATACGTGTGGGAAAAAAATCACCCCTACACTAGCAATTATTTTTACCCCTATATTGTTGGGTGTGTTTCGAAAAAGAAAGAAAATTAACTAATAAAAATTAATTAAATAAAATGACTTAAAGAAAACAAGAAATGAGATGATCAAGCCAAAGCTCGTGCTACGCACGACTTCCTTAAAACGTATTATTTGCCTCCCGGGGTGCTAAGAGCGTTGCAAGAATCGTTTCCCAGGATACGATGAGTACGAACAAGCGTTTGAGCACTCAAACGAAAGCTCCAACGAACGTGAACAAAGCACGAACACAGAAGGAATTTTTAAGAGAAGGCTGTGGAGAGTTTTCTGAGCTAAAACGAAGTGCAGCACGTTATCTTTAGGAAGTTTTCTGAGCTAAAACTCCCTTTCTGAGCTAAAAAGGAAGTTATCTTTAGAAGATAGATTTTCGGACGGCATTCGTGTGTGCAGGTCGCCCGCGCACGCAAGTCGCACTTTTTGTTCTCCGGTTTCGGGATTTGATCCGCACCCCCCCTATGCGCGTGGGAGAGCCTTTCCATTAGGAATCTTAACTCCTTAGGGGGGGTTTCCCTTTATAAAGGGTTCAAATTCCCTTGTGATTTTCGGTGTGGGAAAAACTCACACTAAAAACCCACATTTTCTTACTTTTCTCCATTCCAACGGGTAAACTTCGAAAAGCGATTTCTCGTTCACCCGTTATCCGTTTTGAGCGTGCCATATATCGAATTGTAGCCCTAAGCAAGAACAATTCGAAACCACTTTGACCCGACCCAAATCGGAAGTGGACCCCACTCAAAAAATTGCCGCAAAATGACCATTTAATGCAATTTTAACACACTTTTTCCAACAATCCCCAAGGAAAAAGTTTTGCCGCCTTGACACAAAATCCTGGATCCGTCCCTGACAGTGTACACAAAGCAAATCTGTATATATAATACGGAGTTATTAATCTGGAAACAACACCGTTTTAGAGACGGGACATTATATTTCATGGAAACGAGACATAGCAAACATATTGTTACGTGAACATGTGGAAATAATAAAGAAATTAGTTTGGTGGTGTGGATATGCATGTGCAATTTGGGATAGGCGTAAGACAGCTTTCGACTATTCTGTGACCGATTATCAAATCGATCTGGCTGGCAAACTATTTGTATCATGTTAATTAAACTATTTGTATGCATTCTTTTTTATCACTAATTTAATTCGTAGTGATCATATTTTCTCTCTGTAAACGTTAACTATATTTTTAATTTACTTTCTTACTATTTTCTATAACTCAATGTTTATAAATATTTGAATGACCCAATTCAAGGAATATTTTTATACGAATTACACTTTATTTTCACTGTTAATTATATGCTATCGTATGTCTGTGTCAATAAAGTATTTTCTCAGCGATTAATTTATAAGTTTGTACATACCACTTTTGAAGGAGTACGAATAATATTGTTACATAATTACGACTGTAAGAGCACTAATCCCATGTTATGTACACATTTCAGGGTTTGTACGTTCACCCCTCCAAAGAGGGTGATGTTCGCCTTCCTTTCCCTAAATTCATTTACATATTCATTGTCTATAATAATGTAGCTATCACTACAAAAAAAAACACGGGATTGGCAGGGATTTTGACACGGATTTGGCACGGATTTTGGCAGGGATACGCCAAATCCGTGCCAAAAACACTTTGGCACGAGCTATTTGGCACGAAAAATTGATAAGTCCGTGCCAAATTCTGTGCCAATCCCGCCTTTTTTTTGTAGTGTATATTGAATGATGGTAATATGTTTTTACTAGTTACTAATAATATTAACTTTTATTTTTATGAAGTGATGGACCCGGGCCGAGTCGGGCCCGGGCCGGACCGGGCCAAGGCCCGGTCGGGCCTCGGGTCTGGTAGAGGTTGGCCCGGGACCGGCCCGGGCTATGGCCGGTGCCGGTTCAGGCCGGGCCACCCGCCCGGGTCACGGGTCGGGCCACCCGCCGGGCCGGGCCGGGTCATAATTTTTTTTAAATTATTATAGATTATACAAATTCTTATTTAAAACAAGGTTCAAGTGCATTTATTTGAAATAGGAACTACATTTGAGAATTGAGAAAAAAAGAGATATTACCCAAAATGGGACTAAAAAAGTTTGAAAATTCCAAAATAGGACTTCCATGTTTTTATTCCCAAAATAGGACTAATTACTGCCATGTTTTGGCAGTACCAGACTTCAAACATGGCAGTATTTTCCAAATTTGGCAGTAATTAGTCTTATTTTGGGAATAAAAACATGACAGTCCTATTTTGGAATTTTCGAACTTTTTTAGTCCCATTTCGGGAACTTTCCCAGAAAAAAATAACACTATGAAATACATTTTCAAATAAATATCAATTGGGATTTCCGCTACCGTTGGTTGTTGTTTTCCCTTTGTCACATGACTTCATATGTTTTATTGGCATCCCGTATCCGTGTAAACGCCCCAAGCTACACTCTTTCTTGCACCACTTGCAAGTTGCTCACCACAGTCCGGTCTTCGGGTCCTTCCACTTATCAAAATTGTTTTGCATAAGGGAAAATGTACTTTCCATCTTTAACTAATATAGAACCCATGCATACGCACGGGAAAGAGCAGTCGGTGCATATATTTTTACTTATGATCTAATTAAATATTCAAATAAAAACAACTTTTTAGTATTCTGCATTTTCGAAAAGTAAGAGTTCAATAAGTTTACCATAAAGTTCATACAATATATATTCTATGAGACTATGAGAGAGAAAATTATCCTAGTGAATTCTTAGCCGGCTTATCTTGTTATACCTAAAAGAACTACATGTGAAAAAACACTCTCCCGATCAATTATTAGCCAGATTATCTTCTTATACCTAAAAACATTACATATGATAGTGAAAATTCAATTCATTAATTGTTAGCCGGCTTATCTTATACTCCGTACTTTTTTTAATACGGGGGGGTTATAGTGAGAACCCTGCTTTTATTTCCTTTTTTTTTAGAAATTAATGAGAGCCAATTACAAAATTTAATGAAGGTAGAAAGCTAAGGAAATAAAAGCTAATGAAATAAAAGCGCTAATAAAAAATAAAAGAAAAATAAAATAGAATAAAATCAAATATAATTCCCCGCTCAATTGTTAGCAAGATTACCTTCTAAAAACTAAAAACACTACATATAAGAGAGAAAAATCTTTCACTTAATTATTTGCAAGCTTATCTTGTTATACCTAAAAAGACTACATATGTGAGAGAAAATTTTCTCATTCAATTGTTAGTTGATTTATGGTATACCTAAAAAAAACTACATATGGAAGAGAAAATTTTCACTCTCAACGGTTAGCCGGATTATCTTATATACTTAAAAAGAACTACATATGTGAGAGAAAGTTCTCTCACTCAATTGTTTAGGAAGTTTATCTTCTTAGCCTCTTGTGCCTAAAAGCACTATAAATGATAGAGATAATTATCACGTTCAATTGTTTAGTCTTCTCATCGTATACTTAAAAGAAATACATGTGAGAGATAAAGTTATTCCGCTCAATTGTTAGCAAGCTTAAATTCTAATACCTAAAAGCACTACATATGAGCGATAAAATTTTCCCGCTCAATCCCCCGCTCAATTGTTAGCAATTTTATCTTCTGACACCTAAAAGCACTACATATGAAAGAGAAATTCCTCCTGCTCAATTATTGGCAAGATTATCTTCTTATACCTAAAACTCTTACATATGAGAGAGAAAGTTCTTCAGCTCAATTGTTAGTCGACTTACCTCATATCTAAAGTTATTCCGCTCAATTGTTAGCTGGATTATATATATTGTACTTAAAAGAACTATATAAGAGAGATAAAGTTCTTTCGCTCAATTGTTAGCAAGTTTATCTTCTAATAACTAAAAGTAGTGCATATGAGATAGAAAATTCTCCCGCTCATTATTTAGCCAGCTTGTCTTGTACCCTAAAGGACTAATTATGAGAGAAAGTTATCCCGCTCAATTATTAACCGGCTTATGTTTTTATTTATACCTAAAAGCGCATGCACTACATATGAGAGAGAAATGATGACATATGTATGATAATCTTTTATCACTATGTCTATTTTGTTTGTATGTATAGAATTGGAAGTCCACAATAGTAACTAAATTAAGTACATTTATATATTTGAGTCACTTACATATTATAAAGATATTATTTAGGAATTATCTGAAACTCTTTCATAAGTCTATCTCGATTGTATGTCCAGAATTGGAAGCCCACAATATTATCTAAATTCAAGTTTATATATATTCTTGAGTCATTTACATATTATAAAGATATTATTTCAACCTGTTCATTTTTAATGAAATGCGATAAGATTCTCATTTGTTTACTTTAAAGAGTCCTTTTTTGAAAAAGTCACTTTTTATTTGCCATTGATCAATTGTTACTTTCATGTTCTAATTTTGATATTTAGAATCGGTTTAGTAACATTGAAATTTGCTCAATCGCCCGATTCTTTTGAAATTGATGAATTGTGACGTAAGCGGCTGAATTGGTTGAATATATTGATTTATGGATGAACTTAATTAAAATTATATTTTATTAATGAAGTAAATAAAAAATTATATGAGAAGTATTTAAAAATGATGATGTACTGTAACTTCAATCGAATTTGTCAAAAAAAAAAACAATTTCAATAAAGCTGAACTCAAATAGATCAAAGCAGTTTAAAACAAACCTAAAGTGATAAATCAATATTTTCATATTTGCCCCTTTTTCTTAAAAAGAAAGAATAATAATCGTAGGGTTGATGAATTCAAATTACTCATTGTATTCGATTTAGACCAACTCAAAATAGAACTAAATAGACCAACGCGAAGTTCTATTTTATTAGAACTAATTAGATTTTCATTTGTGGATTTTTAAATATCAAACCAGTGCACATCAAAACATAAAATACTTTACGAAAGATTTCTTAAATAAATTTAGTTTTTTTAGATCTTTCCCTTTCATGGTCTGATTTTGATATTAGAGATCGTTTAGTTATATTGAAATTGGTTGAATTTGTTCAAATGGATGAAATTCTAAGAGAAGTGGTTGAATGACTTGAATCTATTGATTTATGTATAAATTTAATTTAAAATACTTTTCTTAATGAAGTAAAGAAAAATATTATATGAAAATAGCCAAAAATGAACAATTACAGTAACTCCAGCCAATTCAAACAGCAAAATAGATTAGAATATGTATATAGTTAATTTTAAGCATAATTATAGAGACCGTTAATAAATTATATTTTTATATATTAAATATTGATCTCATATGAAAGATCACAAAAAGTTACTCCCTCCGTCCCCCTAAGTTTGGGACGGAGGGGTGTGGTGTGGTTTTTAAGAAAAAGTGGAATTGTGTGGTTGGTATTGAATTGATAAAGTGTAAATAAAGTAAGAATGAATTCTAACCACTCAAATGTTACCAAATATGGTATGGGACAAACTTAGTGGGACGGACGAAAAAGGTAAAACGGGACAAACTTAAGGGGACGGAGGGAGTATAAATTTTGATATATTGTTTGTAAAAATTGAAACAAAAATGAAAAAGTTATAACACTTTAAAGAAAATTGGGGTTTTTGTATAGCTTGGGCCCCACCAATGCATGTCCACGGCTGCTCCATTCTATTCCATGGGAGAGATTTCTACATTGAAGTAGAAATAGCCACGTGGCATTTCTATAACAAAAGAGTGAATTAAGGAGAGCTAGACATCTAGGATTCATTAAGGTTAAAATTGTCTTTAGATGAGCTATTTCTTTTCTTATATATAAATAGAATAGAAATGGTATATGTATAAGTAGGAATGTAGGATAATAAAAGAAGATGAAGATGAAGAAGAGTTGGAGAAGAGGTGTAGAAAAATGTTAAAAAATAGATGTATTTATGGATGTTTTTTAACCCCACTCCCCACACCACCACCATAGTTTATAAAGGAGTTAAGTGTCAGTTTGGTACTCGAAATTGCATAAAATGGGTCAAATAAGTCCTTATATAGAAGATTATGTTCGGACGTGCCATTTGAGGCGGTTCCCGGTGGAATTTTTTGATAATTTTTTTAGAGGATCTTATTCGTTAAGTCTAGTTTACTCATACCAAATTTCAGATAAAAATTCAATCGGGAAGACATTCAAATGAATTCTTGAAGATAACAGCGCTTTTAACTGCACAGTTATCTTCAAGAATTCATTTGAATGTATTCCCGATTGAATTTTTATCTGAAATTTGGTATGAGTGAACTAGACTTAATGAATAAGATGCTCGAAAAATTTCATCAAAAAATTCCACCAGGAACCGCGCCAAATGGCGACAGCCGGATAGAATCTCCTATATAAGGATTTATTTGACACCTTTTATGCAACTTCCAGGACCAAACTGACCCTTTACTCGTTTATAAAGTATATTTAATACTTTAATATATAAAGTATATATTAAGTAGATGTAGTATGTATGTATGTATGTTTTAAGTAGATATAAGTAGATAATAAGTAGATAAGAAATATAAGTAATATAGTATATGTATTTATAAGTAGATAATTAATATATAAGTAGATATAATAATTGTATAAGTATTAAATAGTAAAATAAAATATAATGGAGAATAAGAGAATTTGAGAAGATGAATATGAAGATGAGTAGAGAGTAGAGAGTAGAGAGTAGAGAGTAGAGAGTAGAGAGTAGGATTTAGGAAGAGTTGGAGAAGAGGCGAAGAGGTGTGAAAAAATGTTTAAAATTAGGAGTATTTATAGGTTTTTTTAACCCCACCCACCCCCACCCCCACCCCACCCCAAAAGCCCCGGACCCCCCCCCCCCCGGTACCCACCCAACGGCTATATAGCTGTTTGGAAAGTGGGTCAACAGCCCAAAAGGGGTTTTTAAAAGAAATGATTTTTTTTAAGTGTGACCGTTAGGCCCGGACCCGGGCCCGACCCGGCCGGGCCGGGCCGGGCCGCCAAAAACTAGCCCCGAGCCTGGACCCGCCACCCCCACCGGTTCGGTGCCCGAACCGGGCCCGGACCCGAGAACCGGGCCGGTTCTGGGCCCGCACAGTAGCGGGCCGGTCCGGTCCTGGGCTGGGCGGCCCGAATCGGGTCCATGACTATTTTTATGTAACTTCAAGATTTTATAAATTCTCCAAACCCATCTTTTGATCCCTACCGTCCAATAGTGTGTTAAATTTCAATGAGATATGATAGAAGGGTTCACTTTTTTCATGAATCTCGAAACCCATCTTTTGATCCCTACCGTCCAATAGTGTGTTAATTTCGAATACTCCAATTCGAAATAACCTTTGAAGATATTGATGTATGAAATTTCTTATAAAATAACCAAACAACTTATTTGTATCAATTCAGTTTAATCTATATATGGTCTAGCTAGTAACTACGCCATGTCATATACACACCCTACAAAAATACGTAGTACTACGTATAATGCAAAGGTATACACACCGTAATACATAACACAAAAGAATTAGAGCCCGTTTGGTAACATTGGAATTAGTTGAATTGACTGATTCTGTTGAAATTTATGAAGTTCTGGTTAAATTGGATGCATTGGCTGATTTTGCTGATTTATGGGAGAATTTAAAATATTTGTCATTAATAAATAAAACAAAAACTTATATGAAAAAATAGTTAAAATAGTCTTCTACGGTAACTTCAGTCAATACAGTCAGAAAAGTAACTTCAACCATACATTTTCTTATTATTACACAATTCAGCACGTGAGATCAAAAATTACGTGTTTGATGAAAAATGTGAACCCGCCAAGTTTGATGTGAACGTGTTTTTGCTTTGGATTTCCAGGTTTAGTTTAGACAGATAGAATCTCCTTAGAAATAGGATGAAGTCTGAAAACAAAACGACACTTTAATATGTATCTATCGTAATTAATTAATTAGTTAATTGCGCCTTTGGATTTAATTAGTTAGTTGGTTAGATACTCCGTACCAGCTACGGAGTTGTTGTAATTATTAGACCCACGCCAATACGCCCTAGGCTATCAATAACAGACCCTGCCTTACGTTATGTCTAGCTAGTGAAATGTTGTACTCCATACTAGATTACTAGGTAAAGATCTTTTTATTGAATACGGAGTAATTACAAGCCGGTGATCTCTATTTCGAGCGTATCAATCTTAGTTTATACGTAGTAATTAATTTGTTTATCAAATACGTACATTTAATTGTCGAATAATAAAAATAAATAGGGTTAGAATTAGTTTGTGGCAGTATTGATTGAAGTTATAATAGAATATGATTCTAGCTATTTGTTCATAATTTTTGCTCTATATTTTAATAATAAAATATGGAGTATATTCTAAATATAATTTTTCCATAATCCAGCATATGCAGACAGTTCACAATTTCAACAAATTCGGCCGATTCAGTCAGTTTTATTGTGACCAAGTAGGTTCTTAATCTTTCAATATAAGAGCCTTTTGGTAATACTGAAAATTGACTGAATCAGTTGAATCTGTTGAAATTGATGAAATTCTTATTGTTCACCATATTCAACCAATTCAATCAATTACAGTGTTATCAAGCAGATTCATAGTCAATTGAATGGCACTGTGTTGTTAGGGGACATATTAGGTATGACACTCAAAATTTGAAAAAAAAAAATATATTGCGACTTAAGCTTCTCATTGAAGAATATCACAGTTATCTAGATAATGATTAAATAGAATTATTCGAGTGTTTTTTAGAAGTAATTTTGATAGATTATAATAGGGATAAGGGTCAGATAGGGCCTCAAACTTGGAAAAAAATGTCAAATAAGGCCATATTTAGGATGCTATGTCCGGCCGACGCCATTTGGGGTGGTTCCCGGTGGAATTTTTTGATGAATTTTTTTGAGAATCTTATTCATTAAGTCTAGTTTACTCATATCAAATTTGAACTAACAATTCAATCGGGAAGGCATTCAAATGAATTCATCATGATAACTGCGCTTTTAATGGTACAGTTATCTTCAAGAATTCATTTGAATGCCTTCCCGATTAAAGTTTTAGTTCAAATTTGATATGAGTAAACTAGACTTAATGAATAAGATTCTCAAAAAAATTCATCAAAAAATTCTACCGGGAACCACCCCAAATGGCGTCGGCCGGACAGAGCATCCTAAATATGGCCTTATTTGACATTTTTTTTCAAGTTCGAGAACATACCTGACCCTTATTAATGAGGTCTTTGATGACAACTGTGATGTTATAGCGGTATACTTTTAATATTTGGTGACTAAATTCTCATTTAACATTGATAATTATTTCTTAAAATGAAAATGAGAACATTTATTTGGGTCTTTCAAAAAGATACAAATGAGTATTGTAAACTGAATTTAAAACTTTGTACATTATATTGTCAACAAACTTTCCTTATTTGTTTATCTAAAAAACTTTGTCACTTTTTTTAATTTGTGGTTTATTTTATTTCTTTTTTCTCTATACAAATATCAATTATATAATTTTTATTTTTGGTATTCTACACTTAAATTAAAGTAGGCAATGTCCAATGAAAGGGAGGGAATATATAAAAAACAAAATGCAAAAACTTTTAGAAGCAAAATTTGGATGGGAGAACTTTCTTTGCAATCGAGGTCAATTTCACATTCACATATTTTTGCCTGTTTGGACACACCTTACGTTAAGAGTGATAACACTTAATTAACCCATCGGAATGAACTATGTTACTCCTCCGTCCCATTTATATTGTCCCAGTTCCTATTTATTTGGTCAACACAAATCACTCTTAATATCTTACAGAGTATTTTATATATCAAAAATTTATCAAATTTGATTCAGGTTTTTGCGACTTTGTAAAGCTTTAAATGTAGTTTCTGAATATGTAATTTTTTTTCCTAAAAATAATTTGAGTACAGACAGGGATATGTTTGCTTTATCGTCGATCAAATATCGTAAACCGTAAAGAGACAATATAAATGGGGAGGGAAGTATTTTCTTTTATTCAGAATTGTTAGAGACAGAATACATTGAATTGTTCACGAAGTAGTCGGCATGCAGTAGGTAGAGTCTAGCCATCAGCTCGCTGGCAAATGGCAATTTTATCTCATACTCCGTATTTATAAATTGAATAAATGCTCATACCAGAGAGATACATGCCATAGGAAATACTTCGTACTAGAAAAAAGCAGGCTCAAATTTTCTTAGGCCTTTTTTAAATTCAATAAATTAGGCTTAATGTTGAATTCATATCAACAATTTGAAAATTTTAGAACATAAGTGAAAAGTCTAAGCAGGGCCAATTAAGTTTTAAAAAAAAAGCATTAAATTTAAGTAGGACTAGTTGTAACTCTTCAAAGCAATACAATTACTTTTTATTCCTTATAATTATAAATCACAAAATTTATATTTTTAATTTAATTTTGTGTAACCCTTGCCTCCCAAATCTCATCCCAATTATTTCCAAATTCCAATTGTGAACAAATTGGTCTGTAGAAAAGGTTGACTATGAAGTGAGTATTGGTGATTTTGTTTCATAATGTCATGTGATGAGAAATGTTTTTAAGTAATGTTCTTTTCTTTTTATGTGATGGACTAGAATATATTTAATACTGATGGAGTATATGGCCCGGGAACCCCCGGCCCACAGACTCCTACTAATCTATCACAAGCCCAACAAGCCCAAGGAGCTCAGGAGGCCCAAGATTCGGCGGCCCAAGCGTCAAGAAGCCCACAGTACACACAGGGATGCCTTCGGCCTCCTTGGCCGAAGGCTCCAAAACTCACAGAACCGCCATATTCGACCATGCGAAGCGACTGGGAGAAAATGACAGAAAACAGGAGCCTTCGGCACTGTGGAGCCCTCGGCACCAGGGAAAGCCCTCGGCTGAACCAAGCCTTCGGCTACACTGGGAGCCTTCGGCCATACATGAAGCCTTCGGCCACACAGGGAGCCTTCGGCCATACATCAAGCCTTCGGCCACACATGAAGCCTTCGGCCATACATGAAGCCTTCGGCCATACATGGAGCCCTCGGCCATACATGAAGCCCTCGGCCATACATGAAGCCTTCGGCCACACAAAGCCCTCGGCTACGCGAGGAGCCTCCGGCTAAACGGACTCAATCATCGAAGATTCCCTTTGGAGACAGCCAACCACCGCATTTAGTGCGACGTCACATCCACCCACCGCATTTAATGTGGGGAACGTGCGATGGTCGGTGCCACCCCGATTGATGTGACCCCTCGGCCGTTGGATTACTGACACGTGTACTCTCATCGCATTTATTGCTACTATAAATAGCAGCCCATTTCTCCTTGTAAACGACCGAACTCCCACACGCTGAGTTCATTTAATAAAATCGACTCTCTCTCCTCCTATTTACTCTGACTTCTCTCTAGTTATTCCCGCAATAACCCCTCGGATAAGATACCCCCCGGGTAGACTATCCATCATTTGGTGCTTTCGTTGAGAGGTTTGAACACAATCAAGTGAGAAAACCTCCCCAAATTAAAAAAAAAAACACCAAAAAAGGAAAATCAGATCTGGAAGAATCTGTAATGAATCACAGCACAGCTGCGGACCGACCCAACAGCCACCGGAAAACGGTCTTGAATACCAACTACGACGCAGATCCGCTGCTAGCACCTGTCCCAGCATCACAGGTCGCAGTTCGAAGCTCGCCCACCTATCTCTGCCACGAACCTGACCGCTCAAAGCTCCTGGTAGTTGCTTGCTCCTCCATCTTGTTGCTGGTCGCCCGCTGCTCCACCTGCTCATGAGCACGAGCTGAGGGATCTGCCAAGCGAGGAACCCGCCATCAATGGCCTCAAAGTTTATGGGAATGACGGATGGATGGGTATGAGCTGCAACCCGCGCCACTGGGATCTGCCGGTGAACGCGACCTGGATCTGAAGGCTCCACCGCGGCAGTTCCAATGAACCCTATTTCACTCTCCGACGAACCGACTGGTCAACGGCGACACAGATCTGATGCATAACCGGCTGGATCTGAACCGACCAGTCAACGGAGACAAACATCTAACCCCTTCCCCCGCAACGCACGCCGCCTCCCGTCGCCCTTAGCTCGTTCATCTATCTCCATCGCACCACGCTCACCAGCCACAGCTCACCCTAACCTCATGAACCGTGTCCGCCATTAATGGCACTGGGAGGCTCTGTTTCTCGAGCTAGGGGCCAACTAGAAGAGGGTGTGGGCCATTACTGCTAAAAACTGGAACTCCCTCCATTAAATGAAGCCCACCGGCCAATGACGCCTCAAATTCGAGCTCCGTCGCGAGGGGAGCTAGTAATCACAACCAGGGCTCTCCTACGACCCATGCTGGCAACGACAACGACTGAGGAGCTCCTTAGGCCTCCTTCTCCGGCTGGCAGCGACAATCTCGTTTCGAGCCCTTGCTGGCGGCGGCAGTATGCATTGGGCGGCCAAGAGTCACGTTCCATCCCTTTCCGGCGGCATCAAGGACAAGGCTGAAGGCCTATGCCAGCTGCGGGAAATGAAGGGCCAGACTAAGACATGCCAACAAGACCTCTGCAATTAGTTGTCCTATCTCCTCATGGGGCATATCCAGCTAATCCAGTCTCGTTTATCTTCTGGACGGACAGAACTCATTGCTGGGTCAAAATTGGTCAATTTCAATGCAAAGTTCTATACGAACCAAGACTACATCAAGCCCAACACTGATTCTCACCAATAATAATGGGCCGGACCATTTTTGGGCAAGTGCTTTCAAAGGGCTGTATTTCAACCCATCAAATATTTCAGCCCACTTAAAAAAGATAAGCACTCTTTAATTTTCATATTATTTATTTTTATTTAAATTAATTTTTTGTCGGGCGAGCATCACACTATCACGCACTTATGATCAAATACCTAGTAGAGTGTGGCTTGAGACCCATCATTAGGATTTAAAGCCCTGACTCCTCAGGCACAAAGCCCTGTCTCCTCAGGCACAAAGCCCCGACCAAGTCGGGCATGAAGACAAAACCCCGACCAAGTCGGGTATGAAGACCGGTCTTAGTCATTCCTCGAGTGGCGACCGTTGCTTACGAATGGCTCACACATCCATTCTACTAAGTATTTTATCATTACATTAACAATTCACATCTCCACTTGTTTCAAGTGACGAACTCCCGATCGGGAACATAAATCCCAAGAAATTTTTTTTATATGTATGATAAATGTGTAGGTACGAAGACGACTTTACTCATTTTCACCTCGTCTCCACTCGCCTCAAATAGTGGGGACTGGGGGACTGAGGGGTCAGAGTTTCTAGATGGGCAGAAAACATCACGCAAGAGCAGGAACGAGAGCTGAGTCAGTTGAAGAGGAGCTGAGCTAGATTGATTATGCCGGAGGGGATTTACCTTCCTTGTTTCATGTTGGGGGCGCTAGGTGTACTCTTTTTCCCTTTATTAGGATTTTTTCCCACTGGGTTTTTCCTAGTAAAGGTTTTTAACGAGGCACCTCCCCATAATGGACAAGGGTGGTGGTCCCCCGGCCGAAGAGGAAGAACGTTGCAGATACAGTTTGGACTACTCCCTTTTGCCTCGAGTACTCTTGACTCAGGGAGTGGGGGACTCCTGATGGATTATATGGACTCCGACCCCCCGGTATGCCGACTACTAGGCCTGGACAGCGGCCCACACACGTTTAGCGGATTCATATTATTGTACATCATTATTCAAATGTTCTAGATTAGCTTTTTGTACTATCAGTCCATTTATGTAACCGGATCTGTCAGGCCCGTATTAGAGGCTCAGGCCTGGATTTTCCCTATATATACTCCTTATAGGAGGCTTGTAAACCATAACTCAAGAACTCAAGAGTTCATACACAATACACATTTTCTTCTTTCTCCATTACTCTTTTTCACTCTTGTTCAATTTCTCCTGTTTATACAACATGGGTATCAATTGTCCATCATATATTGCACCCTCAAGTGGTCACCTCCGGCTATCATCTATTACAGCCTTCGAGAAAGCAGCAGCATAAGCCTTCAGCTTATCAATGTTGCCTTTCATCAAGTGCCCCCGAGCAAGCAGTAGTATAAGCCTTCGGCTTATCAATGTTGCACCCTCAAGTGGTCACCTCCGGCTATCATCTATTACAGCCTTCGAGAAAGCAGCAGCATAAGCCTTCAGCTTATCAATGTTGCCTTTCATCAAGTGCCCCCGAGCAAGCAGTAGTATAAGCCTTCGGCTTATCAATGTTGCACCCCCAAGTGACTGCCTCCGGCTGCAACCTATTATGGTCTTCGGTGAACAACTCTCACCAGAACCCTTCAAGAATTCAGCAGTATAAGCCTTCGGCTTGTCAATGTTGTCACTCATCAATGCATACTTGGATGATAGCCTTCGAGCAGATAGCAGTATAAGCCTTCGCCTTGTCAATGTTGCCACTCATCAATGCATACTTGGATGATAGCCTTCGAGCAGGCAGCAGTATAAGCCTTCGGCTTGTCAATGTTGCCACCCCTCGGGAGCTCATCAACACATCATAACTCCTTCAGCCCGAACTTGCCTTCGACCTAAAGGAGTGAGGGACTGGGATACACCCCTCGGGAATCACACATGACTAAAAAAAAAAAAATTCCCACATGCAAGAAATCTACAAATAACGCATGTAGCCCTCGGGTACATACACCATTACACTCTTCGGCAAAGTAGAATGTCAGAAACTTTCCACAAAGTCACTGACAATGATGAAGCAGCCTTCATCACAACACATACAGATATTATTTACGCTTCCCTCAGAAAACCCTCGACATGTGGGGGACTGAGGGAAGCCTTCGGCTAACAGCAGAAGATAAGTGATCAGTCAAAGGCACCCAACAAAACGATGAAGCTTTCGGGAGAATCAACACAATTACTCCTTTTCCCTCAAGTACCTTTCGGCAAAAGGAGTGAGGGACTCCTGATGGAGTATATGGCCCGGGAACCCCCGGCCCACAGACTCCTACTAATCTATCACAAGCCCAACAAGCCCAAGGAGCTCAGGAGGCCCAAGATTCGGCGGCCCAAGCGTCAAGAAGACCACAGTACACACAGGGATGCCTTCGGCCTCCTTGGCCGAAGGCTCCAAAACTCACAGAACCGCCATATTCGACCATGCGAAGCGACTGGGAGAAAATGACAGAAAACAGGAGCCTTCGGCACTGTGGAGCCCTCGGCACCAGGGGAAGCCCTCGGCTGAACCAAGCCTTCGGCTACACTGGGAGCCTTCGGCCATACATGAAGCCTTCGGCCACACAGGGAGCCTTCGGCCATACATCAAGCCTTCGGCCACACATGAAGCCTTCGGCCATACATGAAGCCTTCGGCCATACATGGAGCCCTCGGCCATACATGAAGCCCTCGGCCATACATGAAGCCTTCGGCCACACAAAGCCCTCGGCTACGCGAGGAGCCTTCGGCTAAACGGACTCAATCATCGAAGATTCCCTTTGGAGACAGCCAACCACCGCATTTAGTGCGACGTCACATCCACCCACCGCATTTAATGTGGGGAACGTGCGATGGTCGGTGCCACCCCGATTGATGTGACCCCTCGGCCGTTGGATTACTGACACGTGTACTCTCATCGCATTTATTGCTACTATAAATAGCAGCCCATTTCTCCTTGTAAACGACCGAACTCCCACACGCTGAGTTCATTTAATAAAATCGACTCTCTCTCCTCCTATTTACTCTGACTTCTCTCTAGTTATTCCCGCAATAACCCCTCGGATAAGATACCCCCCGGGTAGACTATCCATCAAATACATTGGTACTAAATTATACCCATATATATAAATATATATTTAGGTCTTCATACAAAATTACTCCTATTTAACTATATAGGCTACATTTTAATCTGAATTAGATTTATGTTGGTCCAAAAATGGACGCTCGTACGGTTTTAAAAATGTTACGCTAGAACACCCAAACAAGAATCAAGAAGTAACACGAAAATGGAAAGTGTACTGTTAAGTGAGTTTTGTTGCCATAAATAGCATGTCCTATCATTTGAATATGTCCTGTCTTTTATAAGGGGGATAAGAGTCAGTTTGGTCCTCGAAGTTGCAAAAAAGGGGTCAAATAAGTCTTTATATAGAAAATTCTGTCCGGACGTGCCATTTGAGGTGGCTCCCGGTGGAATTTTTTGATTAAATTTTTTGACCATCTTATTCATTAAGTCTACTTTACTCATACCAAATTTCAGATAAAAATTCAATCGGGAAGACATTCAAATGAATTCTTGAAGATAATTGTGCCGTTAAAAGCGCAGTTATCTTCAAGAATTCATTTGAATGTCTCCCCGATTGAATTTTTAGCTGAAACTTGGTATGAGCAAACTAGACTTAATGAATAAGATGCTCAAAAAATTTCATCAAAAAATTCTACCGGGAGCCACCTCAAATGGCACGTCCGGACAGAATCTTCTATATAAGGACTTATTTGACCCCTTTTTTGCAACTTCGAGGACCAAACTGACCCTTTACTCCTTTTATAAGCGTTTACAAATTGTAACTGCTATCAATAATAATGACTAATTAATCACAACATTAATACAGAATTAAATACATAATTAATCGGCGTATTAATTGTTTGATCGTTGCTCTTCCTGGCTAGCAGGTCAACCCGGATTTCAGACCTGACGCTAGAGCTCCCTCTCCGCCGGGCTGGTAGGCAGACTCTCGACTGGCTGGTGGGCAGGCTCCAGGCTGTGGACTTGAATCCATGTTCGGGGCTTGGGTCTCTGGGCCTAGTCATATAACCCATGAATTTATTTTTGGGTTTCTTCTACCTATGTACTCCGTACAATTTTATCTAAATTTAGGAAATTTTCTCTTATTTGATTTTTCCTTTTTTTTGGATTATGTAAAATTATTCTTGTTTTACTCATATTAGAGAAATTTTCTCTTATTTATGTAAGAGAAAACTTTTTGTAAGGGAATTTTATCAAGGTTCCACAATACAAATCCAAAATATCTTGGCTGGGAGAGAAATATATGACGTTTGTGTTGCACTATAGCCTATGCAATAGGAAAGAAGAAATAAAGATAACATTCTGGAGAATTGTTTATACTTCAGACTGTTAAATTGAGTTATAATTAGAATTCAATTTATGAAGTGTGGTGTGCAGTGTGCACTTTATACTTTGAAACTCCTTTCCGGGTAAAATATTTCTAAGCATTAGACTGAAGCCTATTTTCAGTGATGCCAAGATATAGTACGGAGTATCAAGTATAGCCGCATTTTTATATGGGTTGAATGATGATAAATTTGGAACAATGATCAAGGTTCGAAATCTGAAATGGTTGTGTGGAGGTTACAACTCCTGTGTATTGGTCTAGACTTCTGGTGAACACGGATATAAAGTCTACCACTTTTGGACCGACTGAGTAACCGTGACTTACTCGTTCAACATCATGTCGGGTTGGGGTGTGGGAACTCCTCGGTGGGAGATTCCAACTTTTAGAACAAAGTATAACCGCATTTAGAGGCCGTTTGGCAACACAGTTTTTCGGCTTATCAGGCTTATCAGTCAGTTTTTTCACCAAACACGTAACTTTTGCTTTTGCGCACTGAATTGTGTAATAAGCCGAAAAAGTAAGGTTGGAGTTACTTTTTTGGCTGTATTGGCTGAAGTTATTGTAGATGATCATTTTAACTATTTTATATATAATTTTTTCTTTATTTTATTAATAAAATGTATTTTAAAAATATTTTTTTCTTAAATCAACAGAATCAGTCAACGCAGCCACTTCAGCCAAAACTTCATAAATTTCATCAGAATTAGTCAAATCATCCGATTTTTCGTGCTACTAAACGGGCTCTTAATTGGTTTTTGATAGTGGGGCACTGGGGCAAACTGCACCATAATAAAGTGGGGTTCAATCACTATATCCAATCTCATTTACGTTCTATTTGCCAATTAAGTACAACTGTCACGTTTTGTTGTTTGCCAACAATGAATTTGAGATGATTTTGATGTAATGGCTGAAAACACCCCAGAACGAATACAAAGTGGACTGTTTCACAATGATAATTACGTAGTACGTATAATTTCTGGAATGTTGACGTTAATAGCTCAATCGGTATGGGCGAGCAAATGAGCATCAATATAATATGAGAGAAATTATCGTGAATAGGACTAAATCTAAATATAATTGCATAAATAGGATGGAATGTTTTGTATTCTTTAAATAAAATTAAATATTATTTTTCTAAGTATATCTAATATACTTTCTATGTTCTTTAAAAGTTTCAATATTGCGATTTTAGCATTATTCACATATCTTACTTTCATTACGATTTTCTAATAATATATATAATCAAATTAATATGTATAAAATATTATTAAATTTCTATTAACGTAAATTTCCAAAATATTAACTTTTTTAATGTTTACTAATATGTAATTAAATATAATTACCGTAAAAGTTGGGCGTTGGCAAGCGTGAAAGTCAAACTGTTGCAACTTTTAAAGAACGGAGGATAGTAATAAATTAACATAATTAATTGTCTCCTAGTTCTCGTGCATAGTCAAAGTTAGTTCGTTGGTGACGTAGTTGCCCGATGATGATGGCAAACCAGCAGTGAGATTCTGACATATCGGTGGCAATGAGATGGGGGAAATTCAAGGGGCGGCGACCAGCAATCGATGGTAGTTAATTTTTGGCAACCGACTGCGACGGAACTCCAGCGAAAGGCGGTGATTGCACTATAGCATCAGGCGGCAGTAAGTTGTGGCAATAGACTGACCGTAGATCTGCAAGGATATTTTTGTTCAAAACACACGTAATTATTTCTATATAAGGAATTTCAAACCATAGCTCCTATTTTTATTAGGCCTGGGACCGGTTCGGTTCTTGTACAAAATTGGAGGAACCGTTTAAAATTTTGTAACTCTTAAAAACGGTTCGGTTCTAGTACAAAAAATGTGGAACCGTTAAGGAACCGAATCATGTCAAAACGGTTCGGTTCTTGCTTTTTATCGGTTCCTAAAAATACATCAACCCTTCAATAATACGTCTTCGATCAGGGTTACAATCAAATAAAAAATTAATGTTCAAATATTAACTAAAGTCTGAAAACTTGACAAAAAAAAAAGAACAACTTGTTCAATACTATACAAATTTAGGATATGTTAATGCAATTGTAATGGAGCAAATAGGACGGTTGTAGATGCCCAATTAACCAGAATTGATATCCAGCTTCAAGTAACTCAAACCTGAAAAAATTATACGGAGTATTAAATTGACAATAAATAAGAGAGTAACAGTAAGATGACGATAATTGACTAGGTCACAACATTGTGTTTCGTTTTAATACTTTAAGTGATAAAGTGAATGTACTTACATGCTAATATATGTGTTGTTCTAAATGCTTCAGTAGTGTGTTAGTCCCATTTTTTGTCAAGTCGGAAGCAATTTGAGTAGAGCAATACTTACAAGTAGATATTTGTGTGTGTCCAATTTGTACCTTTACTCCATTTTCATTCTCTTCCATCAAAGGTTTACTTTCTGTGTCATAGTGTTCCCATACACGAGATCTCTTTTTCTTCTCCATTTTAACTCTAAGCATCTTCCTTTTTTTCTTTATCTTTGGTGGCTACAATAAACACATTATTATAACAATAATAATCAAATTAGTCAATGGAAAGAATGAGTTGTAATAATAATTAAACCATATGGTGTTTCTTTTAAAAATATCCACTCTTACAACTGTTTCATGGTTACAGTTCCAGATGAAAATTCCCAGTTTTTGAAAGCAAGTTAATTCAATTCTGTACAAATTTCTATACAAATAAGGTATGTATCTAGAACAAGAACAACACTAACACACATATACAACTAGTTGTTGGTCATTTTACTGAAATGGAATCAGTCACCACAAGATTCACACCCCCAAGGAAAAATTAAACCAGTTCATAATATTCCATCCGAAAAAACCAAAATCCCAAAATAGCTTCTGAAAAAGACTAAGCGTCTACACCATAATTGAAAAGTGTAACCTTACATTCCCTATGCATAATCGGAATTCCAAAACTTAACAAATCTGAATTAGAGGAAATATAAAAAAGGCAATATACAAGTATTTATAGACATTCTTTTCATAGAAAAGATAGAATAGATAATTCACATATGGAAATGCAAATATTATAATGGTATAAAAAAAGAAATGAAGAAGTTAGATAGTTTGAAACTCACATGTCTTGCCTTTAACTTTTCTTTTCTATTGACTAGAGGGCTAATGAACACTAGAAGAGAGCCTCGGTGACTGGAGAAAGAAAATCAACACGGGCAGGAGCTTAACTCTTGATAGGAGATCCCACACCAAAAGAAATGTCGCAGACCAGAACAAGAAAGCAAGATCTTATTAGAACCTTTGGTTATTTTCCCAGAAGCTTCGAAAGTTTGAATTAAAATAATTCAACTAGCAAGAGATGCTTACCTACTATCTATGGTCTCTAGTTTGAGAAAGCCATGAAAATCGAGGAGGGCATATGAATGAGCTCAATAGCGGAGGAACGAACTAGAGAAGAGGTAGGGTTTTCCTACGGTATGAGCCGTGACTTGTAAAGATTGAAGGGGATTGAATGTTGTTTAATGGGCTGCTTCAAATGGACTTACGGAATAGGGATAAGTGGCCAAGTGGGATAACCCAGGCCTACAGAGTATTATGTAAAAAGATACCAAATTCGGTTCTAATTCGGTTCTATGAAGGTAAAAAATTTAAGAACCGGAACCGAACCGATTACTATAATACAGGAACCGAACCGAAAAAGTAACATGTTGCAATTCTTAGGAACCGAACCGAACCGGAAATTTCGGTTCGGTTCGGTCCGGTTTTCCCGGTTTTCCGGTTCTAAGTCCCAGGCCTAATTTTTATATTCGGCCCATGTAGGTCTTACTTTTTTTGGGCAATAACTAATTCATACTATTATAAGCTAAGGAGTACAATTTATTTAAAATATTCGCCAACTCTTTGTTAAATAATACTCCCTCCGTCCCGCTAACAATGGGACAAGAGAGAGTGACACGCAAATTAATAAAAAGTGAGTTATGTGATTGATATTGAATTGATAAAGTAAGAATAAAGTAAGAATAATTTGGAGTCACACAAATTTTGCCTAATTTGGTATGAGACAATCTTAGTGAGACGGACCGAAATGGTAAAATGGGACAATCTCAGCGGGACGGAGGTAGTAGCAAATACCGTTTATGGATTTATCGTTACGATGGATTGTGATTGACTAACGATAATGTTAAGGAGAAATTTGGACGTGATATTGGACTTTGAACCCCATTTTTAAAAAAAATTGACTTTGGACCCATTTCACTTTAAAACCATTTGACTATGCAGCACCCTATTAAGAATTTATCTTCATAAAATGTTATAGATGGAGTGCAAAGTCAAAGTTTTTTAAAAATGGTGTGTAAAATTCAATATCACTCAAAAAGTGGAATGCAAAGTTAAATTCCCCTTAATATATTAATTTCTCATTAACTATATTTGAAAGGGAGAAATGGCTATATAGCTTAAACAAATAAGTTACTTTTAGTTAATAACCTCTATTATTTTTATTAAAGAATATAGCACTTTAGCAATTAATATAAAAATACGATAGAGTTAAATACAAGACTCAATTGTATTTGATAATTACAAATGTGTTTAGATAACATCAAATTCCATGGATTTTGGTGTTTATATCGGACATGCATATAACTCATAAGCTTCTACGATATTGTAAAAGGCCATGCACTTTATTTTTGTAAATGTATAACATAAACTTAAATGTACATATTAAAAAAGGTATATACACCCAATTATCTCTATTTGAAATTGAATTAATAACTACTGAGTAATATTTACATATTTACAAATTTTATTGGAAAAAATTATCAAGTCTTTCAACTAACATTTTGGAAAGTACAATATTGATTTCCACTAAAAAAAGTATGAGAAAATGGTCAAAATAGCACGTTATATCGACGAGGGTAAGTAGTACTTCATCTTGCATTTGAAATTTTAAAGTACATGAACTTGTATTTTTATAGTCAATCAAGTACATTTACTCTATCAGAACGTTAAAATAGCTGACCTGGCAAAAAAAGTACCACTTCATTATCACTTTAATAAAGTGATAATAAAGTATTATCATTTTCCATAGTGAAAATAAAAATACAAATATGTATTTTCATAGAATATTTAGCGGCCTATCAAGTGTTCTCACTAAATATAATATTTAGCGGAGCGTTAAATAGAAAATGAAAATACAAATACGTATCTAAGATTTTATGAGTGTATTTGGGAGTTGGATTTTGGGAGGGAGGGGAAGGAATGTGAGGGTTGAGGACCCTTCATTTTGTATTTGGAAGTTTAAAAAATTGGGAGGAAATGTTTTGGGGGTGTTTTGAAATCCTTATAAACCTTCCAAAAGGTGATATTTTTAGTTTGTGGATATACTCTCCTTCAATTATTTTAATTTTTAAATAACTCTTTCTTTGATGATTTGTAAATTGAAATGTGAATTTAATATTATCATTATTTAAATATACTTATGCTGTGTGTAAGTAAATATTGAAGTCAGTTTTTGAAGGAAATTTAACAAAGCAACTAATGATTTAAACAATAAAACCCATAACCTATGTATTATTATAATTCTTAGGGAAAAGTACGGAAAAAGTACTTGTGGTTGGACCCGTTTTCAGATAGGGTCATGTGTTTCATTCTTTATCAAAGTGGTTCATGTGTTTGAATTTCGTTATCACAAAAGGGTCACACCGTTAAAAACGTCTAAAAAACAGCGTTAAAAGTAACTCCGATTTTCAAAAGTGCCCGAAAAATTAAAAGAAAACTATCGGAAGGTGCGCCTCAATAAGACGACAACTAGGCCATCTTTCTTTTTTGTTTTCAGCCACCCTTGTCACCGGGAAGTCCACCGGAAAAGTGATATTAGCGAAATCATTTTTAAAAATAATTCAAATAAATCTGAAAAATCCAGAAGCGAAGGTGGTTTGGAGGTCATCTTGACAAGGCGCACCTTTCGGTATTTTTCTTTTAATTTTCCGGGCACTTTTGAAAATCGGAGTTACTTTTAACGATCTTTTTCAGACGTTTTTGACGGCGTGACCCTCCTGTGATAACGGAATTCAAACACATGAACCACTTTGATAAAGAATGAAACACATGACCCTATCTAAAAACAAGCCCAACCACAAGTACTTTTTCTGTATTTTAATTATAATCCTCTTATAATCCTCTTCTTTTCAAATTTGTAACTTCCAAACATGAGGAAGGAATCACTTCCCATCTCCCTCCCCTTCCCTTCTCTTTACTCTCCTTCAAAGTCTTCCTCTCCCCTTGCCTCTAAACTCTCAAACACACCCTAAGAGAAAATCTTTTTACATCTAGGGATCTACCTTCAAACTATCAATAGTGAAATGCACCTCAAGTCCTTAATCATGGGATTCATTCATTTTTTCGCAACTCAATATCTTGACAAAGTTACTTAACGGCTTAACACAGGAAGTTATCAACTTTCATTTGCTCAAATGTTGAGCATAAGGAGCAAACTTCTTAGAGGCCTAAACTTTTGTTAGCCAGATGTGGAAGGAACATCAAATATCAAGTCTCTAGAGTCACTCTCGTCCTCGAGCTGAATAATAGAAGCCCTATGCTCCGCTCAACCTTCATCACAATGAATTTTGATCGCTGAGCTTCTTCTTATCCTCGTGTTTCTGTTCCACAGACTTTGACAACTGATAACCATAGGATATGATAAGTTATAGCAACATCTTCCAATCCAATGTTGAAGTCATTGGCCCTGCCAATTAACCTCTCTAAACAGAGCAGAAAACTTGGAGACAATCAGTCAGCAGCTGGTCTGAATTGAACTGTGCAACCACACTTTAAAACCTCATTTTCAACCGAGTCAAGTTAACCATATACAATTAATACAAATGACAAATCCATGATTCCTTAGACAGGTAAGAGTGAGTGGGAAGTAGTGTTTATATCAAAGATGAGCAGCTTCTGAAGCCATGGTACAAGCCATTGTAGAGTTGAGAACCGACGCACCGACTACAAGACCAAAGGTGGTGCGGGCAATGTTTGCAAGCAATAAAACAGTTTGATTTGGGTAGGATTCCAGATTAAGGATTTAAACTACTTTTGAAATATAAGAAATTAAGAGTAACAGTGAAAAGGTGAATGTTAGAAAATGAGAGATATATACGCAGAAGTATTGTGCTATATAACAAACTAACAAAGAAAACGGTACACCAAAAGGCCCCTAATACTAAAAATCTAAAATCCTTATGCTCCATCATCTAACCATAAATAAAATTAATGTCTCATCACGAACTTTTAAGAAGGTGGAAAATATGTTGCTCAAGGCCACATAGAGGCACTGCTATTAGAAGTATGCACTAATAAACTACGTAGTATTAAAAAGGGGAGCAACCCGGTGCATGAAAGCATCTCTTGTCAAATTTTTGACAAGAGGCACTCCTAAAACTTGAACCCAGAGCTTTAACACATTAACCAGTGCGCCAAGGCTCCCCATCAGACTAATAAACTATTACACCAAAAAATATAGAAACACAAGTTATTTCCTCTTCTTTGATAATCTCTTCAGTTTCTGATACTGATCCCTTTCCCTCTTCTTAGATTCTTTCTGAATTGATTTGTTCACCAGGGACGGCTGATCCTTCAATGCAAAGCTCTTAGCGACATGCCCCAAGTGAAGCTTCTTCACCATGAAAATTCCTTTCAGCTCTCCGCGATGGGCAGTGTACGCCCGGACCCATGAGCAAAATGCATTCTTTGCCAGTTTTCTCATCTTAGCCTGGCACATTAAGTCATTAACATGAGTAAAGCCAGATACTGGACTTATCAAAAACTACATTTGGCAAAACAAGTTTACAAGCAAGTTAATAACTAATAAATCAGCAAGTAGGTTGCAGCTTATAACAGATAGCTTTTAAGCTAGCTAATCTCAGTATTGGTGATTGGAAAAGTTGATGAAAGCAAGGCTCTGGGGTCAAAATGAAAGAAAATGATAGTTTAAGATAACATTTACAACATTAACAATAATATCCAAGCCTTATTCCCAAAACAGTTTGGGATCAGCTAATATGAATAGACATATGCAATCAGAGCTAAAAAGAAAAAGATATCTAAGATAAAAAGGGATACAAAGATAAGATAAAGATAGGATGACAATATAACATTTACAAATTTACAAATTTAAAAATCAAAATGACATTTTAAGCAGGCAAAGTGGCAATACACAGCCTAAAATCAAGGTTCCATTTGGTAGCAAATTCTTGTATTCTACAGAATAAGTAGTGCTTTGACTTTCTTATTTGGCTGAAATGGCGTTGTAACCAAACACTTTATTTTAATAAATGTCAACATATTAAGCCATTTCAGCCCCACTAAACAAAAAAAAATCTTATCGAATGGGTACCTTAAAACCAGTAAATTATTATAAACATAATGGCGAAGGAATTTTGGTAGTGGTAACTGGTAAGATACGTATTGTATTTGCAGAAGGTCAAATGTGCTCATTTTCACAAGTGACATTTGTGCTTATCTATTCACAACGCACCCACTACAAATATTCTAGTGAAACAGACTTGGGGCTTGTTTGGTTGGGAGACTTAGGAAGGGAGGGGAGGAATGACTTTGCTTTACTAAACAAGACATTACACCTTATAAATTGTGTATTTTTGGTCAAATGTCACAATCCTGAAACCCCCCAACCAAACAAGATATTACACCTTACCTTTTTAAATAAAAATTAATTAATTAATTTATTTATTAAACGTAATGAAATGACAAATGCAAAACTATCTTGCCTCTGTTGCAACAAAGGATTCCAAAGACTTCTGCAAAAAAAGAGACCAGGGATGCATCTCTACTGAAATAAATTTCTTTGGCATGTGCTTAGTACCAAACACTGAGAAGCTATCCAACAATTTCAGAAGGGGATACTCTGTTAGTGTCACTCCATGTTTCTCTAACTCCTTCAAGTACTCAGCTTCAACTGGCTGTAGAAATAATATAGAGTCACCCTTTTCCCCTAACCGAGCAGTTCTTCCCACTCTGCATTAGGTTTAGAACTTGCGGATGAGATATAGGACATCTCCACCATTTAGCAAAATTTGAAGAAGAAAAAACCAAGCATAATAAAAATATTTCTATCACAAGATCGGTACCCCCACCCCCCAAAAAACTTAGATTCAACTGCCTTTTTGTCCTACAAAGATCTTGTTTCATCAAATAAATCTTATTTTATGTGATTATCCAAAAAAGAGGTACAAAAAAGTTAAATATGATAGATTTAGTAAATGCAACAGCTACCTTTTGAAAATATATATACGAAGTATGATACAATTTAAGAGTTAAACCTAGTCAAAATTTAAAAGTCATGCTTGACCAAATATGACTCTTTGGACAGAACACATTATCATAAAAAGTATCATGACTATCGCCACCAAAAAATGCATTTACACAATACGTACCAGTACATATAATTGTTTACTCTTTCTACAGTTAGCAGTGTCAGAAAATTACGAAGTAACAAGATCATACTCTCCATCCCTCAAAAGAGTGTTCAGTCCTATTTAAAAAAAATGTTCCAAAAGAGTCTGATTTTAAAAGTAAGCTTTCACTTTTAAGTGAGACCATACCTTGTAAAAACATAAAACCTACTTTAGTTGAGCATAAATAAGTTGTAGCCTGCTTAAACATGCCCCGTTTTTTGGACGTATGGAAAAGATAACATCATCATAAAAAACACCTTAATTAAGATGACTAAAAATAAGTTCATAAGGTTGTAACATGCTTAAACATGCCCCATTTTTAAGACGGGCGGAGTATCACGATAACATCATTAAAAAACAGAGGAAGGCTACAAGAGCCAGAAAATGAGGAATTTTACCTGTGAACATACTCAGTGGCCTCACCAGGAGAGTCATACTGTATAATACACCTAACTTTGGGGAAATCAAGACCCCTAGCAGCTACATCAGTGGAGACTAGCAGAGCTGATTTTTCTGTTTTAAATGCATTAAAAGTAGACCTACGGTCCTCATGGTTCATATTACCATGTAGTCGAAAAGTTTTACAGCTCAAAAACTTTTGTTTAGAATCCGAATCTGATTGATGACTTGGTTGCCACTGAAACTCACCCAGAAGTGAATAATGAAAATCTACAGCATCACATGTAGAAAAGAATACCACTATCTGCATCACAGTGTGAAATTGGTGTGACAAAAAAAAATTAGTGCCAAATGAGTTAATCTACTAAGAGTTGCCGAATTTAGTCTTTTGAGTACACACTACTGCTGAAATTAATCCCGGCTTTCTGATGGACTCTACTTGGCATTGGGACTCAATTTAGTCCTCACCCACATTTTGCTCTGATGAAGAAGGGTACTTCCATGGTTGATGAATGAATTGGGACCAAATTAAATAATAGAAAACCAAATACAACCCTAAATTAGGTCTAAGCTCTGTATTTAGTACATGGAAGAAAATAGCCTTCTCATATAGAGCCAATTATGTACGAGGACTAAATTAGGTCTAAATGTCACACTCGAGGACTGAATCAAGTCCAACAAATGTTGAGGACCAAATTGAGTAGTAGTGTATAGTTGAGGGGCTAAATTGGTCATTAACTCTCCAATTAAGTCACCAGTAGTGAAGATTTGTATTTACACTATTCCTTAACCTTCTGAGTAGAAGCTTCCTTCTCAAATAGATGTTTTAATATTGAAAGAAGAACTACAAGCCGATTACCACATGGAACTGCACAAAGAAATCAAGCAACAATCAATTAAGATCATACAAGGAGCGATTATGGTTAAACCATTAAACTCATTACATAAAAACTTTCAAAAACTTATGGCAAGAAACAGGGAGCAAAGTTGAATTAAATTTGGAAGGGGGAAAAGTCCAAACTCAATAAATCACTTTTGTATATTTGTTCAAGTTCTCTTTACTTATATATAGAGAGACTCTGGTTTCGGTGAAAACATTTCTTATCGTGAGAAATGATAACGATCTAAAACAATGCACATTATGATTCACAGAGGTGCACATTCATAGTTAAAATGATGCAAAATCCAAATGTGCACATTTGTGTTTAAAATAATGCACAGTTCAAATGCACATTTTCTCATTTATGATAGTACACATTTCTGTTTCACCTAATGCACGATACCGAAATCCAACGCCCAAGAATCGTTCTCATTTCTTTCCTTAGATCATGTTCTCATTTGAACCAAATTATACACACACATACCTATAACCTATTACGTAGTATATAATTTTTAAATACTATGGAATCTAAATATATGTAAAAGAAAGCAACCACATTGGGGTTTTCATTGCATTATCAAAGATAGAACCAAACATAAATTTATTTTCTTTCAAAAATAATCGCAAACATTTTCCAAGTTCCAAATATAGCCTTAAGAAGTACCTTTTATGTATCTCTGAAGAAGCTGGGAAGGAACCTTATAGTCCTCACTTGAACTTAATATTTTTGCAGATGTTAATAATGCATCATCTGAATCGAGTCCACTTGTTTCAGTTTCTTCGTCATGACTCAGTTTTTTATTTGACATCTTGTCGTCAAGACCAATCATTATTGGATTCTCTAAACTTATTTTAGCAAGATGGTTAACCTTATCATTTAATGTTGCTGACAGTAGCAAATTTTGCCTCTGGACTTCAAGGCCTCTAAAACTGGAATTCTCCTTGCCAGACGAGTTATATTGTGTAGACCCCAGTACACTAAGTATCTCTTCAATGTCTTTACCAAACCCAAGTTCCAAAATACTGAAAATTGGACATGTGAATTGCAATAAAATGAACATAGTAAGAAACAAATTAGGGAGATCTGTTTGGACAAAATACTTGACTTCACACCTCATATATTATCTTCTTTCATTTTGCACTCAGAGCGCCCCAAAGTGTGCGTCTGTTGCCTTGATATTAATAGTTCAAAGTCAAATATAGAGATAAACAGGGGCACAAATACCAAACATCATTAGGCTTTGCATCCCATGAGTTGCCTCACTATTTAACATTGTATACAACTGGCCATAGGGTGTTCAAGGGTGCAAACGCCAAACATATTTAAGCATGGGGTGCAAATACTAGATTTTGTTAGGCTTTTCACCCTATGTTTTATTTACATATTTGACTTTGCTTCCCACTCTGGGGTGCTTTGAGGAGCAAATTAATGAAAATAAAATCGGGGATGTGAAGTCAAATAATATGGTAATCACTGTGTGAACAATCAAATTTCCCCTGGAAAAAAATGAAAGGGCAATTGTAACGGAATAAGTAAGCACACACCTGTCTGCTTCATCAAAAACAATCCACCGTAAGTTCTTGTGTATGAATGAAGAAGTATTTCTTAAGTGATCCAGAAGACGCCCAGGAGTTGCAACAAGAATTGATATGCCTAGAAATAACAATAGGACAGAAAATGCTATTTCAAATATCATTGGAAAAGCTTCAAAAACTTAAGAATAGCAAAAGACTATTTCAATGTCTTCTACCTTTACGCAATCTAGCCTTCTCCTTTGAGCGGTTCTCCCCACCCATTATATAGCCAGGAACAATCCAATGGAAGCGGTGCAACATTTTCTGCAAAATTTCATATACCTGGAGGCATAGTTCATGCGTTGGTACAAGAACCAACGCTATCAAGGATACTCTGGTTATGATCAACACAGACAGACCATCTCAATGGATAAAATAAAATACTGAAACAGCCAAGTTCTCGGCATCATTTATATATTTATTTGTACGTGATAGAGCTGTATAGTCTAGAGAAAGATGATGGGATTTTTGCATAGATGCTAGATCCCGCTCCAATTTCATATGTCCATTCGTGTTAGCCGACCCCAAACTCTTTTAGACTAAGGCTTGGGTGCTGTTGTTGTTGTATGCCAGAACCATATGAGGGACTATGTTTAACATCTTGATTGATATGGTATTTAAGGGGGGAAATCGACTCTGTTGGAAGGGGGTATTGCTGGAGAGTTCTTTCATCCTTTCGAGGCTCTTGGTGGGTCTCTCTAATTTTCATGTCCTTCTTTTAATCTCTGTTAAATAAATTCACTTTTATTTTTGAAAACCATTGCCTCTCTGCTACTCTAAAGAGTAGTCATTCAAATGGGCATAAATAGTGTGCCAAAAGGAGTAGATCTATGGCCTATTCGGCTATTCCTCGCAACTATGTTGGGGAAACCATGCTTGGCATGGGACTTCTGAAAATACCAACTACATAGTGCCACAGGCTCTATCAAACTCAGATTGTGATTAAAGCTCAATTTACCCCTCCCCGGATTAACTGTAATACTGGTTTTGTGTGGCCTCTCGGGGTGGGTGCATCATAATTTCCCTACACCAGTGTTCATTTATAGTAGAATAAAGCATATAATTAAGTTAAGAAATAAATAAAAATATCAGTCAAGATGGTAATTATACTCCCTGAAACTATGTTGAACATGGATACAAAATCCATGCTAATTAATTAAACCCTGTAAACTTTCTCCGTGTTTATCTCCTCCTTTCCCATGGTGTCTAATTGTCTATCATGGGTCATGGGCCCATGGCACCATATGTGACTACATTCTATCATATATACAATCTAACGCAGAAACTAATTTATTATAGCTAAACACCTCATAGTCGTGCTTCACTAACTAGCTTGCATGTCAAAGTGCAGCACACGGCATCCTTCATTTGTAGGACCAAAAACATTAAACAGTGAAAGCTCTAAGGTGCACCTATGCAGGCCCCATTTGGTAGCATGAATCGATAAGCAGAATGATTGGTATATGCATAATGAGTAGCTTTTGATTTGCTCATTTGTCTGAAATCAATCTTACCAAACACTTTTCCATTAAAAAAAATCAGCATGTTCAGTATTACCATCTCATCTGTTTCAACAATATACCCTTATCGAACAGGTCCTTAATTTAGAAAATTTTAAATGATTGCAAGATATTGGAATTTGTGCTACTTCTGGCATATGTATATACATGAAGTTACCAAGTAGCCATGTCATATGTAATATGTTTAGTACAACTGTAGGCATGCAATAGAATAATAGAAAGATATCAAGAACCCTGCCATTTGTTTTCTCTTCTTGCACTCAGAGCAAGAATTGCATATGCAAGAGTACAACTAAAGACAGAGAAGAGCACTTCAACATAGAATACATACCGAAAGTACCATCAGACCGCTCAATCCGAGGATCACATCTCTGCAATTGGTGAATAACTGGAGCCAAGTATGCCACGGTTTTCCCTGTTCCAGTCGCTGCGTTGACTAGCCTGTAAACAAAAAAAAATGAGACCAAGAGCACCTCGAAGATTAAGAAGGAGATATAAAAAACTTAACTTTACTGGTAATAATAACTTCAGCATACTAAAACAAACTTAAAAGAACTGGAAAAATAATAAAATAAAAGTGGGAGGAGAAATACACATGTCGACCAGATAGAATAACAGGAATTGCCTGGGCTTGAACAAGAGTCGGAGCCTCAAAACCCATCCTCTCTGAAAAAACGTCCAGTACTTAATCAAGGACATGGCTAGGGGAAAAAACGAAGTAGCTAATTAATGTAGTGGTTAACAAATAACAAAGAGAAAACCTTTAAGCTGGTCGCATAGTGTTGGATGAAGACCGATGCTAGCAAATGAGCAAGAAGCGAAAACATCTGAACTGTTTTCTGCATTTTTGCCTTTCTTCTTGCTAGGGTTTTGATCCATTCTCGACCTTCTTCTTCACAGTTGGGTGGGATTTAACTGAAGCGGCAACTGGTATACCGTCTATGAATGTAGATGCTCATCGGGTCCCTCCTCTTTTTTGGTAATTGGTAAAAATATACTCCCTCCGTCCCCTTAAGTTTGTCCTGTTTTACCTTTTTCGTCCGTTCCACTAAGTTTGTCCCATATCATATTTGGTAACATTTGAGTGGTTAGAATTCATTCTTACTTTATTTACACTTTATCAATTAAATACCAACCACACAATTCCACTTTTTCTTATAAACCACACCACACCCCTCCGTCCCAAACTTAGGGGGACGGAGGGAGTATTACGGAAGAGGATGACACCAGTTTTAAATGTCCCCTTTTAAATGTCCCGGAAGAGGGTGACACAAATTTTAAGAAAAGTGGGTTTGTGTGGTTGATATTAATTAATAAAGTAAGAATAAAGTAAGACTGATTTTGAGCCAATCAAATTTTACCAAATAAGATATGAGACAATTAAATAAGGACATCCCAATATGGTAAAATGAGACATTTAAAAGGGGACGGAGGGAGTACACTATAACCGCGGTTTATTTTTATACAAAAATAACTAAATAAATAAATAGTTATTTCTAGAATTTACGGAGTAGTATTTTAATAGTTATTTCTTTTCTTAATGATTTTAATATAAAGCGGTTTGTTTTAATGATAAAAAATAAAGGAAGAAGGGTCAAATAAGACCTCGAACTTACATAAAAGGGTCAAATAAGTCCTTATATAGAAATTTTGATGAATTTTTTTGAGCATTTTATTCATTAAGTCTAGTTTACCCATACCAAATTTCAACTAAAACTTCAATCGAGAAGACATTCAAATGAATTCTTGAAGATAATAATACTAGGACAAATTTGTCACTTTTTTTTGGATGATTGCATAGTGTAAAAAAGTAAACTTAATGGACCGATTGTTTAATCAAAATAGTAAACTGACTATTTGGACTGATTATTAATGGTTCTTATAATTATAATTAATTAGTGGCGTACATTAGACTAGGACTTCTCACCAAGTGGGAATCTCCTAAATGCTCTTAGCATTGATACTCATCTAACACATAGCTAAATACATATGAATTACAACCTTGATTTGTTCATAATTCATAAAACTGTTTTGAGAAATATGCATTTGGATGAAGTTTAATTAGATCAATATTTTTAATGTATTTCTAAAATATTGATGTAGGATGAACAACATTTCTGCGAAGGCTTTGTTCAAAATATACATGATACGTAGTATTTCATTAACTACTTACAAAACGCTCACAACAATTTTGTATATAATATTACATACTTTTTTTTACAAAAGACAACATTATTTTAATATTTCAAATTGGGAAACACTCCCGCGCCTTGTGCGAGTAATCGCTATTACATATATAATCTCTAATAGTTATTATATCATAATTTTGTCCATCATTCTTTCAGGAGTGGTATTAATAACAAAATTATATTCCCAAATATTGTAATAAATTGTACTCTCTCTAACTTAATTTATACTCTGTATTTACCTTATTTTTATTTATACTATAGGGATTCCAATTATTTTATTTCAACATTGAGCAACACATTTGATTTTCACAATAAAGCATGTGATTTTATTAGTTGATTGTGTCATAATAATTGATTAACACCAATGACAATTAAATAATACAAATACATATATTATGCAACAAGAATTTTAAGGAACTTTCAGAAGAATATATTTGTTCGTCAAACTATCAACACACTAGACTCTTTGTGCTTTAAATAAAGAGTATATTCCCTAAATAAAACTAAAAGAAAGGAGAAATGCAGAACTAGGATTACCATGTTTTATAGGACTAGAAATACAGTCAATTGACAAAACTACCCTTAATAAACTACATTAGCTAAAACTTTATCCACATTTTAGATATCCTCTTGTTGGGTGCCGCAAGCAATCTTCCAACAATGGTGTCGCAACAATATCCTCCCGCCAGCAAACCACTGTAGACGTTGCCCTTCGATCTGCCGCGACCACCCACCAGCCGACTCAGCCACTCTGCAGTGAGTGGGGTGAGCATGGTCAGATCCGGTTCAATATTTTATCGAACCCGTAGCAGGACCGTGACTATTGAAACGGTTTGGTTCAGTTCTATCTTAAACCTAAACTCGTTCGGTACGGTTCCATTTACAAACGGTATGGTACCATGTCATACCAAAACCAAACAATGTCACTTTTTATGAGAAATTAAAGTTTAGTCATCCTCCAAAAATTCACACAAATTATCAATTTTCAAATTACATAAGTAATAAATTTCAGATAAACTATAGTAGTACAAAACATAAATCACAAAATATTAATTTGAGATAAACTCAAGTAGATTGCAATTGCAAACTTTCTGTCTCGTATGCTTCCAAGTCTAAATTGCCATTGCAAACTCTTCTTTGTTGTTGTTACCTATCAATTTGAAATATATTCTTCATCTTCATGGGTAGTTAAGCTTCCAAATCTTACATTTGCCAACTCCATATTTAACAACCAAATCAAAGAGTGTAAAGCACAATAAATTAGTATAAAATAAGATGGTAATGATCAATTTGCTAAATTAACAGGAAAGTGCAAAAGCATTAATCAAAGTAATTATTCGGTCCGGTACCGGTTCTCATTTTATGAGAACCGGTCATTTTAGCCAAACTGTTATGAGACCAAATTCATGGGATTAGCTTGAATGGTCATATTATATTGTGCTCATGTGCATCACATGCTATATGCTATGAAAATATCCGAGACTCACTGTCACGTTTTAGACTCTGTTTTCTTTAACTTGTTCACAAATATTTGTTTCAAATGTATTTATTTCTCAGATAATTCAGTCCAGTCAACTCACTTAGCCACAATTTCTACTTTTAGTCTATCAACCATTTTCACAAAAATCATTAACCAAATAATCACATAAATTACTTAGTAAAAATCAAAGTGTAGGTATAGATAATCTTTTGTTCTGTCTTTTAGGAAACACAAGTTAAACTATTTTAATAATCAAAGAATAAGGCATATCCATTATTAGGGATGGTTCAAAGAAGATGCCCAAAGATTTATAGCACAAAACACCTTCTATTAACAATATTGTGAACGCGGCAAAGCCATTGTGAAAACTCAGCTTGGAACCCAGCTTGGACTGGATTTGATATGCAAAAAAGATGAACGATTAATTAATTCAAATTATAAACTATCTTTTCGACTTTGGATATGAACGTCGAGCTTATGGCAACACGAGAGAGGGGTAAATGAGCATATACTGCAAAACTTCTTTAAAGTGATCGGCACACTCTTGACAAGAGTATATGCGAGACAAAATCGACATCTAAATTAATAAAAATGTACTGAAACATAAAACAATTATATTGCATGTTTTCTTACTTTCTTCCAGAATGTAATCCAACACAATAAAAATATTTATCCAAGTGCTTGAAAGAGCGCGAATGAAATCTAGAATTGTAATTGGCATTAATGGATTAACTTTGACATGGTCATAGCCTCATATAAACTATTTAGTGCTCGTTCTCAAGTAAGAAGAGCTAAAATTCGATCTTTAGCCTCTCAATACAGATTGAAAGATAAAAAGAATTGGAGGAATGGGGATTGTGTACCAATTCTTTCACCTTTCTTTTGTTGCCTGGTTGGCTTCTCTGGGTACTGAAATCTACATCCAAATATGGAATAAATGAAAAACAATCAAAAGCATCACAAGAAAAAATGTCGTCTGAGCCTCAATTACATGTCATATCAAAGAGAAATACCAGCTTGTGTGCAACTTAAAATCAACATGCACATAAAAGTATAAAGGATATAGGCTGATTAACAAACAAGAATGTAAATCCCAATTCAACCATCAAACAATAGAATATAGAAGAGTAGAACTGTATATTCAATTTCAAGAATGATGAAGAATTTCGCTACAGGATATGAATGAGCTTTCGCTTCTCTCTAACACCTAAAGTGTGCGTGAATATGCCTACTATTTGGTTAGGGTTACGCGACTCAACCTCAGACTTTATATGTATGAAGGTTGATCCCATATACAATGAGCCTCACATTGTATATGGGCCTCTAACATTAAATTGGCCCGGCCTACTAATTCAACTAAATACAACATAAATAAACATAAACTAAACACGATTGGACAGCATAAAATATTCTCTAACAATCTCCCCTTGGTGTCAATCTTGTTTACTCAGCATTGCAGCACGGGTATCTTTGTGTTTGTGTTGAATCTTCAGTGCAGCTCGGTGTCTTTTGTCTTCTTGGAAAGGCTTCATGAAGAAATCCTTACACTCTCCCCCTTGGTGAGTTGAGGTAATCTTCACTGTCTAGCTCGAAATTCTTTCCTTCCAGAAGTTGCTCGTGATATGTTTGAATGAACTCCGATGGCGCCTCTAGAATGAATGTTCTTGAAGAGTTCCTGGCGCACACGTGATTCATCTGAAGTACTTGAATATCTGTTGTCTTCTTGAACTTTTGGATGTGAATAATCTTGAGAGACCGTTGTCGGGTGCACAACGGAAAATGATGATTGACTTGCGAGCGTAGCTAACCATTTGCATTGAAGTTGACTTGGCAGTCTTGATTAGCTATAGAGATAATAAAGAGCCGTTGTTTTTTGTGGTGGAGGAGAGAAGCATTCGAGAATGATTTTTTGAGCAATCACACCATGTGGACCACTCTTCCCCTCATGAGGATCCGATATGATGAATCGGGACGTCATGTCTTTATTCTTCCTTTTATTCTGGGAACCAAAAGCAAAAACTGAAAAGAAAACGATAAGATAAGGACCGGAGACATTGTGGTGTTCCGTTATCATAACATCAATGTAAACACTTATGTGTGGCATGTATATAATGATAGAAACATTACAGTTTTAACAGGACTTCTAACCAATCTTTATGAAGCATCTAAGGTAGATGTAACTATGTTTGTTTTGGCATGATCACAAAGAGAAAATGTATCCCCAGGGTCGCGCAGACGCCCGCTATCATCACAATAAAGATGAACTCTTAAGTGATGGCCTAAACATGTTGGTGATTTCTATGTTGCAACATCAGGACTTCCTTCAAATCCTTAGTCTACATGCCTATGGAAGTTCTACCATGTCACGTGGACCAACAATTGACTCTAAAATGTGTTTGTGTCCTAGAAAATTCAAAACATTTTGAGAGTGAGAAACTAAACATGACGTGATCAATGAAAGTTCTGTGGCATGGGGTTGTGGGTCACTGTAGTCAGTATCAATCGCCTCGAAAGGAGACGGTGATAAGAGATGAGGTTCCCTGTAAAATGTGATCAAACATCTGTCTATTGGGAGACAGATGAGTGGTCTTGGGTAGGGTTGTGCATGCGCTGTTTGGACAGATGCAACAACTTCTACCCGGAATCTGAATAAATTCAGTCTTGAACCTATGGGGAATGTCCGGAGTATCTGAGTGACTAGGATTGATTTTTCAATCTATAACGCACTTGAGGTAGCAGACTTATTAGTCATTCTTATTTGTTTGCTCATTGGAGATTTCTGCTTCCTCACTCTCATAGTGTTCACTCAGTTACTGACTCACTCTCGACTTTGTCCATTGGGTAGGTTTAGTTGGGTTTACTAAGCCATTGGGACTTGTCTCTCATGAATTTCTTTGCTCCCCCTCAATAGGAGCACTCTGTAGGATGCATTTGACGTTGTTTGGCTCTTGGGAAGAGAACTCTGAAACTCCCCCTCAAAAGGTGCATCCTTGAGTTGTCTTGCATTGTTTCTCGATTGTCGTCAGGAGGAGAAAGGTGAATCTCCCCCTCAAAGATTGTATGTGGTGGACTTTGTCAATCGTTCTTTGCCATCTATGTGATACTTTGTTTGGAAAACAGCCAGATGAACACAGTATGCTAGTGGGACAATAGAGATTGATGAGGTGCAACGAGCATAGGTGTAGGTAGCACAAGGAGTTTTTCAAGTTAGGCAAACCATCGGTCATGAATTTGTTTTCATCCTACGTGACATGGTAGCGGGCCGGATGGCATGTCCCCTAGATGCCAGCATGGTTGCATATGTAAAGATCAAATTCCGTTGGGTGATATATGTAGAATATTCTCACACTCTTTTGACGTGTGGTGGCAACTGGGAATGTGCATTTGGTGACTTTCAGCTCGGTGGAGAGTATACGCGCCAATACTCCCCTTGATAATATGCACTGGTTGATTGCTCACAGCTCGTCATATTCGCCATGTGTGTGGAGCGGTCTAATCAAGTACCACACATGGGTCCTACCTTATTAGTAGAGAAGAAATCATCAAATTTTTATTTGATTTTGGATCCTAATTCAATTGCTTTTAAAGCATCTTGAGGTTTACCTTTCACAACTTCTGACTTTGGGACCCATTTCTTTGTTTTGCTTGTTTTGTAGATTTTTTTAGCGCAGGTGAATGATGGAACATGAAGCGAATATTTATCTCCATGTTTGTCCTGAATACATTGATTTTAAGAAGTAAAGATTTTCTACCTTGATAACGGTTTCAGACGTTTGACAGAATAAACCTTGAGGGGATAAGTCACAAAACATCTTGACAAACAAAATAGGTTGAAGCTTTAAATCTCTTTTGTTTAGATTTGTCATCATTCACATCACAATGATGTTTACAAGCCCTAGCCTTTTGCGTAGATTTCTCAGGTTTTCTAACTTCTGTACCAGATCGAGAAAATGCACAGCCAAATTCATCAAAGAAAACGGAGAAGAATAGTGTGACAGAGCTAAACGACTGACAGCTAGAACTTGAACTCTCATTAAAGGTGCTATTTTGAACAGGAGAGAAGGTAGAGGTTGTGTCAGTCTTTGGGACATTTTTAGAAAGAAAATCTCATTTAAAAGTTGTTCTTTTTTTGTTTTAAAAAACTCTTTCACTTTCCAAAGATCTTTGAAGACCTGCAATTTTGCGAATGATCTTTGGAATGTAAACATTATCAGTTTGGGAGAAAGACCAAAAATGACACCAAGGTTTTTAACGAAACTCGGATTAGACACTAAAGTTTAAAGTAGATCAAATAAACACAAAATTATAGGCTTTGGTCCATTTTGACCACCCCTTTAACCCCTCTGTTAAAAACCCTTCACCCGTTAACTCCCACCCAATTAAAGCTGGTTTGGATAAAGGAGAGCAGACAACAATGGAGGTGGATTGCCGTGCTTCCAAGATTACCTCGGCGGTGACTGCCTCGCCGTCGAAACCACCGCTGCTTCGAAGTCTACCCATTACCCATCGCAGGCTTCACCATCGCAGAATCAGGACATCACATAATCAGACCGTGCTCAGTTTGATCTGGTAGACTTGTTAATCTCTCTCAAAGCCTTGACACCTCTCTCCAAAGATTCTGGGTCGAATCAGGCCGATGTTGTTCTAGGATGATCATTGCGAGGTTTTGGGGGTTCCACAGGATTTGGCTGCTAGGGAGGCTTTCTGGAGTCAGCATCCGGAACCTGAGGAGTGGGTTAGGTCGATGATGTAGTAGATGAAAATGGAGAGAAGCTAAAAGACCATCTGCATGAGAAAGTTGTACTCCTAAAGCTGCAGCTGCCAGGGTTGCAATAAGCCCAGCCGCATTAACATTTTCCATTTCCGATCTTTACAATTTTGTATTCCTTCTCCTCTGTAAGAAAAAAAAATCGTCAGAGAAGTTGTACCAGCTTAGTAGGTTTTAGAGGGTTCTTGTTGAACAAGAAATCGCCATTAACATATTACTCCGTAAAAGAATCGGGACGGTCAAAGGCAAATGGCGAGGGCGGAACAGGGGCAGGGGCAGGGGAGGGGTAGGGTGTTGGACTGGGGTGGGGCTGCGGCAAGTGTTGGGTTTGCAGGGGCTTTTGAAACGATGAGAGGGATTGTTTAACGGAGGGGTTAAAGGGGTGGTCAAAATGGAACCAAAAACTATAAATTTGTATTTATTTGGTCTACTTAAAACCTTAGTGTCTAATCCGAGTTTCGTTAAAAACCTTGGTGTCATTTTTGGTCTTTCTCCCTATCAGTTTTAGGTTTTTCAGAAACAGACGAGTCTTCCCCTCAAACACAGACTCAGACTCACTTGCTGGAGGGAAAAAGTGATGCATAGTCTTCAGACAGAGGAATTTCCCTTATCTTATAACTAGTATTTAGGTCAGTGTAGTCAAACAAGATCTCAGTCTTTGAATTATTTTCTCTCTTTTCCTTTTCCTCGGCATCAATTTCGGATGCTCCCACAGAGTGCATAAGTTTCGTCAAACCCAAGCCCATGTATCGAATGTCATACGGCTGAACGCAGTTGACTTTCTTTAAATTGCACGGGTTTTAGAAACCTAAGTGTTCCTTAGGATTGTAGAAAGTGGTGTCTTTAGGATGGTTTAACGAAAATGGTTTGCTTCATTTGACCTCTCTTAGCAAGTAAGTCCTCCAACTCCTCAATCTCAATTGGAATATAATTTGCAACGTTCAGTTTGAAGATAATCTAATTTGGTCATTGCAATTATTCTTTCAAATTGAGAAGCTTTCAAGTGTTTAGTGAAGTCACACTCTCGTGCTTCTGAGTGTCCTAATTTAGTCTTAAGCTGTGTTTTCATTCTCTACATTGGTTAAACGAACCGTGCGAAAAGATTGTTCAAGTAAGTGTTTTCTCAGGACACTTTCATTATTGGTTAGGCGGGTTTCTAATTCTTATTAGTTAATATTACATTTAGGTATTGCAGTCCAATTAAAATTATCACAATTAAACTAATCCGTATAATACTTTATTCAGAACTGATAATACATTACTAATTGTGATTATTCATTTTTTTGTTTACTACTCCTTTCGTCCCTTAAAACTTTGTCGAGTTTCTCTTTTTGGATGTCATACTAACTTTGTCACTTTCCCTTTTAAGTTAAGAATTTGTGGTTCCAGATAATTCTCTCTCTTCTGCACAAACATCAACCACACAGGTTTTGCTTTATTAATCTCTGTGCCGGTCAAACTTGGCAAAAATTTTAAGGGATGAAGTATTTTATAGGATAACATTTGTTTTAACCGATAATGATAAATATTTAGTTTTTTAAAAACAAAAAATAGAAGTAAAAGAATTGGGATTTTAAATTAATTGAGAGATTGATATTTGATGTTTAGTTAAAAGAGTTGTAAAACACGGAAGTCCATTGGCGAGGCTGCTCGAATGTACAAGGTTGATCATTTGGGATGGATGAGTCACTGATGGCACATGTGTTGTTTTTGATGAATAACTAGTATTCCACCCGTGCGGGATGTACTATACAGATATTATAAATGTCAATGTATAAATGCATCAGAAATTGCCCTAAATAGGAGTAAAAAAGTTTTGGAATTCCAAAATAGGAGTATCATGTTTTTTATTCCCTGAATAGGAGTAATCTGCCAAGTTTGAAAAAAAATGCCATGTTTAAAGCCTTGTAATGCCCAAACTTGGCAAAAACTTACTCCTATTTAGGGAATAAAAAACATGATATTCCCATTTTGGAATTTCAAAACGTTTTTACTCCTATTTAGGGAATTCTCTCTAAATGCATTTATCACACATATGAGATAAATCATAAATGACTTTTTTGCAGTTTTTTATTAAATACATTTAATAAGTACACACATGACAAATTATTAAAGACCTTCTAAATGACTTTTTTGTAGTTTTTTATATCCACTCTCGCTACGTATCATGAAATTTAATTCCGACAGACTAATAACATGCTTGATGGTTTAATTATCTGCCTACTAACCTGATTGCAAAACAGGAACAAATCCATCCCCATTGGCAACCGGCAATTAGAAAATAGAAGAAAAGAAATCCAAAGTACAGAAGCAATATCAACCAAACGTTAGCAGTATTCCAATCCTTTCTTGCAAAAGGACAATTCAATAACTAAAGAGAACTTGAATTTAACAATATTGAATCATTAACTATGAGAGAATAATACATCCTCATTCAACTCTAATAATAACTCCCCAAAATGCAGACCTTACCCATAATCGTATTGTATGAACAATACATTATACATGACTTTCTTTTATCCACAACTGTAATTATATATGCCATGAAAAAAGCATATCATAAAAGATATAACAAAGCGACCAACTTAAATTCAAGATGGTCAAAGTAAGTATAGAAACTCAATACCGCTTCTTATGTGCTATTTACGTATAGTAATAAAAGGATGGTTTTTCTAAATAAAAAAGATACATACACATATCCAACATAAATGACATAGTTCATTGTAAGAGAGAAAAGAAGGCATATATGTCGTGTTTTTGAACCCATCAGTGCCTCAATAGTCTTTGTGATCACTATCCAATGTGTCATACTTTTTGTCTCTAGCACAAATCATCATCATCCAACGAAAGTAAGCTATTTTACATAAAGATCACAAGAAGTAACCAACAAAGTAAATGAATGTGCCTACGGGCACTAACAGTTCAGCTAAAAGTGAACAAAAGAAACTGTCATGGCCACATTAAAAGTTTAGAAAGCACGCTACTGCTGAATACTGACATGGATCATTTGCAAAGTCCCTTCTTAACATCTATTTGGAACAAAAATTACAAAATTGAGAGTGCTTATAGCTCACAACCTTGGTCATGCTTAAAATTTTCTATCTTCCCTTGAAGAATCATTAGTAAAAAGTGCCTTAGCCAATCCTATACCTAGCCCATTCCTAACCAGAACCTCCCTCTCTCTATGTACTTGGCAGCCCTTTTACGCTTGACCAATCCGAACCTAGAACATTAGATGACTACTCTAAACTTAATGTTAACACTACTCTATAAGCATTATTTAAAAAATAAATCCAAAACTGAAAATATTCTATTTTCAAACAACAAATTGGATAATAAATATAAAACTTTATAGACACTTTGAATTGACTATTTTATGGATGTGGCTTGCTAAACTTTTCCTTAACCGTAGCGTCCTCCAAACCACACAACTTTTCTTAATGTAGGTATTAATAGAAGAAATTCATCCACTCCATATGGAACTGGTGAACTCGTGCGGGAGGTGATGTTCGATCAGGGATGAGGAAATGGCTAGTGAGAGGGATTCTCCCTTTAGTATATAGGATTAGAAGCACTCATTGTTTAGGTATGATTAATAAAAGACACATGTACATTTCGTATGATGTTGTGTTTGTTTGGTTCTACACAAATAAAAAGCTATTTAAATTTCCTGGAAAAAGACCGAAGTTGGAAGCATGATAATAAATAGTTAATAAAGAAAAAATGGAAGATTGAATTAGAATTACCTGATTTTAAACAACGATTTATGGAAAAGCTAAGCATGTGTATCACATTTGGAGCTATTCTTAAGTAAAACATCAAAGTAGTAGCAGTAGAATTACTACTCCTACACCGTAGTCTCAAAAGTAACGTCCTCGTCTTAGTTGAAGTTTATATATGACGATGATGGAAAACCAATAAAAAAGATTTTAATGTTGTTTACAAGTAAGTATCTATTTAGTACGTAGTAATTTGTAAGTTTACATATTCATTTACTTTTGTTAAAAACAATATGAGTTGCTTTATTTTTATCACAGAATTTCTTTATATTTTCAATTTGGTATGCGTACTATCACGAAAAAGTCAATTAGGTCCTCATGCTTTGAAAAAAAACCATTCAAATCATCAAATTTTATGAAAATGTTCAATTGAGTCCATTTGCAGGTTACTTGTCATGTCAACATGTCACCCGCTGACGTGACACACATGTTACAGCCCACTCAACTCCGGCTTTGCTGACGTGACACTCAAGTGGAAGTTCAGACAACAATTTGTTGATGACGTGGCGCACATGGGGACCGCCATGTGTGCATCACATCAGCGGGGGACCTGCAGACATAATAAGTAATGTGTAATTGTGTAAATGGACTCAATTGAACGTTTTTACAAAGTAAGAGAATTTGATTGATTTTTTTTAAGTACGAAGACCTAATTGGCTTTTTCGCGATAGTACAAGGACCAAATTGACAGTTTTCCCATTTTCAAATAATTTATTGCTTAATAATTGATTCTCGTGCAACGCACGAGTGAAAAATCTAATTACTCAAATTAGGAGTAAAGTGTAGATTACACAAATAATAATTTATTTAGTTTAACCGATAGGAACAACTAAACTTTTTTAGGAATGAATGACTCACTTTTGGTGGAGAAAAGTGTGGTCTTAATTAGAGAATTATATTGATTTAGAGTAGGGGTGGACTCAGGCCGGGTGGCCCGACCAGGAACCGGCCCGAACCGGCACTGTTCCGGCCCGGTGGCCCGGTCAGTGACCGGTCCAGGTAGGCCCGACCCGCTGGGGTTCCGGTCCGGGCTCGGGCCCCCTAAATCACGAACCAGCCCGGCCGTTTCGGGCCCGGTTCCAGTTCGTTTATTTTTTCAATTTTTTTTTGTTTTCGGGTTGAGCTTGGTATTTTGGGCCATTTGGGGTGCTTTGGGGGTGGGGGGTTAACTAGGAAAAGGAAAAAAAAAAAAACTAAGGCCCGAGGCCCAGCCAGGCCCGAACCGGCCTGACCCGGACCCGGGGAGTACCCGGGCCGGTTCCGGGCCCCCCATTCCTGAACTGCCGGTCGGGGCCCGAGTCCACACCTGATTTAGAGGGTGTTTAGATCTGATTCTTAAAATGTTCTTCTCCTTCAAAGAGCATAAGCAAAAGTTCGAATGTTTGGTGAAAGTGCAGAAGAGGATTAGGTGCTCTAATAGTCTAATTTACTCCTAGAATCCGTTTTTTAGAAGCTGAGGGAGACTTGCTTCTGAAAATTGATTCTGATTCTGCTTTAAAAAAAGAAACCTGAAGCAGAATCAGTTCCAAACACCCTATTAATCCTATTCAGAGAGTATACATAACATAATAACTTGACGACAACAATTTAGTATCAGTATCCCTTAAATTCTTAAAATGTCATTATGTTATCAACCTGGACAACATAATTACTATAACTACGTAACTTAGTCTTAGTGTTTCTTTATGTATTTCAGTATTTGTTGGTTCATGAAAAGATTTCTTATTTATCAAAATTACAATATCTTTGATATTTTGTAACATAATATCTTTTTAACTTTGACAATTGGGCCTTTTAAATTAGGGAATACTCGTACATTACATAAGGTTCATCACAAGTTCTATTGATTTGGTAACCGGACACAACTCTACCTGTATGCTTTTCTTTTGGCGATGAGGGCCCATAGAAGTGCTAACAAATTAAAACATACTCCGTACTAGTCAGGCCCTATATGATGGCTCGACCGAGAAGGTATTGGTAGGGGAATGAATTCGTGATCTCTCAATCACTAATTCAACCGATTCGACCACCCTTAATGGTTTACCATGTATGTTCTCACATTGCCTGCCTGTATAGACTTTACATCTTTGGCTCTCAAAGAACATAGCAGATTCAAGCACGGCTAAAGATTTCCCGGTGCAACTAATTCATAGCATATGCTTCGTTAGAAAAACTTGTCGCTTCCTTGCAAATCACAGGTTCGCTGCTCACAATCAAGCTTACCCCATCGTGCATCAACCCGTTCACAGGGGAAAATAGGTTTAGCCAAACTGTTATGAGACCAAATTCATGAGATTAGCTCAAATGGTCATATTGCGCTAATGTGCAAGATATCACACGCTATATGCCATGAAAGTAATTAAGACTTACTGTCATGTTTTAGACATTGTTTTCTTTAAATTATTCACAAATATATGTTTCAAATGTACTTATTTCTCAGATAGTTCAGTCTAGTCAACACATTTAGCTACAATTTCTACTTTCAGTCTATCAACCATTTTGGCAAAAATAGTAACCAAATAATCACAAAATTTTACTTAGTAAGAATAACGGTATATTAGATCAACTTTTGTTCCGTCTATCAAGAAAGGCAAGTTAAACTGGTCAAAGAATAGCGCATATCCATTATTAGGGATGGTTCAAAGAAGATGCCCAAAGATTTACAGCACAAAATACCTTCTATTAACAATATTGTGAACGCGGCAAAGCCATTGTGAAAACTGAGCTTGGGATCCAGCTTGGACGGGATTTGATCTGCATAAAAGATGAATAATTAATTGATTTAAATTATAAACTATCTTTCCAACTTTGGATATGAACATCGAGCTTATGGCAACACGAGAGAGGAGTAAATGAGTATATACCGCAAAACTTCTTTAAAATGATCGGCACACTCCTGACAAGGGTACATGCGAGATAAAATTGCCATCTGCAAATAAGGTGAAAGAGGGATTAATGAAAATTTACTGAAACAAGAAACAATTTTAATGCCTGTTTTGTTACTTTCTTCCAGAGTGTAATCCAACGCAATAAAAATATTTATCCAAGTGCTTGAAAGAGCACGAATGAAATCTAGAATTGTAATTGGCATTAACAGAGGGACTTTGACATGGTCATAGCCTCATATAAACTATTTAGTGCTCGTTCTCAAGTAAGAAGAGCTAAAATTCGATTTTTAGCCTCTTAATACAGATTGAAAGATAAAAGGAATTAGAGGAGCGGGGATTGTGTACCAATTCTTTCACATCTTTCTTCTGTTGCCTGGTTGGCTTCTCTGGGTACTGAAATCCACATCCAGATATAGAATAAATGAAAAACAATCAAAAGCATCAGCAAAAAATGTCGTATGAGCCTCAATTACATGTCGTATCAAAGAGAAATACCAGCTTCTGTGCAACTTAAAAGCAACATGCACATAAAAGTATAAAGGATATAGGCTGATTAAAAAACAAGAAAAAACAGGAAATATGAAGAAATAAGCATGAAATTACCTGAGATGCAAGAGTGTGAAGAAAGGTCCAAGTGGCCCTTCCAAGTTCTTCTTTAATCACTGGGCCATCAAACGTTTTCTGAATGGAATTGGAAAACAGGATAGTAACCCATTAACAAACTGCATTAACTCTAAATCTATATCATGTACAAATTTGATATTTTTTCTCAACGAGCATGAAACGAAAGAGCAACACAAAGCTGATTTGCATGAATGTTTACTAGACTTTGTATCGAATATCTAATGGGCACATATTACTATTTACCTATTTCCTGAAAAACTTTCAACAAATGCAAATGATGCTCAGACGAGATAAAAAAGAACCAATGCAATCACTCGTGTGCTTGAACTTACGTTCTTTGGAATTGGAGTGGGTTGGAGAAGATCTGAGGTGGCACGTCTTGGAGCCAAGTCGTTTGATATTGAAGTAGTGGAAATACCAAAGGGTGGGTTTGTAGTGTTTGGAAATCGTAGGAAGTGGGAGAGATGGGTTTGGATGCTATTTGATACCTTCTCGAATGATTGGGAGATAAGCTGCAACGGATTCTCTGAAGGCGACATGGGAAACAATATGCAGGTAGGAACAAGACCTGCCTGTATCCGTTTGTTGGATCCTGCTCAATTTCCATGGCATCAAAAACAAATTCCTCTTGAAGGGATGAAACATTAGAAGTATCAATCAAGTCATTTAACTTTTGTCCGTTTTTGTACTTGTACTGGGCTAAAGCAGGAATGCAGTGTTGTTTACTTGTTTTGCCTTTTCAGAAGTAGATTGTGTGGTCATACTACTTCAATTGACAAAAATTTATGAAATCATCAACATATTATTTTCAAAAACACAATTCATATTATTTACAAATTCCTAAATTTCAACTCACAAATAATTTATTTATAAAAAAAAACCACGTTTAACATCTTCAAAAAAGAATAAATGATCCCATGAATTAATAAAATACTTAAGTTCAAATACGGAGTAATAGATAGTAAAATTTACAAAGTAACAAGACTTACGTGCCAGGCTTGTGGCTGAGGCTGACTGTCAAGAGAAAGAGTCAGCGAGATTGAGATAATGAGATTGCCAACTGCCGGACTGGGAGACTGGCAGCGGAGCAGGGCAGTGGAGCGGCGGGCAGCACGGCACGGCGCGGTCAGCCGGGCTCACGAAGGCGGCGGACAGACGGACCGCGGACAGAGGGCGATGGGCGACGACGAGTGGCGGCGGGTCTCTGGCCCTGCGCGGCTCTCGCTCTGGTTATTCCGTTCTGCGATTTGCGGATTTAGGAAGAACAAGACCGACTTCGGACTTCCGTCTTCACCAGTGGTGGCCTGTTTTCGTTTCAGTTGGATTTCTGTTTATTTGAATTTGTACGAAAATAATTTGTACGAAAATAATGGGGAAACTATCAAATAAGTCCCGTACTATACCGAAAAAGTCGATTAGACCATCGTACTTTACAAACACTCAATTAAGTCATCGAACTATTAAAAAACGTTCAATTAAGCCCTTTCAGTCAGTAAGTAACTGGTTTCCCGGTTAAATGTAACCCGTTTCCCGGAAGCCGCCGTTGCTGGGGTTCGATCACGTCGTCGCCGTTTAACCGGGAAACCGGTTACTTACCGACCAAAAGGGCTTAATTGAATGTTTTTTAATAGTTCGAGGACTTAATTGAGTGTTTGTAAAGTAAGAGGACCTAATCGACTTTTTCGGCATAGTACGGGGGCTTATTTGATAGTTTTCCCAAAATAAAACCACTTTTTCTCGGTTTGGTTTCGGTTCGGGGTTAGTTTCGTTCGGTTCGGTTTGAACTTAGATTTATCAATGTAAAAAGTATTATGTTTAATTTAGTTCGATTTGATTCGTTTTCTCATGTTTATTACGAGTATTTTATTTGATCAAGTTCTATATTTTAGAATATAGAGAGGGGGTAATCTTCCGGTCAAGCCTTCCTGACCGGAACCGCCGTCCAGAAGTTTGGGGCCCTTCTCGGTCAAAATTTTGAATGCATTTTTTATGGCATGTTCTTCATCAAATCTTGTTTATCCACAGAAAATTTCAGCTAAAAATTCAACCGAGAAGGCCGTCAAATGAGTTTTCGATTTGATTGGATTTTGAAATCAAACCAAATCACCATCTTTCGATTTGATTGGATTCCGTTCGATTAAATCAAACCATTTACAAGTTGTTCTGTTCGTCTTATTCTTATTACTTATTACTTATTCTTAATTTATTCAGATCAGATCAGATCGGAGAAATTCAGATGAGATCAGAAGCATTCATATCATATCAGAAAAATTCAGATCAGATCAGGCCAGACCAGAAACATTCAGATCAGATCAGAAAGATTAAGATCAGATCAGAAACATCCAGATCAGATCAGAAAAGTTCACACATGATTTATCACGTTTATAATAATAATAACAATTATTATTATTATTATTATTATTATTATTATTATTATTATTATTATTATTATTATTATTATTATTATTATTATTATTATTATTATTATTATTATTATTATTATTATTATTATTATTATTATTATTATTATTATTATTATTATTATTATTATTATTATTATTATTATTATTATTATTATTATTATTATTATTATTATTATTATTATTATTATTATTATTATTATTATTATTATTATTATTATTATTATTATTATTATTATTATTATTATTATTATTATTATTATTATTATTATTATTATTATTATTTTCATTATTATTATTACTATTATTATTATATTTATTATATCAATAGTAATAACAATAATAATAACATTATTATTATTATTATTTATTATTATTATTATTATTATTATTATTATTATTATTATTATTATTATTATTATTATTATTATTATTATTATTATTATTATCATCATCGTCATCATCATCATCATCATCATCATCATCATTAGTAGTAGGAGTATTATTATTATAATTATAATTATAATAATAATTATTATTAGTATTATAATAATTATTATAATTATAATAACAATTATTATTATAATTATAATAACAATTATTATTATAATTATAATAATTATTATTATACTTAGTAATTACAATTATAATTATAATTATAGTAATTATAAATAAATATTATAATAAAATTACAATTACAATTACAATTATAGTTATAGAAATAATTAGTACTAATAATATAATTATAGGTATACTTATTATAAGTTTGATTTAAATTATAATTATAATTATAATTTTTCATAACTATGGCTATATTTATAATTATATTTAAATTATATTAATTATTATAATAATTATAATTATAACTATAGAAATATTCAAATCAGATCAGATCAGAAGGATTCAGATCAGATCAGAAGGATTCAGATCAGATCAGATAAGAAGGATTCAGATCAGATCAGACTAGATCAGAAAGATTCAGACCAGATCAGAAAGATTCAGATCAGATCAGAAAAATTCATATCAGATCATAAACATTCAGATCAGGCGAAGAGAACAGCTTCTTAGTCCACCCCTAGTATGAACCATCAAGGTCACTAGGTCAAATTATTTATGAACTATTATTATTCTTTTTTAAATAGGAAAAACTGTCAAATAGGTTCTCGAACTTTCATAAAAAGGTCAAATGAGTCCTTATATAAGAGGCTTTGTCCGGCCGTCGCGGCTTGGGGCGGTTCCCGGTGGAATTTTTTGATGAAAATTTTTGAGCATGTTATTCATCAAGTCTAGTTTACTCATACCAAATTTCAGCTAAAGCTTTAATCGGAAACCCATTCAAATTAATTCTTGAAGATAACCGTGTAGTTAAATGCGCAGGTATTTCCAAGGATTAATTTGAATGCGTTCCCGATTAAAGTTTTAGCTGAAATTTGGTATGAGTAAACTAGACGTGATGAATAAGATGTTCAAAAAAAATCATCAAAACATTCCATCGGGAACAACCCCGAATCGCGACGGCCGGACAGAGTCTCCTATATAAGGACTTCTTTGACCTTTTTTGAAAGTTCGAGGACCTATTTGACAGTTTTCCCTTTTAAATATATTGAGCATAACCATTACACAAATGCTCCGTAGTAAATTACTCCAAATAGAAACACAACATATATAAAGTATAAAATAATTGGTTTTTTCCATAATATTATTAAAATAAAATCTATTTACACACAAATATGACTAATGTAGTGTTATGATAACTCAAAAGTTTAAAAATTGAATATAAATTATTATGATTTCATTACTACTCTAGTCGTCAGTCCCATTTTCTAAACAAACTTTATTTTAACCATAAATGTTTCTAAAAGAATTTTAACTAGGAGTAGATAAATTTTATTTTAAAGGGAAAAGAATATTGATCCATGTAGACTTTAATTACTCGGTATGTTTTATAGTTTTATAAAATTTTTCTCACACTTTCTATCATTAGTGGTACCAAAAGTGAATGTCTCTCACTAGTGTAGTTAAGGGTGGAGACAGACCAGGTCGGGCCTGTTTTAGAATTTATAGGCCTGAGCCTGACGTGTTACCTGTTAAAGGCTTGTTTGTTCGGCTTGAGTCTGGCCTATTAAAAAGCTTAGCCTGACCTGGCCTAAAGCTTGTTTAGTGGGTCTGTTAAGAAAAAATCAAAAGTTCAAAAAAATATATAATAAAAAGTGAAAAATTCTTATAACCCGATATAAAATTTATTCCGCCCAAATATTCACAAAAAAGTTTAATATTACGTTAAGGTTGCTTTAAATGACTAATAATAAGTTAATTGGAAAAATTGACAAGAATAATCCCACCTTTCACTGGTCTTCTCATAATAATCTCACCTTTAAATAATCCCAAAATAATCCCACTTTTGCATCTCATCTTCTTTCATTGGACCCTGACCATGTTTTTTAGTCTTTCTTTGAAAATTATACAAATAATCTCACCCTTCACTTTTTAATTATATCCTTATAAATGTGAGATTATTTATATAAGATTTTTTAAAAAAAGGTAAAAAACTTGGTCAGGGTCCAATGAAAGAAGATGAGGTGCAAATGTTGGATTATTTTGGGATTATTTAAAGGTGGGATTATTATGAGAAGACTAGTGAAAGGTGGGATTATTCTTGTCAATTTTTCCAAGTTAATTATGTAGCTTATAAATTTTCATGTACTGCAAATCTTGAAAGCCTTTGAATTTCAATTACCCTAATAACCTATTAACGCACTTTATATATTTGAAATAGTATTCTAATTTATAATACACACTTCATAAAAATACTATTATGCTTAACTTGCTATAGTTAATTATACTAAATATAAATAATACAAATAAATATAAATATAACTAAATATGTATACAAACATATAAATAGGCCGTCCTGTTAAGCTAAAAAGACTTTAGAGTTGAGCTAAGTCTGACCTATTTGGGTAAACGGCTTTTTGAAAAGCCTATGCCTGCTTTGATTATTAAACAGGTCAGGCCAGACCTTAAACAGGTCAGGCCACATGCCCCTGTGTAATGAATGTGGAATACACATCACACTATCTACCTCACTACCCGTATAATACCCTGTATGCTATTGTCTGTGTCCCAAAATATGTTCGTCATTATATAATTCGGATCATGATTATCATTAGTATAATACTTTTAAAAGAAGAAATTTTGTAATTTTATAACATTACTTTTGAGAAAAAACATTTTCATATTATTTTTATATTATAAATAATTTTCAAAAACAATATACAATTGATGAATGTTTTAAAGATGAATTTTTTTAGGACGAGAAAATATGTATTTTTTATTCCTTAGAAAACATATCTGCCACAATCCTATATATACGGAGTATCACAATTTTTCACACACCATCCGAAAAATTATAAAAACTATAATGTTTTTTACACTTCATACCTCAAATAAATTTTTCACACACTTCCGATATGGGTCGGGTCAAAGTGGTTTCAGATTGTCTTTGCTTAGGGCTACAATTCGATATACGGTACGCTCAAAACGGATAACGGGTGAATGAGAAATTGATTCTCGAAGTTCACTCGTTGGTTCGCCAGAACAATTGTTTAAGTGATTAAACGGTTGCTCGTTAGTCATCGTATCGTGGGAAACGATTCTTGCAACGCTCCTAGCACCCCGGGAGGCAACGAATACATTTTAAGGCAAACGTGCGTAGCACGAGCTTTGACTAGTTTCTGTCTCATGTCTTTTCTTGTTTTCTCCTTGTCATTTAAATTAATTTTAATTAATTAATTTTCTTTATTTTCTGAAACACACCCTACATATATAAATACAGTGTTATATATGTGTGCGCGCGCTAAGGAAGAACAACGTAGGGAGCAGAGAAGTCAGAACGCAGAGAGGTATTCAGATAGATGGGGGTATTTTTGGCTCAAACAACATAAATGAATCAATATAAATATTCCTAAAGTTTGAACTAATTACAAAAAAAAACCGAGAAGCAGTTAGAAGCACCACTACACCAGCTTTTAGCTTTTAGATTTAAACTTTAAAGTGCTTAATTGAAGCAGAAGCTGAGATTTGAAAACACTGCATTCAGCTTTTTTTAAGCAAAAAGCTCAAAAGTGCTTTTTTAAAACTCTTGCAAACACTGCTTTAGTAGCAAGTATTTGGGGTCAAGTGAATAAGGTGGGCAGACTTCCACCCTGAGGTGCTCCCAATCCATTCTGACATCTTGGTATACTATTGTTTGGACTCGATGGAGCTACATTGGCCAGCGTAAGACAGTATTATTAATCCAAAATTCGGTCCCTTTGTAGGATGTGTACAGAAAGTATTTATAGACCTTAGATACTAGTGTTCCAGGAGGAAAGTGATACATTAAATGCCATTAATTGAAATAGACTCCTGTAACGCCTCGAACGTTGTGCAATCATTGTTTCCCTCGGGTCCACGTTTTTTTCGTTATTCCTACATGCTGCCAGACATCTATGCACGAACGATAGCCTGACACATAAGCCCTAGGAAGAGTTCCGACCTCACTAGAATTCCGCCCAGGCTCGAGGTCTGCTGTCCAGCCCGGCCTGGTTGTGGGTTCCTCTCGTGAGTCTGATTCCTAATTAGGCCCATCGACTAATTAATAATTTAATATTGATCCCGATTATGGGCTGATCTCGTTGAGGGCTAATCTTGTTTAAAGGTTGATCCCGTTTATGGGCTAATCCCGTTAATTAAGAACTGATCCCGTTTATGGGCTTTTAATACAATTTCGCATCAAAGTTAGATTTATAAAATCACCTATGATTCAAGAGTTTTCTTAACCCTTGGCTCTATTTTAATTGCATTTGTATGGTTAGACAATATAGAGGCCGTTTGGAACCACTGTTTTTCGGCTTATCATGCTTATCAGCCAACTTTTTCACCAAACACGTAACTTTTGCTTTTGCGTGCTGAATTGTGTAATAAGCAGAATAAGTAAGGTTGAGGTTACTTTTCTGGCTGTTTTGGCTGAAGTTACTATAGATCATTATTTTAGTTATTTTTACATATAATTTTTTCTTTATTTTATTAATAAAATATATTTTAATTTTTTTTTCCCCTTAAATCAGCAGAATCAGCCAATGCAACCACTTTAGCCAGAACTTCATAAATTTCAGCAGAATCAATCAAATCAGCCGATTTTCGTGGTAGCAAAAGGGCTCATAAATCCAAAAGGCTCATAAATCTTTGGGAAAATGGAAACTAATAATCCAACCTTTTAGCGGTCTTCTTACAATAATCCAACCTTTTGGTTATTCATGAATAATCCAACCTTTGCACCTCATCTTCATTCACTGGTCCCTGACCAGTTGATGACCTGCTATTCCAAGTTATTTTCTTATCTTTGCAAATCATTATACCATAAATCTCATCTTTCACAAAGATAATATTTTGCATAGATAAGAAAATAATTTGGAATAGTGGGTCATTAAACGACTAATACACTTCCTCTGTACGTAGTATTACCTATTTTTATGTCTAAAAATAGGACTAAATCTAGCTTTAACAAACTCACCGTCGTGCTATCAAAAAAAAAAAAAAAACTCACCGTCGTCACCTCTTCCAACGCACCATAGTCACGACTCTGCCAAATGGAGCACACCATTTCTCCTCTCTTCCTCGCTGACGGCATCACCACGTGTCGAGGGAAAGAGCACTCCTTTCCGTTATGGTCTATGGAGGACTACTGCGTTCTTCTGAGTTCATTCACCTATATATATGTGCGAGATTTTACAGCTTTATACACCAGCAATCAGTTTTCTCTGAATGAATAAGTTGACAAGCTTGAGCCAGGGATCCATCAGAACGACGCCACTTTGTTGATTCCATCACAGCTCCTTCTCGGATTCACTCATTCCCTGCCGAGTAAAGTAGTCTCTATTCATCTGTTGACGAATTTCTGGTATATATACAATACTGTTTTTGTTGCTGACTTGCTGTGTGTAGGGGAAAGCTGCGTTAGAAGATATACGGAGTTTATAGATTGGAAATTCGGAGGGAGAATGGGCTCGTCGGCGATCTCGTTGCGGTTGATGCCGGCATGCATGAGAGCTGGGCGTGGGGATGAGAGTGAGAAGGTGCTACTTCACTGTTCTTCGATTTCAAGGCAGGCTGAGTCTCGATTGGGTTCGTCGTTGGTGAACACCGGTAGTACTCCTTTTAGCATTTACTTTTCTCGTTCGAGATTTGTAGAAAGTGGCGTCTCTTCGTCGTTCTCATGGGGAAATGCTGCTCATATCTCCAGACGCAGCTCATCCAACATTGTTACTCACTCTGGTAATCTCCATCTTTGTTGCTTTGTTATGTGATAATGATGCTATGTGATGTTGAGTTACTTGGGCTGGTTTGTTCAGAGTTAAACTGTGCCCTTCTCAATTACTTTGTTTTCGTTTTTTGGTGTGTGCGTTTTGAAAAGATTGATTTACTACTTGTTAACTGATACAGCACATTCAGAAATCCTTTCGGTTGAGTGTTTATACTTTATAGTCTGTATTTCTGGAGAAAGAGTAGTCATATTTGGACTTAGTTTATCCATTCTGTTGAGCGTCTTTTTCCAATGGTAACATGCTTTGTCTATCCAAAAGGTAACCGTAGTAATATCCACTTAAAACACTACACTTTATAAGTTTTAAAACTTAGAGTTGCGTGTCTTTAGATTTTCATCTACTTTCAGTAACATGACATGAATGTGCTGGTATATAGGAGTCCAAACCATTTAGTATCACATATGAACATTCAATGCAGCTGCTTCTCTTTACTTTTTTGGGTAACCGACTCGCATAGCTAGTCTTTCAAGTTGTCCAGTGACTGGTTTTGGGCCAAATGATAAATGTGATTTCTTTCCTTCTGCAGTGGTTCTATATTTTAGTTCATAAGTACGTCCATGATGTTATACTAGTCAATCGTTCTATATTTCTTTCCTTCTGTGTTTTTTTTTCTATCCAAAAAATGACCATTAATACTATCCACTTTGCCAGTCAATCATTCTGCATTTCTTTCCTAATATTTTCAGCTTTAGATTTACAGAAATCCAATTCATATGGTCCATTTGGAGTTATATGTGAGCATTCAATGCAGCTTCTTTTCTTTACTTTTTGGGCATCCGGCTTGCACGGCTATTCTTCCAAATTGTGTAGTGACCTGTGTTTGGCCACATGATAAATGCAATTTTTTTACATTTGAATACCTATCTTAGCATCTCTTTGAATGGTTCCGTTTTAAATAAATACTGCAACTGAGGCATATTGGCACCTGTTAATGATACTCCTTATCTCTTTATTTACTTGCAAATATAATGCTCACACTTTGAGTTCACACATTGTTCAGGGGAGGTGATGGCAACTCTCTTGCAACCTGTGGTGGAAGTTGCAACTAAGAAGAAACCTCCCACTAAGGAGAGGCGAGTGGTTGTGACTGGGATGGGTGTTGCAACACCACTTGGTCATGAAGTCGATGTGTATTACGAAAACCTGCTTGAAGGTGTCAGTGGCATTACCTATATAGATGCTTTTGATTGTTCCCAGTTTCCAACAGTACGTGCTCTGTTCAAATCCCCCCCCCTTTCGATACACATGCTTGTGCTCCGGACCATGATTTTGATGATTTGTATTAAATTCAGAGAATTGCTGGAGAGATAAAGTCTTTTACGACTGATGGTTGGGTTGCGCCAAAACTTGCAAAGAGATTGGACAAGTTCATGCTTTACATGTTGACTGCTGGAAAGAAGGCATTGGCTGATGCTGGAATCAATAATGATTTGATGGAAGCTGTTGATAAAACAAAATGTGGAGTTTTGATTGGCTCAGCAATGGGTGGGATGCAGGTAATCTCTTAATTCATACTCCGTATTCTTTTGGTATAATCACACCGCCTTTTGATGTGGAGGTACTTAGGTATTTTTTAAAGATATGCCCTTTAACATGGTCAAACTGCAAGCACCAAAGATCCACTCATCTAGGAAGTTGTACTCCCTTGGTTCCATTTTTCTTCTTCTCCATTGCTTACTACAGTACTTTTTATGCAAGTAAAGCGCATGGCTGATTTTTATTTAGAAATAGATCTTTGAAAGTGTATAATTAATTATATACAGAGTTGTTTTCATAGTTTTACTGGTATTATAGTTTCACATGACTATTAGGTTTAAGATTTAGGCCTCCTGTTCCTACCAGATTTAGGTCCATCATTTTTATTTATTTATATGAGAAATATAATACTTTCAAGTACTTTAAAAAAAATAAAACTTTCAAGTACTTGTGAGTTATGAAACATGAAGTTGTAAGCTCAAACTCATATTAATGTAAGTAGTAGTTCATATTCAACTGAATTAATTCCAATCACACAATCCATAAAAGGAAATGAGTAAAACTTTGGGAACAGACTTAAAAAGGAAAGTATAAAGAACAAAGTGAATCAGAGAGGGTATTGTTTTCATTATTACTGTTGTGTTGTTAATATTATTATTATTATTATTATTATTATTATTATTATTATTATTATTATTATTATTATTATTATTATTATTATTATTATTATTATTATTATTATTATTATTATTATTATTATTATTATTATTATTATTATTATTATTATTATTATTATTATTATTATTATTATTATTATTATTATTATTATTATTATTATTATTATTATTATTATTATTATTATTATTATTATTATTATTATTATTATTATTATTATTATTATTATTATTATTATTATTATTATTATTATTATTATTATTATTATTATTATTATTATTATTATTATTATTATTATTATTATTATTATTATTATTATTATTATTATTATTATTATTATTATTATTATTATTATTATTATTATTATTATTATTATTATTATTATTATTATTATTATTATTATTATTATTATTATTATTATTATTATTATTATTATTATTATTATTTTGTTATTATAAAAATGTGAACAGATTTTTAGTGATGGAATGGAGGCTTTGAGGATTTCATACAAGAAGATGAATCCTTTTTGTGTACCTTTCGCTACTACTAACATGGGTTCTGCAATTCTAGCAATGGACTTGGTTAGTTAAACTATATTTTTCTTAGTCTACTTTAGTGCGAAAGAAAGAGCCTGTTTGGATGTTTTGAATTGCTTGTTTACAAATAAAACTGCAGGGTTGGATGGGGCCAAATTATTCAATCTCAACTGCATGTGCTACAAGCAACTTCTGTATATTGAGTGCTGCTAACCACATCATTAGTGGTGAAGCTGTAAGTTTCTCTGTATTACACATAAATGAGATTTGTGATTTTACGATTATAATAGTGCGGTTGAAGATATAACATTGTAGAAAACTAAACCATTTGTTCCTAGATCTTATAACGTAGAAATGTTTATTTCTTTGGGCTTTGCAGAATGTGATGCTATGTGGTGGATCTGATGCACCTATTATACCAATTGGTAATATACCATGGTCTTACAGTTATCAAGTTTGTTAAGCTTCCATTGTATGTTTAGCTGTTCCATTTCTTCTTGCAGGATTGGGTGGATTTGTAGCCTGCAGGGCACTTTCTCAGAGAAACAAAGATCCTACTAAAGCTTCACGACCTTGGGACAGTGTAAGGTTCCTCTCTTCCTTTTTTATCCTTGGGGTGCTTAGGTTTTATAATCCGTGAACATTTTTGGGACTCAGAGCTACTACAGTTTACTTGTAAAGTTTTTCTGCTCTGGATTCCTTTGCTATAAAGTATAAACTTTTGGGGTATGTTTGGATCTTGGAAAATCCTATGGAAATGAAAGGAAGCATTCAGGAATGTTTCTTGGTCTTATGTTTTGTTTTACAATGGAAAATGCAAAGGATAATGAAATATGATAATTTTCTTTCTTATATATATATATATATATATATATATATATATATATATATATATATATATTTCTTAGCCCTGATATGGTAGACATAGATAATTCAAACAAGTATGAACACATATCTTAATTCTTTAGTAAATTTGATGATGCTATCTTTTATTTCCCCACACTTCATTCCTTCAAAATTTCTTTTGCATTTTCCTTGCTAATTTCTATCACTAGTATGTCAAAGGATTCAAACGGACCCTTGATGTTATGCATTTGATACTAGTTTTTCAATGGTTATCATATATTGAGATCAAACTCAACATGCTTGACATGCGCTTCCCTCTTGAACTGGAGAGCATTGTTGTAAGAGTGTGTGCAACTTTCGTGTGTTTGCATTAAATTTTAGAGTTGGATCACAATAACAATTTATATAGGGTCGGGATGGCTTTGTCTTGGGGGAAGGAGCTGGTGTTTTGCTGTTGGAAGAACTTGAGCATGCCAAGGTAAAGTCAAAGATTCATTCCTTTTCTTATTTTTATAGATAAAAAATCAATAGAACCTTTCACTGGTTAGTTTATTGAAGAGTGCTTCTGATTTCATTGTTTGAATGCGCAGAGGAGAGGTGCAACTATATATGCTGAATTCTTGGGTGGAAGCTTCACCTGTGATGCATATCATGTAACTGAGCCTCATCCTGATGGTAATGGCTACAGCTGGATAACCATCATGGCAAGAAACCCATGGATGGGTTTTTGTTTATGTACTCCTATTAACTAAGTTTCTTTAGTTTAACATATAACATGTTGCTTAAGAGCCTGTTTGATAAGGGTGAATTTGGTTGAAGTTTCTTGAATCATGATATACAAATTTAACAATATAACTTGTTGATGAAATAATGAAGTGTATATACAAATGGATCGTCTTTAACCACTGTAGCCAAACAAGTACCCCCGGTCCTATTCTTTTTTCATTTTAACCAATTCAGCCGACACCATTGAAGAAATTAGTGGTTGATAAAATAAAAAATGGCTAATAACTAACAAGCCAAAGAAGTTGCTATAGAATGGCACTTAGCCAACTAAGATGCACATTTGGCACATACTCAAACATGCCATTTCTTTACAAGCAGGAACTGGTGTTATCCTTTGTATAAAGAAGGCCCTATCTCAGTCTGGGGTATCCAGCCAAGATGTTAACTATGTCAATGCACATGCAACATCCACACCAGTTGGAGATTTGAAGGAGTACCAAGCTCTAATTCATTGTCTAGGCCATAATCCAGAGGTGACTTTTGTTGCAGCTTTTCCCAATTCATTGGTATTTATTGGCTTTAACTACTTATGTACATCTATTAGGTCCATTTCGAATCTGGAAAAATGCTAGGCAGGGAAAATAGATAGGATAATGTAAGGGTAATTTGGAAGGGAAGAAAATATGAGGGAAAACAAAACATTAATTCAAACTGAAAAATTTAATTTTGACATTTGTTCAAACTCATCTAGTTATACTCCGTATATTTTTTTTAAAAAGGCTTAGAGATCTAAACATTTGATTTTTTAAAAACAATAGTCATTTGCATTTCCCGTGGTAAAACCAAACCCAAGAAAGTTAACTTTTCTTAGCATCCACCAGCATTTTCTTGTATCAAAATATACCTTTAAGAAAATGTGAATCCATATTTGCAGTTACGAGTGAACTCAACAAAATCTATGATTGGCCACCTTCTAGGAGCATCTGGCGGCGTGGAGGCTGTAGCAACTGTTCAGGTGCATTTTCTAACTACAGTACCGATTTATCCTTGCCATGTTTTTCAAGCTTGCTGATGTCACATGTAAATTTCCTTATTTCGTTTGTTTACATTTGTCACATGTGCTACCTTTCTCTTCCCTGATGACCAACTGGACATCAACTGTGTAGGCAATATAATCTAATTTTAGGTTTAAAATTTAAAGACCTGTAGCTAGCATGATTTTTTTGCCATAAAGGAAATGGATCTTAACCTTATTTAGAACCGGTTGTGAAATGAGGTTAGAAATCATGCGCAGAATTTATTTAGAATGGATCTTAACACAACCGGTTCTAAATAAGGTTTTTTTGCCATAAAGTAAATTTCACAACCTTAGTTTACATTCTAAATAAGGTCAATATAATATCTTGCTGAACTTGCATATTGACGGTTTCAAAATGGTCCTGCAGGCAATTCGAACTGGGTGGATACATCCGAATGTCAATCTTGAAAACCCAAGTAATGGTGTGGTATGGATCTTCTTTCGTCTGTAAATAAATATTTTTGTGTTCGAAATCTCTTGGTTGAGCCGTCGAGTGATAAAATATAATGTCTACTTATTACGTTACCAATAGGAAGCTCTTGCCAGATCAGTATCAGTAACTTTGTTTATAGGAAATTAGTTAATGTACTAGGTTTGAGTCATCTCCAAATTGCTTCTGCCTTTGGCATTTTAAATAACTTCTTCTATAATTAGCAGCATTGTTTATGAGAATTGAAAATCTCTTTTCCTGGGTGAGATATCCTATATTGTATACTTATATTAAAATCAGAAATCAATACACCACTTGTTTTTTATATCATTTGAGGTCCCCATTAGAGGAGGGTATATAAATTTGGAGTTTCAACCGTCCAGCTTTATTACATATACTAAAATATTTTTGGAATTAATACTTTCATTAGATTATGTATTCTAAAGGTCTATGCATTAAAACAGGACTTGAAGTTCCTTGTTGGCCCCAAAAAGGAAAGGCTTGACATAAAAGTAGCATTATCTAATTCCTATGGATTTGGCGGTCAAAATTCATCAATATTATTTGCTCCTTACAAGTAGATATTTGGAATGGCTGGCACCTATAGGTATGCAGGCATATGCTCCTTTCGATACAAAGTAATACGTAGTATATATTCGATGAGATTGAACTTGCTCGCCAGGTAAAAATGTAAAGGAATCTTGATACTTGTGAATAGGTTAGTGTGAATGGCTCAAGTCTTGTACAATATACTGCCCATGCTAGCTCATCCTTTAGAGTAGATACATATCATGTAGACTATGATTGGTACAAATACAGCGCTTATAAGGGAAATCTTCTTCTGCATTTGTAATTACACATTTAATGTTGATATCTGAACAACTTGTATCGCCAATCATTTTTTTGTGATCTTTTTCATGTGAAAATTTTCATTAGGGTAGTCTCTCCAAATTCAGCAATTTTTATCTTTTAAGCATTCTTGAAATGGGAGTGCCCATCTACAAGATGCCATGTTGCATTTCTATCACATGGCGCAGTATTAAGGACAACTAATTAATTAATAACGTAAAAGTAAAAAAAGACAATTCTGAAGATTAGATTGAGCCCGATTCCCAATAGTGATGTACTAAAAAAAATCAGTGATGTTCCCCGTGCACTTGTTAGGTATGTGTTGTGCGTGGTGGTGCTGTGCACTTTTTGTGCGGAGTGGTGCATCTGCCGTGCAACCGTCGTGCGGCTGTTGTGCATTTGCTGTGCGCCGGGCATGCGATGCACCCGTCGTGCGGGTGTTATGCACAGGGGCAGAGTCGCCATTAGGGGTGGACTCGGGCCGGTTCGGGCCTGGGCCCGGCCGGGCCTCGGGCCAGAAAACTAGGGCCCGGGCCCGAACCGCCGGTGGGCGGTTCCGGTTCCGGTTCCGGGCCAAACGGTCTATTTTTTTTTTTTTTGGTTCTCCTTTTTAACCCCCTACCCCTCCCCCTCAACCCCAAACCACCCCAAACCACCTCAAATGGCCCAAAATACCTAATCCAACCCAAAACTTAAAAAAATTTCAAAAAAAAAAAAAAATTAAAATCCGGCCCGGACCGGGCCCGAACCGGCCGGGCCGGTTCACCAAAATCAGGGCCCGAGCCCGAACCGCCATCCCACCGGGCCGGGTGGCCTGAACCGGTGCACCAACCGGTTGACCGGGCCGGTCCGGGCCCGCACAGTAGCGGGCCGGTCCGGTTCCGGGCCGGTTGGCCCGGCCCGAGTCCACCCCTAGTCGCCATTGATCCAAAGTGTTCACATGAACACTCAAATTTTTGAAAAATATGCAAGTATACACCTATAAATTTAATGTAATTATTTAGTGTTCTTTAAAGTTTTAAATATAAAAAATACTGAACACCCAAAATGAAAAATCAAAATCCGCCACTGGTCGTGCATTTGTTGTGCACCGGGCACGCGGTGCACCCGTCGTGCAGGTATTGTGCATCTGTTGTGCGCCCTTCATGCTGGTGTTGTGCACCTGTCGTGCGTCTGGTGCATATGTTTTATAAAAAATTATAATACAAAATGTAAAATAAATCAATCACTGCTCGGCTCTGCCCACTAATGGCGGTTGGGACTATAGGCTGGCGGCGGTCGTCAATTAGTGATGGTTAGAAGTGTATGCAATTTATTTTATACGGAGTAACTATTACGGAGTACGTGATATTTGAAAAGTGAACATTATTTGCATTAAATTAAAAGAATAAATGTAATTGAGCAAATTAGAGAGTAATAAATGTGGAGTAAGTCTCGACCTATTATGAATCGACCTATTATGAATGAGGGTGTATGAGGGATGGACTGGGACAGGTCGACCTGACCCGACCTGGTACTGTGCAGGCCCAAGCCGGCTCGATTGGGTGGTACCGGGACTGGGCCCCTTGCACCGGCTGTTTATGGACGGGCTATGGGCCCTGATTTTAGTGGACTTGTCTGGGCCAATTTTTTTTTTAATTTTTTTAACATTGGACTGCTGCTAGGTGGGTTGGGTTGGGTGTTTTGGCGGGGTTTGGGGGTGGGGAGGGGGGTAGGAATAAATTCGAAAAGACTAAATAAAAAAAATGACCCAACCCGGGCCCGTCGCGGTTCAAACCTGGGCCGGTACCGGGCCTTCATCGTGTAAGCGTTTGTGTCATCAATCTTCTGTCCTTTCGAGGACATCCGATAAAAAATTGTGTCATCAATCTTCTACATTGGTTCACATGCTGATATACATAATGTTTTCTCTTATAAATTATAATACTCCTCCGTCCTTAAATTAAAGTCACACTTTCCTTAAATAGATGTTCCAAAATAAAAGCCACAATTCCCATTTTGATAAGTTTCAACATTTAATTTACCTTCCTATCTCTTTCCCATTAATTATCCCATCCCATCCATCTTTTTTTTTACTCCAAGGGGTCTGGGGGAGGGGGCTGGGGGGAGCCTAGAGTAATCAGGGCTGAAACTCACTCCATTGAGTTTCCAACCCTTGTGTGCCTAACGAAATTCAAACTCGAGATCTCCCACTAGGCACGGTAACCTCACAACCAGATGGGCTGGAATGTTTGGTTCCTATCCCATCTATCTTCCCAACCAACTGCGCCATTTAATTTACCCATTGATATTCTCAACCACACACTTCCTCCCCATTCACTATCTTCTTCACCTCTATCCTCTGCATACTCTCTTCGTCCTCTCCGTCGTTAACCACCAGTCTATTATTACCCATCCACTGCGTCTCTTCTGTATACCCCTTCGCCCTTGTCTCAGTTGTTTACCACCATTACGCTGCTACCCATCTACCCCTTCTCTACCAAGCCACAATTGAACTCTACTCTCCGTCAACAGTGAAAACCCCTACTTTGGCTTTACATATGCAATCAGAAAGTGTTTTAGATGGAGGGAAGCTCACACCAGTCTTAAATCTGAAATCGGAAAATGGTCGACGTATAGATCCATTGCATGCAACGCCAGCGAGGTCTTTTTCTATAAGGATTCTTCATTTTGGTGACTCAAGTGAGTCTGAGACATATACGAATTGGGCGATACGAAAGAAATATGGGGGCAACCTTGTGTTCGACACATACGACAGGCTGGACGGCTTGGAAGATTTAGAGGAGGTGTATTCGGCGGCGGTGAATAAAGGTGGCAACCTGAAATGTTCAGAGGATGATTCAGATGAAGGGGACGAAGGGGAGGAGGAGCCCTGACGTTACTTCAAAGGGAAGTAGCTTGTACTCCCTATTTCTCTGTACTTTTGAAAATGTTCAGGTGAATTGCATGTTTGTTGTTTCTTTGTTGGTACCGTGCATTTATGTGAGTTGGTGTTTAGTGATTACTGGGAAACTTTGTGATGTTATGGGGCTTGAGTTCATGTTTACTGAATTTGTTGCCTATTTAACATGTTGTTTTGCACCGATGTCACCCAAATTGCAAAATTGGTGGAGGCTCTAATTGCTATTCACTATTGTTTAGAACCCAATTAACCGTTTGCATTTCTAAATGTGTGCATTGCAACTCAAATGCTACATGGCACTATAATTTTGCATTTGGGCTTACAAAAATTTTGTACATATACTACATGGCAGTGAATCAATACTTGTACTTCCATACCAATGTACATACAAAAAGCATACAAAAAGCATTAACACTTGTGTGTGTAGAACACAAAATTTGAAACTAAACCTGGCATAACAGTTCACATTTGAAGATATGCCTATTCTTCATTCATGAACTGTCCTGATGATTGGCCTGCATTAGTAGTTTCCACTTGTCCTTTATAGTATGCCCTAGCTGTTTCATACACTTGGGCACTAATCTGGACATTGGTTGGTAATAGCCCTTGCCTTTCCAACCTGTCTTTGCCTATATAGTTCAATTTGAACTTGTTGCCTCCCTTGTTTTACAGTACTACTTTCATTACACATTGAAAGCTTAAAAAAACTTTGTTCAATGTGTTTGGTGTAAGCTCATTGAAAGAAGTTTTTACAACTTCAATTAAACCTGTAATATTCTTTGCCCCTTTTGATCTTTGATTGAATCAATTGCCCTAAAGAATCCCAAGTCTAGAACATTCAAGTCTGGACTATTTGGAGGCTGACATTTTAGCTCAATGTTCCAACCATCCCGTGTCCCAATCTCGACAAAGTCAGGATCATTATCCCTTATATGAGGGTGTGCATTCTCAGGTTGTATTATGACATGTCTGTTTTCTTAATCAGTTCACTTCCATTTGATTGTTAGGATAACTTTTTTTAGAATCATGTAGTTGATGACTGGTTTAGTCACACTTAACATTGACTTTGTCTCTAAAGTTCCATCATGTCTGTTTTTGCTTGACCTTTTGGCCGGTTCTTCATGTGTGAATGGAAATATGTCTACTTTCCCATCCCATAAAATCTCCCCATTATTTTCTAGTCTCGGCCTACCAACATCTATTAGGAACATTATCTTTGGAATGAACTTTTTTATTGCGCCTATTAACACCTGTTCTGTATGGATCCTCTTCTGTTGGAACAATGTAGAATGTGTTTGTTTCTTTTGATAGGCAAAATCACTTTTTATCAATGTGTATGTAATCATAGAAGTCATGAGAGTAGGAGTTGTTGGTCGGGAATGTGTGATTATATGACTCAAACTGTATTATAATCTTTTCAACTTTCCAACATATGTATGGAGTGACTTGATAGCACTAGAATGCCTTTTGAATTGCTTTCTTTTATACCACCTACAGACTGTAGACTTGGACACTTGCATAGCATAGCCCAAATCTCTTCTATTTTTCTTTTGATGCAATGATATTTTTTTCATTTTCTAATTGTCTAAGGCAATACTTTTTATGCCTACATTACCTCTCAAGTTTCTTGCACGTTTATCGCTACACCATCATGCATCTGTTTTTTGCTTTCCTCGAGATCCTGTGGACCCTTTCTCTTGTAATTATGCCCCTCTGAAGTTTCCCTAGAGTAGACATGCTCAACAACTTCTCTATTCTACACCTTCTATCTTCTTATGTTAATTTAGGTTTTCGATGTTTTGATGTTTGTCCTTCTCCCTCACTTTCTGTTTCAAACATGTTTGCAGGTGAGATGGGGACGAGTTGCCCACCCAGAGGCTGTTCCGAAGCTATTGGGAGCTCAGCTACTTCCATTTGTGTGTGTTAGTTTGTTCAAGGCTGTTTTGTTTGTAATGAAAGACTTGTGTTTATATGAGTAGTGTGTTTAATGTAAAATTTGGAGGGATTTGTGATGTTTAGAAACTTTCAGATTCTTGTACATTCCATTTTGGAGGGAAATCCGAAAATGGACAATAAAGATCTTTAGCCATGTACTGTAGCAGAACTGATGGTTCTACCATACATGAAAATGATTCATTCATTTTGCCCCTTACTTGCGGCTTTCTTTTCTGTTTTTACCATGGGTATATCTAGGTAATACTCTTGCTTTTGTGAGGGTATTTAGGGAAAGTCAAGGTTAAAAATTTTGCTCTCTTAAATTTCGAAAACTCAAACTGTGACTATCATTTAGAAACAGAGGGAGTACTACATAATATTATGTCTACTTTTAATGTATGTGGGGATGCTTCTATTTGGCTAAGTGCAAATACAATTTTCATATCTGATTGTTAATGAAAGTGATGCTAATTGTTTTTGGTGCATTGTAAAGTTGGGTTCCATAATAGGTTCTATCCTTTATAGAATCTATTACTTTTTTATAATTAGAATATTTTTATTTGGACTTACCTCACTTTAAAATCAATTAGGCTAGATAAAACTGAATCAACCAATTATATACTAGGTGCAACTATACTTTGAGATGAATCGATTGATGGTTAGTAATGGCAAACATTTGTATGAATCCATTGGAGAGTGTATGTACTAGGTGCAACTATACTTTGAGACGAACCGATTGGTGGTTAGTAATGACAAACATTTGTATGAATTAGTTCGTGCTACTTGTATACTTTTTTTGTACACACTGCCTAATTGCTTGTGTATACATGAGCTTCAGAACGAATCGGCTATGTACAACAAATGTGTACAAAAAATGTACAAGTAAAACCATAAAGACTTGTACTCCTTATGTAGTCCACTTGCTAATCTTTTAATGTAGTACTGGTATCATGGTATGATTACTCCTCGGTCCAGTCTAATCAAGATGTCTGGATCTACCTTACTCATATGTTTAACACAATTCAAAGCCATCGGGTTACAAAATTGGAACCCAGGCCATACAGACATCAATCGGGCTTGGGGTACACCATTTGGTACACACACCTACACACTATAAATAGGCCCAAAAATTACATTTTTTTTACCCCCTCCTCCACGTGCGATTTCTTTCCCTCCCCTCCCCTCTATTCCCGCACCTCCTTCCCTCCCTCCCCTCTTCGTCGTTTTTTATTTCCCGCAGCAGAAGAACCTTACAAAAATGGAATTTCCTGGCTTTGTGAATGAAACTATCATTGATACTACGGTGGACGATTTTTGGGCTGATTGGGCTGAAGCAACCGGTGGTTGTCGACGTGAGGATGAAGGTGAGCGAGAACCGGCGGCGGCCACGGCTGAACATGATAGACAACCAGATTCGGCGGCTGAACTTGACGGAGAACCGGCCATGGACGACGTCCCTGAGCTTGGTATGAGTTTGTGGTGTTGGTTTCATTGGCTTTGAACTTAAATATATGTTTGTTCTTCACAGACAATTATTTGTGTTTGTGTAGTGTATATAAATTGTCTGTTAGTAAATATACTTATGTCTGTGCGTAAAGTGTATATAAATTCTGTGTTCAAAATATTATAAGTTTCATTATGTCTGTGTACATTGAGTTTAAATGTCTGTGTACGTATATACTTTTGTCTGTGAGTAAATATACTTATGTCTGTTCGTAAATATACCACTGTGCAAGTACATTTCTGTTTGTAATGTCTGTGTCTCAATATTCCTTTGTTTGTGTGTGTACATGCTTCTGTCTGTGCATAAATATACCTCTGCCTGTGTGCTTAAATATACTTACCTCATTGCATGTTGACATGGACACATTGTTTAATCGTTGAATTACGTCAATGTCGATCAGATGGAGCAATTAAGCAAAATGAGAGTGATGATGGTTCTATACAAGCTCCGGATGTCGGTATGCAATTTGATAGCAAAGAAGCGGTGTATGATTTCTACAAGGCATATGGGAAGCGTTTAGGATTTCCCGTAAGAACTAGGAGTACCACGAAACACAAAAATGGAGTAGATATAGTTGGAGTATTACTAGAGTGCTCTCATGCCGGTAGCAGATCTACTAGGTCAAAAAATCAATTGAAGCCTCAACCTTCAATGCAAATGGGATGTGGAGCAAAAATACGAGCACGCACAAATTATGAGGGACGTTGGGAAATTTCAAAAATCTGTCTTGAGCATAACCATCCCATGAGTCCAACTAAGGCTCGCCTATTCCGGTGCTATCGGACTTTGACTCCCCAAGCAATGAGGCAAGTTGCAATCAACGATGTGGCCGGAATACGACTTCATAAAACTTTCAATGCAGCCGTTGTTGAAGCCGGTGGGTATGACCAACTTCCTTTTATTGAAAAAGATTGTAGGAACTACATTGAAAAGGTAAGACAACTTAGGTTAGGGAGTGGTGATGCCATGGCACTTCAAGAGTTTTTTTCTAAAATGCAAGCTCAAAGCCCCGGATTTTTCTATGTCCTTGACTTAGATGACGAGTCCCGATTGCGTAATGTGTTTTGGGCCGACAGTCGATGTAGATATGCATACAAAGACTTTGGAGATGTGATAACCTTTGACACAACCTACCTCACGAATCGGTATGACATGCCTTTTGCACCATTTGTAGGTGTAAATCACCACGGACAATCAAGTTTGCTAGGTTGCGGATTAATCTCTAATGAAGATACGCAAACATTCGTATGGCTATTCACCGCATGGCTTGAGTGTATGGAAGGCCGTGCTCCGATGGGCATTATTACGGATCAAGACCGTGCAATGCAAAACGCCATCCAAATTGTTTTTCCAAATACAAGACACCGATGGTGCCTATGGCATATTATGAAAAAGGTACCGGAAAAAATGGGAGGCATTACAGAAAAAAAAGAAATCTTGGATGCTATTCATGAATCCATTTATGACTCACAATATATTCCACAATTTGAGCAAAGTTGGAATGACATGATACAAAGGTACCCATTATTTCCTTTTAACTATGACCCATTCCAGAAGGTTTTTGTCTGTGAAATAAATATATGTGTTCTTCACAGGCATAAAAAATGTACACCACAGACACAAAACTGTCTGTGAGCAAACATTGTATCTTTACTTCATATATATTTTTAATGTTATTTCAGGTATTCCCTACAAGATCATGAATGGCTTGTAGTCATGTACAACGAAAGACACCGGTGGGTTCCATGCTTCTTAAAGACATTTTTCTGGGCGGGTATGTCTACCACTCAACGAAGTGAAAGTATCAATGCTTTTTTCGATGACTTTGTGCATTCCAAAACTAGTCTTAAGGAATTCGTTGAGCAATACGGACGTGCATTACGAAAAAAGGTAGAAAAAGAATTTCACGCCGATGCAAGTTCGTTTGCAAAAACAATTCCTTGTGTTTCATCATATGAAATGGAAGAACAAGTCCAAGAAATTTACACCCTAGCTAAGTTCAAGGAGTTTCAAGATGAACTTGTAGGTCTTTTGTATTGTGATCTAATACAAAGCGATGGAGATAGAAAATTTCATGTTAAGGAGGTCCGAAAGATAAATGGGTTTTGAAAGACCATTGACTTTGTTGTTGAATATGACCCGTTAACTACGTTTGGAATATGTAGTTGTCATTTATTTGAATTTAGGGGTATTGTATGTAGACACTTGATTGTGGTCTTACGTCGGCTTGGATTGGATTTCTTACCCGAGATTTACCTATTGCAAAGATGGAGGAAAGATGTTAAAAGAGCTTACACAAAGGTGAAAATAAATTATGATGGGTGGATCACAACGGTGGAACAAGAACGATTTAATAAGTTGTGCACGACTTTTGAATCACTTGCAAATATATATATTGACTCACCTGGCTGCTTAGCCATCCGGTTTCATCAATCAGTTCTCGGAAGAAGGCCCTATTTGTCGGGTAAGATGATGGGATAGCTATCTCAATTACGCACGGTTCTACCTCATCATCTTCCTCCACCCATGCCTTGAAGGATTGACATTCTTCGTCACTTTGTTGTAGTTGCGCTCGGGTTATGGTGCCTCCAACCTTAGGCCTCTTTGCGGCGGGAGCTATGAATGGGCTGCAAATGTACTTCGATGGCAACCTCTTTCTCTTTCTCACTTCTTTCATACTAGCCTCTTCGAGGGCCATCATGTCTACACCGCCGGTTGCAACTTCATCACCAAGGTCCCAATCCAAGTTTGCTAAAGGAGCGTGAGGTGTCAAAGCAAAGTCATCTCCCACCTGTAAAAAACATTAAAAGCCCGGGATCATATATACACACACACACAAATAAATGTCGGTGAGGACAAGTTTACTATGCCTGTGCACTTAATGTATAATGTATGTGTGAAATACATACTGTCTGTGAATATAAAGAAATTTTACAAATGACAATGTTAATTTCATTCAAGGATATAAAAAGATCTGTGGGAATGGGACAGTCCCCATACATGTGTTCTTCATTCGTACCGCCACTCAACTTTGAAATGAAGGAAAACTTATATTATAAAAAAAAGTGAAGTCCAAAAAAATTTATAAAACATACAATCGGTATACTTGTATCGTTGAACGTACCTCGGCAACAACATTCATTACAGGATCAGTTTGCAGTCCACGTTGTAGTTGACCAACAACAGCATTGGATTTCTCTTCTTCAGCCTAAGCAACAGGATCAGGATCAGTTTGTACTTCTTTTTGCTGCTGCATTTGCAATTTAATAAAAGCAATACCAAAAATAAGAATGTTCAAAAACTTGCCTCAGTTGCGACATGCACAATACGGTCAGTATACATATTCTGATCTTCAGGAAGAACAGGACAAGAATTCTCCCCTTCAGCCTAACCATTAGGTGTTTGACAGACATTTATTACTTATACACGGACAAGACGAAATGTGCATAGGCATAATACATTGCTACATACAGACACTAAAAAGAGCACACAAACAATTACAGTTTATACGTTTTGGTAAGAGTATCATTCATTTGGAAAGAATAAAACAAAAAACCTTAAGATAGAAAACTACATACCGCGGTCCCTGCATTCTCAACACCATGAGTAGACATCCTTTGAACTTCAACAGGTGTTGCACAAACTTCTGTTTCTTCTCCGTGCTGACTTGGGCCAGATGGATTCCCCTTACAAACCAACACAAATATATATATATATATATATATATATATATATATATTTATATAATGAGTATGAAGATTGTTAGTACGGTATGTCTTACAGTATATTTACTAAATATTTACTAAATGTACTATATATTTACTAAATACAATATGTCTTATAATGAGTATGAAGATTGTTAAGTTGGTTAGATCACACTTTTAGCATACATTTGAGCCAATAAATATGTGATGCAAAAAATGTCAGTAAATACACACTTGGTTATATATATATATATATATATATATATATATATATATATATATATATATATATATATATATATATTTAGACTACATACAAACAAAAATGTACTAAATACAGACAAAGCAAATCATTGCACAGACAAGTGATGTTTAAACCTTTTCCTGTAAAGCCTTGTTGACTGTATCAATAACCTTAACCAGTAAGTTTTTCAGTTCACCAAGCTCCTCGTCCACTTTTTTTTCCAACCTTTGAACACTGATTTTTATCTCATCAATATTTGAACACATTTCTTGAACCTTTTCCCTTGTTTCAAGTTCAATATTGTCATGTTCACCTTCGTCTTCATCATCAAAATTAGGGGGTGTAGGCACCTCCTACGAAAACATGAACATGATTTCATATTATAAAAATATATATATATTAGTGGACAATTATAATGATAAACTAGGAATGATAAAGTAAGAAGACTTACATCAGCAAAGACAAGTTTCCGTATCTTAGATGACCGGAATTTGCCATGACATGTCCAATTTAGTATTGGGACTTCATCATTCCCAACACGTGTGCCAAAGTGTTCCCCAAATTTTGGAATTCTTTCATATGCCCACACCTAAATACGACGTTTAGTGAAGAAATTTATATTATGGGAAGTATAGAGCATTGTGAAAATATAAAACATACAGAGCAGATGTATGTTTGTGAGAATTTAAAACTCTGTCTGGGAAGTACACAGAGTGTTTGTGACCATTGAAAAATATGTCTGGGACGGATATAATACAAAATCAAACTTAATAAAATGGCGATCATACCTGTAAGACCAATATGAACCCGTAGATGGAAAACTTGGCATTTTTGTACTCAGGGTTGTTAGTTTTACTGTCAACAAACTTCATTGGATGCCCATCAAGAAGACGTTTGACATGTGTGACAAGCAAATCATATGCATCTCTCGACCAGGGCTCCTTCTTGAACTCTTCAAAGTCATTCACAAGCTGAATAGACTTCCGGCTGATCCGAGTTGTCCTATCTTTTCCCAACAGTACATTCTCAACTACAAAGAGGGATGCAAGCTTCACTGGTAGGTCACCTTTCCTTTTTTTACCTCCCCGTACTTCATCAACCTTGTCCTTCATCATCTGGAAAGTGATATCCAGTGATCCACCAAAGTAGGTCTTCGAAATCTCCCCAGGTTCTTCCTCATCTTCAGCGTCTTCATCATCTTTTTCAGTATCTTCGGCAACGGCAGGCCTGGGGGCTGCCGGAGGTAAGCCCGTGATGCGGCAGAAATCGTTGTATGTGAATTCTTCTATTTTGCCCACTATGTTGAACCAGAGCTCATCTTTGGGTTGTTGCTTGACCATACGTAACAACAACATGTGCACGATTTGGGCACAAAACTGAATATCAGGTATGTCAGCAAAATGACCCCATGGTGTCTTCCGAAACTGTGCCATTTGTTGTTTGGAAAGCATGTCCTTCACGTACTTGGAAACATGTTTGACATCCGAGCACATAGAGTACTGCGCAGGGAAATGCTTGCTCAATGGGATCTGGAGTTCAAGTGCCCTATGAGTGTAACAAAACAAACCATAAGCACACAGACATATGTTAAACCACACAGACAAACATTCAATTATAAACAGACACACAATCAGTCACACAGACATATGTAAAAAAACTTTTGTTTAACTTTATGTTGAAAATAAGTAGACTCAATGTGTTTTAATTATATTTTAATAAGTGAATTGAATTTTAAGAACTATCTTTCAAGGAAGATATTGTCTGAACCTATTTCATTTAAAATTATATTAATGATTGATGATTTATCTATGTTTATTCATTTTACTACCTGGTGACATGAAGCAGTTATTAGAATAAGTGAATCTAACAAAATCACGAGTGGACATAGTGAAATATATTGACTATTCATTGTGTTTTAATGCTTCAAAATGATGATTGTTCCAAATTTGGTAATTTAATCAACTGTAGTTTCTACTAGTCCTTGTTTAGAAATATTAGTATTACTCAATTAAGTGAAAAAGAGTAAGAAACTTATGGAGGATTAATTGGCACATCAAAATGAAGAACAGAGCAAATTTTACACAAGAGTTATACTTTAGAACTGTTTTATTGTCTTGCATTCAGGCACAATAAAGTCCCCACAGACATATACAGAGCCATACAGACAATCATATAAGTCTTCACGGACAAATGGAGGCACATCCTTTTACATATAAGTTCACACAGACAAATACTTTGACAAATCGATCTTCACAGACAATACATATGTCCTTCAACAGGCATAAAATTCCCCTTACACAGACAAAAGTTATTGTTCAAAATCCAAGCAATAGATGGGTTCCAAAACTTCACAAACAGAGATATTTTGCTTCACCCTCCAAATTAATATCATCAAATAGCCTAAAATTGTAAAAAAATTAGAGGATACATACCTTTCGGCCATGGTTGCAAGAGGAGTTCGCACCATTTTCGACTCAGAGGGGGAGGAGGATTCGGACCTTGTATGTGCAGCGATTAAGGTCGCCTTTGACGGGGGCTGGCGTGGAGGAGTCTGGCGTTCGACGGAGGGTTGGCAGGATGCCTTCGACGGGGGTTGCAGGGGACGAGGCTAGTCTTCGGGGTTGCTAGGGACGACAGTTGGCTTCGTCGAGAGGTTGGGCAGTTCGAAGGTTGGGCAGCGACGGCCAGCGACGGGGAAGGTTGGGCAGTTTGAAGACGTTCCAGCAACGCAAGGACGAAGCAAAATTGATCGGAGGAAGAAGGGGGGAGGTTGGGCAGTTCGAAGGAATGGAGAAGGGGGGATGCGCGAAAATTGAAAATCGGGAGGAAGTATCGCACGTGTGAAAGGGATGGAAAGGGGGTAATTTTTTTTTTTAGGTATTTATAGTGTGTATGTGTGTGTAGAGAAAGTGTGTAACAATAGAAAAATTGATACAGACATGCCTTTAATTTTGTTCATATTGACATATGACATGGAGTTGCGTTTTCTCTATCAGCACGCGAGTTTTGATTAATGCTGAGTCGAGGTAAAAAGTGCTAAAAAGAAGTGAAGATTAATACGAAGTACCTCTCATTAATTACTCGTATCATTTAGGAATACACCCATACGGAGTATTATTTATTGGTGCCTTAATTTAATACTTAATTAACAGAGTTAATCTTGATACTAATTTTACCATTTAGTCATGAAATCTTGCATTGCATGTTTAGTTAAGAGTTAGTTGAAAACACAACTTATTAGAGCATCTCCATTCATTATCTTAAAATAAATGATTTTTCTATTAGGATATTTTTACTTGAAATGTAATTTGCTGGTCTGGTCTGGTTTCTTTGTATTTTTATAACTATCCAAATCTGATCTGGTCTGTTCTGATTTGGTCTGGTCTGATCTGGGACAAATTACAGTCCAAGTAAAAACATCCTTACACATCATTGTCACATCACATTTACTCGATAAATTTTAAATAATTTCAAATCTTAAAACTCTTCAATAAATGTAATTTAACTACAACCTAAAATAATCCGGGATCCAAAATCTTGATACTCGATTTTCTTTTTCAATAATCTTCCTTAATAATCTCTCACATCATCCAATTAAATCTCAAATAATCTAATGGATGGGGATGCCCTGAATAAAATTTGCTTAATCATTGAGCTTTGATACTACATAATGGTCTTTCCTTAGGACCCAAAATACGATGTCTTTTAAACATATTTTTAAATCCATCATCATACAAGTTTATGTTAATAAGTGACATTACTCATACTCATTGACAATGTAATCCTACAATTCTTCCGAAATCATGAGTATTTCACAAAATCCGGATTATGTATCAAACACACAAAATAAGCATTCTCATATACAGTATTATGGGGGTGTTTGGAACTGATTCTGCTTCTGCTTCTTTTTTAAAAGTAGAAGCAGAATCAGAATCAGTTTTCAGAAGCTGGTACCTCCCAGCTTCTAAAAAAACTGATTCTGAGAGTAAATTAAAGCTCCAGAAGTGCTTCTGGAATTTCACCCAAACACTCCAACTTCTGCTTCTGCTCCCTGAAGGAGCAGAATCAGTTTAGAGAATCAGATCCAAACACCCCCTATATGGACTAGAATTAGTAATACCATAATAAACAGCCCTAAGCCCCCCAAGTATTATTATGTATATGTATGAAGGCATAGAGAAGTATCATTGTAAGGAAATTACTATAAATAAGAGTAAAATATAAACAAATCGCACACACAGGACAAACTACGGTTATTTCAAAATTAGAGGTAAATGAGTCCTATCTAAAAAGAAAACAATCACATTCCTATTTTATTTGCACGCTTTATTTATATTTTAGTCATACTTAAGCTCTTATCTATTACTCCCTCCGTTTCAATTTGGTTGACACAGTTTGACTTGTCAAGATTTAAGGGGAAAAAGTTATTAAGGGGTAAATTTTACTGTAGAGTACACTGTTTGAACACTGTTTGGCACTGTTTGTTTGAACACTGTTTGACACTGTTTTGAACTGTTTAGGTAAAGATTTGTTTACCAAATAAAGAAATAAAGAAGTGTGACATTCATTTTGAAACGTCCAAAAAAGGAAAGTGTGTCAACCAAATAGAAACGGAGGGAGTACTACGTATTAAAAATGGTATATTCTTATAACAAGTATACTACCACACAAATGTCAAAATTAAGTAACATGTATACTACTCCTTAAGTATGTAACCAAGAAGTTAACATTAACACGGATATTTTAGGTGTCATATATTTATCGGTAATAATTACATGATTATATCTTATCACACAACAAACATGGCACACATAAAATCTGATTAATGTTAACCTTTCTTCAAGCTCAGGAAAATTTGATTAATTTATTACCGTAGTAATTAATTAATAAACTAATGGAAGTGGGGGAATTTGTGGTTAGGGGACCTGCCGACCTGGTTGATAAGGTAAAGGGCATTACTGGTAACCTTTGCGATGTTTCGGATCTTCCGTTTCACGTCGGTTCTCACGGTCTGAGACACGTCCTTAAACCCGTCGAGGCACGTATCCTCGTTGGTCAACGCCGCGCTGACCCAGGTCTCCACGTTGCTCATCTGCCACTCGAAATCCATCCCTCGCCGGAGATGCTTCAGCTCCGCCACGCTCAGCCGCAGCTCCTCCATCGCGTCGCCCATCTGCTCCACGCAGTCCTTCAGCGCCGCCCTCTCCCGCACGCTGCCGCCCCTGACTCCGCTCAGAAACTCCGACGTTTTCTTCACCCGGACGAGGCTGACTAGGACGGCGGCCTGGGCCAGGTCCCTCGGCGTCTTCACGGCGGGGCCGCCGTAGGATGAGAGCGTGCGGTAGCAGATCTGCGGGTAGCTGGCGTTCAGGCAGGATTTGCGGACCAGATTGTTCGCTGCGAGGGAAGACGCCGGTGATGATGATGAGGATGCGAGTTGCGCCGCCGGCGGTGGATTGGTTATGGCGGCGGCGACTAAGGTTGAGAAGAGGAGGAGAGGTTGTAGGAGGAGGACACAAAATCGCAAACCCATTCGATCTGTTTTCAAATGAATCCGATTATTTCGGCAGTCCGTAACAGAGAGAGGTGAGTATATGTATGGACTGTGGAGAGTGGAGTGCTAATCTGAAGAATATGGCGGAGTGTGAGGGAGCAGGCCATTAAAACTTGGCGAATATATACAAATGATGCAGTTGGCTGCTCACATCACACTATACAAGCATAGAGGTTTGGTGGGACCGGATTCTATTCAAGGGATCTGGAGCCGCTGTCTTGCTCAGAGTGTCTTGTTTCTGAACAGCCGTTCGATCGTCAATTCAACGGTCGTAGATTTTGGTGTCCACAATTACGCTTATCTCGAGGCCGTCTTCGTCGCTGACCGACCATCCGATGCGCAAGGCCCCTCCTAGTCGGGCAGAGGATCCCAATCCCAGTCCAAGGCTCTCGCGTTTCGATCCGATAGAACATATGAGGAATTGTAAGTAATGACGACTCAAGATGTGTTTACTTGGATTGTTTTGGTCTCAGAACAGATGAGATAAGATCGGGCCATACCAGACTTGGATAGTTATAAAATACACAGAGATCACACATTTATAAGACCAGACTAGTTCAAATCAGACAGATTATATGAGGAACTGTAAATAATGATGACTCGGGATGTTTTTACATGGATTGTTTTCTGTCCCAGACCAGACCAAACCAGTCCACACCGGATCAGATCAGACTTGGATAATTATAAAATACACAGAGACCAGACATTTATCAGACCAGACCAGACCCGTCCAGCAAATTTCGATCTAAGTAAAAACATTCTCCGTTGAACACAGAGGGTACATTAGTGTCCATTGCGCACAAGGAGAGCCCTAACATTGAGAAGTTACTCCAATACTTCCGCTTGCGAGACTTGATCTTGGAACACTTGTTCTAAAGTTAACCACTGTGACCAACTCAGCTATCAATGCAGCAACTTACTCTTTAAAATTAATATCACTTCTGTCACACTCAACTTTGTCAACTTCATCATCGTCATCATCATCATTATGATAATCACCCCAGTCTTGCAAAGGCTCCCACCTACGATGGAGTAAAGTGGGGTCGGATGTACGTAATCTTACTCCTGTACTAAAGCACAAAGAGACTATTTCTGGATGACGCATAATGAAAATCACGTCGAAAGTTGCATGCACGGATTGTTGCTTCATAACAAAGAAGTAAAGACAGTTCAATGTATTTTTCTTTATTCCATCATATTTTCCATCCAAAAAGTAGACTCCATCACACAGGATGGAAAAGTCAACTTCATATTAGTATAAAATTAATAACTCTGTATTAGAAACGCAAAACAGAGAATAATGCCTCCCAATAACTAGTGCAAGCACTAGTTATGCTCCATCAGTAATTGGGCCAGTGGATGGTTGAAACTGACCAATATTTTTCGGTTAACTGTGTAAAAATATAGCAATTCCAATTTGTCTGCCATTATAATTATAATTAATAAGCACCAAGTAACAAATAAATTGTACTTCGCAAGTAGTATAAGCAGTTGACATTGGGGTAAGCCCTGTGCATTTTGGGCACCAAGTTAATACAAATGCTGAGTATTTGAGGAATTGAGGGTGCGTTTATGCTTATCTATATATCATTATATTGTACATATCGATAAATCGTGATAAATATGGACAACACGAGTAGATCCGGTCATCCGGATAACTTTTTTTTAAATTATCTTGTGAGCAAGTAGCTGTTTTTAACATATACATATAAATTAAAGTAGTCCTTAATCATTAAGTGCATTTCTTGGCGAAGGTAATTATGCAGGTTTCTTCTCTCGTGATACTCATATATATCTGTTTCCAACAATTTTATTACTTAATTACTTCACTATTAATGATGTTCCCAATTTTATTAAGCTCTTATTACTGATTCTTAGGGTCTCTCTTTCATTAGATTTTATTAATATTTTTTCCTCTCTTAATTGGGTCAGGCCTAGCCCCCAATTAATTTTCTTTAATTAATATTTATGCTTTTAATTTGAAGAGGTATGCCTCTCTTTGAGAGATTTTGGTCTGTTCCCCTCTCTTCTTGTATTTTTTTTATTATTTATGCGGTCGAGGTATGGCATCTTGTAACTTTGTTATGCCGTTTTCTCATACTGTTGCTTCGATCACTTGCTTTCCCTGTTAATCGTGGATGTGTAGACTTATGTTTAAAAACTCGACCGCAAAGTGACCCGACCACATGATCATGTCACGAGTCAACCTGGGACCTGTCTTAAAATATAGGGGTGAGTTGTAGTGAGAACCCATCTTAAAATAAAAACTTTTTACACACACCATAGTATTAAAAATATAACTCCTCGTTCCAAAAAAAAATATAACTCCACATTAATATTAGGATGATACATTGAAAGAGCTACTTTCCAAACAATTGATAAAGAAGTTATCACGAAACATTTTCAACATATGAAAACTCGTAGGATTGACTTGTCCAGGTTGCAAAAATGAGCCAAGTAATATGTAATGAACTATAATTTGTATCAATGTATGACATTTTTGTTGTTTTTATTATATTTTTGGCTTTCGGTACGCCACTTTGGCATAAGTGCCTAACAACTGTTGGGAATAACAGGATCGTGCTAATATGAGAGAAAAACACTTCTATTACTTTCAAGAATAGAAAGAAGAGACATACAAGCTCTAACTAAAACTCTCAAAACAACACCTCACATATCTCTCAAGGATATTCACAACTCTTCTTGGTTGTGCTATGATGATCAATTCTAATTTACTTGATGATAGAAAGACTCTCTAAGCTCTCTATTTATAGCACCAAAACTAGGTACTATGAAGGTGGGAGGAAGGTGGGATTAAACATGAGGAAACTTCAATGGTGGTTGAGGAAGCCCCCTTTGTCATTCTTGCACATGGAGGAAGCTTCATGGTTGTTGATTGCACATGGAGAAAGCTCCATGGTTGTTGCAATTGGATTCTTCAATTTGCTTGTACTTTGGATATGACCTGGAAATTGAATTCTTCAATTCTCCCCTTCCAGGCATATTCAAAACAAGCATCCCGACTATGTCTCTGCACAGCTCTAGCTTATCCCTTGTCACCACCTTTGTCAGCATGTCTGATGGATTCTCCTTTGTATTGATCTTCACTAGTCTCAACAGTTGCTGATCAATTGTCTCCCGTATCCGGTTATACCGAATGTCAATATGCTTTGTACGGGAATGGTACATAGAGTTCTTGCTCAAGTCTAGAGCACTCTGACTGTCACAATGTACCTTGTACTCTGACTGTCACAATGTACCTGCTTCAGTGGCAACAATGTATTCTGCTTCTGTTGTAGAAAAAGCAACACACTTCTGCAATCTTGATTGCCAAGAAACGACTCCCCCTGCAAAAGTGTAGATATATCCTGAAGTAGACTTTCTACTATCAATGTCTCCGGCCATATCAACATCTGTGTAGCCTTCCAAGACTAGATCAGCTCCTCCGTAACAAAGACATAACTTCGTGGTACCTTTCAAGTACCTGAGAATCCATTTGACTACCTCTCAATGCTCCTTCCCGGGGTTAGAGAGAAAACGACTCACTGTACCCACTACCTGTGCGATGTCTGGCCTTGTGCATACCATGGCGTACATCAAACTCCCAACTGCTGAAGAATATGGAACTGATGACATCTCCCCAATCTCTTCCTTGGATGTAGGGCATGTTCTTTTGCTCAACTTGAAGTGATTCGCAAGTGGAACACTTACTGGTTTGGCATCATTCATGTTAAATCTCTCAAGTACTCAATCAATGTACTTCTCCTGAGATAGTCATAACTTGCGATTCTTCCTGTCTCGAGTGATCTGCATCCCAAGAATCTGTTGAGCCGGTCCTAAGTCTTTCATATCAAAAGACTTAGAGAGTTCTTTCTTCAGCTGGTTTATCTTCATTGCATCTTTCCCAACGATCAACATGTCGTCTACATATAGTAGAAGAGCAATGAAAGTACCGTCTGGAAGTTTCTTGATGTATACACACTCATCCGCAGTAGTCTTCTTGTAGCCTTGACTCTTCATGCATGTGTCAAACTTCTTATTCCACTGCCTTGGTGCCTGCTTCAAGCCATACAAACTTTTAGATAACTTACACACAAAGTTATCATTTGAGTTCTCAAAACCTTCTGGCTGCTGCATATAGATTTCTTCTTTCAAATCTCCGTGAAGAAATGTTGTCTTCACATTCATTTGTTCAAGCTCCAAGTTCATACTTGCTGCCAAGCCAAGTATAACTCGGATTGAGGTCATCTTGACAACTGATGCAAAGATCTCATCAAAGTCAATTCCTTTCTTCTGCTGGAACCCTTTGACAACCAACCGAGCTTTGTGTTTCACCACTTGTCCGTTTGCATCCTTCTTCAGCTTGAACACCCATTTGTTCCTCAGAGCTTTCTTCCCTTTAGGAAGTTCTACGATCTCATAGGTTTGATTTTTCTGCAGAGATTCTAACTCATCCTGCATTGCTATTAGCCATTTTTCTTTATCCTTATGAGATACAGCTTCTTGAAAACTCTCTGGTTCTCCATCTTCAGTTAACAAAAGATATTCAGATGATGTGTACCTTGTCGATGGTATATGCCCTCGTTCAGATCTACGAACAGTAGGAACCATCTGAGAAGAGCTACCATCATTTGTGTTTGGCGGGGTGGATTGTGTCTCCCCTTGCTCTGCACTATCTTTTGTCTCCTCGTCTTCTTCTACTTCTGAGTTATCTTCCTGCACTTTGTCTTCTTCTGGTGCTTCATTTGAAACTCTAGCACCATCATTTGACTTCCGAGACATTGTGGGTTTTTCAATGTCTTCTATTGTCAAATCTTCGTGGAACACAACGTCCCTACTTCTGAACACATTTTTCTCCTTAGGATCCCATAACCTGTATCCGAACTCTTCATTTCCATAGCCAACGAAAATGCATGGGATAGTTCTTGCATCGAGCTTCTGCCTGAGCTCTTTGGATACATGTGCATATGATGAACAACCAAATACTCTAAGATGTGAGTATGTAGGATCCTTACCTGTCCATAGCCTCTCTGGAACTTCAAAGTTCAGTGATACTGAAGGTGATCAATTGATAAGATAGCATGCGGTGTTGACTGCTTCTCCCCAGAATGACTTCGGAAGTTTAGCCATATTCAGCATGCTCTGGACACGCTCCATGATTGTCCGATTCATTCTTTCAGCAACGCCGTTGTGCTGAGGGGTGCGTGGTACTGGCTTCTCATGTCGAATGCCATATTCTCTACAATATGCATCGAACGCCTTGGAAGTATATTCGCCTCCATTATCAGATCGGAGACATTTCAACTTCTTTCTTGTTTCACGTTCCACCAAGACGTGAAATGTCTTGAAGCTCTCAAACACCCGATTCTTCGTAACCAGGAAATACACCCACACTTTCCGAGAAGCATCATCGATAAAAGTCAGAAAATATCTGCTTCCACTGATTGATTCCACCCCGAAAGGACCACAGACGTCGGAGTGTACCAAACTTAAGAATTCCGATCTTTTAGCTGAAGTAGAACTAAATGATACTCTATGTTGCTTACCAAACAGACAATGACCACAAAGACCCAGTGCAGCATTCTTGTCAATGTTGATAAGGTTCTTCTTCATCAAGGTATTCAACCCTTTCTCACCGATGTGGCCGAGTCTTAGGTGCCACAGATTCTGAGAGGTCTCCTCAGCAATGTTGAGGCTATCCGTACAAATCCTCAAATGGGTTTTGTACAATGTGCCACAAACATGTCCTCGAGCGATTGTCAAAACGCCCTTTGACATTTTCCAGGTGCCCCTGTTAAAGTGGTTTTCATACCCCTGTTCGTCAAGACATACCACTGATAGGAGATTGAGTCGAAGGTCTGGAACATGTCTGACATCCTTCAAAGTGATTGTGCTCCCAGTACTCGTCTTTATTTGTACATCACCAATTCCAGCTATTCCAGAGGAACTGGAATTGCCCATCTTCACTGCTCCAAAGTCTCCAGCTTTGTAAGTTGTGAAGTAGTACCTGTAGGGAGTAACGTGGTAGGATGCTGCAGTATCTACCACCCATTCAGTGTCCTCTCTTAAGACGTGAAGGCATGCTTCATCATTGATAGTACAATACGCCACATCACCTAAGATTGTGATGAGCGCTTCACCACCCTTGTTCTTCGCTTTAGAATTGCTCTTGCCTCGCTCCTCTAGCAATTTGTAGCAATTCTTCTTCATGTGACCCTCTATACCGCAATGGTGGCAGGTATAAGAAGGTTTCCGGCCATCCGATGATCTCCCCCGACTTTTGCCTCTGCTTTGCCACTTTCCTCTACTGTTTCTTTGTTGCTTTCCTTGTGGTCTTCCTCGATTCTCTGTCACAAGGGCATGAGTCTGATCTGTGCTCATGTCTTTCCTTCTCGCCTCCTCATTGAATAGGGCATCCTTGACCACAGACATGGTAAGTTTGCCATCTGGGGCTGAGTTGCTAAGAGTAACTAGTAGTGTCTCCCAACTATCAGGAAAGGAACTAAGAAGTAGTAGAGATTGCATTTCATCTCCAAGTGGCATTTCTACACAAGATAGTTGATTTACCAGACTCTGAAATTGACTAGTATGTTCGGCAACAGATCAAGTTCCACTTTTGAGCTTCATATTGACAAGACGCCTCATCAGTAGGGCCTTGTTCCTAGCGGTCTTGGCCTGGTACATATCTTCTAACTTCTTCCAAAGGGCATAAGCATCGGTTTCTTGTGCAACATGGTGGAAGACACTATGGTCAATCCATTGTCGCATTTGACCAATAGTTTTTCTAGTAATTTTCTTCCACTCCGTTGACTTGGGCGGGTCAGGATTAATACCTTTCATCTCTATTGGATAAAAAAGGTCTTTACAGCTAAGGAAATCTTCCATCCGAGGTTTCCATAGCGTGTAGTTGGTAGCCGTGAGCATAATCATAGCTCCGGAAGATGAAGTTGACTCGTCAAAGGTCATTTTCACCTTCTAAATAATTTTGATTTTCTGTTTGAGAAAAATCGGAGCAGAATTTCGAAAAACGGGCAACACCGTTGCGTCCGGAATGACCGAAAATGGTGGGTAGGCACTTTCGGGGTCAAAATACAATTTTCGAAAAATTATAGGCCGAAATTATAATTTTTCAAAAATTGAGGGACCAAACTGCAATTTTTCAAAATTTAAAAACTGACCAGTGACGTGGCAGGTGACGTGGACGCTGAGGAAAGATGGCAGTGGACTGATGACGTGGTGGCTGACTGTGCTGGGACTGCACATGTGGCGCTGACGTGTCGCTGACGCAGCTCTGGCTGGCTGATGACGTCAGCCGTCTTCTACCTCTGGACTGCGCGCGATGACGTCAGCGATGACGCGGGCAGTTTTTGGCCGGCGTTTGGCGGCGCGTACAGCAGCTTCCGGTGGCCAAAAAATTCCCCAAAAATACCAGTTTTCTCGTCTCGACGAGACGAATCCAACGGTATATTCAATTGCAATTCCGAGCAATACTGAAAAACTCGATTTTTCAGACAGTAGAATTTTGTCTGAAAAAATCTGGGAAAAATATCAAAAGCTCAACCAGGCTCTGATACCACTTGTTGGGAATAACAGGATCGTGCTAATATGAGAGAAAAACACTTCTATTAATTTCAAGAATAGAAAGAAGAGACATACAAGCTCTAACTAAAAACTCTCAAAACAACACCTCACATATCTCTCAAGGATATTCACAACTCTTCTTGGTTGTTGTTGAACCGTATTGGGCTTGTAATTGTACTAATTAATCATTAGTTTTGTATTTAGCCTTAATCTACTTTGTATGGGCCGTGTACATAGGGCTTACATAGAGTGTGTATATACTCTGCTCTGTATCAAAGACGAAGGCAGTGGAATTATTTTCCATATCATTCTTATTAACTCAGATTTAATATGTTATCAGAGCGGTTATAGCCTTGCCGCACGCTTACCTTTCTTCATCACAAATATACTACGTCACAGACATGTCTTCTTCCTCCCCACGAGCAGCACCAGCGTGTATAGCTCGTTGCTATGGGAGACGATGCAGCAACAGCAAGATTGGAACCACCTTCACCTTATTTTCTGGGATCTGGAGATCAGCCCGGAAACCTTATTACCCATATCATCTTGAAAGGAGACAATTGTGTCAACTGGTCAAGAGCGATTGCCTTGTCTTTGAAAGCACGCCGGAAATACATGTTTATCGACGGAACTCTTGCAAAGCCGACGGGAGCGGCTAGGTTGTTAGACTGGGAAACGAACAACTCTATGATTGTGTCGTGGCTTCTTCGCAACATCGACCCATCGATTGTTGTTTCAATTCCATTCCATGATGAAGCAAAATCGTTGTGGACATATCTTGAAAACCGATTTAGTGAGGCGAATGGACCAAGACTGCAGCAGCTCAAGGCCTCCATTGCCGACTGCAAGCAGACCAAGTCTATGTCGGTTGATGAATACTTCACAAAATTGATGGGACTTTATGACGAGCTTTACCGGCTGAAGCCTCTCCATGCTTGTACATGTGGTTTATGTACTTGCAATGTGGTGGCGAAATTTGCCAAAGACAGGGAGGAAGAACAGCTATACCAATTTTTAATTGGTATAGACGATGAAATTTATGGGACAGTGCGCTCGAATTTGTTGTCCCAAACCCCGTTACCTGATATTAGTCGAGCTCACCAAAGCTTCCTGCAAGAAGAGAGATCAAGGGCTATTGCACGAGGGAAGAGTGTTGCTGTCAACAGTCATGATCATCATGCCGCCCTTCAGGCTGATCCGCCTAAGGGGAGACCAGACAAGCATGAACGAACCAAGCTTCAGTGCAGTCATTGTAAGCAGCGCGGACATGAAGTCGGGAACTGTTTTAAACTTCACGGATATCCGGAATGGTGGGAAGATAGAAATCGCACCAAAGGCACGACGAGAGCAACTACTTCGCACGGTGGTGGGGCTAGCGCCCATGCTGTTGCCCCGATTCTTGCACCGGCTGAATCAAGCAGTGGTATTGCGGATGCAGATGACAGCGAGCTGCTCACTACTCATCATGTCTCTACTCATGATTAGCTTGCAGATATCTTCACAAAGGCTCTTGGGAAACATCAATTTCTTTATCTTCTTCGCAAGTTGGGCATTTGTGATCCGCATGCTCCAACTTGAGGGGGGGGGGGGGGGGGTGTTGAACCGTACTGGGCTTGTAATTGTATTAATTAATCATTAGTTTTGTATTTAGCCTTAATCTACTTTGTATGGGCCGTGTACATAGGGCTTACATAGAGTGTATATATACTCTGCTCTGTATCAATGACGAAGGCAGTGGAATTATTTTCCATATCATTCTTATTAACTCAGATTTAATAGTTGTGCTATGATGATCTATTCTAATTTACTTGATGATAGAAAGACTCTCCAAGCTCTCTATTTATAGCACCAAAACTAGGTACTATGAAGTATGAAGGTGGGAGAAAGGTGGAATTAAACATGAGGAAACTTCAATGGTGGTTGAGGAAGCTTCCTTTGTCATTCTTGCACATGGAAGAAGCTTCATGGTTGTTGCTTGCACATGGAGGAAGCTCCATGGTTGTTGTAATTGGATTCTTCAATTTGCTTGTACTTTGGATATGACCTGGAAATTGAATTCTTCAACAACCTCTAGCTCCGTCATTGGTTGCAGCCTTGCAGGTGAGTAAAAGTCCCTTTGAATTCGTTTAATGCTCTTATAGCGAAAGTTAATTCAGATTTATTTGAAGTTTGGGATTTAGGGGAGGTATCTCATACTTTTGAGCATGGGCGTAGCAACGGAGCAACCTAAGCCCGTCCCATTCTAAATTCCAATTTTATTAAACTACGAGTATTAAAGTTAATAAATCATGTAAAAAAAATCAAAAATATGACCTATTGTATGATAGCGTCGTTGCCTCCCTTAATGCAGTCGAGGATGATGGAAACTTTCGATCATCAAAAAATGTACTTTTGTATGATGAATCGGAGGTGAATAACGCTGGTGGTGGGTGAGTAAAGTAAATGCACCGCCACTCCATGATGCGCGGCAGGCTGGGTTTGCCCAATCGTATTAATTTCTAGTGCAATGGAAAGACGACGTTTGTCCTCAATGGCTCAATGACTTCAGTTCACATTGGTGGAAATGTGGAATGACAGCGGATAATCTCGAATTAAGATTGGCCAAGCCCAGCATCCATACATATTAGTATATTTTCTTTTGGACCGAAATTTGCTGGTCTAGTTTGGTCTGATCTGGTCTGGTTTGAATTGGTCTGATATGCTTTGGTAAAAGTCTGGTTTGGTCTGATCTAGTCTGGCCTGGTCTGAGATTGAAAACAATCGAAAAGAAAACATCCATAGTACTGTTTTTTTATTGTATTAATCATATTTATATATGATTGGGTCCTAGTGTCCTACCTTATCGGGTCCTACCTTATCATGAGTGTGATTAAAGATTTTACTTGAAGTGTAATATATCCCAAACTAGATCAGATCAGACCACAACATTATAAAAATACAAAAACCTAAAAATAAAAAAAGGTACGTAGCTTAGGATCCCATCTTGGTGAATTGTTGAAAAACCCACGAGCCTGGGTTGACGATGGATCTCGTATAGTATAGCGATACCCACTGAGCTAATAAGCTAAGCTTTTCCCATATGTTTGGTTGCATGATTTCTTCATTGCATTGGATGTGTGGAAGCAGCACATGTGCGGTCTTGCTGAATGCAGCTGCAGTTATGGCCCCCTTTCATCTTCTACATTAATTCATGCCCATAACCAGTAAAACTCCGTACAATAGACATATTTTATTGTATCTCATTTATTTAATGTTCTTATAATATTACAAAATAGTGGTATATATGATGTTACGTTACAAGTTAGAGAACATGAAAATGTACAATATTCGAGATGTCGAAAGCACAATTTTGTACTGTAGCTTATGAAAAGTTGATGCAAATTCGAACAATTATGAAAATTATCAATAGAAATAGAATAATACTCAATATATATATATATATATACACACACACAGGGATAAGGGTCAGTTTGGTCCTCGAAGTTGTAAAAAAGGGTCAAATAAGTCCTTATATATATAGAAAATTCTGTCCGGACGTGCCATTTGAGGTGGCTCCCGGTGGAATTTTTTGATTAAATGTTTTGAGCATCTTATTCATTAAGTCTAGTTTACTCATACCAAATTTCAGATAAAAATTCAATCGGGAAGACATTCAAATGAATTCTTGAAGATAACTGTGCCGTTAAAAGCGCAGTTATCTTCAAGAATTCATTTGAATGTCTCCCCAATTGAATTTTTAGCTGAAATTTGATATGAGTAAACTAGACTTAATGAATAAGATGCTCAAAAAAATTCATCAAAAAATTCTACCGGGAGCCACCTCAAATGGCACGTCCGGACAGAATCTTCTATATAAGGACTTATTTGACCCCTTTTTTGCAACTTCGAGGACCAAACTGACCCTTTACTCCACACACATATATACCTTTTCGATTGAATTTTTTTCTGAAATTTGGTATGGATGTACTAGACTTGATGAAGAACATGCTCAAAAAAATTCATCGAAAAATTGCACCGGGAAGATCTTCAAAACGTGGAGGCCGCACGGCGCTCCGGTAAGGTATACCTTACCGGAAGATTTTCCTCTATATATATATATATGAAAAGTAGTCTTCCCATGAAAAGTGAGAACAAATTTTGGTCTTCCATCATTTGAAAATGATAGACGGATTAGATGAACTTTAAACACAAGAGATGATTCCAAAAAGTGTGCACACGTTTATACTAAAAAAGGGAAAGTTACTGATTAAAAGTCTACTTATGTGCGTCAAAAAAGATTGTCAAAATTTTCCAGCTTGTGCACTTCTTACTTTGTACCGTATTGCACTTTTGTGCTCTACATGTACACTTTTTGACTATTCTGATGCACATTTGTTACAAAATTTTCAATAAAAATTCTCCATGATTACAAAAATGCCACCGCGTTTACAACCTAAAAATTGATCTCTTCCATCCATTTTTTCACATCAATTGCCAAGGTTAGTTATTATTTTTCACCTATGAAGTACTTTTTTATTTGAACCAATATATATATATATATATATATATATATATATATATATATATATATGATGGACAGTCTACCCGAGGGGTATCTTATCCGAGGGGTTATTGCGGAAATAACTAGAGAGAAGTCAGAGCGAATAGGAGGAGAGAGAGTCGATTTTATTAAATGAACTCAGCGTGGTTTACAAGGAGAATAAGGGCTGCTATTTATAGCAGCAATAAATGCGATGAGAGGACACGTGTTAGTAATCCAACGGCTGAAGGGTCACATCAGCCGGTTGGCACCGGCAGTGGTGCGTCCACCGCATTGAATGCGGTTGGCGGATGTGACGTGGCATTAAATGCGGTGGTTGGCTGTCTCTAAAAGGAATCTTCGATGATTGAGCTAGTTCGGCCGAAGGCTCCCGGTGTAGCCGAAGGCTCCTTGTGTAGCCGAGGGCTCCATGTGTTGGGGACCCTTGTTCGGCCGAAGGCCCCGTGTGACCGAAGGCGCAACAATGCCGAGGGCGTAACAATGCCGAAGGCTCATGTTTTCGCCCGTTTTCTTCCCAGCAGCTTCCTACGCCGAAAAGGCTATTGTGTGAGTTCTGGAGCCTTCGGCCAAGGAGGCCGAAGGCATCCCAGTGTGTATTCTGAGCTATTTCGAGGTCTGGGCCGTCACACTTGGGCTTGAGTTGTTCTCTGGGCTCAATGGACTTGTGTAGGAGAAGTAGGAGTCTGTGGGCCGGGGGTTCCTGGGCCATATACTCCATCAATATATATATATAGGGATGAGATCACATACAAACAAGACTTCCCATACAAAATGCAAATGCATCATGTATGTCAATTTTAGGCAAATCAAGGGCTGAAAATATGGTAGACACCGTAACATTCTGTGCAGTGCATCGCAGGGCATTAAAGTTGTTGGAAAAAAGAGAGACCCGATTAGTAAGTAAGGATATGAAAGTAATTTGATATATCTAAAGTGTGAGTCGAAAAAATACGATTAAGGAAGGAAATTCCAAAAGATACGCTAACCCCCACTACGATTCCAATCGCCCATGAATAGCAAATCAAAAAAGGAAATATGCAGAGCTCTTGTGCGAAATAGTTAATGCATCGGAGTGGACAAAGGAGTCCGACCACCCATGAATAGTTGTGACGGTCAAAGAAGGACGACATCAGTAAACATGAACGAAGGTTGAAATAGGACCTGCGATTATGGCTTCACTCCAAGAAGAACACTCCAGGCGACAAAACTGGTGTGGCGGTCGAAGAAGGTATTGTTTTTAATTTTTTATTGTTTCGATTAATATGTTTACATGGATGAATTTTGGTTTAATATGCACTGAGAGCGTTCTGTGGATGCATATGGGCAGGATAACATATTGAGTGAATGATGTGTTACTGATTATTTTTTGTAATGTAAAAAACGGGAGGCTAATATGCAGGTTCTCAAGAATGAAAGTGCATCTTAAGGTTCTCCTAAGTGCATTTTGGTAATTGAATATGGTGTTGCTCATTATTGTCCCCATTTTGTCAATTTGTGCATATGAATGTGATTTTTGTGTGACGGATTTGATATGAAAAATAGTTAATGCAAGGTGCAATTCCTTGTAAAGTGTGGTGCATATGAATGTGATTTTCATGTGATAGATTTAATATGAAAAATAGTTAATGATAGGTGAGATTCCTTATAAAGTGTGGTGCATATAAATGAGTTTAGATTAATATGTTTACATGGACAAATTTTGGTTTCATATGCACTAAGAGCGTTCTGTGGATGCATATGGGCAGGACAACATATTGAGTGAATGATGTGTTATTGATTGTTTTTGGTAGTGTAAAAAATGGGAGGCTAATATGTAGTTGCACGGGAATAAAAGTGCATCTTAAGGTTCTCGTAAGTGCATTTTGGTAACAGAAGCTGAAATATGATAGAATATGGTGTTGCTCTTTATTGTCCCTATTTTTTCGATTTGTGCATATGAATGTGGGTTTTGTGTGATGGAGAATATGAAAAATAGTTAATGTAAGGTTCAATTCCTTGTAAAGTGTGGTGCATATGAATGAGTTTTAAGTGTGTGTGTGTGTTTATGGAAGCATGTAAAGTCATGGATGTAATTTGATTTGAAAGGCCAGTAATTGAGGACACATGAATATGGTTTTTGACTTTTTATGTATGCGGGTTAATATGCATAATGTTATGATACAAGATGCAGTTATAATCTAACTAAAATGCATCCTTACTAATATTATAATGCATGAGATTTGATAAGTGCATATGCATTTGGTAGTGACATAAATTTGCTTCTATCCTATCTTTCTTCTTAGATTTTTTGGTCTATACAGTATGCCCTCTTCCTCCATGTTTGGATTCTATGGTATGCACCTGTCTATTTAATTGATGCATAACTCTTTGTCATTGCAATATTCTCAGGTCCAATATGGTTTTCATACCTTTCACAGTCTACAAATAAAGATTCTGATCGGAGAACCAAGTCTTCCAAGGAGATGACAATTTAGGAATCAAAATGTATTAGGAAAGTCTATAGAGGAAAATCTATAGATCTTGCAATGAGATGGTTGATTGAATAGCTTGAATTATCCCCGAATCAAATAAAATTTTATAATATTATTGTATTTATCTACCTATTTCATTTTGCTAACTTTTCGTATATGTTGGAATGTACATTGTGACCATGTTTATGGAAGCAGTTTTTTTTTACTAAATGTTTATGAAATCAGTTTTTCCCTACTTTTGTTCATTGTATTAGATGTTCATGTATTACATGTGCATGTCCAAATTTCTTGTTGATATATTACTTCTATGGTATCACAATTTATATTATATTAATAGATGATGCATGGTGCACATATTTCTTCTGAATATATGCATTCATGGTTCTCAAAGTCATCACTTGCTACCATATAGCACCACTTTTTTATATATATTAAAGACAAGTAAAGTACAACGAAAAGAATAAATGACAAAAAGAAAATAAACAACAAAAAGAAAATAAACATAAAAATGTCCCAACCCAAAGTATAAATAAAAGGATCGCTCAATCATCCCGGCAGAATTTCATATAGTACCACAACTAGACGTATTGTACAGCTCATTGATATGCAATATCTTACACTACATAAGTAAGATAAAGTAAATTGAGCTGCACTAGAGATCAAGACAAAAGAGGAGCGACTCAATAATCTCATATACTGTAACACCCCGACCCCGCAGAGTCTAAGGTAATTACTCCACATGCACACCCTCAAGATCTCCAGTACTATCCTCACAAACCTATCACATGCCTTTAATGCGCACTTTGTCCTCACTCGTGCGCACCATGAGAAACTTCTCAGGAGGTCACCTATCACAAGCACTCTCGACTTGGAGTTCTTAGCTGATGGGATCTCTTAAAAGGAGATGCACCTTGTTGGTATGAGTAGTTCTATTAATCCCTTTAAATTAATCTCAAGTATTACATACACGCCCTCCTCTACATCTGCAGAATCAACACAAAGAGAAAGATACACGCTCTGCAATGCTGAGTAAACAAGATTGAACATCAAGGGGGAAATTGTTAGAGTATTTTTATGGTGTCCAAACTTTTAGATTATATCCTTGTTCTTGTGTTAAAGTAATTTAGTTAGTAGGCTGGGCCAAGCCAATATGATGTTAGGGGCCCGTTTACCTACTATATATTGTAAACTCGCTCATCCTACAAACATATATAGTCTTGAGGTTGAGACCCGAGTACTTTTCAAGCGGTGAATTAGTTAGTTTTACTCAAAAAGAAGGTTTAAAAATATGTCAAGACCTAAAACTCGAGAATTGAAACACCTAGAATGGAAAATGGAAAGAACTAAACAAGAACTATGATTTTTTTTTTGCAAACAATATGAACTTCCTACAATAGATATGTCAATGAATGTGGTGGATCCTGCTCTAAGAGTTATAAAAAAAACCCATAGACAATCCTTCTCAAAACCAAATAAACATATTTTTTTTTTAGAAAATCTAAACCTTTTAAAAATTACGAAAAAACAAACCCTTTTGAAAGAAAATTCAAACCCAAAATTAAAGTTCAAAATGAATAACTTCCTATAAATGTGGCCAAGCAGAACACATTTCAAGATTTTGCATAAAAAACTTCATGAATTAATAATCGATGACGAACTAATCCGAAAATTGAAGCAATTCTTTTAGAAACATCAGGAGAAGAAGCAGAGGTAGATTCTGAAACAAGAGTCAGAAAATAATAAACCTCTACAATTTGATGAATTCGGAGCAATGGAGTCTCCTAGCAACTCAGAATCTAGTTCAAAATCTATTAATCTTTTATCAAAAGATCATGAAAGAATTATCGAATCAATTGATGGAATGAATTTTTATTATGCATGTTTGTATTTGTAACTAGTTTTTGTTATGTAATTATAGTAGTGGAAATTACACACTTTTGGTGTAATACTATATTTTCATAATTATTTGCAATTTGTTTAGTTAGTCCATTCTGAGCTAAAACAGGTCAAAGATCACCCAAGGGGTCAAGATTTTGGACCTTAAAAGATCAAGAAAAGTGCAAAGAGACAAGAAAGATATTGATTTAGAAAAAATGCTCTTGTACCCGGTCGGGTATAAACAAATACCCGATCAGGTATTTGCTTGACTCGAGTGTCTAAATCAAATCCGAGAGCAAATGATCATGGGAGCAATATTTGTGAAGATTTGTCACATACCCGATCAGGTATGCCGACATACCCGACCGGGTATGTCCAGAAAAGTGACTTTCCGGGAAGTTACCTCACACACTCGATCGGGTATCCTATATATGTGACACCGCACCCGAACATCCTTGAAAATTCAATTTAAAATTTAAAGTTTATGTATTGAATTTCCGATTTCCAAACAATTGTAAAATGATTAATGTTTTACGTAGCGCATGATTGATTATTGTACTGTTCAAACTCGCATATTAGTGTCGGGTTTGCAAATACTTATTTGGGCCTTATTAATGAATGTAAGAGCCCAACATTTCTCAAATAATGATACATAACCTTTCAAGACAAGTTGAGGAAGGACGGGCGGCCCAAACATTATTTTGGGCCCAACCTGCTAAAAATAGCAAGTATTCGAGAATGGCGTCCTAGGCCCACTCGGGGGTGACCCACACGGCTAGTAGTCCAACAATATGAATGACAAATGTCAAAATAAGTGATAGAATAATTGTAGAAGAATACAAATGTCTATGGTCCCATCTTTGACATTATTGAGCTAAATAATGAGAGTATGATTTTTCCTTCTATAATATCCATCAAGTAAATTATTGAGATGAGCCTACACATAGTGGAGATCAATAATGTGATGTAGGAAGTTGACTTGTTCTAAATAAATTAGGATGAGTACAAAAAGACATCTTTTGACAAAAGATAAAACAATAGGACCCATCTTCCCATTTTTGGAAGTATTGGTAGATATTTTGGACCCCAAAATGATTGGGAACCACTCCACATTCTATTAGTACCTGCAAGACAAATAAAAATGGGTGAGAAGACTTACCTTGTCTGGCCAGCATGGAGAGGAGCTGCACAAGACTTGATAGGAATCAAATGTTGGGCCACCATCACTATTTTCGCACAAATTGGTGTGCTGTTTGTCTCCCTTCATTTTGGGAGTTTTACTCGACCAAATAATGTGAATAAGGTGTCCTTGGATATCCTTTGAAGTCTAGTTTCATATTTGAGTGGTCTCTGTGCAAGAGGGGAGAGTTTATCATACGAAAATCGAGCTGGAGTGAACTGCTGTCTGTAAACTCGAGCAGTGAGAGTGTTGCGGCTGTTTGGCTGATATCTCGAGTTATACCAATCCAAATAAGTCGTGCAAGATACCAAAAGAAATATCTCAAGACGAGGAATCCGTGAAGGTCTGTTTTGCATCAATCGGAGTAGTGTAAGGCTTCCAAATCGTCCGAGCAAAACACGACCTTGCAGAAACGGATTTACTCTCCTAAAGTGAGTGTTAACCCCAAACTTTACTTTTCATTTTCCAAATGATATGAACGATTGGCGAGACCATTATACACTAATTCAAGTGTATGATATGTCCTTATAAAGTTATTTTATGTGGGTAAAGGTTGGATACTAACCTAGAGCAAATCTTGGAAAAACTAGGAACCGAGTTCGCCGGAAAACACCCATTCTAGGGGCTGTTTTCGTATCGACGTTTAGAGGTTGAGCTAGCACTTTCGGGAGGCTGTTTAACTCTCATATTTAAGCAAGGAATCAGTTCTTAACTCATCTTGACCAAAGCTTTGACCATTGGATCAAGAAGGAAAAGTTTAAAGCTCAATTAAGGTGAGGATTGACATCTAATTGATTACAACTTGTAGGTTAAGCATGAGATTACCTAAATGCCTAAATCATAATTTTTCATGGATTATGATGATTAAATATTGATGAAATATTGATATAGTTCACAAATAATGCAATTGGAAGTGATTTGAGGTTGTATGAATAATAAGAGATTAAATGAGTTATAAATGAACTATTTTGTGAAATAGGCATCTTTACTCATGTATGAGATATGAGGATACATAAATGAATATTTATGTATTGAGATTGAATATTTAAGTTTCTGCTACATAATTATAAATATGTAGGGAATTACAAAATGAGAATACTTGTATGATAACAATAATCTTAATAGTATTGAAATACTAGTTAGTGATTATTGGAAATTGTTGTTAGAATTGATCCTAGGGATTGGATTGCATGAAATACACTTGAATACACTTCAAGTGTATATAATGACTTAGTGTGAAACTAAGGTTAAGTTATGGGCAGTCTTTAAGGATGACCCATGGTAGTTTATTGATATGTCAATTCTAGGCATAGGTTTGCTTAAGAATTGGACCTTAGTGCATGGTGATGTGATAGAGCCGAGCTCTAGAATGCATGGTAAGGTGGTAGACTTGTAGTCTATGTATGGTATAGCAAGAGTCGAGCTCTAGGGCTTGCGTGGTGATGTGATAGAGCCGAGCTCTAGAACGCAAGGTAAGGAAATTGACCAAAGTGACTTGATTTGTATGGTGATGTGATAGAGCCGAGCTCTAGAATACAATGCCATGTGTTAGGGTTGGACTCCATGAGTTGTCGTGGCTTATAGTCACGGGGAATGGGAATGGTGATTTCTAAATGAACATGGGCCCACGGGCCGACTACTTGACTTTTATATAAAGTAAGTATATTTTCAAACGGGATAACCTAGGGTTACAATCATAATGTACTATCACCCTATTTGAGGGTCTTGTGTTTGAAATACTTGTTGTATATCTATTAGATGTCTGCCACACCAGTACTTTATAGCCGTATAGAGTACTGACCCCTTCGGGGGCGTCCCACCACCATTTCAGGTTGATGCTAGAGCTTGCAATTTGTGCTCGTTGATTGAGTGATTCCTCGGAGAGAACACTTGGTTCGTGCTTCCTCCATTCCATTTGAAACATTAATAAATTGCTCATGGATGTTTTACTTTAAGGCCTGCGTGCTCATGATTAGCCCTGTGTGGCCATTTTATTTTAAACAATGTTTCCGCTGCACTATGAATTACTTATTATGATTGTTTATGGATGTTATATGTGTGAATGATATTCAAGACGCCTTGTATAATATGAATGTGTTGGACTGCGGTTGATTATTCGTATTGTACGGCGGGTTGTTGACGTGTCCGGGTAGGTCCGGGGCGTGATAATTTAATTGGTATCAGAGACTTAGTCCATAAACTTCATAATGAAGTCTCAAAATTCTCTTTTCAAAATATTTTTTTGAAAACCATGAGCATAAACGTTTATACTTGTAGAGCTTTTGGTACTTGAGTTGCAAGGTCTCTAATTGTTAAGATGGTACCCTTAGCAATTGGTACGACAGCAATTTGAGTTAAATAATGTCTTAAGTACCAATCTGTCAATTGACATTTGATACAAGTCTAACGACTCTTTCCAAACTTTCTTTCAGAAATAACCGTGGTGGCAATGTTACTAGGAGGAACCCGTTGGGCTGTGCACCGGTGGAGACTGGGCAGGGCAGTCATAGGACCTCTAGGGCATCTAGAGGAGCGGGCCATGGAGGCCGATCGCAGACCGTGAGCGACGGTCATGTGAGCACCGAGAATGAGAGCTACTGGTCCTATGAGGACTCGACCTATCAACCGGAAACCGAGCCGGTTGAGACCCCTTATGAAGGGGAAGATGATGATGTAAGTGATGAGGAGGAAAATGGCTCCTTAGCACGGATTGAAGCACTACTCCAACATTACCACCGTGAGCGTGAGGAGAGGAGGGAACACCGAAGGCGCAAAGCTGGGCAACCTTCGGGCGGGGCTTCAAGAGGGAGAAGCCATGGCGACTCTAGGGCCCACATTGAACCACATGGGGCCCCGGGTGATGGAGGTCCAATCATAAGGATCTCCAAATACATCAAAGAGGCACGAGACTTGGGGTGCAAACCGTTCGATGGAATGGGTGACATCTCCATTTCGGCGCAATGGATTAAGAGGCTGAATGAGGCAGCCCTGGACATGCAACTCACCCCCGAATATAAACTAAGGGTTGCGGTGAGATTACTTGAAGGTATGGCATCCAAGTGGTGGGATGGGACCAAAAGCAAATATGGTGAGACCGTCACTTGGGAGAATTTACGACAGGAATTCTTTGCACAATACTACTCGGATTTCGAGGTGAACAAAAAGGTGAGGGAATACACCCTTCTAACCCAAGGGGGTAACATGACGGTGAGGGAACTTGAGTACAAGTTCAGGGACCTTGCCGACTACATACTGGAGTATGCTTGTGACAAGAACCGGATGGTGAAACACTTCTGGGATGCTCTCGACTTGGAGATACGTGACAGGGCAACACAATTGCCTAACATGACGTTCGCTCAAGTGGTTGACCAAGGGTTGAAAGGAGAGAAACAATGGGAAGAAAGGAAGAAGAGAGACGCCGAGGAGGCGAAAAAGAGAAAGTGGGAGAGTCATGGCTCTCAAGGTTCTAACAAGAAAGAGAACCATGGAGGAGGATCTTTCCAGGCACCACCGCCACCATCTAGGGGGAACCAAGGCCCAAGTGGGCAAGGCTCGAGATCACAGGCCTCAGTGGTAACTCGTTGCAACAATTGCAAGAAGAACCACCCCGGTAAATGTCGTGACCCTCCTAGATGTTTATAATGCGGGGATGCCGGGCATTTGAAGGCGCATTGCCCACAACTGGGCGGGGCAAGGACATCGGGACCGAGTAATGGCACGATGGGTATACGGAACCAAATCGGGGCTTCTCAAGCAAGCCGGGGACATGGGGGAGCAAGTACGAGCAACGCGCCATCCGTGAATCAAGGAAGGACTCAAGCTAGAGTCTATGCGATGACGGAGGCAGATGCTCGAGCGAACCCGGATTCCGTTGCAGGTATTTATCTCATTAAAGTGTGGTATTTTAGACTTATTTAAGGTGTATATGATTTGGGAGTTAAGGCTCGGCCACCGTAGGGGCAAAACCGGGCATTCTGACTCACGAAAACGAAGTATTGTCAAATTACTTGCCCCAACTGGCGCCGGTCCGACGCTAACTGGCGCTAGACATGCCTTGGAGAGTAGCATGTTTCGGACCAGACCTCCCAAACCGACGCACGACCTGGGCATTTTTCCAGCCAACCGGCGCCGGACACCCACCAACCGGCGCCGGACTTGCCCTGGGCGAGCCTGCTTTCGACTGGCCCTCTCCAACCGGCGCGTCTGGCATGTTTGCAGCCAACCGGCGCCGGAAACTGAGAACCGGCGCCGGACCTTCGTTGAAAGCGGCCTGTTGATGGTCCCGGATAGAGGTAAAAGTCTGGGGGGGGGGGGGGGGGTGAATAGACTTTTAAAGCTTTTTCGGCTTTAAGAACTCTTCCCCTCTAGATGAGTTGATCTATAATCTTTTGGGAGATTAATAGATGCACAGCGGAAGTCTTTAACCTCTTGATTATCAGTATGAGACAACTTTCTAGTTTGAGTGATGTTTGGACTTTAAACAGTGAGCAGTTGGCTTGGCAGTTGCCTGGATGCCAGAGAACTGCTGAGGCAACTGCTAGTGGAAAATAGGAGTTTGGGATTGATGATTATATGGCCTTGTACAGAATGATGAGGGCTTACTGAATATGTGCTGAGCTGGAGATGAAAAGGGGTTTTGCCTGAGCAGAGGTCTGAACAGTTGGGTAGACTCAGGAAACTGCTAGCCACCTCCTGAGTATGAAAGAAGTATTTCTGAGAACTGGCAAACCAGACCTTTTAATAGTGGTATTCCAAAGCTCGTGTGAAACAGTTGTCTTAAGGAAAAGTAAGTTATTAAGCAGTAGGATAAGCAGTAGAGTCAATTAAGACTACTGCTCAGGATGCTGCTGGCAAACTACAATCCCTCTAGTGAGAAATGTTGGGTGTGTGCTCTGTTTAGTAAAAGAAAATCAACACACGATATATCCTGGTTCAGAGGTGGTGTAATCCTCCTACATCCAATCCCACCCTATTTCAGATAGATTTCCACTAAAGTATTAAGCCCAATACACTTAGTGCCAATCTAGCCTTTATAACACTCAGGCCTAGATTGAAGGTTTTTCACGATGAGTATAACACCACTCAAAGTTACTCAGTCCTTAGACTTTTCTCAAATGATTCAGTGGGGATCAAAAGGTACTCTATCTATCTAACCACACTTTAGGATCCGAACAACTATTCTCCTAAGTGTTTACAACCACTTGTGAAATGTTTCACGAAATTTCTGGCCACCAACTAAAATCTAAGCTCTAAAAATATAACAATGTATGATCTAGTCTAAGAGCTTAGTGAAGCATGAGTCTAAGCAGAGAGTGAAGTTGTGATCAAGCACTTTCTCCTTTGCTAGATATACTTTGTGATTATAGAATCTCTTTGCTTTGAACTCAATGACTTAGTTTTTGAACTCATGCCTCTGCCTACTTTTATAGGCTTCTCCAGTAGATTAATATCCTCTGTTGGTTGAGAGGATTTAATCCTTGACGTCCAAAGTATTGTACTTTCGTCTTCTTGTGTTGAAGCAGGATAAGAATTTGTCTTTGGTGCTGCTTGAAGGCCAACTTGCTTCGTACAAAATGTCAACCCATACCTTAGGCCTTTTCTTCGCTGTTCACCTATTTATTAGGTCTTGGCATTGTCTTGCAACTACACTCGTGTAGTAAAGTGTGTGAACCAGCCATATTTGTGTAGTAAAATATGTGACTTAGGTTATTTTGTACCAAGCAAATTTTGTACTGGTAGGATCTTTAAAATATCCCATTTAAGGTAAAATGAAAATTACCTTATTGCATTTTGTTCTTTCCAGTACAACTTAATTGGTACAAAATATTACAATCAAATTTGTCACTTATTTTACTAATCACTCTCTTTTTAAAGTGACATGAATAATCTGTGTATCATATAAAACTATACTGGTTGGATTTAAATATCCATGTAAGGTAAAGACAATTTTACCTTATTGCATTTTATAATTTCAGTATGTTTAATTTGGTACATAGCTTTTACATTGGTGTTTTTGTCACTTTTAGGTTTGTACAACTAGCTAACTTAACTGGTAGGATAACAGATCCTATTAAGGTAAAAATTATTACCTTATTGCATTTTGTTTTCCAGTTTAAGTAATTAGTTGTACGAATTATTTTTGTGTTCATTTGTTGTAACAAATAAATTTAACTGGTAGGATCTATAAGAAATCCTTTTAAGGTAATAAAATATTGCCTTATTGCATTTTATGTTTTCCAGTTATATTTATTTGTTAATTGTTAATTTGAACACGACACTTTCAGATAATTTTATTTGTACCGCCATATAATCTTTTGAAGGCTACAAAAGATGGGGGATATCAAAACTATGGCATCATCAAAACTATTTATCAAAATCTAGAGTCTAACAATTCCCCCCTTTTGTGATGATGCCAAAAGAAGAGTTTTAAACACTTTGTAGAATACAAAGGATGAACCTGGAGTGTTTTCCTACTCTCTTTCCCCCTCTTTTGGTAGCATTCACCAATCACCCAGTCCTTCTTCTTCTGTTTGATGATTCCCCAGGGACAAAGTTTGGGGTTCTCCTTCTCATCTTTTGATAGTCAGTTTCTTTGAGTGCCTTCAGTTTCTCGTAGTAGACTCGTCGGATGGTGGTTTTTAACATGGCTGTTTCAATGCTCTGTTCCTGAAGCCAGGGAAGAGCAAATTGTTCTTCATGTATGACGAAGGCTGCTGCTTGACACAGTTTCTCCATTAGAGCCATTCTCCACTCTCTCCAATTGAGAACTCTCCTGACTTGATTGTCAAGAGCTTCTCTTTCCTTGAGGAACAGAACTCTTGATTCCAAGAACTCAGCTTGGTCATGTTGTCGTGGTGTTAAAATTGGTTGTTGAGTGGAGGATGTTTGGCCTAGTGAAAGCTCGAGGAAAGGTTCTGAAGGCATGCTGTTTGAGGAGTTGTCGGCCATTTGAGGGTTCTGAGATTTGAGAGGAGCTCTAAGGAAGATTAGGTGCAGGATTTTGGAATGAACTAACATCTGCTTGAGAAGAGGGATTTATACCCAAGTGTCTAGATTGTCTCTTCGTTTTTCACGATTTGTTTAAGTAACCGAGACATCTTTAATTTAATGTTTAAGCGGCTAGTTCTCTTTTTAAGAGAAGTGTGAGATTTTTCATTAAATGATATTGATGATTATCATTTATGAAGCCACTTTACTTGGATCAATATGTGTCGTTCTTGCATGTATCATAAATCCTCTTTAGCATTGATGAAGTTTGATACTTCCTTTTGTATGCTCTGTTGGCTCAGAAATAGAGTGCTAACTATCTTTGAGGTAACCTTCATTTTATTAGGACGGATCTTCCTAATAAAATTAAGATTTGATTGAATAGTAGCATTCTTTTTTCAATCCATATGTGAGTCTACGACTGAGTGTTAATGAATTAACATGGTACCTTTATGTATACTGTGTGTTTTGAGCCACTTTGTTCCTCCGTCCCTCATTGATCATGATTCTTAGTTCCAATTTGTTTGGCAGCAGATTCCTCAGTTCAAACTTCTGATTTTCCTTGAGTCAAGAATTTGATTTCTCAACCTTTGACATCCTCCTTTTTTTATAGAAATGGCTCTCTGTATCTATTCCTCCTTAGTTGGTGCTTGCTTGTCTGAGGCTTCCTTTTCTGGATATGCTTTGTTGAGGGCATCAAGATGGGTTACTGAGAGTTCACGATTCTTAATGATTTAGTCTCCTGCTGTTTGGATGCGGCTACCCTTGTTGCTTTACTCGTGTTTTCCTGGATGTAGCATATATGCCATGCTCAGAATGTCAGGATAGTGTAGCAGTGAGCTGTCTAGCAGTACCCTGCTGAGTTAACTGCTGGTGTACGTCAGTCACCTGCTTAGCCTACTGCTTGAATTTTGAGTGACCTTTTTGGAGTAGGTCACATTTGTAAGTATAGTGAAGAGTTTCCACTCAGCAGGTGAATAGGAGTTCCCCCTGAGTTTTAGAGTTGAGTTCCCCTTAAAAAGGTGCTGGAGTATTTCAAGATCATTCTTCCTAGCCTTTGTCGTAGTGTTCTGAATCTTGTAATGGTTTGTTTGATGTAGAAGCCTTGAGGGGTCATGCTTCATTTGGTCTTTGTAGACAATCATTGGAAAATGCAGTTTGTTCTTTATTTGTCTCCTGAGATAGTGGCCTGTTTCTGGGAGTAAACACCTGCTGACAGACACTTGCTCAAATTGTGAGCCAGTGTCTTTTCCTCCCTTTCTCTTTCCTTGTTCCAAGCTTGTACTCCAAATCTTTTTATTACTTTTGTAGCAGTGGTCTAGTGGTTAGTCGACTGCTGACCCTATTGCTGTTGAAGAGCAGTTACCTGCTGAGCCAACTGTTCAGTCTTTCATTTTTGAGAGTCTTAGATGGATTTTTCTGGACCTGGATGCTTCATTCCTTGATGTGTTTTCCTTTAGCAAGCAGCCGAGTGAGTAGCAGGCTGCTGCTTGGGCTGCTGCTACAAGTTCCCCCTCAGGTGGCTAGAAGTTCCCCCTTGGTTTAAGACTCAAGTTTTCTTTGAATGAGTGCGGTTTTGACCTGATCAAGATCATCTAACATTCCAAGCTCTTGCCATGCTCTTGGGGCTTGAATGAGTCCATAAAGAGCTTTATGCAGTTTGTAGACTTGATCCTTCTTTCTATTGCTTTAAAATTCAGGAGGCTGCTCCACATAGACTCCCTCTTCTAGTAGACCATTTAGGAATGCACTTTTCACGTCCATTTGATAGTGTAACGCCCCTCTCAGGGTTAAAGGAAACGTTACACTAACTTACTACTTTTAAAAATAACTGCAAATAACGGCCGTCTATTTAAGAAAATAACCCTGATATATTCTCAAATATAATTAAAGTATAACTCTTGATAAAAACTCAATAAATAATAGTTATCACCAGCAAATGTGATAACCACCCGGATCCAGGAATTTATTCAAACATCAAATCCTCAAATAAAATAAATAATAATAATCTCTTTATTATAACACTAAATTACTGAAACAAAATAATATCTAACAAAAAGTCACCAAGGTCGTTCCCGTTAACTCATCATGGCACACGTTCCACTCCCTCATCATCTTCCTAGGCCTTGGCCTTACCCTTAGTATCTGTACATGCGAAGAAGAAAAAAAACTGATAAGCTTTACGCTTAGTAAGTCACTATGGATCCACAAAAATATCTAGAAGTCTATGCCAATTTATCAATAGATAAATTTAGGCTATAAGCATGCACTGAACAAATAACTAACACATAACTTCTCAAATACATTATGAATGAGATCTCAAAAGGAAAATATTTTCTAAAATAGTTTCTCAAAACTGCTGGAGAGATCTCAAAATTTCTTCTCAAAACATCTCCGTAAAACTTTCTAAAAGAGATCTCAAAAACGTCTTTCTGTAAAACTTTCTGAAAGAGATCTCAAAAACAACTTTCTGTAAAACTTTTGAAAGAGATCTCATTAAACTTTCTGTAAACTCTTTGTGGCTAATTTTAACTGTGGGCCCGTGATATGTACTCAAAGGCGCCAATCCGACAGCTCAGGGGAGCGACCCACTAAACATATCGGACTATCTGAAACTGAAAACTGCTAATCTGAGGGAACTTGTTCCCGAGTACATATCACCTTATCTTTCACTTTAAATATTAGTTCTTTTTATGGTGACGTTTGATAAAAAAACATCATTAAATCTGAAAACTAAAGAAGTGACAAAATCTTGACTATGCTAGATAATAAACACAACTTAATGCAGCAAATAAAATAACTCAGCAAATAATTCACCAGGTTCACATAATAGCACATAGACTAAAATCATCTATTAAAAATCAACCAGACTTCTTTCTTTTATTTGGTTGAACAAACATGTACAGGTGGTAGTGAACTTACATGTCAACAGCTGAACTCAAAATACTGAGATAAGTGTGTCACCTTGATAACGTCTTCCAGTAAGCTCTTACTTGAAATCTTTATTTGGATTTAACGATATGACTAGAGTTAGATATATCCTTAATTCAACCAACTAGCTAAAACTTTAAACTCAACTCCTTACTGTTATACACTTATACGCACAAAACATCCAATTGACTTTAAAACAAAGTTCAGATCTCAAAATCATTCTGGAGCAGCTTACAAAATTTAGTTATTCATTATATTTGAATAAAGATCAGTTGCCAAAACAACCCCAAAGTTGCCACATGCACAACAACCCTTTCTGAATAAAATATTTAAACAGACTAAACCTTTTTTTTATAGAAACGAACTGTTGTAATAAGTAAAAGAGTAGCTTATAATCATTAAGCATGAAAGGAACTTCAATAAAAGAAAATGAACAGTTGTAGTAGGAGTAATACGCTGAAAACAAAACAAAACGAATTGATGGTACCGAGAACAAAAACTAGGTAATTGAAAATCTATTTTTGTACTGAAAAGTGCCGACCAGATGATCAGTCAATGGTCTTTTTGTTATTATACTCAAATTTAATCGTTTGTATAGAAATAAAAGTTTGCTGCGCACAAATCTGGTGTCGAAACCCAAGGACAGAAACCAGAGCAAATCAAACTCTAAAATCTGTCTCAGCAAAACTTACACACACAACAAACTTTTATCTAAAGGGTAGTTTGGCTTAAAGAGGAAATTTGCTCCACCCATCAATAAGTGAAAGGATGAAAAGTTGGGAAGCATTGCTCAACTAAAATAGAGAGTATCGATCAATATATACAATTGCTAGATACGGATGATTGGAATTTTTATTAAAACTGAATTTGAAAGGATCTAATTGATAACTCCCAAAATAAATCTCTTAATTACAAAACTAAAGTACAAAAACTCATTTACGAACATCTATTCTCACAGAGATAGAGAAAACGATTAGAGCAAAGAAATAGATATACTTGATCAAAGATGTTATCATCTGAATAAAGCTTGGTGGAAAAATTGAACTTACCAGGTTTCAAAACCAAGAGAGCCAGAGCACTTGATTTGAAAGTGAGGGAGTGTGCAGGAGAGAAAACCAGAGAGATTGGGGTACGATCGATTGAAAGAGAAGAAAGGTGCGGCTGGAATATAAACCATGCATATAATATTCCTTTGGGTTTTTTTTAAAAGCAAGATACTAATTCGGGCCAAGATAACTGATCTGGAGTGTCTTAGACTTCTTAATAAATTGAATCTGACCCAACCGAATTATTATATTCTGCCTCTTAAGAGTATACTAATAAAACATATATTATCAATTATTTCTTCACTTAAAATTGTTAGAGCTTACCGGTTAACGTTACCTGCCACAAACAAAACTTGGAAAAAAATAATATATCACATTATTCACACAAGTAACATATTTAGCTGACTAAAATAAATAATAATGATTAACATAACTAGCTCATGAAAATCGGGGTGTTACAACCCCTCCCACCTTATAAAAGTTTCGTCCTCGAAACTTAGAACAACTCGGGATAGCGACGTCTCACATTTATTTCTTTTCTGACTTCTCACATGATTTTAGTGGAACTATAATAGCTTTTTATCTTTTACAAGGTTACTTTACTTGAGCATGTGGCTTTAATGCTCCAAAATTATGCTGACATTTCTTCAATTTACCAATCTCATCAAGTTTTCTTATTGGGGAGACATACTACTACATAAAGCTACACAAAGATCTCAACAATATCTTGATAATTTATCTTAATAAGAAAACTTGTTTAAATACTCTCATATTTTTACTAACACCACAATACAAACTCACAACATGGCATATATATACACTAACTACTTTGCCTTGTTTGCTTTTTAAAATGAAAAGGAAGACCATATTAATTTTTAACCTTGTCATAAAAACTTACCCACATACTACTAAAAATGAAATTCAGAATCACCTCCCACCGGTATGCTTACATAAGTCAAACATTTTTTTTATTATATCAGAATAGAACTCTTTCTAAAATTCATCCTTGATTGCTGATATTCTTGCATTACAATATCTGGAAAATGTTTTCTTCTCTGTGAGTTTTAAGAGTTTCCTCTTCACAATTTGTTTACATTGTGGGAGGAGGATGGAGTTTTCTCTTTCGCCATTTTATCAATTCTATTCAACGGATTTTTTTTTGTGTCATACGCCCTTTATGTATTATACCAACTTACTAGCTATCTCACATTTATCTTTTCATCAAAAGAAAAAACTTTCTTATGGTTCTACACCTTTGGAACTCAAAATTATAACTTCATAGATTATTATATGGATGTAGTCAAGAAAGCTAAATCTAGCTTATAATTAGAATTTTCATTTTATCTTAAAATTTCAGTATTGAAAAGAACAACTATTTCTAATGAGATGAGTATCAGTCTCCTTTAATCCTTGAACACAATTTCTAATTGAAACTAATAGCCTTAATATCTAGAGGAAAATCTCTTGTGAGTAAGTTTTTTTTCCTGAATAAGTAATATCATAAGTTTTGAAACTAAATCTTCTTGGGCTCCCTCTAAAAAATCAGTATGCGGGTTTACATTAAAATGTCAACATTACAAGGACTGTTTGCTTACTTTCAAATTTTTCATGTTTCTTAAAAACAAGACATCACAAATGTTTTGTTTAACAAAAATTGACGTTGTCAAACACATAAATGTTTGACACAAAATACTTGACAATTTTTTTTTGAACGAATTTTACAAAATACTTGACAACAGACATTATTTTGTTTTAAATTATTACTTTATAATTCTATCTCTTTGCTTCCTTAATTAGCTGTAGGATGATTCGAAAAAATGCTATGGACTTCTTCTTCTTCTTTTAAAAATCCTTCATCACTTTACTAATAAAATGTGTTATGTTCAAGCATATAGTCTATACGAGACAAAAATAATAATATTTTAATCGTATACTTCATTTGGGCAGTTCATTATCGAAAGTTACTTATTCGCTAATATTCCACCATATTGTTCCTTCTAACTTTAATCTTCCAACTATATAACTTAGGAAGTATCGTTCATTCATAGAGGTAAAGTTTACGTAATCTTTCATATGTCATCTGGTAATAAACTGTAAAGGGTCGTATCTAAGACTAACTTAGACTAAACAATAAAATTTTCCGCAGTAAATTTCTAACTTAGAATCCTCTTTTCTTGTTTTTTTTAAACAACCTCTTTATCATGCTCATTAGATTTCGATTGGAAATAATAAACTGATCAAGGAATCTACACTGATATCTTTCTGGTCCTCCTTACTGGGTTCGTATATTCTTAACTTTGACTGACACTTATTAACTAAACTGTTGGGGTTCAAGCCCTTGAGTTGCTGATGACACATAACAAAATAATTGTTTGAGGTGCCAAACTGTTTATACTCTTTATTCTCACTAATATTTCTATTACTCAGAGAGCATATCAGCTACCAACACGAGCTCATTGGGACACTGTCTACAAATACTCGTACATAATGCCTATAAGAGAGCTCGATGGTACCATATTCTCAATTCTATTGAAATCTTCATACTTTAGATCATACTTTATTGAAACACACCTCCTAAATCCCGTGTGCACAATGCAACAGGCTGTAAGACTCATGATTTACCAGAGACAGGTTTGATCTAATCCTTCCACTCATCTACACTCATCTAACTTCTAAGAACTCGATACTATTAGAAACTTTTGAATCACGTATATAGAATTTAATGGCAGGTCATTCGAATGAATTTTTAGTGGAGAGACTCAATATCTTATTATAACCAAATAATAATAATAATGATATGCGAACAACCCTGGTAAAAAGAATGTACAACACTTTTTTTTTTAATTTTAGTTCCAAGAGCTTAGAATACTCTTCAGATTGCTTTGAGAAATTTTAAAACTCAAACTTTCTTCTGAAACATACTTTTGAAGAATAGCTAAATACTATACTAATATATCACTTAAAAAATTTACTTATTTGAATTTTGGTAAAAAATCACTGCCATGTGATTAATCATTAATCACTAAACGCATTAAATGATTAATCAACACACTTTAAAACTTATTTTGAAATAAGCATTTACAACGTCAAGAAAATGTATAATCTGACCATTGATCATTTTAAAGTAGTGTCCGATCACCGGTATCTCCTATTGGAATCATCAAATTGATGAGGGGCCCTCTCAGCAACTCAAGATTTCAAACTTGAGATACCAACGCTCAACACTCTAGAAAATCATGGAGCTTCTGAAACTGTTTATAAAAAAATTTAACTCCACTATTTAAGAACTTTCGAAATCCAAGGTGAAGCACCAACATTTCACACACACAAAAATAAGCTATAACTTATAACTCTTTTAATTTTTTTTTTCTTACAAAAATATAATAAGATAATGAAATTAGCATGAGCATTTTAAAAATAATGTTCAATTAATAAATAGATAAAAATACATAATGATTTGTATGCTTATAGAAATTCTTCTTCTCATGTAAACGCAATTACATGTGATGCTTTAAAAAAAACAGACAAACTCATTACCATTCTTAAAAATAACTAATAAGACTTGGACCATGAATAAACTACAAGCTATATACAAAGATAGCTGGATTATCACTGAATGTGACGTAATTCAATTACTTAATCATGAGAAAATAAAGACTATATGACACTTTTTTTTTTAATTAACTCGAATTTAATCATGAGTAACCTCTATGAGAAAATATTTTCTATGAAAGATCAATATAGGCTAAAGTGGAAAAACCGCAAATACGTGATTTTGAGAGATGTGACTAGAACGATGGTGTTTTAGCTAACAACCCTAAGTACTTCCAAAATGAAATAGAAGACCTAACTCAAGAGTATAGAAGCTCAAATAAAATTTAATCTAACTAGCTTGTAATGACACAAAGGTTTTACGAGTTGAGTATATAATAATCTTACTTGACTTTTCTATCTAACTAATACCAACAACGCTCAAACATACTTTCACATAGATAACTTTTAGCATAAATAAGTACTTACTTGGAAGATGATGAGCACGTGAACGGTGACAAATGATGTTACGGGACAACCTGGGCTCTGATACTAAACTTGTAACGCCCCTCTCAGGGTTAAAGGAAACGTTACACTAACTTACTACTTTTAAAAATAACTGCAAATAACGGCCGTCTATTTAAGAAAATAACCCTGATATATTCTCAAATATAATTAAAGTATAACTCTTGATAAAAACTCAATAAATAATAGTTATCACCAGCAAATGTGATAACCACCTGGATCCAGGAATTTATTCAAACATCAAATCCTCAAATAAAATAAATAATAATAATCTCTTTATTATAACACTAAAGTACTGAAACAAAATAATATCTAACAAAAAGTCACCAAGGTCGTTCCCGTTAACTCATCATGGCACACGTTCCACTCCCTCATCATCTTCCTAGGCCTTGGCCTTACCCTTAGTATCTGTACATGCGAAGAAGAAAAAAAAACTGATAAGCTTTACGCTTAGTAAGTCACTATGGATCCACAAAAATATCTAGAAGTCTATGCCAATTTATCAATAGATAAATTTAGGCTATAAGCATGCACTGAACAAATAACTAACACATAACTTCTCAAATACATTATGAATGAGATCTCAAAAGGAAAATATTTTCTAAAATAGTTTCTCAAAACTGCTGGAGAGATCTCAAAATTTCTTCTCAAAACATCTCCGTAAAACTTTCTAAAAGAGATCTCAAAAACGTCTTTCTGTAAAACTTTCTGAAAGAGATCTCAAAAACAACTTTCTGTAAAACTTTTGAAAGAGATCTCATTAAACTTTCTGTAAACTCTTTGTGGCTAATTTTAACTGTGGGCCCGTGATATGTACTCAAAGGCGCCAATCCGACAGCTCAGGGGAGCGACCCACTAAACATATCGGACTATCTGAAACTGAAAACTGCTAATCTGAGGGAACTTGTTCCCGAGTACATATCACCTTATCTTTCACTTTAAATATTAGTTCTTTTTATGGTGACGTTTGATAAAAAAACATCATTAAATCTGAAAACTAAAGAAGTGACAAAATCTTGACTATGCTAGATAATAAACACAACTTAATGCAGCAAATAAAATAACTCAGCAAATAATTCACCAGGTTCACATAATAGCACATAGACTAAAATCATCTATTAAAAATCAACCAGACTTCTTTCTTTTATTTGGTTGAACAAACATGTACAGGTGGTAGTGAACTTACATGTCAACAGCTGAACTCAAAATACTGAGATAAGTGTGTCACCTTGATAACGTCTTCCAGTAAGCTCTTACTTGAAATCTTTATTTGGATTTAACGATATGACTAGAGTTAGATATATCCTTAATTCAACCAACTAGCTAAAACTTTAAACTCAACTCCTTACTGTTATACACTTATACGCACAAAACATCCAATTGACTTTAAAACAAAGTTCAGATCTCAAAATCATTCTGGAGCAGCTTACAAAATTTAGTTATTCATTATATTTGAATAAAGATCAGTTGCCAAAACAACCCCAAAGTTGCCACATGCACAACAACCCTTTCTGAATAAAATATTTAAACAGACTAAACCTTTTTTTATAGAAACGAACTGTTGTAATAAGTAAAAGAGTAGCTTATAATCATTAAGCATGAAAGGAACTTCAATAAAAGAAAATGAACAGTTGTAGTAGGAGTAATACGCTGAAAACAAAACAAAACGAATTGATGGTACCGAGAACAAAAACTAGGTAATTGAAAATCTATTTTTGTACTGAAAAGTGCCGACCAGATGATCAGTCAATGGTCTTTTTGTTATTATACTCAAATTTAATCGTTTGTATAGAAATAAAAGTTTGCTGCGCACAAATCTGGTGTCGAAACCCAAGGACAGAAACCAGAGCAAATCAAACTCTAAAATCTGTCTCAGCAAAACTTACACACACAACAAACTTTTATCTAAAGGGTAGTTTGGCTTAAAGAGGAAATTTGCTCCACCCATCAATAAGTGAAAGGATGAAAAGTTGGGAAGCATTGCTCAACTAAAATAGAGAGTATCGATCAATATATACAATTGCTAGATACGGATGATTGGAATTTTTATTAAAACTGAATTTGAAAGGATCTAATTGATAACTCCCAAAATAAATCTCTTAATTACAAAACTAAAGTACAAAAACTCATTTACGAACATCTATTCTCACAGAGATAGAGAAAACGATTAGAGCAAAGAAATAGATATACTTGATCAAAGATGTTATCATCTGAATAAAGCTTGGTGGAAAAATTGAACTTACCAGGTTTCAAAACCAAGAGAGCCAGAGCACTTGATTTGAAAGTGAGGGAGTGTGCAGGAGAGAAAACCAGAGAGATTGGGGTACGATCGATTGAAAGAGAAGAAAGGTGCGGCTGGAATATAAACCATGCATATAATATTCCTTTGGGTTTTTTTTAAAAGCAAGATACTAATTCGGGCCAAGATAACTGATCTGGAGTGTCTTAGACTTCTTAATAAATTGAATCTGACCCAACCGAATTATTATATTCTGCCTCTTAAGAGTATACTAATAAAACATATATTATCAATTATTTCTTCACTTAAAATTGTTAGAGCTTACCGGTTAACGTTACCTGCCACAAACAAAACTTGGAAAAAAATAATATATCACATTATTCACACAAGTAACATATTTAGCTGACTAAAATAAATAATAATGATTAACATAACTAGCTCATGAAAATCGGGGTGTTACAGATAGACAGTGAATTGCTTATGGGCAGCATAGGTTAAGAATATTCTTATAGCCTCTAGTCTGGCAACAGGAGCAAAGGTTTCATCAAATCTATACCTTCTTCCTGGCAGTAGCCTTTGGCTACTAGTCTTGCCTTGTTTTTGACAGTGGCCTCCTGCTGCTAGGCAGAGACCTCTGCTGAGACCTCTGCTGAGCCTTCTTCTTTTATTCTTTTTGTTCGGACCTTGTTGCTTCATTCCCTTGTTTCTGAGAACGCATTCCCCCCTTAGATAATGCTCCTTATGATCAAGATATTTTGAAATATTTTGAGTTAGGTTCCCCCTAAGTTGATGCACCATTAATCTTTAAGTTGATTGAGATCATCAAGCTTTCTAAGTGTAACACCCCGGCCCCGTAGGACCCGAGGTAGTTACTCCGGACCAATAGTACTGTCCCCACAAACCACCACGAGCCTTTACCGCGCACTTTGTCCTCACTCGTGCGCGCCCTGAGAAACTTCCCAGGGGGTCACCCATCCCAAGACTACTCCCGTGCAAGCACGCTTAACTTTGTAGTTCTTGGGTGATGAGCTCCCTTAAAAGGAGATGCACCTCTGTTGGTATGAGTAGTACTATTAATCCATTTATATTAAATCTTAAGTGTTACAATCACCCCACTTAGGATCGCAACGTCCTCGTTGTGCCCATGAACCAATCTCAAATCTCAATCAAATCCCAGAATCTTCCCCCGTTAAGTGCCCGCCTGATATCCAACGGGTCAGCACACTGTCGCGGGGTTGCTCTGATACCGCCTGATATCAAACATTGATATGTTTGAAGTAAAATCTTTATTCATTCATAATATAATTGACGAAATACAGCAGAAATCTTGAAATAAGAAGGTGTTACCGCCACATCCGACCAAACATAGTCGGATGCACAGGCCAAAAAAAAAAATAGTAATAGTTAATCTATGAGTTCATAACATAAATAAAATGTTTATTCCAGACTAGGTTTAACTAAGGTATCTTCTAGAACGCTCTCGGGCTCAAGCAGTCATCAATCAACATTAGCATCATCACCTGTTCGCATATGGGGAACGGGACAAAACACATAAAGAATAAAAATAATTAGCGAAAGCTAAGTAAGTACTACCCAACCCCGTAAAATAATGTAATTTGTCACAAATAGTACTTATAAATATAACTCACACGTATCACTTTTCAAAATATGATTTATAGCCAATATACTTAATTTCTCTTTGAAAATACTCTCCATTGTCTCCTTTCAAAACCAATATCATTACATCTCCTACTTTCTTTTAAGATGGGTGGTACTTTCGGATACTATTGCCCGAAGCCCAATGAGTCGTTGTTATTTACGAACTCATCCCGGAATCCAGTTCCCATCACTCTACTATTGGAATCTAAACGACTACCTTAAGTGTGCACACCCCCTAAAAGGGATTCCAAGCCCTCCGAGTAGTAAGTCATCTCGAGTAGTCGGGACTCAGTCTACCAACTACTCCTCCTCTATAAAATCAAGTGATTAGGAATTTCTACTACTATGCCTGGGATCAATGATCCAAATGTCGGGTTGGCTACCGACCTACTAAAACTGTACTCCAAGTAGTAGTAACCCTAATCACCCTCCACATTTATCCGGATGTGGAAAACCGACACCACGGATTTCTCCCGGGTGCTCATCTCTTATGAAAATGTTAATTTTCATCTTAAAACGATATACTTCAAGATATTTCTCAAGTCTCCAAAAATGTTCTCAATGGCATTTTAAAATATTTAATACATCATAACTCAACTATCTCAAATACTATAAATTTAATATAACTTCAAATAATGCATACTCAAAATTCACACTTTAATCACATAACACATAATAATCATATAATACGAGGAAAACAATTTTGGATCGGCAGAGAAACTTACCTCAAATTGGTGACGCTCCTAGTTCACGCCTTCTAACTCGGTCTCTAAACCACCTTTTTAATTAAGAGTATACAATTAGTCCTTTATCCTATAGCGATCCCACTCCCTCTTTAGTATTATATAATACCTCATTAATTCTGGTAATTACTTGATTGAGTTATTTATTTCTTTTAATTAGATACTTTGATTAATCCTAGCTACCACTTTATTCTTTAACTAATTTATTATTCGAATATAGTTATGTTTTACCAAATAAGATTCTGGTGTCATTAAAATATTCGAGTTGGTTTAGTTTATGTCATTAATTACGATTCACAATTTAATCTAATTGACTCTTGTGTTTGTAAAATACTTTCAAAGTATCCGACTAACTATAGGTTATTAATAACATAACTGAATTATTTAACAACATTAATTAGTCCCAATGTAACTATTTTAATATATCCCAAAATAGGCAAATTAAAAATATCCGATTTCCTTAAGTACGCTAGTTTATTAATATACGTTAATTAATCCCGCAATAAACAATACCTTTCCCAAAGTGCTACGTCCGAATTAATCATTATTTTATTCACCCCTATTTCTGAAATTAAAAATGATAATTATAAACATTTGAAGTACTATAATTCGTTTAATGTTAATCCTGTCAAAATATTTAACCACTAAATTTATTACAATATTCTTAATTACTGTCACAATTACTACTACTCGAGGAGTAGTAGTAGAAATTCCTAATCACTTGATTTTATAGAGGAGGAGTAGTTGGTAGACTGAGTCCCGACTACTCGAGATGACTTACTACTCGGAGGGCTTGGAATCCCTTTTAGGGGGTCTGCACACTTAAGGTAGTCGTTTAGATTCCAATAGTAGAGTGATAGGAACCGGATTCCGGGATGAGTTCGTAAATAACAACGACTCATTGGGCTTCGGGCAATAGTATCCGAAAGTACCACCCATCTTAAAAGAAAGTAGGAGATGTAATGATATTGGTTTTGAAAGGAGACAATGGAGAGTATTTTCAAAGAGAAATTAAGTATATTGGCTATAAATCATATTTTGAAAAGTGATACGTGTGAGTTATATTTATAAGTACTATTTGTGACAAATTACATTATTTTACGGGGTTGGGTAGTACTTACTTAGCTTTCGCTAATTTTTATTCTTTATGTGTTTTGTCCCGTTCCCCATATGCGAACAGGTGATGATGCTAATGTTGATTGATGACTGCTTGAGCCCGAGAGCGTTCTAGAAGATACCTTAGTTAAACCTAGTCTGGAATAAACATTTTATTTATGTTATGAACTCATAGATTAACTATTACTATTTTTTTTTTGGCCTGTGCATCCGACTATGTTTGGTCGGATGTGGCGGTAACACCTTCTTATTTCAAGATTTCCGCTGTATTTCGTCAATTATATTATGAATGAATAAAGATTTTACTTCAAACATATCAATGTTTTTGGGTGGGAGATTTGGGGGTGTTACACTAAGTTTCTTCAATTGTTGTTTCTTCCAGAGTATTTGAGCACAGCAGCTGCTTTCTGATCTGATACGTACTCCCTCATGGATGTTTCCAATGATTTGATGAGGAGGATGTTGACTCAACCATCTAGTATTAGATGTTTGATTAATTTGAGTCTGCTGCTTTTCTTCCTCTTTCTCATCACTCTCCTCAGATAGAATTGGAAGATTAGGAGCTTCAATTCTGGTGATGATCCTGTGTGATCGAAGCCTACTGCTGGCAGTTGTCTGCAGTTTGAGTCACCTGCTGGCAGTGGTCTGGTTTGCTTCCCTTCTTGTATCACATAGATGGTCCTTCCTTTGTCTATCATTAAGTACAATTAGACCCCTTTTTGACATCTCTAATCAAGCAGATGTCCGTTTAATCTGGAGTAGGCTTGTGCTTATTTGATTGAATTTTACAACCTCAACATAAGATATGTAATGGTTTGTAAGTTCTTTCTTTTGATCCAGCTCCTTTGATTTCTTCTTTTGTTCTTCTCATTTCCAAATGTTCCTTCGGGTCCTTCCTTTTCATTAAGATTGACAGTAGCTTCCTGCTTCCTGTCATGTGCCTGGAGCAGCCAAAATGTATGTACTATTTTGTTCAGTCAGTTGCTCCAGCACCTTCCTGTATTATCATTGTTGAGTGGTGGTAGCCCACATTGAAGTGGGCATCTTCCTTTGAACAATTTCAGGCATCCATACCCATCTAGAACCATTTCTTTCTGAGCAGTTTGATCTACAGCTTTTTGAGGTGTTGTACTCAAATGGAGTGGCTGTGTAGGTGTTTATCTTCTTTCTCCTATATGTAGGAGAAGAGTGATTTCTTCTGGGTTGATTTTTCTGCTTCTTTGGTTGGTAAATGGTCTTATTGGTGGTTTGCCAACTGGTTCTCTGGTTTTCTTGTTTGATAGGAAGTTTTTGTTTGTACAGGGATTTGGATTTTGGTTTGAGAGTAGACATGTTCCTTCTTGTGGGAACTGTATGAACATGGGAGTGTTGGTGGCTTAGAAGCTTTGTGTTCTTTTTGAAGATGTGTTTTGTGGTAGGAGAGTATTTGGGAAAGCCTTTCAATGGTTGGGGAAATGATGTGTATCCTGTATTCTTTTTGTTGTGCTGAACTTCCTTAGCAGAGGGGAGAGAAGGGGAGCTCAGCCTTTCTCTCAAACTGATGTTTTCACTTTCAAGAAAGTCTTTCCTTTTTATTACTTCACCCATTTGAGCATGAGCTACTATTAGATTTTCTTGAAGTCTACAATTTTCATTTATTAAGCTAAGATGGTCTTTTTGGAAGTTTTCAAATTGATGGAGCAATGCCTCCATATCAACATTGGAAGAGTTGGAGTAATATGAGTTGCTAGAAGAACAGGATAATACCTCATCATTGTCACCTTCATGTGATTTGGCCATACCATAGTTGTGAGAGGAGCTATTTTCTGGGAACATTCCAAATAGGAAAGTAATAGCATCCTTCTGCCTTTCTGATGAGCAGCTTTCATCATTTGAGCTGCTTTGATCATCTTCTGATTGGATCTTTGTGAGTTCATCCCATACATCCTTTGTTTTCCAGTCATCAGACTTGTTGCTGTTGATAAAAAGATTCCTTACTGGCTGTCTATCCATTTTTAGAAAGTTTTGGGAGTGAAGTGGATTTGGATCTTTAGTTCAAATTAGTCAGAAACTGACTCTAGAAACACTCTGCTCTGATACCACTTGATGGTCCCGGATAGAGGTAAAAGTCTAGAGGGGGGGGGGGGGGGGGGGGGGTGAATTGACTTTTAAAGCTTTTTCGTCTTTAAGAACTCTTCCCCTCTATATGAGTTGATCTATAATCTTTTGTGAGATTAATAGATGCACAGCGGAAGTCTTTAACCTCTTGATTATCAAAATGAGACAACTTTCTAGTTTGAGTGATGTTTGGACTTTAAACAGTGAGCAGTTGGCTTGGCAGTTGCCTGGATGCCAGAGAACTGCTGAGGCAACTGCTAGTGGAAAATAGGAGTTTGGGATTGATGATTATATGGCCTTGTACAGAATGATGAGGGCTTACTGAATATGTGCTGAGCTGGAGATGAAAAGGGGTTTTGCCTGAGCAGAGGTCTGAACAGTTGGGTAGACTCAGGAAACTGCTAGCCACCTCCTGAGTATGAAAGAAGTATTTCTGAGAACTGGCAAACCAGACCTTTTAATAGTGGTATTCCAAAGCTCGTGTGAAACAGTTGTCTTAAGGAAAAGTAAGTTATTAAGCAGTAGGATAAGCAGTAGAGTCAATTAAGACTACTGCTCAGGATGCTGCTGGCAAACTACAATCCCTCTAGTGAGAAATGTTGGGTGTGTGCTCTGTTTAGTAAAAGAAAATCAACACACGATATATCCTGGTTCAGAGGTGGTGTAATCCTCCTACATCCAATCCCACCCTATTTCAGATAGATTTCCACTAAAGTATTAAGCCCAATACACTTAGTGCCAATCTAGCCTTTACAACACTCAGGCCTAGATTGAAGGTTTTTCACGATGAGTATAACACCACTTAAAGTTACTCAGTCCTTAGACTTTTCACAACTGTTTACAACCACTTGTGAAATGTTTCACGAAATTTCTGGCCACCAACTAAAATCTAAGCTCTAAAAATATAACAATGTATGATTGATGAGTGTTTTCTCGCACTTAAAATAGATCGTAATATAGTGGTGTAAGTACGAGTATCGTCTCCACAGGGACGGACAAAAGGGAATCAAGAATTAATTAAATTCAGCGATTAAAAATAAATAAATAAAATAAATGCGTCGTGCGAGATATGATTGGAATGGAAAATTAAACTAATGCGAATAAAACGATTAAACTAAATGTGGTTTCTAATTAATTAATGACGAAGGAAATAGGGATTGATTCCGGGGTAACCAGATTTCTGGCAGATCAGACCTAATTACATGAAATTGATTTAATTGAGCCTAGCTAATCATTACTAAGTTCTTACCGCTCTCGCGGCGTAGAGTACAATAATTTAGGGGACCAGGCTGATCTCTCATGCGACAGGATCCTAAATTATTGCCAAGACGAGCGAGCTTACGGCTCCTTAATCGCTACTAATCTCTTAGCGAATGATTAAGTGTGTATGAATGTATCTTAGAATAAACTAGATCTTTCTTAATTTATTCTACAAGCAATTGTAATTCTAGCCGCGGTTCCAGGTTACAAAAGATATCAGTTAAATTATTCAAACACAAATTAAACGGCATTCATGCAATTAAACCGACAAGAATCTAGCCATCAATCATGATTAACCCCTTCATCAATCCCAAATCCCTAATTAAACTACTCACAATTCATAATTGAAGAATCAACAGAATTGAGATGAATAGAATAAATTGTCATTAATTAAAAAGATGAACTTACAAATAATCTCAGGGTCTTGGAAGAAAATAGCGTAAAAACGGTGTAAAATTCGTCCCTAGGCCTCTCCGTAACGTTCGTAACCCTTAAAAAGGGTTAGGGAGGCCTTATTTATAGAAAAAGGTGGGAAAATATGAATTTGGGCCGAATTGGGATTCAATTTCGCGTAACCCGGAGCTACGCACGTCCGTGCGTTGATGGCAGTGTCTCCCTTGCTTTCTCGCCTCAGACGCACGATCGTGCGTTCCCCTACGCACGACGTGCGTCAAACTTCCGAATTTGACAAAACTTCCTTCATGAAAGTTGTAGAAAATGAAGTCTTATATCCAACCCAATTTGCCGAATGTGATTTGAATCATCCAATCAAGAGATATGATCAACACAGTGGAAGGTGTCATTCTGAAATCGCAGCAGAGATCATCTGACTTTATCGTCTGTTTTCACCTTCTTCCTCACAGATTCTCGCAAAGGTTTCTTCATATGATTTGCATCCCTTGAAGTTATCTTTCATATACAACTTGAATCGTGTCCATTGGATGCTTCTACAAAGAGATATGCTTGAACGATTGACCAAAGGTCATCCTGATCGTCGTTTTCAAGCTTCATTCATCTTCTTTTGATCCCAAAGCCAATCCTAGAGCTCTTTTGTCGTCAAATCTTCGTCGTGAATCTTCCGGTGACCTCCAAATCTATCAAATCATTCTCAAATTCTTCTCAAATCATCCCGATTGTTCCTCAAGTGCCGGTGCCGGGCTCAAATTCCCTGATTTTGACTACAAACAACACAAAACTCGAACCAACGCCCGGTAAACATAACTTGAGCTAAAATTGAGACTTGTAACACCTTAAATCTAGGAAAATCATCAAAAGCCAATCTCAACACGCATCAAATACGTGTCAAAATATGGACTTATCAAATTCCCCCACACTTAAGCCTTTGCTTGTCCTCAAGCAAACTGAACAACGGGACTTACGATAATCACCACACAGAATCAAAACAATTAACATGCACACGTAGTTAAAGGGATATTCACAGGACAGACAATCTAAACCAAGAAAATTCTTCCCTAAACTACACCTTTGTACTCAAGCTAAACTATTTGACACAATTATTCACAACATCCTCAAAGTAATGACAACCTACAAAAATAAACTAGCTATTGATCAGAAGGACTTGTGAAGGTGGTGGTGAATGGTCAATGGATAATCAAAATCAGTCCCTCTTTTTTTTGAGAGTTTGGAACATCCTGACAAAGACTCAATGCATTCGGGAATTTCGGGGCTATTCTTAGGAACAAGGAAATCAGTAAGCCACAGTTTAGGAACAATCATTTAAACCTATGCAAAGAGTAGACATGGTGTACAACTAAGCTAAACCGTATCAGCACATTTGTGCTTTGACGTATACTTGAAGTACGCGGAGGACTAAAGCTAATTTTTCAATAGCCTCCAAGTTCATTAATTATGTTTAGTTTTCCTTGTCATGTTGGCACGAGAACACCATTTCTTTCGAAAGATACCCAAGTCTCATCTTACGTTTTTTGACCGGGGCTCCCATTCTCTTTTTCGCAAAGTAAGAGGTCTAGCTATATTAATTTTTCACCTTTCGGATTCTCACTAGACATTACCCCATTCTAATCTCGGCCTCACCAAGGAAAAATAGCAATTTAAGTTCATTAATTTCAATGCGAATCCATGCCTACAATGCAATCCTCGAAAGTATCAAATTCTTAAAAAGTGACTGCTCTTACCCCCATTTGGGGCATAGGAACAGTGCCAAACAAAATGGCTCCTACACAAATTCCCTAAACTTAGCAAATTAATCCCTTAGTTTCCTAAACACCAAGACTATGTCAGAAATATTCACGGGTAAGGAAACAGGTCATTTGGCTATGAAGCTCAATTAATTGGGTAAACAAAGAATGGTCAGGCTCAAAATGGCTTCTCCTAAAGGAACTTATTCAGGTAAATGGAAAAATTGTTGATTTATTCAATGGGTGACTAATGCCTTCATCCTTTCAAAAACCATGTTATCATGCAAGTAATTTAAGCCTAAACACTTCAAGGACATTCTAAAAGCATTGTCAAACACTAGCCAGTTCACAAAGACACAGTTTAAAGAAAAAATTTCAAAAATTTTGACATGAATTTCCTATGAATATACAACTAACACTTGCGCATGCTAACTCTAATAATCACATGTAACAACTACTGCCCGAATGCCCCGCCTGTCACGCGGGTGACCCGGGTTCGTTCCCCGGCAACGGCGCCAAAAACTGATGAGTGTTTTCTCGCACTTAAAATAGATCGTAATATAGTGGTGTAAGTACGAGTATCGTCTCCACAGGGACGGACAAAAGGGAATCAAGAATTAATTAAATTCAGCGATTAAAAATAAATAAATAAAATAAATGCGTCGTGCGAGTATGATTGGAATGGAAAATTAAACTAATGCGAATAAAACGATTAAACTAAATGTGGTTTCTAATTAATTAATGACGAAGGAAATAGGGATTGATTCCGGGGTAACCAGATTTCTGGCAGATCAGGCCTAATTACATGAAATTGTTTTAATTGAGCCTAGCTAATCATTACTAAGTTCTTACCGCTCTCGCGGCGTAGAGTACAATAATTTAGGGGACCAGGCTGATCTCTCATGCGACAGGATCCTAAATTATTGCCAAGACGAGCGAGCTTACGGCTCCTTAATCGCTACTAATCTCTTAGCGAACGATTAAGTGTGTGTGAATGTGTCCTAGAATAAACTAGATCTCTCTTAATTTATTCTACAAGCAATTGTAATTCTAGCCGCGGTTCCAGGTTATAAAAGATATCAGTTAAATTATTCAAACACAAATTAAACGGCATTCATGCAATTAAACCGACAAGAATCTAGCCATCAATCATGATTAACCCCTTCATCAATCCCAAATCCCTAATTAAACTACTCACAATTCATAATTGAAGAATCAACAGAATTGAGATGAATAGAATAAATTGTCATTAATTAAAAAGATGAACTTACAAATAATCCCAGGGTCTTGGAAGAAAATAGCGTAAAAACGGTGTAAAATTCGTCCCTAGGCCTCTCCGTAACGTTCGTAACCCTTAAAAAGGGTTAGGGAGGCCTTATTTATAGAAAAAGGTGGGAAAATATGAATTTGGGCCGAATTGGGATTCAATTTCGCGTAACCCGGAGCTACGCACGTCCGTGCGTTGATGGCAGTGTCTCCCTTGCTTTCTCGCCTCAGACGCACGATCGTGCGTTCCCCTACGCACGACGTGCGTCAAACTTCCGAATTTGACAAAACTTCCTTCATGAAAGTTGTAGAAAATGAAGTCTTCTATCCAACCCAATTTGCCGAATGTGATTTGAATCATCCAATCAAGAGATATGATCAACACAGTGGAAGGTGTCATTCTGAAATCGCAGCAGAGATCATCTGACTTTATCGTCTGTTTTCACCTTCTTCCTCGCAGATTCTCGCAAAGGTGTCTTCATATGATTTGCATCCCTTGAAGTTATCTTTCATATACAACTTGAATCGTGTCCATTGGATGCTTCTACAAAGAGATATGCTTGAACGATTGACCAAAGGTCATCCTGATCGTCGTTTTCAAGCTTCATTCATCTTCTTTTGATCCCAAAGCCAATCCTAGAGCTCTTTTGTCGTCAAATATTCGTCGTGAATCTTCCGGTGTCCTCCAAATCTATCAAATCATTCTCAAATTCTTCTCAAATCATCCCGATTGTTCCTCAAGTGCCGGTGCCGGGCTCAAATTCCCTGATTTTGACTACAAACAACACAAAACTCGAACCAACGCCCGATAAACATAACTAGGAAAATCATCAAAAGCCAATCTCAACACGCATCAAATACGTGTCAAAATATGGACTTATCAATGATCTAGTCTAAGAGCTTAGTGAAGCATGAGTCTAAGCAGAGAGTGAAGTTGTGATCAAGCACTTTCTCCTTTGCTAGATATACTTTGTGATTATAGAATCTCTTTGCTTTGAACTCAATGACTTAGTTTTTGAACTCATGTCTCTACCTACTTTTATAGGCTTCTCCAGTAGATTAATCTCCTCCGTTGGTTGAGAGGATTTAATCCTTGACGTCCAAAGTATTGTACACTGCAACAAAATAGACTTTTCGTAACGCTTTGGTAGCAACGCTTATTTTTTTGTTACATATACTAGCTAGATCTAAAAATTATGCAACACTTATTTATTAATATTGCATAAACATTTGAGGTAGACAATTGTGCAACACTTATTTCAAAGTGTTGCAATACGGAATTTTGAGTTATGCTTATGTAACACTTTTAATGGTGTGTTACTTGTTAATAAGTCTGATGCAACATATTTATATTCGTACATTCTCGCCAATCAATTTTGTTTTCCCACTGTCAAAATAAACTCCAATTCCTAAATAAACTCACTCTGTATTTTACTTCGTATTACCTTCCAAATTCTTCGGCCTAAACCTTTCATATTACCGACTCCCAGACGGCCAGACCCGCTCCCACATCTCAATCTAAAGCTTCCTCCTAATTTCTTCCTCTCTAGGATAGCCGTGTTTGCTAAGGACTATTGTGCCGCACCAGGATGGCCATATGCCGCACTCCAGCAAAGCGGCGCTAGCTCCGGGATTGCCGTCTGCCGCGCTCCAGCACATCGGCGCTCGCTCCAGGACTGCCGTCTGCCTTGCTCCAGCACAGCGGCGCTCGCTCCAGGACTGCCACAATTACTCCAGGACTGCCGCGCTCGCTCCACAACAGCTCTTGCTTAACAATCACCACCAACTTTGGTCTTGGTTCATAGTTAACCTAGGTATGCCTTTTACCTTGATCCTGAATTTGTTCAGGCTGACAATTTCTTGGTGTTCTTAAATTAAAATTTAGTTTTGTAGTTTGATTTTTAAAATTAAAATTAATTTTTAATTTTTCTCAAATTGAAATTTAGTTTACACCTCTGTACGTCTTCTTCTATGAGTGTACGTCTTCTTCTATAAGCATACCCTGAATTTATAACTTATAATGTATATCCAATCAAAGAGAATAATTTTCTGTTTTATGAAAATTGTGTGTAATCTAATCAAAACATAAGCTAGTTTTTGTTTGGTATAAAGAATTTACGTTTTTTGAATCATGAATATCCAGGAGGTTTGTTGTAAACTATATATATCAAACATGAAAAGAAAATGTCAAAACTAACTTGGACATGGTTCTGAATTACAAACCAATCCAACTAGTTAATTGTGATTGGAATGAGAACAGACTGTAAAACATGATGTTCATGGATGAATTGAATTCCATTGGTATTAAACCTAAGAATTTTGAGTAGAATATGTATTGATTATCTATGGTGAGTTGTTTCTTGTATTTTCACTGTCAATTTTTTTTTTTTGTGATTTTCTCTTTCTTGTAACACTTTTTACTAGCAAAGTAGTGTATAATGTCATATTGTGAAGTAGTGTGAAAGGAAAAAAATGGGCATTGAGCGCAATCGGATCAGCTTGGAGAGTTCACAAGTGCCGATTCAAGAGACAACTTTGCTGAGGATATAAGGTAAAAAAGAGTAGATGGCGTAACCGACCGAAAGATATTCCTGAAAAAGATTTCTGAATGCTCTATAAGTTATGGATTGTAAAGATAACCATGTACATTAAATGAAATTCATATATTGTTCTAATTTGTTTACTTGATTATTTCACATTTCCAAACACTGAAAGCTTGTGAATATTCAATGTAGAAACAATGCTCTCGTAACAAGCGTAACCGCGCTCTGCGAAAGGATAACCCCGCAACGGGTCGTGTCTCTTTTTCCAGAGTTCGTGCAAAATTGGTATACCACATATTTTGTTAGCTTTTTGTATTATTTTATTTCATTTTATTGTGTATGTATTCTAGAGTGTTTGGAAATTGTTTCTTTTTATCACATCAAACTACCCTTCCAAATGGTAGTGATGTACATTTATCAACTATGTATGAAGTCACACGGAAATCAACAGAGGGGCGTCAGTATAAAGACTCATATGAAGATACTGTCACAAAAAATGTGAGTCTTGTGTTGTCATATTATTTTTTCATTTAAAGATACTCATATCTAAAAATTTCCTTATATATTTTCTATTGGGTGTTTTCTACGGGGAAGCAGTTACTTACGGAGTATATGTTTCTATTAAAATTGTATCAAAATAATTTGGACTGTATCTGCTCTTAGAAGTATAAGCTCAGCAGCATCTGTGTCTCAACACCTCTTCTTGTGGATTAGTATTTGAGTTGCACAAAGCATGTTTTGTTAATGTGATTCATTATTTGTTTCTGCTATGCCTTGGACAGTTTTTTTTATTTCATATGTATTTTTTGTGCCAAGATCTTATAGTTACCGAGTTACAAAGCAGGTTATGTTAGATTAGTTTATTATTTGATTTTGCTATGCCCTGGACAATATTTTTTTTACTTCATTTTTTACTTTTTTTTTGCAAAGTTCTTATAGTTATAGAGTTACAAAGCAGGTTTTGTTAGAGTGATTTATTATTTGTTTCTGTTTTGCCCTGGACAATTATTTTTACTTCATTACGTATTTTTTACGTATTATTGTTAGAGTGGTTTATTATTTGTTTCTGTTATGCCCTGGATAGTTTTTTTTACTTCATTATGTAATTTTTTTGTGCAAAGTTCTAATAGTTACAGAGTTACAAAGCAGGTTTTGTTAGAGTAGTTTATTATACCTCCGTCCCGTTGGAATGTTCCCGGTTTGACCTACACACATATTAAGGAAATAAACTTACCAGGGGGTAAATTTTACTGTTTGGACACTGTTTGGACACTGTTTGACACTGTTTGACACTGTTTTGCACTGTTTGACATTGTTTTGATGTAGGATAACTTTCCATTTAGGGAAATGAGAACTTTCCATTGGGACATCCAAAAAAGGAAAGTGGGAACATTCCAACGGGACGGAGGTAGTATTTGTTTTTTCTGCTAAGGTTACACATTAGTAACTAGAGCAGTTTATTTACTTGTAAAGTATAAACTGCTGAGGCAGTTGTAGCATTTTGTTGGAGGAGATTCTTAGTTTATCATTATTTGTCTATTTCTATTAAGTCTTGGCTTATCATTCACAGGTTGAAATGCGGAATAACGAGGCACACAATAATGAAGAAAGTGGAAATGTGATAGATGGATATGGGACTGATACGTGGGAGGAGAAAAACAGTCATCTAAAGTTGCATGGAAGAGGTGTTACCAAGAAAGACCTTAGCTTGTTAAGGAGAAAGAGATTGGATAATCGAATTCCATGACTCCTAGTGACATGGATACAATAATGATTACTTGGAAGAGGTGTTACCAAGAAAGACCTTAGCTTGTTAAGGAGAAAGAGATTGGATAATCGAATGCCATGACTCCTAGTGACATGGATACAATAATGATTACTATGAGAAAAGAGTTTGAAGAGGTAAATGAGAACAAGAATGTTGAAATAGAACAAATGCAAAAGGAGCATGAAGTTGAGAAGCCGAGAATAGATTTGATTTTAGCTAAACTTGCTACCATGATTCCAAATCTTGATCTTACCTCACTTCAAGTATGAAGTACAAGACATTTAGTTCCTTGAGGTCTTTTAGTTGTTTGACTTCCAGTTAGCATAGTTAGTGGCTATTATATATTTATGTTTTGAAATTTTAGATTATTTTTTCTTCACTTTTGAGCAACCTCAGATTACTATTTCATTGTAGTTCACTAATTTGATTGGAATGTTCATGATTGTTTATCAAAATAAAGTTTTCTTGTATTACCATTATTATGTATTAAAAGGCTTATAATATGAGTGTAGTTGTGTACCGTAATGTTTATAAGGGTAACATTGTTCCGAAATGGTTTGTATAGTTACATATATGTATGAAAAAATGGACGAAGAGATCAAAATAAAATTATAAAACAATTATTAAATTTATTAGAAAGTTTTGATAGCATTGAAAATTTGTTGCATAAAATAGTGATTCAAATGTTACGTATTTTGAATTAATGTTGCAAAAGGATATGATAAATATGTTACATAAATAATTGAAAATGTTGCATAAAATCTAATATTAAGTGTTACATTTTATTCTAAAAAGTGTTGCATAAGGTGCTTGCTAAACTCCGGTGAATAAGTGTTGCATTTGGGTTATTTATGCAACATATTTATTACATGTTGCATAAAGTAATGAAAAGTGTTGCATTTGACTTTATGCAACGAGACCTGAAGTAACGCTCATAAAAGTGTTGCATAAACTTTATGTAACATTTTAAGAGTCTTATGTAACACATTTGATGTGTTGCAAAACGTCTATTTTGTTGTAGTGGTACTTTCGTCTTCTTGTGTTGAAGCAGGATAAGAATTTGTCTTTGGTGCTGCTTGAAGGCCAACTTGCTTCGTACAAAATGTCAACCCATACCTTAGGCCTTTTCTTCGCTGTTCACCTATTCATTAGGTCTTGGCATAGTCTTGCAACTACACTCGTGTAGTAAAGTGTGTGAACCAGCCATATTTGTGTAGTAAAATATGTGACTTAGGTTATTTTGTACCAAGCAAATTTTGTACTGGTAGGATCTTTAAAATATCCCATTTAAGGTAAAATGAAAATTACCTTATTGCATTTTGTTCTTTCCAGTACAACTTAATTGGTACAAAATATTACAATCAAATTTGTCACTTATTTTACTAATCACTCTCTTTTTAAAGTGACATGAATAATCTGTGTATCATATAAAACTATACTGGTTGGATTTAAATATCCATGTAAGGTAAAGACAATTTTACCTTATTGCATTTTATAATTTCAGTATGTTTAATTTGGTACATAGCTTTTACATTGGTGTTTTTGTCACTTTTAGGTTTGTACAACTAGCTAACTTAACTGGTAGGATAACAGATCCTATTAAGGTAAAAATTATTACCTTATTGCATTTTGTTTTCCAGTTTAAGTAATTAGTTGTACGAATTATTTTTGTGTTCATTTGTTGTAACAAATAAATTTAACTGGTAGGATCTATAAGAAATCCTTTTAAGGTAATAAAATATTGCCTTATTGCATTTTATGTTTTCCAGTTATATTTATTTGTTAATTGTTAATTTGAACACGACACTTTCAGATAATTTTATTTGTACCGCCATATAATCTTTTGAAGGCTACAAAAGATGGGGGATATCAAAACTATGGCATCATCAAAACTATTTATCAAAATCTAGGGTCTAACACCTGTGTTCAACCGGCCCTCTATGACCGGTGCAGCTGGGACGTTTAACCCGGGCAACCGGCGTCGGTCAGGCCTGAACCGGCACCGGTCCGAAGTCTTTTTCGGCCAAAAATTTCCCGTATCAAGGCAGGACCCACCCCGTTTGAACGGTAATTGCACCCTAACCCTAGGTAAAGTTTAGACATGTTAAGAATGGTGTCTTACATGGCTTATACATGTAGGAACATTAAAGATTAATGGGAAGGATGCACGAATCCTTATCGATACCGGAGCGCAACGTTCATTCGTGAGTGAGGCGTTCGCCGAGGACTTAGAGATATAATCAATACCAATGACGCAAACTTTAGTGGTATCAACACCACTAGGGGATGACGTTGAAAGAACTAATTACTATCCATCTTGTATGGTGGAAATCGGTGGCCAAACCTTGACGTGTGATTTAGTACCGCTGAGTATGATGGAGTTCGATGCAATCCTAGGGATGGATTGGCTAGAAAAGCATCATGCTAGGGTAGATTGCTACACAAAGGTTTTGGAACTCGAAGGCAATGATGGGGACACCCTACGCTTCGAGGGGGATCGAGTCAAATCAAACAGCTGTATCATATCCGCCGTGAGAGCGAGAAGTATGATGAGAAAGGGATGCCACGCATATCTAGCATACGTGGTTGACAAACGACGTGAGGGTGGTTTGTAAGTACTCGGATGTCTTCCCTAAAGACCTACCAAGGCTTCCACCTGATAGGGAGATTGAATTTCCGATCGAGGTCGAGCCTGGTACCAAACCAATCTCCATACCGCCATACCGTATGGCACCCGCTGAACTTAACGAGTTGAAAACCCAATTGCAAGAGCTTTTGAATAATGGTTTCATTAGACCAAGCCACTCCCCGTGGGGAGCACCAGTTCTGTTTGTGAAAAAGAAAGATGGGACACTTCGAATGTGTATTGACTATTGTCAACTGAACAAGGTCACGATCAAGAATATGTATCCTTTTCCTAGGATTGATGACTTGTTTGATCAACTACGAGGAGCAACCGTGTTTTCAAAGATTGACTTGAGGTCGGGTTACCATCAATTGAAGATTAAGGAAGATGACATACCAAAAAGTGCTTTTCGCACAAGGTATGGGCATTTTGAATTCCTTGTTATGTCGTTTGGGTTAACAAACGCCCCAGCGACATTCATGGACTTGATGAACCGAGTATTTCATAAATACTTGGACCGATTCGTGATTGTGTTCATAGACGACATCTTGATCTACTCAAAGAGTGAAGAAGAACATGAGGAGCACTTGATACTTGTCCTTGAGACACTACAGGAGAAGCAACTCTATGTCAAATTTTCTAAATGTGAATTTTGGCTAAAGAAAATTGGCTTTCTCGGGCATGTAGTTTCGGGATCGGGTATTGCTGTTGATAGCAAGAAGATAGAAGCCATTACCGAATGGGAGAGGCCAAAGAACGTCAAGGAAATTCGTAGTTTCCTTGGGTTGGCAGGCTACTACAGAAAGTTCGTGGAGAAGTTCTCCGTTTTGGCATTGCCATTGACAAAGCTCACCCGTAAAGGGGCTAAGTTTGAATGGGATGACAAATGCGAGGAAGGGTTCAGTGAACTAAAGAAGAGATTGACCGAGGCACCGGTACTTGCGCTACCCAAACAGGGTATGGGGTATGATGTCTATAGTGACGCGAGCATCCAAGGGTTTGGATGTGTGTTGATGCAGGAGGGGAGGGTAATTGCCTATGCTTCACGACAGTTGAAGAAGCATGAGGTAAATTACCCTACCCATGATCTAGATCTGGGAGCAGTGGTGTTGTCACTGAAGATTTGGAGACATTATCTCTACGGAGAGACATGTCACATATATACTAATTATTAGAGCTTGAAGTACGTATTTACTCAGAAAGAGTTAAACATGAGACAGAGACGTGGATGGAGTTGATAAAGGACTACCATCTAATTATTGAGTACCACCCAGGTAAGGCAAACGTTGTAGCAGATGCCCTCAGTCGGAAGAGTTCGTCTGGGGCATTGTTGACTAGTTTGAGGGCATTGAGAGCCCAATTGGAGGTATCTAGCGATGGTGCCTTATTGGCACGATTCGAGGTGAGACCGACCTTACTTGATGAGATCAAGAAGGGTCAAGAAACTGACGAAGAACTTATGAAGGTCCAGGAACGCATGCAAGCGGGACCGGTGGAGGATTTCAGGGAGAGAGATGATGGTCTCTTGTTATTCCGTGACCGAGTGTGTGTACCGTCAGATGACGAGCTCCGAAAGTCCATCTTAGAGGAGGCTCATTCATCGGCTTATGCCATGCACCCGGGGGCATGAAAATGTACCGTGATTTGAAAGAAAGTTATTGGTGGTCTGGAATGAAGAGGGAAATAGCCGAATACATTAGTCGATGCCTTACTTGTCAACAAGTTAAGGCAGAACATCAGCATCCAGTAGGCTTATTGCAACCATTTTCCATTCCTGAATGGAAGTGGGAACACGTGACTATGAATTTCGTGGTAGCTTTACCACGGACAATCAGGAACTATGATGCAGTTTGGGTTGTAGATAGGGTTGTAAATGAATCAAATAATTTGTGCTCGATTCGCAATTCGAATTCATATAAGATGATTCGAATTCAGAAAATTCAAATACAAATACAAATAAGAATATTTAAATTGATTCAAGTTGTTATCAAATACAAATAAGAATATCAGTGTATTCGATTCGAATATTAATCAAATATATTCGATTAATAATAATAGTAATATTAATATCAATATTGATGACAATAATAATAATAACAACACTATAATAACTTTTAAAAGATAGCAATACTCTCAAAGTGTAGCTCATATATACATTGAGATATACATTTTAGCATACAAATTCCAAGCCCATTTGTAATAAACCAAAATATAAATATGAATACAAATCAAATTTTTGGTTCAAAAGTCTTTCAATACAATACAAATAATTATGTATTTGATTTGAAGAATAAAACTAGAGTTGTTTGACTTTGACATATACAATTATCAACTTATTTCACAGATTTTAAGTATAATTTCTAATATGTGTGTGTTAGTGTTTATTTCAAAAAGTTTGGAATAGATTTATATTTATTAATCATAAAATTAATTCACTTTAGTATATTGTGCACCATCTAAAAATGCATTGATCCATTAAATTTAAATTCTAAAAACACATATTAAGTCATAGTATGCATTTAGAGTATAAGAAAAGTTATTTAAAATTGATATTTGACTAATATTCAACCTATGTTCAAATCGATTCGATATTCGTATAAGATTCGTTAACTATTCGTATTGTTAAACAAATACAAATACAAATCGAAATTAATATTCGTATCATTTTTGAATTCGAATTCATATTCGAAAAAATTAAACAAATACAAATACAAAATCTTATTATTCGACTCGATTCGGTTCGTATACAACCCTAGTTGTAGATAGGCTCACGAAGAGTGCACACTTCTTACCTATCAACACTACTTACCCACTTGAGAGGTTAGCCAAATTGTATACGGATGAGATCGTGAGGCTACATGGGGTTCCAGTGACCATTGTATCCGATAGAGACCCACGATTCACAACACGTTTTTGGCCGAAATTTCAGGAGTCTATGGGAACGAGGTTGAAGTTCAGTACTGCTTTCCATCCACAGACGGATGGGCAGTCTGAAAGAGTCATACAGATCTTAGAAGATATGCTGAGGGCTTGTGCATTGGAGTTCCAAGGGAGTTGGGACAACCACTTAGCATTTGTGGAGTTTGCCTATAACAACAGTTATCAGGCAAGCATCGGCATGCCTCCATACGAGGCATTGTATGGGAGGAGGTGCCGTACACCATTATGCTGGGACGAGGTTGGCATGGCCAAACTCGAGGGGACTGAATTGGTTGAGATCACCAAGTCAAAGGTGAAGTTGATTCGAGAAAGACTCAAGACGGCTCAGGACAGACATAAGAGCTATGCCGATAAGCGTCGGGGGACCTTAGAGTTTAAGGTTGATGATGAGGTATTTCTTAAAGTTTCTCCTTGGAAAGGAATCATTCGGTTCCAAAGCCGAGGGAAGCTTAATCCACGCTACATAGGTCCCTTCAGAATTCTAGAGAGAAGATACGTAATGTGTTTCATGTATCCATGCTTAAGAAGTATGTACATGATCCCTCTCACGTATTGGAAAAGCCGCCTGTAGAGGTACGTGAGGATTTGAACTACGCGGTGCAACCAATCAAGGTCACCGATAGAAAGGTGAAGAAACTGAGGAGCAAAGAAGTCCCAATGGTTAAAGTCCTTTGGAAGAGCTATCGGGTCGAAGAAGAGACATGGGAAACAGAGGCTTTGATGAGAAAGCAGTATGCTTTCCTATTCGAGTAGAGCTGTGAATTTCGGGGATGAAATTCCTGTTAAGGGGGGGGGGGGTGAACTTGTGACACCGCACCCGAACGTCCTTGAAAATTCAATTTAAAATTTAAAGTTTATGTATTGAATTTCCGATTTCCAAACAATTGTAAAACGATTAATGTTTTACGTAGCGCATGATTGATTATTGTACTGTTCAAACTCGCATATTAGTGTCGGGTTTGCAAATACTTATTTGGGACTTATTAATGAATGTAAGAGCCCAACATTTCCCAAATAATGATACATAACCTTTCAAGACAAGTTGAGGAAGGACGGGCGGCCCAAACATTATTTTGGGCCCAACCTGCTAAAAATAGCAAGTATTCAAGAATAGCGTCCTAGGCCCACTCGGGGGTGACCCACACGGCTAGTAGTCCAACAATATGAATGAAAAATGTCAAAATAAGTGATAGAATGATTGGAGAAGAATACAAATGCCTATGGTCCCATCTTTGACATTATTGAGCTAAATAATGGGAGTAGGATTTTTCCTTCTATAATATCCATCAAGTAAATTATTGGATGAGCCTACACATAGTGGAGATCAATAATGTGATGTAGGAAGTTGACTTGTTCTAAATAAATTAATATGAGTACAAAAGACATCTTTTGACAAAAGATAAAACAATAGGACTCATCTTCCCATTTTTGGAAGTATTGGTAGATATTTTGGACCCCAAAATGATTGGGATCAATTGGGAACCACTCCACATGCTATTAGTACCTGCAAGACAAATAAAATGGGTGAGAAGACTTACCTTGTCCGGCCACCATGGAGACGAGCTGCACAAGACTTGATAGGAATCAAATGTTGGGCCACCATCACTATTTTCGCACAAATTGGTGTGCTGTTTGTCTCCCTTCATTTTGGGAGTTGTACTCGACCAAATAATGTGAATGAGGTGTCCTTGGATAGCCTTTAAAGTCTAGTTTCATATTGGAGTGGTCTCTGTGCGAGAGGGAGAGTTTATCGTACAAATATCGAGCTGGAGTGAACTGCTGTCTGTAAACTCGAGCAGTGAGAGTGTTGAAGCTGTTTGGCTGATATCTCGAGTTATACCAATCCAAATAAGGCTTGCAAGATACCAAAAGAAATCTCTCAAGACGCGGAATCCGTGAAGGTCTGGTTTGCATCAATCGGAGTAGTGGAAGGCTTCCAAATTGTCCGAGCAAAACACGACCTCGCAGAAACGGATTTACGTACTCTCCTAAAGTGAGTGTTAACCCCAAACTTTACTTTTCATTTTCCAAATGATATGAACGATTGGTGAGACAATTATACACTACTTCAAGTGTATTATATGTCATTATAAAGTTATTTTATGTGTGTAAAGGTTGGATACTAACCTAGAGCAAATCTGGGAAAAACTAGGAACCGAGTTCGCCGGAAAATACCCATTCTAGGGGCTGTTTTCGTATCGACGTTTAGAGGTTGAGCTAGCACTTTCGGGAGGCTGTTTAACTCTCATATTTAAGCAAGGAATCAGTTCTTAACTCATCTTGACCGAAGCTTTGACCATTGGATCAAGAAGGAAAAGTTTAAAGCTCAATTAAGGTGAGGATTGACATCTAATTGGTTACAACTTGTAGGTTAAGCATGAGATTACCTAAATGCCTAAATCATAATTTTTCATGGATTATGATGATTAAATATTGATGAAATATTGATATAGTTCACAAATAATGCAATTGGAAGTGATTTGAGGTTGTATGAATAATAAGAGATTAAATGAGTTATAAATGAACTATTTTGTGAAATAGGCATCTTTACTCATGTATGAGATATGAGGATACATAAATGAATATTTATGTATTGAGATTGAATATTTAAGTTTCTGCTACATAATTATAAATATGTAGGGAATTACAAAATGAGAATACTTGTATGATAACAATAATCTTAATAGTATTGAAATACTAGTTAGTGATTATTGGAAATTGTTGTTAGAATTGATCCTAGGGATTGGATTGCATGAAATACACTTGAATACACTTCAAGTGTATATAATGACTTAGTGTGAAACTAAGGTTAAGTTATGGGCAGTCTTTAAGGATGACCCATGGTAGTTTATTGATATGTCAATTCTAGGCATAGGTTTGCTTAAGAATTGGACCTTAGTGCATGGTGATGTGATAGAGTCGAGCTCTAGAATGCATGGTAAGGTGGTAGACTTGTAGTCTATGTATGGTATAACAAGAGTCGAGCTCTAGGGCTTGCGTGGTGATGTGATAGAGCCGAGCTCTAGAACACAAGGTAAGGAAATTGACCCAAGTGACATGAATTGTATGGTGATGTGATAGAGCCGAGCTCTAGAATACAATTTCATGTGTTAGGGTTGGACTCCATGAGTTGTCGTGGCTTATAGTCACGGGGAATGGGAATGGTGATTTCTAAATGAACATGGGCCCACGGGCCGACTACTTGACTTTTATATAAAGTAAGTATATTTTCAAACGGGATAACCTAGGGTTACAATCATAATGTACTATCACCCTATTTGAGGGTCTTGTGTTTGAAATACTTGTTGTATATCTATTAGATGTCTGCCACACCAGTACTTTATAGCCGTATAGAGTACTGACCCCTTCGGGGGCGTCCCACCACCATTTCAGGTTGATGTTAGAGCTTGCAATCTGTGCTCGTTGATTGAGTGATTCCTCGGAGAGAAGACTTGGTTCGTGCTTCCTCCATTCCATTTGAAACATTAATAAATTGCTCATGGATATTTTGCTTGAGGGCCTGCGTGCTCATGATTAGCCCTGTGTGGCCATTTTATTTTAAACAATGTTTCCGCTGCACTATGAATTACTTATTATGATTGTTTATGGATGTTATATGTGTGAATGATATTCAAGACGCCTTGTATAATATGAATGTGTTGGACTGCAGTTGACTATTCATATTGTACGGCGGGTTGTTGACGTGTCCGGGTAGGTCCGGGTAGGTCCGGGGCGTGACAATATAACGACGGGTTGCCACTCCCAAAAATGTATAAATACACCCTTTTCCTTTTCAATAAAATCACCAATTCATATATACTCTTATCTTAGTTTATTAGTTAAATGTTTTGCTTATATTTTCTGACATGTTTAGTCTCCAAATGAGGAGCTAAACCCTTTCATCATGGTTTTTCTACGTTGAAGCTTATGATTTGTAAGTTATTTTCTTTAATCATCTTCATTGAATATTAATTACATTCCTATTTTATATCCATATTAATATTTGAGCATATCATTACTTAAAGTATCAACTAGTTTTGTTTCTCTCTCTCTCTCTCTCACACACACACACACACACACACACATTAATTATTACTAGAATCGATCGACGAATACGCTTGTTAATCGTTCGGTCCTTTCACGGTGGTAAAATTGAATTATTAATGCATGCGTCTCATGGTTAATAATATAAGGGGAATTGATTATATTGATTAAACTCATAAACCGCTTGTGTTGAGATTATCAATCTCAATCTATTTCATCTTAAGTTTTATTGCTACTACCGGGTCAATATACAGCGTGCGTTCTGTAACACCCACCCCGCACGGCCTGGCCGGTTTGGGACAGATGTCACTGTCTTTATCTTTTCATAAAAATTTCCGATTAAAATTCAAATGATGTGTTAAAATATAAATAAAATTTTAGTCATCGATTTATTTTAATAAGCCTCTTTAATCGCTGACTCAGAAAACTAAAATAAATTGTCACAAAATAATTGTTCAATTACATTGATCTTGTCTAAAACTCAAATTAATAAACTCACATTATTAACTTTTAAGATCGTGTCACTTGATTCTCATATTTACCCATGGGTAGAAAAACTAAACGCTCAACAATTGAATTGCTGAATGGTACTATAATATAACATGTAATATATAACAAATATATATTTATATTTGTTACTCACAAATACTTAACAAAGAAATATTAATATCGTCACAGATCATTTACACAGTTAAAATATGCAAGTGAAACATATTGCACATTATCACCGTACCATAGAGGTCAAATTTTCTCAATAGTCTTAAAATATGATCTAGTCATGCTTATAAATTTGTTACTTATAAAATCGGTTTCGTAAATCATAAGAATTTGTTAAAACTCATTCAGAAATACCTTTACAGATTTTATATAACAAAAATGATCTTTGTACCCACTCTTATACCCACTTTTGCACACACCTATGTTTGTGAAGTGTTTTTTTTGTCTGTGAACCTCGGCTCACAGACAACATTTTGCACAGACAAAACATTATCTGTGAAACCGGGTTCACAGACTAAAAAAAACTTCCACAAACATGGTGGGTATAAGGTGGGTATAAAAGTGGGTACATCAAGCATTATCTCACCGAATGCTTCTTTATATAATCTTTAATTACCGAATGCTTCTTTATAATTCGGTCTTTTCGTAAAATGTCCATTATTTCAAAACTGATTCCGGTATACTAATTTCACATAGCTAGTAATTTAAGCTAGAAGTAATCATAAGGAAAATAATCATCATAAAGGATTGCCCTATAGCTGATCGGTAATGCAATGAAGAGTTTACGTTGAGAGATTTTCTCACCAGGCTACTCGTGAACTGCCTTCTTCTCTTTCGGTTGCTTTGCTCCTCCATTGATTCCTTGTCTGTGAGCTTCAAGATTAGTTAGGTTACACTTCCACCTTTATTGGGGTGTAAAATCTCTAATTTTTGAGCTCTTTTTGGGTCTCTTTGGAACTGTTTTTCTTCCTTTTCTTTCGGAGGTTACTGTTCACGCGTTTTGGTCAACGGCCATTTCTCCTTCCTCCCTTGATGATAACATGATTTGAGCTGGGTTTCAGATTCTCCTTTCCTGAAGGATCAAGCAAACATTAGTTTCATCATCATCAAGCCTGGTTTCAGTTTTGGTCCTTACTCCTCTTCCACTCAAATCTTGGGAGTGCCTGGTTCTTTTCCTCCTATGCCTCGGTTTCAAGCTCAGGTCTGTAGGGGTGGCTACCACCTAGCTTCCCCTACTCGGTTACCATGCCAAAGGGTAAGGTTAAAAACAAGGCCACCCCAGCCCCTACTAAAGCATCTTCACGGCTTAAAGCTAAGGTGCAAGCTAGGGAGATTGTTGAGCCGACCTTGGACCAGGAGCATGATAGTGAAGGCATCTCCTCTTCCCATGAGGATGAAGACTACCAGCCTAGCTTTGGCACCTCCAACCCCTCGGATCAGACTGATGGAATTGATAACAATGAACCGAGATCGAGTTGACACTAATGAGGTATATTCCAATCCTATTTCTATTGTAATTGATGAGCCTCTTATAGATGGTATTGTTGAGACATTAATGTGAGTGAAGTAATGGTTGTTGCTCCCTTTAATGGTAGTATGGAGGTGGTTCTTGAACCACCTAAGACCAATACTACGAATGACTTTACTGCCTCCCCTGAAGTGGTTGCTATTCCTTTAAAAGGAAAGGATGACCTTGGTACTCCCAAGGAAGCTTCGGTTACTTCTAATGCCGAGGCAATTGGAAACAAAGTGGACACTAGTTCCTCTGTACAGGCATCGGTTTTGCCTTTAACTAATGAAATTCCTACTAAGACCACTTTGGAAGTGGCTGCTCCACCCTTGGAGGCAGACATAGTCCTTGGTATCTCTAAGGAAATTGTTGTTTTGGACAAGGAACACTCTGCCTCCGATGCCGCACTACAAACTCCTAACGATACCCAACCTAATTGGAAGGATACCGTTACTTCCCAACCATGGGTTTCTCTTTTTAAAGACAATAGAAAGCCCGAAAAGGGAATGAAATTGAGATACATTCAACCGGTTGGAGAGTATGTGGACCTTTCTAATAGAAAATTATCCTCCATGGTTGAAATATGGGGATTTTGTCTTGTTGCCTACTTTGATGGCCGGTTTCCGGGCTTTAAAGTTATACATGAGATGATGAACAAATGGAATGTTCCTTGCCAAGTGAGGTCTCATGATAAAGGTTGGGTTATTTTCAAATTCAAGTGTGAGGAAGATAGGACTAAAGTCCTCTTGGGAGGACCTTATACTATACTAGGAAAGACTTTTCCTTTGAAACCTCTTTCGGATGACTTCTCCATGGATAGTGATGAATTTTTAAAACTTCCTATTTGGGTCCAATTTCCTCATCTTCCCATGAGAAAATGGGAGGAAGATATTATAAGTGAAATTGCATCTAGGGTTGGTATTCCCTTGGCTACGGATGGAGTTACTCAAGAAAAAGTTAGATCTCACTTTGCTAGAGTCTTAATTGAAATTGATGCCTCTAAGGCACCTCCACTTGAACTTAAAGTGAAACTTCCTAATGGAAAATTTCACACTCAATATGTTAGGTACGAAACATACCCAAACTATTGTTTCCATTGCAAGTGTTTCGGCCACCATGCCTTCACTTGCAAGGTGTTGGCCGAAGTGGAAAGAAAAGCTAAGGAAGTTAAGGAGGCAAACTCTATGCCTAAGAACATTGCTATTTTGGAGGAAAACAGTAGCATTACCATTCCCACACAAAGGAATGGAAAGGAACTTGAGATATCGGATACTCACAAAAATGAGGGCTTTAAAGTCAAAAAAGGTGATCACCCTTTTCTTAGAGTGAACCGGCTTAGAAGAGGATCTTCCAAATACATCATAGAAGATGAGGATGATGTGATGGATCCTCCTAGGGATGTTGAAACTAACATTGATGAAACTGTCCGGGTTATTAAAACTACCCTTCTTGACACTTTCATTGACGAGGTTGTTGTTGACATGAATGCCGAGGAAGTCCTTAAGCCCATCATTAAGGTTAAGCACCGGAAAAAGGTTGATATCCCTACTATCAAACTAAACCAAAACCTTCGGGTTGTGGAGGATAATGAGCCCGGACTGGCTTTTACCAAATCTTGCTTGGAAGGTCTTCCCGGGATAAAGACTAATGATAAAGGTTATATTTACTCTCCTAGATTCATGAAAGGGGTCTATAGACATTATCTTAACCACTACTTTGAGAAGGGTTGCTTACAAGGGAATGCCTTTAAAGTTAAAGACCAAAGAAAGTACATTCCGAATGATACTAGACTTGTTCATGATATCCGAGATGCCTTTCTTGATGATGTCATTATTAAAGTTGACTTTCACAAAGATAAGGATCTGGATATATACCTTAAGCATCTTGGGGATGTTAAAGAAGTTATCAATAGACTAGACAAATATTTGGAGATTACCTCCAATAACATGAACATGGGAATTAACTTTACCAATGATTGCCTAATATCTCTTCCCGGGGTCTATCCTATGGATAAAGAATATGGGTTTTCTCATACTTTCATGGAAGAAGTATATCCCCTTTTCTTGGACAGATATAAGCCGAGGCCCAAACCATGGACTAAACCGAGGCATGTTGACAATACTAAGAAAGGTGTGAAGAGGGGAAACACTTAACTCTTTTTTTTTTTTTTTTTGTTTTTTGTTTGTTTTACGTTTGTGTCCTCTTGGAATATTAGAGGCCTTAATAAGGCCTCAAAACAAATTTCTATTAACTCCTTCATGAAATCCAATAATGTTTGTGTTTGTTGCTTACTTGAGACTAAGATGTCCATTCCTAACTTTGATAGCATGATGGCTAATAGATGGCCTAATTGGCATTCTACAACCAACTTTGATAAGATTGAGGGAGGTAGAATTTCCCTCCTTTGGGACCCTACCTTTGTGAACCTTAATGTGTTGGAAGTTGATAAACAACACTTACATTGTGAGGTCAAGTGTAAGGTGACTCAAAACACTTTTCTTGTCACTTTCATCTATGCCCTTTATACGGTTGTGGAAAGGAGAAGCCTTTGGGAGCACATTACTAGTCTTGAACCCAATATTAACATCCCTTGGCTTGTTATGGGTGACTTTAATTGTGTGGGCAGCCCTAATGAGAGGATTGGGCCCTCCCCCCCCTCGGCATACTACTTACAACACCTTAATGATTTCAAGATACAAGCCAACCTTGTTGATACTCCTTCAACCGGTGAATTCCTCACTTGGAATAGAGGCTCTCTTTGGGCTAAACTTGATAGGGTCCTCATGAACTCTTACTGGTCCCTCAATAACATCTCTTGTAATACACATTTCCTTGAGATGGAAGTTGATTTTGACCATTGTGCTTCTCTTGTCACTATTGGCCATAATAACCTTGCTGGGTCTAGGCCTTTCAAATTCTTTAACATGTGGCTTAAGCATGAAACTTTTGCCACCATTCTTACTACGCATTGGTTTCAAGACATGTATGGTACTCCCCAATTTCGACTTGCTCGCAAACTTAAAAGGCTTAAAGGCCCTCTTAAAGAGCTCAACTTCAATGCCTTTGGGCATATCTCCTTTAAGGCTAAGGAAGCTAAGAAAGAATACAAAAGAGTGCATGCTCTTTTGTTACTTTCCCCCTTGGATGATTCCATTAAGCAGGATGTTGCTTTGGCAAAAAAGAATGCTCTCTACCTTAAAAAGGCTGAGGAGGACTTCTTTAGGCAAAAAGCCAAGGCTAATCATTTATTCCAAAGTGACCGGGGCACCAAATACTTCCATTCTATTGTTAGAAAGAATGCGGCCAAGAACTCCATTACGGCTATTAAACTGCCTAATGGGGACCTCACCACCTCCCAGAACCATGTGGCTTGTGAGTTTGTTAGGTTCTACACTGACCTTTTTGGTATTACCTATCCAAATGTGGATATTGACCCTAACATTATTCTTTCGGGCAAATGCCTGGATAGTAATAAAGCCACTGATATTATGGCCCCCATTTCTGACACTGAAATTAAGGATGCTATCTTTGATATTGGAGATAACAAGGCTCCTGGACCGGATGGCTATACCTCGGCCTTTTTCAAACACAACTGGAATATTGTTGGTCACGATGTTATCTTGGCTGTGAGAGGCTTCTTTAATTCTGGGAAGCTTTTAAAGCAACTTAACCATACGGTTATTGCTCTCATCCCTAAAACATCACATGATCCTACAGCTACGGATTTTAGACCTATCGCTTGCACTAATGTCATATATAAAACTATTACTAAGATCATTGCTGCTAGAATGATCCCGTGCTTACCTGAGCTTATTGATCCCTCTCAAGGGGCCTTTATCAATGGGAGACTTATGCTTGATAATGTTTTTCTGGCCCAAGAACTTATCAAGGGTTACTCTAGGAAGCATGTGTCTCCTAGATCTATGATCAAGGTGGATCTCAGAAAAGCTTATGATACTATTTCCTGGGAGTTTTTGCAGAATGTCTTACTGACCATTGGTTTCCCTCACAGATTTGTTGTATGGATCATGGAATGTGTTTCTACACCTTCCTATTCTATATCTATTAATGGGATTCTTCATGGTCATATTAAAGGCAAGAGGGGCTTGCGGCAAGGGGACCCCGTGTCCCCCCTCCTATTTGTTATCTGCCTTGAGTACCTTTCTAGACTTTTGCATAATAGGACCAAGAGTGCCTCCTTTAAGTTCCACCCCAAGTGTGGAAAACTTAACATCTCTCATGTTGTCTATGCTGACGATCTTATGCTCTTTTCTAGAGGGGATTTTCCCTCTATTAAAGTTCTTATCGATGCGTTGAATGAATTTGGGAATGTCTCTGGGCTTAAAGTTAACTTTGACAAGTCTAACATTTTTCTGGGTGGCCTGGCTGGGCATGACCTTACGTACATTCTAGACATGATTGACTTTAAAGAAGGGACTTTCCCTGTCAGATATCTGGGCATACCTTTGGCCCCTCTTAAGATCTCCGTGGCCCAATATGCTCCTTTACTGGATTCCATCACTAGATTTATCACTGTTTGGAATACCAAATCCCTTTCTTATGCTGGAAGAGTTGAGCTTATCAAATCTGTTATTCAAGGTGTCCATTCTTTCTGGTTACAGGCACTCCCTATTCCTAGGGCTGTACTTGATAGAATTACTTCTATCTGTCGTATCTTCCTATGGGGTTGCAAGTATGCTAGGGTTGCATGGGCCGATATTTGCCTCCCCAAAGAGGAAGGTGGACTTGGTATCCATGATACTTATGTGTGGAATTCTGCCCTTCTTGCCAAAACCCTTTGGGATATCCATACCAAAAAGGATAACCTTTGGGTTAGGTGGATTCATGGTGTTTATCTTAATAGTAGAGGTGTGTGGGAGTTTACACCTCATAAAAGAGACTCCCAATTGATAAAAAAGATTGCTCTGATAAGGGACCAAATTGTGTCTCACTTTGATAACACCCATGATGCCATTAACTATCTCAATGGTTGCCAAACTAATGGCAAACTTTCCTCTGCCAAGGTGTACACTATTCTTAGAATTAAGAGGGATTCTCGCATGTGGATGTTTTTCATTTGGAAGAATTATATCCCCCCTAAATTCTCCTTTACTGTTTGGTTAGCTTTTCGCAACCGTCTTGCTACTTTAGATAACCTACATAGATTAGATGTTGTTAATGTTTGCCCGTTATGTAAGGGTGGCCCAGAAACGATGCCACACCTATTTTTTGCTTGTTCTTTTTCAGGGAAAGTTTGGCATAGGGTGAAGACTTGGTTGGGCATTCCTAGGGAGATGGGGACCATACATAGCTCCTTGAAGTGGATCAAGAGGAAGAGACAAGGTTCGGGGATCAAAGCTAAGGCGGCTAGGATTGCATTTTGCTACTCCATCTATTGGATTTGGAGAACCCGGAATGCTACTTGTTTTGATGGCATTACTCCTAAAGAAGAAGATGTGTTTGTTAGAATCCAATACATTGTCTATAAGATCTTTTATAGCCTTTATCCGCATGAACTTGTACACTTTTGATCTCTTTTGGGCTAGCGGCTAGCCGTTGTTTGTGGCTGTTTTTTGCCTCTGGTTTGCGCCTGACCATCACTCGGTTTGTGTTTGGCCGGTGCTTTTGATCGTTGTCTTTGTTTGGTTAGGGTTATCATTGTTAGATAACCTTCAGTTTTGTTTCCCGATTGTTTGTACATTCTTAACCTTTGTTTTCTTGGGTGGTTTTATAATATACTTACATTTCATCCAAAAAAAAAAGAAAATAATCATACTCCCTCCGTCCCGAAAGAAGTTCCTTATTTGACTTTCACACACTTTTAATCAAGTAAACTTACCAGAGGGTAAATTTTACTGTTTTGACACTGTTTCTACACTATTTGGTACTGTTTGACACTGTTTTGCACTGTTTGGCACTGTTTTGATGTAAATAACTTTCCATTTAAGGAAATGAGAACTTAAATTAGGGACATCCAAATAAGGAAAGCGGGAACTTATTTCGGAGACAGATGGAGTATATACTTCTTGTTCACATTCATAAACGAAATGATCCGACTTTCTGAATACTTAATTATTTAGTCTTATTTTAGCCTTTACTCTTAGGACCAGACTCTAGCTAAGGGTACAAATAAAGTAATTTCGAACAAAGTTCTAGTTACTTTATCCATCAGATAATAGAGATCTTCAGATTACAAGGATCATCAGATAAACAGAGCGGTGTTCAAATTCAGAGACCCTGACCTGGGCCATATGCAAGCAAACCAGAGGAGTCGTAGTCGGTAAAACCAACATGTACCCAAAATTTTAAACAGAAAAGAGGTACCCAAAACTATCATCTAAATCCCAGAGTAAGGCTATTTCATAAAATATTTCTTAAATTGATGTATTATTGAAAAATGTGATAATCAAATAGCTTCTCTAACTATAGAGTCAGTGGCGGAGCCAGAGTTTTTTCGAAGGAGGGGCATACTTAAGGCTAAGAATTTTGTGTATTTGCTCAAAATTTAATAATAAAAACAATAAAAGCTTAATACCATAGCACATATTAGATCATTACATACTGCTTGACTTATATCTATAATCTCGGTAGATCAATTATGCGAGTTTTAATTTGTTCAAAATGTTGTATAATAATTTTATGTTGGAAAAACACGACCCTAGCATTTTTCAAGATCACGAGCTCATAGACTCTTGTACACTTATATATCCATACACTCACAATACAAAGACTAGATCTGACGATATCACTTTGTATTATTCTCATTCACTTTTTGTATATGAGACTACTTCACTCTACCTAAGTTGATCACATACAATACGTCAAACGATATCTTTGAGCCTTCTTTTCTCACAAGAAGACTTTCACTCTCCTCTTTCAAGGAGATTCTCACTTTCACTCGCTCAAGAGCTCTCCTCAAAGTTCTCATATAAATGAAAAGCTTCTCTATAAATCTCATCAAAGTTTCTCTAGAATTTTTATACACCACTACACATCTAGATTCTTCCAAAAAGTATCCACAAGCTTCTCTTATCTTTTGGAAGGATTTAGAAAACCCCACAATTCTTCAAAATGTTCTAGAGGCTTCCACATGATTTTAGTGAGTTCCACATTTGTCTAAAAAATCTACATTATTATTCTAGAACACTCAACACTTCTCTACACACATATAAAGAATCTTGGATGCTCTAAAAAAATCTAAAATTCTCATGAATTTCTCCACCAAGGAGGGAATCCAACATAGTCTCAAGAATGTTTTGATGATATTTTTGTTACAAGAAATGTGACAACATATTTGTCAAACTCAACATTTTTTTGCTCACTATAACCACGAAAAGCTAACAAGTGTGTCATTTAATGTCTAAAACAATCCACACTTGCATTCAAATGTGTGTGGTATGCTACAGCCAATACTTGTATTCTTAGAGACATGTACGTTTCCTGAAAGACTTTGCCTTTTATTTTAACATTTAACCTAAAATTATCCTTAATAGTATTTATTTTTGAAAAAAGGAGGGGCGTTAAATATATTATAGGTAGTAGTACTAAAGAAATTTGCCCGAAGTGGGGGCGCTTGCCCCCTCATGCCCCTCCCTAGCTCATCCACTGTATAGAGTCGTACATATAAATATAATCTTCTAATTTCAGAATTTATTTGAAGTTTCCTTTCATACAACTACGTACGTACATATCTTATGAAATGCTGAAACAAGGCAATTAATCATTGATATACAAAGGTAGATCACCACTTGCAAAATATTACTCGCTTTATATTATGAGCTTTTCCACTTCTACCACCAAAACGGCAGTACAAATCACATTGACAATAACCCAAATAAATACGAAGTATCAATTGACTACTACTTTTATCTTAAATCATGTTTATTTAATCATGAAACAACACCGTAAGTTATTATAGTTCAAAAATAGCTAGATACTCTTAACTGACACATAATTAATAGAACTATATATACATATATTCTTGTTATTCATGAAAGTGGATATGGATAAAAAACTCCTAACGTAACTTAACAAACATGCTAGTTAATACGTAGTTACGTACTATAGAAAAGAAATAACAACATCATACGAAGTCATCTTTAACGAACTGGAAGTGGAACTAGCACAAAAGTTTATATTACAGTGCAATTAACTCATACGCATATTCTTAATTAACTAAAAAGAAGTAGCTAGGATTACAAATGTTATAACCAAGCAAGAATGTAATTAAATAGATGTCGTATTATAGACTGACCTTAATTTTGAGATAAAGCTTTCTTTTTTTCTCATTTCGATCGGCTCTTCCATTTCCTATGCTCTTCTATTGATCTCCTTTTCAAGTGTTAAATATTGTTCACTTATCTTTTAATTTCTTTTGCCATGTATATATTTCTGTCGGCACTAGCTACATACTATAGCAGCTGGCTACGTATGTGCATGCGACATATATAAATATCTTCATTTCATTATTAATTTAATTTGCATTGTGTATTTGTATTGTTATTTACTAGGCTTGCCCCATGTCCTAGTATTATAATCTTATTTACGTGGCTTGAAGTTAAATGTCCAAATGTTACCATGCATTTTAGTGTGCATTTTTGTTTTACGAAATGTACAAATCTAGGACAGTCTTGTGCCATGTGTCCATATAAAGTATAATTTGTTAGCTAGCTAGCCACAGGTATAAGGTTGAGATCATGGTTGTTAAAATCGCGAGTTGAATCGTAAAATCGTACGATTTTAAAATCACAATTACATCCGATTTTACGATTTTAAAATTTTATGTTTATTTCAGGCAGAACACAGGTCAAATCTCAAGCCAAACGCGACCCGAATAACTTTAGGCCGTTATTGCTTAAGGAGCTGGTGCCTGACTTTTGTGAATATGGCACTGACATTATATAGGGAAAGCAGGGGCGGATCTAGAAATTATAACTATTGGGGGCACCGATAAAGAAAGTTTAGGGAAATTTTGATTTATTTTTTTGAAAAGAGGAAAATTTTGAATTAAATATATATGAAATTAACTTTAAACAATAAAATAACCAAATATCAGCAAAATAGATGAGTTTTTTGTTTTGAAATAATCATTCAAATATGGTCTTTAATTTATTGTGCAAACTTGATTTAACAATGTTAATGCAGAAAAGTTTCCTTTTACTGCAGGGGTTGCAACGGGTAAAATCAATAATTTAAAAAATACCTATGTCGTCCTTCACCTTTGTCCAATTTTAATTTTCTTGTCTGTTTCGTTAATGTTTTCTAATAACATTTTTGGTAATATTTGATGAACACAATTTATTACGAGTATTACTTTATTAAAATTCAATAATAATGATCATACAATTTTCGTTTTCCTAATAATTGCACCAAGCCACTTCCTCATATTCTAATTCTACAAAATAAAGTAGTATACATTCCCCATAAAATATATAAAACTCAAACTCACACCACTAAATTGTCAACGAATGCTACCGAACTCATTTAAAACACACAAAGTTAAATTATAAGGAAATTCTACAAATTAAATTTTGAAAACTCTAATCCACAAAAAGATAAATAACTGATAATGGATTCATAAAAATGTAATTATCAATTAAGAAGGTAACAAAAAGTGTTGAGTTGTTGACCGTCCCACATACTTCGTATATTGGGTGCCTCCCTTATTTCTATTGGGGGCACCAATTCATTTGTATAAATAAATATTTAAAATACAATAAAATTTTACTAAATAAAAAGTGGAAAGTCATTGGGGGCATGTGCCCCCATTAAATATAAGATGGATCCGCCCCTGAGGGAAAGTGGGATGACAACTTTCCTTGCACTTTCCTTGTAATGGCACGAGATTGGTTATCACGAGACTAGGACAACATGTTTTGGAAGCTAGAATATTGTCTATTCATACTTCAGGTCAAAAAGTGTTGATTCCAAGATTAAATTTGACTCCTTCAGACGTGAGAATGCCATTTAAGTTTCAACGAAGACAATTTCCAATTGTTGTTTCATATGCAATGACAATTAATAAAAGTCAGGGTCAATCGCTTTCTCACGTCGGGTTGTTTTTAAGAAACCCTGTTTTTTGTCATGGTCAACTCTATGTTGTCGTGTCACGAGTCACCACACGTCAAGGATTGAAAATATTGATATCCAACGAGGACGGCACCCAAAGTAGTTCCACAATGAACGTGGTGTATCCCGGCGCGAGGTTTTTCAAAATGTGTAATTCTACTTTTTGTGATGCAATCATTTTCGTATTGTATTTGTATTTGTGTTATACCAACCTTAAATGTCATTTGGTGTTATGTTATACATGTATTACGTTCTTATTTAAGACCAATATCATTCATTAATATTTTAATTTATCAAAAACATAATTAACCTAAAAAAAATATTTGTCCCGTGCATCGCACGGGTTACATACTAGTATTCTTAATTAACTAAAAAGAAGTAGCTAGGATTACAAATGTTATAACCAAGCAAGAATGTAAATAGCTGTCGTATTATAGTACTGACCTTAATTTTGAGATAAAGCTTTTTTTTTTTCTCATTTCGATCGGCTCTTCCATTTCCTATGCTCTTCTATTGATCTCCTTTTCAAGTGTTAAATATTGTTCACTTATATTTTCTTTTGCCATGTATATATTTCTGTCGGCACTAGCTACATACTATAGCAGCTGGCTACGTATGTGCATGCGACATACGATAGTATATAAATATCTTCATTTAATTTCATTATTAATTTAATTTGCATTGTGTATTTGTGTTGTTATTTACTAGGCTTGCCCCATGTCCTAGCATTATAATCTTATTTACGTGGCTTGAAGTTAAATGTCCAAATGTTACCATGCATTTTAGTGTGCATTTTTGTTTGGTGACAAATCCGGTACCTTTCTAAAATATGGGGTACCGTACCTATCATTCATTTGATTGGACCACATCACTTTATCATTTTTAATTTATATTTAAATAAATCAACTGCTACATTCTCATTAGTCCATGTGAACGAAGGTATGGTACCTTGTTAGCTAGCTAGCCATAGGTATAAGGTTGAGATGCAAGCTGTCAGCCGGTGGTTTGTCTTTGTTTTAATTTGGTAAAAAAGGTGAGAATTAGGGGTGAGATTTTGGAACCAGAAACCATAGAACCGATTGGAACCGAACCGTTAACAACATCTAGGAACCGAACCATTAACAATGAATGTCTCATTTGTAGGAACCGAAGTGGGTTATAACGGTTCGGTTCCTGGTTCCTATAAAAAATATGTGCATGGAACCGTTAAGGAACCGTTATTAAAAAAAATAAAAAATAAAATAATAATAATAATAATAATATTAGTAGTAGTAGTAGTAATAATAATAATAATAATAATAATAATAATAATAATAATAATAATAATAATAATAATAATAATAATAATAATATAATAGCAATAATAACCACCACAACAACAACATTAATAAAACAATATAAGATATTTAACTAACAATTCTAATTTAATCAACGGAAAAGAAGTAATAAATATTGTACATGACGTTGATATAATATATTAAACTCCTTTCTACAAATCAAGTTTTGTTCCATTGGGTATGTTATTGGTGACAAATCCGGTACCTTTCTAAAATATGGGGTACCGTACCTATCATTCATTTGATTGGATCACATCACTTTATCATTTTTAATTTATATTTAAATAAATCAACTGCTACATTCTCATTAGTCCATGTGAACGAAGGTATGGTACCTTGTTAGCTAGCTAGCCATAGGTATAAGGTTGAGATGCAAGCTGTCAGCCGGTGGTTTGTCTTTGTTTTAATTTGGTAAAAAAGGTGAGAATTAGGGGTGAGATTTTGGAACCAGAAACCATAGAACCGATTGGAACCGAACCGTTAACAACATCTAGGAACCGAACCATTAACAATGAATGTCTCATTTGTAGGAACCGAAGTGGGTTATAACGGTTCGGTTCCTGGTTCCTATAAAAAATATGTGCATGGAACCGTTAAGGAACCGTTATTAAAAAAAATAAAAAATAAAATAATAATAATAATAATAATATTAGTAGTAGTAGTAATAATAATAATAATAATAATAATAATAATATAATAGCAATAATAACCACCACAACAACAACATTAATAAAACAATATAAGATATTTAACTAACAATTCTAATTTAATCAACGGAAAAGAAGTAATAAATATTGTACATGACGTTGATATAATATATTAAACTCCTTTCTACAAATCAAGTTTTGTTCCATCACATAAATTTTATAAATATAAAATAACCCAAATAACTTGTAGTTGATTGCACATATTTTACTTTACTATTTTCATGATATTTCTAATTATTTGATTTATTATGAATCAATAGAATGTAATAATGTTTTTTATATCTATACATGCAAACTCAATGTCTTTTTTTTTTTTTTATTTTTTATGTTTTGAACGCCTTGAAGTAGACGTCCTATTCTTGCTACTATGATGACGAGTAACCTTCATCGCTCCGATACTACAACGATTTTTAATGTTTCATTTATTACATGAAAATGTAAATCACCTTTGTTCTATTAAGTGTTCAAAGTTCATTAGTTAAGTTTGAGCTTTGATTTTTGAAGTGATTAGAGCTTCAAATAAAATTTTAATACTCGTGTTTTGAATTTTCGACGTGTTTAAAATTATGTGTTAATTCTTAGACGAGAAAAAATTATTCTAGGAACCGGTAAAAGGAAGAACCAAACCGTTTACTACCGGTTCGGTTCCATAACGGTTCTTGATTTTTTATATAGGAACCGAACCGATTTCATTAGTTAAAACTTTTATAACGGTTCCACTCATTTTGAGTAAGAACCGAACCGGTCCAAGCCCTAGTGAGAATTCCGGTATCCATTTAAAAAATGGGGTACCGTACCTATCATCAATTTGATTGATCCAAATCATTATATCATTTTTAATATAGATTTAAATAATTCAACTGCAACATCCTGATTAGTCTATGTGGACAAAGGTATGATACCTTAGGGGTACCATAAAAACTGCCAAAAAAAAAGCGCAGCTAATATGTACTCCGTATATTGGAATAGTTTTTATCTTTGTTCACTTTAATTCCTAGACCAACTTCAAAAATCTTACTACCTCCGTCCCAAATTGATTTGCAAATTTGTCTTTTCTTGGTTAAACAGTTTCATTTTATTTGCTTAATTAGGATGTCAATTTTTAATTACATTCTAATTTGGAGTTTTCAACTTCGAAGATAATTTAATGTAGTTTATGAATATGTAAATTTTAATTATTATAAATTGATTCAATTATTGATAGGGAGGTTTGACTTTTATTATTGGTTGACCAAAAAATGTTAACCTTACAAAACAATTTGGGATGGAGGGAGTATGATGTAATTCACTATAAGTCTTTATTTAAATATTTTTTTATTTAAAGACAATTTTTTTTATCGTTTTATTTAAAGACATTTGAAACACACATTTTTTTATCGTCATTTGAAACACACAAATGAAATACGGAGTACTAATTAACGAAACCCAAAATTTTTCTCCTACTCCGTATTATTCATTTCTTTTCCGACTTTAAAATTTTCCTTGAGTCAAATTTACTTTTATTTATTTAAATATTATATCTGGTACTATCACTTTGATATAATTTGAAGTACATTAATGTAGTTGGAGACTTTAGTTTATGCTATACCGGCTAGACCGATTTTTGGGGTGTTACACGTTCTATATTGACTTGGTAGTATGTTTAATTAATGAACGCGTCTCGTTATTAGTAACTATCCTTGATGAATTGAAGATACTACACGATTGAGTATTCGAGAGAAAGATAGTTAAAGATATGACCGGGATCGACAAACATTTCATTAAGTGGATATAAGCAAAACCAAGTCTCAATCTCTATTTTATTAAACCACATAAGTCGTTCATCTTAGTGTTAAATTAATTAAATCAAATCAATCTTAAAACCCCCCTTTGATACAATTTAATTAAAAGAAAGATATTTCTTTCCCTGTGAATACGATCCCTACTATGTTATATGTCACGCCCCAGACCTACCCGGACACGTCAACAACCCATTGTACAGTACGAATAGTCAACCGCAGTCCAACACATCCATACTATACTAAGCGTCTTGAATATCATTCACACATAGTACATCTATAAACAAATATAATGTAAAAATTCATTAAAACCGCTAAAACTTTAATACAAGTGTTCAAGCCACACTTGACATACTTAGGCATACAAGCCCCCAAATAATTATTCAAAAATAATAATATCCATGAGCATTATTATCAGTGTTTGAAAACAAAAATGGAGGAAGCACGAACCATATCTTCTCTCCTCAATCTTCCCGAAGCGACGGGCGTTGGTAGTGAGCTTCAACTTCTACATGAAACTGTGAGGTGCCCCCCCTCCCCCCCCCCCCCCCCCCCCCGTGACGGGGAGGTTAGTACTTTGAAGCATTTGAAAAGTACAATGACAGCTACACTGTTTATAATCGATGTTTCAAATAGGGTGATATCATAATACAGGCCGTAACCCTAGGTTAACCTGTTTGAAAATATATATACTTACTTTATATAAAGTCAAGTAGTCGGCTCGTGGGTCCATGTTCATGTTGAGAAGACCTTCCCTACTCCCTGACAACTAGTCACGATCGTCGTAACACCGTTAGTAGCTCACTACGCCAGTATAGGGCTTTACCCTAGTGCGTTATAGCATTATCATAGAGCCCCGCCCTATTTCGTTACCACACCGTGCTAGAGCTCCGCTCTAGTCATCACTATATCGTGCTAGATCCCCGATCTAGTCATCACTGCATTGTGTTAGAGCCCCGCTCGTAGTCACATCATTCAATCCCTAAACATTCTCTATGCCTAGAATTAAATTATCTTGAATTACTATACTTAAAAAATTACAATTTTGTATTTAGAATTGTTCTAAAACTCTCTAGGCGCTAGTCGGACGGTTGCCAATGCGCCTAGTGCCTAGGCGTCTTACTTAGCCGATTTTTTGGTCGACTAGACCAATTAGTCCTGATAAGTTAGGGCCGACTAGGCCAATTAATCAGTCTGATTATGCCGATTTTTAGAACAGTGGTACCAAGTATCCCGTAACATTAAAGACAATTTGGAATTTAATTGATTTAGTCAACTTATTAGTTAATTAGTTATTAATTAAGTCAATAAATACAACATGATCTAAATTTTGGTGAATCATTATTAATTATTAATTAGGAGTTTACAAATTATAATCTCATTATTAAATATTTTGATTTGTAAATTTGTTTTTAGTAGCGGATTGATGTAATGAGTTTCATTTTAGGTCACCTGATCGATATTGCAAGAAAGACGTCAAAAACATCATTTAGTTTATGAACTCGTTGGGTTACCAAACGTGCTATATATTGTAGATTATTTTAAAGCAAGAAAAACATTCAAAATTTTAGTTGGCATATTATTTTATATTGTAGTTTTGAGGGTTTTAAATGAATATTAGAATGTATTTTTTGTTCCTAACATTTTTGTACTTTATATTTTACTATTATATGATATACTAGCTTTCAAGCCCGTGCGATGCACGGGTAGTACATAATTTAGCTAACTGTATATTTGATATTTTCAAAATCATATATAATTAATAAAAGTAACTCAAATTTATATGAAAAATATTTAAATTGGACTTCTACATAAGCATCTCAACTAAGCATAATGGTTATGAACCCAATTTTAAAGAATTCATACAAAAGTTTCTTAATTAATTTCACATCCTCTATATTACATCATTAAGCATCTAAAAAACTATTTTTAAATATTTCTCATTCAACATGTGGTATGAAATAAGTATTTGTAAATTTATTAGTGAGCTCTTACATTGTATTCATTATTTTGTCACATTGAAATGTAAAAAAGGGATCATTTTTACAATTTACTCATTTATTTCGTCACATTGAAAATGTCATTAATAAGGATATTTTTAATTAGATTGACATGTTCATTTCTAACTTGGTCCGGAAGATGACTATTTTATGTATAATAATAATAATAATAATAATAATAATAATAATAATAATAATAATAATAATAATAATTGATATTTGATCCGATCTTGTCTAAGACTGAAACCAGTCCAATTAAAAACACCCTAAATGTATGAAGATTTCCTAATTTAGATTAGAAATCTATGTCAAAAGTGAAGGAAAATCTAAATTGTAGTTGTAAAAATAAAGAAACAACTAAACATGCATGTTTACTTTTTTTTGCTGGGCTAAACGTATTCATATATGTATGATATGAATTTCCATTTCCATCCTCATAAAGGTAAGATACTTGATCAGAAGTTTTAAATGTTTTCATATATTATGAATGTCTAATAGTATATATCAATTTCATTTTTAAGTTAAAAAACCTTGTGCTTATAATTTTCATCATTATCTCAACAATTAAGAAAGAATGGTATGATGATGCAGAAAAATACGAAGTATTAACACAATTGCAAATATAAGTCTGATAACTTTAGTCATTATCAAATTGAGTTTAGAAAAATAAAATATTACTCCATACTTTTTAGGAAATGGAACACTATTATTACTTTATTTATAAAATAACTTTGAAGAACAAAATTGATAGGAACTTGGATGATTTATTTGTTAGGTGCACAAAACACGGATAATTCACTTCTCAATAGAATGTAATAAAAATAAAAGTACAAAAATAATTAAATTAAATAAAGTCTATGTGCACGGATGACTATTTATTGTTGTGGTTGCAATAATTGCTTATTTTAATAACAATCCATATTACTACAGAGTAAGTAGTAGATTCTGAAAAAGTTACCAAATAAGGTGGATTTTATCATACGCGACGGTCTTTTGTTTCCATATTAATATGTAATAAAAAATAGAATGAAATAAAAAAAGGTATAAATAGTAATTAAATAATTGTTATGTATGATGACATGGCAGGATTATGTGGCACGCCAGATGCTCTTAAAATTCCTCTTTTATATATATTTTAATAAATATCCATATTAATACGGAGTAAGTAGTAGATTCTGAAAAAGTTACCAAATATGGTGGATTCTATCATACGATCTTTTGTTTCCATATCAATATGCAATAAAAATAGAATGTAATAAAAACAATAAAATGTATAAATAGTAATTAAATAATTGTAATATATGATGACATGGCAGGATTATGTGGCGCGCCGTATGCTCTTAAAAAGTTCCTCTTTTATATATATATATATATATATATATATATATATATTGATTTTGGCCCCCATATATCAAAGTCTGGATCCGCCCGTGTGTACTCGATCTTTTTCATGAAGGGAAATTCTATATACACATCCACAATTATTACTCACAGCCACAAAATAAAATAAAATATCTATCTTACCCTTCCACCTTAATAAACCCCTCCCTCCATATATTCTTGTAGAGCCTCCACTCTTTCTGATCGGAAGCTGCTGACTGGTCTGAAAATTGAGGATCACACTTGACCAAGAGGAAGGGTGATTGAAGGGTGTTGGGAATCCTTTGCTCACGGGGAAGAAGAAGAGACCCACACACTTGATGATACAATAAACACCCAAAGTTTTTTTTCCTTTGCAACACAAGCACGTATACTTTTTCCTTTTCTTTTTTCTCATTGTATTCATATGAATAAAACAAACTAATTACAACCTTAAATAGGACTCACACATGCACGTTTCTTGTTTGTAACAAGCCACTAACCCACTAACTAATTAACCACTAATACGTCCACTAACTCCACTAATTAATTAAACATGCATGCAATTAACTAATTGTTCAATGCATGCAAATAACTAATCTAATAATCTAGCACTAATAACAAGATTAATTCCAACAATCACCTCCCTAATCTTGTTATTATTTATTTCTCTCTTGAAGCCCGTTGTCGTCGATCTCGTCAGTGCAACATGTAGACGGCCGCCATTGCCATCTTCCCGCGCCGATTTGTCGATGTCGCCGTTGGCCTCGATAAGAGACGCACCTCATACGCTTTCACCACGAGTACGCCGTCGTGACACGCTCGCTGCCGCATGTTCGCCACCGGTGCCGAAACTCGCCAGTGACACGCCTCCATGTTTGACACCGGTGACGCAACTCGCTGATGAATCGCTTTCATAGTCGCCACCGGTGACGCAACTCGCCAGTGACTCGCTTTCATGTTTGATACCGGTGACACAACTTTCCGGTGACTCACTTTCATGTTGTCGTCGATGCCACATCTTGTCGACGACTCACACATGGACGACGATCTCTTCATGGCAATGACCTCCGCACCTTGGCCATCACCTCCTTGTTGTCGGTGGCGCAACTTACCGGGCAGCCTAGCTTTCTCCATCCCCATGGCGCTACTTAGACAACGATGGAAACTCGGACCTCAACAAACAAGGCTCTGATGCCAAATGTTGGGAATCCTTTGCTCACGTGGAAGAAGAAGAGACACACACACTTGATACAATAAACACCCAAAGTTTTTTTCCTTTGCAGCACAAGCACATATACTTTTTCCTTCTCTTTTTTCTCATTGTATTCATATGAATAAAGCAAACTAATTACAACCTTAAATAGGACTCACACATGCACGTATATATCTTGTTTGTAACAAGCCACTAACCCACTAACTAATTAACCACTAATACCTCCACTAACTCCACTAATTAATTAAACATGCCTGCAATTAACTAATTGTTCAATCCATACAAATAACTAATCTAATAATCTAGCACTAATAACAAGATTAGTTCCAACAAAGGGAAAGGGAGGCAGGTCTGGCGCCAATCGGGATATCTAGTGGTTTCTAGCCACCTTATCCGAAGTCAACGCCTTTGATTCTCCCGCCCAGACATTCATCTCTGAAGACGGCGTCCCAAACGTGCGCGGCCGCGTTCTTGGCGGCAGTAGCGCCATTAACGTTGGGTTCTACAGAGAGCCGACGAAGAGTTCTATGGCGCCCTCGATCTGGGATTTCAATTTGGTGAACCAGTAGTACGAGTGGGTGAAGAGGTCCATCGTTTTCCGGCCGGAGCCCATGAAGAAAAACTCCATGTCTGGGAAACTCCATTTTTGAAAAGCCGAGAACTTTACTGCTGTTTGGTTTTGGGCATCGCAGGAACATCAACGCTGTCAGGCGTATCTTTAAACAATTTCGTTTGGTTTTTAAAAAAGGGCAAACTAGGAATTATAAAAATGTGTGTTTGTATTTAGTAAAAATGGGGCGGTATATAGAATCACCCTTTCATGAAATGAATTAGTTGTACGTCAAAAAGAAGCCCGTTTATAATATTGTAAAGAAAAACAAACATTTGAGCTTATTGGACATAATTCACACACGACTACACGAGGTATTAACAATGTAATAATAAACTATTCTATCTATAATTTAGTACAAGGGTGAGCGTTTGAAGTAAATTATATGTCATGTGCTATTGTGTATATACCAATGTACTCCGTACTATATTTAATCATACTATAGGAGTGTTTGCAATTGCTTCAACTTTAAAAAAATGATTTTTTAAAGTGATTTTGGGAAAAGTGATTAATAGTAAAAGTTGATAGTGTTTGAGAAAAAAGTGATTCTGAAAAAGTAAAATTTGGTAGTGTTTGGTAAAATAAGTACTTTTTGTGTAATAGAAAAAGTGAGAAGCAGTTTAAAGCACCCTTCTACCTGCTTCCAGCTTTTAGCTTTTAAGTGATTAATTTAAGCAGAAGCTGTCATTTGAAAACACCCTTTTCAGCTTTTTTTAAGCCAAAAGCTAAAAAGCGCTTTTTTTAAGCAATCCTAAACACTATATATGTATCTTAAGAAATATTGTCCCAATGAATCTTTTTGGTAAACCTTAGTTATTCCCTATTTAGAGTATATTTGCGATCCTATTTTTCGACTTATTTGACTTAGCATTCAACTTTTTTATCAAACACTTAACTTTTGTTTTCGCGTGCTGAATTGTGTAATACTACGTAATAAGAAAAAGTAAGTTTGAAGTTACATTTCTGACTGTATTGCCTGAAGTTACTGTAGAAGATCATTTTAGTTATTTTTTCAATGTTTTTCTTTATTTTATTAATAAAATATATTTTAATTTTTTTCCATAAAGAAGCCAAATCAGTCAATCTAATCAATTTAGCTAGAACTTCATAAATTTCAATAGAATTAGCCAATACAACTCATTTGCGTATAACCAAACGAGCTCTTATAGTCTTTAATTTGTTTTTTTTTTAATCCTGGCTTAAGTCCAAAACCCTAAGGTTCTGGGGCGGGGCCAGGGAACACCACGCCAATTATTATTAAATGAGGAAAAGATTACAAATAGTAGGAGGACAAAACCGATGCCTACTTGAAAACAAAAGAGATCAAATAATATAAGGAAAACTAATAGCATCAAACTTGAGAATGCCTACAAAATGATTAAAATGATGAGTGGTGGTTTTAATAGACATTCTCTTATAGGCTAAGAATTCTTCCGCACTAGTGATCTTCGGGTTGACATGGGTAACTATGTAGTTGATATTTTTTAGCTTTGCCCGGATACTTTGAATACGTGGCCAGAATTGCCAATGCTGGAGTGATAGCCCTGAGAGTCCTTCGTAGACGTCTTTATTATCAACCTCGAAAATAAAATTACAACAGTTAATTTTGCATAGGAGATGGATTATATAATCAATAGCATCATATAAAGCAATAGTGGGTTGGCCGTGGTTCGCAAGATGGGTAGCATGACCCATGTAGCTACCCTGGTTATTTCTGACAATGGCAGCGGAGCGAACAAGGTTGGGTCTTAAATTGCGGGAAGCTATGTTGATCTTGCAATAGCTAGAGGGAGGTTTGGTCCAGGCAGTGATAGCTGGTCTGTTGTCTTTTTTATTGGTAGGGGCGGTGAAAATATTGAAAGGGCCAACATGATCATTTGTGGTGAACGGTTTGGCTATCGACATAGCAAAAATTTCAGTCTTTATAGCATTTATTGCCTCAGGGAAGGTGGCCTTCTTGTTATCATAAATGGTTTTGTTTCTAATTTTCCAAAGGTGCCAAGTAATGGTATTGGGCAGAACATGATTAAAATCTTTTACAGTGCTTTTGAAGTCAAGATACCATCGAGTAATATAATTACTGAAGGTGCCATTGACGAAGGGACAGAAGTTAAAGAAGCTTTCAAAGTGGTGCCAAATGCTTCTAGCAAATTGACAATTTAAGAAAGAGTGGTCTAAAGTGTCCTGATTGTTGCAAAAAGGGCACTTGAAAGGGCCATGGATACCAAAATTGATGAGTTTGTCCTCAAAAGGAAGAAGACGGTTGTTGAGCCGCCACAAGAAAAAAGAAATTTTTTTTGGGGTACGGTTATTCCAGAAAAACTTGGCATTGGAAATAGGACTCATTTTTGGCCTAATAACATCATAGGCGCTATTAAAACTGAAATTGCCTGTCGGGTTGGGTTTCCAAATGTGGGTATCGTTATCTTCACTAAAAAGGATGTTCATATCATGGATCCTGTCAATAATATATCTGGGCAGGCAGTTTTGGACTGGAAGGATAAGGTTATTATTAGCAATAGCTTCAGAAACGGTCAAATGCTCAATAACATTGGGGATATCATTCTGAAAATGGTACATTGGGCCTAAGTCACTCCAGTTAGAATACCAAAAGGAGCTGCAGCCATTTCTAACCTGTATACAACAATTCGCATCAAAAGTAGTACGGACAGATTCTAAAGAATTATACAGAACAGAAACAGCATTACCTGTAAGAGAGTTAACCCAAGCAGCCCATAAACCCTTACCATTATTAAGTTTCCAAAGTAGTTTAAGAAAGAAAGTTTTCTGAATGTGTGTGAGGCTACGGAAGCCCAACCCATTTTCAGAAAAAGGCAGACAACATTCTTTAGTCCAACCCTTACCATTATTAGTCTTTAATTTGTTAATGAAATGAAGACACCCACCATTCTTGGGTTTATACTTGGAACGTTTGAACATCCATCTGCTTTTAGGTTAAAGTCTTCGGTAATAATTAGTGACGTGCACTTTGTCGTGTGTACACTCAAAATAATTTCAATACTACCACTTATACGTAGTATAGCGTAGTAGAGTTCGTATCCACAGGGGAAGGAATAATTCTCTTTATGAACTAGTAAATAAAAGGGGGGTTTTGGTATTGTTGGAATTTAATTAATTAAATACTAAGATGAAGGATTTATATGAGATTTAATTCAAAGATAAAATGGACTTGGCATTGCTACTTTCCACTTGTTGATATATTTTAGTCGATCATTGTTATATCTATAACTTATCCCCTCTCGAATACTCAATCGAGGAGTATATCCAATTCATCGAGAGTAGTTATTAACAACGACCGTTCATTAATAACCCTTACTATTAGTCAAGTATAGAACACCGCCATATACCGACTTAATAGTAGCATTTAATCTCTTAACTCCTTGATGAAATCAATTGAGATTGATAACCTCAACACAACGGTTTCGGTTTAACCAACAAAATTAATCCCTCTTAAGTTTATTAACCACGACCGTGCATTAATAAACCGAAGTTACTTACTTGTGAAACCATCAACGATTAACCATCGGTTCGTTGATCGTTTCTAGTAGTAATTAATGTCGAGATGTTAACTAATTGTCATCTTAGCAACACTCCCCAACATTAATATAGAGATAGATAAAGGGAAGAATTAATATTCAAGGAAGAAGATTAAATATGAATAATCCTACTATAACTAATGTCAAGATGTTATCTAATTGTCATCTTAGCAACACTCCCCAACATTAATATATAGAGGAAGAAAATAAATACTACTATAACTAATGTCGAGATGTTAACTAATTGTCATCTTAGCAACACTCCCCAACATTAATATATAGATAGATTAAGAGAATAATTAATATTCAAGGGAAGAAGTTAAGAAAATAACTCACAACTTTAATAATCAACAAGCTTCAAGAGCAACACCAAGAAATGGAAGTTTAGCTCCTCATTTGGAGACTAAACATGCTATAAAAATATAAAAGAAATACTATTCTAAAGTGAGCTTAAGAGTATGGAAGAAGGAGTTATTAAAAGTGAAGGAAAATGAGGCTATTTATAGGTGTTTTCAACACCTTTGGCCGGGTACCCGACCGGGTCAAGTGCCCACCCGACCGGGTGCATGTCAAAATCAAATATCCTCCACGTTCTGGTGATCTTTGGCATGTTAAAGTGTCCCGGGTCAAGTCAGACCCGACCGGGTGGGGTAGGGGACCCGATCGGGTCTGGCACTTTCCTTGCTTCTTCGGTTGTTAAATCTTACCCGACCGGGTGGGGATTTCTACCCGGTCGGGTTTTGCTCTTGGGCAGTCAAATTTCTTGTTTTCTTCTCTTCAAAGTCCTCTTTTCCAACACCATAAATCCTAAATCTACTTTACAACTTATAAATGAAGATTAAAATACAATTACAACTAAAATCACACAAATGTTTACAAACTAAATAAAACGATAAACAATACACACAAATCAAACATAAAAACATATACTTATGCACTACTAATTAGTGCATATCAATTAGGTAAGGAATTAGGGAAAATGTACATATATACCCCTGTAGTATATGTGGAGGAAAAAATATACCCTTGTTCTATTTTTAGGAACAAATATACCCCTGAACTTTTAAAAAGGTGCAAAAATATCCCTGATTTTTCATAAAGGAGCAAATTATTCCTTATTGACTTTAAATTAATCAAATAAATTTCAAAAAAGACCAAAAATAACTTAATAAATCAAAATTAAAAAATAAAAATTTTAAAAATGTAATTGTGTCCATTTCTCCCTTTATTTTTCTATATCACAATTTAATATTTTAAGTATAAAATATTATTTCAAAATATGTAATTTTATAGTGCAAAGAATGCAAAAAATTAATTTTTCTCTACATTGCATAAAATATGTTGCACCTTTTCGAAAGAATCTTAAACATATAGTACAATTTTGAAATAATATTTCATGCTTAAACAATATGAAATTGTGATATAAAAACTATAAAAGGGAGAATTAGACACTATTACATTTTTAAAATTTTTTGTTTTTTAAATTGCGAATTTATAATTTATATTTGGTGTTTTTTGAAATTTATTTTATTAATTTAAAGTCAATAAAGATTAATTTACCCCTTTATAAGAACATGTGGGATATTTTTGAACCTTTTTAAAAGTTCAGGGGTATATTTGTTCTGAAAAATAGAACAGGGGTATATCTGTTCCCACACCCATACTACAGGGTATATTTGTACCTTTTCCCTAACGAATTATATACTCCCTCCATCCCAATTTGTTTTGCAAAGTCAACATTTTTTGGTCAACCAATAATAAAAGTCAACTCTCCCTATGGATAATTAATTCAATTTTTAATAATTAAAATTTACATATTCAAAAACTACATTAAAATCTCTTCAAAGTTGTAAACTCCAAATTAGAAAATAATTAAAAATTGACATCATAATTAAGTGAACAAAACGAGACTGTTTGACTAAAAAAAGTCAAATTTGCAACTCTTTTTGGGACGGAGGTAGTACAACACATAATTGAAGTATACTCCCTCTCTCTCTTAAAACTTTTCTATCTTTGAATTTTTTGTTCAATCATGTTTAACTTTAATTTGACCAATTATATACTACTCCCTCCGTCCCAATTTGATGGTCTTGTTTCTTTTGGGCACAAAGATTAAGAAAGTGTGGTAGAAAGACTAAATAACCTTACTTTATTGTATTGTTCATCCGTTTACTTTTAATGTTCATTAAAAAGGAGGGGTATAAATGGTAATCAACTTTTAGTTTTTACCAAAAAGGTAAACAAGGCTATCATTTGGGGACATCATTTTGGGACGGAGGGAGTGCACATTATTATAGGAAATTATTTATAATATAAAAATATCTGAATATATATGTTCTTTGTTACAGATACTTTCACAAAAGTATAAAATTTATCATTTTCATAATATTATTATACTAATCAAAATCATGGTCCATATTTTACCACAATTGACTTAAAAGTCAAATGTGGCAAAGGTGGCAAACTTAAAAGTCAAACCAAAAGTTATGCCGTCTATGTCGAATCTGCTGCCTCTCGATCTATATAAGTTAAAACTACGTTACAAACTGAAATCACGTACAAAAGAAAGAAAAATTACTCCGATCCATATTTTGGTTGAATTATTATCAATAAATAATAAGTGGTGTCGTTCGACCAAAGAATTGATCGAATGGATTCATTCATCGCCATGCCCTCCATTCTTGTAGGAGATTGCGGCACAACTGCTGCAGCTATTCTAATATTTTTAACCACCCTTGTTCTTTGCCGCATTTTGTTTAAACAAGGGTCAAGGCAAAAACTATCGCCACCGGAGGTCGGCGGCGCATGGCCTATTATCGGTCATCTCCGCCTCCTCATGGTCGACCGTCGACCACTTCACCTAGTGTTGGGTGACCTGGCCGACAAATACGGGCCGATGTTCGAAATGAAGCTCGGCGCACAGAAATTCTTGGTCGTGAGTGACTCACAGATTGCAAGAGAAATCTTCACCGTCAAAGACCGCGCCTTCGGCGGCCGGCCAGGGAGCATAGCTATGGAGGTCTTGGGGTACAACTACGCCATCTATACGTTCAGCCCGGACCGTGCATACTGGCGTGATCTCCGGAAGGTGGTGATGGTAGAGCTACTGTCCAACCACCGCCTCAACGGGCTGAGGCATTTCTGGGAATCAGGGCTGACGTCACTCACGGAAGACATCCACCGCACTTGGCTTCAGGAGACGATCTATGTATGGATTATGGTGGACCGAAGGCTAGAATAACCTAATTTTTTTGGTGTAAGATTTTTCTTTTCACCCTGTTTTTTAATCTCCGTATAATTGTTTTCAGCCCCGAGCATCCCAAATTCCTGGATCCGCCCCTCCTTGCCGGGAAAATAGCCGCGGCACCGAGGAATATGTAAAGGTTGAGATGATAGACTTAATCAGTAGACACCTATTGGACATACTGACACGAATGTTGTTCGGGCAGCCGTCCGGGGAAGAAGGGAGTACGACGGGAGCGAAATTGAGGAAATTCTTTGAGTTGTTGGCAGTGCCAATGGTGGGTGACGCTGTTCCATGGCTGAGATGGTTGGACATTGGAGGGCACGAGAAAGCCATGAGGAAGACGGCCAGAGAGTTGGACGAAATGGTGGAAGGTTGGCTTCAACAGCACAAAATGAAAAGACAGCCGCAGAACCAGTCGTCGTCTAAGGGTAGCGAAGATGAAGTCAAAGACTTCATGGATGCACTCATTACTCGAATTGAGAGTGAAAAGGATTCAATACATTCAGATTTTGACACCGACACCATTGTCAAATCTACTTGCGTGGTATGTCACTAATAACAACTTTAATTTGCTAGCTATCGTCACTTGAAATCAGGGATGGATTTAGGGGCGCAGCCGGGGCGACCGCCCTCCTCGGACTTTCAAATTTTTCTACTATATTTGTAATATTTTCATACTTTAATTAGATACATATGTTTTCGCCCCCCAATTATCTTTTAGTTTTCAAAATTAATATTTAAGCTTACATAATGTAATACTTAATTGGAGATTAGAAGTAAAATCTAAAATAATTTACATAATTTAAACAAATAAACAATAGAAAAACTCATTGTTTAAGAGTTAAGACTCAATATACCTATTATATACAAACTCTTAGTTTTGTAATGTTTTATTATCTTCGTAGACAGAAATTGCAATTCAAAAACCAATTCTTTATCGTGATAAGATTCTTGTGGTTAAACAAAACAAAAGTTATTCAAAAAACATCAATTTATGTGTACCTTTTAAACTCTTTACATTCAAATATTTTGATAAAATGTTATATCCTTACTTATTTTCAAATAATTTTCTAGAGCAATTAGAATTATTAAATCAAAATTATTTTTTCATTGTCTAAAATTTGAATGTAATAGAGTTAAATGTCATCGTGTATTTACTCATGGAATTTTTGAACAAAAATTAGCAGTAGAGTCCTACACTAGCGAAAAAACTTCGCCCCGCTGTACTAGCGAAAAAAACTTCGTCCTGCTACATAGCGGAAAAAATTTCACCCCCTACCATAATGAAAAAAAATTCGCCCCCTTGACTCGAAATTCTGGATCCGTCCCTACTTGAAATAGCTTAGTACTTCTTGATTAACCATTAATGATTTAGTATTTTTTGTGAGTGAAGTTTACAATTTTTATACTTTTATGAAAGTGTTTATAACAAATACCTATATAGTAGTATTTCTAATTTAAATAATATGGAATATGAGGATTTTTCAAAAATATAACTGAAATAAATTTTTTTAACAAAAATATACTCCGTAACTATTAGTTACTACGCAAATTTACTATATATGACTAAAACAGTGACGACAAACTCTTTATAAATGTTGAAATTGCTCTAAATAGGAATTAAACTTCGACAAAATGCACAAATAAGACCACATGTATTCTATTACCAAAATAGGATTTATTTGATCCTATTAAAAGTGTAAATCTTCCCCTATTAGACGTGAATAAGTCTTATTTTAGGAAGAAAACAATGATAATAATCCTATGTGTTCACTTTGTTTATGTTTTCATCCTATATAAGGAATATCATCAAAGTAAGTGTCATACTTGCATAGTTGCATGACACCATTAATTCAATAATAATAATAATAATAATAACTATGTACTCTTATTTTAGGAATCACCCTGTATTTTAGTAGTCTTATTGTTAGCAATTTTCTCCAGTTACTATAATCTCATAGTCACTTATGTGTAAAAACCAAACATGAGTGTAAAAACTGAGCATAAATTTTCTCGGGGTATTTTAATCCCTCAATCTTGAGCCAAAGATTTTTCTTCGTTAGATTCCCGTGTTTTTAGTTTCTGCTTTCCCTTTGTCCAGCAATAAAACTTTGCGAAAACAGCCTTAGTTCTACACACAATTATTCACCATCATAAATGTTTTTCAGGAAAATATTCATGTCATGTAGGCCTAAAATTTAAATTATGTACAACTTTAGGCCTCTTTCAGTTGATGTGCCTTTGGGATATTTTTTTAAGAAATTTTGTGAGAATATATGTTCTCTATGATGAATTTCTCTTTATATATATTCTTATACTGTAAATTTGTTCGTTTCTTGTTCGATGATGCTAGGCTATCCTGGCAGGAGCTAGTGACACAACAACCATAACATTAGTATGGGCAATATCTTTACTATTAAACCATGAGAGCTGCTTAGAAAAGGTGAAAGCGGAGGTAGACATGCAAGTGGGTAGAGAAAGGAACGTCAACCCCTCCGACCTAAACAACTTGACATATCTGCATGCAGTCATCAAAGAAACCCTACGTTTATATCCAGCAGCCCCTCTGTTACTGCCACACGAGGCCGTCGAAGATTGCACACTCAATGGCTACGATGTCTCGAAAGGCACCCGTTTGCTGGTGAATCTGCCGAAGATGCACAGAGACCCGGACATTTGGAAGGACTCGACCGAGTTTAGGCCGGAGAGGTTCTTGGATGAGCACAAGGACACAGGTGTGAAGGGGAACCATTTTGAGCTACTCCCTTTTGGGAGTGGGAGGAGGGTGTGTCAAGGAATGTCATTGGCTCAACAGGTTTTGGGATTGGGGATTGCTAAGCTTGTCCATGGTTTTGACCTGAAAAGGGTTTCGGATGAGCCGGTTGACATGACGGAGTGTAGCGCCACATTAACAAGCGTGAAGGCTACTCCGCTCCATGTTCTCCTTTCCCCTCGGCTACCTTCACATCTCTATCAAACCTGCTAGTTATTTATCTGCTAACAAGTTCCGCTCCACGTACGTACTTGATCATTTGGAGGATGATTAATAAGTTAATGCTCCGGTTTGGCCGGTGCGGGTCCTCATACTTTTTATTAATAAGTGCATACTCCATGCAAAAGCTGTTTGCTTTGTTTTAATTTGGTACTCTCTTCGTCCCTTAAAACTTGATCAAGTTAAACCGACACGAGAATTAATAAAATAAATACTATGTGATTGAAGTTTATGAAGAGAAGATAGAATTATCTGGAACTACAAATTCTTTACTTAAAATGAAAAGTATCAAAGTATCAAATTAAAGTTATGTAGTGTGTCTACAAGGAGGCACATCATATTATCATGTCTTTTCCCTTAACTTAAGTTATATCTTTTTCTTTAGTTGGCAATTTTCCCTTAATTCAGCTATAGCTGAATTATAACGATTTTATAAGATTCATTGATTTGTATATCGTGATAGTAATTCTTAAGAATTTGAAATCAACAATGAACAATTTGAGTGCGATATCGATTCATTGTGTAATTCTTTCTCTTCCACTTTAAAAAAATTAAACATTCACGTGGAATCAACTTCATATATGATTTTTCTCATCAAATAGATTTAGTTATACATTACATGATTGACTACATGTGATGTCTTAAATTTCCTTACATGATTGACTACAGGTGAGGTCTTACCACTTCCTAAGCATGTAATTATTTTGTTTATTTTCCAATCTCGATGGGAAATGCTATGATCAATGATAAGTATAGACCTTTAAAGAGTCACTTTTTCTACTAATATTATGAAAATGAAATACTCCTTAGATATTAATATTGGGTGTTTGATAATGTGAAAATTTTGATTTTTAAAGCTATACTATCAATTAATGTTTTTGCTTAATGGACGTTCACAAACGCTGATCAGCAACATTTTTAGCATTCCTCAATTGCTTGGATCTTTTGTAATTATATTCTATAAACACAAATATGTAACAAAATATTTATATATCTAATGACAAGTGTTTTTGTTAGTACGAAGTAATCCCAACTTTGTCGGACTTTGTGCTCTGAAAAATTCATCCCAAATTTTTAACAAATTTAAATTCGGGTTGGTCAAACTATTCGTTAGATTCCCACTGTCATCTAATGACATAGTTAACACATAACATATGCATCTCGTGCAACGCACGGGTAAAGAATCTAGTACTATATTAATAAGTTAATGCTCAGGTTTGGCCGGTGTGGGTCCTCATACTTTTAATTTGTTACTCTCTCCGTCCCTTAAAACTTGACCAAGTTAGACTGACACGGGGATTAATAAAGTAACTATTGTGTGGTTGAGGTTTATGTAGAGAAAACAGAATTATCTGGTAGTACAAATTCTTTACTAAAAAGGAAAAGTATCAAAGTTAGTGGGATAATAAAAAATTGAAAGTTGACAAAGCTTTAAGAGACCTAGGGAGTATAACTAATTGAAAGTTGATAATTAGTGTTTTCATGAATTTAAGTGTTTGTGATTGCACACTTTTGCGCCTTTTCGTTATTTGTCCTCCCTTGATCATTGATGTACTCGTTATTATAATGAGATCCCTATTATAATCCGTTCGTCTCATTTAACATGGTCAAAATTTTATTTTGATCGTTCCAAAAAACTTTGGGGCTATTTGTTTTAATTTTTGGCGCTTTTTGCCAAAATGCAAGAAATACCAGTGTTTCCTTTGTTAAAAATTGCGTTTTGCCTAACACGCCAATACGCAAACACAACCTTTGTCATTTCCATTTAAAGTAACAAATATGTGATTAAAGTTATATTTCCCCTTTTCACAACTTTAACCACCCAATTTTTACTTTATTAATCTGTGTGCAAATCAAGTGGGAAGGAATAAAGAAAAGACTCACTTACTTGCCCATAGACCATAAAATCGAATCAAATAATATAGAGAAATTTCCTAGAATATGACTAAAACTTATTGAGTCATTACTACAAAAGAGGGTTTAATTTCCACGTCGGTTATTTATAGCCTTTCACGTCAGTTTTTAAACTGATGATTCACAAAAATGCAGAAACAAGTCGAGCGATTAGTGATTAGCAGAAACCGCCAGAAGTCCAGAAGAACAGAACGTACGCAGGCACGCAGCAACGCAGCAAGCCAAGTAGCCAACAACTCATAGCCGATAAGCCGAAGCAAGTCAAGCAACCGGTCAAGACGCCAAGTGCTGAACATCCGAACAACAACAGTGACGTCGAGGCGGTGGAGCAGGCCACTACTAGAAAAGTAGCTTAAAGATCAGCGATTTTAATACTGCTTCATTCGTATATACTAGTGACACTTAAAGATCAGCGATTTTAATACTGCTTCATTCATATATACTAGTGAACACTCCTACAGGTTTGTTATTTAATTTTAATTTTTCTTTTTAACTTAAAAACATTTCATATAAAGGATTAACCCTAGTTCTCTATATCTCATCCTCGTCACTCTCACCATTGCTCTGGAGTCTGGACAATCTAGATTGCCGCCACTCCTCTTTGAGAACCCTAGCCGGGCAGATGATTCTCGTTGAAGTTTAATCCTAGAGCCTTCTTCCAGACCTTCATTGTAACACCCCGACCCCGCAGGACCCAAGGTAGTTACTCCACATAATCTCCGAATCTCTAGCACTGTCCTCACAAACCACCACGAGCCTTTACCACGCACTTTGTCCTCACTCATGCGCGCTCTGAGAAACTTCTCAGGGGTTACCCATCCCAAGACTACTCACGTGCAAGCACGCTTAACTTTGGAGTTCTTGGGGTGATGAGTTCCCTTAAAAGGAGATGCACCTCTGTTGGTATGAGTAGTACTATTAATCCATTTATATTAAATCTCAAGTGTTACAATCACCCCCACTTAGGATCGCAACGTCCTCGTTGCGCCCATAAACCAATCTCAAATCTCAATCCAATCCCAGAATACTCCCCCGCTAAGTGGCCGCCCGATATCCAACGGGTCAGCACACTGTCACAGGGTTGCTCTAGAAATTAAGAAAAAATGCAGATGTCAGGGTTACCTCTTTTTTTTCACTGTGTTTTGGTGACGCGGCAGCGGGCGGTGGTCAGCAGCAGGTTGGCCCGGCAGGAATCTGCAACGTTCGTCCTTCTCTGGCGAACTCCGGCACTCTACGGTCGGCTGGTCGGCTTTTCTTTTCCTTCCGTCACCCTCTCGCTCTCACGTTTTTCTTTTTCTCGTATCGAAGCCTAGCTTCTTAGTTTGTGTGCAGGTTTATCAGCGAAGTCCTGCTATTTATAGGAGTGGCAGAAGGTTCTAGGTCGATTAAAACTTATCCGATTGGTTTACAAGCTCAAGTTTTGGAAGTTGGGTGTTTATCTCCAAGGTGGTTATTAGCAGAGTCCAAGTTCGAATAATACTTTGTATACTACTTCTATATGTACGTGTGTTTACGTGTTATATGTAGATTATCTTTGTATATACATTATTTAATGGATAATATTATATTGTTATGGTAGTAGTATTTATTCTTATCGCAGTTGTATTAGATTTAGAATGCCACTTTATTTATATAAGTAATGTATAATTATCAATTGATCAAATCGTCAATTATATCATTTGGTTAACCTAATAAAACAAAATGTCACTTTTGCAACATTACAATTAGTTATTGGTGACAACTCCGGTACCTATTTAAAAAATGGGGTACCGTACCTACCATCCATTTGATTGGTCCAAATCATTATATCATTTTTAATTTAGATTTAAATAATTCAATTGCAACATTTTGATTGGTCCATGTGGACAAAGGTATGGTACCTTAAGGGTACCATAGAATCTACCTTAGTTATTACTACGTATTATTGTTTTTACTTTAATTTTTTCGAAGTGTCACATTCATTCAATTGAGTGATTCTCACCCAACCCGCAACCGATTTTGACGGTCTATCTTCCTCGCTAAGCAGAGTCGGTTACGAGACGCAAACATCGATGAGATATGGCCCTAGAAGTGACGGTACACCTTAGAAAAACAGGAGGGGTGGAGAAGGTCGGCTTGCTTCGGCGGCACAAGAGGTTGTGTATAACCGCCCATGTTCTGACAATCTAATTTTCTTTCTTTCTACGCAGATGCAATGACTGGTTCTTAGAGTTTGAAAAATCAACAAGTTCTTTCTTTCTTTCTAGCTAGAACGACTGCACCAAGGCTCTACTACAACTTGTACTGGTAAGTCCTCCTTTTACTAAACGTGTGATTTGACTCTCAAGAACTTTTGGAAGTAATTTCATGGAGACTTTCCTATTTCGACAGAGCAGTTGTCCTCAAAAGTCATTATGGGTGGGGGGGAGATGTAGCACCAGAGATGGATTAAGAAGATGGTGGGGTTGAATGGGCTACACACCATTTTAGGGGATCTCCTGCTAGACACCTTCATCTACCTGATTACGTCATTTAATTCTTGAGTACCTCTTTAAGTTTAATTCTTGTCTTTTTAACTGCAACAGTATGATAATTTAAAACCTAAGGTTTTTTATCCCATACCATAGGTTGTTTATAGGTGATTCCAAACATGAAAGTGGTTTTAATATGAGATTTTGTGTTTGTCGTTCAAGTTCCCCTTTTCTTTAGTGAAAATTTATATTAATCATGTAGCAATATGCCAATATCTAATAATTTAATCTTTAATTTCATGTTTAACTTTAAGATGTTTGTATTTTTAGTCTGGTTAGTATATTACTTCTTGGTCAAAATTAAACTTTGTGTAGAGAGGATTAATTGCTCAATATGTACATGAAAGTTCAATCTTGCTTACTCCACTGCTTGTGTACTTCCTCTGCCCATAGATAATAACCACAACAAAGTATGAATGGGGAGGGGCTTGGAAGTTAAATAAGGAGTGTGCTTGTTAGACATCGCTAGAAGGTTAGACCAGACTTGAATTGGTTCCATTGTTATTATGATTTATGATTCAGTCACATTATTATGGTCAATTGAAACAAACTGACTAGCAGCACTGATCGATTTTCTAAAAGCACTAACACACAGCCAATATGTGTCTGTCATATATTTATATTCACTTCAAAATTATTATTCACCTTTTGGCTTTCAAGGTTTCAATGCTGCTGTGGTGGGTTGTTTTTTTGCTATAGAATTAGTATTGTGGGCATCACCTGCAGATGCATCATTATCATTGACGAATACAACCACAGTGGTCATTCTTAGTGTTGTATTAGCTTCTGTAGTGTCAGAAATTGGATTGGGCTCTGGACTTGCCTTTTCAATCCCAGGTTATGATTCGTTCTCTAATAGGTAAATGGTATTTATCTCTATGTTTTCTTTTGTTTTCTAGAACAAATCTTTCCCTCTGAATCAGAGTTACCACTTTATCTTTTGCATGGTATTCTTTGTGGGTTGGTTTAGGTGGCATTATCTAATATTTCCACTCAATATCATCATACTTGTTACCCTTCTGATATTTGCAGGCCCTCCGTAGTGATAATTATGGAGCCTTATGATTGTACACCAAGTGCTGCCATCATAAATTAATTGTTATGGTCCATGGAGTGACCTCTTTTTGCTGTAAGTCATTTACCATCCTCAAATTTGTACCTTCTTTTTACTTTTTATACAGGTCGGTTCTACAATATCCTGTGAGTTCCTCTCATAAAACATATCTTCTTAGCTATTATCTTCCAGCAGATCATATCAAAAGTTCAAAACATGCATATCAAATCATGGTTGTCTTGGTAGATACTTACTGTTTGGTTTAGAGAGGAAGTCAAAATTGAGAAAACATAGACCACAGACTTGCTGTTGTTTTTCTCCGTTGCTTTTCTCCATTGCTTTTCTCCTTTTTGGTCAAATTAGTTAAGGTACATTTCCTTGATGATTTAAGATTTTTCTGTGCAGGAAATTTTGATATTTTGGCGGCTCCTTTGTTTCCTTGTCTACAAGGGTAATTATTCATCAAATAACCCATTTTTTGTGCTTTTTTAACATATTAGCTATCAATTCATATCCACAAATTTCTTCCAAAAAAAAATATATCCACAAATTCCATAACTTTTAACTGAAAAGTCCCTGAAATAGTTCAAGACATCTTTAGGTGCGGTTACTCAGATTAATGGCCAACTCGTATTTTCTCCTTTGATATCCCTGTGCAAGTAACCCCCCATTGCCTTTGATAAGATCATTGATGTTATGTATGAGTTAGGTTTGGGGATTTTAAAAATGTGAAATCTTTTTTGGACAACATTTCCTATTAGAGTTTAATTTTTAAAAGTTCAGGGGTTGCAGACATTCTATTTTGTTTATGATGAAAAGTTCATACCCAGACATTCCAGAACTGTGTTATTTATGCAAAATTACAGTCCTCTCCAAATGTCATTCATTACAAAAAAGCCGGAATATTTTTTGACTCCATAGAGCTATATACTCATAAATGAAGGGTAAAGTGACCATTTCAAATAGCTTATGTGGCTCATCTAGAGTAATGTATGCTCATTATTTCTTGAAAATGTAGGACATTAAAGCTTTCAGATGTGTCGCTTAAGCTGTCAAAGTGAGCGGTGGAGTCAAGTATATTTGGAGTTTGAAAAATGGAATTATGCATGAAAAGGGATCGACAATTGGAGGAGATTGTGTGTAGAACATTTTTTAATTGGATGGTTATTTCTGACATCACATTGTTTCCCCCCTTCCTTTTTATTATTTTTATTTTTATTTTTGGGACATAACTTTGACATTGTTTTTTATATGCATTGGAACGGTATTTAATCATTTTAATGTTAAATGTGTTGAAATGTTCAGAGGGTTCTACCAAAAAATATAGCACAGGAAGCTTACATGGATATACTCGCTGGGTTGTAACATATGCGAACACTTTGAACAGAACACTTTGAGCAGAAAACCACAAGGCTTATTGTTACTACTTACCTTGTTCTTAAAAAGTGCATACTTATGTAGGTTTATTTTACCTTTATAATTGCATATTATCAGCATGTGTTGTACCACACAGTGATGGCGTTTTTTCCATCTCTGAACTTGGTAGTTTTTTCTAGCAGGTATATTATGTTTTTTAAATGGGTGTTCTCATCACATGTATGCATGTGATAGAACTGGGAGGGCGCTATGATGGTTTCAATCCAACTGAAAAGAATATGAGCCTGCCATTTCTTTTGCTTGATGACATATGATTAAAAAATCTTATTGACGTGACTAATATCTTAATTGGCATGGCATTCCAAAGCTTCCTCCGGCTTGTAGCCATGTCTGTTATGGGTTATCTTTAATCCCATTGAGGAGTCTATTTGACCACTGTTACTCATATTACAATGGAGGTAATGATGATTATTTTGTCTTTAAAAGTATAAAGTTGTCTGGTAAACGCTAGTTAGCTTTATAAAAAACAAACTTATTTTGAATGGTTCAATTTTACAAAAATTCTAATGAGGATTCTCAAACTATGCAGGCTATGTTCAACCAGATATTGATAAACCAAATATTGATATAGACTTGCTTTATTGGGTGCAGATGGTGATGTCAGGAATAATGATGTCTAGCATGTACAAATAAAAATGTTGTATGATTATAGTGTAGATTTATAGCATATTGTAATAAACTATTGATATTGACACTGTAAAATAAATTGAGTAATAAATACAAATGTTGATATTTTATTTTGATTAGTTATTGTTATTTCTATAATCTTTCATAGAATCAGTAACAAATAATATAATGATTATTATAATAATATTATCATATTAATTATATGACACAAATGTGTCGAATTTTTTATGATACCAATGTGTCACAAATTCTTATGATACCAATGTGTCATAATCATGTATCACATTAATGTGTCACAATTTACTGACACTCTTATGTTTTACGATTAGTGACACTATATTTAGTGTCACTAGCCGACACTTTTCCCGACGCTTTTTTAGTGTCACAGACACTTTCAGTGACACTAAATTAGTGTCACTATAAGCCCTTTTTCTACTAGTGGGCTGCAGGCCATCCGATTCATCATCTTGTTGCAGCCGGCACTCGGCAGCCCTGTAGGTATTAAGGTGTTCATGACCTTGTTATTTGTTGATTTTAATTGTTAATATAGTAATTGTTGATTTTTGATAGTATTTGTAAATTGAAATAGTTGGTAAATGCCTAAATGGTAATGTTGTAGGGCTGAAAATTATTTGTTAAAGGTTAATTTTAATTTAGTACGGAGTAATTGTTAATTTAAATTTTTGTAGTATTTACAATCGCTTTAATTGTAGTATTTCTAGGTTGTTTGCGAAACAATCTCTAATTTATTTCCAAGATTCCCAAAGGTAGTAAAGGGCCGAGCATTGATGGACATGATGGTTCTTCGTCGAATAATGTATTTTCTTCGTCAGATAATATCTCTCCTAACACTGAGAATAATGTTAAAAAGCCTCGAATAGACAGATAGCTTGGTGTGTTACATTGAGAAAGATGTTTTTGTTATAGTTGAGAATGAAGACATTATGAGGCGATTTCAGAGTATGGCGCCTCGAAGACATAGATTGACATCTCCCATTTATTCTGCTTCATTTGACGCTTCAGTCGCTAATCAAAATTAAGGTACTATTTCATTAGTTATTTTATTTAAATTTTATAGTTTTGTTTATTGCTATATTCATGATATATATGATTTCTTTGTTAATGAGCCCCTGCAAGTCACGAGTCCTGGTTCCGCCACTATATACGAACATTATTAAAAATCCCTCAAAATACTATGGGCAATCAAATTATAGTAAACTAGGGACAATCAAATTATTGTAAACTATAGGCAACCAAATTACTAAATCGCTTGCTATGACTTAGTTTCAAAAGAGGCTGCGGTTTCTCTAAATATGACTTAGTTTGTAGACATTTTTATTACCGAAAATCCAAAAAATAACATCTCGTTTATATTTAAATGTTGAATAACGAAAATACCCTTATTTGAATATGTGCACTTTGCATTTATTTCGTCCAATTAAAATTAATTCCCTTTATATTACCGTTACTGCATGACATTATTGCACATCCGGTAATAATCACTGCACTTCCGCCAAAATTAATTCTCTTCTCATTAACTTTAAGAATTTATTTATAGTTTTTATTTTTTATTTTTGCAGATGTAATAGTTTTATTATTTTACGTCTAATTAAGTATATTGCATTTCATGGTGGCATTACTGCTATGCGTTACTGCGTTACTGCGTTACTGGTGATAATCACTGCACAACAAACTTCCTTAATGCATTCTTTCACTGCCATGTACAACATATTTAGTGACATATTCACTGTCAATGTTCAATGCACATATTCTCTTATGTTCTCATGTATATAGGTAATAAACGAAGTATAGAAGCCTGAGAGGATGTATGAAGCCAGTGACAAGGTTTTGGATGGGTTAACGGAGAAGATCTGGTTATCGGTTATATGTTTGTTTTAGTACGTTGGTATTTGATATGCACTAGTTTGTAGTGCATAAATGTATGTTTTTATATTTATTCTGTGTGGATTGTTTACCGTTTTTAGTTAGTTTTTAAGCAATCATCTTCATTTGTTTGTAATTGATTTTAATCATCTTCATTTAGTAGTAGAGTTATTGGCAAGGAAAAGAAGTGAAAAGAAGAAGAAAAATATCCACGTGCACAGACCCGGCCGGGTCAGACACTTCACCCGGTCGGGTCTGATTTAACAGATGCAGGTACTCAGAAAATTACATCACCCGGTCGGGTGAGGTATTTCACCCGGTCGGGTCTGACTTGACCCGGAACACCAGAACGTGCCGAAGATCGCCAGAACGTGTAGGATATTTGATTTTGACATGCACCCGGTCGGGTGGGCACTTTACCCGGTCGGGTACCCGGCCAAAGGTGTTGAAAAACACCTATAAATAGCCTCATTTTCCTTCACAAATAATCATCCCTTCTTCCATACTCTTAAGCTCAGTTTAGAATAGTATTTCTTTTATATTTTTATAGCATGTTTAGTCTCCAAATGAGGAGCTAAACTCTTCCATCTTGGTTTTGCTACTTTGAAGCTTAATGAATTTGTAAGTTGTGAGTTATCTTCTTTAATCTTCTTCCTTGAATATTAATTCTTCCTTTAAATACTATTTCTATATCAATGTTGGGGAGTGTTACTAAGATGACAATTAGTTAACATCTTGACATTAGTTATAGTAATAGCTATTTCTTCCTCTACGTTAATATCGGGGAGTGTTACTACGTTAACATCTTGATATTAACTATAGTAGGATTCATCTTCTTTAATATTCTTCCTTGAGTATTAATTAATTCCTATTCATATTTCATATTAATGTTTTGAACATTACTTAAAGGATCAACTAGTTTTGTTTCATATATTAATTAATACTAGAATCGGTCGATTAATACGCTTGTTATTAATTCGGTCCTTTCACGGTAGTAAACTTGGATTATTACTGCATGCATCTCATGGTTAATAATCTAAGGGGAATTAATTATATTGATTAAACCAATAAACCGCTTGTGTTGAGGTTACCAATCTCAATCGTTTTCATCTTAAGTTTATTGCTACTATCAAGTTAATATACGGCGCTTGTTCTATATTGACTCGATAGTAAGTTTTATTAATGAACGCTTCTCGTTATTAATAACTACCCTCGATGAACTGGATATACTCCTCGATTGAGTATTCGAGAGGAAGATAGTTAAAGATATAACCGGGATCGACGAACATTTCATTAAGTGGATAAAAGCAAAGCCAAGTCTTCTTCTCATTAATTAAACTCATTTAAGTCATTCATCTTAGTGTTAATTAAATCAAATCAAATCTAAAAACCCCCCTTTGTTACTAGTTAATTAAAAAGAGAAATATTCCTTTCCCTGTGGATACGAACCTTACTTCGTTATACTACGTATTAGTGTCGTATTGATATTTATTTTGAGTGCACCTCACGACAAAGTGCACGTCAGTACTTCAAAGGGTTGTTAAATGTTTTGAAATCCTGATCAGGTGCAACAGTTTTAAAGATGTTTTCTTCTGGATGCCTTTCGTTATGTTTGTAAGGTTTAATTTTGTTTAAAGTAAACAAAGTCTCAGCTCAGGGCTCATATCTTTATTTCCGCTTTGTTTATCGAGTCACTTTTATGTGGAGGAAAGTGTCAAATGAGTATCTTAAATTGTATCTAGAAGAGTAAAGAGTACATTAATTTACAATTGAGATTCAGAAGTACATAAACTTGGGAACATTGTGTTAATTCAATACAAATTTAAATTTAAACCTTAATATGTCTGATGTGGCTAAAGAATTCCTGATATAACAAAATTAAACTCACAACATCTGCTTACTACACATTATTAATTTCCAATCCCTACTTATTCTTCTCCAACTCGACTGACGATGGTGAACTGGGAGAGTGGAGTGTCGGCGTCTTTCATTGCCTGAAGCCGTCGAGCGGCTCAAGCCCTCAGCAGTCGCAGGGGAAGCACTCTTGAGGGGATGAGAATTCTGCAATTGTTAAATTTTGCTGCGGATTTGCGTGTGAATTTCGCAGGGGACCAATTACTGCGGTGTGATTGTGTGAATTTTGCAATTGTTGATGATATGTTTTTGTCGTGAACGTGAACATCAGAGGAGATGAGATTGCACTCTATCTAGATGTGTAAGCTCAGAAACAAAACAAAAGTACCTAGGAGAAGAAGATGGAAGATCTAGAACCAAAGAACAAACCTTTTCTGTGGATGAAATTTTCATTCAGATGACTCTAGGGTTAGATACAAGGGAGATAAAGGTTGTTGATCCTGATTTGGACTCCATCGTTTATCAAAGAAACTGTAATTAATTGCCACATCAACTCTTTTTTACATTAAACTCAAACTTGTACTAAATTGACACTAAAATCTCAAATTCATGTACATTTAAATCTCGATTACAATTTAATGTACTCTTTATGCTATTGTGTACAACTTAATGTACTCAATTGGCACTTTTGTCCTTTTATGTGTGAGTATCGTAATAGCCATTTTGGGGACGGTTGTTACAACAACTTTGCTCCCAGGTTGGACCTCTGTGGAAGGAGACGCGATTGGACGGTGGGCAGATGTTGAAGAGCGAGCGGCAGCCGGCAGCTGGACCAAGGACGACGGATCGACGTCGGGTAGCGCCTTGGCACCCAGATCAGGTGATTGTGCTCCCGGGCCAGAGATCTGTGGCCGGCGGTGTCGCTGGACAACCGACGGCTTGACGGTGGGCATCGACTTGACGGGAGCAGGTGCGTGTGTGGGCGGCAGAGTTAAACTATTTTTTCAAAAAAGTAGACAAAAAAGTTACCCTCTTTCGAAAAGTTGTACTTTACTAGTTAATTCAAAAATGTATACAACTAATCTTTATCCCGAAATTACTCATATCAAGTTTATTACGAATTACTTTATTACTAGCTTGATTTTTAGAATTTTATTTTCAAACCACGACTCCCTTTATTTTAATTTCTTGGGTTAAGATAATTGAAATCATGGTATATGAAGAACATGGAAAGTGATTAAATAAAGTTGATTTTTTGGATTCTTATGTGAAGCATAATATAATTGACTTTTTCAATAATGTTTTTTTCAAAGAGACTTTTTTAATAATGTTTTTTTTTTCAAAGAGACTTTTTTTTATATAAAAAATGTTGAAAACCTAATAAGCCAGAATGATACGGAGTATAACTTTACCTTTATTTTCTAATATTGTGTAAGAAAGTTAATTACACGCTTTTGTAAAGTTGAACTTTATTAGATGAGTATAAGAGTTATTTATCCGTAATTAGTGATATAAGAGTTTATTGCGAATTACTTGATTACTAGCTTGATTTGTAGACTCTTATTTTCAAACAACTACCCGTGCATACGCACCGGAAATAATCGATGGATATATTTGTAATCATGATCTAATTAATTAGAAACGGAAATAATTTCAAAAAACTGACATTCTTCTTAAAAGCGAGTACAATATCTGAATATCATAAAGTGTAGTTCATAAAATAAATATTAAGTAAAATATTAAACTTAATTTTTAGAGGTTTTGGAAAACCTCTTTAAATACAACGTAAGATTCGTAATAGTGTGTAATGATTTTCCATTCTTATCAAGTATTATTAAAATCTTCAATCCATGTTTGCTCTGAACTCTTGATAATGCCACATACAATTGTCCATGACTAAAAATAGGTCTACGCAAGTATAATTCAACTCTTTCCAATGATTGTCCTTGAGATTTATTGATTATCATTGCATATGAGACCATTGTTGGAAATTGTCTTCCGATAAGTTTAAAAGGCGATGGTGATTGAGAAGGAGACATACACATTCGAGGTATGTAAATATCATCTCCATTATTGCTTTCAGACATGATTCTTGCTCCAATGACATGATTTCTCAATCTTGTGACAATTAATCTAGTTCTATTATATAGTCATTCTGACTGCTCTATATTTCTTAGCAACATTACTGGAGTCCCAATCTTAAGCCGTATCTTGTGATTTGGGAGATCTGATGTTCTCTAGGAATTTAGAAACTCTGGTGTCAATGCTTCAAATGCTTCTGCTTCAACTACATCCAACTTGTCTACACTCTACAAATGTAATAAACACAACTGAATTAGTACTTAGAAAAAGATGTTCATGTGTATGTGTCCACTCTCATTATGTTTTTAATGTAAATAGTTTAATTTCTCAAATGAATGACAATGAGATATGTAGACAATTAGAATTATGAAATTGTTTTATTTGAATATATTCCTTTATCCAAATGAATGACAAATTATATGTTACTTGATAGGTGAAATAAATTATATGTTACAGAGTACTTGATACGTGAAATTGTTTTAATACCTCAGAGAAGAAAAGTTGATTAGGGTAATTAGGAAATAATGTCAATTTATTGTAATAGGAAATAATTAATTTCATCTTTTACTAATTTTTTAATTATATAATTAGTAGAATTTAGAATAATTCAAATATAAGGTGAATGTAATTTAGGGTGATACTTTTAATCACAATCTTATAATTTTTTGGTAGGATATGTCTCATGAATAACTTGTCATATTACAAATGGTTAGTGAAAATTTAATTTCTAATCGATTGATCTACCTTGGATTTTTGAGAGCCTTTGTTATTGATACAAAATCCCTCTGCCAACCACTGCTAAGTTTGTTCCCTTAAGAGCAGAGTTACAAACAATTTTCTCAAGCAGTGCCCCGATGCTCCGTCTTTAACTTCTTTATTTTACCCATGCATTGCACAGGATTAAAAGTTATTGTAATTTTTTTTGTAATTAAATTATTTTTCTGAATGAATGAATAATATTTGCCTTTTGATTTCTTTAGAAAGTATATTTTCATTTGAATTAAAAAGTTCTCAATTATATTTAAGATAAAATGTAACCTTAGAATGGTTAAAGACCTCTTTATACACCACATTTAATGTGAAATAGTCCACTTTTGATGTCACATATAAGAGAATTTATTAAAGGGACATCCAAGAAAGGAAAGTGAGTTTATTTAGGGACGGAGGGAGTAATAGAACTCAGAGTCAGGACGTTGCACCATGTTTATGATTATCATCAAGATATTTAACTTTTTCACAACTGCATGTAGTTATTTGATTCAGAAAAATAATAACAAAAATATGTAAATTAAGATTAAAGGTGAAAAACAAAATATTGGGAATGAGATGTATCACAACTAAGCGAAAAACTTAATTTAATTTAATGAGAATGATAAATAAAGTTTTTAATTATGAATCTGACATAAATGAACAAATATAAAAACCAATCAATGTAATAGTAGTAATAATAACAATAATTAAGAGAAATTAGAAACTCCAAGCTAATCTTTCACTATCAATCTCATATTCGAGCAGAAGCTTAGACAGTGTGTCTGGAGTACTCCCAACATCCTCATTATCCAAGGAGATAACTATATTAGGATTTTTTGGCACTTCTCTTTGGGTGAATACATATTATGGGTTAAAAACACTACTCTATTAGGATTTTTTGGCACTTCTCATTGGGTTGTGCTCCTACTCTTAGAAAAAGAACGAAAGGTAAAAAGAGAATTAAATGGACAAAGAAAACTCAATTTTCTGAGTCAAGATTCAAGAAGAAAGGTGGCAGCCAAAACATAACTTGGCTCAACCACTCAACCCCTGCCCTTTTATATCAAATCACCAGCAACATTTTGACCATACTTGAGAGTTGAGAGCTTTGTTAAATATTGTTTGATGGCATAGGCCCATATGTTAGTTTTTTCAAAAACTTCACAATGAAATGCTGAAAAGTTTTGGGTTATGGAAAGCTATTATAAAAGAGAAAGAAAATGTGTTTCTGAAGCAACAAAATGTTGAGTCAGATGCAGTTGTACTTGCATCTATTGAAAAGGCTCATTCAAATTTCACAATGTGATAGGAAAAATAGCAATATTCAGCTGGATGTTGAGATTTAGTATCTTTAAGAGATCTCCATAAATTGAAATGCCTATAGGGCTACACACCTTGAAAGCAAAATGTGAGAATGGAAATACACACAGTACAAAAGATACATATAGAAATAGTAATGAAAATTTAAGCTTAATTGGATTAAAATAGTTTCCCATATAAAGTACAAAGCAGGGTGCTGCTAAACTCTCTTTTCTTATACATATATATTAGTGTACTCGGATGATTTTAGTGTACACTCCCATTTCTAGTTAAGAGAAGCTGCTATATCAGTATAGAGGGGAACAATTAATATTAAAAAACTCATTATAAAAAGAAGTTGCTCTTTTAATAACTATATAGACACTCTCTTATATATTAAATGATTAGAAGGAAGCATATCATTTCAAGAGATGCAAAAGTATATCGACACTGAAATTCGAAGGGGATAGAAAACTACATAACGAAAGTTTTGCCTAGATTTCTTGAAATATCCTAGACTTAGAAGCTGTTCCGTTCCTCAAGTAAAATCCGATGAGTCAAGAAAAAAAATTGGACTTTAACTTATTATTAGTAAAAACGAATGAGTCAAATGCAAAACTCATACTGAAGTGATAAGGCAAGTGGATTAGCTACAAAAACAAACCCAATTCCAGTTTTCCAAAATAAATATAAAAATCAAAAGCAATGCCAAAACCATATTATATATGTCACAGCCCTTCAAATATTGATTAACTCACACTTTTGGGAGAAATTGAGTAATAAGAGGAGTATTGTTGTACTGAATAAGATATGAAATAAGACTAAATTTAATGGAAATGAATGTCAAACTCAATTCGATTTGAAATAAAATACTCCCTCAGTCCCAAATTGTAAGATACATTTACTATTCACTTGGTCAATATAAATCACTCCTAAACTTTTATTTTATATATCAAAAGTTTATGAAGTTTGAATTATTTTTTGCAGGTTTTGTAGCGGATTTAATGTAGTTTTTGAATATGCAAATTTTATTTTCTAGAACTAATTTGGGTGTTGACAGGGATCAATTTGCTTTATCGTCAGTCAAACATCGTAAACCGAAATGTATCTTACAAATTGGGATGGAGGGAGTACTTTTTAATGTGGATAGATCAGATGGTACTATTAAAGAAATTTTAGTTAGGGAGTTTGTGGTGAAATTTGCTCCCATAAAAATGATCTCTGCTTTTGATGATATAGTTCTAAGGAAGACATAAATAATTAACACGATTATCTTTTCAAAACCATTCATAAATAATTAACTTGGGACATGTGGTGCTTATTTTGCAGCTTACCCATCTTCAGAACATCAGTCATTTATATTTTCCATGTGAATCTTATCCAATCAGATTGGTGTTCGCATGAATGTTGTGGAGTGGAACATCATCAGCTGTCATTTCAACTAACTTTTTGGACTCAGTTTCAAGAGCTTCACCATAACCCATACATAGAAGCACTAAAAGATTATACAATGCCTCCTAAAAGAGAACTTGTGCAATGCCATTAGAATGGAGAACCTAGAATAGTTCATCACCTTAGAAAGAAAGCACATGAGTGTAAAAATGAATAAAAAATACAAAGAATCACCATAACTGGTCGGGGAATCCTTGGAAGCATCTCTTTTTGACATGTTTCTATCTTCACCTTCCTTTTTATGGTTTATATTTACCAAGTGAGCTATATTGTCACAGACTTTAGCAATATTTTCAATATTTCTTACTTATGGTTTATATTTACCAAGTGAGGCTAAAGCAAAATGCATATAGTTCCTTCTGAAACAAAACTCACACCATGAATAACAATCTTTATTCCTTGAGAAAAATATATATTTGATAGTAAACTATAAAAAGTAGAATACCATCTGTCCACTATAAAACGTACTTTGTTAAGGTGACAATGTTTATTATGATATCTAATCTTGCCCTTGATTCAACCTATTAAATAATTCAACGGTACCCCTGCTCTCCATAGAGCAAAACCATCAAAAGCAGAGAGGGTTTTTTCAGTGAGTAGATTTTCACCATAATTGTCTCTAACTGAACTTCTTTTAGTAGAGTGCCGTCAGTCCACAACAAAAAGTATTTTATTTCAGATCTTATTGATTATGACAGTGTTTATCACGAAATTACGGTATAAACTTTTGTGTGTGTTTACTTATAAGCAACATAATACAAATGTCAATGACTAAATCTTTATTTGTCTTGATCCAACCCATTAGGTACTACACGCTTTACCCTATGATGCTTTCTTTCATTTGTATTATTACATCTACATATTAATCTCCGCTGTGAGATTAGCAATACTAATCCTGCAAAGAAGAATAAAACTTAGGCGTATCCAGCGCTCAGTCTCCTAAATACTTCAAATGCACTTGGTTGTTTTAAATTTCTCATTTCAACTGCTCAACAACATTTTCATAGGGTCCTCTTTTTCATTATAAACTATTTTAGTTTACTTCTAGCTAACTCTATTTTCATTATCAGCCGGGTATAACCACCACCCACTAACAGAATCTATTTAAATGGCGAGGGATTGTAAAAGGAGAATTATCTCTTTATATTTACCTTTGCGCCCCAGGTATCTAGATAAAAGTATAAACTAACACACGGGATGTGTTTACATGGCAAGCTCTCAAGCTGTATATCCCAATCTGTCGAGGAACTATCGGAGAAGAAAGTGGCATGTGCTGGTATTTTTATTTTTTGGCCGACAAATATGTATACGCAGGAGGAGAAGGGGAGTGGATTTAATCGGTGGTTTCGCATTTAAAATATTTCATCGAACACCTTATGTGCCATAGCTTATATACTTTGTGCACTTACAATATGTGTAAAAAGAACTTAAAAATCAGCAGCGAATACTAATTAGATGATGGGATGAGAATAGATGGCGCACCTGCGTTATTAGAGAGGGCAATACAGCATAAAACCCTAGTATTCTAACGGTATATATATAGGGATAAATACCTTGTATTGCAGTGGTTTTTGCTGTGATGTCCCTCAAAATTGCGGTAATTCCATGGATGGGGAGCGAGAGAGGCGTGTTATACATGGTAAGCTGTCAAGCTGTATATCCAAAAAAAACTGTTGAGGAATTATTGGAGAAGAAGCTTGTATTTTTGTTGGTTTGGCCGAGAGATATGTATGCACAGGAGTAGCATACAGTAAGGGTTATTTAAAGAAACTATCAACGAAAGGACCATTATAAGCATGAAACTGTTAGAACTCCCTACGTTAGGACTGTTATTTGTTTGAACTTATTATTTTCAGAAACTATTATAAGCATGAAACTGTTATATCCAGTTAGGACTTTTATTTGTTTGAACTTATTATTTTCAGAAACTGTTAGACATCTATCAGCCACCTCCAGTGATGAATACCTCCATTTTTAGACATTTTTAGATTATTACCTTACTACTCAATCGATGTCAAAGGTTTATTTTTAAAACTTTCACACATGGTCTAATCATAAAATTATACGTAGTCAGAGGGGTAAAGACGTGAAATATATCTTTAAGAAACTTTCATTGAAATATATTTCAGATGCGAATACACAAACTCGGCATTTATTTCATGATAGAACTTGATTCTCAAATGGACACCTGAATACATTAAGCATAAATAGGAGCATTAGACTTAAAAGGAGATTGTTGCAACCATATTAAGTTAGTACTCCGTATAAATTTCACCTTCGTAAGAACACGATATTAACTGCAAAGAAACGAAGAAAATACACATTACAATTAAAAAAGTTAGAGAACTGCAGTAAAAGGGTGTGCACTACACTCACATGTTGCTGAAATCAGACAAAATGCAGTAAAAAACGAAGTAAGAGTCAGTTGTATTTAAATTATATGGACATGGAGACACATGATTTAGTTCGTATAGTACTCTTAATGTGGTTAAGATCAAGATACTGATATAGTTAAAGGTGATATATGGGAAAAGCTGAAAACTGGAGAAGGGCATAGTTAGTGAAGGCAAACGGTAAATTAAGATATGCGCCGAAAAAGTAAGAATAATTAGAACAATGTGTACAAAACAGAGCAGTTTAAGAAGACTCACATATATACTTCCTCAAAAGGGAACACTGTGAGGCTCAAACAATTGTTTAAGTTGTATTCAAACTCAATGAGCACTTTAATCGCCGAAGCCGTGATTTTTATATCCATTTGGACATCAAGATGATTGAACTGCATATACATACATGACATTGTCAAATAACCAAAAGAAACCGGCAAATAACTTTTCACCAAGATACACTTCAATAACTCAAAAACCACTTTTAAGAGAGCCGTTCAAGGTTTCAAGTAATTAAAAAGAATCAAAAGCTCATACACTTTCATAAATAAGAATATATATTATAATATATTGGAGAAATGAAACCATCAAGAATGTTAGAATAAGGAATAGGGAATGAGGAAAATAAATAATCTAAACCAAAAAAATAAATTGAACTATAAAAACTAATCTTTTTTTCATATAAACATTTCATCGAACACCTTATATGCTTTGATGTACCTATAACTCATGTAAAAATTGAGAAATAAATTCATCAACAATAAAAGAACATGGAATAAGAGAAGAGGGAGCGTACCTAGAGCGGCAATGGCCCAAAGGTGGGTAATCCCGTACATCGAAAGCAAGTGGATGAGAGACCTGTTGGTCTTGTAAGTGGTAAAACTCGTGTGAGATGTGCGAGTTTGAAGATAGGTTTTGAATTTTGAATAGCTTTAGGTAAATTTCCCAAGCAAACAGCTGTGAAAAATAGGTGAGTGCGGAGAAGATAGAAAGAAACGGGCGTGAAATTTCGTTCGGTCATGAGAGCTAAAAGACGCTTAAACACATGAGTGAGCCACGTGGCAGCAGGATATGAAAAGAGGGAAAGTTGGGAATAAAGACACGTTGGTATTTTTAAGGATAGGAATGTCTTTATATGAGCTGTCTCTTTTCTTATATATAATAAATAGACTCCCTTTATTTTTCTTGGGTTAAGATGATTGAAATCAACACTAGCAAAAAATAGCATTTTTGTCACGGATTTGGTCCGTGATAAGTTTGTCACAGATTTTGTCACAGATTTATCTCCCATATCACAAAAACCTTTGTCACAGACCACATCTGTGACAAAATGTTGTCACAGAGTAATTCTGTGACACCGTCCGTGATAAAAGAGCTCTGATGACCGAAAACATATGCCAACGTACTTTTTTTTGGGCCCGGCGCTTTGACACGAACCAAATGTTTATTGTAGTGCAAGGTATGTGAAGAACATGGACCAATGATGAAAGTTGATTTTTGGGATTCTTATGTGAAGCATAATATAGGGGGTGTTTGGAACTGATTCTGTTTCTTTTTAAAAGCAGAAGCAGAATAAGAATCAGAATCAGTTTTCAGAAGTTGGTTTCCCCCAGCTTCTAAAAAAACTTATTCTAGGAATAAATTAGAGCACCTGAATCACTTCAGCACTTTCACCCAAACACTCTAGCTTTTGCTTCTACTCCTTGAAGCAGAAGCATTTTTTAGAATCAAATCCAAACACCACCATAATTGACTTTCTTTTTATTATGTTGAAAAACTATTAAGCTAAAATAATAATACGGATTACGGAGTATGCTCTACCTTTATTTTCTAATGTGTAAAAAGGTTTTTTTAATCGTAATAACACTCAATATGAGGCAATTTATACCATGGGATCGGTGCATCATGTGCATGATGCACCGATCCCAAAACTACGTAGTTTTATAAATTAAAAAGGCAAGCAATTCTTTCTTCCGTAAAGCCAAACCCGGTGCCACCGATAAACAACAAAGCACGATTAAAAAAAGACTGCCTAATCGATTTAAACTAGCTAAAGATTAAATTGACCGTTCAAATTCATACAAAAGCATTACTGCAACCTGAAAAGATGCATGTGAACATAGTTTCAAGAAGTTTCTGAGATTTTCTTTACGCATCATATCATATCATCGAGAATTGATAATTAACCTCAGTGAACAATTATATAGTATTGGACCATTTACATGGACAATTTACGAAGATGATTGCTATGAATTATTTTAGATCTTTCTCAATTTACATTTTGCGCACACTCAAGTTACATTAGGATTTGTCTAAAGTTACATATCTATAAGCGTGAGGTATGTCAACTTTTCTCAACAAGTTACACCCCACTTATACGTGATTTACATTTTCTATGATTTGAGTTACACCACAATATAGTACGAGTTACACAAAACAATAAGTCCCTGCTATTCAAATAAAAAAATTAAAAATTACTACGTAATATTTATAGCCCTAATATTAAAAACAAAACATATACCCTATTTATGTAAAATAATTGGGCAATTAGACTGTTTTTTTTTTCATTATTTACATTGAAATGAATGTTTTATTTTTATACTATGTTTTAACATGGACAAGTTACATTTCGACTGTGCTTGAGTTACATTGATCAATAACGTGAGTTAAATTTCTTTACACGTGAGTTACGTCACTCTGCTATTGGGACAAAGGAAAAAATAAAAAAAAATACTGTACACGTGTGTACTGTTCATGTGCGAATATTTTTATTAAAAAAATTGCAGGAGTACGGTGCTCATCATGAGAGGGTTCCACAATATACGAACTGCTCATATGGTAATAAAAGGTTAAAACTATAAATAAATAAATAGAAAATTATTCGAATTATTCACTAACGTTTTGTGTTTGGTAATTAATACTAAATCGGAACTATTTTTCTCAGGACTACTCTGAATTCGCTACATTGCAGATTAGTGGATGACTATGGAGGCGTTTACTTCACCGGTTATTAAACGGTGCTTATTAAGACCCGTGTTAATAAGCGGTGCATAAAATAAACAATGTTGTAAGACTGTGTTTACTTCAAACGGTTTAAAACACCGCTTAACATTAAAATGTCCAAAATAACCCTATACATATATACACACAAACTTTCATGAACACAAGTATATAATATAAATGTGTACCCATACCCCCTAACCCCTTACCCACCCTACCTTACTCTGACCCCACCTACCCCCTACCCCTACCCTACCTACCCGACCCTCCCCTACCCGATCCCACCCTACCGCGACCCTACCCCCTACCCCATAGGCCCCTACCCCCATACCCCCTTACCGCATCGACCCCACCCTGACCCCACCTTACCCTACCTTACCCCAACCCCGCCCCTACCCCTACCCTACCTTACCCCGATTACCACTACCCTACCCAATCCCACCCTACCCCTACCCTACCCGACCCCACTCTGCCGCAACCCTACCCCCGACCCCACCGCACCTACTCTGCCCCTAGCGCCTCTATCACATTGGCCCCACCCCGACCCCACCACCCCAACCCCACCACCCTAGGTATAGGGTGGTGGTAAAGGGTGGGGTCGGGGTATATGGTGGGATGGGGTAGGTGGGGTAAGAGTATGGTGGGGTGACTGCGGTCAGGTAGTGGTAGGGTGGGTCGGGTAGGTAAGGTAGGGGTGGGGTTGGGTAGGTGGGGTAGTGGTAGGGTGGGTTCGGGTAGGTAGGGTGGGGTTCAGGCGTGGTATGGGGTAGGGTCAGGGTAGGGGTAGGGTGAGGTCGGATAGGGTAGGGGTAGGGTGGGGTTGGGTAGGTGGGTAAGGGGTGGGGTAGGTTTGTGGTCTGGTAGGTAGGGTAGGGGTGGGGTCTGGTAGGTAGGGTAGTGGTAGGGTGGGGTCGGGTAGGGGTAAGGTGGGGTCAGGGTAGGGTGGGGGTCGGTTAGGTAGGGTAGGGGTGGGGTAGGTAAGGTAGGGGGTAGGGGTGGGGTAAGGGTAAGGGTAGGGTGGGGTCGGGATAGAAGGTGTAGGGTAGGGGTGGGGTTGGGGTCAAGGTGGGGTCGGTAGGTGGGTCAGGGGTAACAATAGGGTAAGGGCAAGGGGTAAATTCGGAAACTGAAAAAGCTTAAAGTGCCGCTTAATTAATACATGGGGGTGTGGTAGGCTTAGTAAGCGGCACTTTAAGCACCTATTTCGGTTAGTAAGCGGCTTTTTAAGCAGCGTGCGTGTTTATTTCAGCGAAGTAAACGCCTCCTATGAATTCACGGGTTACGCTTTATCGAGTATGCCTTGAGCAATGCAAAACGCACTATTCCTAGCTACTCCATAGAGGGGATTTCACGTCGATTAATTGAAGTGTTTAACGTCAGTTTTGGAAGTGTTGCGAAATAGTGCATGGATGATGGATCGTAATAGGGGTCTGCCGACTACCTATACTGCGTCGGTTCTGTAACCTACTCATTATCACGTCGGTTTTCGAGTATAACTGACATTGTTTGTATCATTCTACAACCAGGTGGCCTTCACGTAAACACTTACACACTCGTGTCCGTGAAATGTTTTGTTTTGTCTGTATACAGACACGACTTATTTCACAGACACTTCAAATGCGTTGTGTTTGTATACAGATAAAAAAACACTTCACAGACACGAGTGCGTAAGTGTGTCCAAAAAATGTGTAACAATAATTTTTTCCATCATTTTATTATAATTTCACGTCACTTTTAATGGAAAACCGACAGTGTAAACGATTTTTACACTAATTGAATGGCAGCTATAATACCAATTGGCATGGATTTCAAAAGATAAACATGTGACCACTTTATAATTTTGACAAAAAAAAGATTGATTTTAATTGAATGCCCTAAATTACCCAAGTAAAAATAGTACCCTAAAACCCCTAATTAAATATAATGTTTCCGTCTCCAACTTTCTGCCAGCCATCAGCAACCTTCGTCGACATGTCATTTCTGCCGCCGCCAGACTATTGCAAGCACCACTGCCGTCATTCAAGTTTGAATTTGAGTCCTCCCTCCGTCCCCTTTTAAATGACCCGGAAGAGAATGACACGAGTTTTAAAAAAAGTGAGTTTATGTGGTTGATATTAATTGATAAAGTAAGAATGATTTTGAGCCACACAAACTTTACCAAATAAGGTATGAGACGAGTTGGTATACCGTGGAAGCATGCCACGGTGAGCATGGTACTCCCGTTAATAAAAATTCAACTTAAAACGCGGGTGAACAGTCACATTAGTTTTTGTCTCATTATTTTTATGTGATGTAAATTATGTGTATTGAAATGTAACTCACGATTCTACGCAATGTAATTTCAGTTATTGGTAAATGTTACTTATGCACTGGAATGTAACTTTACTCCTTCCAATAATTAATCTCTTGCTTGTCATATACGAAATGTAAACCGCGTATATTAAGATGCAACTTCAAATAAGTTAGATGTAAATCACGTTAATTATAATGTAATTTGTTGAGGTAGGTCAAAATGTAAATCGCATGAATTTAAGTGTAACTTGGTACAAATTGTGATGTAAATTGGGTTAAAGGAAATGTAACTTAAGGCATATTGAAAGTAACTTAACACAATCAAAATGTAAGTTCTCGGGGATAAGGGTCAGATAGGGCCTCGAACTTGGAAAAAAATGTCAAATAAGGTCATATTTAGGATGCTCTGTCCGGCCGACGCCATTTGGGACGGTTCCTGATAGAATTTTTTGATGAAACGGGACATTTAAAAGGGGATGTGGGGAGTACATGTTTAGGTTCCACACCTAGTTGTGTGCCATTTGGACATTTCTAAATATGAACAATAAGATTTTAAAGAAAAAACCTGCATTATAGAGATTAGAACATATCATCTCGTATATGAACTCAAGGGTGGAGACAGGGGATGCCGGCGGAGTCCTTGGCCCCTGTAAGGAAAAATTTGTGATGTATATACATACTTATAAATATTTGTAAGTAGTAAAGAAAATATAGTGCAAATCTAAGCTTATGCCCCTACTATATAAATTCCTTAAGCTCCGGGCCCCGTAACCTGCCATTCCTGGCTCTGCAACTGTATGAACTTGCTTGCTAGAACCGCATTGTTATTACACCATTTCCAGTTTCATATTAGAATTCTAGTTGTGATTTGGACTATAAAATCTAATGATCCAGGTTGTACTGTCCAGCCCCACACGTTGTACAACAGATTTACTAGTTTGAAACATAATACGACTATCATGATCACAAACTAAAGTTTCGATCAGATTTACACTTCTCGTGTTCCACACAATCACATTTCATTCATGATTCACATTTCAAACTACATTCCAATACAGCAACTGATTCAACTTGAATTTATCATGGCAAGAATTTGTATCACGATTCCATCTTAATTTCTTCATCAAAATGAACTTTTGAACTGATTTACTATATATTTGGAGATACGTGTCAAAGCTATTTTGGCACACGATGTTGTTGGGATTGGAAAATTCTTCTATTCAATATCAAGAACAGAATTACAATAGGAGGAGCAAACTCTCACACTCAACTATTACAAAAAATCAATCCTCACCAATACACTTCTACTCTAAGTGTATTTCACTCTTCACACATTTTTCTCATTTTCTAAACTGATACAAATGAACAACACTACACTACCTATTTATAGGTGTATATGGGAGACATGAGGAAGTTGCATCCAAGCTTCCATTCCCATCAGAAGCGGAGTCAGGGCATTGGGCCATACTGGGCCGGTAAAAAGAATATTTTTAGAAAAAAATTTACACGAAGTTTTTTACCTTAAAAATTAAGCCATTTTTAAAATTTGGGGTGGGCCATGGCCTAGGTTGGCCCACCCCTAGCTCCGCCCATGATTCCCATTACTATGGAGTTTCCTAGCTATCTCCAAGCAATCTTTTCCCATGTTCATTTGTTGGAGAGCTCCTTCCAAGAAGGTGTGAGATGCCTCTTGGCAACTTCCAAGAAAGAAGGTGGAAGAACCCTACAAATCTCCCCCCTCCACATTCTCCTCCCCCTCGCTGGCAACAAGTATCCATTCGGATGTGGAATACTTTCTCTGTGGAACTATGCCTCGCATAGAACGTCGAACATGAGTACCTTCAGCTTCGTCTTCAGATGAAGGCTCCCCCTGCTGACGAATATCATCACTGTGAGAATCATCATCACCTACTGAACCATCACTCTCTTGTTGAGTAGTATCATGCATCTCCTCATCGCTAAGAGGAATGTTTGATGATACATGCAATTTGTCTTCTGGAGTATGTTGTTGGCGGATTATTGGAACACACCCATGAAACTCGTTTTCATGAAATACAACATCTCTGTTTCGTACAACTTTCTTCACTTCGGGATCCCACAACCAGTATCTGAATTCTTCATCACCATGCCCGATGAAGATGCATGGGGTTGACTTGAGATCAAGCTTCTGTCTCAACTCCTTGGACACATGTGCAAATGCCTTGCACCCGAACACTTTCAAGTGAGAGTAAGAAACATCTCTTCTTGACCATTTCTTCTCTGGCACTTCAAAGTTTAAAGGAACAGAAGGTGACATGTTTATAAGATAACAAGCTGTCAGCACAGCTTCACCCCAGAATGGCTTAGGTAGTTTAGCCATACTCAGCATGCAACGAACTTTCTCCATAATGGTCCGATTCATTCTTTCGGCTACACCATTGTGTTGTGGAGTTCGTGGAACCGTCTTCTCATGTCTGATTTCATACGTAGCGTAATATGCTGAGAACTCCCGAGAAGTGTACTCTCCTCCACTTGTTCAAAATTTAACTTTGCGACGGCAATATCCTCAAATTGAACAAATATATTAGTTGAAGGATGTATTTCGCAAGTATGTAAAGTTATAGAATCAATATCGGCTATTAGCCAAAGCTACAGGACTCTTTTAACAAATTTCCCGAATAGAATATTTCACCTCGTCTTAATTTGGTTCTCAACTCCATTTCTCCAAACCAAACACAATAACAATTACCATCTACACCTCAATAACATTGGAACATAAGGAGGTAATTTCCGCCTTAATACATGTCAATCTCCCGTTGTTGTAATCTTTTCATAACGTTTGCAGCTGACTTGGATGTGGGCCCCTTTTATGACTTATTCCCAAACACTTCATTGTGCTCTGATCTCCCAAATCCCCCATTAGAACAATAAAAGCACAAAACCTAAGAGAAGAATGAAGGCTTCGTAATTCTTGGTCCGGCTTCTCTACACATGGAAGGAAGGTGAGTGTGTACATGTTCCTCTAAAGTGCAAATAATGGCTCGGGCAAGGATCTATGGAATATCATTGTGGTAAGAAGGCCAGTGTTTTAACTTCCATGTGTGCTCCAGAAACAGAGTAAGAACTCTAAACTTTTTAATTTTGAAGGTTTTGAATTTTGCTTGAAAAAATTAAATATTTTATTTTTGGTATTACTTTGATAGAAGAGAAAAAAAATCTAACGTTAAAGGTTCTAACAAGACATTGGAACAAGAATAATAGTTGATTAGCAAAACTAACGAGTTGTCTTTTACTTGGACCGTTTCTATGGTTACAAATGGATGCTTTTAAAATTGATAAGTGTCAAGAATTTAAAAAAAATAGCCTGAAATGCATTTATTAGAAATAAATTGAAGATGTATAATCTACTACTCCGTATTCAGTTTAATCTAGCTATTTTTCTTTTTAGTTTTTTATGAATCAGAGAGTGTTTTCTTTATGTGCAGGATGTTTTCAAATAAGGAGTGTTTGGGAGGGAACAAAAAACAGGGTCTCAAGTCCAGGTCAGCTAGGCCATATTAAAAAATTATGAACAAGTGGCGCTGATGTATTAATTTCCGGCGGAATTATTACTTTCCGACATAAATGTCCTGAAATTGGACAATTGGACAAATATGTTAATTAAAGGACGTATTATGCAAGTAAATGAAGTCAGAGGACCAATATCGGGCACCACCAAAAGTACAGTTACGGGACTAATTTTACAAATTTCCCTTTTCTATTCACATCCCCAAGCAATAAGAATGAAGATGCATCCATAAGGAAATGCTATTGTGGTGGGCATTCTGATGCATATACCCCACATGGTAAAAACCTAGGAAGATTAGATGGGACCGAACACATATAAGTGGATAGAGAGCTATGAAATGAATCAGATCAGATGAGATACTTTAGTGTAGTTTAATTATTTTTATCATTAAATAAGCACCATAATGTGTTTTAATTCCCAACATTCAGGATCATATTGTTCCGTAATTATGTTATGTGTTTGACTATCGTGATTTTGAATAAACTAATCATTTTGGTTACACAAAAAGGCATCAATAACTAGCTAGGTAGGGAATTTCTTTTGAGACGATGTAAAAATAGCAACAAAGTTGTTCATGTTAATGCAATGATAGTGCGACGCTTATTCAATATTTGTACTCAAAATAAAGTTGTTCAAATTTGATGATACTTGATATCAAAATGGCATGGTTTTGAGGTTGAGTTATGATAAGTCCGTATTTTGACACGTATTTGATGCGTGTTGAGATCGGCTTTTGATGATTTTTCTAGTTTTAAGGTATTACAAGTCTCAATTTTAGCTCAAGTTATGTTTACCGGGCGTTGGTTCGAGTTTTGTGTTGTTTGTAGTCAAAATCAGGGAATTTGAGCCCGGTACCGGCACTTCAGGAACAATCGGGATGATTTGAGAAGCATTTGAGAATGATTTGATAGCTTTGGAGGTCACCGGAAGATTCACAATGAAGATTTGAAGAAAAAAGAGCTCTAGGATTGGCTTCGGGATCAAAAGAAGATGAATGAAGCTTGAAAACGACGATCAGGATGACCTTCTGTCAATCGTTCAAGCTTATCTCTTTGTAGGAACAACCAATGGACACGATTCAAGTTGCATAAGAAAGCCAACTTCAAGAGCTACAAATCATATCAAGACACTTTTTCGAGAATCTGAGAGGAAGAAGGTGAAAACAGACGATGAAGTCAGACGATCTCTGCTGCGATTTCAGAAAGCCACCTTCCACCATTTTGATCATATCTCTTGATTGGATGATTCAAATCACATTCGGCAAATTGGGGTGGATAGAGGACTTCATTATCTACAACTTTCATGAAGGAAGTTTTGTCAAATTCGGAAGTTAAGTAGGCACGATCGTGACATCAAAGTCAGACACGATCGTGCGTGAAGAGAAAACACGGAGGAGTTACTGCCAGCCAGGCACGATCGTGCCTGGAGGGAGGCACGATCGTGCCTACCCAAAATGCGCGTTTTTGCTCCGGAGGCACGATCGAAGGCACGATCGTGCCTGGCATCGTGTCTGGCTCCGAAAATCCTTATTCAACTCAAATTTCACCCGATTTTTCTATTTAAACAGCCTGTAAACCCCCGTTTTCAAGGGGGGAGCTTAGAGAGAGTGCCTAGCACGAATTTTAGAGGGCTTTTCAGCCTTGTTCATCAATCTTTTGGGATTCTTTGTAAGTTCCACCTTTTTAATTAATGACAATTAATTCTTTTTCTTCCAATTCTATTGATTCTTCAATTATGAATTATGAGTAGTTTTAATTAGGGATTTGGGATTGATGAGGGGTTAATCATGATGTATGGCTAGATTCTTTTCGGTTTAATTGCATGAATGCCGTTTAATTTGTGTTTGAATAATTTAATTGATATCTTTTGTAACCTAGAATCGCGACTATAATTACAATTGCATGTAGAATAAATTAAGAGAGATCTAATTTGTTCTAGGACACATTCACACACACTTAATCGTTCGCTAAGAGATTAGTAGCGATTAAGGGGCCGTAAGCTCGCTCATCTTGGCAATAATTTAGGATCCTGTCGCATGAGAGATCGGCCTGGTCCCCTAATTTATTGTACTCTACGCCGCGAGAGCGGTAAGAACTTAGTAATGATTAGCTAGGCTCAATTAAATTAATTTCATGTAATTAGGCCTGATCTGCCAGAAATCTTGTTACCCCGGAATCAATCCTTTTTCCCTTCGTCATTAATTAGAGAGAACCCATTTAGTTTAATCGTTTTATTCGCATTACTTTTATTTTCCAAACCAACCAATCTCGCACGACGCTTTTATTTTATTTTCTTTTTAATCGTTGAATTTAATTAACTCTTGATTCCCTTTTGTCCGTCCCTGTGGAGACGATACTCGTACTTACACCACTATATTCCAATCTTTTTAAGTGCGAGAAAACTCACATCAAGTTATAAGTGCTGATATGCACTAATTAGTAGTGCATACGTGTATGTTTTTATGTTTGATTTATATGTATTGTTTATCGTTTTATTTAGTTTGTAAACATTTGTTTGATTTTAGTTATAATTGTATTTTAGTTCTCATTTGTAAGTTGTAAAGTAGAATTAGGAATTATGGTGTTGAAAAGAAGGACTTTGAAGTGAAGAAAAAGGAATTTTGACTGTCCAGGAACAAATACCCGACCGGACATAAGACGTCACCCGGTCGGGTCTGATTCAACAACCGAAAGTGCCTGAAAAGTGCACTCACCCGTTCGGGTCAGACATGACCCGGGACCAAACGACGTGCAGAAGCATGAGAACATGGCGGATTATTTGATTTTGACATACACCCGGTCGGGTGGGCACTTGACCCGGTCGAGTACCCGGCCCAAGGTGCTGAAAAACACCTATAAATAGCACACTTTTCCTTCACAAATAATCACCAATTCCTTTATACTCTTAAGCTCAGTTTAGAATAGCATTTCTTTATATTTCTTCTAGCATGTTTAGTCTCCAAATGAGGAGCTAAACTTCCATTTTTTGGCGTTGCTCTTGAAGCTTGTTGATTATTAAAGTTGTGAGTTATTTTCTTAACTTCTTTCCTTGAATATTAATTCTTCCTTTAAATACTATTTCTATATCAATGTTGGGGAGTGTTACTAAGATGACAATTAGTTAACATCTTGACATTAGTTATAGTTATAGTTATTTCTTCCTCTATGTTAATATTGGGGAGTGTTACTAAGATGACAATTAGTTAACATCTTGATATTAACTATAGTAGGATTCATCTTCTTTAATATTCTTCCTTGAGTATTAATTAATTCCTATTCATATTTCATATTAATATTTTGAACATTACTTAAAGGATCAACTAGTTTTGTTTCATATATTAATTATTACTAGAAACGATCAACGAACTGATGGTTAATCGTTGATGGTTTCACAAGTAAGTAACTTCGGTTTATTAATGCACGGTCGTAGTTAATAGACTTAAGAGAGATTAATTTTGTTGGTTAAACCGAAACCGTTGTGTTGAGGTTATCAATCTCAATCAGTGCCGATCCTACCAAAACTCGGGCCTGAGTCGAACCTAATAAAAGGGCCTATACATTATTTATTTTTTTACTATAATTTTCTTTGAAATTGAAGATTAAACATCATAAAAACGACTAATTAAATAAAAATTACATTAATGTCAAAGTATTCAAATGACTAATAAAGTACAACTCGCCGGAGAGTTTTAGCTACAAAAGTATTAATTAACTCGACATCCTAGATGTTCAATAAAGTCCTTCTAAACAGATACTCCCTCCGTCCCAATTTGTTTTGCAAAATCAACATTTTTCGGTCAACCAATAATAAAAGTCAATCATCCGTATGGATAATTCATTCAATTTTTAATAATTAAAATTTACATATTCATAAACTACATTAAAATCTCTTCAAAGTGTCAACTCCAAATTCAAATATAAATAAAAATTGACTTCCTAATTAAGTGAACAATACGAAATTGTTTAACCAAGAAAAGTCAAATTTGCAAATCAATTTGGGACGGAGGTAGTATTTGGTAGGCTATAAATCCTTTTATGGCTTTAAATAGAAAAATATTAGAAATTTAGAAGCTAAGAAAAGAAGATGAAAGCTAGATTAACCTTGATTTGATTGATTAAGTCTATAGATTGGAACAAGGGAATCGCAAATTAACCTTAGCTAAGGCCCTGTTGTCGATCGATTAGTCTAGGCTAGAACAAAAGAATCGCAAATCGCCTTAAAACCCTTTTCCATTTGTACGCTGATGGCTATTCTGCTTCTAAACTGGTCGAACAAAAGTAATTGGGGGACTTTTGGGTTTTCCTTTTCGAAGTACAACAGCGGAGTCAACAGACAAAGGTTAGGCAATGTTGGGAAATAGTTTTAATAATTCAAATAAATGTGGGAAACTAAAGAGTTACTAGATACACGAAAAGACTTCCCAGAAAGTTCTATCTTTAATGTTCCAATTAAATGATGTTTCAATGCCTATTATATATAAAGGCATCCTCCTGTGATTCAAAAGCAGAGTTCCTGGGTAGAATATGATTCCCTTCTCATATATCAGCACATAGTGTGTGTGAGTGTGATTTGATATCTCCAGGTTCTTTCTAACCGGTGCTCTAACAGGCAAAAAGGAAGCCCAATATGTAAATTTAATACATATATATACTAAAGAAATATCTAAAATTGTGGGCCCTAAAATTTTAACAATTTTTTGGGCCCTGAGCCAAGTGCCTCATCTGCCTCAAGCACCGCACTGCTCTGATCTCAATTGATTTCATCAAGGAGTTAAGAGATTAAATGCTACTATCAAGTCGTTATATGGCGTTGTTCTATACTTGACTAATAGTAAGGGTTATTAATGAACGGTCGTTGTTAATAACTACCCTCGATGAATTGGATATACTCCTCGATTGAGTATTCGAGAGGAGATAAGTTATAGATATAACAATGATCGAATGAAATATATCAACAAGTGAAAAGTAGCAATGCCAAGCCCCCTTTTTATCTTTGAATTGAATCACATATAACTCGTTCATCTTCGTGTTTAATTTTAATTAAATCACTCAATCAAAACCCCCCTTTATTTACTAGTTCATAAAAAGAGAGTTATTCCTTTCCCTGTGGATATGAACTCTACTACGCTATACTACGTATAAGTGTTGTATTGATTATTAATTTGAGGCACACTACGACAAAGTGCTCGTCAAATTTGGCGTCGTTGCCGGGGAAAGGCAATTAATTTTTCTTTTTATTTTATTTTAAAAAAAAAATAATATATATATATATACTTAGTATATATATAGTTTCAAGTATAAAGATTTCTATTTCTTCTGAGCTTTGTAGTATATGGTTCAATATCGTTTACTGAATGAAATCACCTACAAATCAAACCCCGAAATAAAACAAACTCTCGAGCGGTTGAAAAACAAATTCTCAAGCTCCGACTCGGGAGAATCATCAAGTGCTAGTTCCCACTTTAGCGACACCGAAGAGCCAATATCTATGGCTAACGAAACAAGAACATTGAGGGAGCTCACAGCTCCAAATCTTAATCAACAACCCCTGTGTATCACTTTTCCAACTCTTGATACGGGGGTCACATTCGAGCTAAAATCTGGGCTCATTCATCTACTCCCATCATTCCATGGTTTACGAGGGGAGGATCCAAACAAACACTTGTCGGAATTCCATATTGTGTGCACAAGCATGTGCCCCAACGGTGTCTCGGAAGAGCAAATCAAACTGAGAGCTTTTCCATTTTCTCTGAAAGACACCACGAAGGATTGGCTTTTCTATCTTCCTTCGGGAAGTATCACTACATGGCCACAAATGAAGAAGGCTTTCCTTGAAAGGTACTACCCCGCTTCTATTTCATCATCACTCAAGAAGCAAATAAGCAACATTGAACAAAAAGGATGATGAATCTCTATATGAATATTGGGAGAGATTCAAGAAGCTATGTGTTAGTTGCCCCTATCACGGATACACCGAACAAGACCTTATTCTCTACTTTTATGATGGTCTTGTGGATCAAGATCGCCGCATGGTGAATGCAGCGTGTGGAGGGGGCATTGTCAACAAAACCTCTTCGCAAGCAAGAGATCTCATCTCGGAGTTGGCCGAGAACTCTAGACACTATAACAGGCGGTCCTCAACTCGTAGAGTTATGGCGGCGGAATCCAACAACTCGTTGGAAAGTCAAGTGACCGGCTGGACTTCTTTGGTTAAGGATTTCCTTTTGAAATCCAAGACCCAAGAAGTCAAGGTCTGCGGCATTTGTACACAACAAGGGCATCCCACGGACTCATGCCCAACTCTTCAAGAATTCAAGAAGACACCACAGAACAAGTCAACGCCTTGGGTTTCCAAGGACATCAACAAAGGAGGTACGACCCATTTTCAAACTCCTACAACCCCGGATTGAGAGACCATCCAAACTTGAGGTATGGAAACCCTCAATAGTCTAACCCACCTTCTCAATCTAGTGTGTCTACGGAAGACATGATTCGAACTCTTGCTACTAGCATGGGCACCTTGCAACAAAACGTGTTGCAATTTCAACAAGAAACAAAGTCAAGCATTCAAAATTTTGGAAACTCAAGTTAGCCAAATTTCGAATGCTATGAATCGACTTGAAGCAAAAGATTCGGGTAGGCTCCCTTCCCAAACTGAGCAAAACCCAAGATAACAAGTCAATGCCATCATGCTAAGGAGTAGCCCAGAATTGCAAGCAAGGAAAGTTGACGAAGAAAATGTTGACAAAGATGAGGTTGACCACAAGGAGGAGGAACCAACGAAAACTAAATTCCCTCCACTTTCATCATATGAACCACTTCCTCCATTCCCTGGGGCACTGAAGGACACAAGAAAGCTGGAGAATGATCGGGACCTCTACGAGACCTTCGCCAATTGTGAGGTAAATATCCCACTCTTCAAACTAATCAAAAGTGTTCCCCGTTATGCAAAGTTTTTAAAAGAACTATGCACAATGAAAAGAAAGAATAAATTGAAAGGGAAACAAGAGGTCAAGGTTAGTGAACGTGTCTCAGCAATTTTTCAGAGGAAACTCCCAGAAAAATGCAACGATCCAGGCATGTTCACTATTCCATGCAAAATAGGGGACACTTTATTTCCTAGGGCCTTGTTGGATTTAGGCGCTTCAATAAATGTCATCCCATTTTCATTATACGAGTCCCTAAAACTTGGCCCAATGCATGAAATCGGGATAATAATCCAATTGGCGGATAGGTCCAGCATATACCCAAAGGGCGTCGTAGAGGACGTGCTAGTAAAAGTTGAAATTTTGGCCTTCCCTGTTGATTTCTATATTTTTGAAATGGAAGCTGATAACTAGGCTACACCCATCCTTTTGGGAAGACCTTTCTTAAAAACGGCTCAAACAAAAATAGACGTGTCAAATGGTTCATTAACTTTAGAGTTTGATGATCAAAAAGTAGAATTCAACATTTTTGATTCTACGAAAAAAAATTAAAGACCAAACTCTTTATTCTCTAAACGTTTTGAACCACAAACATCACCTATTTTTGTTGAAAAAGAAGCTGAGAAAATCCCACTTTTTGAAGAGGAAGAAAAATTTCAGCATAGGGTAGAGGTGATAACAAAGAAGGAATCTCGACTTTACTGGAAAAGGCCAAAGAAGAAGAATGAAACAAGGGATGTTCACGATCCCACATAAAACAAAAAAGTAAATAAAAATAACGTCGTGTCGCGTTATTAAATAAGGCGCTTCATGGGAGGCAACCCAAGTTTGTATTTTCATTATTTTCATTTATTTCTGTGTGTGAGAAAACCTTAAAAAAAAGGGGACCTCGGAAAGACACCCGGCCAAGGCACCCCAAGAAAACGAATATTTCAATCCACCCGACCGGGTACTGTTTCTTCACCCGGCCGGGTAACACTGATAAAAGGGCCTGGAACTAACAAACCGACTGGGCGAAAATTTTTTCTTGAAAGCCCGGCCCCTGGAACGAAAAAAATTGATCGGGCCAACGACATATACCCGGCCGGGCACTTTGTTTAAAAACATTCTAGATGGCGGGGAGTTAGGCCCGACCGGGTAACCTCCAACACCCGACCGGGCTGTCGGGTTTTGAACACAAAAGGCGGCAGGCAACCCCTCCTTCCCCATTATTTCTTCCTCCTCATTTCCCCTCCTACGATATACGAACAAACCTCCCCCATTTCCACCAGTTTCGAACATAAAACCTTCGAAACCTCACCATCCCTTCAAAATCCCACCATTTTCTCCACCAAATCAACCAAATAAACCCTTTTTCTTCATCTCCTCATCACCCTCTTCAACCACAAAAACCTCCCAAATAACCAAAAATCTAAATCACCTTACTCCACAAACAACAAAAGTTGAAATTTCCTCAACCAAAAAGAAAGAAATGATACCAAAAAGGGCAAAGAGATTCACTCTCTTGGACATCTCGGACACAAGCACTAGGGACAGTGCTTTGATTAGCTTGGGGGAAGAATTTCATGGAAAACTCACATTCATACTCTGTATTCTTGAGTTATTTTTTAAAAAAAAAAAAAGCAAAACAAAAAAAAAGGTTGTTAAGTTGAAAACCTGAAAAGGCAACTTATGCAAAAATAAAGCAAAAAAATAAGAGTGAGTTGTGAGGATTAAAACAGACAAATGTGGGAAGCTGGGATGAAAACCCGAAAGGGCACCTAGGCAAAATGAGAGAATGAGAGAAAATATTTTCTTTTATTTCTGCAGAATCCTAAGGGTAATGATAAAAAAATTGAGGTTGAAGACCCCTCTTTACTTTTATATTTTTTGGGGGGATATTTTTTGTGTTGTCTTAAAAACACTCTTGGATGTTTGTGTGGATACTCTTGCTACTTTAGGGACTTCTTGAACTAGGTTTGATTTACTCGAGACAAGTAAAGGTTCAAGTGTGGGGGTGTTTGATATGCACTAATTAGTAGTGCATAAGTGTATGTTTTTATGTTTGATTTATGTGTATTGTTTATCGTTTTATTTAGTTTGTAAACATTTGTGTGATTTTAGTTGTAATTGTATTTTAGTTCTCATTTGTAAGTTGTAAAGTAGAATTAGGAATTATGGTGTTGAAAAGGAGGACTTTGAAGTGAAGAAAAAGAAATTTTGACTGTCCAGGAGCAAATACCCGACCGGGCATAAGACGTCACCCGGTCGGGTCTGATTCAACAACCGAAAGTGCCTGGAAAGTGCACTCACCCGGTCGGGTCTCTTACCCCACCCGGTCGGGTCAGACATGACCCGGGACCAAACGACGTGCAGAAGCATGAGAACATGGTGGATTATTTGATTTTGACATACACCCGGTCGGGTGGGCACTTGACCCGGTTGGGTACCCGGCCCAAGGTGCTGAAAAACACCTATAAATAGCACACTTTTCCTTCACAAATAATCATCAATTCCTTTATACTCTTAAGCTCAGTTTAGAAGCATTTCTTTATATTTCTTCTAGCATGTTTAGTCTCCAAATGAGGAGCTAAACTTCCATTTCTTGGCGTTGCTCTTGAAGCTTGTTGATTATTAAAGTTGTGAGTTATTTTCTTAACTTCTTTCCTTGAATATTAATTCTTCCTTTAAATACTATTTCTATATCAATGTTGGGGAGTGTTACTAAGATGACAATTAGTTAACATCTTGACATTAGTTATAGTTATAGTTATTTCTTCCTCTATGTTAATATTGGGGAGTGTTACTAAGATGACAATTAGTTAACATCTTGATATTAACTATAGTAGGATTCATCTTCTTTAATATTCTTCCTTGAGTATTAATTAACTCCTATTCATATTTCATATTAATATTTTGAACATTACTTAAAGGATCAACTAGTTTTGTTTCATATATTAATTATTACTAGAAATGATCAACGAACCGATGGTTAATCGCTAATGGTTTCACAAGTAAGTAACTTCGGTTTATTAATGCACGGTCGTGGTTAATAGACTTAAGAGGGATTAATTTTGTTGGTTAAACCGAAACCATTGTGTTGAGGTTATCAATCTCAATTGATTTCATCAAGGTGTTAAGAGTTTAAATGCTTCTATCAAGTCGGTATATGGCGTTGTTCTATACTTGACTAATAGTAAGGGTTATTAATGAACGGTCATTGTTAATAACTACCCTCGATGAATTGGATATACTTCTCGATTGAGTATTCGAGAGGAGATAAGTTATAGATATAACAATGATCGACTGAAATATATCAACAAGTGAAAAGTAGCAATGCCAAGTCCCTTTTTATCTTTGAATTAAATCACATATAACTCGTTCATCTTCGTGTTTAATTTTAATTAAATCACTCAATCAAAACCCCCATTTATTTACTAGTTCATAAAAAGAGAGTTATTCCTTTCCCTGTAGATACGAACTCTACTACGCTATATACTACGTATAAGTGTTGTATTGATTATTAATTTGAGGCACACTACGACAAAGTGTTCGTCAAGTGCATTTATCTTCTTCAACACAATAATGCTTCTTTCTAGTATCTCTTTCCACATTCAAGTCTAAACCTACACACGCCTAAGAACTAATATTGTTCTTACTTCTTAATTGGTTAGGGAAAACTGTCAAATAGGTCCTCAAACTTTCATAAAAAGGTCAATTAAGTCCTTCTATAGGAGGTTCTGCCCGGCCATCGCGATTTGGGGCAGTTCCCGATGGGGTTTTTTGATGAAATTTTTTTAGCATCTTATTCACCAAGTCTAGTTTACTCATACCAAATTTCAGCTAAAAATTCAATCGGGAACACATTCAAATTAATTCTTGAAGATAACTGCGCATTTTTGCGTTCTCGAATTAATTTGAATGCGCTCCCGATTAAATTTTTAGCTGAAATTTGGTATGAGTAAACTAGACTAGGTGAATAAGATGCTCAAAAAATTTCATCAAAAAATTCCACCGAGAAGCGCCCCAAATCGCGACGACTAGACAGAGTCTCCTGTAGAAGGACTTAATTGACTTTTTTATGAAAGTTCGAGGATCTATTTGACAGTTTTCCCAATTGGTTATAAGCGGGGTGCCACTCTATATATTACACTATTTTCTTTTGTGATTAGCCATAATCTCAAATTCTATATATTAATTACACCATTTGCTTGGGTCACTACATTGGGTATATATTTTCCTTGACTACATTTTCCATGTGAAGCGAAAAATAAAAAAATAGGAGTATATGAAAATGATTTCGAGAACTCAATAACTTCCCGAGATTTTGAAGGAGCCATTATCAAACACAGGCCAATAAGGCAATATGTAAGAGTACATAAAGATATGTTTATATATATATATATGTCCCCTCTCCCAGTCATAATGGGTTTCAGGTTATCGAATAGGCATGCATACATAGATATACAACCATGTGGTTGGTTTAGATAAGATGAAAAACGACTACGAAAATATCACAAAGCATAACAAGACACAATATGATAATAAAACATAATAAAAACAAAATGTTAAAGCAACAATATTCGAAAATACATACAAGAATAATATCATTATTATTGATGCATTATTATTAACTTCTCCGAGCGGGAATTTCACAAGACCGGATCAACCAAGATGGAGGTTATCATGGGCTTAAGGTTTGAGGAATGTGTATATGAATCACCATCTTTTTTGTAGAGCAATTCAATAACCCTTGCGAGATTGACAACTCGAATGAGTATAGGCAATGGATAAATAGCAGTTGGTTTAAGGCATTCTTGATTGATATCTTTCCATGCATTGGCTACTACTTCTTCAAGCTCTTTCACCGCCTCTTCTTCTAACTTCCCATATTGTTTCATGTAGCATTCTACAGCCGAATCCATGTGCCCTCTTTCCTGCTCAAACTATACATGCATGCATGCATGCATACATACATAAATACACACACATATATAGATGTAAATCACAACTTAATTAATTAGGTTTTAGTTAATTAAACAAAAAAGAAGTTTTGTAAGAGCCCTACCTACGTGTATTAACTTTAAGTCTTTAAGCCTAGCTAATTACTCTTTCAATTGCATGCATGCCCTTTGTTTTAAATTTCAAGCATCTCAATATAGATCGAAAACATACTTAGATTGCAGATCTACATACTAAGGTTGTCTACAAAAAGTAAATAAGCGAATGATAAAAGGGTTAATGTGACAAAGTAAAATGGTATTGATGTTTTTGTTAAGACGTGAAGTTTCATCTTAAAAAGTCATCCATGATTGAAGGAGTAATTCAGATTTTATATAACACTTTTTACAATTTTCCGGTTTGTGACTTTAACAGTGTTGAGAAAGTGTGGTAATATTTAATTTTTAGACAAGTGGAGTAATTAATTTATACTAATTACCTTATGTCCAGCTATGTCATCCTTTAATCTTGCAATGATTGCAGAAGCTTGAACAATTAAGGGGTCATGAGTTTCCAACCAATCAAAGGCATTACTAGCTACAAAATCTTCTGGCATGCCTACCAAAGAAGCTGTTGCCGCCATAAAATAGCCGGATGACTTAAGTGCCACCTTCATGTACTCATCAAACGTTGGAGTTGATCCACCATGGAACCATGTCCCTTCTTTATAATATGCTTCCACTAGTTTTTTCATCTAATAATTTACATTCATATTAGAACACTATGCAATGCATAAATACCCACACATTCATATATATATCTAGTAACATGTGTTTCTAAGGTTTAATTTGAATGGTACGTATATACTATCCTCCGTCTCTTTTTAATCGCAACATGTTGAATTTTACACTATTCACATGTTCTACTTTGACTACATTTTATATTATTATTTTATGAAAATTATTATTTTTAAATTATATTGTTCAATTCATCTCATTACAAATTTTCAAAATCTAATTTTTAAATATTTTTTACTAATAGGGATTAAGATATAATTACGGTCAAAGATGTGCGTTGGCAAGTGTGAAATGTTGACCATTGCAACTAAAAAAGAACGGAGGAAGTAGTAGGGAATTTTGCGAATTTTAGTCCCGTAATTTTTATTTAATTTGTGCCCGTTATAACTTTTTAATTACTTCAATATCATGTATCATAGATAATAACTTGATCCATTAAAAACTTTTTTCCTCCAAAATGTATAACTTTTGGAGAAAAAGAGGACCGTAAAATCCAACACGATCGTGATATTTTCAACTAGAATAAGTACATTCCGGTTGGAAAATCGTTAATATAGATAAAGTTATTAGTCGAGGTATTAGCTACAATTAAGTAAACTTAAAGAACTAAAAATGAACATACATAAGTTGTGAGACTAAAACTACAAAAAATGTAGGACGACGTAGTACCTCAGCTTTGGCATAGTGAATGCGGTAGGATTCTCCTCTGGCAGCCAATTCTATCTCCATTTCACCAAAGACATCAAGAAATGCATTATAAACAACCTTCATATATGCTGGCAGTTCTCTCATAGCACTCGTGTCCAGCCTTCATTCATAATAAAAAGTTAACTTTACCCAAAAAATAAAAATAAAAAGTTAACTAGTAGGGTTTCTATGTATGAATAGAGAAGAGTAATATAATTAGATTAATTTAGTTACATAAGTACATAACCTACATACTTTCTTCGTTCTTTTTTAATTGCAATGGACCACTTTTTGCGTTTGCCAACACACAAGTTTGACCATTAATATTTTTCATTCCTTATTAGTAAAAAGTTAAAAAAAATAGATTTTGAAAATTTAAAATGAGAAGAATTTGATAATATTTTTTTTTAAATTTAATTCATAATATAATACATTAATACATAAAATAGAGTCAAAGTAGAAGTGCAAAAATTCTAATGTTGCATTTAAAAGAGAACGAAAGATGTAGTATATAATAGAAAGTGAAATTTATCAATAAGTAGTAATTGTTGCACGAACCTTTGGAAGGCATGTGTGAATAGCTGGAGTTCTTCGGGGGTTCCATGCACATCATAGACATCATCAACGACAGAAGCTAGAGATATCATTTTAGTAACAAACTCTCTTGCTAAACCATATTGTGGCTCAAAGTACACTCCTAACGACCACAAGTAGCACTCCACCAACCTATCTCTAGCGAATGGCAATTTTTCCGCTACACCTACATTTTTCCACCACCTACATATTCCAAAGTTTCGCTCAAAGTATATTACAAACTTTTTTTAAGACCGTGCATGCATGAATACAAGTATCTATAAGATTGCATTTCTATTAAAAACATTGTGTCAATTAAGCTTAAATTTAATTGACTGAATGAATTTTAAGCTGAAATTTTGTGATTATACCGTAATATACACCTCATCAAGAACATGTTTTCTTTTATTCTAGCTTAGATAGATTCTGAATATCCAAGAGAAATAATTAAAATGTTGCCCACAATTAAGACAATTAAGTTTGAAATATAATAATTGTGACCTTGGTCCGATCCAATGGTCCACGTTGACATTGAAGTGTGTTGATCACTATGGACTAATTAAATTGTCATCATCGACTCATTGTAATAGGGGTCACATTCACAACTTTTGAAATTACTAGTATGTAATAAGGTTGTCGATCGGGATAATTAACTAATGCAAGTAGCCCTTATTGGGATGTCAAACCTAAGGAAGAGTGATAATAAATATGAGTATTTAGCTAATTTCATTAGCTGGCGTCTTTTTGAGAATTTATCAAAACAAAAACCATATAAAATCTGTTCAAAGGCAGAACATCATTGTATAATATTGGCAAACGTTTTTTATTCGATATACGTAGTACATTTTAATTTTTACATGGCTCAAAATTAGTTAGCTCAAATTACACGAGTTAAGAATACATTTTATTTTATATATATGGCCAACTAATCAAAATTAATTAATTCGTTACCTTGTAAGACTGCCTAGCTCCTTTTGATGCTGTTTTTGTAAGAGGTTGAAGTCCAACTTTGCAAACTTCAACAAGGTAGTATCATGAGATTCATCAAGTTGGTAAATGGATAGGAATATTCTTGCATCTATCCTTGCCAACCTTTTACAAATTGGCTGTTTTAGTGCTTCACTAAGCAGTAGTGATCTGCTGGTTGGGGTGGTCGTGTTTGGACGAAGCTGCTGCATGGTTGTGCGTAGGTGAGAAGTTGTAAATATTAGCATTTCATCCAATATTTTCTCACCGTGCACCCTAAGATGTGACGCCTCATATAAACTTAGAATTGCATCAACATTTTTTAGCAACGATTCCTTCAACTTGCCATCACTTTCCAAGAATTTTGCAAAGCAACCTGTGAAAAATTAATGGAAAATTATTTAGAAAAAAATTGAATGTGTAGGACTTTCATGTTTTATTTCCTAAATATGAGTAATTACTGTCAATTTTGAAAAATACCGCATGTTTTGTGTTGCCAAAACATGGTAGTAAATACTCCTATTTCGGGAATAAAAACATGGTAGTCCTATTTTAGAATTTTAAAGTGTTTAACCCTTTCCCATTTAATCTATTCATTAGGTATACATTTCTTTGAGAGATCGAATTACAGAAATTGCCTTAAATAGGAATAAAAATGTTTTGAAATTCCAAAATAGGATTATCATGTTTTTTATTCCTTGAATAGGAGTAATCTGCCAAGTTTGAAAAAAAAATGTCATGTTTAAAGCCTAGTAATGACAAACTTGGCAGAAATTTACTTCTATTCAAGGAATAAAAAACATGATAGTCCTATTTTGAAATTTCAAAACGTTTTTACTCCTATTTATGGAATTCTCTCATCGAATTAATATAGTGTGTTGTCTATACCTCATATAGATAGAGGACTTTGACCTATAAGGTACAATTAAATACTTTGGAGGTTGTGTCAAATTCACACTGATTCTTAAAAATGCATTACTTTTATACCAATATTTGTACTAAGAGATGTGTTCATTATGAGTTTTTTCAAAACTATTACCAAAGTAAAATTTATTTACACAAATATGACTAATAGTTATTATGCTATGGTGTCATGATGTTTAAAAATTGAACATAAGTTATAATGAATAAGTTACTACATACGAAGTATACTATAGTCTTGAGTCACATTTTTATAAATAATTTTTATTTTAGTCATTAATACGGAGTAAGTAATTATTTCTTTCTTTTATTATTGGTATTAATATTTTTGAATTGCATCTACGTACTTGTAATAAATACTATTACTCCCGATCAACATCCCATAATTCTTGTAAGATACTACTCGGTACTTTCGTTCTTAAAAAAGTGCGCAACAGTCAACTTTTCACGTTTGCAAATGCACAACTTTGACCATTAATGTATTTAATTATCTATTATTAAAAAAATAAAAAATCTAGATTTTGAAAATTTACAAAGTGACAAATTTAATAATATTTTTATAAATCTAATTTATTTATACGTCAATAAATAAAACGCAGTCAAAGTAGAACATATGAATAGTGTAAAATTCAACAAAAGTTGAAGGACTGTTTTAAATACTCAATATCACCACAAAAATAATTAACTTTATATGTAGTATTAATTATCGAAACCTTAATTATCTTGGTTTAGAAGGAAATGTTGCTAAGTCATAACCGTTTTGTATATAACTACGGAGTATAAATTATGAAACGTCAATTTACAAATCTTGTTATTTATGCACACTTTGAAATACATCAATACGAAAATTTTCAAACAACATAAAGACTAACAACTATATAATCTTGATAAGTCCATAAATATCAAGAACACACACGCTATCTCCAAATTATTTACATATATTTATCCTTAGCTTTTCACCCATTCCGAAATCACACCCAATTTCTTTTTTCAAGAGCAACAAAATATAACTTACAATATTTCTCTATATAAATATATACATCATCAATCACACAATTATATTTTTATTTAATTTTATCGTGTATTGCGTTTTTGTTCTTTTTAACTTGAGGGGGTGTCTGGGGGAGGGGGTCTGGGGAGTCTGGAGTAAACTGGTTTGAAACTCACTCCATTGAGTTTCAAACCCGAGATCTGTCATAAGGGAGAGTGCGGTGACCAGCTGAACTGTATTGCGTTCTTTCAAATAGAGTAATACTCCGTAATTAGTTTATACTTACTGCTAGATACACCATACCCTTCTTGTCTGAGTAGTCGAAAACGAATAGAAACTGCATACAGATCATTCTCTTTTATGTCCTTGTCGTTGAGGTCATCGTACACCTCAAATATGTGTTGCATAATTGCTTCGATCTCCTCCTTAAAGTGATAATTCACCCCTAACCGTTGGATGTTGTTAATCAAGTCCAATTTTTTTGATGAAATGTGAGGAGCTTCCACAAGCATATTTCTCACCTTTTCCTTGAGTTGTTGATGCTCTTCTTTCAGTGCTATAGTATCTCCATCCTGCATAAGTATACATACATTGTCACGCTTCCTTCAATCCTTAACAAACAACATGTAGTATACTCGATCCCTATGTCTTGAAATAAATTTTATTACATCTTTTAATGACATTAAGCATGTGACTGATATGCATTGTAATTTCAACAACACAATTTTTACCAGGGGCAAAGCTAGGGGCATGTTATGTCCAGCGCATCCAAATTTCAATTTTATGTACATTATTAAAAAACATTTAAAGTCAAAACATGAGTAAATATCAAAGTATAAATATTTGAGTAAATATCAAGTAGGTAAAGATGTTTTTTACTTGGACTGAATTTTTTTGGTCTAGTCTGGTGAATCCGGTCTGGTCTGGTTTGATAAATGTCACTTATGTCAGGTCTCTATCTATTTTACAAGTACAGTGTTAAAGTCTAGTATGATCTGGTTTGGTTTGGTATGACCTAAAATAAGTTCAAATAAAAACCAAGAATGGGTAAAACTGATGAATCGATATTGCCGAATATTAACTTAGCCTTATCTTTATTTAAAATGAAAGTCGTCTAAGCTACCAAAGTTGGAGACTAAATTGCATATTAATTTTGAATAAAAATGAAACAAAAAAAAAAAACTCCACTGAAATGAACATGTTGTTTTATTCAAATGAACACCGACCATTTGTTGAGAAGAGTATGATAAGAAAAAGTCTCCCCAAATGCTTGGATGGTAATTGGCAGAACGACGAGTCACTTCATGCAATTGAGGTTTGTCATCAAGGGTTGATAATGGAGATATGCTATTGGCTGCAGCCATATTTTTGGTGGGAAGGTGAGAGAGAGCAAGGGATCTAAAGTGAATATATAAGACCGAATGGAATTGAAGGGATAGGTTTCAGTGGCCTTGCTATTTATAGCACTAGACAGTCGACAGAAATAGTTAATTACTAGCTTAATTAATAGGGAAATTGAACTAAATAGAGGTAAATAAGTTTTGGAATTTCAAAATATAACTGCTATGTTTTCTTCCCGAAATAGGAGTCGTTACTATCATGATTGGAAAAAACTGACACAGTTGAAAAATGTTGTCATTAATGAGAATAAATATTATCATGTTGAATGTCTAATTCTGCAACTATTTTGCAGTAATGACTACAACAAGGCAGTAAGTAATGTCATGTTACTCCTATTTTGGAAAGAATAACATGACAGTCATATTTTGAAATTTCAAAACTCGTTTACCGCTCCTATTTGGGGAAATTTCCGCTTAATAATAAAGGCACACATCTGTCTCGATCTGCTGATTTATCGACTTACGGCATAATTTAAGTTTGATTATAATTATATTGGGGAAACATATTGGCGGTGTGGAAAAAGTGGAAAAACTTGTTAGTCTCCCTTCTCTTCTCTTCATTTCAATTTTTTTTATTCTCCTAAATATGAATAAACGATCTTCTTAGCTAATATTTTCAAATTATTATTTTATGTGTTTACTTTTTAACGATGTAAAGGCCGGGTTTATATATTCATTGTCGCTGAAAATGATCACATAACATGGTGTTGGTCGTTGGTAATGCTTGTCGTATTTGATCTTTTTGGAAGGTTAATTTCAGATATCAGTGCTAATAAAAAATAGTTATAAGTTGACTTTCCCAAGGGAAATTTCCCTAATACGAATAAAAAATTTTAAAATTTTGAAATATGATTGATATGTTTTTTTCCCGAAATACGGAGTAGGAGCTAGTAACATGACAATATTCACTGTTATTATCTTATAATGATTATTGTCAAATAGTTGTTGTACTAGACATTTAACATGGCAGCATTTATTATCATTAATGCAAGTATTTTTCAAACATATCAATCCTATTTTGGAATTCAAAAAACTTATTTACTCCTATTTATTAGGTCATTTTCTCTTCCAGAAGCGGTAACGTAAAAATTTCAAGACTTTCATAAAGTTGTACTTTACTAGTTATTCAAAAGTATACAACTAATCTTTATCCCGTGAATCAAGTGTATTACGAATAACTTTATCAATACCTTGATTTTATGAATCTTATTTTCAAACAATTATATACGACTCCCTTTATTCTTCTTGAATTGGGTTAAGATAATTGAAATCAAGGCATTCGAAGAACGAGGAAAATGATTAAAATGATTTTTGTTATTGTGTTGAAAAACTATTAAGCGACAAAGATATACTACGTATTTTACACATTTTTAAATATGTAAAAATGATTCTCTTAATCATGATAACAATGTAATATAATATTGCACTTTTAAATACAATAAAAACGCACACGATAGTTGTTTGTTTTCCAAATGTGTCTCAACTTCCTCTCAATCATTTACATACATTCTCCTAATCAACTCTCAAATGTCTCAAGTCTCAACTCTCTTGATTACTTCTCAAACGCTGGTGTCGGACTTAATTTCCTGATTTTGACTCTAAAAATACCAAACATACACCAAAACCCAGTAAATCAAGACTTGACCTAAAAATGAGACTTATGACACCTTTAAACTAGGAAAACCATCAAAAGCCGATTTTAACACGCATCAAATGCGAGTTGAAATACGGACTTATCAAATTCCCCCATACTTAAGCTTTTGCTTGTTCTCAAACAAATTGAACTTCGGAACTTACGATAATCACCACACGACATTAAAACTATTAGCATGGACAGGTAGTTAGAGGGATACTCACATAAAAGACAGACTAAATCAAGATTTTTTCCCTAAACTACCTCTTTGTACTCTGACTAAAATAACTGACAAAATTAATCACAACATTCTCAAAGCTATGGGAGCACACATTCATAAACTAGCTACTGATCAGAAGGACTTGTGAAGGTGGTGAATGATGAATGGTAAAGAATGAGCAGTCCCTTATCTTTGAGAGCTTAGAACAACCTGACAACGACGCAATGCATTCAGGAATTTAGGGGCTATTCTTAGGATCAAGGAGTTCAGCACGATACTAAATAGGAACAATCATTTAAACCTATGCAAGGAGTAGACATGGTGTACAACTAAGCTAAACCATCGTTTCACATTGGTGCTTTGACGTATATAATATCTGAAGTACGCGAATGACTAATACTAGATTTTTTCAAAAGCCTTCAAGTCCAATTTTAATCAATTTCTTTTCCTTGTCATGTTGGGACGAGAACGTCATTTCTTTCGAAAGATCCCCAAGTCTCATCTTATTGTGCAAAACACTTACGCTTTTTGACCGGGTCTCCCATATTCTTTTTCGCAGGGTAAGAGGTCTAGCTAATTTAATTAATTTTTTCAATTTTCATATTTTTACTAGACATTACCCTATTCTAATCTCGGCCTCACCAAGGAAAATTCACAATTAGAGTTCATTAAAAATAGTTGAATCCATGTCTATAATGCAATTCTCGAAAATATCAAATTCCTAAAAAATGACTGCTCTTACCCCATTTGGGGCATAGGAACAGTGCCTGAAGTGGCTCCCACAAATGCTCCCTAAACACCAAGACTCTGTCAAAATTATTCATTGGTAAGAAAACAGGCAATTTGGCAATAGAGTTCAATTTATGGGTAAAGGGCAGAATGGACAGGCTCAAAGTGTCTTCTCCTAAAAGACTTACTCAGGTAGGTGGAAAGTTTTGAATTCAATGGGTAACTAATGTCTTCATTCTCTCAACAACTAGAATAACAGTACAAGCAATTTAATAAGCCTAAAAACTTCAAAGATATTCTAATAGCACAGTCAACACTCTAGCCAGCTCACAATGACACTACAGTTTAAAGAAAAATTTTACAAAAATTTTGACATGACTTCCCCACAAGTATGCAACTAACATCTGTGCATGCTGACACAATTAATCTCACGTACTAACTAATGCCAGAAAGCCCAATTCACTCCCCCACACTTAAACTTTTGCATCGCCGTCGATGACAAAAAATGCACTATGCACAATGGGTAAAAAGGAAAGGGTCACACGTGTTCACTAGCTCAAGACAACGGAAAAATAACGAGTAAGGAAAGTAGAAACTCCCCTAGGTCTTGGGTTGGTCCTGAAGTCTATCGAACCCGCAAATCCAACAGCAAATCATCGAACGCGCAAGAGATCAAGCTGCAAAAACAAACACAAAGCAAAACATCCAAACAAAAAAATGCAGAAAAGGAAACTTGGGTTGCCTCCTGATGTGTGTTTTCTCGCACTTAAAAATGATGTAGTAAAGTGGTTGAAAGTACGAGTATCGTCTCCACAGGGACGGACAAAGGGGAATTAAAGATTAACTAAATTCAGCGAATAGAAATAAAATAAAATAAAATGCAAGTGTGCGAGACTGATTGATTGAATAAAAATTAAATTAAACTAATGCGAATGAGCGAATAAAATAATTGTTTGGTTTCTTTCTAATTAACGACAAAGGGAACAAGGATTGATTCCGGGGTAATCGGATTTCTGGCAGAACAGGCTTAATTACATGAATTTAATTTAATTGAGCCTAGCTAATCATTACTAAGTTCTTACCGCTCTCGCGGCGTAGAGTACAATAATTTAGGGGAGCAGGCTGATCTCTCATGCGACAAGATCCTAAATTATTGCCAAAACGAGCGAGCTTACGGCTCCTTAATCGCTACTAATCTCTTAGCGAACGATTAAGTGTGTGTGAAGGTGTCCTAGAATAAATTAGATCTCTCTTAATTCATTCTACATGCAATTGTAATTCTAGCCGCGGTTCCAGGTTACAAAAGATATCAGTTAAATTATTCAAACACAAATTAAACGGCATTCATGCAATTAAACCGACAAGAATCTAGCCATCAATCATGATTAACCCCTTCATCAATCCCAAATCCCTAATTAAACTACTCACAATTCATATTTGAAGAATCAAGAGAATTGGGATGAATAGAAATAATTGTCATTAATTAAAAAGATAGAACTTACAAAGAATCCCTTAATCTTGAAGAACAGGGCTTGAAAAGCTCTCAAAAATCGAAATAGGGTTTATCTCTCTAAGCTCCTCCCCAAAAACAGGCAAAACAGGGGCTTATTTATAGAAAAATCCGAAAACGGGCCGAAAATCAGGCCGCGCGGTCGTCCGCACGTAGTGCGGGTCACCGCGCGGTCACGCGCGCGTTTTTCCGTCTTCCGACTTTCGCTCCGCCCGCGCGGTGTGCGGGCGCCGCACTATGCAACCGCGCGGGTACTTCTGGGGGCTATTTCTGGACCGCGCGGTGTGCGGTTTCGGCCGCGCGGTGTGCGGTTTCGACCGCGCGGTGTGCGGTTTCGGCCGCACATAGTGCGGTTCAGACTTCTTGAATTCTTGCTCTCAGAATCACCCGCGGGGCGTGCGGAACCGCACCGCTGGGCGCGCGGATTGCTCTAGAACCGTTTTCTTGCTATTTTCTTTCCCGTTTGCTCCCGGATACTTCTTTAATCAATCCAAAGGCTGTTTCTTCATCAAATCTTCGCCGTGAACCTTCCGGTGGCCTCCAAAACTCTCAAATCTCTCTCGAATGTTCTCCAACTCTTCCCGATTGCTTCTCTAAGCGCCGATGTCGGTCTCTAACTTCTTCAAATCAACTCCAAATGCAATGAAACTCGATCCAACGCCTGCTAAACACAACTTGAGCCAAAATTGAGACTTGCAACGCCTTAAAGCCAGGAAAACCATCAAAATCCGACCCGGACACGCATCAAATGCGTGTCTAAATACGGACTTATCAGACTCCCCCACACTTAAGCTTTTGCTTGTCCTCAAGCAAATCGAACAACGGGACTTACGATAATCACCACACGAAATTTAAAATAGTTAGCATACACACGTAGTTAAAGGGATATTCATAGGACAGCCAATCTAAACCAAGAAAATTCTTTCCTAAACTACACCTTTGTACTCAAGCTAAACTATTTGACAAAATTATTCACAACATCCTCAAAGTAATGACACCATACACAAATAAGCTAGCTACTGATCAGAAGGACTTGTGAATGTGATGGTGAATGGTTAATAATAATAGTCCCTTTATTTTGAGAGATAGGAATATTCTAACAAAGACTTAATGTATTTAGGAACTTCAGGGCTATTTTTAGGAACAAGGAACTCAGTAAGCCACAAATTAGGAACAATCATTTAAACCTATGCAAAGAGTAGACATGGTGTACAACTAAGCTAAACCGTCTCGGCACATTTTTGCTTTGACGTATACTTGAAGTACGCGGAGGACTAAAGCTAATTTTTCAATAGCCTCCAAGTTCATTGATTAAGTTTAGTTTTCCTTGTCATGTTGGCACGAGAACGCCGTTTCTTTCGAAAGATACCCAAGTCTCATCTTACGCTTTTTGACCGGGGCTCCCATTCTCTTTTTCGAAAAGTAAGAGGTCTAGCTATATTAATTTTTCACCTTTCGGATTCTCACTAGACATTACCCCATTCTAATCTCGGCCTCACCAAGGAAAAATAGCAATTAAGGTTCATTTATTTAAAAGTGAATCCATGCCTACAATGCAATCCTCGAAAATATCAAATTCCTAAAAAGTGACTGCTCTTACCCTATTTGGGGCATAGGAACAGTGCCAAAAATGGCTCCTACACAAAATTCCCTAAATTTAACAAATTAATCCCTTAATTCCCTAAACATCGAGACTAAGTCAGAAATATTCACGGGTAAGGAAACAGGCCATTTGGCTATGGAGCTCAATTAATCGGGTAACAATAAACGGTCAGGCTCAAAATGGCTTCTCCTAAAGGGTTCTTTCAGGTGGGGTGGATGATTATTGGAAAATTCAATGGGTGACTAATGCCTTCATCCTCTCAACAACTAGATTATAGTGCAAGCAATTTAAGCCTAAACACTTCAAAGATGTTCTAAAAGCATAGTCAAAACACTAGCCAGCTCACAAAGACACAGTTTAAAGAAAAAATTTCAAAAATTTTGCATGAATTTCCTATGAATATACAGCTAACACTTGCGCATGCTAACTCTAGCAAATCACATGTAACAACTACTGCCCGAATGCCCAATTCACTCCCCCACACTTAAACTTTGGCATCGCCCTCGATGACCAAAAATGCACTATGCACAAGGGGTAAAGAGGAAAGGGTCACATGTGCTCAACTTAACTCAAGTCATTATTACAACAAGCGAGTAAAAGAGTCAAAGAAACTTCCCTATGGCGCTGGTCGGTGCAGAACTAAACTGAGTCAATGTAATCCTTGGCACATCACCCATATAACAAGACCCTGAGCTGCAACAAAAACACAAAGCAAAACAACCAAACAACAAACAAAGAAAAAAACAAAAGTAGAAGTAAGCTCGGGTTGCCTCCCGAGAAGCGCTATTTTTAACGTCGTTTGCCCGACGCAACTTCCTCATATGCTCTCAAATAGCAAAGACATCAGTGGTGCACTAATAGTCAACATCTCCAGCTTCCTCTCAACAAATTCCATTAGGTGTCGCGGATCTTTAAATTCTTCAGTCCACGTAGGCAGCATATGGTCTTCATAACCCTTATTAGCGCAGAAGTGAAGTATGAAACTCTCATCCTCTTCAAATGTATAGGGAAAATGAGTGAAAACTTTGATTACTCTAGGCATCACCGGAAGCTCAAAACATGTCTCCAAGTAAGGAGTAGGACCAACACCGTAATCAAACTGCACCATAGAAAAGTCTTCTTCTTCATCTCCAAACATAGGAGGGTCTTCAAAAGCATCAGGAAGTGTATCATCCATCATATTTCCACCATCATAGTCTGACTCAATCACATGATCATCCCTATTGGTCTCCTCAGGTTGGGCTTCTGTGTCGCTAGGATGGGATCTCTCGGACTCCTCAGATAAAGCCTTAAACAGCTGATCCAAGTGATTTTCCATGTTTTGCATCCTTGCACTTGCTTGTTGATTATTTACCTCAGAAGCTTGTATGAATTGCTTGAGTGTTTCTTCCAGGTCAGACAACTTCTCTGAAATTATCTCTTCCCATTCGTCGTCTGAATCTTGTGGCTCATAGCTCGGCAAAGACGCAGGAGTGATTGAAACATTTGTGTTTGTAAGTTGTGGGGAGGACGAAGTGGGGTATGCAGTTGCCCAGTAAGGATGGTCGTATGGAGGAATGGGGCAAAGACATGAATGGTGACCACCTCCACAGAAGTTACAAATGCTATTTTTAGGAAAGTAATCAACCAATTCCTCGGGACTTTTAGTTTGAATGAGAAATTCCATAATGGAGCCTGGTTTTGTCCGAGGATATTGTGGATAAGGATATTGATTAGGAGAATGAGATTGAGAGTATTGCGTATTTGGAAGAGGGTAAGAATAGGAAGATGAGAAATTTTGTGGTGTAGGAGAATAATTTTGATGAGATGAGTAATATTGAGGAGGAGGAGGAGGAGGAGTGTAAGGAAGGTATGACGTATATGGTGAAAATTCCATGGAGGTTTGGGGAAAAGGACTTCCTCCAGGAATTTGGCTGAATGGGTTCATCTCATGCCTCTTTGAAAAATACCTGAAAGGTTAGCACAGAAAAAATCCTACGAAGAACAAAAAAAAACTAGCTAAAAAAAAATCTCGCTGAAATTAATTAACCCTTAAAACCGACACCATCCCCGGCAACGGCGCCAAAAACTGATGTGTGTTTTCTCGCACTTAAAAATGATGTAGTAAAGTGGTTGAAAGTACGAGTATCGTCTCCACAGGGACGGACAAAGGGGAATTAAAGATTAACTAAATTCAGCGAATAAAAATAAAATAAAATAAAATGCAAGTGTGCGAGACTGATTGATTGAATAAAAATTAAATTAAACTAATGCGAATGAGCGAATAAAATAAATGTTTGGTTTCTTTCTAATTAACGACAAAGGGAACAAGGATTGATTCCGGGGTAATCGGATTTCTGGCAGAACAGGCTTAATTACATGAATTTAATTTAATTGAGCCTAGCTAATCATTACTAAGTTCTTACCGCTCTCGCGGCGTAGAGTACAATAATTTAGGGGACCAGGCTGATCTCTCATGCGACAAGATCCTAAATTATTGCCAAAACGAGCGAGCTTACGGCTCCTTAATCGCTACTAATCTCTTAGCGAACGATTAAGTGTGTGTGAAGGTGTCCTAGAATAAATTAGATCTCTCTTAATTCATTCTACATGCAATTGTAATTCTAGCCGCGGTTCCAGGTTACAAAAGATATCAGTTAAATTATTCAAACACAAATTAAACGGCATTCATGCAATTAAACCGACAAGAATCTAGCCATCAATCATGATTAACCCCTTCATCAATCCCAAATCCCTAATTAAACTACTCACAATTCATATTTGAAGAATCAAGAGAATTGGGATGAATAGAAATAATTGTCATTAATTAAAAAGATAGAACTTACAAAGAATCCCTTAATCTTGAAGAACAGGGCTTGAAAAGCTCTCAAAAATCGAAATAGGGTTTATCTCTCTAAGCTCCTCCCCAAAAACAGGCAAAACAGGGGCTTATTTATAGAAAAATCCGAAAACGGGCCGAAAATCAGGCCGCGCGGTCGTCCGCACGTAGTGCGGGTCACCGCGCGGTCACGCGCGCGTTTTTCCGTCTTCCGACTTTCGCTCCGCCCGCGCGGTGTGCGGGCGCCGCACTATGCAACCGCGCGGGTACTTCTGGGGGCTATTTCTGGACCGCGCGGTGTGCGGTTTCGGCCGCGCGGTGTGCGGTTTCGACCGCGCGGTGTGCGGTTTCGGCCGCACATAGTGCGGTTCAGACTTCTTGAATTCTTGCTCTCAGAATCACCCGCGGGGCGTGCGGAACCGCACCGCTGGGCGCGCGGATTGCTCTAGAACCGTTTTCTTGCTATTTTCTTTCCCGTTTGCTCCCGGATACTTCTTTAATCAATCCAAAGGCTGTTTCTTCATCAAATCTTCGCCGTGAACCTTCCGGTGGCCTCCAAAACTCTCAAATCTCTCTCGAATGTTCTCCAACTCTTCCCGATTGCTTCTCTAAGCGCCGATGTCGGTCTCTAACTTCTTCAAATCAACTCCAAATGCAATGAAACTCGATCCAACGCCTGCTAAACACAACTTGAGCCAAAATTGAGACTTGCAACGCCTTAAAGCCAGGAAAACCATCAAAATCCGACCCGGACACGCATCAAATGCGTGTCTAAATACGGACTTATCACCTCCCAAGAAGCGCTATTTTTAACGTCGTGTGCCTGACGATACCTCATAGGCTCTTAAATAGCAAAAACTGTATTGGTGCACTAATTTTTAAAGCTTCTAACTTTCGCTCCACAGATGTCATTAAGTAGCGCAGACCTTTAAATGCTCGAGTCCACGTAGGCAGCACATGGTCTTCATAAACCTTATCAGCACAGAAGTGAAGGATGAACCTCACATCCTCTTTGAGTGGATAGAAAACATGAGTCAAAATTTTGATTACTCTAGACATCACTAGAAGCTCAAAAGATATTTCAAAGCAAAGATCTGGAGGAACACCGTACTCAATCTGCAGCATAGAAAAGTCTTTTTCTTCCTCATAATTATCATGAAAATTCAAAACACCTCCTCTGGACTATGTATCACTCCCCATGTGAGCACCCCAACTCTCGTTAACATTGTTCTTATCAATGTCTTCTCGGATGATGTGGTCATCATTGATAAAAGTATTATCCTCCTTCAGCAGTGAATCAAACAAATCCACATCTGAGACAATGCACGAATGAACATCTGAGTTTGTACATGATGATTCTTCTTTCACGGGGAGAGACATTTCTTTATTGTGATTAGCTCCCTCAAGGTGCTTCCCATCTGTATGCGTGATAACCTCGACTTGTTCACTCAGATTGGTTTCAGTGTCGCTAGGATGGGATCTCTCGGACTCCTCAGATTGGGCTTCTGCCAGCTGACTCACCATGTTACTTAGATTCTGCATTCTGGCTGAAGTGGATGAGCATCTCTTCCAAATCAGAAGGCCTCTTTAAATCTGCCTCCTCTTGTTGATTATGTGGCTCATTACTCGGAAAGGATGCATGTAGGAATGACTGAAACATTTGCGTTCCTGAAGTGTGGAAGGTCATATGGAGGTTTAGTGGGGCAAAGATATAAATGGTGACATTCTCCATAGAAGAAACAAATGCTATTCTTAGGAAAGTAATGAGACAATTCCTCAGGAGTTTTAGTTTGAACAAGATATTCATGAATGGAGCTCGGTTTTACCCTAAGATATTTTGAAGAAGGATAATGATGAGGAGAATGAGATTGGGAGTATTGCGTATTTGGAGGAGGGTAAGAATAAGAAGACTGAATATTTTGTTCTGTGGGAGAGTAATATTGATGAGGAGTGGAATACTGATAGGGAATGTAAGGAGGATAGGGCGTAATTGGTGAATATTCCGTGGAGGTTTGAGAGAATGGTGTTCCTCCAGGAATTGAGCTGAATGGGTTCATCTCATGCTTCTTTAATAATATACCTGAAAGGTTAGCACAGAAAATTCCTATGAGAAAACTAAAAAAATCGTTGCATTTAATTAACCCTTAAAATTGACACCGTCCCCAGCAACGGCGCCAAAAACTAATGTGAGTTTTCTCGCACTAAAAATATGTAGCAGTATACACTACAAAAAAAACAGGCTGTTTGTCACGGAATTTTGTCACGACTGTAGTCACGGATTTATCTGACATGTCACGAAAAAATTTTGTCACGGAAAAATCCGTGACAAAATCCGTGACAAACATTTTGTCATAAAATCCGTGACAAGATACGTGACAAATGGGTTTCAGCGACCGAAAATTGATTCCGGCATAATTTTTTTTATTCCGGGCATTTGTCACAGACGGATCCGTGACAAAATCCGTGACAAATATCAAAAATTGAAATTTTCAACAGTCCCCGAACTGATGTTGTACAGATAGTGTTTGTCACGGAAAAAACTGTGACAAAATCTGTGACATATTGTTTTATATATGCAAGAACAGATTCATTCGACAGATTCATACCAATTCAAACTCAATCAGAGTATAATACAGTATCTGTCGAAAGATTGAAGGATGTAATCTATCTTATGTCATTTTCCTTGTCTATGGAGATAAGGTATGTCATTTGAATTATGTATCTTTTTTTAATGCTATTAACATAATGATTTAGTGTATTTAGTGTTAAAATGTTAATATTGTGAATTAATGCCATTAATTTATACAATTTGATTTGATTTTAATGTATTTAGTGTTGAAAATCTTAGTCTTGTGAATGATTATGATTCAAAAGTTAGTTAATTGAAATGATTAATGCCATTAACGTACTTCTTTTAGTTAGTTAATAATATTAATTGAATGTTGGTTAATTTTAGTGAACTTTAGTGAACTTTAGTGAAATTTAATATATTAATGTTCCTAAATATTGATTAGTGAAATAAATTAAATGTTGGTCCCTGTTTTTATGATGTAGAAATATAAAATAGAGCTCGGTGAATGAAACCTTCCATTGATAAAGAATGAATTTTACAGAATGATATTTCAAGGTAGCATAAGAACTCTCTCTAGGCAAAGGCTATTGTGCAGGGGAATTTCAGGGAAGGCTTAACCTATCCATTCCTAAGACCATTTGGAGTGGTGCAAGAGTCTAAATGTCAAAAATGGACTCCGTCAATAAAATACACTCTGCACATTTTTTTACATATCAATTTAGTAAAGCATTATTTAAATTATTATAACTAACTTCTTCTTTTAAATTTTGAAATAATTACATAAATACGACCAAAATAAAGATGATTTACAAAAATATGATTCATTACTAGAGTAGTAATGAAATCATAGTAATCTATGTTCAAGTTTTGAACTTTAGTTACCACAGCACTACGGTGTAGTAATGAATAGTCATATTTATGTAAATAAGTTTTATTTTAGTAATATTCTCGTAAAAACCCCTTAAATTTTTTATCTGAATTATTATGAAATAAAAATATACACATTTTGATATAAAAATAAATAAATTTCATTAATTTTTTTAACATTTTTCGGTTAACAAAAAATGAACATAGAACAAGTAAAGTTCGATTGCGGAATAGTGAGAAATTTGTGGAGATCCATGAATTAAAAACTTGTGTTTCTTGTTACTACCTCCGTTCTCTTTTAAATGCAACGTTGGACTTTTTGCACTATTCACATGTTCTACTTTGACTACGTTTTATTTATTAATTTAATAACATTTATTTTTGAAAAAAATATTGTTAAATTTTTCTCATTATAAATTTTCAAAATCTATTTTTTAAACTTTTTTTTTACTAATCTTGAATTATATATATTAATGGTCAAAGTTGTGCCTCGACAAATGTGAAATGTTGACTGTTGCATTTATTTAAGAACGGAGGAAGTATTTTAGATTGAAAAAAATTTCAACAATTATAATTTCAGATTTTTTTTCATTTTATATATTACATATTGGTGTCATATGAAAGATTATAAAAATTCATGAATTTTGATATATGTTTTGAAAAATTTGAATAAAAAATAAAAAAGTTATGAGAGTTTTAAAATAATTGTGATTTAATGATGTCACTATGACATCATCAATTTGTATAGCTTCATTTTCCTCTGCTCCATTTTCTTTAGACTCTGTCAACATGGGTCTTAATTTAAAGAACCTCTATCCTATTTACCCATTTTTAACTCCTTTCTAGTATACCGGTACACATCATTAGGAGTCCAAATTTTTTAAATTTAACATTTTGGACTCCTAAAACCTTACCACTCCAAATGGTCTAAGGGGTCTATTTATAACCTCCTTAGAATGGTAGGTTTTACAATGATATGAGCTTTCCTTTTTAGGAGGCTCATTCCTATTTTTAGCTTAGTAGCCTTTTCCATTTAAGGCCTATTAAACACACAATAAATACTACCAAGAGGTTAGATAAAATACATTGATCACAATACTAAAATATCTATAACATTAAACATAACAAATTATTGTTAATGTTTACGGAGTATAATTTATAGTTTTTAACCAATATAATATTTTGATTATAATATTCAGACATAATGTATAGACAAAATAGAAGTTTGATGTATGATAAACATGCCGAATTATACGGAATGCGAAACAAATTTCTTGATGGAATTCAGGAGTTTGTTAAATTTGTACTTGAACACCCAAATTATATGGATGGTGATAAAATCAGATGTCCATGTACAAAGTGTAAAAAATCTGAAATTTAAATATACCGACGAGGTTGTGTGGCATTTGTACGGAAAAGGTCTCGTTGACAATTATTATAGTTGGACTTCTCATGGCGAACCTTTCGATCCATCACTTCAATCCTATATAGGGTAGAAGTACGAGTATCGTTTTCACAAGGACGAACAAAGGAAATTAAGAATTAAATAAATTCAACGATTAAAAATAAATAAAATAAATGCAATGGTGCGAGATTGGATTGATTGGAAAATTAAAAGGCAACTAAACGATTAAAAAGCTAGGTTCTTTCTAATTAATGACGAAGGGAACATGGATTGATTCCTGGGTAATCAGATTTCTGGCTGATCAGGCTTAATCACATGAAAATTACTCCCTCTGTCCTAATATAAAGAGCACATTTGCTTTTTCAAACATTTGTAGTAGGAACACTGTTTGGCACTGTTTGGACACTGTTTGACACTGATTTGCAAAAAGGAAAATGTGCCTTTTATATTGGGACGGCCCAAAAAGGAAAATGTGCCTTTTATATTGGGACGGAGGGAGTATTTAATTGAGAAACGCTAATCAATACTAAGTTCTTACCGCTATCGCGGCGTAGAGTACAATAATTTAGGGAACCAGGTTGATCTCTCATGCGACAGGTATCTAAATTATTGGCAAAACGAGTGAGCGTAAGGCCTCTTAATCGTTACTAATCTCTTAACAAACGATTAAGTGTGTGTGAAGGTGTCCTAGAATAAATTAGATCTCTCTTAATTTATTCTATGTGCAATTATAATCCTACTGGTCATTGTAGTTTACAAGAGATATCAATTCAATCATTGAAACACAAATTAAACAACATTCATGCAATTAATCCATCATGAATTTAGCCATACACCATGATTAACCCCTTCACCAATCCCAAATCCCTAATTAAAACTACTCACAATTCATAATTGAGGAATCAACATAATTGGGATGAAAAAATTAATTGTCATTAACTAAAAAGTTGGAACTTACAAATAATCCCAGGGTCTTGAAGAACAAAGCATAAAAATACGTATAAACTCGTCCCTAGGCCTCACTCTAAGCTCCGTTCTCAAAATAGGGGCTTACAGGCTGTTTAAATAGAAAAAACGGAGCATTTCTGACCGAAAAAGGACCCTGGAGCGCACGCACGGCATTCACGCACGGCGTGCATGTCCGGAGCAAATAACGCGCATAAATGGCCGCACACGGCGTGCGTCCCTTGCACGCACGGCGTGTGTGGCCTCCAGTAGCTCCTTCGTGATTTTCTACTTCTGCGAATGGCGTCCGTACTTCGGCTGTTCCGCGTGCGCACTTCCTCTCCTAATTTGACGACGCTTCCTTCATCACAGTTGTAGCTAATTAAGTCCTCTATCCACAAAAACCTGCAAAACTGAATTTGAATCATCAAATCAAAAGATATGAATAAAATGGTGGAAGATCGCATCCTGAAATCTCAACAGCGATTATCTGACTTCCGCGTCTATTTTCACCTTGCTCCTCTCAAATTCTCGTCATTGTGTCTTCATATGATTTGTAGCCCTTGCGGTTATCTTTGATATGGATTTTTAATCGTGTATTTTGGATGTTTCTATAAAAAGATATGCTTGAATGATTGACAAAAGGTCATCCTGATTCTCGTTTTCAAGCTCTATTCGTCTTCTTTTCATCTCGTAGCCAATCCTAGAGCTCTTTTGTCTTCAAAACTTCGTCTTAACACCTCATTGACCTCCAATGCTCCTAATCAACTCTCAAATGTTTCTCAACTCTCTCGATTACTTCTCAAACGCCGGTGTCGGACTTAATTCCCTCATTTTGACTCTAAAAATACCAAACATACACCAAAACCCGGTAAATCATGACTTGAGCTAAAAATGAGACTTATGACACCTTTAAACTAGGAAAACCATCAAAAGCCGATCTTAACACGCATCAAATGCGTGTTGAAATACGGACTTATCAAATTCCCCCAAACTTAAGTTTTTGCTTGTTCTCAAACAAACTGAACTTCGGGACTTACGATAATCACCACACGACATTAAAACTATTAGAATGAACTACTTCAAGTCCAAGAAATAGATTTAAGCCTCCAAGATCATGTATAGTAAAGGCAGAACAGAGCTTAGCAAGAACTTGATTAAGAGCATATTGATCATTTCTCACTAAAAGAATGTCATCAATATACATGAGCATGTAGAGCCGAATATGTTAGTGATTTAAAATAAATTGAGACATGTCAGTTTTAGAAGATCGAAACACCAAAGGAATGAAAAAAAAAGTTGATGAAACAAAACCCAGTGAGACTCTTTGAGAACATATAACGAATGATGGACTTTACATACCATGGTAGGGTTGTCCTTATCAACATAAGCATGGGAGTGTTTCATGACGACAGTTTCTTCAATGTAGCCATTAAGAAAAGCGTTATGGATATCAAGTTGGCGAATATGCCAACCTAAGGAGACAGCCAAGGAGAGTATAGTGCATACCGTCGTTGGTTTAACCAGCAGACTGAATGTGTCAATGTACACCTCTCCCACAATTTGATTTAAACCTTTGCAACTAAACAAGCTTTATAGCATTCAATAGTACTGTTTGCTTGATATTTATTCCGATATACCCATTTGCAGCCAACAATACTCATGGTAGAGTCAGTGGAAACAAGTGTATATGTACCATTATCTAAGGGAGTGTTAATTTCCTGATCCATGGCCATATGCTAATTGGGATTAAGGGTAGCTTGGGAGTGGCATGTGGGTTCACTAGTAGAAGCAGGAGTAGTAAGAAGTGCATGCGGAAGAGATGAATCACGTGTCATATGGCGAAGAACCATGAAATGTGTTCGACATGCAACAGGGGAGATGATTCTGGTGGTGGAAGAGTGGGAGCCTGTGAAAACACAGAAGGTAGATCAACATGTTCAAAGCCTGGTGGTTTGGATGGTGAGTGGATTGAGGAAGTAAAATTCATAGTAGCTAGGTGTGCATGGATATGAAGATACCACAGGATCCATAATAGGAGGGTTTGCCACGATGAGTGGGCCTGCATTTGGAACATTATAGCATGTGGGAAGAGATGCCCACGGCTGATCAAGAACCGGAGATGTTGGAGATGGCAGTGGTACCTGTACAACAAAACCTTTTGCCAAAGGAAAAACAACTTCGTTAAATCGGACATGGTGGGCAATAAACATTTTCCCTATTTCAAGCTCCATACACCAATAACCATGAAAGTAAGTAGGATATCCTAAGAAAACACAGGACTTAGAGCGAAGATCAGTTTTGTGATTATTATAGGGACCAAGGTAGGGAAAACATGGTCTACCAAACACACGAAGAAAGGAATAATCGGGTTGGTGATGAAACAAACGAAAATATGGACTGATGGTTGAGGATAGGAGTGATCATGAGATTAATAAGAAGACGAAGGTTTCAAACACATAATGCCAAAAAACGAGGATGGGGAGAGGCCTGAGCAAGAAGCGTGAGGCCTGTTTCAACCACGTGGCAATTCCGCTGTTAAACTTTCCCATTTTGTTCTTGCGTGTGTGCACAAGATTGACGATGAATAATGCCAAGAGCGGTAAATATGAAGTGAAAATTTTGATATTCACCACCAAGGTCATTTGTATTGTTTTATAGTGGTTGAAAATTGGCGCTCAACATTGGTCCAAAAAATATGGAAAATGCCATAAATACCAGATTTTTGTTTCATCAGATAATACCACATGTATTAGGAATAATCATTTACATATAAAACAAAGTAATTGTGTCCATCATTAGATAAGTAGGGGGGCGGACTTTGCTAGTATAACACGAGTATATGGCATTAATGGAAATTTAGAGGACTTTGCTAGTTGACAAGTACATAAAGATGGATATTTTATTGAACCCGTGACATCACACAAATTTAGAGGACTTTGTCACCCCCAACGTGAAAGATTCTCTTGTGACAATGACATACTAAAATTGAAAAATTCATTTTATTCTTTTGAAATGTTTAAAAAACATTCATATATCATTAGCATTATTCTAGTAATAGTAATGGTGGAGGAAAAACTCCGCATATAATAATACAAATTATTATGTATTAATAAAACAATAAATCAAATATTTCAGGTGAAAAGGGTAGGATTGAGTTGCCACGTCCATCATGCGAGATTTGCACATCTAGTGTGTGTGTATGTATGTATATATATATATATGGGAAAACTGTCAAATAGGTCCTCAAACTTTCATAAAAAGGTCAATTAAGTCCTACTATAGGAGGTTCTGTCTGGCCGTCGCGATTTGGGGCAGTTCCCGGTGGAATTATTAGATGAAATTTTTTGAGCATCTTACTCACTATGTCTATTTTACTCATACCAAATTTCAGCTAAAAATTTAATCGGGAGCACATTCAAATTAATTCGAGAACGCAAAAATGCGCAGTTATCTTTAAGAATTAATTTGAATGTGTTCCGGATTGAATTTTTAGTTGAAATTTGGTATGAGTAAACTAGACTTGGTGAATAAGATGATTAAAAAATTTCATCAAATAATTCCACCGGGAACTGCCCCAAATCGCGACGGCCAGACAGAACCTCCTATATAAGGACTTAATTGACCTTTTTATGAAAGTTCGAGGACCTATTTGACGGTTTTCCGTATATATATATATATACATATATATATATATATATATATATATATATATATATATAGGGGTTAGTTCCTGTGAGAACACTCTCTTAGGAGAGCGAAAAAGAACAAAATCTAACCATCAATTAATTCAATCAGATGGCCTAGGATTTTCCGTAATACACAATTATGTGCAAGACATTCGGATAATTAATGTAGTAAATAAGGTAACGGTGCAACTCTTTATTTATCAAGGGGCACAATGGTAAAAAAAATTCAAGTAGTTGTCATGTACGAGCCACCATAATAGGAAAACATCCTATAAATTAGGAAACTAATTAACGCATGAACTCCATCATAATTAAGATCTAATAAAAAATACTTCTTTAATTTAATATTCTTTCTGAATTTAAATACTCTTACATTTAATTTAGATAACCAATTTGATTTGATTTAAAAAGCTACTAAAATCGTACCATATTTTTATGTCTAATCTATTTTTCGGAAGGTAATATTTCATTAGTGGAATCAAATTAGGATTGTCTATTTGCACACCTATGTTGAGTAGATGCACCTTTAATCGAAATATTAGGCAACATCAATTTAATTAAATATTTCAGTATTTTTGCAATATCAATAGTTTAGATAACTGAATCTATTCTACGAAGTAAAAATTTTTGGAGAGAAATAACATTTTAATTAAGTTATTTTTACTTGGTTGTAAACTTCACTTTTAATTTATATCGTTTCATTGCACTTAATGTAACATTAACGTACACTTTACTCATGTGCTCGTGCACTTTCAAACTTAGCTTGTTCTAAAAAATTGATTTTAAATAAGAATGAAGAAATATACAATGGTGTAAGCAGCAATTATCATAAAGTGCACTATTATATCATACTTTCTAATGCTTTACATATGCTTTTTTTACAAAACAAAATGCACTTTCTGAATGTGAATTTGAATACATACAAAAGTGCACTATTATATCACACTTTATACAACTTTACATTGACACTTTTTACAAAATCCAATGCACTTTTTCTCCCAAATGGATCACAATTGTTCCACCGACACTGCATCTTACCTGAAAAAAAATAAAAAAAAATTCAAAACTACCAAAAGTGCATGGTGAAAGAATGATAAGTGCATGAACAATTAATTAGAACTAACTATTAAAATTACCTAAAAGATGAATTGAGTGTAGGATGAATTCAACGTGAATGAATGGTAAATGAATAAACTTGAAACTATTAATTAAATGGATTGAAGAATAATTAGAACTAACTATTAATATGCAATGAGAAAATTAATCGTGAATGAATAATGTATTGAAGAAACTATGAATAAACTTGAAACTATTAATTAAATGGATTGAAGAAGCACTCAATCCATGTAGATGAAATATAGTTGTTTGATTAAATAATTATTAAAATTAAAGTGAGAACTAATGAAAACCAAACACGCATACCAGGATCAATGTGGAGAAAATTAGATTGTTAGAAAAATTTGGTTGCTTGATGATGATTGTTGTGAAACGGAGATGGAGAATGAAATTGATGGTGGAGTGCCGATAGATTAAAATCAGGTATGGCAAGGAAAAAACATAATGGAAGAAATATTATCACTTCTTAAAATAAAGGGTGTCGGTTATGGGAAGGGCTAAGAATTACTGTATTAGCCTTATACGAATTATTTAATTAATTGGAATAATGGTTCAATCCAAGGGTCCTCCTTTATTCTTTTTTTACTCTCCTAAGATTAAGTTCTCACATGATCCTAAATCTATATATATATATATATATATATCTAAAATCTTATAAACACCAATGAAGGTAAGGGTACAAATGGTATAGAAAAAGTGTTGGTGTAACATGAAAGCAATATTAAATTGTTCCATTAGCTTAGGTAAATGTACTCAATTCATACTCCGTTAAGGCTTGCTGTTTCCCGTCTATGTGATTGTTGTTCCCTCCGTTTTCCATCGTTTAATAAATTGCTTAGGTGTAATGTGATATAGAGTACTACATAATTTATTGCTTTAATTCCTTCGTTTTTGCAATGGAACTAAATTCTTTTATTCATTCACCCCTAATCTCATTCTTCTTATTTTACGAAGAAGATGAAAGGCCCTAATCCATGAAGAAGTACATAGAGAACTGTACGTCTGTATCAATCGTTTGCCAACTAATACTTCCTCCATTCCTAAATAGTTGCAACATTGAGATTTTTACACTATTCACACATTTTACTTTGACCACGATTTACTACTACTATATATAATCAAATTATTATGTATGAAATATTATTAAATTTATATTAATGTGATTTTCCCAAATATTAACTTTTTATAATTTTTACTAATAAGTAATTAAGTATAATTATGGTCAAAGTTGTACGTTGGCAAACGTGAAAGTCAAACTGTTGCAACTATTAAAGAACGGAAGATAGTATACAGAGTATTAAGGATAACACTCTTAGACCACTTGGAGTGGTGAGGTATTAGGAGTCTAAAATGTTAAAGATGGAAAATTTGGACTCCTAATTTCAATTTAGTGGTGTGTTATAGAGGGTAGTAAAAGTGGGTAAATGGATGGAAAGGGCTAAATATAGAGGAGGATTGACAGTTGGGGAAAAGATGGAAAAGAAAAGAAAAGGAAAAAGTAGGTCGGCTCGTGCATAAGTTAGAGCACCTCCAATGGGAAGGTGCATTGCAGCTGATGTGGCATAGGAGAGAGATAGAGATAAAAATGGACCAAGGTCTATGACAAGGTCCGTATATGGACCTTACACGAGATTCGAGGAGAAAAAATTGATGAAAAGTGGGTTAAAAGTGATATAAAAATGAAAATAAAAATAAAAATAGGAAATATGTGGGTCCTACACATAAAAATTGTGAGATAAAAAATGGGACCCATGCGTAAGGGTGTGTAAGAGACCACACCCTTGCATTGGAGTTGCTCTTATGCATTCCGCTGATGTCACACTGATGTCATACTAATGTCACTATAATCCCAAAATATTTTAATCTTTTGCAACTTTTTTATTTGTTCTTCAAATTTTTCAAAAAATATATCAAAATTCATGAATTTTTATGATCTTTCATATGATACCAATATGTAATATATAAAATGGATTTTTTTTGAAATTTTAACTGCTGAAATTTTCTTGAGCCTAAAAAACATATAACACATGTTTTTAATTCATGCAGCCTTCACAAATAAGTGAATATTTCATAATCTAACTTTACATGAAATAAGTTCTTTTTTGTTAACCGAAAAATGTAAAATCATAATAATGAAATTTATGTATTTTTATATCGAAATATGTCTTTTATTTTATTTTATAATTAATCAGAGAAAAAAATCAAGGGAAAACATTACTTATAATAATTTAATTAATATTTTACTAAATTGATATGTAAAAAACTATGGAGGGTGTATTTTATTGACGGTGCTGGAATGCAGAGAAATAGGAGTCAAAACATCGTTTTGATATACCCGTAGGAGTTTATTTTTGACATTTAGCTCTCTTCATCTGAATCAATCGGGTTATGTCTAAGACAGCAGTAGATTAATAAGTGAATCCATCAGTGAAGCTATAGTGGATCCTTTCTCCTACCGGTAGTTACACCAGGTTCCTCAAGCGCGACATGCAATACCCTTCCTTCGTGGACCAACGCCGGCGTGGAGGAGTTCATTTCATCTGACGCCGTTCACGGAGCCGCGGTATCGTCTTTTATATGTCTGCAAATATCTGCTTCCTTTCTGCACCGTCATTTTATGACGTTTTTTCCATCTGGAGTGGGAGCTTGCTTTTCTTTCCTCGCATCTGGTGGATTTAATGATATGATATGCTAGAAGACTGAATGATGATATAAACAGGGCCAGTCTATATTTGAATATTGATTTCTTTTTACCCCTTTTAATTAAACTTTTCAACTAATGATATCAGTGGTCAAAGGAAACAATTCAAGATCCACTTATCTCAGTTTGAGAAGTTTTATGTGTTCAAACTGTTTTGTATATCTTTTTCCCTTTTTGTGAAATTTTCACATTTTAAAGGGGTGAGTCATCTTGTTTTATGTTTTTCTCTCATCTGTCGGTATAATTAGAAACTTGTGATCCCTCTAATTTAGTAGTGCAGTTATTGCCTGTAAAAGTTGGAAAAATATTGAGCTAACGGTATGTACACTTTCCAGCTGAAGTCTGCTCGAGAAGTAGCTCAATTTGGTGCTATAGAAAGCATAGTTGGAGGTGTTACAACCGCAAGGTGGGCTTGGGAGTACTCTAAGAGTCCCTGGCTGCAGCTTTACAGGTATAAAAACGTGGATGCACAATCTAAGTTCTTGTGCTGGTGGCAAAATAAAGCTGGAGGGCAGTCTTTCCCTCTCCTATCAATAATAACATTCATTTTTGGTACTTGGGTTCCATGATGGTTTTGGAACCGCAAAGTTGGTTTAAATTTATAATTTGTGAACTGGCATGCTGCTGCTATTATGTGTGTGTTTTTTGTTTTTGTTTTGGTTTGGATCTGCCAACTGAAGTTTTCCAGCTGTAACTATAAATATAAATAAAAAGATATCCAAAAGACTTGGTTTAGACTCTTAGAGTCTCCCGTTTGGTGGTTTCCATTGTTTTTGGTAAAAGGGAGTTTTCTTTTTAGACTTCAGCTTCCCCCCTATTTTGCTAACTGTATAATAGATCTCTTATCATGTACTCTTATTCTGAATACTGGAGTGACTCTGGCTACTCTTATAAGCTTTGAGTGACAATAGCTATTGCTATTTTGCTAATTGTATAATAAATCTCTTCGAAATTTCTTTTGGTTGTAGATATTTTACTAGCTATATGCTTGTAAAAATGTTCACAAGACATTCTTTTTATACTTTAAATTGTTTCGTACTACTTATTCCTCCCATTTACTACATACTCCCATTCCAAGTAGATAGCATTTTTAACTGGGTTTTAGTTTTTAATTAAAAATACATCACTAGCTGGACCACTTGCTAAAAGAAGAGAAATTGGCTTCTATGCGAGGAAGTTTTTGCATTATGGATAATCGAAATTCGGAGAACTATGCTTGATTAATTTTTTACTGAAGTGGTGTTTGTTGGTCCTTGAAATATTGCATTAGAGAGTCTTTGTAAGTCTTTTAAAGGATAAAAATGATTTGTATTTTAATATATTTTTGAACAAGTGTTGTGCATGAATTTGAACACATTTCTTTCTTCTTTTTCAGGTCAACTTTACCCATTTGTTTTTTCTACATCTCAACACTATGCTCACTATTTGTTGGCTTGGGAATATGATGGAATAAAGAAAATTGACTTACTAAATTGTTTGCGCTTTTTTTATGAAGCAATTCCCGACGCGATTTTTCACTATGGGTCATCCGGAAACAGTCTCTTTGTGCTTTAGTACATGGGTAAGACCGCGTACACCCGACCCTCTCACCCCATCGTATGTGGGAGCTTTTGCGACACTGAGGTAATGATAATGAATAATATGTATTTGTAATTATGGAAACCAATAGACAAATATTTATGAAGGGGAAAATGATCTTAGTTCAGTTGACTAAAGTCATTAACTAATGCATGGAAACGCCAAATATCTGTTCAACAAAAGTAGAATTTCATGAATAAAAGAGGAACACCTAAATATCTTCTGAAAACTTGTGAGGATCAAGAGACATTTTGAATAAGCTAAAGATATATGTATAACAGTTCTGTTACGACTATGATTGATCGGGCTAAGCACACACAACAGAAAACACCTTATGATAAAAATAAAAAGAATCAAAAGGGGAAAGAAGAATAAAGCAATAGAATCACTTCGTATGATTTTATCATTAGTAGCTTAGGTACACATACTTATTGACCATTTGATAACCATTGTCTTTTCCTCCAACTGAGGAATATATCTTCCTTTCTCAAAGGTTGAAGACACCAACATATGGCATTTGGCATTATTTCTTTTCCCAAAAAGTTATGCTTTAATGTTTCACCGTTTTCACGGGTGAAAGAGGATAAGAAGAGGAGCGACATGTTCTTTTGTTGGGATGGCTTTTGAAAGCTCAGCTCCATTGATTTTGGTGGATCTCACAGATTAACTATATAACTTCTTCCCTTTTTACTCCCCCAGTTTTTTATCCACAATATTCAAAATTTTAATTAAATCTTCAATGCATATCTCTTATCAGCTCAATTGCATCAACAAGGCCATCCAAGGAATATTGTAAACTATGATTGTACATTAATGCTTATACATTTTGCTCCTTGCTAATGGATATCCTCATTTACAGATTCACTGCAATTTATGCATTGTTTTACTAAATGTATTGGATTAACATCTATCCTTTTGGCTTTGAGGCCCTGGGTTCATAGTTTTTTTTAATTTTCACCATTTTTATCTTCTTGTCGATACCATATGGATTACAAACATATAACTACCCATTTGTAATGCATAAAATATATTGGGCATTATCCCAATCGCGCATCGCGCGTTACAGAAACTAGTATATATATATAGGGGTTAGTTCCTGTGAGAACACCCTCTTAGGAGAGGAAAAAAGATTCAAATCGAACCATTGATTAACCTTTAATAGTTCTAATCCGATGGTCTAGAAATATTTATAAAATGAGAAAATGCTGCATTATTTTCGGATGATTTGAGTAGTATATAAGGTAACGTGCATTTTAACATTTACTAAAGGACATAATGGTAAAGTTAATCCAAGTTGTTATCTTGCACGTACACCATTATAGGAAGACTTCCTAAAAATTAGGCTAATCATTAATAAGGATTCGTAACTCCCATTTACTCTAATAAATAGTTCATATTCTTTAATCTTCTTTCCAAGTTATTATTCTCGCACATAATTTAGATACCCAATTTAAAAATAAATGTACGCAATTCAAAATTATTTTTCATGATTCAACTATTTCTTTTTAGATGCAATATTCAATCAATAAATATTGCACTCAACAGTCGAATATATGCACTTTTTACTCAAACTTATGTTGCATGCAACATCAATTTAATTAAATATTTGAATTTGTTACACATATAGTGATCTAAATCATCAGGACCACTCACGAATGGAACTTAACAATGTGAAGATAAACTAATTTTTTATCAAATAATTTTCACTCTTACAAATCACACATTTTCATACGATCAGTCTGCACTTTTCATAATGTTATCCTGCACTTTACACATGTAGATTTTCACTTTTATACATTTTTTATCAATATGATTTTCAATGAAATGAAAAATAAAGATATAAACACACGACTTAACAATAATCATGTGCATTTGAAATAAACGTAAAAGTGCACTATCAGATAATAGTTTATTAATTGCACTTTTCAGACAAAATGAAACACGCTTTTGTCATGTGCATTCTAAATACAATCAAATGTGCAATACTACATCACACTCTCAATTTTTACATTGACATTTTTAGCAAAATGATATGCACTTTCATTGTTTCTCTTATACTGGTACAAATTTACATTCACATTTTTGTTCAAAATACAATGCACTTGTTTCACTTTTGTGGTACGCCATTAATATCCTCTGATTGTAGATTCGCATGCTCTAATCCATTTTCATATTTTCCTCTCCTATCATCTGCATAATAGATAAATAAAATTACAATGAATATAATAATTTACACAATAATCCGCATAATGTAGCACTATTCACAAATGTAGATGCATTGCGTTTTAAAAAATGAAATGCGCTTTCATAATGTGCATTTGAAATACAACAGAAGTGCACTATGAGTTTAGTTCAAATAAAAAGTACTTCCTAGGTGAAAAATAAGAACTATTCTTGACCATTGGTGTGAAAAATAGATGAAAAAGATCAATTTTTAAGTTGGAAACGCAGTGACATTTTTGTAGTTATGAAGAACTTTTATAAAAAAATTGTGACAAATGTGCATTAGAATAGTCAAAAAGTGCACATATAGAGCACAAAAGTGCAATACGGTACAAAATAAAAAGTACACAAGGTGGAATACTTTGACAGTCTTTTTTTACACACATGAGTGCACTTTTAATCAGTAACTATCCACTTTATAGTATAAATGTTTGCACATTTTTTGAAATCATCTCTTGTGTATATACACTATTACACTATTACTTTTTTTTACTATTACATCAAATTTTCTGCTATTTTACGTTGACTTTTTTACAGAATCCAACGCATTTTCTCAGCTCTCTCAAATATAATGGATCATAATTGCTCCATTGACACTGCATCGCATCCACAAAAAAAAAACTAATGAAAGTGCATTACCAAAGTACGATAAGTGCAATAATAATCATATATAATTGCATCGAAATGATATACGTAGTAAGATACTAGTATAAGATTAAGTTATTCAATGAAGAAAAGTAGTCATCAAAAAGTGAAGCAAACACCAAACGTAATCCATGAAAATCAAAATACAAGTGCACTAGTATGTCATTGAATTAGCAACCCAATAAGAGAGAAACACTCAAACAACATAATCACGAATACGGATGCATCACAGTACACAAATTGCACCACTAGGCATAGAAGAATAGAACAATCAAATCTAAAAAGTAAATTATTAATAACTACATTTTTATGTAAGGTCAATTTAACAATAGAATCAAACAGATATAGTATAATTAATTACATGGAAAATACTTAATCGAGAATACTGAATAAAAAATCATACTAAATAAACAAAAAGCCATCCAAGTGCAGATGACGATATAATTTAGAATTGAAAACTAAATGAGATTAAAACATACTTGCAATAATTCGTGGTGGTGACAGATTCAGAGGAGAGACGGAGTAGAGACAAAGGATCAATGATCGATTCGATAAAAATGAGAAATTTAAAAGAGACCTCGAAGAGAGACGGCCGATGAAGATGAACGAGAGACATGATCTGCAAAGATGAACGAAGTAGCTATTGGGAAACAAGAGATGAAGAATGGTGAAAGAGGTTTTTGGGAAAGTTGTTACGTTACAATCAATTAACCGATTGAGTGGCGGAAGGTTAGGGAACATGGATGGAAAGAAGTGAAAAAGACCCCAAAACCCCTGGTCAAATTAAATAATAAACTAAATAAAAATCAGATCTAAGGGTTCCTATTGATTCTTTTTTACTCTCCTAAGATTAAGTTCTCACATGAACCTAAATCTATATATATATATATATATATATATATATATATATATATATATATATATATATATATATATATATATATATATATATATATGTATATATATATATATATATATATATATATATATCACATAAGGAAATTCTTTTGTAGTCTATTACACACCCAGACATGTACCCTCCGAGACGTGTACACGCCCTGACGTGTACACAACTAATTTGTATGTCATAGACAAATCCGATCAGTTTTTAATACAAGCTACTTGCAGTAAAAATAAAATTTGGGGGGATTGTCAGTAACAAGTATTTTTTTAGTGTCACAAGCCATTTGTATAAAAACAACCAAATTTGTCTATGACCTGAGAATGTACCAAAAGAATTTTCTAATGTGTTGACTTGGTAATGGGAAAATGTAAACATCCAATGGATTTTAGACTCGGTAATTCAAGAAAATGGATTATAAGCACCAATGTGTTTGAAAATCTTATATGACAAAGAATCATGTATTGAGGTTGTTTGTTTTTCAGCGGCTAGACACCACACCTACACGCTGCAAAATGCAGCATTTGTAGGTCAAAATTTTCAGCGTTTTCTTGAAAAGTGAAAACGCCATTACCCAAACGGTGCCATTGTCTTCTCTTTCTCCTTTGGTAACATGAGAAAGTATTGCACCCTTCCATTCGCAACCAAAAGTCAGGTAATATACTAATATATGCACTTATAAGTCGTAACTCATCTAAATGGAGGCTAGGCATATACTCTTTTTACATACACCATAAATAGGAAAATGACATTTTGTACACACTTCGGACTTAGGAGCACACTCTTTTGACTTTCGTACACATTGTGTACGAAACTAGGTCTTTTTTTTACCCCGGGGGCGTCGGGGGAGGGGGGTTGGAAGGCCTGGGGTAAACTGGGATCAATTTCACTCCATTGACAATTGAACCTGGGAGTCCGGGACCTTCCATAAGGGAGAGTGAGTCAGCGACCAACTGAGCTGAACCGCTTCCTCAAACGAAATTAGGTGATTGACAAATCATCTTTATGTGAAGAAATTACATCTGAAAAATATGTAAATTGTGCCCATAAACATCAGACTAAATGACTAATGTATGTCACAAGCTTGGTTAGCGCGCCCAAACGTTGATTTGTGCATCTGTAATGGCACTGGTTTTTTCCCTTACACGTTTTTGTTGGTATGTCTATGTGAAGGATTGTAGGTTTACGAAATGGATGCTGCACTTGAAGAGCAATCTATTCATTGATGTTAGTCGGATTAATCCTTAACAGTGCAGCACGCACATAAAGTTCAAAAATTACATATCAACATACAACCTGCAGATTAAAGACTTTGAAGTAGCTTTAGTGTTTCATCAACATGTTTCTCCGGCTGAAACTGGTTGTTATAGATGAGTTGAACAACTCCATTTTTGTCAAGCACGTACGTCTGTCTTCCTGGCAATGCACCAAAAAAATCTCCAGGGACTCCCCACTCTTTCCTCACCCTGTCCCCTTCATCGCTTAGCAATGTAAATGGGAGTCTATATTTCTTAGCAAAGTTCTGTTAATACATTATGCAGCAGCTAGCAACATTAGGACATACTCCTTGACTCCTTCACACAAAATGAAAAAGGAATTAAGGGAAAAATTACAACCTTGTGTGATGTAGTATTGTTATTGCTAATCCCAACAACTTCAGCTCCTGCCTTCTTGAATTTCTCATACGAATCCCTGAAAGCACACGCCTGTGATCAACATAATAAACATACAGCTTAACTCTTTCGATCAAACAAAAATGCTCAGCTCTAAACTCGCACCTAGATTCAATTTGTACTTATAAAAAATGAAAGCAACTTTAGGGGCTAATTTGCCCCTCCAACTAAATCTTGGTGGTGTTTTTCGACCAATAGGGAAACTTGGACAAACATCCCCTGTTTGAGTTTAGAATAATTACAAAGATAACATGTTATGAGTCTAGCTATTAATTGGCACTATGTTCAACACCAGATTAACAGATTCTACTAAGTTTGAGGAAAACATATAAATTGGTGAGATATGAGAAACCTTTCTGCTCTTAATCAGTTCACAAAGTCCAGCTAGCTATTCTAGTGTTCTCTAATACCTTGAGTCCTTGATATACCCGGTTCATGGGAATATGTTTCCTGTAGCAATAAATCTCTATGGCTAAATCAGCTTGGTACATTTTGTGCCTATACTCCTCCATGGCAAGCATCTATTTGATAGAAAAATTAGTTTACTTTTCATCATCCATTAATGTTTGCACTGCAATATGGCTACAAAAGAAGTATAGAATGTTTCTCTACCCATACTCTTTCAATAGGGTTGTATAAATCACTTCGGGAAAAAACTGTTTATTAGCTTGTAAAATGCCTAAATGATGAATAAGTTTTTGGTTTGCATCATTTTTGGTACCAAACTAATGAATGGATCACAATGATACCCTCCCTAAACACCTCTCAATCAAAACCATGGCATTTTATGATAGGTAACGATAGAAGTCCAGAATAAACATTTCCATGGGCATTAAACCAAAAAGTTAAATAACATTTCCATGGGCATTAAACCAAACCAAGCATATCTAGTATTCTTTGCATTAAAAGTTCTAGTTCACTATTCAAGTCCTTTTTTATTTCTGGTTCTATACATCAAAACTTTCAAAATATCTGAATTGATTTTTGAATTTTTGGCAGTTCAATCAAACTTTTAGTGTAATTCTGAATATATAAGTTTAATTATTAATATCAATTTAAATATTATTAGAGTACACAATATCTGGAGCTATGTAGCATGTATACTTGATTGAGGTACTGTATCCATGTATAGGAAATGTTCCCATATCTGTGCTGTATGTTTCATGTAGTATCTGAACTTTTTAAAAGTTTTAGATATTTTTTTTTTGTATTTTCTAAAAAAAATCATATACTCATATCCAGGCAGGCAAGCGTGTCTATTTTTTAAAAGCCAGCGAAAAATGGTAAACAATAAAAACTAATAATCCCTCTCCATGCATCTCGAAGTTGTGAATCGACTTATAACTATCAATTATAAGAATATATATTTAACAATTTTGAAGTTTGGTTACCTAAAAACTTAACTACAACTGCAAATTTTTACAAGAATAATCTATGTATTTAACTTTCATTGCACAACACACACATATATGTATGTACATTGCATATAGATTCTGATAATTTTTAATATTTATAAATACACCATTACACCCATGTGCCCATATCTTATATTTTTTGGTTTTGTCATATCGCCGTACGGTTTCCACGTTTCCGTATCTATGCTACATACATATGGATTGGGAGAAGTGTGTTCAAATGACTATTTACCCCGGACTGACTGGTACTCTTTCGGGTCCCAATTTAAGGTTTCTAATACTCAGCATACCCAAACAGCTTTGACACATTGGATAAAAATGAAAGATGTCAATGAATTATGGGTGTCCTTTACCACGAACTCTGCCAATCACTCATACCTATATGACTGTATCATACTATTATCATCAATCCATCAGAATCTGAAACAATAGAGAGATGAGAGTGTAAAATGCAGCATACCTGTTTGGTGCAGCCTGGGGTCTCATCTGCAGGGTAGAAATAAACCACCACAGGTTTGCCTTTGAATTTCGAAAGGCTCACATTCTTTCCCTCCTGATCTTTCAATGTAAACTCCGGTGGCACCGTTCCTTTCGTCACCTGCAGAATCAAAATCGTCCACAACCCGAACAATTCCGTTAGTATAAACTGAGCAAAAAATAAGCTTTTTTAAAAAATAGCTCATCGATGAATGCACCTTGGCGAAGATGAAGCTCTTTGGTGCTGAAGAATAAGAAGGAGTCGAGGATGGGTAACGGAATTTGAGGGGATAAAAGTGCGATTTGGCGGATTTGGATAGAACACAAAGGCTCAGAGATGGAGGGGGTTTAGGAGATTGGGGATGGAGCAGAGAAGGGAGGTTTGCTAGGTTAGGAGAAAGAGACAGAGAAGCCATTAATTTGTGCGTTGGAATGATAAAGAACTCTCTGTACTTTGCTTGCTCCCAATAAGAAACCTGGGTAGTGAATTCTCAAAGAATCTGTCAGCGCGAGCTTCCTGAACCAGTGGTTCAAGATTACGGTTGTGGTGGGGACTGGGACTGGCACTGGAGAAGATAATAGAGATGATAATGAGTTAGGACTCGGGAGATGTGATATGCCCATTGCCCACAATGTTGCACTCTTTCTTGGCTTGACTATGAAATGGAGGAAAAATTAAGAGATTAGTGAGAAAAAAAAAGATCAAGTCAGCAAGGAGCCCTTTTGGTAATATTTGAATCCATTGTATCGATCGATTCTGTTAAAAATTTTATAGTTCTTCCTAAATTGGCTTAATAGATTCTCCTGATTTATTAAAAAAATTATATTTAAAATATATTTTATCAATAAAGTAAAGAAAAATATATATGAAAACATTACATCGGTCTTAATTTTTTTATTATTATACAATTCAACGCGGGAAATTAAAAGTTATGTGTTTGGTACAAAAGTTGACTGATAAGTCTGATAAATCAAAAAACATGGTTACCAAATTGGCTCATGAGATACTAGCTTCATCTTGCTTAAAGATCCCCATTGTAAATAAGCACTATTATTTAGACTATAATTAAATAAGGATATTCGAGTATATTTTGAGAAATAGTGTTGATTAAATATAATATAATGAGGTCATTGATGATAATTGTAGTGTTATAGATGTATTATTTTTAATATTTGATGATTATATTGTCATTCAAGAGTGTTAATAGTTTCTCAAAATAGAAATTAGAACTTTTATATGGGACGTCGGGAAATGTAAAACATGGAACCTTTAAATGGGACGGAGGGGTAATTAAAAATCATTATTTTAAAAGTCACAATTATGATTTCTTAATTGTTTAAATAATGAGGATAATGACTTCCTAATTAAATAGTTAGGATGATATGTCCATTTATTTCCAACAAATCATATTGAATGATTTTTAACAATTTCAAAAGTTAATTTCCTAGATAGGAATACATAAATGTTAATTTACGAGAATAAGTGTAGAATGTTTATATTCCCAAGATATGAGTAAATAATCCTCTTTATGTCAGTTCCTCAACATATTTTAATATAACAAAAGTATGTTTTGTTAATAAAAAATTCAGTGTCTTTTGCAGCCGCTGAGCCTTTCGACACTATCATCACCGATGATCGGTAAAAATGACAACATGTTTATCGAAATGTCATATTGAATCATACTTTCATTTACTCATCTTAATGGCATTTTCTAAGCAAAACATAACATTTTAAAAGACTCGTAATGAAATCTTGACTGGGTTTCTAAAGTTAAATGTGACATTTTTTTCTTAAACCAAAAAAGAAATGGAGAATTAGTGACATAATAGAAAGGTAGAGAGAACCACAAGATCTATCAAGAGGAATTAAGGAAGAAGAGGAGGAGGAGGAGGAGGAGGAGGAGGAGGAGGAGAGGGGAGGAGAGTTGGAGAAGGAGAGAGGGGGGGACAGGGGCGGACCGTAGTAGAGACCCAGGGGGCAGTCGCCCCTCCAACAATTTTTTTTAGTGTATATATATACCAAAAAATAATTTTCGCCCTCCCAAATTTTTTTTTTTTTGAGTTACCGCCCTCCCCCAAGATAAACTTCCTGGGTCCGCCCCTGGAGGGGGAAGGGAGGATGAAGGGGGGAGGGGGAGATGATGATGTCGACACAAGAGGAGGGTTGAGAAGACCAATGACTTATTTCACTTCGGCCACAATATTTGTATTCACTACTCACCTATGTTATGCCGCTGCACGTGATGCTCACTGATGCTTACTACCGCCGGCCGATATGCTCCGTCGCTCCCCATTGCTACTCGACGATGCTCTCTCGCCCCTTGCCACTGGCCCCTACACTGCCTCACCTCGAAGCTCGCCATCACTGTCTCACATCGAAGCTCATCATTGTAGCAAATGTAGAAGATGAATGGGAGAAGAAAACTTCAACCGTAAACGATTAACAAATAATTAGATTAAAAGGGTAGTAAATTTTTATAATCGTCTTATTTAGAGAATAAAAATATGCATACTCCTTTTTTGGAATTTAAGCAACATTTTACTCTTAATTATAATAATTTCGCTAATTTGAAATTACCATCTCCAATAAAGGAATACTCTGTACAAAATAAAGAATAACAACAACAACAACATCCAAGCCTTAGTCTCAAAAGATATTGAGGTCGGCTAACATGAATCGATACATGATATCACCACCAAAAGGAAAAGAAAGAAAATAAAGATAAAAATAAACTATTATAAATAGATAATATAAAACGAGATGAATATACCTAAAAATGATAAAATAAAAAGGATAAAAATAATGTTTATATATAAGGACAAAAGAATAAAAAACAAGAAAAAAAAGATGAGGGGAAAAAATAATACGAGATCACTCCTCCACTTTGCTCTCTCCAAAGTCATACCTTCATCCAACCCAAGAAGAAGCATATCACTTCAGACTCCCATAACCCACGCCTGTTTGGGTCTTCCTCTCCCTCTGCTCCTTGCCTCTTCTCCACACATCTCAACACGTCTGACAGGTGCATCACTTGGTCTTCTACTCACATGACCAAACCACCGTAGGCGAGACTCCCGCATCTTGTCTTCAATAGGTGCTACTCCCACCCTTTGTCTAATTATTTCATTTTGCACGTGGTTCTTCCTAGTATGCCCACACATATAACGCAACATGCGCATCTCTGCCACACTCATCTTTTGAATGTGACATTGTTTCACCGCCCAACACTCTACGCCATACAGCAATGCAGAATAAAAAATGTGTATAAAAAATAAATAATATGTAAAAGATAAAAAATGTCTTCCCTATCAAACATAATCAATTCAATCAAAAGATTACTTGATAAATTTTAGAGAAAAGGGTCAAATAGGCCCTCAAACTTACATAAAAAGGTCAAAAAAGCACTATATAAGAGGTTCTGTCCGACCGTCGCCATTTGGGGTAATTGGCGGTGAGAGTTTTTGATGAAATTTTTTGAGCATTTTATTCATTAAGTCTAGTTTACTCATACCACATTTCAGCTAAAACTTCAATTGGGAAGACATTCAAATGAATTCTTGAAGATAACGTTAAAAAAACGTTTATCCTCCTGAAATGAAAAGTGATACTAATAAGTCAAAAAACACCATTACCAAACGGGTGAAAGACTGAAAGTCTTTTGTAAACTGTGAAAAGTAAAGTGCACACATTCCTAAACCCCAGCCGCCCAACGTGAAGGGGGTCTCGCAGTATTCTTGTTTGTGCGTATAGCTCGGTTTCCATGGAGGAATTCCAAAAAACTTGCCGCGATGTCATTTCGCAGGATCCAAAGACCACCATACGCTCAATTTCCTCCTTCTTTGAAAAATCGAACCTCAATTCTTCCACCTCTGGCTCCTCACAAACCACACGAGCAGCTGCTGATCACTCTCAGCTCTTGCTCGCCCGACCCCCCAGGTGAAGTTTGCTTTTTTCGTTTATTCTGAAGTTCATTTACTTTCAATTTTGTGCCCCCTTTGGGTTGAGGCTTCTAGTCTAGGTTATAGCAAAAAACGTTTGGATAAAAACAGAAAATAGACCATGAAGTGAATATCTCAACATGCTTTCAGGATAATACTTTGTAACAACTTTGCCCATGTTAATTTTATTATGACCATGTTTGGATTGAGTTGAAGTAAAACCGGAAATAAGACTGCATAAGATATTCACCCCTATTGCTCCCTATTTTGGAACTGGAATGGAGTGAGTCAGGGGTGAGTGATTCACCTGGGTTAGCTCAGGCTACTAAAATAAACCACAACTCCAAAGGGAGTGAATCTCATAATCCGCCTAGGTTCACTTAGGTTAATCTCAATCCAAATCGATTAATGAAAGCTGCGGTCTTGAATCTAATGGTAAAAAATACAAAATCTTTGGGATTACAGACAAATGGTATCACTGTGGACGTGTTCAAAGCTTTGTGCGGTGTGCTTTGTTGCTGGAATATTCATAGGGTACACGATGAATTGGCGTGTCAAGTGGTGGGCCTCCAAGCTGCTCAAGCGGTTGAAGGACTTTTGACTCACTCTCCCATTTCAGTGCTGAATCGATGTTAAACTTTGTACTTCAAGTGGATAAGCATACACGTGTTTTGAGGAGTTTTATGATTCAAGCCGCTATTTTTGGAACAGTTGTATTTGCTTATTTGCGTATTGAAGATATGTCATTATGTTGTTTTATCAATGAAGTAGAAATTAATTGAAAAACATTTCCCCACGTTTCTTCTTTTGAACTAAATTCTTTTACTCTTCTTGCCCTAAAAACCGTTATGCCTTGCAAAAGCATTGCGTAAGTTCAAGATTTATACTGTAGAATGCGAAATACAAATATTGACAATTGAGTTGCAGAAGATATTATATACTAAATATATATTTTTTACTTAGGATGCTAGTTTGACATGCATAAGTTAGGCCCTTCTAGCTATTTGACTTTAAGAAGTTCTCAAAATCCACAATTCATGTCTTTGGTAAGACAACTCATTTGAGAGGCTTAAACCTTTTTAAGAGCGTGAAAAGGGGTTGCATTTGATGCTAAAAATCTCTTCATCTTCCTTAATTAATAGTTCAATCTTTAGTAACTGTTTAAAAGCCTGTAATCATGGGGTTTTCTGGCAATCTTTTTTCAAACTATAATTATCTGTTTCAACTGTAAAGTTTTCAGGCACTAAAATCCCACAGCCTCCCAAAACTTCAAAAGTTAGTTTTTCCATTATGCTGTGCAAATACACACTTAGACTTCAAAAGCTTAAAAAACTAAGTTTATCATGCCAAACTTGTCTATTACTTTCTCTGGGCAGTTTATTTCAAACACTGTCTTCATTTTATCAAACAATGCTCCTTTTTAGACCAAATGGGACTCTTTTTATGCGACAGAGGGACTAGTATACTTTCTTTTTATCAAAAGATTGCTCGCACTTGTGGTTACATCTGTGCTGCTGCAATCACATCATTTCATTTTAAATGGATTGAAAGTTTGAAATCTATCAGTCTATCACTGTATCCTTTAGATACATTTGTATTTTCATTCCAAATGAATATGGTACAGGTACGTTTCTGATATCTTTATGTCTCAGTATTTTACATAAATGAATGGCTTGACGTAGATTCTATTAAAAAACAAGAACAATGAAACTTTTGACACTGTGCCTCTCTGTACTTGCTGACATGTTGGATGCTTCTGTTCTTTGCACATAGTGTGTAAGGCCATGATGAACCATGCACCAAAAACACTTTTTCTTCTGTGAGGTCTGAGATTAATAGTCTATACGCATATGTGTCACTCTTAACCATGTGAATTTACAGAAAGTAAAGCAATAGAAAAAGAGACGATTCATACATCAGTGCCCAAACTTCAAAAGTATTCCTTGTGGAACTCAAAGCGTGTTGATGTCTTATATGTCAGTTCTTGTGCTCGCTTCTTCAACTCCTTTGCCAATACTGGTGTCCCGCAGTAAAAAACTCCTGTAAAAGGGGGGAAACAGACATTGGATTTTCTATGGACTTGCATCCATTGCCTGGCATTGTAATAAATAGGCCACATTTGCTAGCATCAATTAATTGCCTTTTTCTGGTTATCAATAAAATAACCAGGAAAGGATAATTAGTAGCCTTGGACTTATACATTATTCTGAAATCAGTTTTATTGAGATTTTTCCTTTTTAGCTATTTCAGACTATGCGAAATAGCTCCTGCCAAATGGACTCTTTGAGTAATGTTCTGGAAGACTGGAGATGGTGTTGCTATGTTATTTTATGCACTTATACATGCCATCTTAAAGTTTCAGCTGTCCCATTTTCTTCCTTTTTCAAAGTGTTCTCGATCTAAGCACAGAGGTCTTATACTCTCCATTCCATGAAAAACAAGTCAGTTCGAAATATTGAAATTAATGTTACAAACAAATTTTTTAGTTTAATGTTGGCTGTTGGATGAGGCACTGGGGTAATGATGATGAATGATGATGATCTTGGCTGTTGGAGGTAATTTTTTTCTCCGGATAACTACTTATATAAGCATGTACATCCGTTTGTAAATTATGCCAATATTTGAGGCATTACCCCTTCGAGATGATGGTATTATTTGACCTTTCACGTACTTTGTGATTTCCTTCTTTTTTTAATAACAATTTTGCTGCATTTTCAAGATTGTGTATTGAGCAAGTACATGGTAGTGCTAGATCATTGCTTGAATAATTGACAAATAGAAAATTATGTGGTGATTGTGTCGAGGTCTTTACCTACTGTAGAATATGGGTGCTTTGAAGCTATTTTACTGAATACTTCTTTCCAATTTGGCCTTGCAAAATGTGTCCTTACCTGCAAGAATCATTTATTGTTACAAAATTGGAAGTAAAAATATTTTATGCAACCAATACACACACATTTATAATGGGGTTTTCATAATAGAGAATTGATGGATCATACCCTTGTGCCCGAGAGGATATCAACACCATGTTTTGCATGGCTAAGTGCTTGGACCATAGTAATCAGAGTTGACCTTGCATCTCCTTCTTCATAAACACTTGTTAGATAATTGTGCATATCTATCTGCCCCTGCTTATTGTGGTCATCCAGGAAAAATTAACTAGCCAAATTAGTGCACGATGATTGAGTGCAAGTGTGCGACAAAGGACAAAATAAAGTAAGTTAATGCTTATGCAGCTACTACTTTGTGATCCATCTCTGCAACTTCATTCATCACTCCTTTGAACCACTCAAAGGATCCAGGTTCTCTTGTTACCCAATAGAAATGCGCCCTTTTTACCCTTTGCGTTTTCTTTTTCACAGTTGATGCTATGCTTATAGAACCAAAACTTGACCAGCTATCATCTGATGCACTGGTTTCTGTATTTGAATCCTACGCCGTCACCACAAGTACAAAACATCAAGTAAGTTCTGTTTTTTGTAGGCTCATTATATGTTTTCCTGTCTTGCAAATATAGTGTTTTTTTGTTTTTGGCCACTGACTTTTTTGCTGTTCATCCCTATCTTCACACAGTTCTCTTTTTAGTCTCTATTTTAAACATTCGTTTAAAAAACTGATGTGGCTTTCCGAATCATATTTTTAAAATACTTATATTATAAGAAAAATAATCGAGGCTTGACAGAGAGGGGCTAGAAAAAAAACGGCTTAAATTACTTGGATGAAGAACACTAAAATTTGCATGGATGAAAAACACATTTAAGCGCAATTTGTATTACCACTAACCACATTAATGCAAACAAGGGGCTACCATTTGATCATCTGTTCTTGAATGGTTTAGTAGGTCCCGGAGGATACTTATGAAGGGTGTAGCTCCAATGCCAAGTCCTACAAGAAGCAAGACATCATAGTTATGATAGTCCTGTGCAGGTGCACCATATGGTCCATCAACAAGCAATCGAGGTAAACTGCACATAAGTCACCTTTTGTCAGAGTCTCACTTAAAAATAATATGCATTTCTGATAACATTTATCATTAATATGACATTACCCTCGTTGATCAACATTCCTGAGTTCTCCAAACTTTGCCCTGCCTATCTCACATATTGAGCCAACGTTCTCTGTAAAGACTCGCTTGAGTTCTTTTGTCCAGTCCCCTACAGTGCGGATGTGAATACTAAGGTTGTCATCATCTGGTGCTGAGGTTATTGAAAATGGATGCCTGACAAAAAAGTGTTAAGTATTCCACATCGGTTGTCCATCAGGTTTTGACTACATAGTGGTGAGATAAAACAGATATCGTGAGGATCCATTGGGGTGAATTAGCTCCAATTTAATATGATATCAAACTCTGGTGCGGTGGTGTTGGTGGTGTGTGTGTCCATTCAATGGTTTGTGCTTTCGGTTGGTTTGGATTTGTACATTGTTTAGTTAGTCAAGCCAGTTTGTGAATACTAAGGTTGTCATCATCTGGTGCTGAGGTTATTGAAAATGGATGCCTGACAAAAAAGTGTTTAGTATTCCACATCGGTTGTCCATCAGGTTTTGACTACATAGTGGTGAGATAAAACAGATATCGTGAGGATTCATTGGGGTGAATTAGCTCCAATTTAATATGATATCAAACTCTGGTGCGGTGGTGTTGGTGGTGTGTGTGTCCATTCAATGGTTTGTGCTTTCGGTTGGTTTGGATTTGTACATTGTTTAGTTAGTCAAGCCAGTTTGGACTGAGTGGGTGTGTTAGACCATTTGCAGTGGAAGGTTTTAGGAGTCCAAAAAGCTAAATGTGGAGCTTTTGGACTCCTATTTGCTTGCATTGGAGTAGTAAAATGGGTTTTAAAAATGGAAAGGGGAGTGGAAGAGCTCAAATATAGAGGAGTTTAGACAGCCCAAAAGTAAAAGAAAAAAGGGGAAGAAAGGGCCTGCGTGTGGCTGCTGTTATGTGGGTGACATCATGCTGACGTCATCCCTGCGTAAAAAATTACTCTTTTTTTTAAAAGATTAACTATTTTGTTTGTCGTCCATTTTTTTTGAAAAATATACTATGTATTAAAATTCATAAATTTTTACGATCTTTCATATGACATCAATATTATATATATAATATTTTTTTTAAAAATTTGAAGTTTCAACAGCTAGAGAGTTGTTTAGGCCTAAAAAAACACGAAACACAAATTTTTAATTCACGTTGTCTCCACAAATAACTGAATATTACATGAACTCATTTTACTTTTTATTAAAAGTAAAAATAGTAAAAAAAATAATGATATTTTTTATTTTTAACATCGAAATGTGTATTTTTTAATTTCGTAACTCTTCAGATATAAAATCAAAGAAAATTATTACTTATAATAATTTAATTAATGTTTTATTAAGCTGATATGCAAAAAACTATAAAGTGTATTTTATTGACGGTGCTGGAATGCGGGGAAACACGTTATTGACGGAGTCTATGCACTGTTTTCATATCGACGGAGTTCCCTCCAAATGGTCTTAAGTTTCCCAAATTGGTTGTTCCCTGGGTTTGAGTCTAGTATCAGATTGTTAGACCCATTTAACAAAAATGACGTGTTGGGTTAGGTGTTTAAGGTGAAATTTGAAACTGTCCTAAATGAGCCATTGGGTCCATACCATTCAAATGGGGATATTATTGGGCATTGTAAGAATATGTACTGCCCGCTCTTGTATTTGAAACCAGTTGGTTTTGCCATAACCAAACTAAATACATCACCTGGAAGTACAGAAACCTGCAACGATAGAAAAAAAAATAACTTTTTGTATTTTTCTTTTCGATTTCTTTTCTTCTTCTTTCGTAATGCATTACTAACATGTTCATATGTTGGCTTAAAGGATTGATAACATCATTAAGAATGTGAGCCCAACTGTGTGTCTTTTTGTATATATGTATATTTATTTCATGGAGTATCATATATGTGCAATATATCACCCCAAAAATACATTTTTTTGTGCTGCTACATGAGATAAAGTAATGTAAAGTGGAAAGAGGGTAGTGAATTCTGGTGGCTGCAGGTTGGTAACCTTTTTTTGTGTACTTGTGAACTAGTCCTTTTGAAGTGTGCAACAGCAAATAAATTATAATTATCCTTGCTTTTTCTCTCTTTTCGTAATAGAGTATGATTGCATATATTTATATTAAAATAGTCTTTGCAAATACTCCAGAATTACCTTCTGTATTTTAACTGCATAGTGTTGTGCTCGGCGTGTTCTCAGACTCCGCTCAGCTACATATAATATCAGTGGAATGGAAATGTACATCCACGTCTGTTGTGAGTAAGATTTTACTAGCTCTTAGCATATGTTTGTTTTAGAGAAGAAGAGAACTAGAGAAGAGAGAAAAGAGAAAGACACAAAGAGGGAATAAAGCTTTAACTTTGGTTGTTTGGTTAGAGAAGAAATGAAGAGTTAGGGACAAAAGATAATAAAACATCTTGGCCGTCGCATTTTTTGTTTCCATTATTCACTATTTGTTTTGCACATTTGTGCTTAAAATTGTCTTTTTGTGTGTTTTTATAAAAAATCTCCACTTCTCTCTTTCTTTCTTATTTCTCTTATACCAAACACTGAATAAAATTCATCTCTGTTTCTCACAATCTCACATCCTTCTTTCTTCCCTCAACCAAACATATCATTAATGTTCATTTACTAAACAAGTAAAATAACTCATTTAATCTGCTTACCGTCTTATACTGCCAGCTGTGGACCAAGAATAGGAAATTGCCATGAACTAGAAGTAGCACATATACTAGAGCAAGTAGATGGTGAGAATACCAGAAGGCATTAAAGCCAGTCAATCGGTGGAAAGGTGGTGGTAGGTTCAAGATATTCCTCCTGAATTGCCTTGTGGCTAATGTGAAGGAAACCACCATAAAAATCACCATCAGTATGCCAGTCACACCTTCAGCACCAGTCAAAAAGCCTCTGTAAGTGGGCTTAATTCCATTGAAATCTGATGCTATAAGTGCAAATTTTTCAGGCGATGAGTTAATAAGACGGGGGAAATCACACGCCAAATGATTTCCTGCATGGAGTATGATCCCAACTGCTATGGCATAGGCTATTATCTGTAGAACATAGTACTTTGTTGTTAGTAAGAGGGTTGAACCGGTTGATGTTAAACTTTACTGGGCTGATTATATTTATCTCCTCTGATTTTTTCAAATTAGAAATGATCCCTTAATTTTTTTAAAATTACAAATAAATCTCTTGAACAACCACATATTTCATAAATGACCCTTAAAACCCAAATATGATACTCCCTTCGTCCCACTAACATGGGACAAGAGGGAGTGACACACAAACCAATAAAAAGTGATTTATGTGGTTGATATTGAATTGATAAAGTAAGAATAGAGTAAGAATGATTTAGAGCCACACAAATTTTACCAAATTTGATATGGGACAATCTTAGTGGGACGGATCAAAACGGTAAAATTTGACAATCTTAGCGGGACGGACAGAGTATGACATAAAGATTTTATTTTTGTTTCTTTATAGCATTTTTTATTAGTATTAAGGTTCTTTTTAGGAAAAAAGATTTTGGGTTCAATGTAGTTTAGGCCGAAAGTGCTAAAATATTTATTTTTTCTCAGTTTCTAGTGTCATTCACGGAAACATAACTTTTCAGTGGTGTATTGTAATTTTTGTAAACCCGAAGGATCCTTTTGTAATTTAACCATTTCTAAGGGGAGGTAAATGTATTTATAGTTATTCTCACCTTATGGAAATTAATATTGTCATCAAAGGGGATGAGTAGCCGTGCTTTTGTAGACCGTAGCAATGTCAATATGTTTCGACAAACTGGTAAAAGGATGAGAGCCATATTGAACTTGAGCGTTTCTGCCGCACCTTTAGCTGTTGGCAAGCAGTAACCCATTATTTTGAAAGCTGCCTTCTGCCTATACTGTAGGAACTTCCATGTGAAAAGTCCAACCATAGCCATAAGCCATAGCAATAGGATCCAACCTCTTTGCCAGTTCTCTAATATAAGATGCTTTAGTGCACATCGTGTTCTCTTTAATATGTTCTTGGAATTATGTGTTCCAATGTTTTGCGTCCTTCCTACACTTGCTGTGCTAAGTTGTCTACTGTAGTTCATATATCTGTCTCTTTGGAGTAGTAATGTTTCCAACTGCCATAACTGAAACAAGGGGGTAGATTGAAGTTATTTCTTTGATTCTCTGGTCCACAGCTATTAAATATATGGAAAATTGCATTTCTACAAAATTAGTCCACAAATTGTACACCCCTAGTTGCTTGTGTACACAGAAAATTCGTTTAAAAAATTCTGCCAATCGCCTGTGTACACAGGTAGTGTACAATTTGTTCAAATTTTGTGTACAAGAAGAATGACCCTAAATATATTGTTTGCAATTGTGTTGCACTAGTTTTCCTTGGTTTAGAAGGGATATGGATCGTTGTGCATTTCTGAAACTTCATGTGCCAGTTTGGTTACTTTGGTAGCTCTATTTTTTCTGCTCATCAATCAAATTTTGCCAAACTCTAAATTTCCAATTTTGTTTACGTAATAATCACAAGCAAGATGACGAAGATGATGACTATTGTTAGCTTCTTTATACTCCGTATAATTTTGTATTATTTTCGAGCAAAACAATTCAAATACTACAAACTTTAAATTACCGGGTGTGAGGTAAATATTCCAAATTTGCATTTGTATTATACATATAATAATTTATATATAAAAGTTATCTTAGCACATTGACAGTTTGGCCGTACATTTATTTTTACAAATGCAAGTTTATAACTACATAATTTAAGTGCTCTAGCATTTATGTGAGTACAATTAACATGGGATCTAGGAGGCTTACTCATGTGCATATAAAAAACTATGAAGAAATGGATGAAGTATAAAGATGTTGATATTTATGATATATTGATATTTATTGTACATATGCAAGTTTAGAATATTGGCTAAAGTGAGCTCAATTCAGTTCTTGAATTAAAAAAAAGTTCAATTCACACCCTGAATCGACAAAGAATGGTTCAAATTTCATTTTTTATGAGTAAATAACCGGTCATTTTTTTATTTTTTAATTGTTTCTGTTTTTTATTTTTGATTTATTGCAATTTTGACACTTTATAATAGTTTAGGAGTGCGAATTGGACTTTTTTAGTGGTTGTTTAACCTTAAAAAAATGAAATTTGAACCTCTTTTTGCCGGTTCGGGTGTGAATTAGATCTTTTTAAGTTCAGGGATTGAATGGAGTATGACCGGTACATAGACCTATTTGACCTTTAGTCTAGAATATTCAAACCAGACTTCTTAGTTTAGCATGTTCAGCCAAAACCTGGGACAATTTGGGCTTTTTTTATATGGATCTTTTTCCCTTGTTCAATTACAATCACTCTAAGCTATTTGGTTCGTATCTGACATAACACGGGTTACTAAACTACTATGACAAATTTGGGATGATCTAAATATTGGTAATGTGATTTTACATTATCTAAATTCATGGCTGTCAGATTATCGGCAACATTACATCATTTTCCAGCATGGACGAATTAGTATCACATCACTTTGACAATATGAATACAGGGCATAACATTGATTTCTTCCACACATTTATTTCCAAGATGATGTGGTGCCTAGACGGCTAAACCAATCATCTAAAGCTAGAAAGGCAGTAACTTTTTGTGGCTTGGGGAAAGTAATCTGACGTTACCTTTGCTTTGTTTGTTTTGTGTTTTGAGATGATCGGCTATTTTTCTAGAACTCTCTGTAAGTTGCTTAAATAGGGGTTATGGTAATATTCCATTTTTGTTTTTTAAATCATGTATTATTTGTGGTATTTTCTTTGACATAAATCAATATTATATCACTTTTTTTTATATCTCACATTACTTCTTGGAATATAATCACCATTTGTTGTAAATTTAACGTCTATTATCCAAATGCTTCTAAGGATTAGATTGATGAACCATGATAACAATTTTTTTGGCACTATTAATATATTCCAGATGTCAAAATAAACGAAAATAAGAAATGAAAGAAGCTTGATACCTCAATATATCCAATGTTTTCAGGGTCTAATTCCTCCATTATTAAAGAAGCATACTCGTCCGCACGTTCTTTCATTTTGGAGAGCTTATTTGCGGAAGCACTCAGCATTATTAGCTATTGAGACATCAGGAAAAGTAAACGATAATATTAGTTGAATTATGCAGTTCCTCTCATTTTCATGATAATATAGTATACTACTATATTGTACCAATCTACCATTACTACCGACTACGTGTTAGTTAGAGATCAGAAACATTATTCTATCGATTAAATGCGAAGAGAATCTCGTCAAGTTTTCTTGACTAGAAATGTATGACCGTAATTTATGAACTTAAAGATACTTGTAATTCTTTACCACATTCAATTATAAATAGTGGCATTTCCATTCAATAAGCACGGTTCAATTCTACGTAAATATATTATTGTTGTTGGTAGTCAATATGACACTTTTAATGCGTTGTTGATCGATTAATTGACCCTGTGTAATTATAATAATAATAATAATTGGAATAATATTGTTGTTAATATTTTTTATAATAATAATTATTATTATTTTACTCCATTCATGTTAATATCGTATATTACTTGTTTGTATAGCTTTTTCATAAAAATTAAACAAAAAATATTAGGCTAGTGAATAGTATTAAGTGTAAAAATGTGAGATTCTAGATGAAAATGTATTAATTAGAAGATAAAAAGTAGAAAATAGCAGGAAGTATGATAAAGAGCATTAAAAACCAAGACAAAATTAGGAAAAAAAGGGTCAAATAGGCTCTCGAACTTACATAAAAAGGTCAAATAAGCCCTTATATGGGAGGCTCTGTCCGGTCATTGCCATTTGGGGCAGTTCCCGGTGGAATTTTTTGATAAATTTGTTTGAGCATCTTATTCGTTAAGTCTAGTTTACTCATACCAAATTTCACCTAACAATTCAATAGGTAAGGCATTCAAATTACTCTTTGAAGATAACTGCGACTTTAACTGCGCAGTTATCTTCAAGAATTCATTTGAATGCCTTCCCAATTAAAGTTTTAACTGAAATTTGGTATGCGTAAACTATACTTAATTAATAAGATGCTCAAAAAATTTTATCAAAAAATTCCACCGGGAACCGCCCCAAATGGCGAAGGCCGGACAGAGCCTCCTATACAAGGGCTTATTTGATCTTTTTATGTAAGTTCGAGAGTCTATCTGACCCTTTTCCCGACAAAATTATAAAAGTGCAAACAGAATAAGTAACAAAATACTTCAAATAAAGAATAAGTAATGAGTAACGTAGTAATGTGTGAATTATTATTATATTGTTTTTTATTACCACTACTAATAATTTTTTAATTTTATACTCCGTATTTGTTTTATCATTTACTGTTATTTGTTCTGTTGTTGTTGATATCATCACGGCATTATTTGTGGATTTTATGCAGTCAGTGGTCTTCGTCAAGGCTAAAGCACATACTCCCTATTATTATATGATTCCACCTAATACTCTACTTCTTTTCCATATATGGGAAGTTAACCACCCAAAATAATACCTCTACTAACCTCTTGCACTTCTTCTCTTGTGATCCTCCCGTCGCCGTTGCTATCCGCCCTAAACAACAAAACAAAACAAAAATCATCATCTAATGGCTAGCTATATACTCTGCATACAAAACAAATAAAACTGAAATCATACTATATCTATTTACTAATAGGCATCTTAATGGGCTAATGACACATACATCAAAGGTTATTACTGCTACGTAAAGGTCTTCTTCTTCTTCTTTGTTTAATGAGCGTAATGATACAATCTTTTCCGTTCATTTGTTATCGAAGCACGGGATTTTGGGCCTCTTTAGGCGCCAAAACCACACACTGTGTCGGACTGATCCGCGTGGTCCGATCAAAAAATCAAAAGTCATAGGTGTTGTAAGCACATTTTTTACACAAATTTAAGGCTTCGTTGGCTTCGCACGACGGACAGACCGATCCACGTGGTCCAATCTTTTTGCGTTTAAAAATTAATATGATGTGGATATTGTTATTTGTTAGACATGAAGTAATTTTATCTTCGATCAAACTTCATTGACCCAAGGGATACATTAGAGTGGGATAGAGGAGTATGCATGGTTTATCCCATCAAAATGAACGTCACATAATGTTATACTATCCCCCGTTCTTTAATTCTTGCAATAATTTGACTTTCACGTTTGCCAATGCACAATTTTGACTGTAATTATATATAATTATGTATTAGTAAACATTATAAAAAGTTGATATTTTGGAAATTCACATTGTTAGAAATTCAATAACATTTTATATGTAATAACTTGAGTATGTATATTAGTAGAAAATCGTGATCAAAGTAAAGTTTGTGAATAATGTAAAAATCACAATGTAGTAAAGTTTGTGAATAATGTAAAAATCACAATGTTGCAAGAATTAAAGAACGAAAGAAGTAGATAAATTAGGATAGAAGGTATCCGATTGAGAAAAATAATACTGCGTAACTTATAATTGAACTTATTACATAAAAACCGAGTACGATCATTGTCGCACTCTCCTTTACAATAACATTTTTAACATCGAAATCGACCTTCAATTTTTATTTTTCCTCATGTAAGTTGTAACCTAAGATCGGACTATGAAAACTGCAGAAATGATTTCTTTGGAATACCAATTGGTTTATTCTTTTCTCTGATTTAAGGGAGTAGAAAGATTGATTAATCGTTAAAATCGTCCTTGAGAAAAAAGTGATGGATGTCTTGAAAAAGTAAAAGTTAGAACGTTCCATAAAAAATACTTTACTTATTCTCTTTTAATTGCAACAGTCTACTTTTCACGTTTGCTAACACATAAATTTGATCACTAATATATTTCATTCCATATTTGTAAAAAATAAAAAGTTCAGATTTTGAAAATTTAAAATAACAGGACTTCAACAACATATGTTAGAAATTTAATTTATAATACATTAATAAATAAAATGTAGCAAAAGTAGATTGTGAGAATAGTGCAACACTCAGCAGTTTTACAACTAAATAAGAACGGATGTAGTACTTCTGTTTAATTGAAAAAGTGAAAAACAATTAACACACTCATTCACATCTTTCCAGTATTTAGTTTTAAATATTAGAAATCTTTAACTTTCATAGAATCGAAATTCGAAAGTTAAAAAACAAGACAAATTTGGTTGTTTTAGTAATCTACGAAAATTCACAAAAGATATACACAGTGTGACAGTGCTCATCATGAAAACAACTTACGCGTGTCATGGTTTTGGTTGAATCATGCGATCCATGATCTCACATTAGTGTCACCATTGCATGTACTCTGGGTTGACATGCTCATAATCTTTTATTCCCTTTTATTGTTTTTCTAGCTACTTACTCATGTGATTTGTGTGGTTGATATTAAATTGATAAAGTAAAAATAAAGTTAGAATAATTTAGAGTCACACAAATTTTACCAAATTTGATATGAGACAATCTTAGTGGGATTTCCCGAAATAATAAAATGAGACAATCTTAGCGGGACGGATGAAGTAATATGATACTGAATGTTAGACTATTCATATATTTTACTCATGTGATAATTTTATAAAAATTATGGTTAAATTTTTCTCGTTGTATATTTTCAAAATCCCATTTTCTACTAATAGAGAATAATATACAGTATTAATTTTAATGGTCAAAATTGTATATCGGCAAATATGAAAAGTCAATTATTCCAATTATTTAGGAACGAAAGAAGTATCCATTAATAATTATTTTAAAATTAACTTTTGTAAACCAGTAAAACTTTTAATTTAATTTTTGAAAATGAAAACTTAAACTGTCAATACCTAGCTTTACAACTATTACAGAAAATCTGATTTAGTTCAGAATTATTCTTTGCATATTAATGAAACCCGAGTGTTTTAAATGTATGCTGAAATAACACTTTTGATGTTTCTATTTGAACTCAATTTTCTAATTTGATACCTAATACGTAGTATGATCTAGTCTGAATTATTTGAGTCAATTCTAAATCGGTTGAACTAATTGGTTGATAGATGCCCGTTTTACATGTATTTACAACCATCAATGTGTAGTCTATTCTAACATTTTTTTTTTGGCAAATGGAGTCTATTCTAACATTTTTTTTGGCAAATGTAGTCTATTCTAACATTTTTTTTGGCAAATGTAGTCTATTCTAACTTGATCTACTTTGATTTGTTCTATTTAAATCCGATATATCTAATTTAGGACTTGAAGAAGTCCAATAAAAAACATCAGTTCTAACTATTCCTTAACAAGTATTTTTCAATTAAGTGGGAAAAGGGATTACTAGAAAAAAAATTCCTAGTTAAAATTGGCATGAAATAGAAACAAATGATATACGAAGTATTTGAAGTAGGAAAAGAAGCTAATTTAAAGGATCGAGACCCGGCCGCAGACATACATGTCGAAGAAAATCTGAAGTCGAGCGTCAAAGCTCTGGTCTGAAATCTGCTGCCAGAAGTCATGAAGCTCTGCTTTCGTAATCCTTGCCACCTTCTGCCTCCTCCGCCGCACCAATGCATCAAAAACACCTACGGCAAACTCCTTCGAATCCGCCATTCCTGCAGATTTTATTTTGTAATTGCAATAAAAAACGAATCAAAATGGATGAGATCAGAATTGAAGCGGAAATTTAGGTAGCAAATAATTGTCTGATTGGGTCAGTTAAAAGGTAATTTTGGTGTACCAATACAATCGCCGAAATCTTCTCTAGAAAGCAAACCGTCTTTGGCCAATGCACCGAAGCGAGACTCCACTTTCTTCCACAGTTCATCGCCTTCATGTTCTTCGGCAGTTTTGCTGATGAATCTGAGCCCTCCTAGAGCTCGCTGCGCACTCGATTTGTTCCTCACAAGCTTCAAATTCGATCTCATAGCCTCGCGCGACGTCGACGCCGCCGTCTGATTGACATCTCGCTGCTGCGGCTGTTGTTGATCGTCCCCGCCGTCTGAGGAAGACGAAGCTCTGGACGGCGACCTCAGCCACGACAGTTTCCGGTGAAGCTTCGACGCAGCCGAAATCGTCCTCCCCAAAATTCCGCTCGCGGCCGCCGCTGACTCCACTCTGTTCTCGTTGTTATGGAGTGGAGCACGAGGACTGACGCTACAGAGAACGACGGAGTTTTCGTCGAGATCCACCGTGAGCTCCACAAACTCCTGCTTATGCTCGTTACGATTCGTCCTCAGATCATCGAGGAAAATCGGCAGCATTGGCCCGCCGAAGCAGTGAGGAGGCCTCTCCGCCGAGTACGACGGTGGAGTGGAATCATCCGGCAAGTCGAAATTCCTGCTGTAATTAGCCCTTACAGAACTGCATCCATCCGAGGAGCTTCGCATCAACGACTTCAGCTTCATAATTTCAACCCTAACATTAATCGTCTTCTCCTTTTCTAATTTTCGCGAAGAGACAGAGGATTATGATCGGTGCTTAGGTCACAAGCATTGATCGGAAAAGAGGCCGAAACAAACACTTCTCAACCGATCACAGAACACGAATTCAACGCCTCTGTTTCCCAGGTAGCCGATGATGTGAGGAGGCCAGGGGATGAAAAAGGATTATAAAAGATGGAAGTGGTTGAGGTTTGATTCATCAAGGAATAATAATAAATTCATAAAAATAATCATCACCACTACCTCGCTTGTGTAGTACACAGCCTATACCCTCAACCGATTTAGACTTGTACTTCTTTAATTTTTTCTAAACCTCCCTATAATCTTTTTTTGCGTACTATATTCGGAGTATTATCCCAGGTGTTGGTACTCTTAATTACAGCAAGCTAAGTCTGGGTGCATGAAAATTTGAAAATGACAACATTCTTTAATAAATGTGAAAACCATAAATAGGTCATTATTATACTTTTATAAAAAACTCAATTAAACTCTCCTATAAACTTAAATACAGAGTATAATAGGACGAGAGCTCGAAATTTAAATAAGAAAAATGAGTTTGTGTGGTTGATATTAATTGTTAAAGTAAAAATAAAGTAAGAATGATTTTGAGTCACACAAACTTTATCAAATAAGATATGAGACAATTAAATAGGGACATCTCAATATGGTAAAACGGGACATTTTAAGGGAGTAGAGGGAGTATTTACCAATTGAGAAATACTATCGTATTTCGATACCCCTAACAATTAAGCATTCGTTTGTATTGTGTTGGCATTTTATAATCGTTGTCATTTTTATAAAGCTCTCACATCGTGATTACAAATCGGGTAGACTCTGATATCTTGTAGAAACTTGATAAAAGAAGTGATTCCAAATTATACTACAACCGTCGTCTAATATTGGTACAAGAATAAGTAGAGTCCGTTTGGTAACACTATTATTCGGCTTATCAGACTTCAATTTTTTCATCAAATGCGTAATTTTGGATTTCGCACGCTGAAAATGTGTAATAATAAGAAAAAATAAGAGTGAATTTACTATTCTAGCTGTTTCGTATGAAGTTACTGTAGATGATTATTTTAACTATTTTTACATATAACTGTTTCTTTATTTTATTAATAAGATATATTTTAGATTTATTTTTTTTCATAAATAAACAGAATCAGCCAAACAGTTACTTAAGCCAGAATTTTATAAATTTCAACAGGATCAGCCGATTCAGCCGATTTCAGAGCCTGTTTGGTAACACTGAAATCGGTTGATCCTGCTGAAATTTATGAAATTCTGGCTTAAGTGGCTGATTCTGCAAATTTACGAAAAAATTAAATATAAAATATATTTTGTTAATAAAATAAAGAAAAAATTATATGTAAAAATAGCTAAAATGGTCCTTTACAGTAACTTCAGCCGAAACAGCCAGAAAAGTAACTTCAACCTTACTTTTTCTTATTATTACAAATTTCAAGACACGAAATCAAAAATTACGTGTTTACTGAAAAAGTTGGCTGATAAGCTTGAAAAGCCAAATAATAGTCTACCAAACGGGCACTCAATGTTACTAAACATGCTCGTAGTGTGAGTATCAATAAAATTAAGTTTATGTGATTAATGTTGATAAGTGATTAATGTGATTTAGAACAACAGAAAATTACAAATTTGGTATGTGAAAATTTCAGTAGAATAGGACACAATAATTATTGGACAATTTTATGACGTAGAGAGTAGTAATTTAAGAGTATAAGTTTATGCGCAGTATTTTATTGAGAAATACTTCACTAAGACTGCCCACAACCCTGGGTGAAAGGGCCTTTTTTGAATTTTTCACTCCAAAAACATGCCCAACCCATTGTACACAGAGATGAACCAAAGTGGATAGCTGGAACTTTTGGGGTGGGTATTCATAGGTATATTCACGGAGAGATAAGCTCGAATGGAGCAACCTGGCTGCGTGAAAGGACAACTTTTTGGTGGGGCCCCTTAAAATTTAAAAACTCATTTTTGTTTAAGGTTTTATAACTTTTTTTATTTTTATTCCATTTTTTACAAAAAAATGTATCAAAATTTGTAACTTTTTACGATTTTCCATTTGACACCAATATAGCATATATAAAGATTTTAAAAAAATATTACGTTTTTATTAATCTCAAATTTTTCAGATCCAACATTTTTCATAAATACATTCAAATGATAAAAATAAGATCTCATTTTCAAAATATTTCTTTTTACATCTGTCAATTATTTTTATAAAAATAGATCTGATTTAACAAAAAAAATAAACTCCAAATTTATTCATTTTTACTACGTCGGAATGTTTGACTTTTGCAATGATAATTATTCGCAACAAAAAAATTGGAAAACAAATTATGTATAATAATAAAAGTAACACTTTAATAAATAAAACTTTGTTGGGTGAATATAATAACGATGCTGGATTGCAGTAAAAGCTGAATTAATTGAATGAATAAGTATAAATTAGTGTGGAATTTGATTTATTGACGGAATTGGGTTGCGATTAACCTAAAAAATCAAATACGGAGCAAGATTTTGAGAGGTAACATACGCGTGTCTGATTCTGGTTGAATCATGCTATCCATGATCTCACATTAGTGTCACCATGTAACTGAGGTACACATGCAGACATGCTCATCATAATCTTTTACTCCGTACTTTTTTTTAATTATTATATACTCCGTATATACTAGCCACGCATGTCGATTATGAGTTTTATCCAGTATCATTTTTTTTAAAAAAAAATTATCCAGCATCAATTATTGATTATTTTGAATTTAATTTTTTGAATCAATAAAACATTTAATTCTCAATACTAACTGATTAACAACAGCTTTCAAAAAACATAAAACGAATATACGATGCACTAACTTAACATCTACTCCGTATTATTTGAGAAAAATTAGTTTTTTAGTCACAATTATGTAGTACTACGTATTATTTAAGAAAAAATAAATAATCTAATTCTTTGGATTTTCTGCTAGTACAAACATATTATAAGGTTTTGGATCTGTGTGAGTTCTTAAGAGATCCAATTAATTATATATTTGATCCATTATATTTTAGTTATCCATCACTTCAACCAGTGGCGGATGTGTTTGGTTCAAGGGTGTCCATGTCATGTGGACACCCAAAAATTTGAAAATGCAATACAAAAATACATGTTTAATATTTTAATAGTAAATTTTTTTGAACAGCCATAATTTAGTATTAAGATCCGTCACTAACTTCAACCATTCAGTCAAATTAATTAATGTTTGATGATATAGATAACAAAGAGTCCTTAAAAATATACGAGTATGAGGTTGAATGACTTGAATCGTTGATTAAAGAATATGTCACCAAATGAACCGTTATAGTAGTATAATGTATTTTTTTATAATATAATCTGTGAAAAATATGTTATTAAAATGATTATAATTATAGTTTTATACTCCGCTTTTTTTTTTGAAAGAATATTTTTATAGTTACTATGATGTAAAAATTAAACATAATGAGTTACCATACTTAAGTTACTAAGCCACATTTTATCCATTATTCTTAATATCATCATATATATTTGATATTATTTCTTTTATAATTTATTACGCTCTAGGCCTCCAGGGTGTTTGGTGAATATGTAGTGATAACCTTTTTCTTGAGCTACCAAAGAGGGTACGTCACTTAATTATATGTTAGTTAGTTATTCATCAACACCCTTTAGGCTAAGGATGTTTTTACTTGGACTGTAATTTGCTGGTCTGGTCTGGTCTGGTCTGATCTAGTCTGGTCTGAACTGGTCTGGTCTGAACTGGTCTGGTCTGGTCTGGTAAGGTCTGGTTTCTTTGTATTTTTATAACTATCCAAGTCTGGTCTGGTCTGGTCTGAACTGGTCTGGTCTGGTCTGGACTGGTCTGGTCTGGTCTGGTCTGGGGCAAATTACAAGTAAAAACATCCTAAATGACTAACTGCAACCCAGGCCAGGGCTGTCGATCTATTTTTTGGATACATGTGATTTATCTATCATCTTATCAAATGCATACACACTTATATTTTATAAAGTATTCATAAAATTGTGTATTTTAATAACATGTAAAACTTTACTTATTTGTTAAGAATTGGAAAATAATGAGATAATATCAAAAGCAAAGCAGTAAAGTTCTTTTGAAAGAAAGTTGCACGCAAAGGTTTTAAAATTTAAACAAGATAAAATTGACATGAAAAAGCATTTCGTGTGTATCAATAGCTAAAAATGTACTACGTATAAGATAATTAACTAAAAACAAAAAAAAAACATGACGTTGTTTATTAATATATATATATATATATATATATATATATATATATATAATACTAATATTTAATACTATACATACTCTTTCCGTTCTCTAATAACTATCTCGTATTCTTTTTTTGAATGTTTTTTTGTTACTTGTCTCTCTTCTCAATTTTAGTAAGTTTTTCCTATCAAAATACTTTGATGCTTCACTTTTATTATTTTTACCTTTAATTATTTTCTCCTTTCTGTCTTTTCATTACTTTCCTCTCTATACTCTTTTTGCTACATACATTTTCACTACTTAAAAATGGTGAAAAACCTAAGGAAGCAGTCATTAGAGAATGAAGAGAGCCGTGACTAAAATGTCACCGGAATAACTCCTCCGGCACTTTAGTCACGGCTGAGATCCGTGATTACTTTTTTTTTTAATTTTTTTTTGTTAGTCACGGACATGTCCGTGACTAAGTTTTTTTTTTTTTTACAAAATTCGGTCATTTTAGTCACGGGAAGTTCCGTGACTACGTTTTTAAATTTTGAAATTTCAAAAACCCGCGGTTCGAATTTTCAAAATTTTCAAATTTCATATTAGTCACGGTCATGAATCCGTGACTAACTTTTTTAAAAAAAATAAAAATAAATTCTAAATTAATAAAAAGAAATCCGGACTAAAAATTTAGTCACGGCTCAGATCCGTGACTAAATTTTTTGTTTTTTTTTTAAAAAATCCATTTTAAAAAAAATTAAAACTTATTTAAATTTTTCTTAAAATTAAAATTAAAATAAAAAATTTATCAGGAAAAATATTATATTTTAAAAAGTATAGCAATTATACCATTAAATAACAAAAACAAAAATCATACACTCATACACAATAAAAATGCATTGCAAACTGAAATTATAAAAATAATGTTCAATGTTAATGATAAAACTGTACTATTACATGTCCGGCCTTCGGACTCCATTATGAAAAAAATTAGGATTTTCATTGTCAAATTCATCATCATTAATTCATCATCATCATCATCATCATCATCATCATCATCATCATCAGCTTCGGGCTCCATGGGGTCTTCGGGTCGGGTTCCTCCTCGGCTGCCTCCACAGTTGCCTCCTCGGCTACCTCCTCGGTTCGCTCCATGGCTGGATCCTCCGGATGATTGAAATTGATTCAAGAAATCATGCGACAAAGATCCGAATGTCGGATCCATCATAGGCATGCTACTATATCCGAAGTTAGAATAATAACCCATGTTGCCCATGTGCGGAAATTGAGGAGTCTGCTCGGGGTGCAATATGTACGGCCGAGGCTGAGGCTGACATCCGGCGTTTAAGATCTGCTCCATCGCTTCCAGCCGGGCTCTTGTTTCTTCATCCTTCTTCCGTTGCTGCTCTAATGCCCGCTGCTGCTCCTCCAATTCTCGCTGCATTTGGGCGATGCGTGGATCCCTCCCCACCCTGATCGAGAAGATGAAGCTCCGGTGGTGTGGTCATACAAAATCTGTTGCCCCTCAGCCCCCATGCACGGAACCCGACCCTTGTACACTCCAGCTGCCTCAAGGATCGCATCATCTTCCACATCAGAATCGATCTCATCCTCCTGGGTCAAGCCTAATTCCGCCCGCTTCTTCTCAACATTTGTGTTGTACTTCGTCTACATGTACAAATTTTTTTGAAAGGTTATAACCTACCGTTTGTGGTAAAACAGATGGATCCAAAGGTTCGCAATGAGAAGTCCAATTATAATAATTGGGAACGAATCCTTCCGCGTACAAATCCCACCCAACTTCTTCTGGGTCTTTAAATTTGAGATTTTTACACTTTGAACATGGACATCTGATTTTATCACCACTCATATAAGCCGGGTATTCTTGTGCGAACGCAATAAACTCTCCAACTCCTTCAAGAAAATTTGATTGCATTCCATCCAATATCGCATGTTTATCATACATCCAAATTCTATTTTGTCTATACATTATGCCTGAACGTGTATAATAAAAAATTTATACAGGTTATTGAAATATATTCAATTTTACTAATCAAAGTTCAATGCAATTGAATATTATTAATTACAATAATGTTCAATTAATATTATTAATTAACTAGAACTAGCCAATACGTTAATATAATGTCATTTATCATTTCAATTATTAACAAATAACCAATAATATCCGTTTCAACACTAAATACAGTAAATCATTACGTTAATGACATTTAATCTTATTAGTAATACACAATTAACAATTCACTAAACAAAATAATATGACAGAATCCAATAATTTGAGCATATATATAAACTCATTTGAATTAATAAATAATACACAATTCACAATAATAATGCACAAAATATAAGTAATGTTTTAATCCAAACTAAATTTAAATAATTCATTTCGTTAATTAAATAACAACCCTTTTTAAATGCATTTCAATTAATTAATATTTAAATTTAACGAATAATATCAAAAGTTTAACTAATTTAACTTAATTAGCTAAAACGTACGTTTAGCTAACTAATTTTACTAAATTTAACTTAATGCATCACTACGTTTAAACCTACGTTACGTTTAGCTAACTAATTTCACTTAATTAACACATCACTACGTTTAAACCTACGTTACGTTTAGCTAACTAATTTCACTTAATTAACACATCACTACGTTTAAAACTACGTTACGTTTAGCTAACTAATTTCACTTAATTAACACATCACTACGTTTAAAACTACGTTACGTTTAGCTAACTAATTTGACTTACCACATCACTACGTTTAAAACTACGTTTAGCTAACTAATTTTAATTAAATTATTTTATAAACCTAAAAATTTAACTAATTTTATGACATCACTACATTTGTAGTTAAATATTTTGTTAATTAATTAACAAGCTCACTAATTTAATAGTGTTAATAATTTAAATTGAACCAACTAATTCTAAATAAAAGTAATAATTTAAAGGAAAAATTGAAAATAATAATCCCAACTATTGCTGGTCCGCTGAAAATAATCCCAACTATTAATTATTTTTGTATAATCCCAACTATATAGACTATCCGCCAATAATGGTCCATGACCATATATTACCTCTATAAAAAGTAAATTTAAAATAGAAATTAAGCGTAAAAAATAAAAGTTGAGATTATTTATAGGGATTACTTGTTATATCTCATCTCATCCACTTTAGAAACTACAAGAATTTATTCATAGGGACCATTATTGGCGGAAGGTCCCTAAAGTTGGGATTATTCTGTAATAATCAATAGTTGGGATTATTATGAGCGGACCGCCAATAGTTGGGATTATTACTATCAATTTTTCCTAATTTAAATAACATACCTTGTCTGTGTAAACAGGGATAATGATATATGATAGACTACATCCTTCGATCTTTCAAACAGTTACTGTATTATATACTGGGAATGAATTGGTGTGGTTCTGTTGAATGAGCTGCTCCTGCATATATAAAAAATTTAGTAACGGACTTAGTCACGGATTTGTCCGTCACTACGCAAAACCGTGTACATTACGCGTCCAAACCGTGTAAATGACATGTAAAGTACGCGTGCGAATAATTTTATTAAATTTAGTCAAGGAAGTAGTCACGGAAGTAGTCACGGATGTGTCCGTGACTAAATTTATCTGTACAGATTACCGTTGAGATTTAATTTCTGAGCGCTGGAAAATTAAATTTTTTTCGTAGACACGGATTTAGTCACGGATGTGTCCGTGACTAAGTCGCCGGTGTAAAACAAACCCCGCCAGAAACGGAATCGGAGCTATCGGACAATTTTAGTCACGGATCTGTCTGTGACTAAACTTAGTCACGGTCATAGTCACGGCCGGATCCGTGACTAATTTATTTTTTAAATATCCGTGACTAGTCCGTGACAAAACTAGTCACGGACCAAATCCGTGACTAAAATTCGTGACTATAACGCTGTCTTTTTGTAGTGTATATAAGCTAGGCATTAATCCCCTATTGGTTATAACCAAATTACGTAGTACGTAATTACGTACTTTAATTTGTGCCTTTGTGTACTGCGTTAAATTATTTATTATGGATGGTGTAGTACTGTAGTACCGGCTCGATGACTTAAAAATGAAATTTGTTGCTTTTACACTAGCATTAATTAATTTCATAGACTTTTTTTGTTTAATTAATTTCATCTAACGTAACTTTTTATCAAAACAAGGAAGATAACTACATGTTTGATAAATGTTATATGAATCATTTTTTGGCAAGTTTGATTAAGTGTAGCTGCTTTGACCGGTTAACTAAATAAAAAATCAATTGTTATATCGTGGTACCAGTTCACGGTGAGCAAGGTAATCTCATGGGTAAAACACGTGTGAACATTAAAGGGTGAACATTGACGAGTCATATATGCAACTCACATGTAAAGAAATGTAATTCACGTTAATGATAAATAGCGTGTCAGTCAAAATGTATCTCGTCCAATACGAGTATAAGTAATAAAACATTGATTTCAATGAAAAAGCCTAATTGCTCAATTACTTGAGTTGTAGCTATTTTTAGGGTGAAAGCTCAAAAAGGCCTTTTCACTCTGGGTTTGCGAATCAACCTATTGTCAAGTGATCATGCAAGGTACTCCCTCCGTCCCTAAATTATCTTCAAACTTTCCTTTTTCGTTCGTCCCAAAATTATCTCCACTTTCCCTTTTTGATAAAGAATTTGTGGTTCACAACCATTCTTACACATTTCTCTCTACTCTGTACAACTCTTCACCACACAAATCGCAACCTCTTAAAGCTAGGTAATTCAAAAAAATAAAATCTCATATTTATTTTAAAGTGCTATAACTTTTTAATTTGTATTTTTACTAGTATCTTTACCCGTGCCATGCACGGGATAAAGTGATTTTTCTTTTAGTTTTATTAATAGAAAAGCACTTATTTAGTCTATTATAATATGAGTTTAAAATGCATATTCTAATTTATTAAGTATGCTTTATTTTCAGTCTAAAGGGGCGTAATTGTTTTTTGTTGAAATTATCTAAACATGTTAGTTTTAAGTCTAAATTTTCCAATGAAAAGAATAACTTTGTATAACTCTCAGTTGCATTCAATTGAAATAAATCTATTTTTAGCTAAACAAAAATAAATTGTTCAATGCCTACTTTTATCCATTAAATTTCATCTGCGGCTTACTGTTTTTTTTTTCAAAACTTGTGTTAAAACTAACTACATATTTTTGTAGTTTATTTATCTAAAAATGGGTGTAGTCATTTTTTTAATGATATTTGCCCTTCAGGGTTTTAGAAATTTTTAAATTAGTCTTTATTTAGATCTCTTTCCTTAATAAAAGAGTTTAAAATATATAATTTTGTAATATTCCGATTTTAATGAAGGCGATGACGGCGATAAAAGTTTGTATATTGTGATTGGTAGCGATCCATTTACTTCTCATTAGATTGAGTAATTGAAGGTATATATGATCTTGTTAAGTAAAATAAATGTTATTGGAAGAATAAAAGTTGCATGCTTTAGACTTTTAATAGACAAGTTTTCCTAGAAGGTCGGATAAATAAAACCTATAATAAGATTTTCATCACATCAAGAGGTAGCTATATGTAATTGAAACATAAACATGCCAAATTATGCAATTCTATTGTATCTCAACAATCTTATTGAGAAGTTGGTGGCTTCGAGCAATTAAACCGTATTTGATTGTTAATTAATTACTTAATTTTTTAATCCGGGAATTAGTTAAATTTAAGTATGAGTTTATTCAAATGGGTATATATATATATATATATATATGCTTAAATTATTAGATTTTATTATTAGCAATTAATGTTAATGCCTAAATTAGGATTTGTAATGGGTTAAGTTTTGATTAAAACATTACTTAGATTTTGTGAGTTGTTATTGTGAATTATTTGAAGTTCATTTAGTTTAGAATTGTTTATTTTGTATTATTAATTAGATTTTGATAATTTGAGTATTAAGAATTTTATTTAATTTAGTAAATTGTTTATTGTGTATTATTAATTAGATTTTGAAAATTTTTGTATTGTCAATTAATGTCATTAACGTATTGTTTGTAGTTTAATAATATTCATTGGACGTTAGTTAATTTTAGTGAAATTTAATAAATAAATGTTCCTAAACATAGTGATGTCATAAAATTAATTAAATTTTTAGGTGTTATAAAATAATTTAATTAAAATTAGTTAGCTGAGTGTAGGTTTAAACATAGTGATGTGTTAAGTCAAATTAGTTAGCTAAACGTAGGTTTAAACGTAGTGATGTGTTAAGTGAAATTAGTTAGCTAAACGTAGGTTTAAACGTAGTGATGTGTTAAGTCAAATTAGTTAGCTAAATGTAACGCAAGTCAAAAAAGGTTGTTAATTAATTAACAAAATGAGTTAGTTAAATTTAGTTTGGATTAAAACATTACTTATATTTTGTGCATTGTTATTGTGAATTGTGTATTATTTATTAATTCAAATGAGTTTATATATGCTCAAATTATTGGATTTGGTCATATTATTTAATTTAGTGAATTGTTAATTGTGTATTACTAATAAGATGTTGATAATTTTAGTATTGTGGATTAAATGTCATTAACGTAATAATTTAGTGTATTTAGTGTTGAAATTATAATATTGGTTATTTGTTAATAATTGAAATGATTAATGACATTATATTAACGTATTAGCTAGTTCTAGTTAATTAATAATATTAATTGAACATTATTGTAATTAATAATATTCAATTGCATTGAACTTTAGTGAGCCAAAACGACCGATTCGCCGGAAAATAACCTTTTGGAGGCTATTTGTATTAATATGAGTTTTATGATTATAAAACCTTGTTAGACACTTGTGAAAGTCATTTGAAGAACTTTCACAAAGTTGAAAGAGTCGTCGGAGTTGTCGCTGGAGTTTCGCTGGAGTTCAACCGAGAGGGTAGAACTTCATAGCGCTAATTCGAGGTGAGTGGACGGCTTAATATCTTATAACTTTTGGGTTAATTGTGAGATTACCTAAATAAATGTTATTATATGTGTTCATAATGATGTTTAAAAGATATTTAAACATATGATTAGCCAACATGCTTATGTTTGTATGAAAGGAATTAATTGTTTATGCATGAAATATGATATGAGGAATTATATAAAATGCATATTTGCTTGAAGTGTAAGAGAAGCACAAATGAATATTATTAACTTAATTACACGATGATTAAGTTGATACGTACAAAAAAAATGTGCGGTGGCCCCCAGTCATGTGTGAGGTCATCCCTTTGTGTCCCGATGTGTATAATCGGTCCCGAAAGTTATATTTTTCGGACTGCTTTAATCATATTTTACTTTATCGGGTCAAATAAAATATATTATGTGTTCTCCATCATAATGTTCCTTTGAAATAATATATATTCCAAAACTTTAATTTAGAAGTCTCCGAAATTCATTTTCGAGCTGTTATCTCATAAAATGTCGGCACCAGCAATTGGCCTCTTTTGACCAATCGATCAACCCTTTGACCTTTCCATGGCCAGAATAAAATATCCACCACTATATAAATATTATCAAGACCAAGATGAATAAAATATGTGGTCTCGGGAATATCGGGTGGCTCCCGCTCCCGGTGTGGGCCCCACGTGCAATTTATTCACGCACAAAAAAATAATAAAAATTTACAACTTCGAAAATTCATTAACCATTTCATAAGGTCCATTACATTATTTAATTAAAAGTAAATACATTTGGGGACGGTGTTACACCTTCCACCTGACGAAGCAAATATATTTTCTTCAAAGTTCTAATGACGGGGGGCACGGGAGACCTTATTCATGACCTGCGGAACAAGTCATCACATCATGATGAGATGAACACGACAAGATGGTTGAAATCTCGGACGGGGGGGGGGGGGGGGGGCATGTCCTCTGATGTTAGATAGGTTCTAAAGAGCTGCAATATGGTACCCTTAAAGTTGCTTCATTTTTAGTTTGTTATTACTTTCTTTCGCATATTGTCATCAATTCCGTGACGAGTCACTTTCGTGACGAATCACTTCCGTGACAAATAATTTCCGTGACGACGAATCACTTCTGTGATGAATCACTCCGCGACAAGCCTCTTCACGTCAAGTCACTCCCGCCACGAATCACTGCCGTGATGAGTCACTCTCATGACGAGATAGACCTGACGAGATGATTGAAATCGTCTGGCTATGGACAAGATCTGACGATAGATTTCTATTATGTTTCATATATGTATTCTTAATTTATGACTTTCATTCACATATGAAACGATCACTAACTTGAGCGTCGGAGGGCCGTTGGCTTCTAGCCAGCAACTGACGTTAACGAATTCTTTTTTGCACGGGAACTGTTGATAATTGATGAGAGGATGTCCTAATATACATCAAACAAAACCTTACAACACGTCAAAACACAATTGACGGGGGGCTTACTTTAAATGAAGCCTTACAACAAGTCAAAACACAATTGACGGGGGCTTACAGAATTTAATGGGAAGGGTTAGGCTGCCCATGAGAATATCATGGATCACAGTCCTAACAGAGCCCATACAATACGTTTTGGCCAAAAGCTACACATGTATATGACAACGCACGTGCAACCAAAACATATATGACAACGCATGCACAACCGAAACATATATGACAACACAAGCACAACAAAAAATACATAACTACACAACAGAAGTGTATACTCCAACATAAGGAGTAGTACGAACGACAAACGTAACGCTATTTAAAGTTTTTGCAGGATATGGACCAAGTTCACAATCCCCATCTCTTCATCGTCAACGACGGATGATGTCCCCTTTGACAACTGAACCGTCGACATCAATATGAAAGATGATGCGAATTTCTGTCATCTAGTCGTCAAAGCAATTTTGAAGGGGAGAAGATAACATGTCAACTTTCAGTTCTCGTTGTTTTAGTTAAGGAGACAAATTCGATCAAAGGTTATTCCAAAGAAAGACGGAAGCATTTTCGTCAGACGAGTTGATCAATACGTCATGACAAGTTGTTGGCAAGTCAATATGCGTAATGAACCAGGATAAGAAGGTTTTTGGAAAATTTCAACAAATTGCCGCTTAACAGTCCAACCCGTGCATCGTACGCGTCAACTTCTCGAAAGGGGGCAAATGTTAGAGCAAGAATTTGACGGTTTTTGTTGCATTAAAGAGAGTTGACCACAGAAGTCAATGATACGTTCACGACGCTTAATGATGGCTGTTGTAACAGATTTGTGTTTATTATTGCAATTAGTAACGATATTAAGGCGAGAGGTTACCCATTTTGAGCTGGCCAACATTAATGACGAGTTGTGAAACCGTCGGGTTGGAACCGTCAAGTCAAACAGCCAATAACGGACAACTGGAGTTAATGAAGCGTCCAAGAGTCTCATTTTTAAATATTGTAACGTTTTATGTACATTATTAGACTCTTTAATGTGATTAAGGAAGATATTAAGTGTAATTGACCAGCCTTTATGACAAATTTGAATTCGTCATAAAGTATGGCCAACCTGTCAGTAACGGATGGTCAACCCGTCAGTAACGTACAAAACCATCATGAGAGCATTAACTACCCTTCCTATAAATAGGATATCCCTCATTGTAGTCAGGGCAGCTCACATTCGAATAATACACAAGTTTTCACTCTTATTCACTCTCTTGTCATTTTCTTCATTGTTCTTGTACGCGATCCCTTCTTCATATAATCTTCTTCTTAATTACTTTTAACTTGTCAAAATTTTGCTAAAACATCATTGGAAAATAGTGTGGAAAGCTGTTGAGATAATTAGTCCAAAAAAATAGGACATACTCAATAAATTAAAATTTGCATTATAAACCAATGTTATCATTGTCTACATAATTGATTTTCTCTTAATAAAACTAAAAAGCAAAATCATTTTAATTATTCCGTGGACGACAGGGTAAAAATACTAGTTCAATAATACTACAAAATCAAATAGATCATTGCATTCGTTCGAATTTCGAATGCATGGTTGAGTTCACCACCCACCAATAAAAATTCTAGCATCATTATCTCCATAATTACTCAAACGACCAATCCACATTTTCAGAGTCAGACATGAAAATTAGAAAAAACGATGTTTTATTTGAGCTTGGCGTATTTAGAAAAAAACGAGTTTTTTAAGCACGCCGCAGTTTATCATTTTCTTTTATTGTTGAGATGAATTGAACATTTTAAATGGATAAAACCAAGTCTACACTTGATTAGGAAGATTGCTTACCCTATGTTCTACATTCCTACATGGTATATCAAACCAAGTCACACAACATTAATTGTTAGCATGTTTTGTCTGATCTTCTGCTTTAATTCCAAATGGAATGTTTGAAAACTTGCCGTACGTACTCATTAATTAGTTATTCCATTCGGCCATGCTTGAATGCTAGCTGCTTTTGTACTGCCTTATAAAAAATATACGGAGTATCTAAAATCGAACTTATTTATACATTCAGACAATATTATTTGAAGTACTAGTTTTGAAATAAAAATTAGAGTATGAATAATATTGCTTGAAGTTGAATTTGGACTTAATTACTCAATTGAAAGCACTAACTAAATGTTCGTTGATTCAATTGACAATTTAAATAACACAAAATGATGGTTCACAAATATATACTATCGTATGCAGTGGCGGAGCCAGGAGTTCGTGTCAGTGGTGTCAATTTAGCAAAACAATATTATATAATAATGTGTACATATATAAAGCAAAAAGAGCAAATATTGTCATTGGTAAAATTAAAGTACTAATTCACAACTGTCCACGGCGCGTTTTCATATTTTGAAAACGTTGTACAATTTTTTCCTTATCAACATTTTTGAATATATTTTTTTCAATAAAAGTAACTAAGACATCATTCATCATAGCATCCCCCATTCGATTGCGCAAACTGTTCTTCACGAACGAAAGCTCTTTCCACAGTTGCGGTGGCTACCGGTAAAAGCAAAGCTAATTTCACAAGTAAAAAAATAATGGATACACAATAGGTTTCTTTGTCTCCACCAATTTTTGAGCAAGAGAACCAACTTTTGTAATATCTATAAATACATAGTTGGAACGCACATCAAGAATAAAAGTTTTAAGTTGACTGTCAAGAGCAAGAACATCTACCAGTGAAAAGTCAAAAGGATATAATCGAGCCATGCGAATCAACTTGTCCTTGTCAAAAGATGAAAAAGTGTCTTTAGGTTTAAGGCAAGCCACACAAAGAAGCAATTCTGTAGAAATCTCTGTGAATCGATTGTTCAACTCCTCGCGTTGTCTATCCACTACAACATAGAACAAGTCCACTTTGTAACGATGTAAGTTTGTGATTTGAATAACTTTGCGACGGACTCTGCCATGAGGTACATAAAAATCGTTCATACTTGGAATTGAAATTTTATTCTTTTCACAAAAAGAAGAAACTTCACCAAAGAGAATATCCCATTGGGCACAGACTGCGACCGAGGGTTTCCGATTTCAGCGATTTGAGAATTGGGACTGCACCTTACGGCGTTCAATAGTTTTTTTTTTTGCAGCAGGAGTTGGAGTTCAATCAGCGATTTGGGCACAGACTTTTCAATTCTCCTTTGCTGACTTTTCAATTTGGTGTTCCAACTTTTAAAATTTTTAAATTGACCCCCATTTTTTTAAATGTTGGATGGTGTCAATTTATAATTTATGAAAGATTATCTATACCTATATAGAGAATTTTTATTTTCAGTGGTGTCAATTTTAAATTTTAAATTTTTTTTTATATACCTACATATGGGAATAAAAATTCTAGTGGTGTCAATTGACACCACTGGCCAAAGGGTGGCTCCGCCACTGATCGTATGTAATATGTACTCCCTCCGTCCTCTTTTAAATGTCTCGTTTTACCATATTGGGATGTCCCTATTTAATTGTCTCATACCTTATTTGGTAAAGTTTGTGTGGCTCAAAATCATTCTTACTTTATTCTTACTTTATCAATTAATATCAACCACACAAACCAACTTTTCTTAAAACTCGTGTCACCCTCTTCCGGGACATTTAAAAGGGGACGGAGGGAGTATTCCTTATACGGACTACGGAGTAACAATTTTACGGCAAAACACTGGTGTAAAAATGGCTTGGTGTCCCGCCCCTATGTAATAGACTCGTTCTTACCTAGCGCAGAGTAAAGATGTTTTTACTTGGACGGTAATTTGCTAGTCTGGTCTGATGTGGTCTGGTCTGGTTTCGTTGGATTTTTATAACCACTCAAGTCTAGTCTGGTCTGATCTGGTCTGGTCGAGTATGGGACAAATTACAGTCCAAGTAAAAACATCTTAATAGATTAAAATGAGTTTTTTTGTCATTTGATTTTAAAAAAGTTAAAATTAGTGTTTGCAAACACCTATTCAAAAACTCTTTTCTTCTTTAAAAATTTTGTTAACTTTCTTTTTTTCTTTGTTCTACTAAATTTGCCGCTTTCTATTTTAAGTAAAAATTTGTGATTCCAGTTAATTTTCTCTCCTCTACACAAACCTCAACTACACAGTTTTAATTTATTAATCCTCGTGTCGGTCAAACTTGACAAAATTTAAGGGACGAAGGGAGTACTTTAAAGTCAAAAGTTAGAAGCTACTACCTGACTACCTCTGTCCAAAAAGTTATTAATAAAGTGGTTAAAAAGTAAAAAATTGTGGTTAAGATTTGAGTAGATTAAGAACCCGTTTGGTAACCCTATTTTTCGGCTTATCGTGCTTATCAACCAACTTTTTCACCAAACACGTAAATTTTGATTTCGCGCGCTGTTCTGTGTAATAGTAAGAAAAAGTAAGGTTGAAGTTACTTTCTTACTGTATTGGCTGAAGTTACTGTAGATGATCATTTTAGCTTTTTTTATGTGATTTTTTCTTTATTTTACTAATAAAATATATTTTATATACGTAGTATAATTTTTTCATGAATCAGCAGAATCAACCAATACAACTACTTCAGCCAGAACTTCATAAATTTCAGTTGAATCGGCAAATACAGCCGATCTGGGTATTACCAAATAGGCTCTAAAGCGAAATGATGTAGTAAAACAAGACATTCATTTTGGAACAATCAAAATGGAAGGAGTAGTACAAAAATGATTCTAATAGCTTCTCGATTTTTTAGTAAATAAATGAAACTCTTAGGATAGTAACAATGGTTAATATAATCAGCGAAATTGAAATATAATATGCATATATACTACAATATTATTTTTATCCACAAGTTAAATTTCAATCATATTTATGACAAAACCTCTAACAGAAAGGCAATAAAATTTGAAATATAAAGAGTACATACATACATACATATAGAGAGACTTTCTCCCAAGGATTTCTTGATCAAAATTGTTGTCTGGCTGCCGTCATTTGAGGTGGTTTCCAGTGGAGTTTTTTTGAATAAATTTTATCAGTATGCTTTTTATGAAGTGTAGTAAATTATTTCCACAAATCAACACAAAACTCAATAAATAGTTTAGTTAAATAAATTATTAAAAAAACACCATGATTTATATATATACATATATATATATATATATATACATATTGGTGTAATGTTTTTCAATTTTTTATTTAATTGACTTTCTGACCGAATATTAAGTTCAATTTTTGTGAACATAATCTGCTCTTCATGAAGAACATGCTCACAAAATTTCATTAAAAGATGCATTATGAACTTCCTCGAATGGCAGCGGCGAACGACTGTTCCATCTTCATTTTAATACCATTTCATTTGAATCATTTTTTTATCATGAAAGAGTGACCGTTATATTAAAATCGAGAACACATACAAGATCGACAACCTTCAGACAGAATTTACAGATCCAATCGTAAACCATAGGAGTAGACTTAGAGTCAGTCACCTCATACAAAGCAACATGACTCGCTAAACCAGAAACGAGCAAATTTAGGCCTAAAACGATCAAAAGAACTCTAAAAATCTAAACATTCAAACCAAATTTACTCGGACTAAAACAAAAACAAGTGCTACTAAAGAGAAAATAATACTGAAATAAAATCTTTCCACATGGTTCCAGAGGAGGACAAACTCTTACAATATGGGTGAATACCAACTCCACCACCGTCGAAATGGCCGACCAAAGATTCACGATCTCGCCTCGATACTGTGAAATAATGGGAAAGGTTACCCCAATAGGGTACCTGGCAGATATATTTATACTAATAAAAGTTTCCAAAGATACAAATGATTCCTAATTTAATATTAGGCTATTACACCCCCTCAAACTGTGCGGGAGATACAACGCGCAGGTTGTCCTTTAAAAAATGAAATTGCTGACTAGAGAGACTTTTAGTCAATATATCTGCTAACTGAAGACTGGTAGGAACATATTTAACAACAAGATCACCATGAGCCACACGTTCACGAACAAAGTGATAATCTATCTGGATATGCTTACTCCGAGCATGCTGAACAGGATTGGCCGTCAAGTAGGAAGCAGAGATGTTGTCACAAAACAAACGTACCGGTGCTGTGACTGGAAAACCAAGCTCGAATAGAATGGACCGAATGTGTATTGTGTCCTGTACCGTGTAGGCGATGGCTCGATACTCTGCTTCGGTAGAGGATTTGGAAACAGTAGGTTGCTTTTTTGACTTCCAAGATACAAGATTTGGCCCAAGAAATACTGCGTAGCCGGTGGTGGATCGAGAGGTATCGGGACATCCGGCCCAATCTGCATCTGAATATGCCATAATGCAGGTCGCCTTAGGTGTAGGCTGAAGCCATAGACCATGATCAATGGTACCATGCAAATATCTAAAAATCCTCTTGACAGCAAAAAGATGAGTGGTACGTGGGGCATGCATAAATTGAGAAACCAAATGCACAGCATAAGTAATATCAGGTCTTGTCAAAGTTAAATACTGTAATGCACCTACCATACTGCGATACTCAGTCGCATCTGCAAGGAGCTCGCCATCAGTGAGAGATAAGGAAGTACGAGACGCAAGGGGTGTGCGAACTGACTTGACAGTGTGTAAATGAAAGCGAGATAAAAGGTCAGAGACATATTTATGTTGAGAGAGAAACAGACCTTTAGGATTACGAATGGCCTGAATGCCAAGAAAATAATGAAGATCACCCAAGTCTTTCATGGAAAAATGGTGAGCAATAAGGTGAATGAACTGAGTGACAACAGACGAGGAATTGCCAGTAATAATAATGTCATCCACATATAGTAACAAATAAAAAATCGAAGTGCCCTGGCGGTAAATGAATAGAGAGTTATCCGACTTACTACATAAAAAATTATGAGAAAGTAGGAAACTACTGAACCTATGAAACCATGCCCTCGGGGCCTGCTTAAGACCATAAATAGCCTTGCGCAGACGACATAAATGATGAGGATACTGAGGATGAATAAAACCCCGCGGCTGACGCATATAAACTTCTTCAGTAAGATGACCATGAAGGAAAGCATTTTTAACATCAAGCTGACGCATAACCCACCCGAATGAAATAACTAAAGTGAGAACAGTACGAACAGTGGTGGGTTTAATAACAGGACTAAACGTTTCAGAAAAATCTACACCAGCCTGCTGATTAAACCCCTGAGCAACTAACTGTGCCTTGTGGCGCTCAATAGACCCATCGGAAAGAAATTTTGTCTTATAAATCCACTTAGAGCCAACAATATTTTTAGAGTTATCATAAGGTACCAAATCCCAAGTGTTGTTAGCAATAAGTGCATTAAATTCCTCAGCCATAGCCTTACGCCATATCAAGTGTTTATTTGCCTCGGAAAAACAAGTAGGATCTGCTGAAAGAACAACCGTGTTTAAATTAAAAATAGTTTTTGGTTTAAAAATTCCAGATTTCGCCCGAGTTTGCATCGGGTGGGCATTAACAGGGTAAGGGGGCTGTTGTTCGGGCTCGGGTCTTGGGCTGGGCACTGGGTTTGTAGATGGGGTAATAGGTGGGTTGTTCGGCTGAGATGGAGTGGGGTCAGATACAGGGCTGATCGGTGGACTAGACTCAGCCGAGGAGAGCTCGAGCTGGCTTCTGTCCGGTGTAGCGAGGTGTTCCGGATTGGAGAAGCTGACCGGGCTTGGGGGTGAGGTTGGGGTGGTCGGACAGGCCGTATGGCGGGACTGAGGTGGCTGGTTTGGGATGGGTCGAGGGTTCCGAGGAAGAGGTAAGAAAGCAGGTCGGGGATGATCCTTTGGGTGTGAGTCAGATCGGCTCCAGGAGGAAATAGGGAGGGGAGTTTGAGAGGGAGAAGGCGTGTTATGCATAGTAGAGGTCAAAGTGGTGTACGGAAAAATATTTTCACAAAAACGCACATGCCGACTTATGTATACTTTTCCGGTTTGAGGATCAAGACAACGATAACCTTTATAACTAGATGCATATCCTAGAAAAACACATTGAATGGATAGGGGAGAAAGTTTATTGGAGGAAGTGGCAGAAATATTTGGAAAACACGCACAACCAAATACACGTAAAAGGGAATAATCAGGAGCTTTTTGAAAAAGTTTTTCATAAGGAGAGTGACCAGACAATGTTGGAGTGGGTAATCTGTTAATAATATATACAGCCGTAAACAACGCATCAACCCAAAAATGACTAGGAAGAGATGCCTCAATAAGCATAGTTCTAGTTAATTCAAGTAGATGACGATGTTTACGCTTAGCAAGCCCATTTTGTTGAGGAGTGTGAGGGCAGGATTTTTGAAAATAAATTCCATGAGTATAAAAAAATTGCTGCATATGAGAATTAACAAACTCACCCCCTCCATCACTTTGAAAAATTTTAATTCTAGAGTTAAAAAGATTTTCAACTAAAGATTTAAAAATTTTAAAGGCTAAAGGGTCAAATAGGTACATGAACTGACTTAAAGTGTTCAATTAGCCCCTTATATATGAGTTTCTGCCTGGACGTCGCCAATTGGGGCGGTTCCCGGTGGAATTCTTTGATGATTTTTTTTGAAAATCTTCTTCATCAAGTCTAGTTTACCCATGCCAAATTTCAGCTAAAAATTCAACCGGGAAGGCAGTCTAATGATTTTCCGAAATGTACTGCGCTGTTTAATTTTTTGGAAAATCATTCGACTGCCTTCCCGGTTGAATTTTTAGCTGAAATTTGGTATGGGTAAACTAGACTTAATGAAGAAGATGCTCAAAAAAATTCATCAAAAAATTCCACCGGGAACCCCCCCAATTGGCGACGTCCAGGCAGAAACTCCTATATAAGGGGTTAATTGAACACTTTGGGTTAGTTCATGTACCTATTTGACCCTTTAGCCAATTTTAAAAGAGTCAAAAACCTCGCTTTTATTACGTAATGGGTAAATCCATGTAAAACGAGAAAAATCATCAATAAAGCAGACATAATATTTAAATCCTAAATTAGAAGGAACAGGAGATTGCCACACATCAGAATGAATTAATTGTAAAACAGAGGAAGAAGTGTGAATAGCATCTGAAAAAGGTAATCGTTGAGACTTGCCTAACCGGCAAGAAATACAATCATGGGAAAAACTAGAGCTATTACATATGCGTTTTTGACCACTTAAAATACGTAAAATATTTTCACCACAATGACCTAGTCTACGATGCCACACAGGGCCGGTGGTGAGGACTGAAGATAAAGCTAGGATAGATGGTGGACTCAGGCTGAGAGGATAGAGATGGCCATTAGTTGTTGCCCGAAGAAGAACCGCCCCCGAAATTTTGTCCTTAACAAAAAAGGAATTTTTGTCAAAAATAGCAACACAGTTGTTATCACCACACAATTTTTGAATTGAAATTAAATTAAATTTAATATTAGGCACATGATAAACAGATTTCAATAGCAGTTGGCGGCCAGAGGAATTTAAAGAAATATCACCAACCTGTTTTATAGGGAGTTGAGCACCATTAGCAACACTAACAATAGTTGGACCAGAATAAGTAGATTTATTTGTCAAAATACCTTCAGAGGAAGTCATATGAGCAGAGGCACCAGTGTCTGGATACCACAAAGCTTCATTAGCTTGACCGGTGAGAAGAACAGGTGCAGTAGATGGAGAAAAACGAGAGGGACAGTTGATTGCACAATGACCTGCAGAAAAACAGATTTGACACACAACGGGTGGGGGAATTGCCCCAAGAATTCCCTCGGTTGATGAAGAGCCGAAAACATGTGTGGAGGTATGCTTCGGTATGCATAGCAGCGGCGGTGGAGTTGGCCGAAAACATGCCGCGGGTAAAGGGTTTTTAGGAGAGAGAGGAGAGAGGAAAAAAAGATTAGGCTCTTGATACCATGTGAAATAATGGGAAAGGTTACCCCAATAGGGTACCTGGCAGATATATTTATACTAATAAAAGTTTCCAAATATACAAATGATTCCTAATTTAATATTAGGCTATTAGATACAACCTCTCAGCCGCACCTCGTTCATCCGCCAATGTTATCTCCTCCGGCGTAGTTGCAATCCCAAGCGCTAGAGCCCTTAAAATCAATATAATCTGCTGCTCCAACCCCATATTGATAAGGGCGACGGAAAATCTTAACCCTACAAAGAGGGAGACAGCCGCCAGGGTTCTTCACTCTCTAGAGAGAAGAGAGACCTTTTACTGGTACGTCCTTAATTAACATGAGAAATTTAATCAATATTTCATTTGCAACATTTGAATGCATTAATTGTTTGCTTTCCTTTTCAATCAAATTTCTCATATGTTAATTAATGAGTTGGAATGTTTTTCGTACTCCTACATCACAATTTTCATATTAGTCGAGAATGTTGCGTAGTTTTAAATTATTTTGTTTTACTTAATACTTCATGTGTCCCCTCTTTTGTCCCATTTTACCTTTTTTGTCTACTCATTAACTTTGTCTCATACCATTTTTTATAACATTTGATGTCTAATATTCATTCATACTTTACTTAAACTTTATCAATTCAATACTATTTAAACAATTTTACTTTGGTTAATTACCATACTACTCCCTTTTCTCCCAATGTTAGGGGGACGTAGTGTTTGTTTGTCGTTATTTTTTTAAACTTGTTTTAATATGTATTTTTTCATTATTCGTTTATTTGTCCATTTGATTTGATGCGTTTTAGTTTATTTTTTTTCCCGTTAGTTGCACTAACTATTTAGAAATAATATATGTTTATTTTTCATTAATAGTCATTTAAAGAATTAACATCATTCATCAGTGAAATGAATCTAAACAGAAATAATACTTTTATTATACTTTCCTTTACTCTTATTTCATTAGCTTGGACATTCTATAATCAACACTTTACTCTCAATATTTATGCACTTCCATGTATTTATAAATAAAATGAAAATAAATATACACGTACAAATGTAAATTAACAACTATCGTGTACATTTAAAAAAAATCACTATCATATCACACTTGGAAAAATTCTATGTCGACACATATCAAATTAATGAAATGTTACATTGACATTTGTAGAGAGAAAATGCAATTTTCCTTTCATGCACAATAATTATTTAATTAGAAAATTCCCTAAAAAGAACTAAAAGAAAGATATTTACAAAGTAGGACTCATTCACTCTTATAGTGGGAGATTTTAGTCTATTTTATTCTTTTAATAATTAAATAAGTCAAATTTGAGATATAAAATTCATTACTTTTATTTTTAAACTTTGTCAACATTTTAGTCCTATATTAAGCAATTTCTATAATTTAATTATGATGGTGTCTTTTAGTGTCAATTGTATCTGCAAAATAGGTATAAAAAAATGATGAAAAGTGCATGAAGAATATATGACGAGTGCATCAAAGTAATAATCTAATTATGGTGTACACATTTCGGTAAATATGAAATGATTTATTAAAGTAGGCCCTCTGAGATCTGCACTTTTTAGGTAAATAATACTACGTATGTACTAATATGTGTGATTTATTCAAATAAATATTTAATTTGGGGAAAGGATTTTTTATGTAAAAATTACATATTTTATTAGATCTTTATAAAGTGCGCTTCAAATATTTTTTGGTGCATAATAGAATTATTTTTAATGATTAAGTGATACATTAATGTCACATTATTCTAATGATGTTAGAGTGTAGTTTTTATAGCTGCTACAGTATTCGTTTTGTTCATGGCTACGAGTTTTATCAGACAAAACATAAATGAAAACTAATTGAGTGATCTGAATTTGTAAAATAAGAGGTGCAAATTGTTTGTAACTGAAAAATAATGGTTTTGTTCATGGCTACGAATCTCATCAGACAAAACATAAATGAAAACTAATTGAGTGATCTGAATTTGTAAAATAAGAGGTGCAAATTGTTTGTAACCGAAAAGCTCTCCCAAATTTATTACTCACGTGTATTAACATAGTGTTTTTACACATGAGCCCTTTAATAATCATTGTTATACATATTTTCATTTTAAATACACCACTAATTATCCATAATTAATAGGTTTCCTTTATTTTTACTACTATTCTTTATTTGTAGTCATCCCTTTGCTTGAATCAAAGGCTACTATTCTCTCCCCACCATTTTTATTTCTTTCTTGGGACTCCTTGTATATACATACATTTACTACGTATATATTATTAAAAAGAAAAGAAAAATCCCATGTCAGTAATAACCACAATAATAAGGGAAATTTATACAAATAAGACCTAATCACATGAAGTTTCCAAAACTAGGACACTAATTATCCGTAAGACAAAACTGCATATATTTTGACTGTTATACCCTTAAATTAAAATCACACAGCTCCACGCCTCCACCATATCAAAAATCACTCGACTCTAAAATCGCAGACATGGCGGAAAAACTAGCTGCTCTGGAGCTTCCAAAATCACAGATTCGGCGGAAAATTTGTAGACCAAAGTTCTTCTTTAGAGCTTCCAAATTGCAACCAGAAAGGAACGACGAAAAAGCAAGTCCGTCAATTATGAAGAAAGCCAAAGAAACAATTGGATGATACGGATGTTGAGAAAACCGAAAAAGGAGAACATCCTGACAGAGATTTTGAAGCTGAGGCACAATAAAAAGAAGATTAGTAGGAAAATTGTGCTTCAATCTAGTCAGGTAATCTATTCAATGACTATATGTAAGGTATATATGTGAAAACCCTAACATGCCTTCTATTTGCCCAATATGCGTCAATTACAGGTAAGTGCAATTAGTGTCTAAGTGTACTCACTTTTCCCTAATCTATTTCATGCTACTAAAGTTGGTTAAGGTATGTCTCTGGTTTATTGCCTCTTACAATCAAATTTCTATTAATGCAATTCATGTATTTGAAAAAAGACTAACAAGTGGAGGAAGAACTATAGAGTACAAAGAACTGAGGGAGTACTTTTAGTGCTTGTTTATATATGTTTCTTGACTATAATTGGCATGTACTTGAGCATGTGATGGCTGGGAAAATTCAATGATAAATTAGTCTGCACTATTAATTTATATATAGAGCATTATTATATGAGAGGAATGAATGCATGACATGAGAAACTATATGAAGCTTTTGCTGAAATTAAGAAGCTAAAAATAGAGGATGAGTTATGAAAGTTTAGTTTATGAACTGGCTAAGATCACAGTATTGTTCAATGCGAAAGTAAAAGTGGTATTGAAATGGTGCGCAAAGTCTACAACAGCAGGATGGGTATATACACCATAAACTTAAAAGCTTCAATTCATCTTAAATGTACGGGTAGAATGCTTTAGAAATTAATATATATGTTGTCATATTACAGATGGAATTGAATGATATTTGTGATAAAATTGCTGAGCTTCTAATGCTGGATAAGGCAACTACTGAGGTTTCAAAGAATGGCATGAAGATGTACCAAGAAATGATGACAATGGGACCACTTTTATGTGCATCAACAAAAATAGCTTTACTAAGCGGTTCTTGTCATATGTATCGTAAACGAGCACGTTTGTGGTGGTTAATATATAATCTGACAATTCAATATGTATTGTTTGCACATTTGTTTCATGTTTGGACATATTTAAGTGGACGTGGTTATGTTGTACTTGTACTGATGCAATTAAATCTTTTATATTAAGATCCATATTAATGTCTATTTTATGTCAAACTGCAGACATTAAAGTGCACTTAATGTAACGTATTATTTGTGTTACAAATCAAAATTCAAAATGCAACCACATACATCTTTTAATGTCAAATTATTGAAGAAAGAAGTCTTAAAAGAAGGCAATTAAGAAATCAAGTTTTTAGTTATATCATCTAAAGGTAACTTAAATATTTCAAATACAAATCTGATGTGGAAAAATAACTATTCTCTTTTAATTTATAAATCAGTTGTTGCTGATATTAATAAACTTCGTCTATTGTACAAAAAGGGAGTTCTTCTATTGTACCTAAAACATTTCATACAAACAATTGTTTCACAAACATAGTATCTGGAAACTTGGACTTGTAGACAAGGGAAGAAATGAGAAGCAAATTGAGTAAAAGAAATTGGTATGCTAATTAAATGCATTTTGGAGTAGACAATAAATAGGTACAAAAGAGGTGGTCAGTAATGAGACAGTAAAAAGGCATTAATTTCATATACATTAGCTAGTTTTGAAAGAACTATTATTTGATAAATTTGAGTACACGAAAAAGAAAATAACACGATGTTCAATGTCAATAAACCATGACAACTAACATAAGCTGAATTTCCAACAAATCATTACAATAAATAATTATGAGATGTTGTCATAACACGACAATCTTTGACGTTGATCCATAGCTGCAACACCATGAATACGTATGAGCTATTCCAATTGAAACTCCCAACATGAGCGTGTTTTGTCTTTGACATTAAAAATAGTCTGATGTTCATGACCTCAAACTTGAAATTAGTAGCAGGTTGGCGTGTAAGACATGATATGTATGCGGCTTGCATATTTTAGACATGGATTGCTGATGATGTTAAAATCAAAAGAATATGAATGGCCAGAATCAAACCTGAAAACAAGAACACAAAAACTCAGATAAGTATAGACACTAAATAGTCCTTAAACAAGTAAAAAAAGACATTAAAATAAAATTAAAGGTAGTATATAAAATTCAGAATGAACACAACATGTCACTTGTAAAATTAAAACATGTACCATCTAATCTAGAACATATGACTTCCAGAAAGCATCACTCCATGAACAACCTAGATGCATTCATCATCAACACAAACAACATACAACTATGTGGGTATGATGGAAGTTAGAAAAAACTTCAAAATAACGAACAACACACAAATGAGTGAAGTTCATATCGGGATATGATTCTTACAAGTAAAGGGACTCCCCCACGACGATACCAAAGTGTCAACATCTTTAAAATCTGGAAATTTTTCAGTAAAACATCTCAGGATCGGAGGAAGTATCTCTAGGTTTGAACCAATGACGTTATATCTTCTTCATCCGAGAGTAAAACGTCATCCCCAGAGGGTGGGAAATACACTAGTTGCATGCCCTGGGTAGTACCCTTGTTCACCTGTTGGTCTGAAATAAAGCGGTCCAGTTTATTTTCCGGTGGGGAGTACACTGATTTCTGGTTCATGACTTTTGTCGAACACTTAATATGCATAAGTTGAACCCTCCATTTCAGCAAGTTCTTGGACTATAGCCGGTTCTATCTAATTCACCAAAGAACTATATGAAGTAGAAAAAAACAGAAGTTCAAGAGATAAGAGAAACACTTTGAACTACAATTTCAAGGTCAGGATGAGAATTAAAACTTGAAGGTGACGAAATTGATACGAAATATAGTATAAACGAATTTGTTCATACATCAATACATCTACTGTAATAGCTTTATAAAAAATCAGAATCAACTTACAAAAAACTGCAGAAAATTGAGCAACACATGAAGGTCGGTGAAGTAGCAAGTGATGCCTCACAACAACTAATGGAGCATATATGACGTCGATTGAAATTGAAGAAATGAGATCGAATGATTACAAAGATGAAGAGCGTGAGCTTGGATGATTACAAAGACGAAGAACAGAGGAAGAGAAAACAGTCGTTGCTGGAGATTGAGATGTCGTTGCCGAAATTTCTCATCTTTAATACGGGAGGGTAAAAACGGAAATCAAAAAGAAGTTTTCCTAAAACAGATGTAAATAAATATTACGGATGGAATAAACTTGAGGAAGTCCTAATTTTATAAAGTTTGTATGTTTTTGTCTCACCAATAATAAACAGGAATGAGAAAATAGGAAATAGAGGAACGCTTATGCGAGCAAGAGTGAGCGAGGAGAGCACGAGAGTCTCCTAAAATGCTGGAAAATTGGTTCGGACTTGGAACATGGAGATGCTCTGTTTCATTTCATTTTTCTTTCCTTGCCATCTCCATCCCTTCGTCACCTATCTTTCTAGGTTTGCTTCTGGATTTCATCTTCTTCCTTATTTCTGGTATCATTAACACCATGCATTTCTTGAATTTCCATCTCTATGCAACGTGCGGATTATGCGGTAATCCCTCCCCCCCCCCCATAAAAAAATGACATTTTTCTTATTTGGCGAAATTGTGGTTACATTTGGGAATTCATTTGCTCCTTGTTCATTTTAATCTCGGTGAAAGTTCCATATGGTGATTTTGAAGCCGGTTTCTATACAAACTAAAGTATTTGAATGTTTAGATGTGAAATTTCAATGTGTGGAGGTACATAGTTTCTTAATCCGTTTGTTGTAACTCTCTTATTAAATTTAATGTTATAATCAAGATTCGTTTAATTTGGATATATTTGTCCGCTACCGTGATGACCGCTACCGTTATCGCTGACGCTACGGCTATCTTGGCATATACATATTTGTGGATAAATCTTTTCTTTTATGCATAGGTATTAATGAATGTTGATGATTTATACTCAGGTATGCTTTGCAGCATGCGGTGGTGTTTTAATGGCTGAACTGCTCGAGTAGAGTGAGCTTCTTGTTGCAATCAACTTAAAAAAAATGCCAAGAGGCAGGATAAGGGCAAAGCTTCGCCGGAGCAATCTATACACCTTTGCATGTATCCGGCCGCGATCTGCAGAGGAGGTGGGACCCCACCGGCTAGGCCCCGGATTTTCACGAGTAGTGCATTGCAACCAACCCCAAGTGCATGATGTGAAACCCCTCAAATACTGTACAAATTACATTTCAACCACAAAATACAATTTCATCACGTTCATACCCAAGGCCATATTTGAGCAATTCAGGCGTGTTGCAAACTTGTACTTCCTCCTTGCTGCCATTCTGTCTCTCACACCGGTCTCACCCTTCTCGGCTGTCAGTATGATTGCCCCCTTGGTCTTTGTTGTTGGTTTGAGTATGGTAAAGGAAGCTTTGGAAGACTGGAATAGATTCATCCAAGACATGAAGGTCAATTTGCGCAAAGCCACTGTTCACAAAAGAGACAGTGGGTGTTTTGGTCATAAGCCATGGATGAAGCTTCGGGTTGGAGATATTGTCAAAGTGGAAAAGGATCGATTTTTCCCTGCAGATTTATTACTTCTCTCTTCCAGTTATGAAGATGGAATCTGTTATGTGGAGACGATGAACTTAGATGGGGAGACAAACTTGAAGGTGAAAAGAAACTTTTCTCCAATATGACCCCAAACATGTTTATGCTACCCCTAGCTAGATTTTACTTTTAATCCTATTTTAAAAAGCCTAAAAATTGGTAGCTAATATATATCTATTAATCCTTAGACAAACTTTCAACTTAATTTTACAGGTAAAAAGAGCTTTGGAGGTAACGTTGCCCTTGGAAGACGATGAAGCATTCAAGGAATTCAGAGCAGTTATAAAATGTGAAGATCCAAACCCAAATCTTTACACTTTTGTTGGTAATCTTGAATATGAGCGACAAGTTTACCCTCTTGACCCTAGTCAAATCTTGCTTAGAGATTCAAAGCTTAGGAACACAGCTTATGTGTACGGAGCTGTGATATTCACCGGGCAAGACAGCAAAGTCATGCAAAACTCAACAAAATCACCTTCAAAAAGGAGTCAAATCGAACGACAGATGGACAAAATCATTTATGTTCTTTTCACCCTCCTAGTTTTGATTTCTTTGATTAGTTCAATCGGTTTTGCTCTAAAGACGAAGTTCCAGATGCCTAGTTGGTGGTATCTTCAACCTGAGGATAAGAGTAACATCCTCTATAACCCAAACAAACCAGAGTTGTCTGGGATATTTCATCTAGTCACAGCTCTTTTATTATATGGATACTTAATACCCATATCCCTTTACGTCTCCATTGAAGTTGTGAAGGTCTTACAAGCATTGTTCATAAACCAGGATGTTCATATGTATGACGAAGAGTCTGGGACTCCTGCTCAAGCAAGAACGTCAAATCTAAACGAAGAGCTGGGCCAGGTTGACACCATCCTGTCAGACAAAACGGGTACATTGACATGCAATCAGATGGATTTCTTAAAATGCTCCATTGGTGGGACCCCATATGGAAAACGTGCTAGTGACGTGGAACTTGCGGCCGCTAAGCAGATGGCAATGGAAAATGATGATGAAGATGTTTTTGAGAGCACGCCTCGTGGAACTAGGTTTGATGGGGCATCAGATATTGAGTTGGAGACGGTCATAACTTGTCGAGATGAGGATGAAAAAAAACCTTGTGTTAAGGGGTTTAGCTTTGAGGATGACCAACTGATGAATGGGAATTGGATAAATGAACCAAATGCCGATGTCATATTGTTATTCTTCAGGATACTGTCGATTTGTCACACCGCGATTCCCGAATTTAATGAGGAAGCCGGTTTCTTCAACTATGAAGCTGAGTCACCGGATGAGGGTTCATTTCTTGTTGCGGCTAGAGAATTTGGGTTTGAGTTTTGTAAAAGAACTCAATCGAGCATTGTTGTCCGTGAAAGATATCCTTCTTTTCATGAGCCTGTTGAAAGGTGAAATTTTATGTATTCAACGGAGTGACTTACAGAATTCTCTGTTACTAGTATAAAGGAAATTCTTATAGGTCTACATGTTTCACAGCCATAATAGTGCAGCACCAAATCAATCAAGAGATGACACGTCCATTATAATCATTATTTTCATATAAAAAGTATGACACATATATAATCATTATCAACATTTCTGTAGTTTGTAGCTTGGTTCATAGTAGGAGTTGTGGCCCGAGTTGACCTATAAGAATTTTCCTAAATATATTTGATAATGAATCTTACTTTCCTCTATCCTTCTCTTTTTTATGCCAATATTTAGGGAAGTTAAAGTTCTCAATTTGTTGGACTTCACAAGCAAGAGGAAGAGAATGTCTGTTATAATCCGGGATGAGAGCGGACAAATTTTTCTCTTCTGCAAAGGAGCAGACAGGTGAGATCATTGCCATCACTATATTACTGTAGTTTCTTCATGGACTCTCCTCACACCAAACTTCAATAATCTTGGAGCTCAAATCCTATATATGTTTTGATTTAATTGTGTTGTATTGACCAGATTTGCATTTTGGGATCTTTATAAGGGGCAATTTGAGAAAGTACATGATTTATATGTTTCTAATAAAATTTGCTTAATACTCAGATGTGAATATTTGTGGATTAAGAAGTAATAAAAGGCACCATCCAAACGTTTCTTGTTCCATATTTTTAATCCCTCCATCCCATCTTAATTGCTATTTTGGAAAATAACCATCCCAAAATAATTTTGATTTAAGAATTCAATACATATTTTTATCACTACTATTCCAACTAGGTCCTTATTATCTCATTAACTCTTTCCATATTGAAAAGAAATAAATGTATTAAATGTTAAACGTAACAAAGGTTAGAATGGTAATTTCATAGGGCTGCTTAATGCATGCGTCTTTTTGGAAAGTACTCACTCTTTCCCAATATAAATTTTATACTTTGAATAGTAGGCATTTTAAGGAAGTAATTTTTCTTCTTTTCTGACTTCCTGAAATGTCCTTTGTAGTGTGTGTAGATTTTACTGTAGAGTACATTATTTTGACACCGTTTGACAACTTGAATATTGTTTGACACTGTGCAATCATTATTACTAGAGGACAGTAGAGTAAGCTGATAGAAATTTGTTTAGCAAATAAGGAAAAAAGACTTTATTTAGGGACATCTACAAAAGCAAAACATGAAGTTCTTTAAAGGACGGATGGAGTACTAATTTTTTTGGTACAAAGATTAGGGAGTTTAAATTTAATTAATTACATAAAAATGGTATTAACACATCCATGCTATTTATGTGAGTTCCACAGCATTATATTTGAGAGATTGTCAAAAAATGGGAGAATGTATCTAGAGGCAACGACAAAGCATTTGAATGATTATGGGGAAGCTGGACTGCGCACACTTGCCCTTGCATACAAGAAGCTAGAAGAGGCAGAGTATTCTGCATGGAATGAAGAGTTCACAAAGGCAAAAACCTCAATTGGAGGTGATAGGGAAGCAATGCTTGAGAGGATATCTGATTTGATGGAAAGAGATCTTATTCTTGTAGGTGCCACTGCCGTGGAGGATAAACTGCAAAAAGGAGTATGTTTATCATTTCATCTTTTCTCTTCAATGATCACAGTATTCAGCTAATAGAATGTTGTTGTAATTTGTCGTAATTATAATTGTGACCTTATTCCCATCCATCAGGTCCCTCAATGCATAGACAAATTGGCACAAGCTGGGCTAAAGATTTGGGTTCTTACAGGAGATAAAATGGAAACTGCAATTAATATAGGGTGGGTTACCACAACAAGGAAGAAGGCTTTGCATCATTATTGGTTTAATATGTACCCAATAAACCAAAACTTCAACATCATGACCTAACTTATAGCTATGATGAGGTCCTCCTTAAAAATTTGAAAGGATCAAATGAATCTGTTTGACCTTATTTAACTATAATTAACTTCTTATTTTCAGAAAAAGTAACTTTTTCTTTTAATTTTTTCATTTCCCACTTTTTGCGTTCAAGTTATGGGTTTCTAAAGTTATGTGCCAAAGTTAAATAGGAAAAATAGTATTTTGAGTAAATAGTGATCCCCTATATAAGTGTTGGATAACCCTTACTGCCTTCTGGATTAAATTAGTTCCAATTCTTATTCTTAACTATGATTAACATAAAGTTTTGCTTCATGCAGATTTGCTTGTAGTTTACTTAGGCAGGGCATGAAACAAATTTGCATTTCATCATCAAATGCAGATGCAACTGACAAAGAATCCAAAGGGGTAATTTTTTTATAAAATGATAATGTAAGATTGTCAGGAAACTTATTATAATTAATGGCAGTCGTCATTTTTGTTTGTCCCTACTCAGGTTGTCAAGGAGAATATTTTGTTGCAAATGACAAATGCTTCCCAAATGGTGAAACTTGAAAAGGACCCACATGCCGCATTCGCACTAATTATTGATGGGAAAACACTAACTCATGCCTTGGAAAATGATATGAAGCATCATTTTTTGAACTTAGCTGTTGATTGTGCATCTGTCATTTGTTGTCGTGTCTCTCCAAAGCAGAAGGCATTGGTAGGATTCCTCCGAACGTTTAAGATTTCTCTTTTACCTCAATATGTGTGTGTGTGCCTCTTTTTAAAATGTTATTTGGTTGCATAATAGGTGACAAGGTTAGTTAAAGAGGGTACAGGTAAAACAACCTTAGCAATCGGTGATGGTGCAAATGATGTTGGAATGATTCAGGAAGCAGATATTGGTGTTGGAATCAGTGGGGCGGAAGGAATGCAGGTACGTTTAATTATTATGAACTATTATTTATTTTTGAAAATTTTGATGAGGGAATAGTAAAAAACCCGGCCTAGTCGGTGCCTAGGCGCTAGACACCCCTTAACCGCCCGACCAGCGCCTAGCGAGTTCTAGAACACAGTCACACTATGGGTTTCTTGTCACTTTTGTTCCTTCTAGACCACTTATTCATCCACCAAAAGTAAAAAAAAATGGAAGTTATGCATTCAAAGTGAGAATGACCTAATAGTCACAGAACTACCGTCTACTGGACTACAAGTGATTTTTTTTGTGAAAATCTATATTGTTTTGCTCTACTTATCATTATTTTGTTCCTGGAAAATATAAACAAATTCAGATTTAAATCATGCTCAAGTAATAGTTTGTTACAGGCTGTGATGGCAAGTGACTTTGCTATTGCACAATTCCCATTTTTGGAGAGACTCCTCGTTGTACATGGCCACTGGTGCTACAAACGGATTGCTCAGATGGTATTATTAACTAACTTAATATTGGACTCCAGTTCTCATGTGACAATGCTTTTTGGTTTGATATCACTGATGCTCTATTTCCTTGTCTGCTCAGATATGCTACTTCTTCTACAAAAATATTGCATTTGGCCTCACACTCTTCTACTTTGAGGCATTTACTGGCTTCTCTGGGCAGTCAATTTATCATGATTGGTATATGCTATTGTTCAATGTGGTTCTTACTTCCTTGCCTGTCATTTCACTTGGAGTATTTGAGCAGGATGTGTCTTCGCAAGTCTGCTTACAGGTTAGTTAACCCCTATAACACCTTCCCTGCTATTAGCTAATCTATAATTCTATGCTTCCTCACACACCTCAAGACCCTCTTTTGTGGGGTAAAACCTGGTTCAAAATACTTGCAACATACTTCTTCAATGTTAATTTGGAAAAATGCAATTTCTCATTCACCTAAAAAGTTGTTTATACAATCTCTCACACTCTAATGCTACCATCATTATTCAGAAGATTAAAAAGAAGATAGATGAAAATTAAATTTCATATTGTGAGTAACTCAAATGACATATTGTGAGTAATCAAGGGGCTGACTTTCACTTCTTTGAAAATCAGAGACCTCATCTCATTATCCAAAACAAGTGAAGGATCAAAATACTTACCATGCTCCCCAATTTGTAATCTGAAAAGCTGCAAAACATCTTCTAAGGTTTAGTTTGAGGGACAAATTGGCCTCTAACATTTTATAAACATGTGTACTGGCCCTTTTTGGTCTTAAATGTCAGGACAAAAAAATTAAAGGGTCACGTTAAAATATATTTTAGTAGTATGGGAGATGCACTTACACACAAAGACACATGCATAATAATGTGATATTTATATGGGAATATTCCCGAAATAGGAGTAAGAATGTTTGAGAATTTTAAAATAGGAGTACGATGTTGATACTTCCTAAATAGGAGTAATGACTGCCATAGTTTGACATTATGAGGCTTTAAACACGACAATATTTTCCAAGCCAGAGAGTAATTACTCACATTTATAGAATAAAAACATAGTACTCTTATTTTGGGATTCTCAAACGTTTTCATTCCTATTTAGGGAAATTTCTTATTCAAATATTATATAGATTTGACAATGCAAGTCTAACAGGTAAGTATGATTATATGAATAAAAGTTTCCATGGAGTGATGGAGTTGGATTTTAGACAAGTTGTATGATGCAGAAATTATCTAACGGGGCAAGTATGGTTATATGAATAACCTTCCTTGACCCTTTACCATGTCTAGGAACTTCTATACTCGATATATTAAAATAGTTTTTGTTTGTGTTTTTTTAACTTTTTTACACAATCATTCAAGATCAATTAGGTGTGTATTTGCGGACTTTCCTTTATTATTACTACTGTGGTCAGCTAATACTGTCAAATAAGTTAGTATTTGTAGAAGAATGTACCAAACAAACTGGGCACTAAAGCTCAAAAGCCAAACTTTGCAGTTTCCAGCATTATATCAGCAAGGACCCAAAAACTTATTCTTCGATTGGAACAGAATATTCGGGTGGATGGGAAACGGAGTCTATACGTCTCTCGTCATCTTCTTCCTCAACCTCGTCATTTTCTATGACCAAGCCTTCCGATCTGGAGGCCAGACTGCTGACTTAACGGCCATGGGGACTGCCATGTTCACTAGCGTTGTCTGGGCAGTCAACTGCCAGATTGCTCTAACAATGAGTCACTTCACGTGGATCCAACATGTACTCATTTGGGGCAGCATCATCTTTTGGTACATTTTACTCTTAGTCTATGGTGAAATGTCCCCAAAAATATCAAAAGATGCCTATAAAATCCTTACAGAGGCTCTTGCACCCGCACCAATATATTGGCTCACTACTTTCTTGACAAGTATTACATGTAATCTCCCATACCTTGTCCACATTGCCTACCAGAGATCTTTCAACCCTATGGATCATCACATCATTCAAGAAATCAAATACTTAGGGAAAGATGTCGAGGATCGGAATATGTGGAGAAGAGAGCGGTCGAAAGCAAGATCAAAGACCAAGATTGGGTTCACGGCTAGAGTAGATGCTAAGATTAGACAGTTGAAAGGGAAACTTCATAAAAAATATTCAACTATGGGTTCACAATTAGAAGTTCCCCGTAGTACATAACTATTTTTTAATGGATACCTTTTTCGGGCCCTTCGGGGATATCCGATAAAACCAGAACGATACAAAGAAGATGAGCATGACCCCTATACATGGATGACACACAAAACCGATACCTTTTTTCATTTAGTTTAGTTAGGGGGAGGCATACCTGCAATTCTTGTATGTAATCGATTTGTAATATGATTTTCTTCAGTATGGGGTGGGTTCAACTCGATATGTTCGTTTATTATTTCATAGCAAATTGAGATCGTTGTTTGTATAGCACTTTAATATACCAATACAGCATTCAAAGATGAAGCTAGCCTGCACCTTGACTAGCTTCCCAAAAGAACTGCCACATTCAATTGTGCATTGTGGGTGGTTGAGCCACTATTATTTTTTTAGAGTTCATTTTCAAATGTGCTTGTATAATGTAACTGAGTAGAAAATATAACATCATTGATTTACATAAACCATAATTTAAACTCATTATTAATAGTAAACAAATGTATGTATCAAAAAATATATTGTGATTCAAAGACATGGTGTTATTCTTTTTTGTGTGATGGTGCATTTTAGTTTTATAAGAAAAGTTGAAAAGAATCAGACAATACCATAAGGTATGGTGGATTTTGTACTATAAACTAAACACGAGGGATGCACACCATGTCATCGCTTTATTCTTTAGTTTTGTTTTTGTTTTGTTTTTTTTAAACACTATTAATAGAACTCACACTTTGCCACTTTGGGGTCTAATTTTTTTAGACCCGTTTCTTGCACGCAGAGCCGTGCGGTGCATGAGGCAGATGAGGCACTTGCCTCAGGGTCCAAAAAATTGTCAAAATTTTAGGGCCCACAATTTCAGATATTTCTTTAATATATATATGTATTAAATTTACATATTGGGCTTCCTTTGCCTAACCTTTGTCCGCTGTTGTACTTCAAAATGGAAATGGGAAAGTTCCCGAAATAGGACTAAAACAGTTTGAAAATTCCAAAATAGGACTGTCATGTTTTTTCCCCCAAAATAGGAGTAATTACTGACATGTTTGAAGTCTGGTACAGCCAAAACATGGCAGTAATTAGTCCTATTTTGTGAATAAAAACATGGCAGTTTTATTTTAGAATTTTCAAACTTTGTTAATCTTATTTCCAGTAATATTCCAAAGGAAAACCCAAAAAGTCCCCAATTATTTTTGTTCGGCCAGTTTAGAAGCGGAATAGCCATCAGTGCACAAATGGAAAAATAAGGGGTTTAAGGCGATTTGCGATTCTTTCGTTCTGGCCTAGACTAATCGATCAACAACAACGTTAATCTTTCATCTTCTTTGCTTAGCTTCTAAATTTCTAATATTTTTCTATTTAAAGCCTTATAAGGATTTATAGCTACCAAAATACAAATATATTTGTTGAGAAGAAATTTATTGAACATCTAGATTATGCCGAATTAATTAATACTTTTGCAGCTAAAACTCTCCGTCGAGTTGTACTTAATTTGTTACGTAGTACCTGAATACTTTGACATTAATGCGATTTTTATTTAATTAGTCGTTTTTATGATGTTTAATATTCAATTTCAAAGAAAATTATAGTAAAAATAAATAAATAATGTATAGGGCCTTTTATGAAGTTCGACTCAGGCCTGAGTTTTGGTAGGATCGGCACTGCTTGCACGTAACCTAATTTAATCTTTATATGTTTTTATTTGGATCACTTGAACACCTTTGATCTAGGATGGTTCAAACACTGCGTATATCTATTCACTTATAGTGGAAATTGTAATTAAAATAACCCCTAACGGTAATTGTATTAATAGATGATAAAAATTATTCCCTCTACAATTTTGGGAGATAAAAATATGAATAATTTACATTTTTAAGTTGTGATTAAACTTTGTTTACTTGAGAAACATTTCTTTTACCTCTAATTCCTATCCCATTGTTAGCCCGTGCCCCATTACAACCTCCAACTACCACTACCGGTGACGACGGTTGGAAAAGTCGTTGGATTTTGACAAAATTTTTCGATTACAAAATTCAAACCTTTTTATAAATTAAATGAGACATAATAAACTGATAGTGACCTTCATAATTTCCAATTTTATTATCTTTTTAGAACATTTTTATCGATGTGTCAAAGTAGAAAATTTTTGTGAGAATATACTTGAGCCTCAATACTGTTAATGGTAAGGAAAAATATCTTATGAAATTAAAAGAAGGCCTTAAGGCATGGAATTTCACAAAAATGAAAAATCATCTGTGGTTCCTTGTCTACTTATAATTGAATCACCGAGGCTGACTATAATGTTACAAGTACATATGGGGGGTGTTTAGGTAATAGCTTTTCACCCCAAAACGCCATATTTTTCTAATTGCAAACACTGCATTTTGCAGCGTGTTGCCTCCAATCCGCCAAAATACAAACACCCACACAGTGTGCGATTGTAGCAGCAAGACACAAATGATTTGGGAGACTTGCTTGCAATTTTATAATAAATAATTAATCATTGGAAAATCGTTTTTATTTTTGGTTGAAACATTTTATTAGTCAAAATAAACTACTACCTTTGAGGGAAGAGAATTATTAAATATAATGTTATGAATAATAAATGAAGAGATTTTTTTTAGCTCATTATGAAGTACCTTTTGATTTGATGAAGCGGTTGATAGACACAAGAGGAGAATGGGGGGTTGTGTAAAGAGTATCTAAGGGTCACATTGGATCGGAAGGGATAAAAATTTTGTCCTTCCCCAAAAGGAATATTATGAAAACTCTTTTCACTAACAGTGATTACAAGAATCGAGTCTCCACAACTCTTCTGCTTCTAACTCGAATTAGTCAGAGTAAGCAGACATTCTCACTGCACATTTTCCCACACCTAAAGTCACCAAAAAATGAATATAATGCATATAGTGCAAACTTGAAGTGCATTATTAGTTGCTTACAATGATGCATTAGTGCCAACATCACCATTAAAACTCCCCATCAAGGAGCTGTCCTAAACCCTGCCCCAGTAATAAAATGAAAAAAAAAATAAAGTAACCAAAACATAATTTTAATTTTACGTTTTTAAAGTTCCCAAAAATGGTGTCAACTTGGTAAGAATTGACAAAAATATTACACATCAAACATCGCCAATTTTCTTACTTAGCCATTTCAAAAAAAAATCTCATTTTCATTTATAGTAACAAATACTTCGTGTGTGCTTGATGTTATTTCACTTTCTTCTACACACATCACAACTATACAAATTTTATTTTATTATTTTACGTGCAAGTCAATTTTAATTTAGTTTTACGAGACATAGAAAGTATTATATTTGAGGCCAATTACTTTTACACCAAATGACATTCAAAATTTGTGCAAAGACCAGATAAAACGGAGTATGACTTATAAAATGTTTGTGTGGAATTAATAATAAGCATACTAGTGGATATGCATTGGCATAGGAATTGTGAATTGAATCACTATGTAGAAGGAGATGAGAGGAGGATCGGAGGAGAAGCATGTAGAGAGAGAAAATATTGTCTGGAATCTGGATTACGTGAACCACTAATTAATTAAATAGTTATACATATATTAGATATTGAATTCTTTCATTAAAAAAATATCGACTTTTTGCGCTTCTAAAATCTCTTATTTTCTAAAGAAATCACATGTAACGCCCATCCGACAAAGCCCTCCCTTTCACGTGGCTCAGGAACTCCTCCTATAGATCTCTTATATCTATATACATCAATATGAATGTATTTCAACTTCCTTCTGATCATTGTTATATTTAGAATTGATCATTTGATGAATTGAATGAAGGTATTTAATTCCATCTCTCACGGTCAATTTTCCGGCCTTCATCTCCCCGTACAACTCCAGGCCTATGATCTAGCGTCCCGGTGAATACAAAGGTACTTGATGTTTATGTTCTTTTAAACATGTTAAAAATGGCTAAGATATAATGAAAAATGGGGTGTTTGGAAAATGACATTTCAGCTAAAATAATACAGTTTGACTCTTTTAGCATTTTCAATAAATGAAAACGTTGTTTGGTAAATAGTTGTTCGGCCCTAGCGTTTTTTGGACGGAACCGCAAAATAGAAACACTGCAAATAGGAGAGTTTCAAGTTAGTGTTTTGAAATATGTCATTTTCTACTAAATTTTATTACCAAACAGCTAAATTATCAAACATATTTTGACAACCCACCAATTTATTTTGCTAGTCAAACTCGCTAAACTAAATCCGCTATTTATAACCTGTTATCCGCTAAACGCTAAATACAAAAAACGTGCAATATTTTGATCATCTTTGAATTAAAATATAGAAGGAGCTCACAACGTGCATTCTTTTTTGGCTCCGTTTATCTGAGCATCTCTCTTTTATACATATATATAAGATCATAATCTAAATCACCTCACCTCAAGATAATACACATAGTATATACTTGTAAAATACCTGACCCGAATGTCATTTGTTTTTTCAAACAGAAGACGGATGTAGTCCTCAGACTCCACCCCTTTCACTGAACATATACCCCAAATATCTAAGTCGCAAAATCTCTCCTATATTCGTACCGAGTGAGTGTTATATTGAGCTTTTCTGGCCCTTGCTCACTCTCTCATACATAAAAGGATTAAATTGGACTTTCTCGGTCCTAGGTTTTATTAAATAGCCCATACTAGGAATGTTCCAATTGGATTTTTTGGCCCTAGATCACTCACCCATCCTATGAGGGTTAAGTTGCATTTTCCCAGTCTTGAGTCACCCTCTCATACCCATAAGGGTTAGCTTGAACTTTCTTGGTCCTGGGTTTTACCAGTCCATGTTAAGAGTGTTTTACTGGATTTTCTCGTTGGTCCTGAATCACTCACCCATCTATAGACTACCATTATCTACTTTCGGCGCTATCCAGTCATGAAACATCGTGCCTTCGTACCGTATAGGCCCACCTCATGACTTGGATTCCGGCCCACATGCAACTGGATCACTCATTGCGCTTTTGGGCCGCCCATTGGGCTCTTGAGACACCCATTGGGCCCCTGGGTCACCCAAATGGACCGAGGTTTGCGAATGGTCAAGGTTTTGTTAAAACGACTTTAGTTTTGCGAAGATAACCTTTGTCAGTTTGTCTTATGGGTTGCATTCATTAATAATTCTAAAAATGGAGAGTAAAATCAAATATGATCCAAAAAGTGGGGTGCCACCTTAAATTATTCCAATATAATTTTTCTATATATGATCCACACCTCCTATATTAATTACCTTCAACTATTATCTCCTAAAAATCTGATCTTTAATGTGGTCCTGTATGAACTAATTGACTCTATTTTTTTAAATAACCTAAAAGTAAATAATTTTGATCATATTTTGATCCTAAATTATTATGTAAAATAATCCCATAAAGTAATTGCTATCACCCAAACACGCTGTTATAAATAATCCACCTCATCACCATTTTCATTCTTAATTACAGTCTCATGGATGAAGATGCCTTCATTCTAAGGGCATCCTCATTGGTAGGATTATTAAGAGATTAAATCGATGATGTGGCAATTTTTTTAGAAAATTATCATTGATATGAATTATTTAATGAGATTATTTGGTACAATAATCTGAGATCAAAATATCAATCCGGATTATTTTTGGATTATTTGAAAAGTATATGTAATAGAGGTTAATGAAGGGCAGAGAAAAAGCAGATTATTTGAATATGATGATTGAGAGACATAACCGAATTTTGAGATTATTTAAACATTAATTACGTAACAATATTTAGATGGTAAGAATCATAGAAAAAAATGATTATTAAAGATTATGAATGAAGATGCTCTAAGGCAACAGATCTCTGTAAAATATTGTCTTTAAATGATTAATTAATTACTTTCAACTTTAGATGAAATGAAATGTTTCTTGATTAACCAAAGTTTTGACTTTTGAACTTTCCACTAATAATTCTAGATCTTTTTTAAATTCACGGGATTCCTAATATGGAAAGTTAAACAACTGGGGTAAGATTCATCTGTTTCTCAAACCAGGTTTTAACAGGCCTGATCGGATGTGATGAAAGATACAATCTTGGAGACAGACAAAAGAACTGTATATTCTTGATCTAGAGATGGAAGACAGGGGAAGCGGCGGCAAGGTCACCGGAATCCGACAGATAGTGAGGCTGAAAGAGATTCTGAACAAGTGGCAGAGCGTCACTCTGGGTCAGAAGAGACCCAAAAACGGCGATCACTCCGCTGCTCCGGCGAATTCCCAACAGCCACCGCCGCCGCCGCCTCCGTACAGTGGGATATCTCCTGCGGTATGCAAGAGGCTGATGAGCTGCAGCTCCTATTGCGATTCGGATGAAGAAAGTTGCCAGAGCCCTGACCCGCCGTCCGGCGTCCCGAGAGGCTATTTGGCCGTTTACGTCGGGCCGGAGCTCCGGCGGTTCATCATTCCGACTAGCTACCTCAGTGATCCGTTGTTCAAGGTGTTGCTGGAGAAGGTGGAGGAGGAGTTTGGGTTTGACCATAGTGGTGCTCTGACCATTCCGTGTGAGACGGAGACCTTCAAGTATCTGCTGAAATGCATGGAAAATCACGAGAAAGAACAGGGTACCCAACAACAGGACGACACTGGTATGCAAATTGTTTAATAGAAATTGGTCAATCACTAAAACATTGATAAGTTAAAGTTAAAGTTAAAAATAGGACTAAGCATATTCAGGTGATATTATTCATTGAATCATCACCGACTCTGCAATCAGACCGTGAACTTGAGAACTTGCAAATACATTCTCAATTCATAAGAAATTAAGCAATAATAGTCCTTTTTATGATGACTTTCACATGAGAATTTACTGTAAAAGGATTTGATAGCTTAATTTTCAATGAGTTGAAAGGTATATACTTGCAAGTCTTCTGATTCAAGAGCTTGATTATAAAATCGCTAATAGTTGGATGGTTTATTTATTTACTTTCTCTTAAAGAATAAGTTGGTCAAAACTTCTCAAAATATGATTGAATGAATCCTATTTTGAGAATATAATAATGATAATCCTATGTTTAACTTTATCCATGTTTTTGGTCCTATTTACAAATTTTCTTTTTAATAGAAATTGACTTATTATTGAGAATTGTGTTATTAAAGAAAGGAAAAAGTGGAAAAAAAATAAAGAGATGAAACTACCGTTTAATTTAGTTTTGAATGAAGGGCAATTCCACAATACTAATCTAATTTTGATCATGTTTTGTCTAGACTAATGGTGCAGTGATTCCGTTTGGTTTAATCTCATCTAATTTGTTAGAAGAAATTGAACATAATAAAAGTGTACTTTATATTAGCTTTTATCTTAAATTTACCCCTCACATTTAGGAAAATAGGAACAACTATTGGGGTAAGAGTGGTCGTTCAATCCATTTGATTATATCAAATCAAATCAGGCCAAATTTAAATAGACCATATCATAATATATTAGACTTGATCAAATCATATTTAAATAGATCATATTAAATCATATCAAATTTGAATATCAGAACATAAAATTTCAATTCAAGTAAAAACATTCTTAATACATTTTATTCCCCACCATATTGTATTGGAACGAAATATTTTTCTAATGGGGTGTTTGGATCTGATTCTCAAAACTGATTCTGTTCCTTCAGGGAGTAGAAGCAGAAGCTGAAGTGTTTGGGTGAAATTCCAGAAGCACTTCTGGAGCTCTAATTTACTCTCAGAATCAGTTTCTGAGAGGTACCAGCTTCTGAAAACTGATTCTGATTCTGCTTCTACTTTTAAAAAAGAAGTAGAAGCAGAATCAGTTCCAAACACCCCTAACTCGCCTAGTCGCCTTTAATTTAAAGTATTTAAAGTATGAGTATCCTAAGAGCATCTGCTATGGGTGGTCATTTGGGGATTAAAAAAAATCCCACTTAATCCCCACTATGGGAGGTCACTAGGTTGATCGATCAACATGGAAGCTCACATATGGGATCTGACAAAAAATTGGAGGAGGCATATGATTAACCAATTAAAAAATGCCATGTGGCTTTTTAATTTAGAATGAAATCACCGACCTTATCAAACATCCCAACATTCTCTAATTTCATTTATTATTGATTAAATTTAATTTATTGTAAAAAAAGATTACACCAAAAAATTAGATATTTTTCTCTCTATAAATATAGACCAATGAATGATATGTTTAGTCACTTCGAAATTTACCATTTCTTTCCCTCTTGCATTTTATTTTATCTGTTTTAGAATATTTTTTCTTTGAAAATAGATCCAACTCCTTCTCTAACTAGATACAATCTCAACAATAAATTATAGTGAGTAAAATGTGAATTTTATATTCCTTTATCAAATTATATAAATTTATAATGGTAGAATATACCAAAAATATGGAGAGAGAATGCACAAATTTTAAGTGACCCAGGTCACCATAGTGGGGTGAAAGTATGATAGGTTAGAAGGAATTAAGTTTCTTGTGGAAAATGATGTGGAAGAGAGAGGAGGGGATCACTCATTGGCATTGTGGATGCTCTAAAGGTGCAGCTGATATGTGGGCTCGATTATTGCCCAATGATTCCATTGTATAAATGTAAACATGTCAGCCTTCCTACGGCCCAATTAAATGTTGTGCCTAACTTTTGTCTCATTTAGTTAGTGACGAGTGAAATTGATAAAATGTGGATTAGTTAGGGAAGGAATGAAATAATGTGATGATTTTGTATTAAAGGATCAAAGTCCATTTTATCGTCCAAAATCAATTCACTCCAATTGTAAAACCTTCAATTAGAATCATTAACCAAACCAAAGAATGCAAATTAATTGGGCATGCATGGGAAAACATGCTTCGAGACATTTAGAGAATTAGAGCTGGTTTGGTTTTCCGGTTATCTAGCTTGTTATACATATATACATACCTACATATGTAGATACGTACGTATGCACATACATACACATACATATATATGTATATTCAATTTCAAATTTGTGTATTACTTCAAGTAAAATGCACACTACAACGAATCAAAAAATTAGCTATGGTGATTGGTGGCATTTCTGCAAATACATTAAACATATTGGGGGTGTTTGGGTAATAGCTTTTTAACCCCAAACACCATTTTTTCTAATTGCAAACACTGCCAAATGCAGCGTGTTCACTGCCCACCGCCGAAATACAAACATCCCCATAATGTCGTTTTGAATCATCCCCTTTGTGTGGCGGAGTATTCAAGGTGAAATAGAGTATAACTTTCTAAAACCATCTTCCTTGGTTGATTTATTGACATACATGCAATGTTGTTTCCAAGGTCCATCTAGCTTTATTTGTCTAAACTTGACTCCTTCATGACCGAGCTCAAGAGGTCTCCCATCTTACTCTATCTTATGATGGGATTGTTAAGTCTCATGTCCTCAAATGCCCCACTCCTTTAAGTGAGTGAAGACGAGGTGAAATGAAAAAGAGTAGTGGCACCTTTGTATGAAGGGCCACCACCCATGGCTCTTCTTTAGATTCATTAACTCCTCCCTAGGCTGAGAAACCAACACCATTGAATTAGGAGGTGCCTCATCAAACCCTTATGAGGAAAAACCCCATTAAGAAAAAAACTCACAGTGAAGAGGGAAAAGTACATTAAAGCCTCAAAGTTAAGCAAGAATGTGAATACCATTTTCAATCTAATGATCTTTGATCCATCATAGAACAATAGATATCCTCTATGTGTTCCTCTACATTCATCCTTAGAGTTTTTCCTTTGTTCTGCGCCTTCAACCTTAATAAGGTGTTTGCCTCATTTTCTGGCCTGGACCGTTTGACCTTGTCTAGCTAAAACCAATCTTCACTCAACTGCAATGGAATCCATTAACTAAAGAAATAGCTATGGTCGTTTTCATTCACATGAAATGGATGTCATTCAATAAAAATGACTGAGGAATATCTTTATTCAACTGCAATATGGACGCCATTCACTAATGATATGGCTGAGGTCGGCCTTTATTCAACTCCAACGACCACCAGTCACCAAAAAATGGTTGAGAGTAGCCTTCATTTAACCGAGGTCAAAAAACCTCTTCCACCAGTCACTGAGGCCTTTAACCAAGGTCTCATCCCTCGTCCTCGGCTTCTGCTTTCGACTCCTTTCTTCATTATGTGGTTTCGACCTCAACTTCTAGCCTCTTCCATTGAGCTTCTTCTGATTGAGACTAGTTCTCACTCAACTATAACAACAATAAGTCAAAAAATGGGTAATCTTGTAAATCATAAACCTTGAACTCTAAACACATACCACACAATTATGTGGCATGCGTTTGTCCCCCCAGGGGTGAGGTTGTATTGAGTAACACTTTTCCGTGTGGAAATAAGCTCGATCTCGCGTATGTGCAACCCCAGATCTCATTTGTTTACCATTCCAAGGGGGTGATGAAGTATGCGACTCATTGTGTTATACCTCTAGCCCCGTGGGAGAGTGTTTGTGATAACTCAAATTTTGTCATTTCAATATCTATAGAGGTTCCATTACTCCGGTGTTATCCTTTTGCGAAGATGTCCTTGATTTTACTTGGATTAAGTATGATAAAGTGGTCATGATTTTTTGAACGTGTAGTATTCATTATATATAGATTGAGAACTCACGGATGGCTGTGAATCGAGAAAAATAGAGCATAACATTTTGCATTTCATATTAATATTTAATTGTTAGTATGAAACTCAAGAGCATATAACTTCTAAAGGAATAAACATATTCTGTTTGTTTCTTCCTCTGCCCACATGTTGACTAGATCAAAGCTCTTTAACAAACTTGCCATTTCAGAGACTATCCAAAGGTCACGCCTTTAGGGGAGGACAAGTATTTGAGCAGGTTAAAAGTGTTATGTACCACAATCCGAACTTCCAATGGCACGATAGCCAACCACATGGCCTTAGCTATGAAGGTCCCCACTCTTCATTATTGATGACTGAGTTGGCGAATTTTAATTCTCATAGCTTTAGTGATTAGGATTCAGTTTTTCCCATCACAAGGATTCCTAAAAATAATCATAAATAAGAGAAAAATATTGCAAATTTTATGAAATAGGAGTTACATTGTTTTCTTCCTGAAATATGACTCATGTACTCTTATTTAGGGAAATTTTCATTATCTTAATAGCACTAAATCAGTCCAACTTTAGGACAAAACATATTTGGTCCTTTGATGGATAATAGGGTATCCAAAGTATATAAAATGAAGAGATTGAGGGAGTAGAGAAGAAGATGAATAGTGGAGTGTTGTATAGATTGATGAATTTGTGACTTAGGTTTACAAGAGCTCCAAGAAGAGTATTTATAAAGAAATAGCGGGCTTGGGCCACTAATATGGGCACGATAGGCCCGACTACATAAAAGTATAATATAGTATATACAAATGATATATGAACTGTACAATAATACAAATGACATGCGGTAAGCGTATGTGGGCCACTGTCTAGGCTCAATAGTCGTGAGACCCGGGGGTCCAAGTATATATACTCTATCAGGAGTCCCCACTTCTTAACTCAAGAGTACTCGAGGCGAAAGAGCGTAGATCTGTGCGCTGATCTGTCGTCATCTGGTGAGTAAACTGGTGTGGTCATCGAGGCGACTCGTCCGGATTCCCAATCCACTGATCAGATTTCATCGGCGAGCCTTGACTGAGGCAACCCTATGGGAGAATTCTCAGCCAAAGGTCGCTGGCTAGAGGCCATCACCACTGATCTTGAGGTCAAGGGTCTATGTGTATGTACTTTGCTGTTGTGGCAACTGAATCTGCATATGATGTGATGATGCCATTGGTATATGTGGCAAATCTCATGAAAAACTTGAATTTCTGCTTCTTCGATTAACTGAGGCACCAAGTCCCCCGCTATTCCAGCCCCCCACTCCTTAAGGTGAATGTAGTGAGGTGAAGAGGAGTAGAATAGTGCATGTCTCGTGATGTCTTCAATAAGGGTCGAGGATCGACACCTTTTGTCCACGTTGGGGAGATGTCTCGTTAGAAACTTCACTAGAAAAAATCTCGTGGGAAAAAATCTTAATGAGGGAAAAAGAATACATTGGATGCCCGCAAAATGAAGCAAAAGGGTGAGCCCTTCGACCTAGGTGTGGATCCGCGACGACCGCCATCTGTTGAGGGGATAGTCGAGAGCGGTCATCATACGTGACTAACTCGACATGATAAATAGTTTTAGCCATCAAATAAATATGACTAAGAGATAGGTCGATCGGCCGTCCATAATATGATGTCCAAATCATCAAATAACGATGGCCGGGGTATGTGGCCGAGAGGCCTATATGAAGTCCAAGTCATCAAATAAAGATGGCCAAGAGAGACGGCTAAGGGGTCAGTATGATTCCATCAATTAGTTGCACCTATGCATTCAAATAAAATTGTTACAATTTTCTAGAGCTTATAATTCGCTATTGGATTTGGGCCTACATTAAGTGTGGCCTCAAATTTTCAAGCTAGAACTCAAGCAAGATTTCTATGCTTAGTTGGAGCGTGGAACGCGCCTAAGCTAGAGCATGACTCTGATAGTTAGGGGGCACACATAACTCGTACAGAATATTGAAACTAGAGTGTGTACTACATGACATTTGGATTGGGAGCTTATTATCGCCACACTCGTATGACGTGACCTGGTGGTGCGAGATTTAAGCACTCTGCCGGTGTACGTGAGTGCTCGGAATTCGTAAGTCTGTTTTTTCAAATTCAAAAAATAATGATACTAAATTAATAATTTAGCTCAACTTGCCACTCAAGTTCGTAGTACGAATCGGCCAGACCCACATTCAAGGGTTTTTTAACGGATGACTTATCCCCGAGATTGAAGTTTAATGCTACTAGTATATTATTAAACGGTTTCATTTTATAACTTTTTTGCATTTTTGAATCAATTTATGAATTTAACAAATTATATAAAAATTAGAGAAAGAGCACTTGGCTTTTTATATGGGCTGAAGAAATGGGCTGCTTGGGCACTTAGCTCTTATTTCAGCCAGAATAATTGGTGGGCTTGACTGAAATGAATAAGAGCATGTTGATTCCCTTGGGCCCAATCCTAGTTGGTAAAATCTGGTTGGCAGGCCTTAGAACAGTCTGGCCTATACTCATTCCCGCAGCTGGCGTTAGGTCTAGAGGAGGATATGGCGGCATCTCTCCAGTCCTGTTCCCATGCCGCCGGAAATGGAGGGGATGTTGCCTTTAACTCGGAGTACCTCGTCCAGAGCCTACTCTATTGTCTATGGTGAGCAAACCAGGCAGACCCAGACGATGGACGGCGCGGTGGTGGGGGCGGAGCTCGTCTTGGGCGTCTTTGACCTGCAGGTTCTTTAGTCGCTTCCATCGTGTCAGTTCTAGTCCTCAGCAGTAACGGACCGCGCTCTCTTCACGTTGGCCATTAATGGCGGATTTCTGAAGGTCAAGCTCCAGAGGCAGAGTCAAATGACCATGAAGATGACAGTCGTGGACCTGGCTCCGATCTTTGAGATGCGGTGGCGACCGGATCCGTGGCAGAGTGGAACAAGAGCCGTGGTAGTAGAACTCATCCCATGCGCGTCGACCTCCGTCTTCCTCGCTTTTCCACCGTTGGACTGGATTCTTCCATCTTTCGCGTCACGAATTCCGGATCTGATTTTGTTTGCTAAAAGGGGCAAATTCCGGCATTGTCATTTGAGAGTTTCGGATGGAATGACGGTTAAATTTAGTTTAACCGTATCAAATTTCAACTACAAATTCAATTGGAAAGACATACAAAGGGAAAATGAAAACTAATAATCCAATTTTTTAGCGGTCTTCTTTTAATACTACGACCTTTTCTCATGAATAATCCAACCTTTGCACCCCATCTTCATTCATTGGTCCCCGACCGGTTGATGACTTGCTATTCCGAGTTATTTTCTTATCTCTGCAAACTATTATACCATAAATTTCACCTTTCACAAAGATAATACTTTGCAAAGATAAGAAAATAACATGGAATAGTAGGTCATCAACCGGTAAGGGACTAGTGAATGAAAATGAGGTGCAAAGGTTGGATTATTCATGAATAATGAAAAGGTAGGACTATTAAAAGAAGACCGCTAAAATGTTGGATTATTAGTTTCCATTTTGATTTTCTGAAATATACTGCGTTGTTTAACTGTTATTTTCAAAAATTCATTTGACCGCCTTTCTGATTGAACTTTTAGTTGAACTTTGGTATAGCTAAACTAGACTCAATGAAGAAGTTGTTCAAAAAATTTCATCAAAAAATTCCACCGGGAACCTCCCCAAATGACGACGACCGAACAAAACCTTCTATATAAGGACTTATTTGCACGTTTTTTATTAGTTCGAGGGCTTATTTGCCCCTTTTCCCGATTTTGTTTTTTTAAAACAGTTTCTTTGTTGGGATTTTTTGTGTTATGGATGGAATTTTGGATGTTTTTTTTGGGAGATCTCACATGAATTTGTTCAAATTCAACAAAAGCATCAAATGATGGATAATAGGATATTCAAAGTATATAAAATGGAGAGATTGAGGAAATAGAAAAGAAGATCCAAGAGGAGTGTTTATGAAGAATTGACGGATAGGGTCACTAATATGGGTTCCGGTTCGATAGGCCCGGTTACATATAAGTTTAATCTAGTAGATACAAATGATATATGAAATATACGATAATACAAATAACATCTGGTAAACGTATGTGGACCACTGTTCAGGCTCAATAGTCGTGACACTTGGGGATCCAAGTTTATACTACTTTTGTCTCAAATTGAGTTGCAAATTTGAATTTTCTTAGTCAATCAGTCTCGTTTTGCTCACTTAATTAGTCATATTTTAAAACTTTTGATAATGCTTTGATCTTATGTTGAACAATTTATATGCATGCAGCAAACCATTACAAGCTCTTATGGGTAGGGACTTTGGTTTTGATACCTCCGGCTCGAGCTTCACTATTTTAGTGAAAATGCCTCTAACTATGGTTGGGGTGGATCTACTTGTTTAATTTTGTTTTTAGAACATTTAGATTGTACGAGTAATCAATTTTTATGGGGGAAAAAGAGTCAAATAGATCGAACTCACATAAAAAGGTCAAATAAGATTTTATATAGGAGGCTTTAGGGCAGTTCGATGTGAAATTTTTTGAGCATCTTATTCATTAAGTCTAGTTTACTCATACCAAATTTCAGATAAAACCTTTATCGGAAAGGCATTCAAATGAATTCTTGAATATAATTACGCTTTTAAGTAAGATTATAATGTCCACTGTTTGCTTGAGTTTGAAGGACACATAAACAAGCAAATTCTCTAAATAAGATTAAAACAATGATAAAGTTTATAAATATAACTATTATTGTTTTATTCCCAAAATAGGACTCATTCACTCCTATTTTGGGAAATTTAACTTAACTTATTTTTTTTTAATATGAGTGAAAGGCTCCTATTTGGAGAATAAAACATACTTAGTCTCGATTTCTTGAATTGTAGAAACTAGATACTCCTTTTGGAGTACAAAACAAAAAGATCGAGAGCTCATTTGGTAACCCTTATTCAAATATCAGCAATATCAATCAAATTTTTTATCAAACATGTAACTTTTAATTTCACGCGTTGAATTGTATAATAACCAAAATAAATAAGTTTGAAGTAATTTTTTAACTGAATTATCATAAGTTACTATAGAGAACCATTTTAACTATTTTTCATACATGTTTTTCTTAATTTTGTCCATGAAATGTATTTTAAATATAAATGGGTGTTTACCCTATTCCGATATTTCCCCACTCCCTTAAAATTTCAAACTTTAAAGTTCTTTAGGAATTATTACTATTTCCTCTATACTTTAAAGTTTGTTATAATCTCCTTTTTAGAATGTATTAAAAGTTTGTTACACTTTTTTTGACAAGTTTTTTACTATTCAATTATCCTTATCTTTTCTGCTTATTATCTTCTCTTTAATACTTCTCAACCTTATATCATACATTTTCTACACTTTTCATAACCCCTACTATTCCGTCATTAAATAATGTGTCAAAGTCTAATGTAACAATGCTTAAATATGGAGGGAGTATGAATTTACTGATATTATTCCATTTTGATGACAGGATATTTACGATATTATTTGTTTAATCAAGTAGTTTTATTCAGACCAACTAATTGAGTTGAAAATACATACGGCCGCGGAAATGTTCTAAGAAATTAGAAAACCGATAAAAACATGCTAAAACCGACCGATATTAACCGAACCGAAACCGACTCAAGTAGTGCGGTTCGGTTTACGGTTTCACCTTTTCTAAAACCAAAACCGACCAAACCGAAAACTGACCAAACCGAACCGATGAACACCCCTATCTCTCACTTCTCACTCTTATAATCATACAGAGTATTTCTCTCACCCTTTTCTCTCTATTCCCACATTTCTCTCACCCTTTTCTTTTCATTTGTTTTCATTTCTTTGTTATGTAATAACCACTTCTCCTTTTCAATTTATTTTCTATCTTATTATCATCAAAGATTCGCCGAAAAACAGATTTGGAAAATCATCAGAGTGACAACTTTACCATATTCCATCTTACTCACATCATCAAGGTTTTCCTAAATTGGAAAAAAGAATCAGGAATGAAAAGTCGGCAGAAAAAAAACTGAAAATTAGTAAATTCAAACCAGTGTTGTGCACATACATTAGTTGTCTGCGCACAAATAGTATTTGCTTGGGACAGACAAAAAAATAACTATACACAGGCATTAGTTGTCTCTGCACGGGCATCGGGTTTCGTGCAACAAAATGCTGATTAAAATAATATTCACATCGATTTACGTTCTTTCTTTGGAGAGACACCCCCCTCAATTACACGCAAACCAATGCATGTGCACAAACATTAGTTGTTTGTGCATAGACATTAGTTGTTTGCAACAAAAAATGTTTGTGCATATGCATTGGTTTGAATTTATTCATTTATAAATATAGAAATTTACTTCATCTACAATTTATTTGTTTTATAGACAATGTGTGTGTGTGAGTGTGTGTATTTATTTATTTAGGATAAAATAGAAAATAACTTTTGCGATTATTCATCTCCAATTTTCTTGCGACTTTCCAAAGACTTTGAAACTCCGGTTGTTTTTTCGATCTTGAAAAATAATAAAGGTAGAGATAAAGAAATTGAAATTATATTGTAAAGATGGATCCGAGGATGATTATTATACTACCTCCATGCCTTTTTATTTAGCCATCTTTGGTTTTCTCATAAAAATGGTAAACTTTGATCTATTGCTTTAACTAATATATTTATGTGAAACTTATTAAATTTGTATGTCTATGATAATATTTTTAATAAAGAACATTTTCATTTTATCAATACCACCATATGTAATATGTAATCGATCAAAGCTAGTTTAACATCATTGACTTGAAAAGTCAGATTTGACTAAATAAAAAGGGAGGGAAGGAGCATTAAAGATGAAAAATGAATTGAAGAGAAAAGGAGATAAATGGGGAAGAAGTGAGGAGAGAGAAACGGTGGAACATTGAAATAACATGAGAGATGTGGATAGAGGTAAAAAAAAAAAAAGTAGCAATTTGACCCTTATATAGAGTGTACACCTACGTTATAAGAATCGGTACCCGGCCAATCATTTGGTGTGATAAATTAGTAAACCGCTACTATGTCTAAAATCAGAAATAACTGGTGACCCACGCAAGCCCGGACCCGAATCGGCTCAGTTCAAACTCGTGAAATATCAAAAACCCGTAATGAAGGTTGACAGGTTGTAGGCGAGAATGTAACATGGGTAAATCTATGAGAAATGTTGTGTTCTTTTGTACTTATTGTTGTATGTTTAAGCAGTTGAAATTTGGTTGATTTAACTTAAATATGATTTTGAGTTGGCTTGGTTTTGCAGCTGGATCCTCACACGCTGTCGAGAAATGAATTATGACCGGTCAAACTCTGATCTGATTAATAATGGTCGAGTATTTAGACCCCCAACTTTTCCTTTCCTTTTTGTACTTGTATTTACTTACAATTGGATTGGCAAGTGGGTGCGCAGGGTAATGTAATTTTGTGTAAGCAGATGACATGAATTCAAGTTATATATATTTATCCATGTGTATATATACATAATTTAATTTAAATATGAGTAAAAAGGAGAAAACATCTTCAGGTAATCTTGATCATCACAATTTGGGAAAAATTGAAGGAATGGATCAATTTTATAGTGAAATAAATGCGGTGTCAATATAACGTAATATATTTTTTTCCTAAAAAGAGAAAAAAAGCAGTATGTCCGTCATAGATAAAACATGCATTTTTGTGAAACATAAAAGTGCATAAATATAAGCGTGTTGGGTTCTCTCCTTGATTGAAAATATTATGATAATCCTAGAATATTGCGGAGATGTCTATAATTCTCTTGATGTGTGTAAAGAGGTAATGAATGTTCTAGAATGTTCCAAGTTTTCTAGAGAGACGTGGAATTATCTAAAAGTATGTGGAAAGAGAGTAGAAGATTGTAAAATGTTGGGGAGTTTTCTAGAGAAGTGTAGAATTCTAAAAAAAACCGTTGTAAAAGCTTCTAGAAGGATATTTGAGTTACAAGAGGTTAAAATTGATAATCTTAATTACATTCAAAACATGTGTGTGAAAGCCTCTTAAACCGTTTGGAAGTGTGTAGAAATTCTCAAGAACAGTGTTGAATTCTCTTGTAACATTCAAAACATGAGTGTGGTAAAGATGTGCATACTATGTTGGATGCGTGGGCATATTAAAAGATCGCTTGGGAAATGAGACAATCAGATAAAAATTGGGAGTAGTCGCACCTATTGAAAATAAGATGTGCGGGTCTTGATTTTCGTGATTTAGTCATGTTCGTAGAAGCCTGCTCTGAGAGTGGTGCAAATCTTACACGAGTTGAGAAGTCTGGAGGGAGTGAGTGAGGGAGAGAGAGAGAGAGAGAGAGAGAGAGAGAGAGAGAGAGAGAGGAGAGAGAGGAGGAGAGAGAGAGAGAGAGAGAGAGAGAGAGAGAGAGTGAGAGAGAGAGAGAGAGAGAGAGAGAGGAGAGAGAGAGAGAGAGAGAGAGAGAGAGAGAGAGGAGAGAGAGAGAGAGAGAGAGAGGAGAGAGAGAGAGAGAGAGAGAGAGAGAGAGAGAGAGAGAGAGAGAGAGAGATGAGAGAGAGAGAGAGAGAGAGATGAGAGAGAGAGAGAGAGAGAGAGAGAGAGAGAGAGGAGAGAGAGAGAGAGAGAGAGATGTTTCTTTTTAGGCTTGATGAGAGTATGAATTTGGAAAGACCTGAGTGGAGGACGGATATTAGTGTGGAGTATTGATCTCTTATCATCATCTTTTGTATCAATATCCTTTTATCTTCTTTAACATTCTTATATTCTTTATCTCTTTATTCTTTTTATTTTTGTCCTTTTTATATTATCATTTTATTATCCATTTATCTTTTAATGTTATACTCCCTCCGTCCCACTAACAATGGGACAAGAGGGAGTGACATGCAAACGAATAAGAAGTGATTTGTGTGATTGATATTGCATTGATAACGTAAGAATAAAGTAAGAATGATTTAGTCATATAAACTTTACCAAATTTGATATGAGACAATCTAAGTGGAGCGGACCAAAAATGTAAAATTGATAATCTTAATGGGACGGAAGGGGCTGAGTGATACTTTTATCTTTGTTATCTTTTTTCCTTTTGGCTTACTTAACATTTACCAATTCATGATAGCCGATTCTAAATTGTTTTTAGATTAAGGGAGAGTTTGCATTTGCTTGTGCTTTTTAAAAGTGATTTATTTAAAAGATTATTGAAAAAGTGATTTATAGTAAAAGTATGTAGTGTTTGTAAATATAAGTGATTTTAATTAAAAGTTAAAAGTTGAAGTGTTTGGTAAAAAATGGTTTTTAGTGGACAATTTTGTTAAAGTACAAAAGTGCCTCTCACATAAATTAAATATTACTCCTCACTGTGAATGTCGAACATTCGATCGCTCAAGCTGCATTTTTCTCACACCTAATTTCCAACCGGCCGGACCGCCGGAAGCTCATTCGGACTTCTCAATACACAATATTCTCAAACCTTCTAATCCTCAACCTACAATAATCCTCTGGTAAAAAAGAAAGCTACAATAATCCTACCTTTCTGGCTTCTAATTGTGGAGCTCTCCGTTTAGAACTAGAAGTTTTTTCCAGCAAAAATATTCTTTGTACCCATATTAGTACCCACCATATAGCCACTACTTAAACCCAAAAAAATAATTACCCCTTCATCCCCTTCACCTTTTCTTACATCTCTCCTCTCTCCCCCATCTTTTTGTATGCCCTTTCTCTCCTCTCTCCCCCCTCCCATCTTTTACGACATTCTTCTCCCCCCCTCTTCCCCATTATTTTTCTCCCCCACCCAAGCTCGAAATATGCAGATGGAAGAGTGAAGACGGTTGATCTACTTCAATTTTTTTAAACGAGCAGCCAGATTTTCAATGTAAATTCAACCTGTATTTTTCTCTACCTTGTTCATTGTGTTCTTTATACATTTAGGATTATATTTGTTTTTTTCAATTTTATGTATATAATATATGTTAATGTTGAATGATTGATTACCTTGGTATATTGTTATAGATTTGTGATGCTTATTATTGAAGTTTTAATTCAAACTATTCTATTTCACTTTATGTCCAAAAGATGTTTGTAGAAATGACCCAATGAATTTTTCATTCATATCCGCAATTTGTGTGTTCATTTTCCTTTTTTGCTAATTTCTTGGACTATTTTATTTTATTATTATGAATTTTATTTATCTTTTTAATTCTATTTTTATGCTTAATTTATGTTTGTGAAGTTGTTTATGTTTGGCGGTCCTTGTTGATTGTACTGCTAGTTTTTTGGCCTACATAGTACTCCTAGAGATCATTATATTAGTTCTTTGTTAGGATGCTTGCTATATATAACATGTTTGATTTTTTTATTTATTACTACTCACATAATCATGTTCACATACTCTATATACATCACAATTCACAGGAGTTAGCAAACAAAGAAACTGAACCTCCAACGGGAAAATTATCTAAAAGGGGTAGGATGATGACATGTTCAATTTGTAAACAAAAGGGTCATAACAATTAGCTTTGGTGAAAGATTTTGAAAAAGAAATAAAACAGTCCAAGAAGAAAACAAGTAGGTAAATAAACAACTTCACAAACATAAATTAAGCATAAAAATAGAATTAGAAAGCTAAATAAAATTCATAATAATAATACTACACTTTTACAATAATGAAATTGTATTTGCAAGAAGTCAAAGGTCTTTATTTCTCCCAACAGTTATGCATCCAACAAAGCAAGTCTTTAGAGTACTTTCCGAATCTTCAGTTGATCAATCATTTTTCAGCATTTTCTCATGGTTGTAACTTTTGGTACAAACTTCCTTATATAGATATGTGCCCTAGTAAGAGCTCCCAACCATTCCATGTTGTTAAACACCTCCTAAAAGGAATTAAATTCAATGACTAACATTATGAAACATTCCAATCCGGACTTTACTCATTTCATAGAAAAAATGCATCAACATCATTATATATAAACGAACACACAGACAAATATTATCTACGCACAAACAAGATAAATGAACACATAGACAATATTTTAACCAAACACAAACAATATAAATAAGCACATGGTGAGAAGTTACGTTCTAACCTTCTCCTTTCCCATATTCTCCCATTTTACCTCAGATAAATTCCGAACCATAAATATACATTACAGTTTACAAATTAATCCAAAAAAACAAGTTCATCTTAGAAATTTACATGAATAAAATATGCAATTTGATGGTGACAAACAACATATATAAAACAACTACAACTGTAATAACAACTTCAAAAAACATTCATTAAAAAGTAGAAAAGTTTAACTGAAATTTCAAGATTTAGCATCACCAAACCATAAGAATGAAACAAAATAATCACACATTCAACATCATACTAAAATCTTTGCTTTCAACATAACACGATACATAAAAATCTGAAAAAGAAAAAAAGTATAAATGTAAAAGCCAAAACAAACTGATGTAAATTATTACCTCAACATTCAAAGCTTTAGAGCTGGAACGATTGTATTATGTGTGAGGGAAACAAACTCTCATGATTTTCCTGAGTTGAGCTTAATTAGTTAGTGATTGAAAGATTTTGTAGAAGAAGAAAAAATAAAGAAGAGTGAAAAGGGGCGTAGAAGAAGGGAGGGGGGAGAGAGGAGAGTTGCGGAGGGGGTAAAAGAGGTGAAAGAGAGTAATTAATTTTTGAAAGTATATGGTGGTGAGTATTATAATGGGTACAAATAGCATTTTTGTTTTTTCAGGTACTGCTTGGCCACCACCGTTTAGAGCTCTTTGTCTAGCTCTCTTCTAACCCTCTTAGTTTAGAAAAAACTTATAGCTCACTTCAATTTCAAATCAAATTGTGGAGGTCTCCATCGAATTTGTGTACTGCTTGTCCACCGGCGGCGACACCGCAAGACACTGCGACACATTCGTGTTCATCTCGGCGGAACACAGCGGCGGCAGAACAGCTTGGTCACCGGTGGTCCTAGATCTACTGATTATTGATGAAAGTGGATGGGTGATTCTTATATGCTGGAAGCCAGTTTTGGTACGCAGGATGTGAGGATGAAGGACTGTACGCAGGATATGAGAACGAAGGGTAGCTGTGGGGATAAACGAATTTGTTTAGGAATTGAATTGCCCTTAGAGTTAGGCTTATTTACCAAAAAACCTAGAAGCAGATAAAAGCATCTCCAACATAGCTTCTAGCTTTTGGCTTAAAACTACTTAAATTAAGTAGAATCTTTCATTTGCAAACACTACTTTTGGCTATAAAAACACTTAAATTAAGTCGAAAAATACTTAAATTTAGCAATGAAAAACACTACTTGAATGTTGTTATTATTACGGAGTATTATAGAGTGTGACTCTTAGATGTCGTTATAATGTGTTTGATGTTGAACAAAAGCTCATAATTTAATTTTGACGTATGTCATGACTACAGATAGATGTTGACAACTACTGTGCCAAGCTATGCTTATGGGTAGATAGCCACTAAATAAAATGTATGATAATGAAGTACAAACCCTTGCTATATTATCCTGTTTTTTTCTTTTCGAATTCTGTTTCCCTTGTAACCTTTTTCAATTTCTTTACTTGAATAAAATTTTAGGTATGCCGCCCGACGTTTACCAAACCGAATAAGATGGATTTTCGGGATAAAAAAATACAAGTACAAACAATGATATGTATTATGTATACACATAGTAATGAAATACGAGATCTCTAATTTCAGCCCGTAACATTTCACAATGCTCGTTATAAGTCATAACTCTATTCGACCACTTGCAGATTTAGAACCCGTTTGGTAGCACCAAAATCGGCTGTTTTGGCTGATTCTGCTGAAATTTATGATATTCTGGCTGGAGTGGCTGTTTTGGCTGATTCTGCTGATTTAAGAAAAAAATATTTTAAAAATATATTTTATTAATAAATTAAAGAAAAAATTATATGTAAAAATAGCTAAAATGGTCCTCTACAGTAACTTCAGCCAATACAGCCAGAAAAGTAACTCCAACCTTACTTTTTCAGCTTATTACACAATTCAGCGCGCGAAAGTAAAAGTTACGTGTTTGGTGAAAAAGCTGGCTGATAAGCCTGATAAGCCGAAAACAGAGTTCTCCAAACGGGCTCTTAATATGTAACTAATAAGCTTTTGCAATATAAAGACTTTTCCGCCAGAAAGTACACTTTTTGGCAGAAATTTCGACACCAACGACATCTTTTCCGGTACATCTTTTTGCCAGAAAGTGTATCGAACCGTGAAAATCCTTAAATTGCAATAGTTTATTAGTTACGTACTTACGAGAATGAAGAGTCGAATGTGCAAGTTAACTAAAGTTACATGAGTAATTAAGAACGGAATAACCGTATACAATCGAACTTTATGGACTAACATTGTGTATTTCCTTAAAGTCATACGTAAAGGCCGTTCGGAACCACTGTTTTTCGGCTTATCAGGCTTATCAGCCAATTTTTTTCATCAAACACGTAACTTTTGCTTTCACGCGCTGAATTGTGTAATAATCAGAAAAAGTAATGTTGAACTTAATTTTCTGGCTGTTTTGGCTGAAGTTACTATAGATGACCATTTTAGCTATTTTTACATATAATTTTTTCTTTATTTTATTAACAAAATATATTTTTACAAATAGTTTTTTCTTAAATAGCAGAATCAGCCAATGCAGTCACTTCAACCAGAACTTCATAAATTTCTAGCAGAATCAGCCAAATCAACTGATTTTCATACCACCAAATGGGTTCGTAGTATATAGAGATTATGTTTTAATAGCAAACAAATATACATGAACTATTGCAGTAGACAATGTGATGACTGAACCATCAGTACAATATAGATATACTTCGTATTATATATATTGTCTGATGCGTTTGTACCTTATACCTTAACCTTACGAGTTACGAGTATCTACGAAGACTTGTTTTGTTTGCATGTACGAACATGCGCATGTTTCCACATTCATCTTCATATACAAAATCCATCTCTATCTGATATCAACCCAGATCTGATATAAAATTGATAATGACATTTTCGGTTCAAATTGTACACCTAATGAATCTGACACCAGTTCTTATCTTGAAAATATCATCCCTTTTGCTTTATAGTGTTGAGAGTCCGATCCAGCTCGAAAGAGAGAATAAAGACATACTCCGTATAAAAGTTGCTAAAGCAAGCTAATACTTCGTATTTGGCTTTGACATACGTAGTCTATTTGTACTATTACAGTACTTAGTCCCTCCGATTCTTAATTAAGTTCCTAGTTTGACTTCACAAATATTAAGAAATAAATTTGACTTTACTGTGGAGTGCACTATTTGAACACTGTTTGACATTGTTTGAACACTGTTTGATACTGTTTGACACTGTTTTGGTGTAAATCATTTGCCAAATAAGGCAAGGTTTGAAGTGGGAACTTTAATATGGACTATCTCAAAAAGGAAAGTAGGAACTTAATTACGGGACGGAGAGAGTATCATTTAGTTAGGTTGTGTGAAGTTGGTACTGCCCGTCTGCTCGACCCATTTCATGCATATATGTGATCATCAGATGTTATTTTTAATGTATTTTATTGACTGGCTACCTTTTAATATATATAATGTATTTTGTTCATGTATTCTATAGATCAGAGAGGTTACTGTCTTATGATTGTAAAGTCTGACCACAGATTAATCTTATTTAATGTGGCAATGGAAAAACGTTATCTCAGCATATATAGATCGAGTAATAAGTATAAAGTTCTTTATTTATACCCTCTCCGCCTCTCTGCTTTTAAAATGAAGTAGACTGTAGAGATGTTTCTTTTTTAATCAACTTCTCTTAATTTTGAGTTTGAATTTCTGTATTATTATTTTACATTCATTAATGAGATCAGAAAGCGGTTTAACTCAGCTAGTCACCAACTCATTCTCTCATCCAGAAAGTTTCATCCATATATGTTGAGCTCAGGCTTCCCCGATCAATCTCCTAACATGAAAGAACTATGGAGTATATATTAGAGTAACGAACTTGTTTTGTTATGTACCGAGTATTTTTAGTTACCAGTATTACGGAGTTGAGCCTGTTTGGTAATACGAAAATTGGTTAATTTGGCTAATATTGCTGAAATTTATGAAGTTCTGCATGAAGTGACTGTTTTGGCAGATTTAAGAAAATATCATTTTTAAAATATACGTAGTATTTCATTAATAAAATAAAGAAAAAATCATATTGAAAAATAGCTAAAATGATCATCTACAATAACTTCAGCCAATACAGCCAGAAATGTAAAAGTTACGACGTTTTTGGTGAAAAAGTTGATTGATAAGCCGAAAAGCAATGTTGCCGACCTCTAATATAGGGGAACTCCATAAACTAGTAAAAAAGGACACTGAAAATAAAACTATTATGCAAATTTCAAACTATTAAAATTCATTATTAGTTAAGTGATTATTCCAAAATATTCAGGGGAACTCCATATAACTTTAGATCAGATATACAAGTAACTTATTGCTTCGTATATTGCCATTTTCCTGATCAAAAACGCTGATTTCTCTTTTAAAAGAATTTTCTTTAGCTATTAGTTTTATTAGTTTAATTTTCAGGAGTAAATTTTAATTAAAATGAGAAATTTTCCTAATAGAAATTGCCCTAAATATGAGTAAAAACATTATGAGATTCCAAAATAGGAATTTCATATTTTTATTCCCTAAATATGAATACTTCTGTCAAATTTGGAGAAAAAATTGTCATGTTTAAAGCCTAGTAATGCCAAATTTGACAGAAAATTACTTTTACTTAGGGAATAAAAAAGATGATAGTCATATGATAGTCGGGAAAACTGTCAAATAGGTCCTCGAACTTTCATAAAAAAGTCAATTAAGTCCTTGTATAGGAGACTCTGTTCGGTCATCGCGATTTGGGGTGGTTCCCGGTGGAATTTTTTGATGAAATTTTTAGAGCATCTTATTCATCAAGTCTAGTCTAGTCTAGCAAAAAATTTAATCGGAAGCGCATTCAAATTAATTCAAGAACGCAAAAATGCGCAGTTATCTTCAAGAATTAATTTGAATGTGTTCCCGATTAAATTTTTAGCTGAAATTTGGTATGAGTAAACTATACTTGGCGAATAAGATGCTCAAAAAATTTCATCAAAAAACTCCATTGGGAACTGCCCCAATTCGCGACGTCCGGACAGAACCTCCTATAGAAGGACTTAATTGACCTTTTTATGAAAGTTCGAGAACCTATTTGACAGTTTTCCCTATGATAGTCCTATTTTACTTCTATAGCTAAGGATGAACAAGAGTACAAGATATCACACATTTTGTCAAACAGAACCATCATTTTCTTTTGTCAAATCTAAACGGGACGCATGTACTCACTTCGAAAAGGAAAATATTTGAACTTTATTCGATCATTCCTCTAATTAATTACTTTCTCCGAAAAGGTTGATCAAATTTCCTTTTTCGGATGTCCAAAAAAGATTTGTCATTTCCATTTAAAGTAAGGAATATGTGGCTAAAATTAATTCTCTCTCCTCTGCACAAATTTCAACCACACAGTTTTTACTTTATTAATCCACGTGAAAGTCAATTTTGGCAAACCTTTTCGGTACGGAGGGAGTACGGAGTATTTTATTAGGACCAAGTAAGAGATGCAGAGTGTTAGGATGTTTTTACTTAAACTGTAATTTGCTGGTCTGGTCTGATCCGGTCTAGTCTGGTGTGGTATGATCTGGTCTAGTCTGGTCTGGTCTAAGATATATTACAGTCCAAGTGAAAACATCCTTATAGTAAAAGTATAAGTGTATAACTAGGTCTACTTTGAGAGTAACTTGGCTAACGTTTTAGCTTTATTGTGCATACTTCATCTTTTCCAAAAAAGGTTTTATTTAGTTCATACATATTCAAGTTTGATCAATGATATTTTTTAATAGTATTAATTTACGAATTAAATATAAATATAATAACTAAAATCATTGTCCAAAGTTCCCACCATCGATCAACAAAAGTCAACATAGCAAATTAAACCTTTTTGGGGCGGATGTAGAGGCCGTTTGGGAACACTGTTTTTCAGGCTTATCAGCCAACTTTTTCACCAAACACGTAACTTTTGTTTTTGCGTGCTGAATTGTGTAATAAGCAGAAAAAGTAAGGTTGGAGTTACTTTTCTGGCTATATTGGCTGAAGTTATTGTAGATGACCATTTTAGCTATTTTTATATATAATATTTTCTTAATTCTATTAATAAAATATATTTTAAAAATAATTTTTTCTTAAATCATCTGAATCAGCCAATGTAGCTACTTTAGCCAGAACTTCATATATTTCAGCAGAATCAGCCGAATCAACCAATTTTCGTGCTATCAAACGGGCTCGTGGTATTTTGTTCATTATATTTTTTTGTAGAGATAATCGAAGATACTTCTATTTATGCATGCCTAGCAGGCCGGTTCGGTTACAATTTACATTGCCCCGACTCTATAAAAAGTTAGGACCGAACCGGCCTGCTATTTATTTCATCGAAGATACTTCTATTTATGCATGCCTAGAGATAATCAAATGTAGTATGTATACATTTGGATCAAACTAGAGCCATGTTTATATGCTTTCCGTCCCAATTTACTTACCCAAACTTGATTTTTCAAGTCAATGGTTCCTAACTTTGACTAATTATATATCTATATAGAAAAAATATTAATAATATAAAAATTATATGAAAATATTTTTTGTTGAAAATGCTATTATAAAAGTATAAAATTATTAATTTTTTCATAAATATATTAGTTAAATAATTGGTCAAAGTTTACCACATTTGACCGTAAAAGTCAAAATTGGCTAACTAAATAGAGACGGAGGTAGTATGAGATTGGTGTAGTGAACAACATTTTTAATCACAGGTGATGTACTATGAAATTTGCTTGTTGCACTTTCACACTTCGGCAGAATATTTATGAAATTCCCACCGCTTTTATTCGATATGGACATATTTTGATCAAAGTTCAAAGATTAACCTCATAGTGCATCACATTCAGTTAAAGGTGTCACGTTCCTACGTACGTTAAACACCGTGCTTATTGAAGCCACACAATGTAACTTGTAGAATATAACATCACCAAAAGAAAATGGTACCCTCCATCCCTAAAATATCTTTTCACTTTTTACATGGATGTCTCCAAATAAACTTTTCATTTTTATACGTTATAAAAAAGGGGAAAAGATCAAATAAGTCCTTTTACTATTTCCAATCAGTCATTTAAACCGCTGTATTAAAAATGTATCAAGTATGGGTACTTCTAAAATACAATCAACCAAGCCCGTTTACTATTTGTCAATAGTAAATGAGTCCCAAGGGCGGATGCACCATAATATTATTGGGGGCACATGCCCTCAATGAACTCCCAATTTTTAATGCTATTAATAAGTATCTATCTATGTATTACAAATGAAGAGTGCCCCCAATGAAAATAATAAGGGACCCCATTAATATGTTAGCCACTCAGTTACGGCGGGATAAATCCAACACTCCAGTACTCCGCAATGAAGTTATGGAAAATGCTAGGGCTACACAAGTTGTACACAACTTGTACACACAATGTCGGTCACAGACAATTGGTACGGAGTTGCCTGTGACCACAGACAAGAGTTTTTTGTGTACACAGACAAATTTTGTCTGTTTCCACAGACATTTACTTTTTTGTAAAAAGTACACTGAGAGCCGCCTGACACTGACAAGTACTTTTTACAAAAAAGTAAATGTCTGTGGAAACAGACAAAATTTGTCTGTGTACACAGACAACTCTTGTCTGTGTTCACAGGCAATTCCGTACTAATTTTCTGTGACTGACATTGTGTGTACAAGTTGTGTACAACTTGTGTACCTCTAGCATTTTCCATGAAGTTATACTGCATACTGTATACTATCGTATATGAGTTATAATGTTATATGGCCCACAGTCCATATAATCCATTCAATTTTAATTTTTAATCTTATTTTTTATTTTAATTCATAGACAATTCCTAATAGTCTTTAGTCAATACTCTATTTCCGTTTGCCGCCCACACGCTTCATGACTTTCGATTTTTGAACACGATTTAGAGCCTCTTTTGTGTTTGTCAGCTGATTAGGTTTATTAGCAATTTTTTTCGTTAAAAACATAACTTTTAATTTTGCGCGCTGAATTGTGTAATAAAAAAAATGTAAGATTTAAAGTTACTTTTCTGACTGCATTGGCTTAAATTACTGGAGATAATCATCTTAGCTATTTTTTCATATAATTTTTTCTTTATTATACTAATATAATATATTTTAAATATAATTTTCTTATAAATAAACAGAATTAGCCAATCCGGCCAATTCAGGCAACACTTTATAAATTTCAGCATAATCAGACACTGCAGTTCATTTGAGTATTACCAAACGGGCCTTTGATCTTCTTCATCTAATCATCTGATTCATTTCTCTGTCTACAAGACTCTGAATCTCCGGTTCCATATTGCTTATTCATTCTTTCATTTTCTTTCATTTGCTATTTTGCTAATTAGGGTTTTCAGATTTTAATTCTTACGGATAATGCCAACTTACGGATAATTCTTTCATTTCTCTGTCTACAAGACTCTGAATCTCCGGTTCCATATTGCTTATTCATTCTTTCATTTTCTTTCATTTGCTATTTTGCTAATTAGGTTTTCAGATTAAACGATGATAATGCCAGTCTATAAAGGAAAATCATTGCCTACATCCAATCAAAGCAGGGGTGTGGGACAAAGTTTAAGTGTTAATGACTTAATGTACTCCCTTAGTATTTTTTTGTTTACTATATTAGGTATGGGCACATGTTTTAAGAGTGAAATAGTAGGGGTAATGAATAGTGTAGAAAAAGTAGGAGAGATGGTGGAAAAGTATGAAAGAGAAGATAAAAGGTAGAAAAAGTAAGAGTAGTTGAGTATTTTTAAAGGAAAAACTTGCCAAAAATGGAAAGTGTAGCAAATTTTTGAATATATCCAAAAAAGAAAAGTGTAGCAAACAAAACAATACGGAGGGAGTATCAAATAGCACTCATTTACTACTCAGAGAAATCGATTTGGATAATCTTCCTTTGGATCCCACATAAAAGAATTTTTTAGGAATATCATCCTAATCAAAGAGATGAAATAAGAAGAAAGTACTTGTTTAGGGGACCTTGCCAACTTCGCGGTCATGATTTTCCTTGTTTCTAGTATGCTAACATTGGTTTTTTTCTGATGTATAAAAAACATTGTTTTTTTCATCTTTAAAAGTTAATTTACAGTTATAAAAAAAAATTTACTTTTATTTAATTTGTGCCCCAATATTTTAAATTTCTGGATCCGCCCCTGTAAATGACTCAATTACGTACCATCTTACTCCGTTTGATTTGATATAAAGAGGTTTAATGCACTAAACCCCCCTGTGATTTGGAAATTCGGCGCATTAGCCCCATGTGATTTAAAAAAATGCGTCAAACCTCCTTGTGTTTTAATTAATCATGCACAGAACCCCCTTTATGAATAAATTTAACGATTTGAAAATCACTTTTCCTAATATTTTGATTGAATATGCAAATAAATATGTCAAAATCTCTGAATCATATAAAAATGTTAATCATTTTTCTTTTATTTGATAATTGAATTTGTTCACATAAGGGATTTGGCGCATGATTAATTAAAATACAGGGGGGTTGGCGCATTTTTTAAATCACATGGGGCCAATGCGCCGAATTTTCAAATCACAGAGGGGTTTGGTGCATTAAACCCTGATATAAAGCAAGTGTATAATTGAAAATTCACTTACTGATTAAATATGGAGTCACAACAAGAAAATATAGTGTATGAATTACGAAGTATTTAGAAATAGACAGACTAATTAAATATACTCCGTACGTACTTGATTCTCCACCGCAAAAAACTCATTCAATTTGATTTTGATTTGTAAACTTAATTAGTGAAATGACATACACTTGACAAAGCATAATGGGAAGGGAGTATCTCATTAAATACGTAGTATAAAATATATAGTTGACATGCATGTGTTGTGAAGTTACGTTGTCTAGGACGTAACCAATCAAGGGAGAAGGAACAACTTGCATTGGGGTTTCCATCTTTGGTTCAAAGAATTTATATTATGCATGTTTTGATTTCTTTTCCTGCCTTTAATAATAACTGCATGCATGCGGCATTAATTCCATTTAATGAACGGACCCTATCTTTCCTTTTCTGTGTCTTATGCCTCTTTTCTCTGTTTAAGTCCTTTTCCCCAACTGGAATGTGATGTATGTCTGTCTTGGCCTCTTCTCAATCATGCAAGTTCCATTCATTATTATGGCTGGGGTTCACATATTGAAAATCCCCATTTATTATACGGAGTAATAATAATAATAATATTTCTTCTTTTATCATATCTGAGCGGTCGGCGATGGATGATTATGTTGGTGGTTTTTCCTATATTGCTACATACTGTATTTAAAACCTTATAATTACTTCGTATTATTTGATTCTTGTTCTACTATCATCATTTCAACTGCCCTGGCCGGGGCCTACAAACTCTTCAATTCCCATTTTAACACCACTAATATTTCAAAAAAACAAATGACACTCCATCCCAGGAGGCCTTCAAAGCTGAGCGGGCAGTATTAGCGGAGTTTCACACATTGACGGAAAAAGAGTGTAGTTTTATTTTCCGAGTCACAGTTTGGAACTAAACCCGAAATCTCTTTCTTTTTTTTGGATGAATGTAAATATATATTAGCACTCAAAGAAAACTGTACATCAAAGAAAACTAAGAGCTAGATCTCCTAAAACCCCCCCACCCCTACCTAGTGTAGGTGTGAAGAGAGGTTTTTATTCGATCTATATCTAATTCCAAAAAACAGAGGCCTAAGTATACAACACTGAACGCACACGGATCACCTCAAAGTCATAAAATCAAAAAATAGCCATGGTGTTGCGGGTTGCAACCATTCAAGTCCAAGTCGTATGCCACGGCCTCCCTAATGTTCTCTCACATGTCCAAACTTCAAAATCCAATCAAGTCATGTGGGTATAGAGAGTACAATATTTTGTACACCACATGCTTTATCTTCGCGACGATCTCTTCTTCCTTTGGCATGCTTTCATCAAATCTACACGCATTCCTAGCCCACCAAACGTAGTAAACCGTGGCACAGAACGCCAATCTTGCCGCCTTTGCCTTTAGCCTTGAGCCTTTATGTTCCTTCATGATCCACTTTATTGAGCTCAAAAGGGTGGTCATTTGGTGGCCAAAACCCATCCAATTTCTAATTTGACTCCATACCCTTCCTACAAAAAGACATTGGAAAAACAGGTGTGGAATTGTTTCCAATCCACCCTTACACAAATCACATCTGTTGACAATATATAGGTAACCAAGGCTATCCTGTGTAGGAAGCCGGTTTCGCAAAGCCAACCATACGTTAAAGGAAAACTTCGGGGGACATAGGATTTCCAAATGAAGTTCATTGTAGTCCTAGTCTCACCCTTTACCCTTAGAAGATCATATATTTTTCCCGAGACTAATTTCCCATTTATGGCCCTTGAATTGAGGCCAAGGATGGTATCATTCAGATTGTTAAAACATCTCTTCAGTTTGTCTCTAATTAGACCCAATCTCTTCATTAGTTGGGAATCCCGGCTGTGTGGGACAAAGTCCCACACACTTCTACCTTTGAGGTAGACACCATTGATCGAAATCTCTTTCTTGTGTTCAGGGGCGGCGGAGTCAAGGGAGGGTTATAGCAAGTTCGTAACTTATTTCAAGTAAAAAATTATGACTCCTGAAAAAAATCAACATCATATTAACTTGAAGTGAGCAAAAGTTAACGTGTAATATTGGTTACATTCGTAAATACTCCGTATAATAATAAAACACCTTATATAAAAATAAAACGCCTTATTGGTTATTAACTCATCATTAGTTACATGAAGGTTATAACGTAACTTATAATACTCCCTCCGTCTCCGAAAGAAGTTCTCACTTTACTTATTTGGATGTCCCTAATTTAAGTTCACATTTTCTTAAATGGAAAGTTATCTACATCAAAACAGTGCCAAACAGTGCAAAACAGTGTCAAACAGTGTCGAAACAATGTCGAAACAGTAAAATATACATCCTGTTAAGTTTACTTGCATAAAAGTGTGTGAAAGTCAAATGAGAAACTTCTTTCGGAGACGAAGGGAGTACATGACATATATATCAATACTCTTATTGAATATATCTCATTAAACTTTCGGGGACGGAGGGAGTACATGACATATATATCAATACTCTTATTGAATATATCTCATTAAACTATGATTTATCCCGGCTACCACCTAGAAACATTTAATTCAAACATTGTTTAATATAAATTCATTATTTTAATTATCTCTACATTAAATATTGAGTCTCACTGTTTTTCTGGCTCCTCAATAGTGCTTGTGGCCTCTGGTTACGCCACTTTAATTTCAAAAAAACTAGGTTCTGGGCTTCTAGCTATCTAGCTCATGTTCATCCAAACAGTTCATCCCATTATTCACTGTTCATCTTTCAGGCGTCGTTTGAGTGAATTAGTACAATACTGAAAAAAACTACACATTACTCAATAATGAGGGTCATGTCATACCGGCCGGGCAAGGGTCATGTTTGTGATTGCTTCTATTCTAAAAAAATGATTTTTTAAAGTGAATTTGGAAAAGTATTTAATAGTAAAAGTTGGTAATGTTGGAGAAAAAAGTAATTCTGAAAAGTAGAAGTTGATAGCGTTTGACAAAATAAGTGGTTTTTGTGTAATAAAAAAAGTGAAAAGCGGTTTAAAGCACTCTTCCAACGTCTTCCAGATTTTAGTTTTTAAGTGATTAAGGAGCAGAATCAGTTTTGAGAATCAGATCCAAACACCCCCTAATTTAAGCAGAAGCTGTCATTTTGAAAACATTTTTTTTCAACTTTTTAAGCCAAAAACTGAAAAACGCTTTCTTTAAGTAACTGCAAATATTCTTTTATTATGGAACTTTACCGGCCAACGTACAAGGTACTAAGAAGCTGTTCCGTTCACCTGATCTGAATGTTTCTGATCTGAATTTTTTAAGTTCTGATCTGATCTGATCTGAATTTTTCTGATCTGATCTGATCTGATCTGAATCTTTCTGATCTGATCTGATCTGATCTGAATCTTTCTGATCTGATCTGAATCTTTCTGATCTGATCTGAATGTTGCTGAACTGATCTGAATGTTGCTGATCTGATCTGATCTGATCTGAATGTTTCTGATCTGATCTGAAAGTTTCTGATCTGATCTGAATTCTTCTGATCTGAATCTTTCTGATCTGATTTGAATATTTCTATAATTGTAATTATAATTTTAATTATTAGATTTATAATTGTAATTAAAAATATAACTTAAATAAAATTACAATTATAATCATAATTATAAAAAAATAATAATTAAAATTAAATTTAAAATTATAATAATTATACTAATTACACTAATTATAAGTACAGATACAATTATAAATGTAATTATATTTTTAATTATGATTAATTTTATAATTATTATTGTAATTATAATTATAATATTTATTTCTATAATCATAATTATATCTATAATTACTAATTTAAATATATAATTACTCCGAAGTAATAATAATTACAACAATAACAACAAGAACAACAACCATATTAATAATAATGATGATTATAATTATAATTACATTATAAACCATAATTATAATTATAATTATAAATATATTATATTATATTATATTATATTATATTATATTATATTATATTATATTATATTATATTATATTACATTACATTACATTACATTACATTACATTACATTACATTACATTACATTACATTACATTACATTACATTACATTACATTACATTACATTATATTATATTATATTATATTATATTATATTATATTATATTATATTATATTATATTATATTATATTATATTATATTATATTATATTATATTATATTATATTATATTATATTATATTATATTATATTATATTATATTATATTATATTATATTATATTATATTATAATAATAATTTTATATTATTAACATTATTATTATTATATTATTAATAATATTATTATATTAATATATTAATATTATTAACAATAATTATAATATAATAATCATAATTAATATATTAATAAAAGTGATAAATCATGTTTGAATTTTTTGATCTGATCTGATCTGATCTGAATGTTTCTGATCTGATCTGAATGTTTCTGATCTGGTCTGATCTGGTCTGAATCTTTCTGATCTGATCTGAATGTTGCTGATCTGATCTGAATCTTTCTGATCTGATCTGAATGTTTCTGATCTGATCTGATCTGATCTAAATCTTTCTGATCTGATCTGATCTGATCTGAATCTTTCTGATCTGATCTGATCTGATCTGAATAAAATAAGATTAAGGAATAAGTAATAAGATTAAGACGAACGGAACAGCTTCTAAATTTTCTCAAATACTCGCATGAGTATATATGCTTATTTTTTTCCCAAATTCGTATACTCTTATTTAGAAAAGTGTTTATCCTTTTATATTTATAACTAACTTGGGCGCGTGCGTTGCGCGACGGTTGATGCCCAATATTGGGAAAAAATGAGAAAGTTGCATTGTATCACAAAGATGCTCAAATACATCACAAAAGCTATAAGAATTTAACTTCTGACTTCTGAGCTATCATAAGCGGACTTATTAGTTACGGAGTATTAGCTAGGTTATATGCTCATTTACCAAACAGATACAAAGTAAATTTCTTAATGAAGCCTAAAAAAGACAATCAATTATCTTCTTCTATCATGGAAGATAAGAATGGAAAGACTTCATTTCATTAAATGGAAACGCCAGTAAACCACATGACTCAAACTTCTTACCTTTACACAACCTAGGTTGGAAAATCTCTCCCTCATAAGTGCAGTCATATATATACGGATCCTACACTAAAAACATAACTTTAGTTGTATATACTACGTATATAGAACTAAAATGGAAAAAACTTTGGTTATATATGCTACGGGGAATTTGTAGGACAACCTGAAACAGATAATGTAACAATTTGACTGCCCTCGGAACGAATTTCATCAAACAGTTTAACGGTAGAATCTGAATTTTTGGATCAGAGAGAAGCTCATCATATCCACTTTGGGCCTTAGTGAAATGTACTACTCCCTCAGTTACCGCCTTTTTAAACCGCAACAGCTTGTCTCTGAATTTCTTGGATCAGAAGCTCATCATATCCGTTTTGAGAATAATTACCTTTGCAACAAAGCATACAGTATCACAAACTACAACTCTTCCCCCATTGTTACAGTCCCCTATGCTGAAAGAGAATCTAAAACTCTTAAATTAATGAGAGCAATCAAATTTTGAATAAGTTGATATCAGATTGTCTAAATTCAATGCCCTTTTTATTTTCTTTATACCTTAGCATATATGTGTGTTATGTATATAGAGAGTGAGAGAGAAAAGAAATGTATGTTGCTGAGCCAGCAATACCAACTTGTCCACAGAGTATGCAGTTTATTAGATGCTTGCTCGCACAAGGCATGAAAATGAAGAAAGGAAAAGTGCATATTTCAATAAGTATATTCCCTGAAGGTGCTGGTGCGAACCAGCGCTTGAAAATTGCATACGATCTGAAAGCAAAAAAAACAAATTATAGAATATATTTCAATGTTGCTGCTAAGATGGTAATTTAGAAAAACATTGCTTTATTTTAAAAAAAAAATTAGAATATTTTGAAATATATTGTCGATAAACCCATTCATTTCTTCACAAAAAGAACTTATTCAAGTTGTCGGTTTTGTGTTTTATCTTAACTTAAGTACTTTTTTATAAGATCTAGACTGCCACCCGCCCATGCGTGTATTGTCGTAAAGAGTAATATATCCATGATTTCATTTGTTTCTATTTCCTTTAGCAGCATATTCACACTCTTTTCAATATGATTATATCGGAGCAGGGGATTTGCCTTGCATTTCATCCTTCTTACTGCTATTAGGAAATTAATTACAAATTTGATTTCAGACTGTCATTCATAGTCTCTACTTGTAGTTTAATTTACATACTCTCATAAACTTTTAAAAAACAAAAAATATGATATCATTAAAATAAAATACAAAAAACAGATTCTTTTTTTTCAAAACTAAATAACACAATAAGATAAATTAATCGAGTGTCATAGGAAGTCATACCTCAGCAAGAGAAGAACAGCCACGTCCCACATATGCTAGTCGGAATGGTGCTTAACCAAGTAGGGATTTCAAAGATATAGAAGAGAAGTGGGGGTACTAAAAAGAAAGTCCAAAATACATTGCATGTATTGACTGCTTCTACTTCAAACAACAACAACAACCAAGTCTTAATCCCAAAAGAATTTGGGGTCGGCTAACCTGAACCGATCTGTGATATATGTGTGAAAAAGAGAAGAAAGATAACAGGAAAAAAAAGATAAGATAAAATGGATACGATAAAGATAAATATAAAATAAAAAAATATAAGAATATAAGAGAGATAAAGATAAAAAGATAAAAGAACAAAAAGGATAGAAGACAAAATAATCATAAGACCATAAAAAGATAATGAAGATAAACCTGCTACTACTTCTAAGTTCAAAAAAAATATTGTCAAACTTGTTTAGCAGAAAGTGTAGGTAAAGAGAAAACTTAGTCCACTGGGAAAAAAACTTATTTTCTGAAGCCTATATTGAGGAAATAAAGAATCATAAAACCTGAGCAATAACTATTATCATAAAAATCATACGGTTGTTATAAATGATCTTTACTAATATCACAATATTACAAAAATCAACCTATTGATTTAAAACCAATCTATCTTAACTATTGATATATTACCTTCAGAGCAAAGCATTTGAATAAGACTCGGCAGAGCATTACATTCTACTATGCCTAAGCAATTCACATGTATCCCTTAGCAGGAAAAAAATACAAAAATCCAAAAAAGATCATTAAGTTGAAGGAGAACCAAACCTGACTCTTATTTTCATCATTCTTGAGGACAATCAAGATACCTGCAACTGCTCTCTTCATCGTTGGATCGGCAAACTCAAGCAATTTAGAGAGGTCTATTGTGATAAAATAATAATGAGCGGTAAATGAGCAAAGAAAAATGAGCAATCCAGAGCGGTCTGCTATATAAATGAGCTTAGAGAGGTCTACTGTTGGTGATTTTAGTGTCACCGGCCATTTTGTGTAATTAGAAATGACATGAGTGCCAATGGGAATTAGAACTATGATCTAATACAAGTTAGTAGGTGTGGAGTGCACACTTGTATATAAGAACTAGTTTACTTCCAAAGTGTCTACGTTAGTGGAACTTGAGGTAGAACTCGAGGTATAACTTTCAGTAGACCAGCTCTGTGGTTCTAGACCGAGTTCTAGAACGGTTAGGCAGTTTCCAGCAGTTTCCAAAAACTGCTGCGGTTATTCTTAATCGTGTTACTACTGCCTAGGACGATGAATATGGATAGATACCACCATATTTCGGACAGAGGAGGGAGAGGAAACAGATCCAACATATCTTCATCACTTTGGCACTCAAATTAAAGATAACAATCCATATACTCGACTAGTTTGGCTCTAGTTCTTGTGCCTAAGTTCTAGAGTGTCCTTAAGGATTATCCTAGATTGAATTTCTTGTAACCCAGGCATAGGGGAGAAATATCAATTCGGAAAGTGAACTTACACGATCCTTAAGCAATCCAAGTACTCAAATTATCACCCCCTACGTGATACCCCAACATCTACTATGATCAAGCTCAGTTTGACTTCCAAGCAATATAATAATATCATTCATAATGGAATCGATTATAATTGAGGATGGTAGTTGCAACAACTAAAGAGCAAAGGAATAACCATGGTTCATGCTTCATAGTAAACAATCGCTTCAGTTCTGAAACAACATCTTCCATGTTTTTTTCCTTGAAGCAAAAGAAAAACCATACTCGGCCCCTGGCCATTTGGAGAGTGCTTGGAAGTTCAGTTGTTGCACCCCCAGAAAAATTAAATCCAGGGGCCGGGAAACAGAGGTTTTTAGATCAAAAAATAAATCCAAAGAAACCCAGTCGTACAAATTCAAATGAAACAGGAATCAAATTAAGCATAAGCACATATTTGGAGGATTAAGAAAGGGAAATGAAATGAGAAAAGCACCTGTCACTCATTTCCAGCGGGATAGCAGCAAATAACATGAAATACTTAGGTTGTAGTAACTGTTAATAGTACCAAAATAACTACCTTAGAGGCTTTGTGGGCATAAAGGGATTCTTCCAATTCCTTCTTTGGCTTGTTTGGATATATCTTTTTTTATTCCTTCTTCTTCTTATGCTCTTCTTTCATTTTCTGCAAATTAACCAATATTATGATCATCATTATTAAAATTAAGACAAGCTTAACACAAAAGGATCAATTAAACTAAAAACAATAACTGGTTGTTCATAGGAGATTAAAGTGTAGAAAAAATAAAAAGTAAATAGCAGAACTAAAACTTACTTAATAAGGAAATGCAGCAAATAATAAAAACTTTGAATAAGAAAATACAGAGCAAATTATGAAAGCAAATGACGAATATTAACCATCATATGATTTTCAACTTTCTCCCTTTTCAGCAATTTCATTGCCTTCTGCTTCTTAATTTCCATCACCTCCTCTTCTTTCTTCTCATGGGAGGCAATTTCTTCTTCCTTCTTCTGACAAGACCGCATTTCTTGAGCAAATGGTTCCCTACTTGTTGCTGCCACCTTTGCATAAGGTTCTTTTTGTTAATCGTTTAAGTTCCTCCATTCTTCTCCATTCATTTTGTGACCTATACATAAAAAATAGTACCACCAGTTTGAGATTAAACATGCAAAGTTGCAGAAAATCAAATCTTAGGACCATGATGATTTTAAAGCATTCTTTTTGTTCTCGGACAGAAGAGATGTGTGGCACTCAATTGAGAGCAAGAAACAAGCAAACAATGACTGATTTGGCTTCAATGGATCCTTCTCCCTTCGATACACTAATACGCATAATCCAAATATATATGATGAAAAAGAGTGGTTATGTACCCATGCATTTTAGTTGGATTACTCTCTTACTCAAATATTGAGTACACCCATCTGACCCGTGCAAGATACTATCAACTTCTTGTATATGCACAATACAGCTTTTACTAATCGGAAACTCTCATTTCTTAATTCCTTGTAACACCTTTGCTCAAGTGAGACTGTAATATGCTCAGCATTTGTACATAGTCTAGTGAGAAAACACATTTACCCATTACAACTAAAACAATCTGCAATTTGATTAGTATTGGGCCAAATCAGTTCAAAAGGAATATTTTAGCATATAATATATGAATCAGTGAGTTCTATACAATAATGATATGACATTGCACTGCATTTGTCAGATGCTAAATAATTTACTTTTCTCTTTTCCAAACAAAATTACATTGCGTTAAATGTTACAAATATGTGTATATAATATTGTGATTTATTACAATGTGAGAGGAAGTGTTTTTTCTCAGAAAAGGCATTCCCAAAAGAGTACCTTTGGGGTGCGCACAAAGGATCTTTTGCTGCATACTCACATAGTTTCCCAATCTTGTGGTCATCTGGTTCATCCTGAACAAAATGAAATTGAAAAAGAACAATTGTGAATACAAGTTTTTGTCTAACATACTCATGCATAAGGTAGATGAAGTAATGGCAGTGAAACCTTGTTTGATCAAACTAAAGAGGCTAATTAATTTATGCTCATAGCTGATACTTGAATAAACACATACATAGGAGCACCTTGACCATGTACCGGAAGGAACATAAATGTCCAAGCTATTTTCATTTGATTACCTTATAAACAAAGCCAAACCTGCCCTCTCCGATTTTATTTGTAGGACAAAAATTATTGGTGGCAAATCTTAGATCCTTGTAGGAGAAGACGCTCACACTTCTTATGCGATAGAGATATGTTCATGATCGTAGTCATTAGAAAACTCAAAATTCAAAATGCCCGGCTTATCAATAGTCAATTATGTTAACACAATTATGATCCTAACCTTTATCAAACAAAGATGAATGTGTGGGAGAGAGCACAAAGAACATTTCTGCCAGTGTGCAAAAATCGAGAGCACAAGAACAGTGAGCTGGTAATTGTTCGTATAAAACAGTTTGAAAAAAAACTTGCCAAAGGGGAAACCCTAGGGCCTCGAAGGTACTGCTATAGTTACAGAACTGGCCAAAGGGGAAAGTACAATTCCACATTAAGATAAAAAATGTCTTGGCCTTGAAAGATCTTGGCCTGTGGATCAAAGAAACACCCAACATTAAGATAAAAATGTCTTGATTAAAATAATACCACTTAAGGGTGCGCTTCACTCCGGGTAAAGCTACCAAACACGGGTCCGTGAAAGAAATAGCCGGGACATTCGGGTTGTCTACCCTTCGAAGATCCCGCCCAAGCCTAGCCACCGGGATGTGGCCCTTGATTTGATGTCTTTTCTTTACAAAAGCCACATGTGCCCCATTTTCATTAGTTATGAATTTATTGACAATATCATCACGTTCCATCTCATGCATGCTTACGACTTTGCGGCCCTCCCAATCGAACTCATCATTAACCTCCGGAGCTAACGCCGATGATGTGCTGGCTGTGGCAGTCTGCCCAGCCGCAGGTTTAGCAGTAGGCTTGGGCTTCGTCAGAGCCGTCGGTCCAGTAGATTTAGCACCCGCAGCAGTGCCCTTTGGAGGTTGTTTATTTGGTTGTGGTCTTGGTGCATGCATTCCAGAAGATGAAGCAATATCCGCCACATTTGGTTTTTTCCTACCATAATATCATTTTCTTCGGACTGTGGGTGTTTCACATATAATTTTTTTCTTTATTTTATTAATAAAATTTATTTTAAAAATATGTTTTCTTAAATCAACAGAATCAGCCAATGAAACCACTTCAGCTAGAATTTCATAAATTTCAGTAGAATTAGCCAAACCAGCCGATTTCCGTGCTACTAAACGGGCTCTCCATGTCATCAACCATTCAACGTCATCTTCATTCGGGAGTACTTTTAAAATATAAAAAACATTGAAGACACCAAGAAAATGTAAGGTTGGAGTTATTTTCTAGCTGCCAACGCATACCAACACATATAAGTCGCGTACCATTAGTCGCGTACCAACACATATAAGTCGCATGCCAACGCATATTTTAGACATATACTACCACTCCTTCCTTAAACAATTAGTATTTTATAAAATACTAATATAAAATAGTACTACCTCCGTCCCATTTTATGTGTCTTAGTTTGACTTGGCACGATTATTAATGAAGTAGTTGAAAAAGTAAAAGTTGTGGTTGAGGTTTGAGTATAATAAAGTGAAATGGTGTGAGCCACATATTTCCTTCCAAAAAAGGAAAGAAGACACTTACTTTAGGACAACCCAATAAGGAAAGTAGGACAGGTAAAATGGGACGGAGGGAGTAATACTTAATTTGAGATAACGCAATTGAAAAGTACAAACCAATTCAAAATTATAATACAAACGTAATTTACTCTACACTAAATAGAATATAGGGCGTAAATATATATTACATTTCATCCAAAAAACACAAATAAATTTTATGATAGGCTCTAAGTCACCCTAAATTTAATTAAAAATCATATATTATTAATATAAAACAAATGTAAAAATATAAGATTTGTTTGCACTAAATTTCGTGTACATGGTTTGTTACATTCGTAACATAAGTTTTATTGAAGTGTGAGGTGGATTAGGAGTTTAGGACATAGAATGACATTTATTTATTTTATATTTATTTAGTGTAGAATTATTTTAAATAATTCTTGAATAAAATATATCAAATTAGGTTTTTGTTATAATTTTCAGTTGCATTTTAATTTTTTAATTGCATATCTCAAATTAAGTATTTATCATATTCTTTTTAATGTAATTTTGTCATTGTGAAACAAATTGTAAGTATTTACTTAAAATTGATCGCAAATAATAATATATGAAAATATTGGGTACAATCTCTAAATATGAATCCTCTGATTCTTCATTTGCAATTTGAAGTAATATAATTTAAAAATTTAATTAAAAATTAAATCTCTAATTCTTCAAATATTCGAACGTTCTTCGGATCTTCGAATCTTCGTTCTTGGGATCTTCGAATCTTCGAACCTTCGTTCTTCGGATCTTCAAATCTTCTTGAATAAAGAATTAAACTTGAAGGGCCTCCGGTTTTCAAGTAGCTTAATCTTCAACAAAAGGGCCGTTATATGGCTTGGTCTTCTGTTAAAGGGCTTCCCGGGATATATGGCTTAGTCTTCAATTGAATCTTGATTCAATCTTCATATGAATATCTTCGAATCTTCAAAGTCTTGATCTTCAGATCTTCGAATCTTCGTTCTTTAGTTCTTCATATCTTCTTGAATAAAGAATTCAGCTTGAAGGGCCTCCGGTTTTCAAGTGGCTTGATCTTCAACAAAAGGGTCGTTTTATGGCTTGATCTTCTGTTTAAGGGCCTCCCGGGATATATGACCTGATCTTCAATTGAATCTTGATTCGAACTTTATATGAATATCTTCAAATATTCAAAGATTCGTTCTTGATATCTCCGAATCTTCAAAGCATTGTTCTTCAGATCTTCGAATCTTCGAGCTCCGTTCTTCAGATCTTCGAACGTTCTTTAACTTTTGGACTTATTTTTATCAAAAATAGATGAAATCACAAAGGACTATTCAGATATTCTTGACAAAAAATGTGGCCTGATCTCTTCCTCTTCTTGGGAATCGTTCAGAGCCTCTCGGGAGTTCTTCAGAGCTTTGCTGCAGTGTTTCTTCGTCTGGAAGTTCTCCCCTCCATTCCTCTCAACTGTGACCCCTATTTATAGGTGTGGAGGGGGATGTGATATGCTTTAGGGTTCCAAAATTCGTCCATATCTCATGGGCCCTAATTTAAATGGGCTTCGGGTTCTATTTGATTGCATTTTGATAGCCAGAAAAATCAGCACTTATGCAATGTATCTAGACAGCTTTCTTAACAAGGTTCAGAGCTATTTTTCAAGCATATGGACAGATTTCTTAACCAGATTCATCATCTTTATCAATTGGATCATGTCTCTTATATATTGAGCCACTATTTGATAATGGGCTCAAAATAAAGAAATTAATAGGATCAGCCCATTCCTTTAAAGATTTAATTTATAATTAAATTAATTGGACATTTTATAAAATCCAAATTAATTTAATCACTAAATTTCTTCTTCAGTTCACTATATTCTCCTTTCTTATGAGGCCCAAAGAGCATCGCGAGCGGCCCAGCAGAATTGAACATCAGACCAAAATCATTTGAAAATAGCCCAATCATTTATATTCAATCTTAAAGCTCAGTTGATTCACATAAATGGCCCAACCATTTTTATGTGTCCACAGTCATATTCTTTAATTGTTTGAAGAAGTAATATATTGAAAATCGGAGACATATGAGCAAGGAGGATTATAATTAAGGGCATGGGATGTGTTTGTATGATCAGGTTGGTTCACAGCTGCGTCATCCATGCGGCGGTTCTTTTTGCTTAACATGTTTCTTGTATGCCCGATCCAAGTTTTTTTTATGATGAGTGAGCTGCCATGGTATCTTCTTGGGGCTATTCGGCTTGACGCTAAAGATGTTACATGTGTTTATTCGCAAAGTATGATTGAGGTGAACATTTATAAACGTTTCATGACCATAGGCCCTGTGGGGCCAGGGAATTTCCGTCCAATGATACGTCCCAGCAGCAGGCTAATAAATTAAGACATGCGGCCCACCTCCCAAGCAACACTGACGGAGTCCAGCAACAGATGGAGTCCAGCTCGGCAAAGTAAAGGGATGGAGGACCGAGTGCTACTAAAGGGATAAGAACGAATAAGGCTTGGAGAAAAAGAAAGCACTTGACACGTTCAAATGTGAGGCCACCTATTTCGGTGGGCAGTTGGTGTATCTGTATGGATAGGCATGGGATTGCTCATTTAAATACAAGTCTATCCATTGTAAAAGGGGGTCATTAGCATTAACGAGACTATTCACTTGCTACTAAACTTCTTCAACTTTCTTCTTCTTAGTCATTTATCCAGTTCATATAAATCTTTCTTCCATTTATATTATTATTTGTTGAAATATATCTCTTGTGCGATTCCCGATTCTTTATTTGATTGTTAGAAGAAATTGTTAATTTCTTGCTAAAACAATTTGGCGCCCACCGTGGGGCATCGTACAAGAAAAAGATCAATTATGGAAGGAACGAATCAGTTGTTGATTGAATTTCATGAGCAGTTAGAGACAGTTCGAGAAGAAATCCGGCGCGAGATGGCAGAGAGGATGGCCCTTCTTCAGTGAGAGAACGATGTACTTCGGTCCCAGGTACAATCTGCATTGTCAATAGCCTCGAATTCAAGGCTCAACCGGAGGAATGATTATACGAATGCAGCAACAAGGTTAGATCTCGGTTTTTCCTTGTCAGCGACGGATCCACACTCAGCATCGACGGATCCAGTTTCCCTTACGCTGGGACTGTCACCGAAGCCGACTGGAGAGCCATACTCGACGGTCATTTGCCAAAGCAACCCGACCTCCGTCGCCTTCGGCTCCCTGTCAGGTAATTAATTTTATTAATGGCGGGTCAGATTTATGTGGCCTAACGTATTCTGCTGCCAAGACACACGCTCGGGAGTATTCCCGAGACAAGTCAATGCAGGTATGCCAAGTTGAAAGACGACATGACGACTGGAGAAACACTGCCATTGCTTTTGACGAGTCAGATATGCCAGATCCTATGCAACCCCATCATGACACTCTGGTCATATCCCTTAGAGTGGCAAACTTTGAAGTGAAGCGGGTCCTTGTTGACAACGGAAGCATGGCCAACATAACTACCATGCGGATGCTAGAGCAAATGGGAATCAAGGAAGATGACATAGCAAAATCAGGATCCACCCTCGTCGGTTTCAATGGAGAACCAAGCCGAACCATAGGTAATATCTCTATTCCTGTTTACGCTAACGGTGTTAATGTGCAGGTCAGGTTCGATGTAGTCCAAGACCTCCCAGCTTATAACATGATTTTGGGGACGCCATGGTTACATCAAATGGGAGCTATTTTGTCGACATATCACCAGGTCGTCAAATTTCCAACGCCTTGGGGGATAGAGTCCATTCGAGGAGACTAGGTGGTAGCCAAGTCATGCTATCAGACGGCCATGAAGTCTACAACAAATCCACCAACTTCAGCATAGCAACTAAAGGGTGACCCAGCTTTGGAGGAAGATGACGAAAAAACGGAAGAAGTAGTCATCGATGACGAGCATCCAGAACGGGTCATCCACATCGGGACAAACTTACTAACAAGCCTCAGAGATGAGCTGGTTCAGTTTCTTAAGGGGCATAAAGATGTATTCTCTTGGAGTCATAAAGACATGACGGGGATTGACCCGAAAATCATCACTCACAGATTAAACATCAACCCGTCATGTAAACCCGTCAGACAACGAAGAAGACGTTTTGCAAGGGAGCGGAATGACATCATAAACAAGGAAGTCGAAGCACTTCTCCAAACCAAGAAATCTAGAGAAGTCAGATATCCGGATTGGTTGGCCAACGTCGTTGTCGTCAAGAAGAAAGCAGCAAAAGGCAAAAAGGCAAAATAGCGAGTGTGCGTGGACTTCACCGATTTAAACAAAGCATGTCCAAAGGATTCATTCCTGATGCCACACATTGACGTATTGGCCGATGCGACTGCCGGACATGAGATGCTCTCGTTTATGGACGCCTTTAGCGGATACCACCAGATTCAGTTGCATTCCGATGATCAAGAAAAGACGGCCTTCATTACTAAAACAAGTACATATTGCTATGTTGTTATGCCATTTGGTCTTAAAAATGCAGGTGCGACGTTTCAAAGGCTCGTCACCATGATGTTTAAAGATCAAATCGGAAAAACCATAGAGGTATACATAGACGATATGATCGTTAAAACAAGGAAGGCTGAGGACCATATTGATAACCTGACGGAATCATTCAAGAGATTGAGAGAATACAACCTTTGCTCAATCCGTCGAAATGCGCATTTGGTGTGTCATCAGGGGAATTCTAGGGCTATATAGTCAGTGAACGTGGAATGGAAGCAAGTCCGGAGCAAGTCCGAGCTATTCTAGACATAGAATCACCGAAACCAGTCAAGGACGTGCAGAGGCTGACAGGTCGAGTTGCTGCTCTGAACCGCTTCATTTCTAAGTCATCTGACAGATGTTGCCTTTTCTATGACGTACTTCGCAAGAACAAGAAATTTGAGTGGACGGATCAACACGAACAGGCACTCCAACAATTGAAAGAATATATGATGACCCCACCGTTGTTGACGAAACCAGAAGAGGGTGATGAACTCCAACTATACCTAGCCATCTCGGAGCATGTTGTCAGCGCAGTGTTGACCAAAGAAGATGACGGAATGCAAACACCGGTATATTATGTAAGTAAGTCGCTGAATGGTCCTGAAACCAGGTACGCCTTACTTGAAAAATTGGTTTTAGCTTTGATTACTGCATCAATTAAATTGCGTCCATACTTTGAATCACGTACGTACTATTTGTGTGCGGACTAACTATCCCATGAAATCAATCATGAGGAAACCAAAGTTGTCAAGTCGGATGGCCAAATGGTCAATTCAGTTAGGAGCTTACGACATCAGATACGAGCCAAGGACTGCTTTGAAATCTCAGACGCTTGCTGATTTTGTGGCAGACTTTAGTCCAAAGCTCCAAACCGAAGCAAAAATGGAGGCGTGCCTCATCACAAACAGTTTGCCCCAACAGAAGTGGACCTTGCACACTGATAAGGTGTCAAATCTAAATGGAGCAGGTTTGGGCATAGTACTAAAGTCGCCACAGGGGGACACCATGCTTCAAGCAGTCCACTGTGATTTCAACGCCTCAAACAACGAGATGGAGTATGAAGCATTGATCGTGGGCTTAACATTGGCAAAGGATTTAGGCGTCAAGCTGTTGCAGGTAAAGTGTGATTTGTTATTAATAGTTAATCAATCTAACGGTGTTTATGCAGCGAAAGATCCCAAGATGACATCCTATCTACAAATCGTCACGAATTTGACAGCGTGGTTCGACGAGATCACCTTTGAGCAAGTGCCAAGGGAGGAAAACACTCAAGCAGACTCCCTGGCAGCAATTGGATCTTGTCTGGGGGAAGAAATAAACAACATCCCTTTCATCCATTTGACGTGTCCAGCAATTGACAGATCAGAGTCCGTCAGTGCTATCAATCTGTCCGCACAAGATGACTGGATGCAGCCATATGTAACATACTTGAAACACAACATCCTACCGGCGGAAAGAAAGGAAGCAAGGGCACTCCTTTCCAAGGTAACTAAGTTTCTCGTTATTGATGACGTTTTGTTTAAAAGATTTAAAGCAGGTCCGTACCAAAGATGTTTAGCACCTCAAGAAGCCATAAAAGTGCTAAGAGACCTCCACGAAGGGGTGTGGAAACCATGCTGCAGGAAGAAGTCTGTCTAACAAGGCTCTCCGATTTGGATACTATTGGCCAACCATGCGGCATGACACAATCACTTTCACCCAAAGTTGTCAGGCTTGTCAGAAGCACGGAGCAATCCGTCATCAGCCCTCTGAATCGCTTCATCCAGTCTTGTCACCTTGGCCCTTTATGAAGTGGGGAATGGACATCGTGGGAAAGCTGCCCGAAGCTCCAGGACAGAAGGTTTACATGTTTGCAATGACGGACTACTTTTCAAAATGGGTGGAGGCCGAACCATTCGGTCAGGTACGCGACGTCCAGGTAATCTCTTTTATCAAACGAAATATACTTTGCAGGTTTGGCATCCCGTCAGAGATTGTATGTGACAACGGGTCCCAGTTCATAAGTGCAAAAACCCGACGATTATGCGAAAGGTACAACATCAGGTTGGAAATGTCAACTCCTAGGTACTCGCAATCCAATGGACAAGCCGAGTCCAGCAATAAAATCATTGTGTCCAATTTGAAGAAAAGACTTGAGAAAGCGCAAGGCAGATGGGCTGACGAGGTTCCCCTGATATTATGGGCTGACAGAACGACTCCAAAGAACGCAACCGGACAAACTACTTTCTCCTTGGTGTATGTCTGTGAGGCGGTCATACCAGCAGAGGTTGACGTACCATCCTCAAGGTATGGGCTTATGACCAAAGATCGGAACAATGTGGACTTGATACATGATCTAGATACCATTGACGAAATTAGAGAAAGGGCCAAGATCCGTCTACAATCCTATCAGCAAATAGTGTCCAAGAGCTTTAACAAAAATATATGGGCAAAGATCTTTAAGAAAGGAGACCGGGTTTTGAGAAGGGCATTTGGAAATGAAGCAAGCGGGAAGTTCAGCCCCGATTGGGAAGGCCCATACAAGATCATTGACATTATCGGGCAGGGGGCATATCGCTTGAAATCAGCCGATGGAAAACAGGTTCCTAGGAGCTGGAACGCGGTACACCTAAAACTTTTTCATTTTTAAGCTTCATTATGTCTTACTTATGTATTCATTTGGACGGTCTACTAACTTAAGCATCGGAGGGTCGTTGGGTTAAAGCCAACGGCCAAACCTAACAAAGTTTTGGATGCAGAAAACAAGACGAGAGGTCAGGTTAAACAAATTACCGCGAGTAAGTTACTTTAAACATTCCACGTTTTCGTGCGAATATATTTAGGAACCAAAGACGTATCAAGTGCTATGAATCGGTCGAAGTGTCATGGTGAGATCTGACAATAACGATCGGTTTGAATTTAATAAAATATTGATTCATTAAAAAGGCACTCTACAATTATCTTGTGTATTGAGAAGGCTATGACATGTTAAGTGTAAAGTATATGTTTCGTCTTTAAAATTCATAGCTTTTACTGACTTAACCATCGGAGGGCCATTGGCTCAAAGCCAACGGCCAGCTTTGACGGTTTGTAGTAAGTGCAGGATTAACTTAAGACAAGCAGCGGAGGATCAATTCACAAAGGATGGAAAGCGTCATTCATACTCTTACCAATTGGGTATTGTACACAAACGTAAAAAAGGGAAAGGGTTGGGCTGCCCATGAGAGTATCATGGATCACAGACCCAATCGGCCCTTACATCACATATGCTTTTGGCCAAAATCAACACACATACATGACAACTCATATATCTATACATATATGATAGCACTAGTGCGCACACACAAGATAACGAAAGCAGACATATCAAAGTTTTCACATCGCACGTAACAAAACAAAAGCAAGGCCTTTGATGGATAATTGATACCCATATTGTATAAACACGAGAAATTGAACAAGAGTGAAGAAGAAATGATGAAGAAGAAGGAAATGTGTATAGAATGAGTATTGGTTATATGAGTTACAAGCCTCCTATAAGGAGTATATATAGGGAAAATCCGGGTATGGGCCTCTAATATGGGCCTGACAGACCCGGTTACATAAATGGACTGATAGTATAAAAATCTAATCTAGAACATCTGAATAATAATAATAATAATGTACAATAATATTAATGATATCCGCTAAACGTGTGTGGGCCGCTGTCCAGGCCTAGTAGTCGGCATACCGGGGGGGTCGGAGTCCATATAATCCATCAGGAGTCCCCCACTCCCTGAGTCGAGAGTACTCGAGGCGAAAGGGAGTAGTCCAAACTGTATCTGCAACGCTCTTCCTCTTCGGCCGGGGGACCACCACCCTTGTCCATTTATGGGGAGGTGCCTCGTCAACTGACTCAGCTCTCGTTCCTGCTCTTGCATGAAACTCTGACCCCTCAGTCCCCCAGTCCCCACTCTTTGAGGCGAGTGGAGACGAGGTGAAAATGAGTAAAGTTATCTTCGTACCTACACATTTATCATACATATAAAAAAAATTCTTGGGATTTATGTTCCCGATCGGGAGTTCGTCACTTGAAACAAGTGGAGATGTGAATTGTTAATGTAATGATAAAATACTTAGTAGAATGGATGTGTGAGCCATTCGTAAGCAACGGTCGCCACTCGAGGAATGACTAAGACCGGTCTTCGTACCCGACTTGGTCGGGGTTTTGTCTTCATGCCCGACTTGGTCGGGGCTTTGTGCCTGAGGAGACAGGGCTTTGTGCCTGAGGAGTCAGGGCTTTAAATCCTAGTGATGGGTCTCAATCCACACTCTACTGGGCATTTGATCATAAGTGCGTGATAGTGTGACATTTAACTGACAAAAATATAGATCAAAATAGATATAATTAAGTAATATTAAAATTAAAGATACTTATCTTTTTGAAGTGGGCTGAAATTGTGGGCTGACTGGAATAAATAGCATCCAGCAGAATTCCTTAGGCCCATTTTCATTCGTGAACCGACACCATATTAGTGGTAATTTAGTGCTGCCTGGCCCATAATAATTTGCAACAGTTGACTTCCCAAATAATGCTAGGTGCTCCACTCATCTGTACTCTCATTTAATTTGGATCCTTCGTATGTGGTTGGCTCTCAACCAAACAAAGAGCATCTTTTGAAGAGGCAGATGAAACAACCCCTCCCCAAAGCAAAAAGTACGTTTACGGAAGGTAGCTGCAGCGGGACAGAGGCGACGAGAGGAGGTCAAACATGTGGTTCGACTTGTCATGGACCAGCGCCTCCGCGAGAAGCCGACGCACCGCCGCAGCGAGCTTGGGCGTGTGTCAGCGAGTGGGCTTCGGGGACCGGATGACCTGGCCGGAGAAAACGCCGGTGAATGGCGTGGTGTAGTTGTACGTCGGGTCCACGTGGACGTGCACGTTGTACAGATCCGCCGGTGTGTCACGGAAGAAGAGCTCCCACAGCGGCGCAAATGGCACCGGAGTGGTGGTCAAGAACATGAAGGCCAACTTCCTGAGCCTTCCGGTAGGATTTCCAGCAGCCTTCCGCCGTTCTCTAACCCGAACCGGCGGGGTTCCGGTTTTCTTTGACCCGTCAATGAAGGGCAGAAGCTGGTGAAGCGGCTGCCTTCTCCCGGCCGGCGGCGATGACGGAAGAAGTAACGACTTGAGAGGCACGCCGCGCGCCGGACTGGGCCGGATCTTGTTGCTCGCTTGCTGCTCCGTTGACCAGTCAGTTCCGATCTGACCGGAACTGCTCCAGATCTGGAGAGTTCCATTTTTTTTGAAATCCCAGATTGTTCTTGGATGGATTTTTACGTGATTGGAATGAATTTTTGGTATTTTGGGGAGGTTTTCTCACTTGATTGTGTTCAACCTCTCAACTAGAGCACCATATGATGGATAATTGATACCCATATTGTATAAACACGAGAAATTGAACAAGAGTGAAGAAGAAATGATGAAGAAGAAGGAAATGTGTATAGAATGAGTATTGGTTATATGAGTTACAAGCCTCCTATAAGGAGTATATATAGGGAAAATCCGGGTCTGGGCCTCTAATATGGGCCTGACAGACCCGGTTACATAAATGGACTGATAGTATAAAAATCTAATCTAGAACATCTGAATAATAATAATAATGTACAATAATATTAATGATATCCACTAAACGTGTGTGAGCCGCTGTCCAGGCCTAGTAGTCGGCATACCGGGGGGTCGGAGTCCATATAATCCATCAGCCTTGGATAAAGAACCAAGTGCGCAAGCCAAAAGCATCATAGGTACTTCCCGTCCAAGATAAGCCACCAGGATACCAGGAACAGAGCCAAAAAGTGTTTGTCAAATTGTCATAAAAGGTTAAGCAGTCTAAGAATGTTTGGGGTCAGCCTCACCATCAGAGTGACCCACATCAAAGCCATCCTCAGCAACAGGGGGGTCCATGTCCTCCTGAACCTTTTTCTAAGTAGCAATGTCTTCTTTAGCGTTTCAGTTGGCTGATTCACCTGCGAGGAAGGAGGCCATTAGGTCTCCCCGGGTTTGCCAGACGTAATAACAAGCTGCATCAATGACTTCTTGCTTCTTTTTCCGCCCATGAGCTTCTAGCGCCTTAACCCTGTCAACAAGCCTTGAAATTTGTGCAGATTGAGCTGTTACTTCCTTTTGCAAATCCCGAGCTAGCTTTGCATTGTCTTCCGGTAGAGAGCGAGAAATTGACTCCTTATGCTTAGACTCGTCGAGAGCTTTCTCCAGCGAAGCCACTCTCTCTGCAGCAACAAGACTCGCTTGCAAACCCTGACAGATCATACAATCACATTAGGATGCTGCTTACAAGGAAAGAACTAAGCGAAAGTATGTTTACCTGAAAAGCATAGGCCGAGGACGCAGACAATAATCCAGCTGGGGGCAGGCACTTGAAAACATCTGGAGAGGATGGAAGCATGGGCTTGTGCATTTCTCCCCTCATCAGGGTCACGTCTTGTAGACTACAAAAGTCAGGGGAAAGTGACATTTTTACATCCAACAGCTTAGAGGCCGGAGTAGTTTTGATCTCATGGGGGCGAGGTATGTTGGGTTTTGTTTCGACAACAGCAGCCAACTTAGGAAGCTTCTGAGGAGTGGAAGCCAATCTGGGAGATGCTCTTTTCTTCCTAGAGGCTAGGGCAAGCAATTCATGAGCAGACGGAGCCAAACGGGAGCTAGAAGAAGACGCAGCCGCTGCAGTAGAGCAAAAGCCATAAGACGGGGTCAAGAAAAGAAATCACATTACATTTGGGCAGTTTTAGTTAAAAGGTGTATCAATATTTACCAATGGATGGAGGGGGACATTTGTTGGGAGCTGTCTGAGAACCTTCACCCACCGGAAAAACAACCTGCATGGGAATGTACGCATCTATATTCTCTTCTTCAACATCTTTAGAGCCATCAGAATCTTGTCCTGATTCCTCAAGAGAGACTACAGAGGGGCTTGGCATCAGTCCACTTTTTGATGAAATAAAACGGGCAGAGCGCTTCAACCCGATAGGCATAGTGGAATTGGAAGGAGTAAGTGTACCTGGAGACTCAGCAACAAGATTGGCAAACCAGCGCTCCTCCACAGGGATAGCCTGGATTTGTGCAGTTCTTTCTTTTGATTTCGGCCTAGAGGGAAGAGAAATCGCTTTCTTTTCTGGAACACAAAGGATTACAAATGACTTCAAATTACAGGGCACATATTTAAAAAAAAATAGTAATAATAATAATAATAATAATAATAATAATAATAATAATAATAATAATAATAATAATAATAATAATAATAATAATAATAATAATAATAATAATAATAATAATAATAATAATAATAATAATAATAATAATAATAATAATAATAATAATAATAATAATAATAATAATAATAATAATAATAATAATAATAATAAAAGATAAGCAGAAATTAAGGGCAACGGAAGGCCACAACAAGGAGTTTCTTGTTCATACCTTTTCGCAGGTCATCTTCGAGGAAAGACCCCTCATTGCCAAGCGAGTCTCTAAGAACAAAGAAGTACTAGTGCATCCAACCCCTGTCGTTCGCCTTGTCAACCTTGTGAATAAGCCTCGGTTTCTTATCTTTCATTCCCAACGTGAATTTGTCGGGCCCAGAGGTGCGAAGGTCATAGGTGAAACCCAAATCTTCAAACTCAAAGGGGATACTATGCTTCTCACTTAAGACCTCCAGCGCGCGTAAGATCCTCCACACCTGTGGCATGATTTGAGAAGGCGAGAGGTGGACGAACTCTAAGAAACCCCGGGTTAAGGGAGAAAAGGGGAACTTCATCCCAATCTTGAAGGGACAGTACATGAAATTGACCCATCCAGGGCAAAACCAGTCCATGCGCTCGTTCGCTGCGGGGAAGCGGATGACGGCGTTGGGAGGAAAGCCGGTGGATGTTTGGATGAGTTCGACTTGTTCTTCGGTAAGTTTCGCTTGCTTGGCGCTTCTTGGTTCAAAAATGTGTTGAGGAATGAACACTTGAGAAGCCATGGAAGCGGAAAGAAACGAGGAAGATGGAGTGACTCTTGACAGGGATGAAGATTTCGAATCGCAGGTGATGATGGCACCGGTTGAGTGTACAAGTAGAAGTCTTTACGAAGCCCAAGACGTATTAATTCGAAGGAAAAGTTATCTGGGTCGGCGTCAACTGTTCCTCCGAATTGGGGGCAATTGTTGGGCCAGGGAATTTCCGTCCAATGATACGGCCCAACAGCAGGCTAATAAATTAAGACATGCGGCCCACCTTCCAAGCAGCACTGACGGAGTCCAGCAACAGATGCAGTCCAGCTCGGCAAAGTAAAGGGATGGAGGACCGAGTGCTATTAAAGGGATAAGAACGAATAAGGGTTGGAGAAAAAGAAAGCACTTGACACGTTCAAATGTGAGGCCACCTATTTCGGTGGGCAGTTGGTGTATGGATAGGCATGGGATTGCTCATTTAAATACAAGTCTAGCCATTGTAAAAGGGGGTCATTAGCATTAACGAGACTATTCACTTGCTACTAAACTTGTTCAACTTTCTTCTTCTTTGTCATTTATACAGTTCATATAAATCTTTCTTCCATTTATATTATTATTTGTTGAAATATATCTCTTGTGCGATTCCGATTCTTTATTTGATTGTTAGAAGAAATTGTTAATTTCTTGCTAAAACAGACCCTTAGAACAAAGTAATAACTTATCAAGCGTCCCTTTTTCGAGATTACATTTAATGCAAAATGTGAATTATATACTTTAGAATGTTATTAGTTCTACTATACGGAGAATGTAATTGTTAACCACTTTGTATAGTACTAGCTACCAACGAAATGTTTATATGGCAGTACAAAGTACGGGCTATATATTTTGTTTTTGCTTTAGAAGTTTAAATTACACCATATTTGAGCGTGCACAAAAGTTTGTAATTCAAAAGATCAGGTAAAATAGGTTTTGTTGTGGCCGTGGATTTTATGAAAAAGGTTTTGGTTGTTGGTTTAATTTTAGGGAGATATGGTGGAAGGTATATTTGATGTGTAGAGGGACATAGAATACGTCTCTCTGTTCCACGAAATTTTGGCAAATTTCCCTATTTAGTCGTGTACTCATGCATGTAATTGTTCTTATCATTTTCATTTTAGACAATATAATGATATGAACCAAATTAAGATATGCACCAATTGTTCATTTTAGATATGTTCATTGTAGACAATAAACATGTGTTTAAAATTATTTTTCTCACATATGCACCAAATCAATGCAATTTTGTGGGATCGAGGGAGTATAATGATAGAAAATTAGAGAAGTGAATATTTGATGTTGATGATACGAGATGATGAGATTATATATAGTGATTTCAAGTGTGATGGTTCCAAGTTCCAACTATGTACAAGTTTGTCAAACGTTATTATTCCAAATAGTACTATGGCAATGTGAAGAGTATGGAATGCAATTTTATTTTCACATTCGATATCATATACATTCAAAGGGTGAGGATTCTCCATTTAGGGAACATAATAACTACATTTTTCGGTAAATAGAATATTTATGAAGTGACGCCTTTAGCTCTATGTGCATTGCAATCATTCGTATAAAAGTCAGTCTATTTGAGTTCAACTTCATCAAAAGTAACTATAATGATCCGAGCCCAATTTAAAAGTTATTTACCAAAAGTTATATTTGAGCGTTAGCATTCCGTACAACAAACGGGTGAAATTATACTCCGTGCAACAGGTGAAATTCTAATATATTTTAAAGGAACGATTATACATGCGCGAGTTACGGTCGTACTCTCATACACTTAAATATTTACTTCTTAAAGTCTGTATATGTTAAATATTTGTAAAGAAGGGTTTGTTACCAATGAGCCACATAGTCCAGCGGTGCACATGTTCAATTCATGCACACTTCAAAAAAAAAAATATTAAAAGCAAACCCAAATGAGATTACATGGAATGATCCTGATTTGCGAAACAAATTTAAAAAACTACTCAATGTATATAAAAATGTGGCCGTCATTAAATGTACAAATAAGATTATGTTAGTTATCTTTCTAAAATAGAATTAAAGTATACCCTATCTTCTTCCTATTCTACCCTTACCATAACTTAATAAGATAATCATTTTTAACTTGTAATAAAAAAAATTAATTTATAAAAAATAGTAAAAATACTAAAAATTCTAAAATATTTTTAAAAATACTTCGTATTCTAAAATATGTTAAGAAAAATTTTAAACAATAAAATTTCAAAAAAAATAAAAACTTTTAAAGTAAATACAAAATAGATAAAAACACATTAACAAGTATAAAAAAAAATATGGAGGCCATTCCCAAAGTCTTACCCATTTCCCAGCAATGCCACCTCTGTCGGTGAAAAATGTCATTTTTTCTTCGAAAATGCTATAAAGATGACACTTTGACTCTTTGAAAATGTCAAAATTTTCTCAAAAATTGTCATCTAGATGACATTTCTGACACATATTGGCATTTTTCTGGTGGTCTGAGCTGGTGATGCTGGGAGGTTGTTGAGACAGCAACATAGGCCCACATATATTTTTTACATTTTTTATTTTCTTATTTAATTTTTAAGTTTTTTACTTTATAATTTTTATTTTAATAATTTTATAATTATAATTTATTTTATTTTATATTTATTTTCTTGTTTTTTAGTTTTTTACATTTTTATTATAAATAAATTTATGTTATTACTTTTATGTTTTAATCATTAATCAAATATGAATTATATTAAAACAAAGCAATGGTAGAATTAGAAAGCTAGTCATATTTTCAGAATTTTATAGTTATAGTCAGTTTTGGCAATTAAAGTTTTATTTAGTCCTATTTGGGGAATTCCTCTTAACAATAACTTATATATTGAACTTACTCATAGAGTACTTCTTGATTGTGAATTCATTTGCTAATTTTATTGTGACTGCCAAAAAATATCATTGTTGAAAAGATGAATGTGCTCTATTAGTTCATCAAATAATATTATTATTTAAAATATTCATCATAAGATAATTTCAAATACCCAATACGTAAATTAGTAAATACTAAATACTCTGGTTTGTGGTAATAGATCGGCTTTGAGTTGTTTGTAGGGAAATTGTCCTAATTAGGACTAAACAGCTTTCGAAATTCCCAAATAAGATTATCATGTGTTTCTTCTCGAAATAGGAGTCGTTACTGTTAGGATGGACAAATATTGACATTAATAGCATTAAATACTATAGAGTACAATTATTTGACAATAATGACTTCAAACCTGTAATATATATGTTCAGTTACTTTTATTTGATGAAGAGCAATATAACAATCTCATTTTAGAATTTGAGAATATGTTTACTTTGATTTTGAAAATTTTCTCTTTAAAATATTTTATTTTGGGGGATGGGAAATAGTGAAATAGGGATTAGGGAGGACAAAGACAAACGCGCGCGGGAAACAATGGTTGCAAAGAACATAAATCCGCATTTGGGTTTGATGAATCTATGGGCATGGGCAGGCGCAATTTACAAGGGGAGAGAGGCCCCTTTTCCCTTTTGGATGGTATCTATATTACCATTATCCAAACACATGATCCGGTCGACTGCTAGTTTTACGGAGTACGCAACTGGCCCGTCTGGCCGCGCGCGACAACTTGCATGGATTTGTTTTGTAAATAAAGAACTCAAACATTTATCTGATCTCACTAATTACTACGAGTATAATTGAACTCCCAAATCATATACTCGGTACTCCCTATTGTTTATTACGGAGTATTTTTTTAGGCCCGTTAAGATGGTCTTATATTAAATGTGACAAAAATCATTTTTACTTCATTATTATTTTACCAAGCAAATTTAATATTAATCACATAAAATTACTTTTGTTTAATAACTGCATCACCTAGGTCCTAGAATATTTTTACTTGTACTGTTTTCAGTCCCAGACCAAACCAGACCATACGAAACTTAAATAGACCAGACTTAAATAGGTCAGACCCTACCAAACTTGACTTTCATAGTTATAAATTACACGGAGACCAAACCTTCACAGACCAAAGCAGACCAGACCAGACTAGATCAAATCAAACTAGACTCAAACGGAACAGATCAGCCTGGTAGGACATCTGTGCTCAAGTAACAATACTGGTAGGACGGAGATAATAAAATCTAAATAAAAGCATACTCTTTTTTATAGGAACTCCAAGCACGGAATCCCAAATCTGATATCGACTCTAAGGCTAACCGCAACCCAATTCTGTCAATAAATCAAATATTCTACTAGTTTATATGTATTCATTCCGTCAATTCAGTTTTTACTGCAATCCAGCATCGTAAATATTATCATCCAACAAAGTTTTTTTTATTAAATCCTTCCTTTTATAATTATGAGTCATTTTTTTGCCAAATATATGTTTTGTGAATAATTATAACTTTAAAAGTAAAACATTCTGATGTCAAAATAAATAAATTTGGAGTAATTTTATTCATGTTAATTTAGATCTGTTTTAAAAAAAAACTGAAAGATGTAAACATGTATTTTCACCATACAATCTTAATTTTAGCACTTCAATTTAACCAAAATGTTGAACATAAAAATCTCCAGCAGACTTTTCAAAATCAAATCTTCAGCAGATGAAACTTCATAATTTTCAATTTTTTCGTTATATATACAATATTGATGTCATTTGAAAGATCATGAAAATTTAAAAATTTTGATATATTTTTTATAAAAAATAAAGTACAAATAAAATTATTAAAAATTTAAAACACATTAAACAAATTTAGGATTTTTAATCATTTTAGGCCCACACCTCAATTATCATGCTAGCAGCTCAACTCTCACGGTGAATAACCCTGCAAATTAAGTGTCATCCTTCCAATTTTCCACCCATAAAATACACGGGTTGGAACATATTTGAGCATGAAAACATTAAATTTGGGTATTCACAGTCCGGGGTTGCGGGAAGCCTAAACCAGCCTTAAATTTGATGGATTATGCTGAATGGGTAAATCCGCGAAATTTCGATTTTTTATTTAAAATATACTCCCTCCGTATCAAATTAATTGACCCACTTTCCTTTTTTGGTGTATCAATTTAATTGACCCATTTCCCTTTTTGGAAAGAATCCCACTCAAAAAGCAGCTACAGTACTGCTACAGTACCGCTACAGTGTCGCTACAGTACCAAAAACCTCTTACTTTTAATAAAGTCTACAGTAATTGTCTTAAACTGCGTGAAAAAGAAACGGGTCAATTAATTTGATACGGAGGGAGTACATCGCATACCCTGAGTCTCCGAGAGTCTGCAGCATTGCAATTGGCCGAACGTGAGTGAGTGAAATTCTTACTAAAGCAGTAGAATTAGCCAAATCTAGAGCCCGGTTGGTAGCACGAAAATCGGCTGATTTGGCTGATTCTGCTGAAATTTATGAAGTTCTGACTGAGGTGGCTGCGTTGGCTGATTCTGCTGATTTAAGATAACATTCTTTTTAAAATATATTTTACTAATAAAATAAAGAAAAAATTATATGTAAAATAGCTAAAATGGTCATCTAAAGTAACTTCAGCCAATACAGCCAGAAAAGTATCTCCAACCTTACTTTTTCTGCTTATCACACAATTCAGCGCGCGAAAACAAAAGTTACGTGTTTGGTGGAAAAGTTGGCTGATAAGCCGGATAAACCGAAAAATGGTGTTGCCAAATAGCCTCCTAATGAATTGTGAAAAAATTATACTCCCATTATATTTTATTGATAATACCTTTTCAGCAATTTCAGTGAATTCCAGTGTTTTCTGGTGACTTTTTCCGGCGACTTGAAAAAAAATGAAAAAGTAAAAGAAAAATTACTCAAAAAAATTCAGGCGGCTTTCACGGTGGTAGTTTCCGGCGACTTTACCGATGGAGGATCCAGGGGGTGGGCAAGTATGGTGTGAAGGTGCTAGGGCATAAATATTATCATACTCATATTATATACTCTATAAATTATATAGGACCGTCTAATGAATTTGGAGGTCGTCCCTGTTCCAAATGACGAATTGAATCCCCCAAAACAAGAAATTATTCAAAATTTAACAATAAAATACAAATAGAATAGATAATGTAGTGAAATATAAGTTTTATAATATCTAAATACACAAATTAGACCATCTAAAAGTTATAGACCTTTTGAAATCCGGAATAATACAGAGCACATAACATTCAAAAAAATCGACTTATAACTACTACTACATACTATATTTTTGGAGCCCCCCATAAGAGTGGGCCCCGATGCCACACACCTATTGCACCTCCTAAAAGACGGCCCTGAAATTATAATGAGAAAAATATAAATTAATTAAACAACAGGTAAGTCGTGTATTTGAAGAAAAAAAAGTAATCACTTTTTGGTATTTCACAAAGACATATTCTCTCCGTCCCTGAAAAATCTTCTCACTTCCCTTTTCGAGACGTCCTAAAAAATTATTCAATTTCTCTTTTTGGAAAGGTTTGTGTGGATATTATTCATTTACTTTTTTCTTACATAACTACAACTATACATTTCCAGTTTATTCTCACTTTCTTAAACCCCGGCCAAGTCAAACTGAGAAATATTTTCTGAGGCGGATGGAGTACGTAGTAGATAATATAATATTTGTGTCATTGTTTCTTATTTGATCATATAAAATTTAGTTCAATAAAACGTACTCCTTGTAATTTAAAATTTAATTGATATGGAAAAGTACATAAAAAGTATCCGTGGTTTGGACCATTTTCAGATAAGGGCATGCACGTGTTTCATTTTTTAACAAAGTGAAATTTGTGTTTCAATTCCGTACGTTATCACCATGGCATCTAACGAAATTAACTCCCATTTTCAAAAGTTTGCGAACAAAAAAAGAAAAATATTAGGAGGTGTGCCTCGTCAAGAAGACCTCTAGACCATCTTTTTTTTTGTTTCTAGCCCACCGTGCTGCTAGAAAGTCCATCAGAAAAGTGATATTAGCGAATTCGTTTTCTAAAAAATAATCCAAATAGAGCCGAAAAATCCAAAGGCGTACCTCTCAGAATTTTTTTTAATTTTTTTGGAAACTTTTGAAAATAAGAATTAATTTTCTAATGGCGTTTGACGTCATGCCTTAGCTTTGATAACAGAATTAAAACACATGTCTAACTTTGTTAAAAACTGAAACACATGCCGCTATTTAAAAGTAGACTAAATCTCAAGTACATTTTCCGTACTTTTGCATAATTGATATGTGTGACATATTCCGCAAGAAAGCGTTGTAGTTAATTACCGGAGCATCTGATTGGAAAATGGTTTTGCAAGAAACATTGATGTGATAAGTCAAGCTATAGAGGAAAGTTATTATCGTGGCAATGTTAAAAGGATAGTTTTTAAATGGTAATCTTGTCATATGTTAAACAAATAAAAGGAGCTGAATTGTGAGACATCTGGAATAAAAGAGTATGAACCTAAGTTGGAGAAAAGGAGCTGAGTCACACACACGTACTTACACTACACAAAATGATTTTGGAGCAGATAAGTCATGAACAAGCACAAGTAGTTCTTATTATGATTCCATACCAGATTAAATACTCCGTAGCTTGTAACAAAATTATTCTCATATTTGTGTCTAACTTGATTCTTGAAAAACATTCTGACAAAAAAAATTACAATGTCATTATATAAATCGAGTTTCTAGATTTAGCGTTCCATCATTAAAAGTCAATCTCATAAGAGAAGTAATCTGAAATCTTAATATATATATTTAGTACTTTAAGAGTTCACATGGTTTCAGAAATATTCAAAACTCCCCTCATGACTAGACACTTGTATGGATTGTGTCGTCGTTTTTTTTCATCGTCTCATCATAGTCGTTGTAATTTTTTGCATACTCGTCGTTGTATATTATGGTAAGTGTGAATTTGACTCTGATACCATAAAACCCGTGAATCTATCCTAAAAAGTCAATCTAATTAGTAGAATGAATAACCTCGGATCATGATATATATAATCCGTTAAGAGTTCATAGTTTACCGGTCTGGAGAAATATATACTTCAACACTCCTCCCCCGATCTGGCACTTGTCTGAATCATGATTGTCACCTTCTCTACCTCCGCACATGATTGTCATTCATTTTTGATTGATGCGTCATAATCACTGACATTTTTTCCATATTCACTGTTGTACACATAATATATCAGCTTGTTTTTTTTATCATGAGCTTGTTTCTAATATAAAAAGAAAAGTATGCACGTATATATATTTATATACTCCGTATGTTGTCTGCGGCCATAATAAGAAAATGAAGCATAAAAACAGGTGGCCAGGCCAGTCAGGCCAGTTAGGGGGAGTGACGTACTAATATAAAACATGATAGGACCATACCATGCTCATGTCATACGGTAGGCGCAACATAATTGAATTGGATGTCTTTCTCCCTAAATAAGACGTAACTCATGCAGCGATCGTCGTTTTCCATCTCCACCACATATACTACTTATATTATGAGTCCGTTTGGTAGCACGAAAATCGACTGTTTTGGTTGATTTTGCTGAAATTTATGAAATTCTGGCTGAAGTGGCTGCATTGGCTGATTCTGATGATATAAGAAAAAATATATTTTACTAATAAAATAAAGAAAAAATTATATGTAAAATAGCTAAAATGGTCATCTACAGTAACTTCAGCCAATACATTCAGAAAAGTAACTTCAACCTTACTTTTTCTATTTATTACACAATTCAGCGTGCGAAAGCAAAAATTACGTGTTTGGTAAAAAAGTCGGCTGATAAGCCGAAAAAAAAGGTTGCCAAACGGCCTCTATATATACATGAAGTAGGATGTTTGATCTTTTTGTTTTTATTACTCGCACTGCGGATTATATACGGAGTATATTATACTCAACCTATTTTATACTTGGTATATAGACCGGGTGCAGTGTATATAAGGCATATGCTTAACTTTAGAGTTTAGATTGATTAATTACTACGGAGTACTACGTATATTATAGTTTGTCCTAGCCGTCTTGCATTTAAATCAAATGTCAAAATGCAAAAACATGGAAATAATATTTCCAGAAATTTGCAGCTCCGCTGTATTTATCTGTAGTATGAAGTACGCATATGAATTTGATACTCGGTATGTAATACTCCGTATAACGGGAATGTACTACTTTCGTTCTCTTTTAATTGCAACGTACGAAGTATGACTTTTGGCACTATTCACACACTCTAGTTTGACTATATTTTATTTATTGATGTGTTACTACATGAATTAAATTTTTAAAAAATATTTTTAAATTCCTCTCATAATTAATTTTCAAAATCCGAATTTTTTTATTTTTTTACTAATAAGGAATGAAAGATATTCACAGTCAAACTTGTGCGTTGGCAAGCGTGAAAAGTGGACCGTTGCAATTAAAAAAGAACGAAGAAAAAATTATGTATGCCTATATATATATATATATATATATATATATAAATTGAGCATGTATATATATCAGCTATAATATACGTAGTACTCCGTTGAAATGAAGTCTAGTTTATATAGTCTAGTTTATATCTGCTATAATATATGTAGTACTCCGTCCAAATTGATTAATTACTACGGAGTACTACGTATAATATCATTTGAGCATGTTCTTCATGAAGTCTAGTTTATTCATACCAAATTTCAGCTCAAAATTCGATCGGGAAGGCATTCAAATAATTTTTTGAAGTTGACTGCGTCAAAGTATACATATAAAAACCCAGTCAACTTCAAAAAATTATTGGAATGCTTTCCCGATCGAATTTTGAGTTGAAATTTGGTATGGGTAAACTAAACTTAATGAAGAACATGTCCAAAAAATTTCATCAAAAAATTCCACCGGAAAGTGCCCGAAATGCCCTCGGCTGGACGGCGGTTCCCGACAGGCCGGCTGGACATGAAAAGTCCTCTATATATATATATATATATATATATATATATATATATATATATATATATAGATATAGATATAGATATATGTATATATATATATATATATATATATATATATATATATATATATATATATATCTATACACAAATGATCCTGTCCGGACGACCGGACAGGAACCGCCGGCCGGCCGGCGGCGTTTGGCCGCCTTCCCGATGGAATTTTTTGATGAAATTTTTATGGCATGTTCTCCATCAAGTCTAGTTTATCCACAAAAAAATTCAGCGAAAAACTCAATCGGTAAGGTCGTCAAATGATTTTTGCAAGTTAACTGGTCCGGAATATGTATTTTCCGGACCAGTTAACTTGCAAAAATCATTTGACGACCTTCCTGATTGAGTTTTTGGCTGAATTTTTTTGTGGATAAACTAGACTTGATGGAGAACATGCCATAAAAATTTCATCAAAAAATTCCACAGGGAAGGCGGCCAAACGCCGCCGGCCGTACGGCGGTTCCTGTCCGGACGTCTGGACAGGATCAGGACTCTATATCTATATATATATATATCTATATAGAGGAATGTTCATGTCAGGCCGGCCTGACGGGCTGCTCCGTCCGGCCGAGCCCGTTTGGGCACCTTCCTAGTGGAATTTTTTGATGAAATTTTTTGAGCATGTTCCTCATCAAGTCTAGTTTGTCCATACCAAAGTTCAGCTCAAAATTCGATCGGGAAGGCATTCAAATCATTTTTTGAAGTTGACTGCAGTTTTATATGTATATTTTGACGCAGTCAACTTCAAAAAATGATTTGAATGCCTTCCCGGTCGAATTTTGAGCTGAAATTTGGTATGGACAAACTAGACTTGATGGGGAACATGCTCAAAAACGTTCATCAAAAAATTCCACCGGGAAGGTACCCAAATGGGATCGGCCGGACGGAGCATCCCATCAAGCCGGCCTGATGAGAAGAGCACTATATATATATATATATATATATATATATATATATATATATATATATATATATATATATATATATATATAGAGAGAGAGAAAACTTCATGTCAGGCCGGCCTGACGGGCTGTCCCGTCCGGCCGAGCCCGTTTGGGCACCTTCTCGGTGGAATTTTTTGATGAAATTTTTTGAGCATGTTCCTCATCAAGTCTAGTTTGTCCATACCAAATTTCAGCTCAAAATTCAATCGGGAAGGTCGTCAAATGATTTTTGCAAGTTAACTGGTCCGGAATATGTATTTTCCGGACCAGTTAACTTGCAAAAATCATTTGACGACCTTCCCGATGGAATTTTGAGCTGAAATTTGGTATGGACAAACTAGACTTGACGAGGAACATGCTCAAAAAATTTCATCAAAAAATTCCACCGGGAAGGTGCCCAAACGGGCTCGGCCGGACGGGGCAGCCCGTCAGGCCGGCCTGACATGAAGAGCACTCTATATATATATATATATATATATATATATATATATATATATATATATATATATATATATATATATATATATATATATATATATATATATATATATATATATACACTAAAGTTCAGGTCCGGCCAGGCCGGACCACTCCCTCCGTCCGGCCTCCTCCATTTGGGGGCCTTCCCGATGGTATTTTTTGCTCAAATTTTTTGTGTAGGTTCCTCATCAAGTCTAGTTCATCCATACCAAATTTCAGAAAAATATTCAATCGGGAAGGTTGTCAAATGATTTTTGCAAGTTAACTGGTCCGGAATATGTATTTTCCGGACCAGTTAACTTGCAAAAATCATTTGACGACCTTCCCGATTGAATTTTTGGCTGAAATTTGGTATGGATGAACTAGACTTGATGAGGAACCTACACAAAAAATTTGAGCAAAAAATACCACCGGGAAGGCCCCCAAATGGAGGAGGCCGGACGGGGCTCCGGTCAGGTATACCTGACCGGAAGACTACTCTCTCTCTCTCTCTCTCTCTCTATATATATATATATATATATATATATATATATATATATATATATATATATATTATATAGGGAGCGGTTCCGGTAAGAACAGATCTTAGGAGAAAAATGAGAACGAATCTGGACCGTTGGATTGTATTATGTGCAACCAAATTGTGCATTTGGTGAAACTGAAATGTGCATTAAATGATATTGAAATGTGCAAAATAAAAATTTAAACTCAAGTGTGCATTAGATTAAACCGATATGTGCGAAAAAAAAGTACAGAAATAACATCACATCGTACTTTTTATTCTGCACATTTCAGCTTCACCTAGTGCACATTTCAATTTCACGTAATGCACAATTCAACTGCACATAATGTCACTCTATCGTACCCTTTGAGATGCACATTTCAATTTCACCTAATGCACATTACAGTTTCATCTAATGCACACTCAATTTCACTTTAAGCAAATCTAACGGTCCAGATTCGTTCTCATTTCTGTGATAAGATCGTGTTCTTATTTGAGCCAAATCCTATATATATATATATATATATATATATATATATATATATATATATATATATATGTATATATATATATATAATATACACAAATGTTCATGTCTGGAATTCCGGGCAGGAACCGCCGTCCGGACGGCGGTGTTTGGCCGCCTTCCTGGTGGCTTTTCTTGATGAAATTTTTATGGCATGTTCTCTATCAAGTCTAGTTTATCCACACAAAAATTCAGCCAAAAACTCAATCGGGAAGGTCGTCAAATGATTTTTCAAGTTAACTGGTCCGGAATATGTATTTTCCGGACCAGTTAACTTGCAAAACTCATTTGACGACCTTCCCGAATGAGTTTTTGGCTGAAATTTTTTGTGGATAAACTACACTTGATGGAGAACATATGAGAAAAATTTCATTGAAAAAATCCACCCGGAAGGCGGCCAAACGCCGCTATCCGGACGGCGGTTCCGGTCAGGAATTCCTGACCGGAAGAGTACTATATATATATAGTACGATCTGTCCTCTATATACGGAATTCCCCAAATGGCCTCGTATCAGGCCGGCCTGACGGGAACCGCTGTCAGGTCGAGGCCATTTGGGGACCTTCCCGGTGGAATTTGTTTATGAAAGTTTTTGAGCATGTTCATCATCAAGTCTAGTTTATCCATACCAAATTTCAGCTAAAAAAGCAATCGGGAAGGCAGTCAAAAAAATTCCCTACTAAAACTGTGCATTATTTATATATAAACTGCGCAGTTTTAGTAGGGAATTTTTTGGACTGCCTTCCCGATTGAAATTGTAGCTGAAATTTGGTATGGATAAACTAAACTTGATTAGGAACATGCTCAAAAAAATTCATCAAAAATTCCACCGGGAAGGGTCTCTGATGGCCTCGGCCTGACGGCGGTTTCCGTCAGGCCGGCCTCACAGGATCGGGACTCTATATATATATATATATGTTGATACGTTGAGAAAATCATATTCCTATTCATTGAGTAACATATGTAAAAATCACAGTAAATTGGATGTTTATCAGTCATCTTCCTGTCAAGATACAACTTCAAACTTCTATACTTTAGCGTTTCTTAAAGTTTTTATTCTTATTTTGATAGGACATAAATTTTTCATGAAGGTGTACCAAAGGATCAGATACTTACATACATAAGACAATATAATAGTTGTTTGACATTCATTGTTATTGTTCCAACGCCAGATGAGTCATATTTGCTTGATATCTTTTTTATTAGCAATGATAAATTTTTGAAGCTCTTAGGATTAGACATCATTTAATACCAAGACATATATATTGTGAATTGTAAATCTTATGAGAATTGGAGGTGCTTTGGAATGGGAGGGATACTTTTGTCAAAAACTCAAAAAATATTGCATAGGAAAACGGATAAGTCTCGGGTTCGAATCCCGGAAACTGCGATGAGGTTACTATGCTAAAAATGCATAGGGGCACTGCAAGTATCACGACCAAAGCCTCACTCTTTATCTGTCAGCTTGTAATTAAAGTTCAACTTACGTCCTCGGTCCTCCCATCTAACAGTATGGCTGGTGTTGGGGGCCCTCAGGGATAGGGTGTCATTTTTTTTGTCAAAAACTCAAAGATACACTATCTGTTGAAGTGTTCTTGTCCCATGTTTTATAATTAAGTAAATTATGCATCAAATTATAATTCTTCTCAATTTTGTTTCCTATAAATAATAAATTATGCACCAAACATTTTAATCAAGACATATTACATTAATTATACACAATAAAAAGCCTTTTAATTATATTTATTTCATTCTTTTTTAGTTGCAATATTCCTATTTTCACGCTTACCAATTAACAATACACAATTTTAACCGTCATTATATTTAATTTCTATTAACAAACAAAAAAATATATAAAAACAGATTATGAAACTTTGTAATGATACGAATTTAAAAATATTAGAAAAATAAGTTTCATACATTAATATATACTCCCTCCATCCCCCTGTTTTTGTCTCATTTCTTATTCTCTTGGTCAACACAAATAACTCATAATCTCTTACTTTAAATATCAAATTTTTATCAAATTTGATTCTGGTTTTTGCGACTTTGTAAAGCTTTTAATATAGTTTCTGTATATGTAATTTTTTTTCCTAAAAATAATTTGATTGCTGACAAAAATCTGTTTGTTTTATCGTCGATCAAGCATCGTAAACCGCAATGGGACAATAACAGGAGAACAGAGGTAGTAACACATATAGGTCAAAGTAGAGCAAGCGAATAATGTAATCTTTTCCAAGTTGCAAGAGAAAAGAAAGGGAGATACTATATAGTATCCCAAAGTTAAGAATGAAATCTTAAACATAGCTTAATAATTATATGAAGAGTATTTTTTTAAATGTACATTAATACAACTGTAAAACTTGTAAAACTTATGAATCTCATCCAAATTTTTCATATAATATTGTACCGCATTGAATGACCTCGATTGCTTAGGATTTTCTTAGGTTTACAGAAATTGAACAATGATTTGCACACATTGTCGGTGTTATTAATTTAAAGCTGAAAGATGAATAAAAGAGAAAAATCCATTGAAACAAATAGGGCCCAGGCCAAATATTCTCAATCACAATCAAAATCGATGCGTTTTAAAGGTTTATAACAACAACAATCAACCCTCCCATAAAATTCTTTCCGGTTTGACATAATTAGGAGCTTATGAAAGTAAAAATAAAGCGGAAATATTGATTATGGTTGAGTAAGAAAAAGTAAATAAACATTAGACACACAAAATTTTCCAAAAATGAAAATGATAACTTTTTTTTAAACATACAATAAAATAAGTGAGAAGAATTATAAGAGAACGATGAAGTATATATTTTATTCTATATTAGTTTGTACACATAAATTACTGAAAATATTTTGAATTTACACGTAAAAAATGCAATTTAAACTCATTATGGAAAATATTTTGATTGCCCTCGTTATCCATTTTTTTAAAATAAATTGCTAGTCCAAAAAATGCACTACTCTAAAAACGAAATTCCCTAGAAACTTCAGATAATTGTCTATAGGCTTCTTCTAAGCGATCGCCTTCATTTGAGAGAACATGATTGTAACTAGTCTTTTCAACCCATATGGTCTTCAGATTTTCTAAATCGATTTCATTTGAAAGAACATAACATGTTATAAAATTTGATATAAAGTTTTTGTAAAGTTTACGTCTCGCGCCCAATGGCAGCCTTCTTGGTTTACTTTTGAATGGAAAATAATCATTTACTTGACGTGGTTAACAATTTATAATTAATCATAGTATTTTAGTAAATCCTTTTAACATAACTCATCTCATCTCTCCAACCAAACATGGCCAAGTTCGTATGAGAGGTGCAATAAAAAGTGAATTTACATCATCAGTATTTGTGTAGATTAGATCGAGTAAAAAATACGGAATATAAATAATACTCCGTATTTGTTACTTTTAAAAAACAAAGTAAAAAAAATATTTAGGCAGGGATTGAGGGTATATAATTTGATAATAAAGTATAACATTTTGTATTTTATAATTTTGTTATCTTTTCTATTATAATTGACTTGAAGTTTTTAACAATTTTCTTTTTATTGATTAACTTATACGGAGTAATTTTTATTATTTTTTTCATTTCTCCAAATTCTATTACTCGTACTGCATAATTCTTTTATGTATCCATCGAACTTAACAAACTTAGATAGGGACGGAAGAACATGATATATAAACTATGTGACACCGGTGGGCGTAGCTCAACTGCGATGAGAGATTACTATGCTAAAAATGCATAGGGCCTCTGCAAGTACCGGGGACGGAGCCCCACTCTCTATCTGTCAAATTGTGATTATAGTCCAATTTACATCCTCCCATCGTGCCGCCTAGTCGGTGTTATGGGGCATCAGGGATGGGGTGTCATCTTTTTTATAAACTATGCGACGGTTTTTGATGTGACATAACATGTTTTCCACCGAATGTTGATCTTTATAAATTTTCAAATGATATGACTTGTATCATTATAATTATATTGATCATACGGAATATTTGATAATATCACCTAACGAATGATTATTTGCCCAGGTAGAGAGCCCGTTTAGTATCTAAGTTTTTCGATTTATTAGACAATTTTTTTTTCATGTGCTAAATTATGTAATAAGAAGAAAATGTAAAGTTACAATTACCTTTTTGTTATATTTGCTGAATTACTGTAGAAGACTATTTTGCTATTTTCTCATATTTTTGGGAACTTTGAGAATCAATTTCGCATTCATCCGTTATCCATTTTGAGTGCATCAGGTATTGAATTGTAGCCCTTAGCAAGGACAATCCGAAACCACTTTGGTCCGACCCCGATCGAAAGTGGACCCTATTCAAAATATTGTCAAAAATTGACCATTTACTGTAAATTTTAACACATTTTTCCAACAGTTATGGAGAACCGATGTGATTATGGTGGCGGTTAAGATTTCACATCTTTGATATCATAGTTGAGTGCTTCTCACAAATAATATGAGAGTAATGGCATATCACAATGGCTCTGGCAAACAAAAAACTGAAGAATTTGCTATGTCATTTAGAAGGAGTGATTTTGAGTGATTTATTTTCAAAGGCAAAAGATAAGCATGTATATAATATAAAATACATCATAACTATAGGCGAACAAACACACACTGCGCACATCTTATATATATACTAGTTTTTACACGCGCGTTGCGCGATGTGACAAATGCCCAGTATAATATTTGGAATGTGCCTTTACATGCCTGACTTTGTAATTTAATATATGAAAAAATTAATGTAAAATTAGTGACAAAAAGGCGTAAACCTGCACAAAGTTACCTGCATCATGAGATTGTTTTCAACTGAGTTAGGTTTTTAACTTTGGATTTTGGAATGTGCCTTTACATGCCTGGCTTTGTAATTTATTATACTCTTTGGCGGGCTGTGAGCGCTAAAGTGCTCAAATTTGATCTATCAAGTATACATACTCCATGAAATATTGTTAATCCCATAGCAACGATGTATTCATCGTTGAGTATGTATTTATTTGATTTAACTTTAAAAACCATATTAACAACTAACAGTCAAGATCCGTACATTCAATATTGCTACAATCCACTATACACCTAGACCATAATTTTTTTACTTTTTGAAATCAACAGGTGGTATGCAATAGTGATTCATTTTTATCTAATTACATTTTGGCTTATTGTTTCCCTCTTTAGGTATTCTAACCTTAAAGTTATCAAAGCAGACAGATCTCATCTAAAATAAAGCAACCAGCATACAACACACACATAACAAAGACCTTGCATTACGAAATGAGAGGCATTGAGATCAACATCAGTACACAAAATTGATAGTAAAAACATTAAGCAAGTAGTTCTATACATAGTACTGCCGTTCTGACCACCTTAGCTTGAAATTATTACTTCTTTCCAAGCAAAAGCAAATATCCTAACTGCAATGTTTGACATAGATAGATTTTTTTAGGCATGCAAGCAGAAATTTTAATAATGAAAGAAACTATACCTTTTCATTTTTCAAAGGAAAAGAAAAAAGTCAAAATACAAAAATATAGCAAATCGGACTGGGGGCCTACAAATATGAACACAAATGATTTGGCATCATCAACTAAAAAAAGGCAACAAACTCATTAGTTGATGGCGATATGGCCACAAGAAAACATTCACCCAAATCATAGATTTTCTACACCAAAATGTATTATGAAGGTATTTGTTAAAGTAATTAAACCGGCCTAACCCAAACAAAAAAGAGGGGCCTACTACAAAATATTATGCACATCCATGCTAAACAAGCGTATTTGACGCATGAACAAGGGCACCACGCTCTAAATAAGGGGAGGTATCTCCAACTTTCATTACTATGATATTATATTTTCTCAGCATGAAATTAAAGAGCTTCCTTATTAGCTGCTTTACCTTTGGAGAAAACACACTGGTTGAGATAATTGACTAATGGTGAGTAATTTGTGTGTGTATCTCGTTTCTTGCAAGAAACTTGCAACCATAACGCACCTGTTAGAAGAAAATTTATTGCATTAGAATGTGAAAATCATGTTCAGTTGATATACTTACTGCATTCATATTTTCTAATTAGCCACAAGTTGAAAACAATCAGACAAACTGTATTTTTTAACTGATCGGGGACAGTTCAAAGATCAATATTTATACTTTCATGCATTTTAATAGGACATCACTTGTTATACTAATTAATATGGCAGTTTTTATAAGTGAATGGAAAATCAAATACGGAGTATAATGATAATATATCATAGAGAAATGGAAGCCGAGAAAGCAGAGAAGATTTAAGTTTAAGTTCATCTCATTGCTCTAAACTACAAATTCATCATACATGAGTCTAGTTACTTAAACAATCTGGTGTACATTTAATATGATAATTCAAATAAAATGGAGATATCTGCTTTTGTGGCATTAAATAGAAAAAGAAGACTAAAATCTTTCCAACTTAACTGGTCAGATGCCGATAGATAGACACACTTACCCACAAATCCATAATGGTGTGTAAAATAAACAGGGAATGAATAGAATAAAACATTGAAAGCTGGAACATGCATATATCACACTTGTAAACTATTCTAAACGAAAAGATTTGTAACCACAAGACATTACCAGTTTACCACATATTTTTGCTATCAAATTAAACCATACTAAACTAAGAAAGTGGTTATGCTTTTCTACATATTAAGTAATTTTATTTATACAAAAAAGATGTTATCGTTGGTTTTGATCAATAATACACACTTGTATGAGATCTTGTATATTTAAGACTTGATGACCTATACGCTGTATTAATTAAAGAAACACATTAAATTTCTACAAGAGTACAAATGTGCGATCATTGATTCTACATACGAATGCCGTTCAGCCTAAAAGTGAACATATAACAAAAAGCATTAGTCACAAAAGTTCTGAAATGAGAGTATACTTGTGGGAAACATATGAACGAAACTAATGAATCATTGTTGACACTACAGAAATTGAGAAATTCTATTATCATTGCTCCCTTTTCTCCAATTTGCCAATTCTTTGAATTCAAGAACTTTCTTCCGATGAATCTGGTGGTTTTAAATCGCAGGACGGCCTATGATTTAAGCACCTACCTTTCAGAACTCTCATATTTTCATAAAATAATTAGTCAATTAGAAGCATTTATTGTTCAGTCTGACTGATCCTTGGCAAAAGGTGAGTCCAAGGGTCAGTCTAAGGGTGACAAGAATCTTTTCTGATTAATATGAAAATATTCAAAATTTTCTAAACAATAGTATCAAATAAATATGTGCTCTAAGGATGGAAACAACACAAAAAACTTGATCCTGTCACAATTGTAAAATATGCAATGTATAATCTATATGAGTCAAACCTCCTATCTACCCTATTACATTGGCCCTTCATGCAGCTTTGTAAGGGGGCTGAATGAGAAAAATCAGCTAGTGTAATGGAGATTAACTGGTCATACTAATTAATATGCTAGTTCATGTAAAGTGAAATAAGATAACAGAAGCGATGAGGATTTCCAGACATGTGGCTAAAGATGCATAGAAACAAGAACAAGTAACTTGTTCTTGGGGACCATATTGTTATTGTTATCATCATTGTTTTCTTTTAGTTTTTTCTAGTGTGACTATGCATGATGAGGGTAAGGAAATAATACTATGTCTATAGTGTTTTCATACCCAATAGAGACAAACCTTTACTGAATTGGGGACCAGGCCCTTGTATATTGCTCTGACGCATTATGAACAGTTTTACTAAATGCATCAATCATGCCAATATACTCGACCGAAGCCCTTCCCTCCTTCACCAATTACAACAGATGCAACATCTTTCCAAGCCACCATCTGCATTCTGCGGCGAACATCAAGTGGGTAAGCAACTGTTTGGCCAATTGCCCCTGCAGCAGCCCCACACGCAAGCCTAGTACCAACACCAAGCTCAGTATCTTCAACCAGTCCCAGAGGTTTAGATTTGATCAGAAAATCTTTCAAAGATTCATGAACAACAAAATTAAGACCAAGGCATTTGAAGAAATGCAATAAACGGACTTACAACTCCTGTGACAGATGGAAGCCAGCCTTTGTATAAAGCCCATGGACCTTCTTAACGGAGAACGGTTGACAAAGCGTGAACCATTCCCCTGTACTGGTCAGGAGATTAATCGGTCTGCGAGCCAGGAGAAATAACTTTAGTCACGCAAGATATAAAAGCATTGCAATGAAATACCCCAAGACTAAAATGCAGATTTTATGTATTCTATTTCCAGGATAATAGAGAATATTGCTTTACTTGAACAGTTAGCTAGCCTGCCTCGGACCATGTCCATTGGGTATGTTGCAGACATGGGAATTTAATTGGCACAAGATCCGACTCCAAGACACAATACATGAGTGAGTTGAGCACTTGAGCATCATCTGCAAATGAACAAGATTAAAGCTCAAACATTGCCGGAATTTCACAAGTCTTTTAATAAACTCGTTCCAGTCTCACAGGTAAATGGAATATTACAGTGATAGAAAAACAATAGCTAAATGCACACAGGGAACTCAATGGAAATCTCCTTAATAAGGTTTATGTATTTTAGTAGCATATAGAGAACACTGAATACTCAGTACATAACAAATACATTTCAAAAGCCAACAAAATAAGTTCACATAATGTCAATGGAGGAAAAGAATATATAAGGAAAAAGAGACAAATGAAATGCATTATCCGGTGATGGGACCTCAATCTGGGGCGTTGGACAGGTTGATATGGGTACACACCTAAACTCGGATCCGGCTAATTTACATGAAGTGGCTTCCCTTAACTCAACGCCGCATCCCGCGCTTGACAGATTCAACTTTTACCATGCATCAAGTGTCTATTTGTTTGCTAGATATAATAGCAGAGGAGAAGATTGGAGAAGGAGAACAAAACAAGAGTACAAGACAGATAATTCACCTTACCAGACATTCAACAAATACTATCATACTGATACTAAATTCGCTCAAAATCTGGGCGCACTATACATAGTAAAGTAATGCAAATGATAACTTACATTGTGGGTTAGAAGATACAGGGAACATGAGAGGTGAGGAGAGTTAGTTGCAATCTTTCCGCGGGAGACGTGGGTTCAAGGCTAATCTTACTTTTGACTTAAATGATCTGGTGAAATGGGTTGAATGATGACTTGATAAGGAACGGAAGACCTTTCGGATGATGGAGCGGACGAGGATTCTGACGGCAGACATTTTTTGACGGGGAAACTAATAAGAGAGTACAATGATTGAAGCCCTTAGTATATGTGAATCAAGCTGTGATGTACCACCAACAAATTTTTAATATCAAAAATATCCTTACCTTGATTCATGCTTATTATTTTGTAGAGATATATATATATATATATATTTATATGTATGTATATATATATATATATATATATATATATATATATATATATATATATATATATATATATATATATATGGAGCTTCAAATACTACAAAGTACTCCTCATATGAAAAATGAAAAGTAATCTTAGGCACTAAAATGAGAAAATTAGTGGATCTGATCAATTTTAAAGTGAAACATTTGGTGACAAAACTGTAAATATTAGAAACTCTTTTGAAAAATAATGTGATAAATGTGCATGACTATGAAGGAAAAGGTAATTGGACTAGCACCAAAGTGAAAAGTAAAACATCACACCATTAATGAGAAGACCTCTTTGTATTAGAACTCACCCCTATATAAGAACATGATCTTAGGAGAGAAATGAGAATATAATGAATTTGTACCGTTAGATTTGCTTTAAGTGAAATTAAATGTGCATTAGATGAAACTGTAATTTGCATTAGGGGTAAAATTGAAATGTGTAACACAAAGAATATGATAGAGTGACATTATGTGAAGTTGAATTGTGCATTAGGTGAAATTGAAATGTGCACTAGGTGAAACTGAAATGTGCAGAATAAAAGGTATGATGTGATGATATTTTTATACCTTTTATTCCGCATATTTCAGTTTCACCTAATGCACACTTGAGTTTAAATATTTAGAGCCTGTTTGGAGAACTCTGTTTTCGGCTTATAAGGCTTATCAGCCAGCTTTTTCACCAAACACGTAAGTTTTACTTTCGCGCACTGAATTGTGTAATAAGCCGAAAAAGTAAGGTTGGAGTTACTTTTCTGGCTGTATTGGCTGAAGTTATTGTAGAGGACCATTTTAGCTATTTTTACATATAATTTTTTCTTTAATTTATTAATAAAATATATTTTTAAAATATTTTTTTCTTAAATCAGCAGAATCAGCCAAAACAGCCACTTCAGCCAGAATATCATAAATTTCAGCAGAATCAACCAAAACAGCCGATTTTGGAGCTACCAAACGGGCTCTTATTCTGCACATTTCAATATCATCTAATGCACATTCCAGTTTCACCATGATAGAAAGTCTATACCGGGATATCATGAGGGGTATCTAGAGAGAAGTCAGAGCAATAAGTAAGAGGCAGAAGAGGATGTAATTAATGAAGTCGTTGTGCTTTACACAGGAAAAGGGGCGCTATTCGCACATTTAATGCGAATACACGTGTAAGCTAATCAATGGTGGAGAGTCACTTCAGCTGCGGTGGCGTCGGGCACTGAATGTGACACCACGTACATTAAATGCGGTGGTTGGACGTGACACCGCACTCAATGCGATGATTGCGTGTCTTCACCGGGGAATCTTTGCCGAGGTGTAACCCTTCAGAGTACTGGCCGAAGGCTTATATTTGAGCCCGAATTCTGTATTAGTGATGTTGGTCCAAGAGCAGCTGCCCCCTTGAGTTTCATGCCCTCGGCTGTGGTGCCGAAGGCATACATTGCGCACTATGGATCTCATGTAGCTTGGGTCGCCGCGTATGGGCCGCCTGGGCTGTTATGTGGTAGTAGGAGTATGTAGGCCGGGGGTTCCTGAGCCATATACTCCATCACACCAAATGCACATTTTAGTTCCGCATAATACATTCCAACGGTCCAGATTCATTCTTATTTCTCTCCTGGAAGTCCGTTCTTACCGGAACCGCTCCCTATATATCATGACTTCTATGATAGATTAAGAGCCCGTTCGGTAACACCAAAATCAGCTGATTCTGCTGAAATTTATGAAATTCTGGCTAAAATGGCTGAATTGGTTATTCTGCCGATTTATGAAAAAATTATTTTGAAAATATATTTTATTAATAGAATAAAGAAAAAGTTATATGTAAAAATAGATAAATTGGTCTTCTACAGTAACTTCAACCTTACCTTTTCTTATTATTACACAATTCGGTGCACGAAATCAAAAGTTACGTGTTTGGTGAAAATGGTGACTGATAAGTCTGACAAGCCAAAAAACAAGATTACCCAACAGGCTCTAAATGATCAAGTAAATTTACAAGAAAGAGTGATTCTTGCGCTTACACCAGACATTATTAATGACAATAGTAGTTACATGCTATCATTGATCGATGGTGAAGGAGTTTCATATCTTGGTGCAATTAATATTATCTCTTCCCACACTGGTATTAATTTTTGTGTTGATATGTACATTGTGTCACTGTCAAATATCTTTATAGCATCACAATATATGGATTGCTGGATCATGTTCTCCATTTGAAAATTGGAGCTCCAGTAATAATGTTATTGAGAAATATTAACCCTTCATAATATAATGTTTATTCAATGGAACATGATTGGTCATAACCAAAGTGGAATAGTAAGTATTGGAAGCCAAAGTCATAACTAGAAATGTTGCGAAAGATAAAGAGCTCGTTTGGTGACCCCTTTTTTTAGCTTACCAGGCTTATCAACCAGTTTTTTTTACCAAACACGTAACTTTTGATTTCGCGCACTGAATTTTGTAGTAAGCAGAAAAAGTAAGGTTGTAGTTACTTTTCTGGCTGTATTGGCTGAAGTTAGTGTAGAGGATCATTTTAGCTATTTTAATATAATTTTTTATTTAATTTTAAATATAATATTTTCATGAATCAGCATAATCAACCAATACAGCCACTTCAGCTATACTTTCAAAAATTTCAACAGAATCAGCCAATTTAGCCAATTTTAGTGCTACCAAACGGGCTCAAAGTTTACGGTACATATTGGGAATCACAATGTCACCATCAGATATATATGACAACGTTATTCAATTTTTCAGAAAATAAGTTTCTTTTGATGACATGTTTTGCAATGACAATCAATAAAAGTCTAAGGCCAAATGTTGTCACGTAACATTTGATTTGTACCTTGAGAGAATGAATATATATGGTCATAAGATACTCATATATATGTTCAAAAGAAAAAGATTCTCAATAAGTATATATGCTTTCCCAAAGGGTAAATGTTGTTACAAAGTAGGTTTTCCAAAATCTACTAATGCGATATTTGAAGTGTGTGGTGTGTTACATTACAACGTCATTTTTAATATATCCTTTTTAACAAAATTACGATCTATTGTGAACAATATTTATATGAGTTAATGATGAATGATAATTTAAGTTTTGTATAAAATTTACATTATGCAAAGCATTCGAACAATCACAGTTTGTGTCCGATGTAATGCCCAAGTAAAACAATAGTTAATACTTCTATTTAAGGCAATATCTGGTCCAGCTTCTATAGAACCCAATTTCTATTTTTACATTTTTAAATAAATTTTTATTTTGATTCATGGAGTCAGTCTAGTTTATCACTTCATTGCTACATTGGGATTTGAGTTTGAGTATGAGAATCCAAATTTTAATAAATTACTCAAAATAAAAGTAAATTAAAACATGGATAAACTTTTTAAATAGAATTAAATATATTTTCTTCTCAAATCATAATTTATATAATCAAATTAAAAGGTAAACAACGAAAATTGTTCAAAATATGAATAAATAAGCCATATTTAATCGATGAATGAAAACAATTTAAACAACTACGATAAGTCCTACTCTATATATAGAATGTTTTCTTTTGGACTGAAATTTGCTGGTCTGGTCTGATTTGGTCTGGTAAATATCTGGTCTCTGTGTATTTTATAACTACGGTCTGATCTGATCTAGTCTAGTCTGGTCTGATTTGATCTAATCTGGTCTGGTCTGGAACTGAAAACAGCCAAAAAGAAAATATCCATATAATGCAATTTTCCATTTTTTTTGCCATTGGTACGGTGGTACCACATGTACAATGTCGTTCGAACTTGATTGTGTGAGCTAGTATAGCGACGTTACAGGTAGAAATTTTGTAGTATCCCAGGATTTCATACAAAGCACTTTCCCTCAAAAAAAAAAATTGAACTGTTTATTACTCATTAGTATGACAACTGATTTTATTAGTCACATAATAATCCGAGAAAATTTGTAGTGATCTTTAATTTTCTCATATGATCTCTAATATTTTTTGAATTTTTTCCTAAAATATTGCATAAATAATATTACAAAAATATGTTTGAAATTAAATAACAACATACGAAGTACATAACTTCACGTCTAGCTTCATGATAATCACAGTGACTAGAAATATTATGGCCACTTTGTATGAAATATTTAAGAGTTTTAGGATGTTTTCTTTTGAACTGAAATTTGCTGGTCTGGTCTGGTCTGGTCTGGTCTGTTTAAGTCTGGTCTGGTCTGTTTAAGTCTGGTCTGAACTGGTCTGGTCTGCTAAACGTCTGATCTCTGTGTATTTTATAACTACGGAAGTCTGGTCTGGTCTGGTCTGTTTAAGTCTGGTCTGGTCTGGTCTGTTTAAGTCTGATCTGGTCTGGGACTGAAAACAGTCCAAAAGAAAACATCTTTAATTACACTACCGCCATTAACTAACACTTCGTTTGGGTGGTTAGGAGTTGTTAGTGATTTTATTTATTTTATAATACTTGAATATTATGGTGTATATTATATACTCGGAAATAAATTAATCTAGCTAGCCGACCATACCAATTACCAATAATGCTAACCATATCTCTGGTTCAAAAAAACAAATTTGCTAATTAAAAAGGACACATTAAAGGGAAATTGGTTGTGTACACTGTACAAGAAGCTAGGGGACAAACCGTCCCAAAAATGGTAAAAAAAAACCCAAGTTTATCATATTAACTTTTGCTTAATATGGTAGCAATGAACAATGACTTTAAGTATTACGATTATGTTTTTATGTAATTCCTAACATTTACACTTTTATAAAAATGTCTTTAATATCTTCGATAAAGAGTGTTTTAATATGGAATATGGAGTATAATTTTCATATTGAAAGCAATTAATTTCTTACTAAAACATAATGCTTTCGTCCCACTAACATGAGGATGTGAGAGATGACACAATTGTTAACAAAAGTGAGTTTATGTGGTTGATATTGAATTGATAAATGAAGAATAAAAAAGGTTAAAGGGTCAAATAGGTACATGAACTAACTTAAAGTGTTCAATTAGCCCCTTATATAGGAGGTTTTGCCCGGCCGTCGCCAATTGGGGCGGTTCCCGGTGGAATTTTTTGATTAAATTTTTTGAGCATCTTGTTCATTAAGTCTGGTTTACCATATCAAATTTCAGCTAAAAGATAAATCGGGAAGACAGTCAAATGATTTTCCGAAATGTATTGTGTTGTTTAACTGCACAGTTATCTTCATAAAATCATTTGACTACCTTCCCGGTTGAATTTTTAGCTGAAATTTGGTATGGGTAAACTAGACTTAATGAAGAAGATGCTCAAAAAATTTCATCAAAAAATTCCAACGGGAACCGCCCCAATTGGTGACGGCCGGGCAGAACCTCCTATATAAGGGGCTAATTGAACACTTTAAGTTAGTTCATGTACCTATTTGACCCTTTAGCCAATAAAAAATGATTTAGATTAGTATAAGCTAGACAATCTTAGTGGAAATTCTCAAATGAGAAAAATGAAACAATCTTAACGAGAAAATATTATTGATCAAATTTAATTATCATTAGTTCATTACCCAAAATATTTGAATTTTACTTCCGGCCAATATATTACACGTACCCAATTCAGGGTATTCCATTGCAATTAAATGGAAATGTTTTATTTCACGGGAAAAAGAATGTACAAATGTAATACTCCATAATATACATAACTTATATGGAAAAGTTCGCGTATCCGGCGGGGAGGAACACTCACGCAGAACCAGCTCCGGCGGCTTCGCCGCCGTATAAATGTTATTTAATGATCGGAACCACAAAAAAGAATCAACAAGCGTAAAAACCGACTAGCTCGTTCAGGGATTCGGGTTGGGGATCCGCATTCTCCAGCATCCATAGGAAGTGTTCGAACAGCACTACTTCGCACCCCACCGTCATTGACTCGCCGGACTGCTCCGCCAGTTCCCGGAACAGCGGGTGCTCGATAATGTCGGCGCCGACCATGTAGCGGCGGCGCGATTTTCCGACGTAGACCGTGTGGAGGTCCCTGGAGGACGGAGAACATCTGTTAGCGGGGAAGGATGCGGACCCGTCGAATTCCGAGAAGGAGCTGCTGGCGGCGGCGGCGATGGAGCTTCCGCCGTTCCCACGGCTGAGCTTGAATGACTGCATTTTCTTGAGGACGGATTTGATCTTTGTGAGCTTTCCGCCTTTGGCCATGATGATAGTGAGAGATCAATGGTTTAGTTAGAGGTGTGGGAAGAAAGAGAAAGGAAAAGCTGTATATATAAAGATGAAAGCTAGCAGAGGTGGGATATCAGATATGGGTAAAATGGGAATATCACTTTCTGTAGCAATCAGGTGGGCCCATGCATGCAAGTCTTGAGATAGTTGCACCAAAGGACAAGGCAATTCCAGCTGCTGGGTTTTGCTTATTATTATTACCCAGTTAAGCTTATGAAATTGTAACCCCACACATGACTAAAATATACTCCTCATTATTTTGTCATGAGAACATGTTTTTATGTCTTAGTTAAAAAACATTTTGATATTTCTATTTCAAAAGAAATTTCTACTTAGAGGAGCCTCTTTGGTAATTAACCCCATTTTCGGCTTATTAGAATGTTTCTACATTTTCAATTTGTTAGGATGTTTCTACTTGGATTTTAATTTGTTGGTCTAGTCTGGTATGTTTAACTCTGGTCTTGTTTGATTTGTTTAAGTCTTATCTGGTCTGGATTGGTAAATATTTGGTCTCTTTGTATTTTCCAACTACGGAAGTCTGGTTTGGTCTGATCTGGTATGTTTAAGTCTTGTCTGGTCTGATCTGTTTAAGTCTTGTTTGATCTGATATGCTTAACTCTGGTATGGTATGGTGTGGGACTGAAAACAGTCCAAGTAAAAACATCCTTAGCTTTATTTACCTACCTTTTCATCAAATACGGAATTTTTTATTTCACGTGTTGAGTTGTGTAATGACTAATGATCAAAATAAGTAATTAAGATTGAAGTTACTTTTCGAGTTGAATTGGCTGAAGTTACTTTAGATGGTCATTTTAGCTATTTTTCATATAAAATTTTTTATTAATAAGATACGGAGTAATCCTTATATTTTAAATATAATGTTTCATAAAATCAATCGAATTAGTAAAATCGGCCAATTCAGTCAGAACTTCATAAATTTCAGTAAAATTAGTCGAATTAGTGAATTTCAGTGTTATCAGACAAGCTCTTAATTATAAAATGATTAACTGCTATGTACTCCGTATTATATTTGGATGAAATGTCTTTACTGATGGTCCCAAGTGAGGTAAAAGTCTAGAGGGGAGTGAATAGACTTTTAAATCTTTTCATTTTTCAGCCCTTTTTCCTCTAACAAAATGAGTTCCAATACCTTTTGAGAGATATTGAAACTTACAGCGGAAGTCTTGACCTCAATAGTGTGACACTTTATAATAACAAAAGTTATGACCATTTTAGTTGTAAGAGCGATGGATTAAACAAGATGCAAAATGTGTTAGCCATAAACAGTCTTCTCAAGGAGCAGACTGCCGAAACTTGAACGAGCAGGTTGCCAAAATTTTGGAGCGGACAACTGAACCTGTAGGAGCAGGCTGCCGAATGAGGCTACTGGATCAATGTTTAGGGACACAGAAATGAGTTAGAACCTTTAACATTGTTTGATCTTTTTTAGTAGACTAAACACATAAGAATGAAGGGTTTAGACCTATAAGATAGATCACTTTGGTGCTTAGAAACAAGGAGTTTGATTCTCAGAAAACTGGACAGTTTTCTGGACAGTGAAATGAGCAAGCTGTTTTCTGGGAAGTTGTGAAGATGTGTGAGAACTGTAATGTGTATTGGGAATTGAATATAAAAGGTGACACAAGATATATCCTGGTTCTGAGGTGCTGTAATCCTCCTACATCCAACCTCAACCTAGCTATTTCAGATGGATTTCCACTAAATGAATATCCCATTACATTTAGTGCCAAATCCATCTTTGGCCAAGGCATAGATTGTGAGGTTTTTCACAAGGAATTTGAACATCATTCCAAGCTACTCAGTCCTCCAAGGTTTCTCACGAATGGCATTGACTTGCCAGAAGCTACTCATGTCCTTATCCTTCTCACCTTCTGGATTTGAACACAAAGCCCTCCAGAATGTCTAACACTAGTCTAGTTTACATGAGTAAAAACTAAACCACCAACTAATCTAAGTTCTATAGATTTGTATGAATTTGAGCTAGTCTAAGAGCTGTAGATGAGGGGGTGGAAACCAAAATGGTAAAGGTGAATCAGCACTTGTTTGCTGGATGTGTTCGTGTGATTCTTGACTCAGTTCTTTTCCACTTGGCTCACCACATGTTCTACTCGCACTCTTTCTGTATTTATAGACTTGTTGTTGAATCTCGACCATTGGCTGAAGAGTTCAATCTTGACCATTTCTTTGAGCTTCTTGCTTTGTTCCACTTGACTGTAGGCAGCATGATTTGTCTTTGTCTTTTCGTGACATGGACCAAATCTTCACTTCAACTTGTTTCCTCATTTCAATGTAAAGATAAAGATAATATCTTTCATCTTTATTTTTTCCGAATAATTGAGTATAAAAGCTGAGTGTTGTTCAATGCTTTCTTACAATAAAATCACTTGCTTTTAATAAAATAAATTTATAAGAAATTTTCATGAGAGGGTAAATGTTTCTTATAAATTTCTTTTTATCTTTTTGTAATTTTGACTGCAAGTTGGTCTTTTGTTTAATTGTTTTTGTGCCAAGAGAAGATAGTGGATTTTGGTGGCCTTGTCTGGGAAATTGAGGTAGGAGCCAGCTAAAATGTTTTCAGTAGGCTACTGCTTTGGTTTTTCCAGATGGATGCCGAATTTACAAAGGGTTCCAATGATAAGCACAATACAATAAACATAGTAGAAAATAGACAAAGATCTAGTCTAATACAGGGATAATAAAAAGGGATTTGGCATCATCAAAACTACATATACTAATCATTAAATTGTGGGGGACCTAACATTTAGCATTTTGATACCACTAGAAACTTAAGATTTCAAAAGAGAAATAGAAAGGGAAATTTCCCAAAACCATATTAAAAGTTAAATAATGTAAAATTCGAATGTAGGAGTATGGTGTCTTTTCCAAAAAGAGGAAGATATTACTGTCTTTGTGAAATCATACCATCATATTTTGACATTAGTGGACATTAATTGACAATATTATTTTCTAATCATAGCAAATACTACTCATTTATTCATAGTTAAGAAAAACATAATCCTCTTATTTTTCAATTTCATAGTTCTCCTATTTTAAAATCTCAAATTTTTAGTCTCGATTAGGGCAAATTTTGAAATAGAAAACACAAAAGAATGAAGGATGAAACTTGGGGTGGGTTTGATTCAAACGATTCAGTTTTCACCTAAAACCATATGCCGAATCAAAGTAAAAAGGTTCGATTATGTTCGGTTTTATGTTCAAAAATTTGGAACCACGGTTTGTTCGGTTCGGTTTCGGTTTTTTTCGGTTCTTGCCAAAATATTTTTGTTGATTAAAAAATGACAATTGAAAGAAAAACTACATCAAACTATAATTAATAGTTTTACAATAGAAAAACATAATTAAAAGAGAGAGAAGAAATAAATGCACTTCCAAGCAATGAATTAGAGAGCACGTGTATACCAATTTATATATTTTCTCAATTAATTAAACACATGAGTTTGTTTGTGAATTATATACAGTGTATTCGCAAGTTAAAAAATCTATTTGCAAATGTTGTGTCCACTAAAATATTTTCTTTTTTTACTAAAAGACATTTCTTGATAGTAAATAACTTATACTACTTTCTTTTTAGACAAATATATTTATGCTATAAAGTTTCACATTTTCGGCTATGTTGTTTAGATTAATACGTATTTGTTCAGAATAAAAAGTTATGTGATATAAAACACACATATATCAACAAAATATCATTGTCATGCAACAACAAGCAAAATGTAATTTAAGTTACTATTTAAAATATCAACATATTAGTATTATAACAATAGACATAAGTGTATGTACAAGTGTTTCACTTCATTAAACCATAAGTATAGAATGTCAATATCTTGCAAATCATAATAAATCTAGTATCAAACAATAATTTTCAAGAATTAATAACTGAACAAAATATTATACTTAATGATTAATAAATAAAACTGCAAGTTTTAAAAAGTTCGGTTCGTTCGGTTCGGTTCGATTCAGTTTTGAGATATGAAAACCAAAACTAAAACCAAACAACTTCGGTCCGGTTCACTTTTGAGATGTGAAAACCAAAACTAAAACCAAACAACTTCGGTTAAGGGTTTTTAGTTCGGTTTCGGTTTTCTTGCGGTTCCGTTGTTTTGGTTGCGGTTTGAGTTTTTTCGATTCGGTTCTCATTTTCGGTTTTACCGACCCACCCTGGCCTAGATGAAACAAGGACGAAAGTAAATTTCTCTTTGTTGTGCCCGAGAATTATTAAACAACTAGGGGGAATATGTTGGGTGCAAAGTCAAATAATTTTCAAAATGGGATGAAAAGTTAATAACACTTAAAAAGTGAGATCCAAAGTCAAATTCTTCTTTATTTTATCTTAGGTCTCGCATGCAGGTGGTGGCTTACGCTGAGTATCCTGCTCTTTCCTCTTGTCATACCGGAAATTAAGGGGAATAGCTTCGCCACCCAAGAGTTCCCCAAATCCACTACATCACTTTCTTATACAGTAGTTTTTAGAGCATAATTGGGGTGAATACGTCTAATATGTGGTTTGACGACTCGGTTTTTTCGGCTTATCGGGCTTACCAGCCAGCCTTTTAATCAAATACGTACCTTTTGATTTCGCGGGCTGAATTGTGTAGTAATAAGAAATGTTAAGGTTGTAGTTACTTTTCTGGCTGTATTGATTGAAGTTACTGTAGATGACCTTTTAAGCTATTTTTAATATGACTTTATTTATTTTATTAATAAAATATACGGAGTATTTTAAATATATATTTTTCATAAATCAGCAGAATCATCAACTTCAGCCAAAAATTTATAAATTTTAGTAGAATCAGCCAATTCAGCCAAATTCAGTGTTACTAATGGGCTCTAAGTGATGGCCAATTTCTAGATGTGGAACTCGAATCAATCATCATTCCCATAATCTTAGTGCCCGTTTGGTTTAAGGAATGTCAGATTACCATGAGAATGTCAGATTGCTGAGTATGTTAGATTAATGGGAATGTATTCAATTTGTATTTCATTTATCATCATTGACTCGAAAAGTCAATGATGGCTAAGTAAATTGGGACGGAAGTAGTAAAAAATAAATGAATGAAGTATTAGAGAGTATATATTAATTATTTTCATAATAAGAAAATTTAATTTGTACAATAACATATAAAATCACTTACCCAAAAAAAAAATATAATCACATTTGGCAAAAAAAAAAAAAAAAAAAAAAAAATTGGAAGAGCATGTAAGAGTGACACCATACTGGTCTAGCTTCAACAACCAAATAAGCTCACCCTACCAAGTACCAAACTTGCTTTTCCAAAAAATAAAATACACACAACATAAAACAATTCAAGTAGACCAAATCAATCCAGCATTAAACAGTCACACACTATTCACACATTTCAAACTTAATCAAACGTAACGAGAGACAAAATCATATCAGTTTAGACTATATGAGATCACAAAATTCTAATACAAATGATAAAATGAACATATATGTCATGAAAAATGCTTGAGGTACACAAAATGTGTACACATGTCTGTCCTTCACAGAAATTTTGTCTGTCACAGAAATTTTGTGACAATGAGAGTAGTAAAAAATAAATGAATGAAGTATATTAGAGAGTATATATTAATTATTTTCGGGAAAAGGTGCAAATAGGTCCACGTACTAACAAAAAAGGTCAAATAAGCCCTTATTTAGGAGGTTTTGTACGGCCGTCGTCATTTCGGGTGGTTCCCTTTGATGAAATTTTTTGAGCATCTTATTTATCAAGTCTAGTTTACTCATACCAAATTTCAGTTAAAACTTCAATCGGGAAGGCATTCAAATGAATTCTTGAAGATAACTGCGCAGTTATTTTCAAGAATTCATTTGAATGTCTTCCCGATTGAATTTTTAAATGAAATTTGGTATGAGTAAACTAGACTTAATGAATAAGATGCTCAAAAAATTTCATCAAAAAATTCTACCGGGAACCACCCCAAATGGCGACGGTCGGACAGAGCCTCCTAAATAAGGGCTAATAATAAGAAAATTTAATTTGTACAATAACAGATAAAATCACTTACCCAAAAAAAATATAAAATCACATTTGGAAAGAAAAAAAAATTGGAAGAGCATGTAAGAGTGACACCATACTGGTCTAGCTTCAACAACGCGCACTTAATGCAGTTGTCTCCTCCTCCAACGGGAAGACAATCCTAGTATAAAAGATACTTCTCGAAGAACAACTGGACAACTTTGCTACAATTCTTGCTCTCACAACTACAAGCTTTCTTGAGATTCACATTTGTACACATTTTGTGTGACAGACAAAATTTCTGTGAAGGACAGACAGACATGTGTACACATTTTGTGTACCTCTAGCAAACCTGTATATGCGATTATAATAAAAATATTACGAGTACTCCCTCTGTCCCAAATTGTTTTGCAAAATTTCTTATTTTTGTTGTTCCAAATGGTTTTCCACTTTCTATTTTAGGTATGTAAATAAGGATAAAGTGATAAATTTACTCCTACTTTTACTTTTTTTCCATCAACTTAAAGGCATCTACTTTTAGGATGACGGCCAAATTAAAAATGTAAGAAGCAAGAATCATTTATTATCATTCCTTAATCCTTGTGTCAGTCCAAGTTTGCAATTCATTTAGGGACGGAGGGAGTACAATTTATTATTATATAATGTTGATTCGGTCTATTTTGGTTTGTTCTATTTGAGCCCGTCTGTTCTTGTAAATTTTTTATAGTCTAGCCCTGACTGTATATGACTTGGTCTCAGATTGTGGGCAAGTTTGGCATTCAGCGGTTAGCGGTTAGCGGATAGCGGGTTTTGTTAGCGGGTTGTCAATAGCAGATTCAGTTAGCGGGTTTAACTAGAGAAATAAATTGCGGATTGTTAGACGATGTTTGGTAATTTAGCTGTTTGGCCATAAAATTAGTAGAAAACACCATTTTTCAAAACGCCAACTCAAAACTCTCCTATTAACAGCGTTTTCATTTCAGCATTTTCGTCCAAAAATGCTAGTGTCGAACAACTATTTACCAAACAGCTTATTCACTCATTTAAAACGTTGAAAGTGGTCAAACCGCCATATTTTGGCTGAAACGCCGTTTACCAAACACCCCTTGTATATAGCTTGGTCTGGAACATATGATTGTATATTGATTCTATTTGAGTCTTGATTATTTTTCTAGCAATAAAATTTAAGAATTTCGGGAAGACTCTTTTTGCGTTGCTAAATGTAAATATCGGTGGCAATTAAAAAGAAGAAAAATGACGTTTGTACACAAGTCATATACAACTTGTACACACTAGATAAGCCCAAAAATTTACGATTCTCATTATTGATCCCATTTTTTCCTCCTCTCTCTTCTTTCTTTCATTTCTCTTCGTTCTCTCTCTACCCAGCCCATTGGGATATTCAAAAGAAGATTGGCTCATCTTCTTCTCTTCTTCATCCCCTTCTTCTCTTCTCCATCATGTTCTTCTCTACTTTTTATGTCCAATTTTTTTCATTACTTGCACAGAATCAGCTTATTTATCTATTTTCATCGATTTATATTATCTTTTCATTTTTATTTTCAAATTACCTGTAAATTCATCGCACATACAAATGATCACACAGACAATTATTTGATGTATATAGACAATTAAATATTTTGTTTACCCAAACAATTAAAATTGACCAAACAAACAACTAAATTAGTTCTCACTAACAACTGTTGTCTTTGAACAACATAACTATTGTCTGTGTAATAAAATCTATGTGAACAATAATTAAAAATGATCACACAGACAATTATTGGCGTCTGTGAGCCACACAACTATTGCATGTGGTTAGTATACTGATTTGCGTCCCCGAAAAGGCTCGTCAAATATATTGATTTGCACGCCAATGTCAGTGTCAGGCGGTTCTCAATCTACTTTTTGACACAAAAATTAATGTCTGTGGATATAGACAAGAGTAGTTTATGCACAAACAACTCTTATCGGTATACACATTTTTATATGTTATGTGTATACAACTTGTGTACCACAAGCATTTTCGTAAAAAGAGTGGAGGTAGTGTACTACGTGAGGAAATTGTATGCTGCCAAAGATGTAGCTTCTACTTCTAAAGCTACTGGATCCAAGCTGAAACCAAATCCCAATGATGCGGCCATAGTTGCTTACAAAGCACCTGCCACTGCTCCAAACAAGCTGCCAGCCCCTGCTAAAGCTGCGGCCAAAGACTCTGCCACCCAGGCCATTCCACTGGCTATTGCACCTACTGCCATCAAACTGCCAGTCAAGATTCCAGCCTTGGTTATGCAAAATTTTGCACCAAAACCTACTGGCTCCGCTGTTTCTTTGACAACCCCACCGCCTGGTGTTAATGCTTTTGACTGGGAGGGGAGGCGTGTTATAAGTGTGCATGATTTTGAGCCGGATGACATTGTCAATAAGTTTGAACCTAAGGAAGATGGTGGGCATATTGCTTTTGTGAAGAAGAGGCATCACATTAAGAGCTACATTCCGGTGACTAGGCTTGGACGTCATCTCCAAAGGGAATCTAATCCGGATATTCCGGCTATGGCCTTCACGGATCCATGCTTGATTGCTCTTCCCGGTGTGAAGCGCACGCGAACTTGGTATGCTTTTAACATAGAAAGTTTTTTCTTTAATGTTGCTTGTTTTTTTTATATGAAGGCTAGGCATAATGTCGAATTTCTCCAAGCTAAAGAAAAAATCGCTACGGAACCGTCTGCCAGCCTACTGCCACCGTCTGCCAACCTACTGCCACGGTCTGAAATTGAAGGAGCTGCCAACCCACTGCCTCCCGTTACTTAAGAAGAAACCCGAGGGGACCTATCCTTTAATGGGGGCAAAGGCTACCTAATTACAAATATGTATGAGATGGGCATTGACGATGTTGTAACCATGGTCCTTCTAAATGAAAAAAACAAGACGATTGCTTATGCTTGGGCACCGGACGAAGTTCCCGAAGGTGTGGTCACTGTCAAGCTAGGGGCAAAGCTACAACTGGTCACGTTGGATGAAACTGGGATCATATTTACCGAGGATTTTCTCCTTAGCTGCTCGGAAGTAGAGAAAAATGGTGAATGGTATGATTTTGATAAAGCTCCTTTTATTAACCGTGTCTTGTCTTTCTTTGATGCTAGCCAAGACCGAAATAAAAAATATCGCAAAGAGATGAGGAGAAGAGCAAGGAAGGATGATAAGGGGAGAGGAAGGATTGACCCCGAGGATGATGATTTTGCGTCGGACCTCTATCTTAGTTGATGATTAGAGTTGCTTCGTGGAATGTGCGAGGTTTGAATAAAACCTCCAGCATCGTACTATTTCCGATTTTATTAAACATAATAAAATTAATATTTGTTGTTTTTTGGAAACAAAATTGACGTTTGTTAAGTTAAATAATTTTATTTTGAACAAGTGGCCAGGTTGGCATTTTGAAAATAATTTTTCAAAAATTGATGGTGGTCGAATGGTGGTCATGTGGAACCCGAATTTAATTAATTGTGCAGTTCAAGAAATTGAGGGCCAACATATGCATTTTAAATGCATGTGCCGAACCACTCAAACTATTTTTTGGGCTACTTTTGTGTATCCTTTGTACACCGTTTTGGTGCGTAGGGCACTTTGGGAATATCTCACTATTGTTGGGGATCGTATTACGGAACCATGGCTAATAGCGGGTGACTTTAATTGTGTGTGCGCTCCAAACGAAAGGGTGGGGTCTACCCCACCTACGGCTTACATGATGCAAGATCTTGTAGATTTTAAATTGTGGGCTAACCTTGAAGATGCCCCATCCACGGGTGAATTCTACACGTGGAATAGGGACTCTTTATGGGCTAAGCTTGATCGTGTTTTATTGAATGATGTTTGGGGACTTAAAGGTATTTCTTGTAAGGCCCATTTCCATGAAATGGAAGTGAAATTTGATCATACGGCTTCCGTAGTATCAATACTCCAAGATTCCTTTTTAAGGCCGAAACCCTTTAGGTTCTTTAACATGTGGTTTAAGCATTGTGATTTTACTAACATTGTCACGCCGACTTGGAGTGTTTTTTTGTTGGTACAACTCAATACTCTTTTGTTAAAAAGCTTAAGGCACTAAAGGCACCGTTGAAGAAGCTAAATACATTGGAGTTCGGCCACATCACAACAAAAGCCAAGACGGAAAAGGAACAATTTAAAGCGTTGAATAAATTGTTGCTCCAATCTCCTCTTGATGAAGGGCTTAAAGGCCAGGTTGTGGCGGCTAGAAAAAGGGAAGCATTTTATGGGGAGGCTGAAACATCCTTTTTCCAACAAAAAGCCAAAGCCACACACATTCTTGAGGCGGACAGGGGCACGAGATATTTCCATGCTATCGTGAAGAGGAACATGGCACAGAATGCTATTTCATCCATTTCTTTGGAAGATGGCTGTCTTACCACATCCTGGGATCATGTAGTGGACGAGTTTTTAAATTTTTTTGTTGACTTATTTGGTACTTGTAGGGAGAACCTTGACCTTGACCCTTCAGTTTTAGGAACCGGCCCCTTGATTGAACCAAGTTCTCATGATAGCCTTCTTGCTCCGGTGACAAATAAGGAAATTAAAGATGCCTTGTTTGACATTGGGGATGACAAGGCACCGGGGCCGGATGGGTTCTCCTCGGCCTTCTTCAAATCAAATTGGAATATTGTTGGGGATGACATGGTTCGAGCAGTTAGGGAGTTCTTTATGTCGGGAAAGTTGCTAAAACAGATCAATCACACTGTTATTGCGCTTATCCCAAAGACCAACCACTCCCCGAGGGTTTCGGACTATCGACCCATATCTTGCACAAATGTCTTATATAAAGTTATTACGAAAATCCTTGCGGCTAGATTGAACCCATGCCTTTTCGGGTTGATTAATCAAGCCCAATGTGCTTTTGTAGATGGCCGCCTAATGTTTGATAACACTTTCCTAGCCTAGGAACTTGTTAGAGGATACAATAGGAAACGGATCTCACCAAGATGTATGATTATGGTGGATTTGCGCAAGGCCTATGACACGGTATCGTGGGATTTTCTCGAAAAAGTCTTAGGGGGTTTGGGCTTCCCTCCTAGATTTATTGCATGGATTATGGAGTGTGTGTCTACCGCTTCCTTTTCGGTCTCAATTAATGAATCTTTGTATGGATTTTTCGATGGTAGAAGAGGCATAAGGCAGGGGGACCCAATGTCCCCATTGCTCTTTGTTCTATGCCTTGAATATTTTTCCCAGTTGCTCACTATGAGAACCCGAGGGGGGAATTTTAATTTCCACCCCCAATGCGCTTCTTTGGGTATTACCCATTTGGCCTATGCGGATGATCTAATGCTCTTTTCGAGAGGGGATACCTATTCCATAGAAATATTGGTCGAATCTCTTAAAGAATTTGGATACGCATCGGGCCTTAGAGTGAACCACGGAAAATCCAATATCTTCGTGGGTGGGGTGAGGGACCTTGAATTGCAAAACATTTTAAGCCTCGTCGACTTTGGGCAAGGTACGTTTCTGGTTAGATACCTTGGAATACCCCTTGCCCCTTTAAAAATATCGGTTGCGCAATACGCACCGTTATTGGATACGGTCAAGGACTTCCTTAACTCTTGGAATACGAAAACACTCTCCTATGCCGGTAAGATAGAGCTAATTCGATCGGTGATCCAAGGGGTCCAATCGTTTTGGCTCCAAGTCTTCCCGGTGCCATAAACTGTGTTGGATAGGATTGTTTCATTTTGTAGAATTTTCTTATGGGGGGGCAAGTTCTCAAAGGTGGCGTGGGAAGACATATGTCTCCCAAAAGAGGAGGGTGGCTTGGGAATCCACAATGCTAGAATATGGAACGATAGCCTCCTTGCTCGCACACTATGGGATGTCCATAACAAAAAAGATACCTTATGGGTTCGATGGGTTAATGACATATATCTCCATGGGAGAAGTGTGTGGGATTTTATCCCACACAGTCGTGACTCACAATTGATGAAGAGGTTGGGGCAAATTAGAGATAAAATCTGTCGATGCTTTAATAATTTGAATGATACGATTTTGGGCCTTAACTCTAGAAGCATTAATGGCAAACTTGCCTCCGCCAAGGTTTACGAGCTTCTAAGAGTTAAAGGGATCCCTAGGACTCCGATGAGTTTCATTTGGAAATCCAATATCCCCCCGAAATTTTCATTTAATGTTTGGTTGGCTTTGAGGAACCGGTTGCCTACCCAAGATAGCCTCGGTTATCTCCATATGGTTAATAGATGTGACTTAAGTAAGGGTGAATTGAAATCAATTCCACACATGTTCTTCCTATTTCCATTTACTTGTAGGGTATGGGACAAGATTCGAGAGTGGATGGGATTTGGGCATCAAATGTCTACATTGCTTAGCTCAATCAAATGGATTTCGAAGAAGCACAAAGGATCAACGTTGAAAGCAAAGGCGGCCCGAATTGCTCTATGCGCCGTGGTGTATTACATATGGCATGCAAGAAATGAGATCCGCTTTGATGATGGCAAGAAGACCGAGGAGGACGTTATAGCCAAGATTAAGCATATCGTCTATAAGATACTCTATAGTATCTATCCATATGAATTGATAAACTTTTGAGTGGGCCAAAATCAAGTGGGAGGCCACGACATGTATACCGCGGTATGGTCACACTTACACTGCGACATGGATTTTCTGGATGCCGCGGCATGGACCTCTTGGATGTCGCGGCTTGGGCACATGAGATACTGCGGCATAGGCATCTTGGATGCCGCGGCATGAAGCAGTGTTTTTGATTTAGGGTGTGTGCAACTTGTAATACCTTTGTATTTTGTTATGATTTGAACCTTATGATCTGTGTGCGTGCATGTGCAGCATCGATGTATATTTTTGAATTTTGATGGGACAAGTATTTATACTTGGTCCTTTTGTCGTAGATTAGATCAAATAAAAACCTCCTTTCATTCCTACATTATGTGTGGGGGGGTTAGGAGATCTGTGATACTTGATGTATAGTTTTCTTGGGGATTAATATATATTTACATTTCATCAAAAAAAATGGAGGTAGTATACTATATGATGTGGGAAAACGGACCGATCAAACTCTAGCTCTCCACAGAAACAAATCACCATCCTCTCTTTAAAGCAATAATGCAGAGTGTGTTGCGTACTTGCATCCACCTCATGCTTCCTTAAATCCTAAATTATTTTAAGATCTATTCAATGAGTAAGTTTTACGAAGTACTTTTGATCAGATGATTAAGCTGTGACAAGGCATCGCGCCTCAATCTAAAACAGGATAGATTGAGTATAATGGATTATTGATCAGAAATTGTCCTAAATAGGAGTAAAAACGTTTTGAAATTCCAAAATAGGAGTATCATGTTTTTTATTCCCTGAATAGAAGTAATCTGCCAAATTTGGAAGAAAATGCCATGTTTAAAGCCTTGTAATGCCCAAACTTGGCAGAAATTTACTCCTATTTAGCGAATAAAAAACATGATACTCATATTTTGGAATTTCAAAACGTTTTTACTCCTATTTAGGGAATTCTCTCATTGTTGATTATGAGACCGTTTCATAACCTGGTTTTTTGGCTTATCGGGCTTAAAAGTAAGATTGTAGTTACTTTTCTGGCTGTATTGGTTGGAATCACTATAGATGAGCATTTTAGCTATATTTACATATATTTTTTCTTTATTTTATTAATATATAACACATATTTTAAATATAATTTTTTCTTAAATCAACAGAATTAGCCAATCCAGCCACTTCAGCCCAAACTTCATAATTTTCAGCAAAATCGCCATATTCAACTGATTTTGGTACTACCAAACAGGCTCTATAATGCCTCTATCACTATCATATAGGTAGGATAAATCATGCTCCGTAATACGGAGCAATTTAACTGCGAATTTGAGGATACCTAAAATCAAATAAGTTAAAAGTGATATCTTAATTTTAGATGAGCTGTGAGAATTTAATGGATTATTTGAGCTACTCAATTTTACTTATGTCAAGATTTGGATGAGTTTTGAGTGTCCAAGTTTAATCCAGCAAAACGGAAATCGCAACAAAAAAAAGATCATAATAATTTTATAGTGTACTTCCCTCGTCCCATAAAATTTTATCAAATTAATTTTTTTAGCCGTCAAAACAGTGTGATTGTTTTCATTAAAATTAATAAATGTGTGATTAGAGATATTAGGGAAAAGTACAGAAAAGGTACTTGTGGTTGTACTCATTTTCAGATAGGGTCATGTGTTTCATTCTTTATCAAAGTGGTTTATGTGTTTGAATTCCTTTATCACAAGTGGGTCATGCCGTTAAAAACGGATGAAAAAGACCGTTAAAAGTAACTTCGATTTTCAAAAGTGCCCGGAAAATTAAAAGAAAAATACCGAAAGTGCGCGTCGTTAAGATGACCTCCAAACCACCTTCGCTTTTGGATTTTTTAGATCTGTTTGAATTATTTTTTAAAAATGATTTTGCTAATATCACATTTTCGGTGGACTTTCCGGTGACAAGGATGACTGAAAACAAAAAAGAAAGATGGCCTAGCGGTCCTCTTATTGAGACATACCTTCCGGTATTTTTCTTTTAATGTTTTTAACGGCGTGACCCTCTTGTGATAACGGAATTCAAACACGTGAACCACTTTGATAAAATTGAAACGCATGACTCTATCTGAAAACGGACCCAACCACAATTACCTTTTCCGTACTTTCCCCAAGATATTATTCTTTTCTTTGTTAAAATTTAATCACATAATTTTTACTTTATTATTTTCTTTAAGTCAAACTTGTCCATTTTTGTTTGACAATTAATGAGGAGTGGAAGTTGACGACTCTTCCTTTGCCGTTGCACATGCCAATCATTTTCACCAACAACTCTCATGTTACATTTTTAACTAAAGGCAACTTAGAAATGTTTTGATTTAAAATGTTATGCTTTGGAAACTTTTTAAGGTGTACGTGGGGCCATATTAGCACCTAATTAACAAGTGGATTAGTTTGAGATTAGACTTCTAAATGATAGCACCTAATCAATTGATTAAGAAAAAAAAATACATGCAATTCTTTAATTTAAGCTATGGTTGTTATAGATATATGTGATGAGTGCCACATTATGAAGGAGTTGATATTAGTATTTGAAAAATAATGGTATGTTAACTTTAAAATTTTTAAGCATTATTAAACTAATATACTATATATGAAATAATGACTATTTTATGTCTTTTTACGTCTTATTTTGAATAATAACATTATATTACATTTTCATTAATGATTGACATTGTCTTTTAATGACATTGATTTTAAAACAATGACATTATATTACATTGTCGTTTAATGACATTGATTTTAAAACAATGACATTGTATTACGTTATCATCATTGAGGGTGTTTGGGTAACAACAGTTTACCTCAAAACTTCATTTCTTCATAACACGAAACGCTGCCAAATGCAGCGTTTTACCTCCCAACCCGCTGAAATACAAACACGTCCAATATATGACATTGTATTTTAAACAATGACATTATACGCGATATTACTTTGTCATATAATGACATTACCAACATGTTTGATCAAATTTGATATTATTATTTGTAACATTATATCATTGTTTGATGATTGCCTTTTTCCCACTAATATTTTTTTTATAACAATTACATTTGATGTTATCTTAAGATCTGAGAGTTTCATCCTAAAAGGTTAACCTGATAGGAGGAGTAGTCCAAAGCCTTATATAGTGTTTAATTGTTTTATAGCTTTCGGGTGTGGAACAAATGCTTTAACACGCCCCTCAGCCCGAACCGGACTGGACAATATCGGGGTGTACAAACAGACCAAACAAACCCTTAAGAGGCCACCCTTAATCATGGGTGCTATTGTGCTAAACAAGCCGTCAAACCACAAACGGAATTGACTCTGATACCATGTTAGATTTTAGGAATCAAAATAGTTGGAAATTAACTCTGCCATTCCGTAATGAAGAATAGAGTTTATATATAATTGATGTTAGCCCTAATATATATGGCCCAAGCTAAAAATAAAAAGGTTAATTACAAAACTAGGCTAATAAATATAATAAGGTCCAACATGTTAATGCTATAAAAATGAAGAAGAAGAAGAAGAAGAAGAAGAGAAGAGGAGGAGGAGGAAGAGAAAGAAAAAGAAGAAGATTCGTCCGCACATGACTCATGCCGGCGACCATTCTGGCAATAACTAGCGGCAGTGACCTCGGACCAATAAGAAAGATGACTCTGTTTACAAATCTGGTCTTTTTTGTGGACAGAATTGAACATTTTTCCAAAAACAGCAAGAAGCTAAGTCAAACGTTTCACATAGGTGTTGTTGTAAAATTAACATAGAACAAAAAACAAGTGATACAAGCATCTGCGTAGTGGAATTAAATGCAGAGCAGAATTTGTTAGAAATTAAACTTGGCTTAGCCCAATAATTGGACTAAGCCCAATTATAATACTCATAAACTACTTTCTTTCAACAGAATTTAGTTGAGCAAAGCAGTAGTGGAATTATCAGAAGAGAAAAATCTGTTCGCAGATCGTTGCCAGTAGGGAAAAAATAAATCCGTTAGATAGAGATATACAAGTATAAGCGGCAAAGAGAGTACCCCGTAAATCTGTTCGCCACCGGTCGTTGCCAATAAGCATGAACGAATATCTGCGTATGTTGGCACTTGGCAGCAGATGACACCGCATCCTTCGTAAGGTTATTTTTGTCCATCCGTTCACAATTAGTCTTATTTAGGATTTAAAAACTCTCAAGTCCTATTTAGATTCCCAACTCTTGTTTTAGTCTTATTTTGGTCTATTTCACATGATTTTTATACACAATAATCATATTAGTAAGTTTTAGTTACTATAGTTATATTTAATTTTAGAATTATTAGCTAAATATATCCTCAACTATCATCAAATTCACAAATCTATCATATACTTTCACCTTTATTATAAAAGACTCAAACTTCAATTTTTCTAACAATTACACTATCAATAGATGAATTAGTAAAACTGAAGAAGAAAATCATATTTATATTTCATATTTAAGTTTACAAACTTGTAATGATTATATCTTCTTGGTATTGATAAAAATGTATAATTTTGAAAAAAAACAAAAAAGAAAAACAGAATTGTTGGAAAATATGAAGTTTGAGGCTTTTTTTTAATAAAAGTGAAAGAATAGTCCTTAATTTATCATATCAAACATTTATGTATACTTATAATAACAGATAAGAGATCAAATGCAAACTCATCTTAATATGCTAACCTACAAACCTAATCCTAGCCCTCTATTTTAGTTGATCATCCGTGTCTTTCATCTCAATTAGATTAGTCAGTTGAGGGCTTATTAATCTTTTATATTTATTTTATATTTGGAAATTAAATCACGTTTACTCACATAACTAATCTCATTCGGTATTTCCTTTCTTGCACGCTCGACGATCTTCTTTCATCAAAGCTTAATTTCAGGGCGATGCCGGAACCCATGTCTCCATCTCCATCTCCGATTGTGTCTTCATATATTCTTCAATCAACCAGTTACACCATTCCATCAAAGCTTGATTTCATCGCCATTTTCATCGATCAACATCCTACATACGCCCTTACTCAAACTGCTTCTTTTCCAACTGTAAGTTTATAATCAAACTCAATTCTCTGCTATGTCCATTTTAAAATTTCACTTCATCTCCATCTCTATCACAAGCCACTATTTCTATGTTTCAACCGCTTGCATCTTTTTTCACAAACGCTTGCAGCAAAGAATCCTCAACATTTATTACATAGCAGTTTCAAGCTCACACATGCACTTTGTCAAGTTTACAACGAATTTCATCTGTCACCATCCTCAAGCTTCCTGAGATTTTTCTCTTCATATTTTCTTCTTCCAGAAAAGCCACTGTTTATACTAATATTGGGTCTTGATTCTTCACAAGAAATTTTATTCTAAAAGCCATGCACCAGCCTACAAGTATATTTCCCGTCATTAAATCTCTTTTATGATGAGATTTGAGTCTTTAGCCACGGTATTGCCTTTCATTAGAGACAAAGTTTCTTGTAGTGTATCTTGACGATCAACTTCCATTGGGTCTTGATTCTTCCATTGAGATGGTTAGCGTAGAATTAGGGATTGTGTAATTTACTCGTTTCTAATATAAGAAGCGAGGCCTGAGATTTATTTTGCAATTTACTGTAATAACATTGGAAATAACGGATGTGGTGTAGTGGGAATTTATTAAACAATTTTGTGCATCGGAGTCTACCTCTATTACTATGCACTGCAGACAGATCACCCTCCATTTATTGCAAGTGAACAACCCAGATTGGTTTGTAGTTTGCACCGGAGGAGGGGTTTGCATGTAATCTTCCCCCTATAATAACTTAGTCATATTTTTATCCATATATTTTATTTCAGTGATATTTTAGAAAAAACTTTAAATATTTTTTAACTATCATGAAAATCACAAATCCTTCCAATTTTGTATCTCCAAAAAATTAAAAGATTTCGACTTTTTCGCAACTATACCCTTCTTTGTGTTGTTAGAAATACATATTAATATCGAAATTAACTTTTATATGCAAACTAAATACTTAATTGAATTATTTATTGATTATTTACTTTAAGTTTTAACTAGAACTTTAATAAAAAAAATCTTACATATTATTGCGTAAAACATAACTGACAATTTTTATAAAATAATCTCAAAGCTAAGATAATATAAAATGGTACTATAATTGTTGCGTGAACTTATTGGTTGAATAGAAAATTAAAGATTCCCTTGTGAACTCCCGAGATGGTTGAAAACCCCTGAGCTACACCATTCACAAGAACGAACATGAAAGTATCCTTCATATGACAAATTACTAGAGTTCATAATATTTGATCAACTCCAAATAATCTTTTAATTGAAGGATCAAGGAATTCTCAAATAATTCTATCAAAAGCTTTTGTCATACCAAACTTTATTGCAACATTTGAAGCTCTCAATTTCTTGTCCTCGCCATATATGCAAAATCTCATCGGAAATAAGGACTTCAATTCATCCTTTATGTTTTTCCCTTGCATAAACCCATCATATACTCTGGGTATTAAAATTCAGTTTATTGAGAAAAATTGACAGGAAGATAGCTCTATATATACTCACCAAAATGATTAGGGTTTTTTTATCTTTGGAATGGGAAAGAATTTATTGAGTCTAAAATAAATTCAATTAAATACAGGCCTTTTGGCCTAGATATTATTAAAAAAAGAAAAAAAGAAAATGTGACATCTTTCTCAAAATTCCAAAAATGTGACCAAACATCACAAATTCACAATTAAACCCTACAGTGCAAAGTGACTTCGATCAAAGTGACTTCATCGTCACAGTGACCCACCGCCACAGTGACTCGTCGTCATAGTGACTCCGCCGTCACAGTGACTCTGCCGCCACAGTGACTCCAGTCACCCTGACTGCCCGCCCACCGGCCACAGTCACTACCCACCCACCGGCCATAGTGACTGGTCATTATGACTGCCGGCCCACTGACCACAGTTATTCAGCCATAGTCACATGCCACACTGACGTCACCACCACACTCGGCCGCCGCCCCATCCCCGACTTAACTCCCCATCCCCCAGCCACCTCCCCAGCCCCCAGCCAACTCCCCAGCCCCCTCCAAGCCCTCAGCCGCCTCCACACTGACCCTGCACCACAGTCACTGCCCCACCCCTCACCACAATCAATGCACCACCCCCGCCCCAACCACCACCTCAAACGTTCTAGCCCCTGTGCAACTCCATGGACGTCGCCGAATGCCCCATGCCTGCGCCCTCCCCACTGCATCTCCCTGTGACAGTCTCGGCCACCACTCCGGCCAGCCGCCGCACCCCATCCCCACCAAACCCCAGGTCCAGTACCCCCAGCCTCAGCCTTGCAAACTCGTTGCACCATCCACAGTCCCCTCCATTTCCCTGCCACAGCCCCCACAGTCCCCCTCCTCTGCTCCCCTACTCCCTCCCCAGCCCCAAACCCTTGCAGTCTCCCCCTCCTATCCTCAGATCCCCTCCCAGCCTCCTAGATTCATCCCCTGCCTTCATCGCATCCCAAAACCTAGCCGCCAGCCTGTAGTCATACCATCGTTGAACGAGAAGAAAGCAGGAGAAGAAGAGGGAGGACGAAGACGATGAAGAACGAATCGAACGAGGACGGAAATGAATCGAATGGAAATCAAAACGAATCGAATGGAAAGCAGACCAAATCTGTTCTTCCAGCTTCTGGAATGTAAGGGAGGGTTGCGAACGAGCTCATGACGACTCAAGGTTTGGTTGGCCTAGTGGAGATGGCGGCGTTGCAGGGTCAGGCGATGGAGATGCTGCGGAGTTCCGAGTTTGCTGGATGCTTCGCCTCTGGTTTGATGATGCTTCAGTGGGAGCGAAGAAGATGCGACGACTTTCGTTGGGGGGGAAGATGGGGCGACTGAAATACAGAGGATGGTTAGCCGCTGGAGTGTTTCAATGAGTCTCCATATTTCTGGAAAACCTAAAAGTTGTCATATTTTTGAAAATGAAAACTCTAGTAGTAATATAGACACCATTTTTTCTTAAACATAATCCCGTAATCGCAGTGATGATCATGATGGTGACAAAGAATTGAGTTATTCTTACTGCACGTGAAACGTAAGTTGACAAGGTAGATTATAAGTGACATCGTTTTCAAAATATTTTTTTGTTACCACCACAATTTTATAATCCATTTTATCTTTCTTTTACTATACTTTCTCACATATTATAGTATATGTTCTATTAAATGTCAACTCTCTTGAGTAGAATGAGTTTCGGATGTGTGACCTCCTTATTGAGAGTAACACGATGATGCCTCAAACTACAAAGTGTTTGCAGTCAACATTTTCTCATTAAAGGATATTATGACAAATAAATTGGTGTTATTCCTATCATCTTTTGACCATTCCGATTTTTTAGTGTGATTGTTAGTGCCCGGGTGGACAAAAATACCGAACTGAAATGGTATCGAAACGGATCGGTATGATACCGAACCGAAAAAGAGGGTTTCAAATGGATCTCTAAATTTCTATCCTGAACCGTGTTGTACCGGTACGGTTTCAAACCATTTCATGACCAATTCTCATAAAATGAGAACCGGTACCGGACCGAGCCGTATTGAAGTATAAGTTTAACATGGATGTATACCTTGAGTCCCTAATACAGAGTGCCTCTTTTGCTTTATTAACTATTACTCCAGTATAATAAATAATTTTGCTTGACGGAGTACCTAATACCGTAAGACTTCTACTCCAGTAAATATCAATTTTATAAGTCCCTAATCCGAGTTTGCAGTTGCGATGCTTAGTATTTTAAGTTAAATGTCATAACTCCTGATTTATGTATTGTACTACTAGAGTTTATATCAAATTTATTAATTATGTACTACGTAATATGGAAATTGATAAGTTGTATGGAGTTATGGATTATCACTAACTTTAATTTTTTATCCTAGATAGTTCAAAAAAGAGGAATTGTTTCGTATTGGTATGGTATAGTACCGTCCCATTTGAAAATGAAATGGTACCGAACAAGTTTAGATCTAAGGCCGAACTAAATCATTTTAATAATCACGATACGAGTATGAGTTCGGCAAAATATTGAACAATCCTGAATTGTACCGCCCGTTGCCAATATTGATTCATAGATGCTATGGCAATAATCACCTAACTTGGAATATTGGAAAACTCTTCACCAATAATCCAATTGTAAGGTGTTAGAGATTGTATAACCAAGACCTATCCTTCTGAAGAGCCGCGAGTTTCCGTATAGTTTTGGGCCGTACAGATGTGGGCCTCACGCGCGTGTCCTGTTATGTTTAGGGGCTAAGTTTTACTCTCTATAAGTACAAGCTCTCTCCCTTATAATCACTTGATCCGAAAATTAATAGCAATTCCTGACTTGGTAGCGCCCCAAGACATAATCCTTTGTGGCGAACTGGATTACCAAATTTCGTGTGTTCTTTATTAATGTTCTTCATGTTGTGTTAATTAATTCTTAACACCAATGAGCCATGAACACAAATACGAGCCCAACAAAACTTGGGCTGGAATTTAATTTCAGCCCATCGAGCTATGGCGCGAACTTCAACGAACCAGATGCGGCAACTTTTGGCAGGACCCGCCATTCATCCTCAACCGTTAGCGTAACGGGACAGGGCCCCACTACCCGTAGTCCTCAATTTCATCAATCTTCCTTCTCGTAGATGTTTCCTGATTCAGACAGTTTCCGCCGTCCGCTCTCTCCCCGACACCAAAACGGCAAAGCCCTTTCGTTTCCGTAATTCGTGCGCGGCCAGTAGATGAGCTTCACTTTGCCTAACGCTCAACTGGCGTCAACGCCTTCCCGGAACCTCTCACCGTCAATTCCATTCCGGCAATGCAGAAACCGGACGCTAGGAGACCGCCGTGGACGGAAGCGCCCAGGAGTCACCGTCCGATGCAACATATTTCCTTCACCTTCACCCTTCCGCTCTCTGTTCGACAATTTAATCGTTCAATTTCCTTTCGTGAATTCGCTCGATGTCATCGCTCCTGCCCTTGGTCTCGCTTCCGGAGCCGCTCTCTACCTCGCGCGTTTCCGCGGAGATTCAAATGTTCGTAGAGTTCCGCAGGAAGGCTCAGTTTCAGAAATTGGCGAGTGGGTACTGATGACCAGTCCCACGCCGTTTAATCGGTTTGTCATGCTGCGGTGTCCTTCTGTTTCGTTCATGGGGGGAGAATTGCTGGAGAATTTAAATGAGAGTCTGATGAGAGAACAAAGCCATTTCGTGAGACTTTTTAGTGGTAGAATTCAGGTTGGGATGGGCGAGGAGAAATTTGATGAGAAGTTGGTCTACCAGAGGCTGTGTATAAACATGGAGGATGGAGGTGTGGTGTCATTGGACTGGCCAGCAAATTTGGACTTGGAGGAGTGTGGATTGGACACCACCTTAGTGATAGTTCCCGGAACAGCTGAGGGAAGCATGGACGAGGATATTAGGGCATTTGTATGCCAATGTTTGAGGAGAGGGTGTTTCCCAGTTGTCATGAATCCCAGGGGTTGTGCTGGTTCTCCATTGACTACAGCAAGGTCAGTATACTCTATATTTCTTATCTTTTGGTCATTCATATGGCGATGTGTTATCACAGGATATGTGTTTCTATAGGATATTTTGTCAGTCATGACTGTTTTGTTCCTGATATTTAGTGTGGTGGCTGGATTTTGAGCAATGCTGGCCGTTAAAGTATTTGTCCTACAATGAAACACTATATAAGACTTTGGGCTACTTCTCTTATTAGATTGACATTTTAGAATGGAACCCCGGGTCTTAATACTGGCACTTAGTTGGCAACTTTAAAATCCTGAATTTAGAAATCATATCCAATTTCTTTAAAGGAAAATCAATATACAATTTATCTCATTTTTTTCTCCTGTATCCAATGTATGCTTGGTAGCATTGTGCTCTGTCAAACTTCTCTATTTACATTTTAGAAATTTGTTTATTTATATACTGAACTCGATAGTAAAATTTTTGGTGTATGTGATTCTCTCATTGGGTTCCGACTCAAATTAAATAGGACATGTTGCATTGCTTCTTCAAATTTGGAAGCATATAGTTTCTTTGATGCACGAACTCATCGTATGATTTTGTATCATGTCGCATTGACCCTCTTAAGAATTTAATAAATTTACTGTTTCTTTTTTATAGGAAGAAATATTTATGTTAAATGAGATCAATCAAACACGTACTTCTAAGATTTGGCCACATGCTGCACCCCTACTGCAATATGATGATTATAGGAAATGTTAACAATTTTATTTTGTAGGTTATTTACAGCTGCTGACAGCGATGATATCTCCACAACCATTGAGTTTATCAAGAAGAGAAGGCCATGGTCAACATTAATGGGCATTGGCTGGGGTTATGGCGCAAACATGCTGACAAAGTACCTGGCTGAAGCTGAAGGAGAAACACCACTCACGGCTGCTACTTGTGTTGACAACCCTTTTGACCTAGAAGAGGCTACAAGAGCATCTTCTCACTTAAACCAGAAGCTAACTCCTGGATTGGTCAATATTCTGCAATCTAACATGGTACTTATTCCCCTTGATAGGTTTTCTTTCTTTCAATTCCTCTCTTATTTCCTCATTACAAGCACATTTTTTTCTTCCGCAAAGATCAATAATATAATTAAAAACATTTTAAGTAATATTCAATTTTCTAATATGCCCTTAAACATTTTAAGAAAAATTAAGACAACCTTAAAATGTTTTATAAACATTTAAGCGTATTATTAATGCTAAAGTGAACTATATATAAGACAACCTTAATATGGTTTATAAACAGGACAAGAGGGAGTATTTGATGTTCTAACCCTCTTTTAAGAGAATCCAAGTCCATCATACATGATACATGTTTAGTTGCATTCGAACACATAATATAAGACAGGTTCAAGAAGTAGTAGCACCACCAAAAACATAGTTCTCTAAAATCTTAAAAAGGAATATTGGTACGACTTGTCCTATATTTGGTAACGTTTATCTACCGCTTTATAGGAACTATTCCAAGGACGCAAAAAAGGTTTTAATGTTGAAAAGGCTCTTCTATCAACATGTATTCGTGATTTTGAGAAAGAAATATCTACTGTATCACATGGGTATAATTCCATAGAGGATTTTTATGCAAAATCTAGTACAAGAGATCTGATTGGAAGAGTTAAGATTCCTCTTCTATTTATTCAGGTACAACTTTCTTTCAAAGCCCTTGTTGTGAAACTTCATGGTTCAAACCTTATTTCTGATATATAGCATATCAGAAATAGGCTTTCATTTGTTTCTTGTTGGAGTCAGCTTTCTATACTAGGAAATATTATAGAGACAGGCAGGGACTACTGCTTTCTCCTCCCACTCTGTATTTTCTGATAATTTAGGATGTTCCACTTTTCTTTGCTAATCCTTTTTGTTGTGGTGTTATTCAAAACCATATTGCTGCTTTACCTGGTATAGAACATCAGATTCCTAGTGAATATTACGAGATTGCTTAATCCCCTCATCACTATTGGTGGATGATAATCATAAATGAATGTAGAAGAAAATATCACTAGATTTTCACCCGAAAGATATATGCAGTAAAACATTGTGTATTTGTGATTTTCCAGAACAATGACAGGTCTGTTCCATTGTTCTCTGTTCCACAAAGTTCAATAGCTCAAAACCCATTCACAAGCCAGCTTCTGTGCAACCACTTCCTGTTTACCGAATCCATTCGAGATAGATCAACTATATCTTGGTGTCAGAATCTTGCCATGGAGGTAAAGGATCGATAGTGTTGTACCCAATCACATACTAAATTAATTAGACACAATAAAGAAAATTCTGTAATGGGCAAATGTCTGGTGTGGCAGTGGATGGCTGCTGTGGAGCTTGGTCTTTTAAAAGGTCACCACCCTCTTTTACAAGATCTTGATGTTACCATTAATCCTTCAAGTGTCCCAGCCATGTTGATGAGATCACCTGATGCAAGTGCTAGAGTAAAAAAGAATTTAACTCTTCAAAGTTTAGACTCTTCAGATGGGCACATCCTAGAGCCTTTCGAAAAGACATTTGTTGAAAGAAACACTGCAGCAAGCCAAAATACAGGCTTGTTATTGCATGAGGATAATGACAAATTAGTATCTGGTCGTAGCGTTGCAGACTCTGGGGAAGAGGAGGCAATGGGTCATGATGATGATGATAGAGTCCGAATGATACAAGCTGCACAGGTGGTTATGAACATGCTTGATGTGACTATGCCTGATGCATTTACAGAAGAACAAAAGAAGAAGGTATTAAATCCCATCAGTTTAGTCTAGCTTCATGGCACTTTATAAGTGTTTTCTTACTTAGGCTATTCATGATTTTTCCTCCTCATATGCTGGGATCCAGCCAGAAAGTTTAAAGCAAGCCAGTGCGAAGAAGAAGCTTTTCTTAAATATTTGCTGAAAGTTTCTTCAACTTTACTCACTCTGTAACTTTATGAACCTAGTGAATAGTCATTTTCATCCAGGTTCTGACTGCTGTTGATCAAGGGGAAACATTGATGAATGCTCTGCAAGGTGCTGTACCTGAAGATGTTCGTGGAAAACTTACAAACACGGTTTCTGATTTTGTTAATAATCAAGGCTCTGACTTGAAATTGGATCGTCTCCTGGCTCTCAAACCCATTCCTTATGTAACCTCCAGGTCAAATTCAACTATCCAGGAAAACATTAAAGGAGATTCAAGTCTAGAAGCAGAAAATGAATCGTCTTATACTTCGGATGAGGTGAAGGCGGGAGATTTCCCTAATGGCTCAAACAAGCATGCATATAGTGCAGACAATCACTCTGGGATACATGAAGCAGAATGGCGGACTTCAGAAGATTGGAAAAGATCGGACAATACCTGTCAGTCTCCATCAAATAACTTTTCTGATATGGAAACAAAGGAAATGAGTGATTTACTACATAAAGATGATGATGCTAATATTCCTGATAAAACTGGTTTGGATTTTAGTAACAGGGAAAATGAATCAAAAACAGGAGAAAAAACGAAGAGTTCAAGTGTGTCTGAAAGGGAGTCTGCGAATGAAAATATGGACTCAGAGAAATACAAAATGCAAGATGGTGCAAAAATTGAGATGGACTTTAATGGAGAGAGTTCTAGTCAAACAAAGGAAGAAAATGTTGGTCAATCTTCTAGTTATCAGAACAGTACTAAGCCAAAGATAGTGGAAAAAGAAATATCTCCTGCTACTCCCTCAGAGACCCAAGTGATGGAAAAAATGGACGGGGATTACATGAAGAGAGAAGAAAAAGGGATGCAAACACATTCAAACCAAAGTTTACCCAATTCACCAGTCTTTAGTGCTTCTCAAGCATTAGATGCCTTGACAGGAATAGATGACTCGACTCAGGTGGCAGTTAATAGTGTGTTTCATGTGCTGGAGGATATGATTACCCGCCTAGAGGATGGGAAAAATGCTGACAATAAAACGGGTAATAGAGACAATAATGGTTTGGACGAAATTGAGGGAAAAAATAAGTATGCTGGCACACCACCTTCCGATGCTATTCCTTCAAATAACCAATCACGCTCTAAAAAGAAAATGAAAGAGAAGCATATGATTCTTGGTGAAAGTGTATCAGATATGAAGCATTCTGCAGAAAAAAATGAGGGAAAGAGGCAAGAGGTTTTCAATGCAAAACTGTCTGTAGAGGATTCCGCTAAGTACTTAAATACTGTTTCTCAAAATGTTCCATTTTATACTATAAAAGGTTGTCTAGGAAGCTCTGTTTACAAAGAAAAAGAAGCAATATCTAAGTCACTACATACCACAAAAGTTTTGTATACAGAAAATGATGCTAATTCTGACAATAATGTTGCATCTCATGAAGGTTGGTATTTACGACCAAGATCCAAGGATATAAACAATGAACTATCTTATGCAGTTTTAGATTCTGAGAAGTGGCATGAAACAATTGAAAAATCTAATGGATATATTAAAGTTGGTGATGAAAAATTAGAAAAGCCTTCTGACAGTATCAGAAGTATTATTATGGACACTTTAAAGGTTGAAGTAGGCCGAAGGCTAAGTTCTGCTGACATGGAGAGAATGGAAACTGAACTTTCTAGAGATCTGGAACACATAGCAAATGTTGTTTCTCAAGGAATAGGATTTGATGGCACACTTGCATTAAATACAAAACTCAAGGACTGTGATTCAGAGAAAGTTGGTACCCTTCATGCAGAACATGTAGTAAAGGTCATATCCTCTGCTGTTCAGAATACCAGCTATTTGCAAAGAGTATTGCCTGTTGGGGTTATTGTTGGCTCACTCCTGGCTGCACTAGGAAAATCCTCTACAGTTCAGAATTATGGCAAAGGCAATGACATGATCATTGATCAAATAAATAAAAACCCAAAAGATGAAAAGGGGTCTGATATTGCTCCTAATTTGAATACTAATCAGAAAAATGAGTTGGAGAGTCCTGGTCTCATGATTGGTAGAAGAGTTGATTCTGAAAATATGACCAAGGTCACCAAGCCCGGAATAGCAAGTAGAGAAGATTCAGGGGATTCAAGCAAATCTATTATGGTTGGAGCTGTTACTGCAGCTTTAGGAGCATCTGCACTGCTCACCCATCATCAGGTACAATTTAACTTAGGTCACCTATCTCTTTCATATTACTTTAAATTGGTCGAAGTAACATTGTTATTGATATATGTGAGATTGCCACCTGCTTCAAAGTATCTGCATCAGTTGGTGCATACTTGTGACCTTTTCAGACTACTTTTGCAAAGCATATTATCAACAACATTTGCTCTGTAGAGCCAATTAGGAACACACTTTGAGTTACTGATGTTGTACATGCTGAAGAAAATAGCTATCAAGATAACCTGATCAAAGCCTTGATGTTTAAATTCCTGAAACAGGGCAAATTTGTTATAGAGCCCTATATTATCCACTATGGAGTCATATAGCTCATATGGCCTCATATCAACCATTCATTTTTATACTGGAGGACCCTATTTCGTAAATGAATGGTTGTGATGATGCCACATGTGCTATATGACTCCATAGTGGACTCATATAGGATTCCATAAAATTTCCCTGAAACAGGGAAGGATTTTAGTGTGAGGATTAGCCAAGTGTTCTCTTTAATTTTCCCAATTGACATCTTAAATTCATAATGCTGATTGACATGATGACCAATAAGTATCAAGTTTTAGTTATTATATAGGCAACAAAATTGTAAAGGACTAAAGGTATCTTGGTCTGACTATTTTACTAGTATGTATTTGCTGTAACAGATAGATAACAGCCTAAAGGCATACTGTTGACAGAGGATAAATAACAGCTTGTGCTTAGTTAATTAGGCAGTCAAAGATTCTTGCTCTGGTTATTTTCTTAGTATGTATGTACTGTCCCTTTCTCTGTAAAAGATGCTTAATATCTAGTATATATGTGCTTGAAGGATGAAGAGACTGAAATTTCTTCCAATCACAGTGGAAAAGATGTAAACAAAAATACTATTACACTTGAGGATGTGGATAAACCCCAGGACAACGTAGTCACAAGTCTTGCTGAGAAAGCAATGTCTATTGCTAGTCCGGTGGTACCTACAAAGGATGGTGAAGTGGATCAAGAAAGGTTATGCATTCTCAAACAGTTTATTATTTGCTTTCGTATTAATGATTATTCTGAAAGACCAGCTAATTAATATTTCATTGATTCACAGGCTGGTGGCAATGCTGGCAGAGTTAGGACAGAAGGGTGGTGTTTTGAGGTTTATTGGAAAATTTGCATTGCTTTGGGGTGGATTACGTGGTGCTATGAGTCTTACTGATAAGCTCATTTCATTTCTGCGCGTTGCTGAACGTCCTTTTTTCCAGAGGTAAAATACTAACTTAAATGATGAGTTTAGATCTCATGTACCATTTATTAACTTTATACCAGTTGTGACCTATCTAAAGAGAAACGTATATTTCTAACCAAAATACGTGTCCACCTCAAGCACTTGGAATGTGAAACTTTTAATAAATCAAATTGTTTTCCTTTGACATCAAAGAATGCCCTTGTGCTAAGTGGTTAGGAGTAACTAATTTTGTTAGGTGAGACAGTGGGATATCAAATGAGAGACCCTCATTTGAGGGTAGTGAAGTAAGGCAAGACTTGTACTTTTACTATTTAAGGAAAGGTGACTTTATTTAGGGATGGACAGAACAGGAAGACATAAACTTTTGTAAGGAACTGAGGTTAGTAAAAGATCTCCACAACACCCCTGCCCTGAATCTTCTAATTCACTGAAAGCTCTTTCTTTGACCTTGCTTCAGGATTCTTGCATTTATCTGTATGGTGCTTGTTTTATGGTCACCTGTTGTCATACCTTTGCTACCAACACTTGTTCATAGCTGGACTACCCAAAATCCATCCAAAACTGCAGAACTGATATGCATTTTTGGACTCTATATCTCCATTGTCCTACTAGTTACTTTATGGGGGAAAAGAATCCGCGGGTACCAAAATCCACTTGAACTATATGGGCTGGATCTGACTTCACTGCTGAAGGTATTTCAAACTTTGTTTCCTGTAAATTGGTTTGCAGAGGAAGCACTCAATTTGGAACATTCTTACGGATGTCTTTTAGTTGGTTCTGAAGACATCAACTACTATTGGTATCCATCTTTCTCCAGGAACCTAAAGCTGACAAGAGAAATTCTAAGAACATGAAAATCTTCCAAAATAAACAGTAAAACTGTATTCCTGGTTATGGGGGATGGGTGGTTGGAAACCAATCTTCATATCATTTGTATGGAGCATGGAAAGAGGCCCTTACATCGAAATATTTCAATCCAAATATAATGTTATGATGCCAAACGTTATAGCCATGTTTCTTCCCACACTTGTGCTTGTCTATTGAACACTGTTTTGCCATATTCGCTCGGTAAAAAAATAAACTCCTTTTGTTTTCTCCCCAAAAAAGAATCCAGTTTGATGAAATGAAGCTATTTCCGTGTAATTTGTTAAACAATGATAACTTTACTTAAACCAACAAAAAAATTATATTTATGATTAGACTGCTGTACTTTACCAGGATTACAAAGTTGTACATTGGTCAAACATGATTCTTTTATTGCGATTAGAGCATTAGCCATTGGAATCTAAGACTCTAGGAAACAATATGACTTGCCTCATCAGATGTATATCTTGCTTTTCAGGTTCAAAATTTTCTAAAGGGCTTGGTTGGCGGAATTATTCTTGTGATACTAATTTATTCAGTAAACTCCCTTCTTGGATGTGTCCATTTCCAAATGCCAATCACTCTTTCCTCATCACCTTCCGCTGCTCTATCATCGCTGAAAGTATTCAGTCAGAGGGCTATACTAGCTTTTCAAGGAGTAATAACTGCAACAGGGGTTGCAATTGTTGAGGAATTACTTTTCAGATCATGGTTGTCTGATGAAATTGCTTCTGAACTCGGATACAGTCGAGGAATAATCATTTCAGGACTTGCATTTTCTGTATTCCAAAGGTATATTTCAAGTTGACTGTCCAAAACACTATCCTTTTTGTTACATTTGCAGATTTTGCCTTTAAAGTGTTGTTTTACCTTCAAGATGAAAACCTGCTTCAAAGAAAACATGATTGTTGTAAACACAATTTCGTATGGGTGTCTAACAAATGCTATATTTAGGAATTGAGGCTAAATAAATATATCCAATTATTAGAGTGTCGCCACATGTATTTGATAATTCACCCTTCACTGTGATCAGTTAAACTTAAACATACACGTGACAACAATCCAAAAACTGTTATATCATATGTAATAAAGTTTCGGAATATTAATTTTCGTTCTATTTAAGAATGTATTAATCTGAACTCCTGGTTGTCATGAAGTTGTTTTGATACAGTACTTGCACGAAATTAATTATTCAAGAAACCCATAGATGATTCTCTTTTACACACTCAAAATTCAAAAATGATATTTTGAATATGTGATGTTCTCAGAGTAGAACCACATTATAGTGTGAAATGGAAAATGTTAAGCAAAGTACAGGAGAAATTTAGAAGGAAAGAAGATGTAGGGGGAATTAAACATTGGTTCAAATTTAACAAATTTCTTTTCGGCATATGTTCTAACTCATTTTGTTTATCTGCTTCTAATTATATAGACTCAGAAATCTAAACATGGATAATCATTTTAAAGAGGGAAATCTCCTGAAATAAGACTAAAACGTTTTGGAATTCCAAAATAGGACTGTCATGTTTTTATTGACTAAAAATACTTCCATGTTTAAAAGCTCATAATGTAGTAATTACTCATATTTTAGAGGGAAAACATGACTGTCCTATTTCGGAATTTACAAACGTTTTTACTTCTATTTAGGGCAACATTTGTCATATTTCATTTAAAATCTTCCCTTCACCAAGGACACTTGGGGTCTGTTTGGAACTTAGAAAATGCTAGGGAAAGAAAATAGGGAAGAAAATGCAGAAATTTGGAAGAAAAGAAAATGTGGGCTAAAATAAATATTTGTTCATAAACTCATTAAATTTGTTTTCGATATTTGTATTTTGTTCAAACTCATTTTTTTTTACATAGGACTCTGAAATCTGAACATGAAACAATGTTTTGAAAACATTAATCATATTTCATTTATCTTTGCATATTTTGAAGTAAAATTAAACATAGGAAAAAAAATCCCTCAGTTTTTCATTTCATAGGTATTTTTCATGGACCCAAACATATCATTTACAATATGTTCAAGTAGATCATAACCTTAATCTGTCTTTGAATGATTTTTAGGTCAGCATGGGCAGTGCCTGGCCTATGGATGTTATCACTAGCCCTTTCCGGGCTTCGGAAAAGAAATCAAGGAAGCCTCTCTCTTACCATAGGGGTACGCACAGGAATATTGGCTTGTAATAATTTCTTGAAGATGGGAGGCTTTCTGGTTTCTGAATCCAAGTTCCCACCATGGTTTACTGGGGCTTACTCTTTTCAACCCTTTAGTGGGGCTACTGGTCTTGCCTTTGCTTTATTGCTGGCACTCATTGTCTATTCCCAGGAGATACAAAGAAAGTGTCTAGAGCCATGAAGGATTAATCATGTGGATACTGACTTAATCCCCGTTTGGTATGAGATATTTGGATGAAATGGCTGAATCTACTATTGAATTTTCTGAAATGAATAGGGTTAGAGACGTCGGGTCCAGCCAAATAAGTAAGTCAAAGGTTACTTATTCCGCTGCCAATGAATACTACAGGACGGGAACAGTATTGGAAATGGTATCTGGACTACCATTCGGTATTGTTCTTAGTAGTCAATCCATCTAGAACTCACACAGAGAACTTATTTATTTAATAGTGAGATGGACTACCTTCTAAGAGTAGTATAAAATGGTGTTCCAACTATAATTGTCCTTGTTTATATGTGTGCGCATGTGAGTATACGTCAAAGTGTGCAGACTCCATTTGTACTTCGGATGTGCAGCTGGATTCCCGCTGCTACAGAAAAGACTAAAGTGAATTCCATTTGGCATGTCAGTATGAGGTTAGTGATTCCCTAGCGACATTAAATTCACTTTAATGCACAACTATATTATACCCCCTCCCTTCCGCTATTAACTTTTTACTTTGACCCTCACACATATTTAGGAAATAAATTTGACTTTACTGTAGAGTACACTGTTTCGACACTGTTTGGCACTGTTTGACACTGTTTTGATGTAGGATAACTTTCCATTTAGGGAAATGAGAAGATGATTTTGGGACGTCCCAAAAAGAAAAGCAGGAAGTTAATAGCGGGACGGAGGGAGTATTTATGATGGATGTGAAATTAGACCATTTTTCGTGGTAGTGACAAAGTTTACATGATTTTCTTAAGAAAACTGTGCATTAAGATCTACCTATATCACTATTATACACACACATGAAGTGTGTATATTGCTTTTCAGCCCATCTATCAGAATATATTATAATCTGATGAAAAATTTATTCAACTCTCAGATGTTAAATGATGGGGCGAAAGGGTCAAATTGGAATTCAGCTGTAAAGTGGGGCTGCAAAAACTAATCATAGAGATGTCAAGTCAAATAGCAAAACACAAGCAAAAGGGCCAGTTTCTGAGAGAACTGTATAGCTTTGTGGAAGTACTGTATGCACTGTGTTGAATAAGCTCAACAGCCTCAACTTATGAAATTTCACCCACTGAATTAGTGTTGCTGCTGATAGTCTACACAATGGCTGTCTCAATCTTAACCGGATGTTGAGCTTCTAAATTTGTGGAATTCTTTCGACCTCATCTCCACAAATATTTCAATGACGTTGAGACCAATTGCCTGCGGTGGCTTCGATGATGATCACCACAATAACTACATTTGTGGTGGTCTTGATTATCCTGTGATACGTGACATTCATGTAATTTCCATGTTTATATTTGTGTTTTTAATTAGTTTAGATTGATTGTTACTTTGGAAATTACACACTTTTGGTGTAATAGTTTAGTTTGTAAAATATTTGTAATTTGTTTAGATTAGGTTCATTCTGAGCTCACACAGGTCCAAGAACACTTTAGGGACCATTGGTGAGCATCACAAATGGAAGGAAGGTGCAAAAATCTCAAGACAAAATAAAGATTCTGAATTTTTGTGTTGTACCCGGTCGAGTATGCCCTATACCCGATCGGGTAAGTCGCTGAAAAATCAAATCGGATCAACCCGGGAACAAGGCAACATGCAGGGGAGATTTTGACCACGATCGAGTGTCTATACCCGATCGGGTAACCGACAGACCCGATCGGGTATGACCCCATTTTCCAGCTTTGAGGAAGCCACAATTTATACCCGATCGAGTGAGCTGAAAGCCCGATCGGGTACACGACCCTGCAGGCCTAAAAAGCCTATAAATACACCTCATTTCCTCCACAATTGATCACCAATTCCTATATACTTCAAAGCTCAGTTTAGACAAGTTATTTCTTTATATTTTCTTCATGTTTAGTCTCCAAATGAGGAGCTAAACTCTTCCATCTTGATTTTGCTACTTTGAAGCTTAATGAATTGTAAGTTGTGAGTTATTTTCTTTAATCTTCTTCCTTGAATATTAATTCATTCCTATTCCTATTTCATATTAATATTTTGAGCATTACTTAAAGGATCAACTAGTTTTGTTTCATATATTAATGAATACTAGAATCGGTCGATTAATGCGCTTGTTATTAATTCGGTCTTTTCACGGTAGTTAACTTGGATTATTAATGCATGCGTCTCATGGTTAATAATCTAAGGGGAATTAATTATATTGATTCAAGCAATAAACCGCTTGTGTTGAGGTTATCAATCTCAATCGTTTTCATCTTGATTTTATTGCTACTATCGAATGAATATACGGCGCGTGTTCTATATTGATTCGGTAGTAAGTTTTATTAATGAACGCGTCTCGTTATTAATAACTACCCTCGATGAATTGGATATACTCCTCGATTGAGTATTCGAGAGGAAGATAGTTAAAGATATAACCGGGATCGATGAACATTTCATTAAGTGGATAAAAGCAAAGTCAAGTCTCCTTCTCATTAATTAAATCACATAACTCGTTCATCTTCGTGCTTAAATATAACTTAAGTTCATCAACCAAACATAAAAAACTCCGGTTGTTACTTATCTATTTCTATAAAAAGAGAAGTGTTCATTTCCTTGTGAATACGAACCTTACTACACTATACTACGTATTAGTGTCGTATTGATTATTATTTTGAGTGCACACTACGACAAAGTGCACGTCAAATTTGGCGCCGTTGCCGGGGAAAGACAATTATTTTTCTTTTTATTTATTTCAAGAAAAATATCAAAAAAAAAATAATTAAATAAAATATAAAGAGTTCTTATTCTTCTATTTCTGAGCTTTGTGAAGTATATGGTCAGATATCGTTCAATCAACGAAATAACTTATCAAGCAAACCCCGAAATAGAACAAGCCTTCGACAGGTTGAGAAAATTTATTTCCGCACACACCCTCGGAGGAATCCTCAAACGCTAGCTCTAGCTCTAGCAAATCTGAAGAGCCAATCACTATGGCTCAAGAAACAAGAACATTGAGGGAGCTCACCGCTCCAAACTTGAATCAACAACCGCTATGTATTACCTTCCCCACCCTTGATGAAGGTAATACTATTGAGCTAAAATCGGGGCTCATTCATCTCCTTCCTTCCTTCCATGGCTTAAGAGGGGAGGATCCATATAAACATCTATCGGAATTCCATGTTGTGTGTACAAGCATGTGCCCCAACGGAGTTACCGAGGAACAAATCAAGTTGAGGGCTTTTCCATTCTCCCTCAAAGACAACGCTAAGGATTGATTATTCTATCTTCCCTCGGGAAGTATAGGTACATGGGCGGCCATGAAGAAAGCCTTCCTTGAAAGGTACTATCCCGTGCAAAATGATGATGAATCGTTCTATGAATATTGGGAACGGTTCAAAAAGCTTTGTGGCTTTGTGCAAGCTGTCCATACCACGGCTATTCGGAGCAAGACCTCATCCTATACTTTTGTGATGGTCTTTGCAATGATGATAGACGTATGATCAACGCCGCATGTGGGGGAGGGATCGTCAACAAAACACCTTCCCAAGCAAGAGATCTCATCTCGGAGTTTGCCGAAAACTCGAGACACTATAGCGGGAGATCATCAAAAAAGCGTGTGATGGCGGCGGAATCCAACACCTCGTTGGAAAGTCAAGTTGCCGGCTTGACTTCTTTGGTTAAAGATTTTCTCTGAAATTCGAAGACCCAAGAAGTCAAGGTCTGACAATTAGTTCTTTGGAAAGGTTTGACTTCTCTTGAATATTAATTCTTCCCTTAATCTATCTATATATTAATGTTGGGGAGTGTTGCTTAGATGACAATTACTCCCTCCGTCCCAGAAAATTCTTCCTAGTTTGACTTGGATCGGAGTTTAAGAAAGTGGGAATAAAGTGGAAATGTGTGGTTGTAGTTGTGTAAGAAAAAGGTGAAATGAATGTGAGCCACACAAATAATCAAAAAGGTGAAGTTGGAAGAATTTTCTGGGACGTCCCAAAAAGGAAAGTTGGAAGAATTTTCTGGGACGGAGGGAGTAGTTAACATCTCGACATTAGTTATAGTGGTATTCATTTATTTCCTATATATTAATGTTGGGGAGTGTTGCTAAGATGACAATTAGTTAACATCTCGACATTAGTTATAGTAGTATTTATTTTCTTCCTCTATATATTAATGTTGGGGAGTGTTGCTAAGATGACAATTAGTTAACTTCTTGACATTAGTTATAGTAGGATTTATCATCTTTAATATTCTTCCTTGAATATTAATTAATTCCTATTCATATTTCATATTAATATTTTGAACATTACTTTAAGGATCAACTAGTTTTGTTTCATGTATTAATTATTACTAGAATCGATCGACGAATACGCTTGTTAATCCTTGATGGTTTCACAAGTAAGTAACTTCGGTTTATTAATGCACGGTCGTGGTTAATAAATTTAAGAGGGATTAATTTTGTTGGTTAAACCGAAACCGTTGTGTTGAGGTTATCAATTTCAATTGATTTTATCAAGGAGTTAAGAGATTAAATGCTACTATCAAGTCGGTATATGGCGGTGTTCTATACTTGACTAATAGTAAGGGTTATTAATGAACGGTCGTTGTTAATAACTACCCTCGATGAATTGGATATACTCCTCGATTGAGTATTCGAAAGGGGATAAGTTATAGATATAACAATGATCGACTAAAATATATCAACAAGTGGAAAGTAGCAATGCCAAGTCCTTTTTATCTTTGAATTAAATCTCATAAAGTCGTTCATCTTCGTATTTAATTAAATTAAATCACTCAATCCCAAAACCCTTATTTACTAGTTTTACTAAAAAGAGAATTATTCTTTTGCCTGTGGATACGAACTTTACTTCATTATACTGCGTATTAGTGCTAGTATTAAATTTATTTTGACGCACCGTGACAAAGTGCTCGTCAAATTTGGTGCCGTTGCCGGGGAAAGGCAATTATATTTCTTTTTATTTTTTCTCATAAAAATCAAAAACAATAAAATTAAAGAAAAAAAAATCTTACTCTTCTATTTTCTGAGCTTACATGAGTTATGAGTATATGGATACCAACACTTCATCCTTAGAGAGTCAAATTTCCTTCTTGACTTCTCTAATAAAGGAATTTATTTTAAGCTCAAAAGCTCAAGATTGCAAGACATGCAACATTTGCATGTCTCACAGGCATCTTACGGATTTCTACCCAAAGCTCCAAGATGAATACCTTGAACAAATTGATGATGTTGGTTACGAAAGGGATGTACCTCACATGAGGTATGATCCGTTCTCCAACTCTACCATGTCTACGGAGGATATGATCCGGGCTATTGCTACCAACATGACCACCATGCAAAACAACACGGTGCAATTCCAAAATGAGACCAAGTCTAGCATTTCAAACTTGGAAACTCGAGTGATTCAAATAGCCGGAGCTGTAAGTAGGCTTGAAGCAAGGGATTCGTAAAAACTTCCCTCTCAAATAGAATGTGATCCTAAACAGCAAACTTTTGCAATCACATTGACAAATGAGAAGGAAATGCAAAAGAAGATTCAAAATCCAGAAGAAGTAGAAGAAGAAAGAGACACGGAGCTCCAGTTGGTCAAAGAAGGGGATGAAACGAGTTTCAAGGTCAAATATCTACCCTTTTCATTCTTTGAGGTACCCCCAGCAGTTCTACAAACTTTGAGGGAAACTCATAAAAATGAAAAGGATAATGACATTTTTGAAATCTTCAGCAAAATTGAGGGATCAAAATATTTTCTCTTGACCATGTTAAATGATAATTCATTTCCCTCACTCTCACCACATAAATCAATGGAAATCTGAATATTTGATCCTGAAAAGATTCTCAAAGTGAAGGGTCAGAAAATTGAGCATTTCTATGAATGTCCTAGGAATGAAAAGTTGAACAAGATTAATTATCATGATCCAAGTTTGAACGATTGAACACAATGATGGCATCGTGCCGTAACGTTAAACGAGGCGCTTCTTGGGAGGCAACCCATGCAAGGTATGTTTACTTATTTTATTTTATTTTTGCACTTTTCAAAAAAAAAAATCGTATCACCTCATTTGAACCCAACACCCCAAACCCTCCATAGTTACAATTTCACACTTTCATATCTTCTTCATACATCCACCAAATCAACAAACTAAACTCATATTCTTCTTATCCTCCCCACATTTTTCATTTCTATACCAACAAAACCCACCAAATAATCCAAAATCTGAATTTCTTAACTCCACCTACGCCAAGTCCGAATTCTCCTTTTCTATGACGTCTTGAAGATGAGCACTAGAGACAGTGCTTTGGCTAGCTTGGGGGGAGAGTTTCATGGAATACTCACACTCATACTCTTTATTCTTGTTAAAAAAACATAAAAAAGGTTAGTTAGGTTGAAAACCCAAATGGGCAATCTAAGCAATAAAAGCAAAAAAAAATGAGTGAGTAGGGGAGAAAGAAAAAAAAATGAGTGAGTAGGGGAGAAAGAAAAAAAATGAGAGGCTAGGATAAAAAAAAATCTTAGGCAAAATGAGAGAAATGAGAGAAATTATTTTTACAGGGATGTGGTGATACAATGATGAAGAGGAACATGGAAAGCATAGAAGACAAGTAAACCCAATATCATGAAGTGTGTACTGCATAAGTGGAATCATTTCACTTTGTAAAACACCTTTTAAACCTTACTTGGTTGTCTTTTGCTTGTTCATGATTGTTTAAAGTGTTGATAAAACATTGACTTTACTCGAGAACGAGTAAAGAAACTAAGCATGGGGGAGTTTATAAAGTTGTATTTTTATTATGTATTATTTCTATTTTAACTAGTTTTATTTGTTGTTGTTTGGAAAGTTACACACTTTTGGTGTAATTAGTTTATTTTCCTATATAAATGTAATTTGTTTAGATTAGGATTATTCTGAGCTTAGAACAGGTCAAGATCATCCAAAGGACCAAGATTGGACCCCAAAAGATCAAGGAAGGTGCAAGGGGACAAGATAAAAAGAAGATTGAGAAAATATTTCATATACCCGATCGGGTATAGGCAATACTCGATCGGGTATTGAGTTGATTCGGGTGTCAAAATCAGAATCTGGAGAGACAAAAAAAACATGCAGGATTTTGAAGATTTGGCTCATACCCGACCGGGTATGCCTACATACCCGACCGGGTATGTCTAGAAAAGTGATTTTCCGGGAAACTGCCTAAAATACCCGATCGAGTACCATATATACCCGATCGGGTACACAACCCTGCCACCTCCAAACACCTATAAATACACCCCTTTTCCTTCACAAAAAAATCACTCCTTCTTCCATACTCCTAAGCTCAACTTAGAATAGTATTTCTTTTATATTTTTATAGCATGTTTAGTCTCCAAATGAGGAGCTAAACTTCCATTTCTTGGTGTTGCTCTTGAAGTTTGTTGATTATTAAAGTTGTGAGTTATTTTCTTAACTTCTTCCCTTGAATATTAATTCTTCCCCTAATCTATCTATATATTAATGTTGGGGAGTGTTGCTAAGATGACAATTAGTTAACATATCGACATTAGTTATAGTAGTATTCATTTACTTCCTATATATTAATGTTGGGGAGTGTTGCTAAGATGACAATTAGTTAACATCTTGACATTAGTTATAGTAGGATTTATCATCTAATATTCTTGCTTGAATATTAATTAATTCCTATTCATATTTCATATTAATATTTTGAACATTACTTAAAGGATCAACTAGTTTTTTTTCATATATTAATTATTACTAGAATCGATCGACGAATACGCTTGTCAATCCTTGATGGTTTCACAAGTAAGTAACTTCGGTTTATTAATGCACGGTCGTGGTTAATAAACTTAAGAGGAATTAATTTTGTTGGTTAAACCGAAACCGTTGCGTTGAGGTTATCAATTTCAATTGATTTCATCAAGGAGTTAAGAGATTAAATGCTACTATCAAGTCGATATATGGCGGTGTTCTATACTTGACTAATAGTAAGGGTTATTAATGAACGGTCGTTGTTAATAACTACCCTCGATGAATTGAATATACTCCTCGATTGAATATTCGAGAGTGGATAAGTTATAGATATAACAATGATCGACTAAAATATATCAATAAGTGGAAAGTAGCAATGTCAAGTCCTTTTTATCTTTGAATTAAAACTCATATAAGTCGTTCATCTTCGTATTTAATTAAATTAAATCACTCAATCCCAAAACCCTTATTTACTAGTTTTACTAAAAAGAGAATTATTCATTTCTCTGTGGATACGAACTCTACTTCACTATACTGCATATTAGTGCTAATATTGAATTTATTTTGACGCACCGTGATAAAGTGCTCGTCAAAATGTCATTTGTACACGTTTTTATATCCACCTCATATTTTTCTTGTGTACGAATGTCATTTGTTTCACTTTGCAAATTTTGTGTTAACATGGAAGAATTAGCTTTATATTATATCCAATCAACAAGGTATACCATCTAGTACAAGTAATATGGAACACACGGAGTACATAACTTTAAAAACCGACCCGACCCGGCCGGGTCGACCCGAAACCCAGCAACCCGGATCGAAGCCTGGTTCGGTTAATTAAAAATCCGGAAATGGTCAAAAATTGGAAAAACCCAGCCTATTCGGGCTAATCCGGTCCAAACCCGGACCCGAAAAACCTGATAAACCCGGATAAACTTGGTTTTGTTTTTTTCTTCTTCTTTTAAATTTAAAAGCATTTTTAACCAATAAAATTGCAATTCCAATACCCTAAAAATAATAAATATGCAAAATATTTATATACTACTTATTTGTTTAAGAATAAAAATCATGTCAAATTATATAATAAATGTCCAATAAAAAAATACATGGAGTATCATAATATATTTTTATAAGATCAAAATAGCATTTTGGAATATTATGAGGCTTTTAACTTTTAAGTGTATAGTAAGTACTAGTATTATTATTAGTTGATTAATATGAAAAACTACTTTTTATTTTAATTTTGTATACAATTATATGTTTATTATTGTTAAATGGTTGACCGTTTTTATAGCGTTGACCGGGTTGACCCGACCGGGTCCGTGTTGACCCGTGACCCGGTCACGCGGCCGGGTCACATCCCGGTCCGGTTTCTTAAACATTGAAAAATGTAAAGAAATTACATCAAAACTGAAAAACAAAACTACTTGTTAAATTCTAGTTTGGCTTTGGTCGTATGTCTCGTATTGATTTATTTATTCTTAATCATGTGTATGATAAATGAAGTTATAATTAAAGTTTTAATGTCAGTCTATATAAATGAAATTGTTGTCCATAAAAAAGAAATTGTCGATCAGAATATTCAAACAATGGTTGATATATTAATAAAATTACTTTTACATATTACAAAATATTGCAACCTTTCCCACGTAATACTCATTGACCCCACAATTATATACAATTGTACTCTTACTAGTTTACTATACTCCGTATCATTTTTCATTCTAAAATTTAATTGTTAATTAAACTACATTTAAATTTAGTGAACTTGAATGAGACAGATGTAAAATTTTCAAAAAAAGATCGTATTAATGCAACAAAAAATGGTCTTTTTGTTCCAACATCTGATTAATTTCTACCGAAACAAATTTCTCAAACATTCAAAAGTCAAAACCATGAAAACAAAGTTTAACTCAGCATATAACCTTAATTCTGCGAACCAACTGTACAAAGCCAACAATGCCACAAGATATAAAGAACCAGAATAAAGCATAGAGAAAGACTACTTATTATGATATTATAAATCTATTTTTAGTTTAGACTAGACCGGCAAATTCGGCAAATTTCAATCCAAGTAAAAATATCCTAAATAACAGCATTTTTGTGTATGTGAATGAAACCGAAAAGGTCAAAAATGCTGTGCTAAATTGGGATTTCCTTTTCCAAACATCAGTAATTCAGTATCCTTTAATTCAATGGAAGTACAGGGCAAAAATGGGCTGAAATGTTTGTTCGGCATAAAAGGTAGGAGTTGTAACTGTGGACTTGATAATAATAGTAATTATAATAATAATACATTAATACCATTATCACAATATAAGCCCGTGGTGTACCAAAAAGGAAATGATTGGGAAAATAACTTGCAAATGAAATCTTAGGTTCATAAAGAAGGCACAACATTCTAATACACGCTAATAATAATAAATTGAAATAAACATCAAACTCTTAGTTTCTTTCCTGGATGAGAGTCGTCCTCGTTGAAGTCCCCTCCACCACCACCACCTTTCTCCTCCATCTTCTTTCGGGCAAGTAATTTACTGATTTTATGGAGCTCATTGTTGAGTTTGTGGTCTTTGTTTTGCTTTCTGGTCTTCCTCCCGTCTTGCATTTTAACACCAAACTGGAATGCAGCTTTAGGCATTGCCTCCTTCTGTTCATTGTATGATGCCCACTCTTCTTCCGTCTCAAAGTCCCACCTATGAAGTCGTCCTTTTGCCTGTATAAGATGACAACTAATCAATTTTCAATAATTTATTTTCCAGAAAATTGTTCTCTAGAATTTCATATACATGTTTATTTAACTCCGGTGGAAAGTGGCTTCCTCTTCTGAAAACAGGTCATTTTCATAAAACAGTTCAATTTTTTATCAGTGCATGCATAGAACTTTATACATTATACCTAAATCAACTTATTTTCCTTGTAAGACATTTTCCACAGAAAAGATGTTCAAATCACTTCAAAACATCCTATTTTTCTACATTTAAATCTTTATGGGTGTTTGAGATGACTAACTTTAGAAAGAAATTGCTTTTTAGAGGCAGGAAATGGAAATAGGTGCTTTTAAAAGTAAAAACCCACTTAATGTTCTTTTATGAAAGCATGAGGAAACACTTCTTAAGCTTTTTAAAGAAAGTGTCAAAAATTGATTAACCTTAAGTTATTCCAAAGAAGCTCCTAACTTTCAAGTACCCTAATTCATTAAAGAAAAAACTTACACGTCCACCCATATCCATCTTTGTCAAATCAGCTTCATCGTCACTGTCAACAACCTCACGGTTGTACTCTTGGTAGCCAGGATAACACTCAGAATAGCTCTCAGACACAAAGTTGGGATCCTTCTCCCGGGCATCTCTCTCTCTTAGCTGTTGAAGCCTCTGATCGTCTCTCTTAAACACCGACCCTAAACCTCTATCCTTTTCTTCTTGGGTCATCAATTGCGGGTCCTGAAGAATGATTGAACCGGTTTGTGCATCATAGGTCTGCTGGAGGTATTGGTCTGGATACCCCACTTGCTCAGCATATTGATAATCCTGCCACTCAGGTGGATACACCCCACCAAAGGCCTGTGCTTGAACAGCTTCATACCCATTCTGTACCAGAAAAATAAATAAAGGTGTTGCTAACAGTGAATTACATGATGGGATGGGGCATGTATGAGAATAGTAAAACTAGAATCTGAGTCAATTTTTGGTAGCCTTCAATGTTGTCTTAGCAACAAGATTTTTACCGAACACTAAGAGTGTTTAGTAAGGCTCAAAATGAATGAAGCAGTAGCTGAAATGGCTTGTTTGGTTGAATCTACTGTATTATCTTACAAATATTTGAAATATATATTTAAATAAAAAAAATGTAACATCTATCTATCAAAGAAAGAAAAGATAAAAGTATCAATTTCTCCCATTTTAAAAGTAAATTAAGCACTACATGTTTTCATTATCAACTACGTATGGAATTGTTACTTTTAGCTTTACTTACATTGGTCTTGCAAATGAATACCCTAAAAGCATTGGCCATTGGTTAAGGAGAAAGTTCTTAATTAAAATTCATAGGCACATGCATTTCTTCCATCCCTATGAAAACTTCTACTTCTTGTTCCTCAAAAGTCTAAAGGAAATTTGTTAGGAATTTCCAATTTTATATGTTCATCATCATCATCATCATAACCCTAGTGCCGCAAAGGCTCCCACCTACGGTGGGTAAGGGGGTCAGATGTACACAGCCTTACCCTGTACTAAAGCACATTTTCCGGATGACCCGTGGTGAAAATGCGTTGAAATGGATGGACTGACTGTTTTCATAACAAAGAAGCGAGACAGTTTAGTGAACCATTTTGCTTTATTCAATCATATTTCCAAGCCAAAAATAGCGTTCTTTGGCTCCATTGGAAATGATGGAAACTTCTAATTTTATATGAAATTTCTTTAATTTAGTATTATACTACCTCCGTCCCGCTAAGATTGTCCCATTTTACCTTTTCGGTCCGTCCCACTAAGATTGTCCCATATCAAATTAGGCAAAATTTGTGTAGCTCCAAATTATTCTTACTTTATTCTTACTTTATCAATTCAATATCAACCACATAACTCACTTTTTATTAGTTTGCGTGTCACTCCCTCTTGTCCCATTGTTAGCGGGACGGAGGGAGTATGTATTTTCAATATTCTCTTAGATAATTCAGCAGATTCTCTTGGTTCCTCCACATTTCCACCATTTCAGCCATTTTAGGCCTACCAGACGAGCTCAAGGATAATGGTGGATGGGGGGAATGTCACATTATTTCCCCATTGTCACCATTTGACAATATTGCCTGTATTTGAATTCCATGTAGAAAGGAGAAAAAAAGGATTTGTCACACAATCAAGCTCACCGCTTGCCAACCATGATGTGGTTCAGATGATGGAATTGAGGCATAGGCAGCAGCAGGTTCACCGAAATATGAGGTTCTCTCTTTATTTCTAGGGGATTCTTCCATATCCTCTGATATAGGGCTCTGGTTTGGATCTACAGCAGGGATAGAATAGTCGACTCCTTCTCCGACAAATATATCTTCTTCTTCAACTCTAGCAACAGAGGGACCCTGTTTCTCCCTAAACTCACTGTGATGATTCTTTTTAGAAGATTCATGAGCGGGCAACGCAGTTGCTTTGTCAATATGGTTCTTCATTGCATCAGATTTTGATATATTATTGTTCTCTTCGTAACCATTTACAAAACCAGAAATTTTTCCTGAAAGGTGCAACATATTGTCAGAACACAACTAGAAGTATATAAATTTGAAGACATACACTTCAGAGTTCTTAAAACAGATTATGTCTAGATAGACAACCCTAGAAGAGAGAGATTTGTATTTAACTGACAAGAGAAAAGGGCATCTCTTTATTTTCTTTTTTATGGGGGGAGAAGGGGACACTCAGCCATTTTCCTATAAGGTTTCCTGCACTGCTATTGACAAGGGTGGGGAAAAAAACAAGACCTGAACCCCAGCCCCTACCCAAATTTGATGGTCCGTTAGGGCCAGATAAAAATTTCAGCTAGCAATTTACAAAATTTGGCTTTGGGTTTCGGGACAAATAATATAAAGGGAAAAAATCTCCCCCCATCATTGTTTTCCACCAGTCATTTTAGCCTCTCAGAAGTCAGAACTGACTACATAGCATACGAAAATCACTTATTTGTCCCAAAATATGCACTTCTAGTCTTTCTGCCTACACTCTTCATTAATTCATCCTGCCAAACACTCAGAATTTGGATAAAATTTGCTACCCAAAATTTCTAAAGAAATTACATCCCTAAGCCCCTAAAACCTCGGACATCCAAATTTGAGTTCAGATAACCTAACCTAAACGATCACCACCCCAGAACCCCTAAGGCCCTAACATCCCCCTAGTTAAAAAACAAAAACAAACAATTCAGTGAAAAGGGCAGCATAAAGGAACCATGATGTTTTACCAAAAACAGAAAAATGACTACTATAAAAGAATTCAAATTAAGTGCTTGTAAGCATGAATGAAAATCACAACACAATAACCTTTTCCATCTTTTTCCTTCTTCTTCTTCTTGAGAACTTTCCCAGATGATCCAAGGCGGAGATATGTCATAATTTTAGCTATCCTATCTAAGACGGAACCATCAACACTGACTGTAACCATTTCCTGAACACGTAGTAAGAGTAAAAAGATGATTGAAGGTCATGCTATAGATGGTCGAGAGGATAAAGACACTATATATTCTTAAATAGTTACTACCACCATCCCGGCTTAAGCTTCTCAACGAAACATGACATGGTTATTTAGACAATAATTAAATAAGGTTACTCGAGTATATTTTGAGAAGTAACTTTGATGAGTATATAATTAAATGAGGTTATTGATGATCATTGTGATGTTATAGGTGTATTATTTTTACTATTTGATGATATAGTTGTCATTTAAGAGTGCTAATTGTTTCCTAAAATAGAAATGAGAAACTTTAGTTGGGACGTTCAAAAGAGGCAAGTGAGAAGCTTAATTTGGGATGGAGGGAGTATTTAAGAATGGAGGGGGAGGGGGGGATAACTGAAAGAAGCACCTCAGGAACAGGGCAGTCAGCTTTACTCCTGTGAAGTGTTGTCGGAATGTCATGTGAAAACCCACTTTCCTGAGACATACATGTACATGAACACCTAACTCATGCACGTAGAATAAAGTTATACATAGCCATAATAACTGGAAATTTGGTAGGCTTACCATGTTAAATATAAAAGCCATCCTCCCAGGAAGGAACATTTCATTGGTCTTTACATCAGTCTGAGGCTTGACTATCCACTTGTATACTGACTGCAAGACAAGTCCCAATATAGATCACTAGATAAATCACGATAGGATAAATAAGATTTGGAAGCATCTATAAACTAGTGAACCTTCGCAGTTGCAGTGCGGAAAGCCAATGTTTGGTCTTCCTTAGGTGCCCTGTATACAGAAGAGGGAAAAGTCAGGCAAAACTCATAATCAAGATGTTAGAGTAATCTGGCATTGAATTCACTTTATATAGCTAATGAAGCGATGAAGTAAAATGGCAGAAAGTCAGTAAAAAAATGAAATGAACCTAGATTTCCCATCAGGGTCATCTCCAACATCAGGCTTCTTATCTATTTCACTTCTCACTTTATGAAGTAAAGCATAATCCAACCCTTTAACCAAATGTGTGTGCTCCACATCACCTGATTGCGCAATCCATCAAAAAGGCATGTCAATTTAATAATTTATGCAGTGGTTATTCATTTTTGTGCAATAGTATAAGAACAAGAAATTATTCTCACCTATTACTACCAGCACATCACTATTTCCCATCTCACTCATATTCTTCCATTCATATTAATTGTTCTATTTATTTTATTTCTTTAGCCATTATTCAATGCAGTAGCATCTTACTGTCAACCATTAAAAAAGGAAACTGAAAAGCAGAAAACATCCTTTCCACCAGAATTTAATATTAGGCAAGTAGACCAACCTCCAAGATACTTGCTCTTCTCAATAGATAACTTGTGAGCATCAGCAGAACTGCAGACATGGTAAAAATGAAGGTAAACAACTCAACATTCATCATCATATTGAATGTGATGGTACGCCAATGTTCAAGCAAATACATATATAAGTAAAAATGAAGATTTATTAATAAATCAAAAGCTTATAAAGGTTTTGGAGCCTCACCCAATATCCACATTGCCTGGGGGAGCAACGGCATGAAACGCACCCAATTCATTAAGCTCATAATCAGGATTTATATCCTCTCTCCTCTCTTTGGCTCTGTCTCTGTACTTGGGTAGTTCTGGTTCTTCAGCTTTCTCCTCTCTGAGCAATTCATTCATTCATTCCAAATAAACAACATATAACCATAAATAAATCCACAAATTGTTACGCTTTCTTATAACAGCAATAAAAATCAACCAAAAAACGAACTAAGCACGTATCTAAAAGAAGATAAATAATCTCCGATAGAAAATCTAAACCTCAACGAGGACGACAGAGCATATTTCAAAAGCAAAAATGTTCAGGAACGTACTTGTTGCGACGAATTGTCTTCTCTTTGTGATTTCGCTTCGAAGTGGTCATGGTCGAAACTCGAAACTATCCCAAAGAAGAATCAGAATAAATGACTAAAATTGGGATTTAGGAGTGAATAAATTGACGCAAGACTTTGAAGCAAGTATACGGAATTTTATTTAATACTACCTCCGTCCCAATTTTGTGTGACTTGGCACGGTTATTAACGAAGTGGTTGAAAAAGTAAAAGTTGTGGTTGAGGTTTGAGTATAATAAAGTGAAATGGTGTAGGCCACATATTTCTTTCCAAAAAAGGAAATGAGACAGTTATTTTGGGACAACCCAAAAAAGAGAGTAGGACGGATAAAATGGGATAGAGGGAGTACAGAGTAGATATATGATGTTTTTACTTGGGTTATGTTTAGCACAACGAGCTGGAACTGGAGGCTAATGTCTGAATTAGAGGCTTGAAACGCAAACTATTGTCTGGAGCTGAACTTTGAAGTGTTGAATCTGAATTGCTAGCTGAATGAAGTAGATCCGTTTGGCAAAAAGAGCTGAAAAAATGCAAGAATAATACTTCGTATGAAATATTTATTGCTACGTATAATAATTTTAGTGCATATATTTATAGACACAAATGTTCATGTCCGGAATTCCGGACAGGAACCGCCGTCCGGACGGCGGCATTTGACCGCCTTCCCGGTGGCATTTTTTAATGAAATTTGTATGACATGTTCTCCATCAAGTCTAGTTTATCCACAAAAAAATTCAGCCAAAAACTCAATCGGGAAGGTTGTCAAATGATTTTTGCAAGTTAACTGGTCCAGAATATGTATTTTCCGGACCAGTTAATTTGCAAAAATCATTTGACGACCTTCCAGAATGAGTTTTTGGCTGAAATTTTTTGTGGATAAACTAGACTTGATGGAAAACATTTCATAAAAATTTCATCAAAAAATTCCACTGGGAAGGCGGCCAAACGCCGCCGTCCGGACGGCGGTTCCGGTCAGCAATTCCTGACCGGAAGAGTACTCATTTATAGATATGCATTTGCGTATATATATATAATATTTCTGAAAAGTCAAATTAACCTCACCTTATTTTATTACTCTGCATTTTTATCAGCAGTTACAACCCTTTAGTTTGCTATAGCAAGTTCCTAAATTCTAATCAAATAAATCAATATGGTTATCTTTTCTTTTACTTTTCATCATAATAATAGTAATAACAAAGTGGAGAGCAAAAATCACAACAACGTGGTATCTAATACGGAGTAATTGTTCAAAGGGAACCTCACATTCCAGAGTTTAATTTGGTCGACACAAGCAATTACTAAAAACAATTTCAAACCAGATTTTTTTTTCATACCAGATTTTTTAACATTGATGGCATTCTTTATAGTCAGTAGCGCAACGAATAAAGCATAGATATGATGGAGAGTGAAAAAGCATATAAGTTGATACCTTGGAGTTGGAGATTACGGAGGATATATATGTGTTATCAGCAAAGAAATTAGGGTAAGGAATTCATACCTGATAATCTGGAGAGCTCTACCTTGGCAGTCGATTGGGGAGGAATTCGTAGGAGAGGTGTATGAAGGATACGATGGGAATGTGAAGTCTGGAATGTGAAAACTTTGTATTCCAGTTCAAGCCCTTTTCAGCTTTTCAAACAAACACGTCTATTTTAATTAGAATGGAGTGAATTTCTAAAATTTCAGTCCGATGTGATCTGATCTGGTTTCTTTGTATTTTTATGACTATCTAAGTTTGGTCTGGTCTGATCTGGTTTGGTCCGATCTGGTTTCTTTGTATTTTTATGACTATCTAAGTTTGGTATGGTCTGGTCTATTCAAGTTTGGTCTGGTCTGGGATAAGTTACAGTACAAGTAAAAACATCTTTAATCTTAAATAATACTCCCTACTACGTAATAAATAAAAATAACTCAATTATCTAAATTACCTTTACTCTACATAACGATCGTTAAGTAAAGGACATAATGTTAACCTTATTACGATTGTTCGCTTGATCCTGTGATCTGCGGCAAGAGGTTTTAGATCACACGACTTCATATATTTGAGACGGGCAATTGTTGGAGAATTAACCATGGAATTAATGGCATATAAGACCAAATGATGGTTGTTAGAACGTTTTTATGTATTAATACCATGATTAATGTAATTAAGGAGGAGGTCAATTAATTTGAGTTGACTCTAGTCTTTATGATGAGTGTGAAGCTGTCACGACAAACGAAACTGTCGAATCAAACCGTCAATAGCGCGAAATGCCCAGAGGGACATTAATTACTTCTCCTATAAATATGAGTGAAGCATATTGTAAATCACACGCATTCTAATTCAGATATATTTCTAGACTCATACGATATTATCAACAATATACTCGTACGGAGCAGCTAGTCAGAGGCGGAGGAAGAGGAAATTGTCGGCTGGTCACGGAGTACGGGCGAGGACATGGGACCTCTTCCAACGTGGTTTTAGGAAGCACGGCCCCATCTTCGCGTCCTCCGCGTCTGAGACTATGCCTCACAACTTCTACCATGGCCGCACCGGACGCGTCTGGAACGTCACCAAGCGTGCAGTTGGTGTCGAAGTGAACAAATAGGTTAGGAACAAGATCCTAAAAAAGAGGCTTCATGTCCGCATAGAGCACGTTCAAGCATTCAGGTGTGCTGAGGAGTTTAAGCAGAGGGTGAAAGAAAATGGTTGGCTTAAGGTTGAGGCAAAGGCTAAAGGTGTGGTGATTAGTACTAAAAGGCAACCCAAAGGTCCCCAACCCGGATTTATGGTAGCAAGTGCTACCTTGGAGACTGTGACACCCATTCTGTATGATGTTGTTAATGATCTCAAGGGCGGTTACTAGGTTTGAGTATTATCTCTTGGCAATGTGTTGTTTTTATTTCACTTCTTAAATAGTTTCACGCATTAGAGATTGTCATATTTTCTTCTTGTCACTTGCTTCTCATTTTGAAATATCAAGACCGCAATGTAAGTAATATGTAATAGAACTTGTTTGCCAAGATTTTTTCTATGGTAAAAAAAAACTATATTATCAACAATATACATATGTTTCTTATCATTTCTTCAATTCTTGTTCAACCTACGGCCGAGTTTAGTCAAATTCTATTTACATGGGAACAATCAACAATAGATGATGACGATATCCTAACACATGTCGAACAAAGCTTTACAGAAACGTCAAACATAAATAATTATTACAAGGGAAGAAGTGATTTTTCATATCTTCAAAGCATGAGTGCAAACACCACTGATTCTCTACAAACAAATCTTTACAGAAATTTCAAAACATAAATGACGGGGCTTACGTAAATAGTAATCTTACAGAAACGTCAAGACATAAACGATGTGGCTTACATAATTACAAGGGAAGAAGTGGGGTTTTCATGCCATCTAAACATGAATGCAAACACCAGGGTTTTATAAAAATAAAGCCTTACATAAACGTCAAAACATAAATGACTCGGCTCACATAATTTCAAGGAAATGAGTGGTTTTCATGTCTTATCTTATATAAACATGAGTGCGAATATCACTGACTCTCTGCAAGTCTGCAACGTTTTGGCTAAAACTATACAGAAAAACACACTACAGAATTATATGTTTCAATAGCATAACACAAAACAAAAAGGGACTTCAAAACAGAAGGAGGTGACATGAATGACACTGACACTAATGACATCAACACAAACCTTAAACATTCATTGTAGGTTAACAATATATCACTGAAATGCAAACGAAATAGTGTTCAAAGTATTTGTATGACATTAGACACACACATGGAGCCAGACTCAAACGAGCAACGGAGTCACCCTTGCCACTAAAGCGTCAACATCAACATGGATGAAATTACAATTTAATGTGTCTCATCATTAACACAACTTTGGAGGAAAGAGGATAACATCTCGGCCTTCGTTCTTCATTGTTTCAATCAAAGAGACGGATTCGATCAGAAGCAACCTACGAGGAAGGTGACGGAAGCGTTCTGTCAGATGGATGATGGATTAATGGATTGTTTCATTTTCCGCTCAAACCATTTAGCAATTTCAACCGTTCGATTTACTTCGACCTAAGGTACGCCTTAGATATCACCTCCTCGATCGTAACCCTCTCCCCTTTTTCGGTCTCCATTTCTTCCTTCTTCATTTTCCGCTTCAAATCTTCATTACGCAAAAGATCGTGGCTTCTTCTTCTTCGTGATTGAGTGGCTATGTCGTTCAACCCACATAGACTAAGTAGCGGTGTTGTTTAAACATTTTCTGAATTTAGATTTCTCATCCTAATTGGTTTTTTGCTGAAGTTTGCTTACTATGTTTCATGAACAAGGTGGTTGCAGAAGTTGAAAAGTGTAGGTTGCAATATGCGGTTCTTCTGCATTGAGCCTTGAAATTTCATTCACTTTTAGCTAAAAGCATTAATGATTTGAAGCACCATATATTTTGCATAATTATATCTTTCATTCTTTAATGAATCTAATACTACAATAGAAATATATATTTATGTTAGATTAATGGACTCAGGGGAAGGTTCTAGTGAGAACCCCTCCTAAAATGAGAACCCTTTATAATGAGAACTCTTAATCTTTACTTTTGATTTTATTCAATCGTTGGTAGGATACACATGGGGTCCTTTGTGTAATTATTAAAACTTCAAATGGGGTACTTTTTGTAATTATTATAAATTTATTACAAAAAAGACCTCATGTGCATTAAAGCCCTTGATTTGATATATCAAAGATGGAGATTAAGAGTTCTCATTTATAAATGAGTTCTCATTTTGGGGGGGGGGGGGGGGGGGGGGGGGTTCTTACTAGAACCCTCCCCAATGGACTCAAACTAAATGTAATATTCACAATATATTATTTATTGGGTTTAGTTGTATGTTCATTATGTTGTATGTTATCTTATATTTAGGCCCAAAATTAGTGGTCCTACGAATATTAATTTAAGTGGGCTAATTTCATTATCTTATAAAGTATAGGGCCCAAACGTGTATAATAGAGACTTATGATCTTAATCCTAATTAATGATGGGCTAATCAGGGTTAAGCATTCCCTATAAATAGAAAAGTTATGATCCTTAGTTGTACACACCATTCAATCTTTCTTCATCTCATCGTTAGAGAGATAATTCTGGAGGGCGTGTATCAACTAGAAGACACAAACCCTAGCCTCCGTTGCCTGGGATCTGAACGACCGTCTCCAATGGGGCCGGTATGCTTCCGCTCAGTTATTTCTCTAACTATGTCCAATATGAAAATTACGGTTTAAATAGATTTATTCCAACAATTTATACAAATGTGCAACAAGATAACACAACACCGACTACTTTTTATTTCTTTACCCGTGGTAGAATATTAGTGGAATATTTGTCATCACTTCATAAACTTCTCTGGATTTAATTTTGTATAGGAAACCGGAAGTACTCTTGGTGGACTGGTTCAAATTAAGAACAAAATCATTTTACAGAACAAAACCCCCAACTTAGTATCTCATTATTGGTTATATATGAAGGGTTCAAGTGATAAAGTACTTGATCCCAGATAAGTGATGCATCAAAATCAATTTGCTGCCACAAATACTCTTATTGCACCATTGGAATATGGGTGCTAATCCTTCACTAGGTTGTGAAAATTGACTGAAAGTTGTTGCACCATTATGTAGGGACTTCAAAATGTTTAGTAATGACTAATTGGTCACACAAATTTCTGAATGAGTAAAGAGTCAGTTTGGTACTCGAAGTTGCAAAAAAGGGGTCAAATAAGTCCTTATATAGAAGATTCTGTCCGGACGTGCCATTTGAGGCGGCTCCCGATAGAATTTTTTGATGAAACTTTTTGAGCATCTTATTCATTAAGTCTAGTTTACTCATACCAAATTTCAGCTAAAAATTCAATCGGGGAGACATTCAAATGAATTCTTGAAGATAACTGCGCTTTTAATGGCACAGTTATCTTCAAGAATTCATTTGAATGTCTTCCCGATTGAATTTTTATCTGAAATTTGGTATGAGTAAACTAGACTTAATGAATAAGATGCTCAAAAAATTTAATCAAAAAATTTCACCGGGAGCCACCTCAAATGGCACGTCGAGACAGAATTTTCTATATAAGGACTTATTTGACCCCTTTTTTGCAACTTCGATGACCAAACTGACCCTTATCCCATTTCTGAATACACTCCTAATTAGTTTTGTATCTAGATACTTTATAGTAATTAGGTTTACATTTCTCATTTTCTCCTAACATAGTAGTATTTTAATTAGGATTTTAACTAAATTGCGTTTATCAATTTTTTATTTACTAAAATAAATTTCAAATCACAAAATAAAATTTAAATAAGGTCTGGTTTTCACCAAAAGACAAGTGTACGTCATGGTTTCAAGAATAACGTCCACTTCAAGATTGAAGTATATTATATGTGATGATGATGGAAAGTTGACCAACACGACTTTAATTTAACTATTGTTTTCGGGAAGTGTATATATAATTGTGCAACTCTTATATTATTTACGTTGGTGAAGAAACAATTTATATAAAGATTTATTTTACCATAACATTTGTTTATCTCTTGAAATAATTTAATGCTTATTAACTTCATCCCGTGCAACGCACAGATGAAAAATCTAGTAGTTACATATATCGGAAGCCACTAGTATATTTAAAATATAAAAAATATACCAATCCACAAATGCTACATATCTTTTATGTTAAAAGAATTTAACTTGTTTTTCTGCACTCTACAGCATAAGCTTATTAAAAAGGTCCAAAAATTGCCCAATATAAAATAAAAGTGTGAAAACAAACATTAACTCTAAACGTTTAAACTTTAAGTAACTAAATATGCGTCTTTGTTTGAGCAAACTAAACTTTACATTACAGATGTAACATAAAGAACCATTAAAATTAGAAAGAAAAAAAGACAATTAAAATAAAGATATTGAACAATTATGTGACTTTTTATACTTCAGTGGTCATGATGATGTCCATATTTACAATGTAGTGACTATTATGATATACTTGGACATAAATCATATTTTTGACTATAGTAATTTTAAGGAAACCCCTATTAAAGTAAATATCTAATTAAAAAAGAATGCTTTCCAAAAAATTTAAGAGAAAGTTCCCGAAATAGGACTAAAAAGTTTGAAAAATCTAAAATACGTCTGCTATATTTATTCCCAAAATAAGAGTAATTACTGCCAAGTTTGGAAAATACTGTCATGTTTGAAATCTAGTACTGTCAAAACATGGCAGTAATTAGTTCTATTTTGGAAATAAAAACATGACAGTCCTATTTTGGAATTTTCAAACTGTTTTAGTCCTATTCCAGTTAATATTCTCAAAATTTAAATATGCAACATAAATGTCAAATGAAAGATCAGAAAAGTTATTGAATTGAATAACAAAAGAAATAAAAACCAAACACAACAATCTCAACATGGAAATTAAAATGCAAAACTACAATAAAATAAAAGCCAAAGTTTGTCTTCTTCAAAAGCAGCATCACTGTCATGACCGGCGGGTCTAGGAACCCGGACCCGCCGCCTCCCCATTTTTTGTGCTATCCAGAGCCATCTTCTCCCTTGTTGTGTCCTCTCGTGCCTGCTACTCCCATATCTTTCTGCGTTTCTGGTCCACCGGTACTTTCTCAGCGCTTCTGCTGCCTTCTTCCTTGGTGACACTATTCTCTGAATCAACTGTAGCCTCTCCTCCCTGTCCCCCATAACCTTCACCCCTTTGAAGTTTGAACTATCCACCTCTGCTGCGTTAAACCTGGCGGTTTTTCCACTAACCACTTATTACCCCTTGTGGGGCTTGTTCCCCCCCCCCCCCCCCCCCCCGCTCGAAGTTCTACCCCAAAGGATTTTTCCAAAACTATATCATCCTCATATTTCAAGGAACATAATTTCTCAGAATGTCCAATCACCCCACAAATGAAAGAGAAGTTAGGTAGTTTTTCGTATTTAAAGTCCACCCAGTGTCCAATTCCCCCTCTCGTAAAGGTAGAGCCCTTCTTTAAGGGCTTCCTCACGTCCAACCTCACCCTGACCCTCAAATAAGATTCTCATTTTACCTTAAAGTGGCTCTCATCAAACATAATGAACTCCCCAATATAGTTTCCCACTTTTTTAGCAGTACCTATATTCATAAAACTATAGGGAACATTGTGCACTTGCACCCAGAATTCAGTTTCAAACAAATTAATCTTATGGGGAATATCATTTGGACCAACCACCTTAAGCAATAATAAAAATCTCTCAAACAGCCAAGGACCATCTTCTAGACCTAGTTAGTTAAATACGGTACGGGAATTAAACGAGGTTTAATACGTACGCGTTTTATTCGGTAACATGAATGAAAAAAATGGTCAAAAATTCGTTGAAAAAATCGTTGACTTTTAAAAAACATGTAAATACGTATACGTGTATAATACGTTGTCTATTACAAAAATTCGGACGAAAAATACGGGTATTATATTTTGAACATTTAAATGATATATTTCATAAAATAACATATATAGTAAAAAAGAAATAAAAGTATACACATATTCAAGTAGCAAATCTCATTACTACATACAAGAATAGTTCGTAATTGTGTAAGTCGATGACAAAAATAAAAACAGTAATTAAGTCCAAGACATAATTTTGATAAATAATGTCAAAAAAACATTATCTTTATATGATTATCAAATAACACTCAAGTTAAACTCATCATTTTCATTAAAATGACAGATGAAATATGAAAAAAGTTGTGTGATTGCTACACTTATTATTGTTTGTGTAAAAGTTTATGCTAAAAAAACGGTAGGTTTAGAAAAATCTTAATTTTGATATGCTAGCTTGAAAAAACATCAGAAATCTTGTAGTATATTACTACGTAAGTTTTAGTATTTCAGGATGTTAGCTTTAGCCATCATGCAATTAATTTTAGTATTTAATAATTGCACTGTAACAATACAAAAACACGAGATCATGGGGAGGACGTTTTCATTTTTACTTTTACACTATTGTTGATCTTCTATGCATTTAGTGCATTCATTCAATTGGTCAATTCATGTTTATGTTTTTAGTAAAATACGGGAAAAATACGTTTTATACGGGAAGTAGAAGTTTTTTTCCTTTTTAAACGGACCGACATTTCCCCCCTTTTTAAACATGTTTGTTTGGTCAAAAAATGGTACGTGTTTAAAACGCGTTTAAAACGAAAAAAAAACTAACTAGGCTTCTAGAACACGATTCATATCCACTGCATGATAAAAAGTAAACAAATACCTCTTGTCTTCTATCTCTTGGACTGACATTCCTTTGCTTGGTCGCCAAATTGAAGCAAACAGATCTTTTACTGCCTGAGCCCTGATTTTACAATCCGTGAGAACCACTCCCACCACCGGAAATTCAGCCTCCTTTGCGGTTGAATCAAGGTCTCCATCCTCCTCATCATCAAAATTCAGATTGCTATTTTCTTCCCCTATGGTCATCCTTTTGTACTGATGACCACCTCTTCCATCTGTTGAAAAATGAAGCTCGAGTTTGCTGAGAAGCCTCACCGAAGCTCGACCCCGCCACCGTCCTCTGCTCAAAACTTCCCGAAGCCGCCTATGTTTTCCACGACTGACGACCGTCTCCTTCCTCTAACCTCTCCAAGTGAAACATACTTAAATCACCTTTATATTAATTGAGAGTTAAAGAGAGTATTAACTCCCATTACTAGCTTAAAATAATTGAGGATAATTAAGGATTAGGATCACTTTTATGAACTACACGGTGAACTTCAAGAGGATCTTGTGCTAATTATTATAATTTGACTCGTCCCAAACTTCAAGAAGATCTTTTTTTGGGTTGAACTTTCTGGTCTCTTATGAACTTCAAGAGGATCTTGTGCTAATTATTATAATTAGGCCTTGTGCAATAAAAAGTTTGTAATTATTATACAAGGCTCCACCAGCCACCGGGAAGAGAGAATGTGTTTGACCAGCAATCAACAAAGGAAACTCAATTGAGCAGAAATTGTCTGAATTATCGGTTTGACCAGCCACCGAAAAGGAGATCCAATTGAACGACATTTTTTTCCTTAGAGTGAGGTGATGGTTCAGGGGAGAGTGAATTTCAGAAAGACTAGGTTGAACTTGTCTTGCCAACCATGAAAAATGAATCACTTGATTTGTTGCACCTACGAGGAAGACACGGTCTTCCCCTAGGCCTGTAGACACTGCTAGGAGAAAAACAAAATTCACGCTCACATGAAACGGGCATAACTCTTGATCATAAAAGAAGCCTGACAAAATCAAAACCCTAGAAGGTAGAAAAAAAGAGCAACAACATAAAAAAACCTTTATTTCATTACTGCCCAGAGGATGTCACCAACATTGAAGAAGAGAAAACCATGACATTAGATTTGTACAACTTCAGTTCGCCGTCTAGGATTTCCTAGGACTGACTCTAGCCCTCAAAGCTTTCACATCGTTCTTGGTAGCAATCCACAATCGGCTCACTGGTTCGATGGTTCAATGCTTCCTCTTTTTTTCGAATTGTTCTTTGCGGCAACTCGGGCATCAAAAGGATCTCAAAAAAAACAATACACTTATAACATCATAATTATTATCAATCAGCCCCTTAAATTATATACACATCCAAATTAATTCTCAGTATATACTCAAATCACTTTATTTAATTATTTTCTAAAAAACTTGTCACTTTTGAATGGGAACTATACGCCGAAACACTTGTTGCACTTGATAAAACTGAATAGATTGCCACCAATCATATTTCTTTTGCCGATCCGCTTAAGCTGTTTTTTAAATGTTAGAGATTCATGATTTTCAGCCGGCCATCGAAATTCGAGATTTGAGAATTCTTCACATCACTAACTCAGTGGGACAGTCATGAGAATGGGGAGGCCAAAAACGTTTTCCTTTGGCATTTACTCCTGTAGACTGTAGTTACATGAATTAATATATTTTTGGAAGCTTTAATTACTATTTTGTATTTAGATTTACATGCAAAGAAGTTATAAGTGCATAACTCAGACTAGCCAAAGGTAACTCCAATGCAACTGAATGTATGTGCTGTTCGCGGCTATACAGCCTATACTGTTATCTAATGTCAACAGTAACAGCTCGTTTGTGAGCCAAATCCAGTACCGTTCCTTACTCTATTTGCAGTCTTTTTCAAGGGCGTCACAATTCTTGTATGTATACAATAGTTTCAAATGCTTACATTCAGTCTGAGAACGCCAACCTCTAATGGCACTTTTTAACAACTGCCTCAAATTGTAATATCATATTTTCAGTAATGGAATTCATCTATATATGCAGCAGCAAGGCTTAGACTGTCAAATCAAGCTCACTGGAAAGTTCTCTACTGCAACATTTGAGAGACATTCAAATCTGATGCCCCAGACCACTAATATTGGAAATAGAAAGAAAGAAATCAAAACAGTGTCTCAAATCCGGGAGAACTATAGGAGGCTGTCAAGTTTTATGTCCAGCCCGTATTTACGACATTTGGTATATGCTCCAGTGAATAATCTTTTTTGAGGTGTGACAATACTTGAACTTAAGAATGTGCTTCGATAATATTTGTCCTGCAATGACAATGGAAACAACACACAAGCCAACTAAAATCTCTATAGAAAGATGCAACCAAAACACCCTTTCTTCACTAAATCCAAGTTGCTAGGAGGCATGAATAGTCGAAACATAAATCTTACTTTAATGGTTTGAAAAGTATTGATTAAGTAGATGGGTTCTGTAGATAAAGCTTCATTTTTGCCAACACCATAGGCAAGTCCTAATCATTTTCTGCATTCACCTGGTTAGGAAGATAGAAAGTAAGAATCTATATTATTTCTTGAGGGATCAATGGGATTATTGATTGAAACTAAATTAATAAAGTGGGGATATAAGGACATATGTACCTTTCGAAGAATTTCAGCAATCTTTTCTGTAGAGGCAACGGCGTGATCCTTGAGCGGCTTTGCAATAACAGACTTAAACTTTCGATTTTGACTACCAGACAATGCAACTTTAACAGCATTTCAGCAATAATCTTCAAAACATTTGGTAACATCTATTTCAGCCAAATATAAAGGTCAAAAGCTACTTATTCTGCTGATTTGCACAATAAGCAGAACAGGCTACCAAAAGGAGCCCCAGTCTTATCTAAACTATGTTATTATGAATATTTCATCATCATCAGCATCAGCATCTTGCTCTATACAGTTAGCTTCTGGTTGCATTGCTCAGACAACCCTTATTAAAAAAAACTGCCGAGAGAGACAAACAAGGTCTAGTTGTGACCAAGTCATTGGATTTTGGCTTCAAAATTGGGTTACTTTCATATTTCATCATTGTGACCAAACATATAATTCCTCACATAAAGAAACATTTAGTCCTATAATATTAATGTGTGTGCACTCATTCTCTACTCCTCGCATGAAGAAACAGAGTTGAACCATCCTTGGTAGCAAAAGAAAGCAAGGGCTCCACAATTAATTTCGTCACAGACATAATAAACTCCTTGCATGTTGTTTTAGGCTTTTCTCCGGTTCCTACAATGGAATAGACTCAACCACCTGACACAATGTTCAGCATTTAGTTAGTCTCAAACACAATCTCAATAGGTTTCACTATACTTATTATTTTGAGTAAAATATACCTGTTTGGCATCAACTTGGCTTTTCAACACTCGTGGAGACTGGAGACAATGTCCTTGCAATGAAGTTGATCTTGATACATCAAATATTGATGCTTGTCCTCAGAATCCGTCTGAGTTGTTCCTGGACATAAAGCAATAGAGTTTAGGCATGCACTTTCAAAAAAGCAGTGCATCAGTTAGGATATGATGACACAAATCAGATAATAATTCTCAAAGTTTGTTACTGACCATTAAATGTGAAAAAAAGGGGTCCTTGTGCGTCACCGAAAATTCAGTATCAAATGGCGCAATGTGGAAGACAAATTGTTCATTTCCAAAGGCAAAAGTTACAAATGGAATGCCAAGATTAAAATCCAGACCCTTAGGATAAAATGATGTTTTATTAGGAACAATTGGCCGTCCATTGGAGATGATCTCTTTTTAATGAGTTTGCTAGCTTTCTGAAGCAAAAACAACAACTGTTTTATAGTGATCAGAATGCAACCAGAATGAACTGCATAGTGTACTTCCCGATTCACGAAGACCAAATATCAGAAAGAGTTATGCTAGGGAGACAAAAAAATGGGCATTATAAATTATACAAAATCAGTCCTATGTGCCTATTGCTTCATCTAGTGTCCAAAAGTTAGCCATGTGATCATCACCTAATGAATACTACGTACATTATATCCCTCTGTATGTTTCAGACAACAAATATTAGTTACAATCTAAAAAGCGCAGAAAGTCCATAAAGCATACATTTTGCCTTTTTGAAAACTAGGACAGGTTTAAAACTTAGAAAGTAGAAACTTGAAATTCCTGTTGACGGGCCGTTTTTGCAATTAAATGAAATTGGGAACTTGTTTTCCTATTTAATCAACATATTAGAAACATTAAGGCATCACGTTTAACCTTTTTGATGGGATACGCGGATACTTGATACAAGTTGTGACTTTTATGAGATTTCTTAATGGATGTTTGTACTCCATATCAAAATGAAAATTTTGACATTTCTCAGCACAATTTGTTACGAATATGGATTACATTTTAACATATTGTTGTTACCTAGCAAAATTTATAACACACGCACACATATTTGCAAAACCTTTTTGAAAAATGCATGAAAACATTTTTGGGAAAACATCCCGATATTTTTTTATATTTACGCGTTTCCCTAAGGTTTTCATCTTGTACTTTTTTATATTTACATTATCATTTTCTGTTTCGCGTTCCGTGCTACTTAAGTTAAAATAAAACTATGTAAATGAAAGTTCATCCAAAAACAAAAAAACTATGTAAATGAAAAGTGTGGCTTTCTTGAACGGATAGAGAACACACTTCATCTGCTTCCTGATTAAAAAAATAGACGGACGTGATTATAACGACAAACACTATCAAGAAGAAGTGGAGTGAAAAAACTACCAGCTTACCTATAGAATGATACAGCTTTGCCAAGCAGGATATATATGTTTCTCCAAGGGAGGGCACATCAATTTTGATTGCATGTTGCTTATCCTGCTGTTGACTTTTGCAGATAGAAAGTTACTCATACTATAATGCAATTGTAACATCTGGTCAAGGTACAATTTAAAATTATTCTTTTAGAAGCATTTGGAGCAGATATAGGGGCTATCACAGTATTTGAAGTTTTAGCTAATCTATGTATCAGGACTGAGCAGTGGCCATTTCCTTGTTCACTTTGAACACTGTGACTGAAAAGCGACCAAATTTCATTTGAAAGGACTCAAATTTACTTAAGTAACCTCAAGACTACTTTTATAGGTGGCACTCTGCCACTCTCCTTTAACACCTCATCAGTAAAGAGTTTAATTGGCTCATCAAAAGTTGCAGCAAAGAGGGGAGGGATCACTCTATGTGACTTTGGAATGCACAAACTTGAGTAGGGTAGCATTACAGCACTTGCATCCGGTTTTGAATTTGTTTCCGCTGATTGCTCCACCTTTCTAGGGTAGTCCAAGTCTTCATCCAAAAGAAAATAATTTACAATCTGTGAAAGATTAAAAAATCTCAAGTCATGAACCATGCTCGCTAATAATATGCATGTGAATGAACATTAAGAGGTCTTGGAGAGTTTCAATGAATAGTTAAATTTCTAAGTTATATTGCAATGAATAAATCTTGACATGTAGAAAATGGCTCACTGAACTGTCTGCGGTTCTTTGTTATGAAGCAGTGGTCAGTCTATGCAATTTTGGACGCGATTTTCACTATGGGTCATCTGGTATCAGTCTCTCTGTGCTTCAGTACAGGGGTAAGACTGCGTACATCCGACCCCCCCTACCCTACCGTAGGTGGGAGCCTTTGTAGCACTGGGGTAATGATGATGATGATGTAGAAACTTGTGAAAAACATAAATGATGGAATTATCGAAAAGAGCGATAGAATGGTTGAATGTACAATGTCAAAGTACAATTTAGACAGTGTTCTAAACTCAACTGTTATGTATATAGTGTGAAAAATAATAAATGTAGACAGAGTGTAACATTGCATTCAACATGAAGTAAATGCAAGAAATTGGATATAGATAGGGAAAAGTACACTCAAGTCAGAACTAAGATTACCGAGTGCAAGCATCTCTTAACTCGAATAGCACCATAATGTAAAACCCAGTGTCCCAGTCACCAATCACATGATTAGAAAAATAAAATATTCCACTTTAGGACCCACGATTATTTACTCAAGTTCACTTTGGTTCCCGACTTTCACATTTTCCACTTTTAGTGCACAACTACAAATCTCTTGTCATTTTTTGTCCTCCAAATCACTTACCAGACCAATTTCTGATTGATATTTTGCCGGATGAGTGATCACAAGACCCAAGTGGCAGATAATCCAAAGTCACACCAACCGTGAAAATTAACTAAAATCATGGAACCAAATTGGAATATGTTCTTAAAGAGCACTGCTATTTAAGTGTGACACCACATCCAAGAGAACTGCATATCATATGATAACAAGATAGCAAAACTAATGATCATAACAGTGTTAGTATAAAGTCAACTGACCCTGCTGCTGCCAATGGAAGACCATTTTCGCCACATAGCTTGAGCTTTGATAGCAGGCCACTATAATAAAATTAGTCCAAGCTTGATTTCTTAGCTAGTTAACCCTCATCACCAGTAATCACCACAAGAGCACTTCCCATTCCTAAAGTGGTGGAATCGATTGACATCTCTCACAACAATCTCTCTTTGTACTATTTGTGATATGTATTTTGTAACCATATGGCAGTCATTACAGACACGGAGATTTTTTGTTATGCGAATCACACTTCCAGGTGGTGTGCTTAGAAGTCCCAATGCAATAGCTGATCTCTCACTATGACCCCACAATAACTTCACTTTCATCTTTTCATCAACATCACGAAGAACACAGCTAGTGTCCGGTACATGCCCAGAAGCTTCTATCACTGATTTTAAAGCTTCTAAGAACTGATGAATTTCTTCCCAGTTCAAATGCGAATTATCGCCAGCAAAAAAAGTATGGACCTGATTTTTTATTTCAACTGAACTGTACCCTGGAATCTTCTTTAATCTGTGAGTCCTCATGGTGCTGCGAATATAATCTACTACATCCCATCTCTTTACCTCAGCATATATATTTGATAGTAAAATATATATACCAGGGTTTGTGGAGTCTAGGTGAAGCAACTTATCTGCAGTTCTCAAGCCTATATCAATATTCTTATGGTAACGACACCCATTGAGTAAAGCTTCAAGAACAGCAGTAGTGCCAGGCTGAGACGGCATATTTTTAATGCACTCTTCTGCATCTTCAAGACGCCCTGCCCTACTAAGAAGATCAACCAAACAAGCATAATGCTTTTCAGATGGCTCAACTTTATGTTCACTTTTCATCTTCTCAAATAAATAGGTACCCTCTTCCACGAGCCCAGAGTGACTACATGCTGCTAGAAGAGCAACAAATGTAGTTTGATTTGGAGAGACTCTCCGATACATCATTTGGTCATATATGCTTATAGCTTGGTGCCCAAAACCGTGAATACCATAACTTGTTATCATAGCGTTAAACAAAATAACATCTCCACGATCCACTACAGTATTGAACACCCTTTCGGCTACACTTATTTTGCCACATTTGGCATACATATCAATCAAAGCTGTCATGTTCACAATTTCAAAAGAATAACCTGAACGAACTAATTTAGCATGAACACTTTTTCCTTTCTGTGAGGACCCCAAATGGGCACAACAGTAGACCAAACCAACCAGAGTCACAGAATTTGCAGCAACATTCTCTTCCTGCATTTGACAGAATAGCTTCAACGCATCCTCCGCTCTTCCGTTTTGAGATAGTCCCACGAGCAAAGCAGTCCATGTAATAACATTTTTGTCTTTCATTGCAGTAAAAACATAATTTGCCTTCGTGAGTTCTCCACTCTTGGCATATAAATCAAGAAGTGCTGTAAATAAAATATTACTTGACTCTAGACTTCGTCGTAAGATGTAAGCATGAAGTATCTTGCCACTTGCCATGTCAGCCACTTGTGAGCAACCTTGAAGGAGGCTAACGAGAGTTCCCGAATCAAAACTGATCCCATGACATACTAATTCATGAAAGTATTCACGTGATTTATGAACCAAGTCATTGTGAACACATCCTGAGATCATTGCATTCCAAGAAACCAGAGTTCTAGTAGGCATTCTATCAAAAACAAGGGAAGACGTTTCAATGTCACCCATCATACTATACATATTGATCAATGACGTTAGCACTTTAACATCATTTCCCATTCCCAACTGAACTGTAAGTCCATGAGTACATTTTCCTACTCTTATACATCCCATCGCCTTGCATACCTGAATCAAGTTCACCACAGTTACAGTACTAAGTCCAATGTTACATTTATGCATCCCTAAAAGCAGTTGAAACGCCTTATCAAACTGATTGGTTTTCACATAACCTCCCATCATTGAATTCCAACACACAACATCCTTATTTTCCATCTCATCAAATAAAATCTGTGCATAATCAAGGTGTTCATATTTCACCAAGAAATTTAACATAGAACTCCCAAAAAAACGATCATTATGCATTCCACGACCTACACCCCTCCTAACAATTTCCATCCCAGTCTCGTAATAATTTGGTAAGGCGCTGCAGGCTTTGAGCATGAATGTGCAAGTGCAACTATCAATTCTTGTTTCTAAGATACCTATCATTAGAAAGAGGTCAACCACCTTAGAGTACTGCCCCCTTTTCAAAAACTCATTCATCATAGCATTGCAAAGAAATACTTCTGGGTCCGTAAATTGATCATACACATTGCGAGCAGATTCAAGAGAGCCCAAATCACCATACGCCTTTACTAGCTTTGTGGCCAGAATAGGGTCAGCTGATAGAGAATTTACAATAATCTGCGCATGAATTGATGCGACCCAGAAAATGTTTGTAGAGAATTGCTGTAAAAACGACAATAGTCGGCGGTTAGGGACGATTTCAGGTAAGAAGATGAAATGAGAGCCACTGCTGGCAGAGGAGTGGTTTGAGGATGAAGAAATAGACAGTGGCAAAAGAGGCTTCCTGAGACTGCAGCATTCTTTTCTGGATATGGAAGGAATCTTGACAGCATGGGGAAACAGTTTCATGGGAACCAATGTCTGTGCATAGGCTGCTGCTCACCAAATTCGTGTCAGGGCGGCTCCTAGAAAATGGGGCAAGAAAAATGGGCATTCAAATGAATTCTTGAACATAAATGCGCAGTTATCTTTAAGAATTCATTTGAATGTCTTCCCGATTGAATTGTTAGCTGAAATTTGATATGGGTAAACTTAATAAATACGATGCTCAAAAAATTTTATAAAAAAAATTCACCGGGAACTACCCCAAATGGCGACAGTCGGACAGAACTCCTATATAAGAACTTATTTGACCTTTTTAAGTAAGTTCGAGAACCTATTTGACTTTTTCCCAAAAAAGAAAAGTTCTTAGTGTACATGACTTGTACACAAATTATACACAAAACTTCAGGACTTGTGTACACAGGCAATGTGTTTAAAAAGGAGCAAGACTTGATGTCAAATTGTCTGTGTACACAGACAATGTGCAGATTTTGTGTATATCTTGTGTACGCCAAGAATGGTCCACAAAAAATGAGCCTTCTTTCCCGACACGAGTAGAAATAAAACATAAATAGAAGTGATAATAGTGATAAATTACTGATAATTTATGTCAAAATATATATACATTACTAATGAACATAGTAGTCAAAATAAAAGTATTCATTAACAAAATACATTTCATTTTAAAAGGGAATCTGTCATGTATCTCTCGAGTAGGCAAACTTTTCCATTGTGTCTATCAACTAGTATTATACCCGTGCGATGCACGGCAATTGAATTTATATACAATTGATATAAAATTTAAATGAATAAATGATGATAAATTTTAAAAATATTAAAGAAACATAAATAATATCACCAATTATTCATATATAAAAAATGCACGATCAATTCATATAAAACATTTTGTATATAACATAACAATAATATATATTCAACCTTAGCTATTTTTATTTAGACATAGTTCACTACCAATATTATAGACCTTTAAAAGGCAATATGTTGAGCCCATTTGGTGACCCTGTTTTCCATTTATCGGACTTACCAGTCAACTTTTTTTTTAACCAAAAATACATCTTTTGATTTCGCACGCTGAATTGTTTAATAATAAAAAAAGTAAATCAAGATTTATTTTTCTGGCTATATTAGCTGAAGTTACTGTAGAGGATCACTTTAGCTATTTTCACATAATTTTTTCTTTATTTTATTAATAAAAAACATTTTAAATACAATTATTTCATAAATAAGTAGGATCAGCCAATTCAACCACTTCAGTCAGAACTTTATAAATTTCAACAACATAAATCAATATAATTCAACCAATTTGAGTGTTACCAAACGGGCCTGTTATTATGCATTAAAGTGGAATTAAATCATACTCGTGATACATTATGCTGCTGATACAACCAATTTTGTGTTTAAAATAATATTACTTCATCTTTATACTGAAGGATATATATACTCCATCCGCCCCAAATTGATTTACAAAGTCAACATTTTATGTGAAGTAATGTTAAAGTTAAATCTTCTTAGCCTATTGATATTGAATTCAATTTTGAATAATTAAAATTTACATATTGAAAAATTACATTAAAACTCCAAATTAGAATAAAAATTGGTATCCTAATTAAGTGAATAAGATGAAATTGTTTGACCAACTAACAAAAGTCAATTTTGCAAATCAATTTGGGAGGGAGATATTATATCACATTGCATTATTCCAAATTCTCCGTAATATATAAACACAGATGATTGATGTACATAGATTTATTGTTTTAATTAATAGTGCTTCAAAAATGTAGTAACGGTTGGTATATATAGTATGGCATAGTTATGATATCTACCTAACATGAAAAAGAATGAACAACCCAACAATTTGTATACATATTTCATGCTATGTACTTTACTAAATATAAAATACAAACACCAATTCACCAAACACAAGTATGAATCAAAGTGGAAATATTCAAAGGTCCAAGCACTCTACTTCTTGCTTTCTTTCGTGAACCATGCAAACCTCATTCCTGCATTTGTATCTCATTGTGACCGATAAATGCATATTGAAAATTTAGAAATGCGGCTTGCCACTAAGCGATTACAAAGGTCACCGAGGAAGTTAAACAGCATGATTTGGAGATGGCATGCATTACAATATTATATTATTAAGAGGGATTTTTGTAAAAAATTACTGATATCAAATTTGTTAACTGTACTACTATACATTGTTACTAAAGCTACCATTAACTCAAAGTCATGATGCTTTTTTTAAACGCTCAACGTCATGATTCTTATATAATTGAATACATTATTATACGTAGCATAAGACTAAATATGCTTAAATAAAAATATATAAACTTCTTAAAAAACAACCCAAAATTGGTTTTTTATACTAACGCTAATATCCTGGTTTTCCACTTTTCATCTATTTTTGTGTTTTCAATTCCATCAATAATCCAACCGGTTTTGTTTACTTATTAACGCTAGTATCCTGGTCAATTCAATCGAGGCATGCCGGTTTTTAAACGTAGTGTAGATAATATAATGAGTATTTTTGAAAGGATTAATATAATGAGATATTACGTATGTACTAACTATCTTTGAAAATCTATTTATAAAAATGAGGTTGGAAAATACTCCGTAAAAATTAGATCACATTACACTGGATCGCGCGATATCATTTGAGAGTAAAGATGAGGGATGACCGAAAATGTCAATCTCGCTCTTAATCTTGATACTTGAAAAGCATATTAGTAATGATTATAGCCTCATAGCCTCCTGCACAAAATTCCCAAGTACATCATACATAGTTGTGTAAAAAAAAAGTACATCATACGTAGTACAAAACAAAAAGTTATGCACTTTTTAGGTTCCATTCTCCATTTTCTAGACCTCAATTTTAAGTTAAATCATCCTCGAATTAAATTGGGGTTTCCTTTTCTATCAATTCCAAGGATTCAAGTTCATGTTCACTACCTCACACACTGACACAGTCACACAGCTCATGGCTTCACAGAAGTCACCCCTCGCCCCCGGCCCCTATGTGTCCAGCTCACCGAGTCACTGGTCACAATATTTTCTTATTGGATTATTATTATTATTATTTAAGTGAAACATAATACTCCCTCCGTTCTCTAATACTTGGCACTCTTTCCCTTTTGGGATGATCTCTATTAATTGTTTCCATTTCCGTTTTTGGTAAGTTTTTCAATCAATATACTCATTACCCTCATTCTCTTTCCTACTTTTTCCTTTACACACAACACACTATACATTTTCCACTACCCCTAATATCTTTCTCTTAAAACTTGCTGTGTCAAACCCTATAGGGACATCTAATAGAGAATAGAGGGAGTATAAACTATGACAACCCTCCGCTATTGGAGTTTTACTGTTTCACATAAACGACAATTTTAGTCCTGGTTTTTTCCGCAAATTGAATTTAATTTCTTATATATAATATAAGTTTATTGCCAACAAAAGTGTTGCTGTCTTTTTTACAAATAATTTGAATACTTGAAACTATATATCCATTTTTTTGTGATTGAAACTATATATCCATGATAGACCCATTTACACAGGTGTATTTTTGGACGAATTACCTAGGAGAAAAAAAACACTAAAACTCAATTAGCCTCATTAGTCTGAATGATTTACGAATTAAAGTACTACGTATCATATTTAGCTCGACAGGTGTTGTTGCCTTGTTGTTCGGCAGCAGTAAATAATAAACTTGATTATAAAAACGTTCATATCAAATTCATTCAACCTAATATCAATAAACGTTCATACGCAGTATCAATATTTTGAACCACAGGTAGCAGTCAATAATAAACTTAAGTCGTTACACAGTTGATAAGAGTCGTATGAAAACAAACATTTTAGTTGGAAAAATTCCCAAGTAAGAATACAAATTCAAGTGCAATATATGTATTTCTTTATTACTGTAAAAAGGATTTGATCGATTAACCTGAAAGAGTAAAGAATTAAAGATTGCACTACATAAAGATTCTGATATCAATGCGGCAGACGAAAGAAATGGCTTGCACCAACATGCAGTTCGGTCAACTTATAAAAAATTCTCTGACTCCCTCAGTCATGCGAATTAATGGTCTTTACAATTTATAAGGCACTCTTGTACTACACTTCGTATATTACAGCGATGGACTCCAATAATTGCGGCAATAGAAAGCTCAAATGACACATATTTACTTCAATAGCTTATTGCACTTTCCAAAGAATTATTACACCAAATTATTCTCCTGCCTTAGTAAACTGTTCCCCTTCCGATACTTTTCTTGATAGCATCATATATATTCATTGATGATATGTCTAAAAGTAATTGAATACCTTGTACTCCGATAATACAACAAATTAAATGAACTGCTCAGTCTGTAATTATCTTGTTGCTACTTGCTAGCATAATATCATCATTCAATTCACTCGAGAAAACTTTAATTAAAACTATTTTGCTCCTAAAAGCTACGGTATTCTCGCCCAAATTCCCTCCCCACGTACTTTTCTGTTTATATATGTATAGAAATATAGAATATATATATATATATATATATATATATATATATATATATGGATATTGATTTACCTCATCAAAAAATACACAGTTAAAAAATTAGGTGATTTTGATTTCACCGGTTTCAATTCATTTTCAGATATGTAATCAAACATGACTATTGTAGTTTTAAAAGCCTATACTATGTATACGTGATTTGCGGTGTAACATCCCCAGCAACACCAAAAGTATGTTAGTAGCATTACATTTGTGAAAATGCAATTAGGGTAAACTTTTGTTGAAATGCATCGAGCATTTAACACTAATGCAAAAAAAAGAGGAAAAAAAGTTGAAAACCTTTAAAATTAATCTTGAGCTTCTATTCCCATCTCAACCGATTTCTGAAATGTACATCAAGGGGATGAGCTTTTATAGTGGACTTGCTTGTTTAAAGGTGAGGCTAATTATTGCACCGAGGGATTGAGCCACTAAATAGTAAATACTTCACTAATTCGGCCCAATTATCTCTAGTCAATTAATTCTTTTCTTGAATAATGTAACGATACAATTCATGGCCGCCGATTGAATGCTACTCCGTATTTAAGTACTCTGTAATACCGTAATAATATTTGACCGCCAACATGTTACTGCACGTGTGCACAATTTTGGTGTTCCAATAATTACTCGGTGCATTGTTTGTTTACAATAATTACTCATTCAAATTGCTACAGTGTTCCCGCCCAAATTTTCTATGCACTTTTCTGTTTTAATATATATATAGATTGGCTAAAGGGTCAAATAGGTACATGAACTAACTTAAATTGTTCAATTAGCCCCTTATATAGGAGGTTCTGCCTGGCCGTCGCCAATTGGGGCGGTTCCCAGTGGAATTTTTTGATGAATTTTTTTGAGAATCTTCTTCTCTAAGTCTAGTTTAACCATACCAAATTTCAGCTAAAAATTCAACCGGGAAGGCAATCAAATGATTTTTTGAAGATAACTGCGCAGTTAAACAGCGCAACACATTTCGGAAAATCATTTGACTGCCTTCCCGATATTATTTTTAGCTGAAATTTGGTATGGGTAAACTAGACTTAATGATAAAGATGCTCAAAAAATTTCATCAAAACATTCCACCGGGAACCGCCCCAATTGGCGACGACCGGGCTGAACCTCCTATATAAGGGGCTAATTGAACACTTTATGTTAGTTCATGTACCTATTTGACCCTTTAGCCTATATAGATTTTGAATCAAGAGCATCTTAATTTCTGGTACCATATATGTCAAACAAAGCATAACTATTTGGCCTATCATCTAGAATATCGTGTCTGATGTCCTTGACCATAGTCGACATACACTTTTTTATTCTTCTTTCTTTGCTTTTGACTCTGATATCATGGATCGATTCATGTTAGACAGCCCCAAAATCTTTTGGAATTAAGACTTGAATGTTGTTTTATCAGCAATCTAAATTGTGGTTATCAACTGATTTTGAAGCCATATAATTATCACAATGATATCTTGTTGTTCACCCTCTTCAGCCTCTACATCTTTAATGATGAATTTATTAAGAGCTTCTTTTTTACACAGGGTTAACTTTTCAAGTCTTCTTTTCCTTTTAAGCTTTCTCATATCCTGATGGGTATTTCTTTGGAAACATAATAACTACCAATTATCGAAATTTTCCTCAAATCATGTACACGTCTACCAATTTTAAGTTAAAAGCACTCCCTCTGTCCCGCAAAATTTTAGGTGAAAAAAATTGTGTGGCTGACATTCATTTACCTTTTTCTTACTCAATCAAACAATACATTTTCATTTTATTTTCACTTTCTTAAACTCCGATCCAGTCAAATCGAAAACTATTTTGCGGGACGGGGGAGTAATTTAATGTTTGAGTTAAGGGCTACGAATTATAAAGCCAAAAATAATACTTCGTACTTAGGTCACTCCTTTCACTTGATTATAAATTTTATAATTTGTTAAATTCTATAGCTGGTTAGATTTGATTAGAAATTACTCAAGCCTAATACATAAGCAACTTAAACACATAATAGTCAAAGAGCCAGTGAGATCAAAAACACAATTAACAATGCATGAAAAATTAAGAAGATTAATAATTTATAATTTAAAAGAAAAAACCTTAGGGGGTGTTTGGATCTGATTCTTAAAACTGCTTTTGCTCCTTCAGGTAATCTAATTTATTCCTAAAATCAGTTTTTTTAGAAGCTGAGGGGGCCGGCTTCTGAAAACTGATTCTGATTCTGATTCTGATTCTACTTTAAAGAAGAAACAGAATCAGTTCCAAACACCCCCTAACTTGGACACTCCCTTGCCGGAAGGGAAATTACCTAAAATAGGAGTAAATGAGGTTTGAAATTCCAAAATAGGACTACTATGTTTTTCTTCCCGAAATAGGAGTTGTTACTATCATGTATGAAAAATACTGTCATGATTGAAAAATAGTCATTAATTATAATAAATACTGGCATATAAAATGCACGGTACTGCAACTATTTGGCAGTCACGCCTATAAGATGACAGTAAATATTGACATGTTAGTCCTATTTGGGGAATAAAAACATGGTAGTCCTATTCTGGAATTCCAAACTCCATTTATTCTTATTTTGGGAAATCTCCCTTGCCGGAATTAGCGGTCACCGGTAAGTGCCTCAGCAGTGCCCCCTCTAGGCCTCTCCATTCACTCGATTCCATCGACCAGCGTAGAGGCTTGGCGGCGTGGCAGCACCCTTTAATCGTCAACGGCTGGTCCGTTCGTCACCTATTGGGACAGAGGTAGTACTAGTTATGTTTTTGGACAAAAATAAGACTAGTCATTGTAGCTAGTCACCTATAATATATTTTGGAGTGACAAGTCGTTGTAGATGACGAGTCATTGTATATGGTCACTAAATATGTCATTTTTGGATTTTTTTTAAAAGTCATATTTTTTATCTTTTGAATTTTATTTAGTAATATTCATGGAAAAAGAGTTTTTATTTATTAATATATTAAAAAATAAAAATATTGTGAAAATTATCTTGTTTTTCTATCTTTCCTCTGTTTTTCTTTTATCGTGTATCTTCATTATCTTTTTATGTTATTTTTATGCTCTTTTACTTTTTTCATTTATCTTTCTGATAATCTTATGTTATTGTTTTCTTATATTTATATTTATCCTACTTTACCTTTTTTTCCCTTATCTTTCTTCTCCTTTAGCAGTGATATCATTGATCGATTCATGTTAGCCGACCCCAAATTCTTTTGGGATTAAGGCTTGAATGTTGTTATTGTTGTATTGTTAAAATTATCTCATTGTATATTTGAAATTTAATTTTTTTAGCAAAAGAATAAAATATACTATCGTGTTAATGATTATAGTTTGTTTGACACATATTAATGGTCAAAGTTATGCATCCAGAAACGTTAAAAGGGAAACATTGCACTTATATAAGGATGGATGTGTAGTATCGATTTAGACAGAAGACAAATTAAGACATTTGTGAACTTTGAAGGGTGTATTGAATATGGATTGTGGTGATTTTTTTATCCATGAACTTTTAAAAAAGCCAATGGACTATTAACTCCATAAACTTTTTTATGAATGAATTCTTTTGACTTTTAAATTCATGGATAAGTTTATAGACTTTCAAAACGTCCATAAACTTTTAAATCCGTACCGCCACTGCTGGTTGGGTCGTCGGAATTTTCACCTAGATTGCCACCACTAATCTGTCTGTTCGCCGCCATCATCATCAAACTGATCCGCCACCAATAAAATGACTTTAATTATCCAAGGGAACTAGAGACAATTAATTATATGATTGAAGGAAAATCAAACATATAATCATACTTTGAAAAAATGCTATGTTTTAGTCCTACCGTGGGTAATTTCCTCCATATAATATGATAAGAAACAATTAAACAAATAAATGAAAAAAATGTAATTCATCTAGCAACTCAAAGCTAGGCAAGAATAAATGAAGCATAAGAATCCAAATTTATTTTAATTAAAAAGAAAACTCAAAGTTTCAAGAATGCTAACAATCTCAGTCTTTTATGATCAATTGTTATATTACACAACTCAATGACTAAGAACATTAATCGTTACACAAATGTTACACTCATTGTTGCATGTGGTACAAACATAGGTGCAATCGAGTTTTTATTCTTAATAATTGTTTTCCTTTCATTTTTAGTTTGCTAAATTTTGTATACTTATTTACAGTTAAATATATATTAATTTGAAATTATATTTTTATGTGTTAGCGATTTAACGATGAAACACAGTTATAGTTAAAATAGTTTTTCTTAATGATTCACTGATAACGTATCAGAATTGCACCGATGTAATACTATCAATTCTTATATCGGTTCTTCTAAAACCTTCTAGAACCGAATCAAGATGGGATCGATTAATGGTTTTTAAATAGTTCCTTTTTTGGGCAATTCTTTCTAACCTATTACAATATTTGTTTTATGTTAAGGCCAACATCCTTGAATTGGGATGAGATTTGAACCTGTGACCTCCTCCTTGGGAGTGCCACAATGATAACATCAGACCACAAAGTACTTGGCAATGGTTCCTAATTTTATTTCAAGAACTGAACCGATCTCACTCCTACATTTTTCTTCAAATCTTGCATATTGAGATCATCCCGGTACCCACCTCATGACGCGGCCGGTACTAGTCCAGGACTTGTTGGGGGGTTTGTGATACCGGGTAAATAATTAGTCAAATCTGCAACCAGATTTATGCGTACTTGTGACGAGTAGAAGACAACAGAAAAGTCCACGAAAATCTTTGGTGAGGAGACGAGACAATTGCAGAGAACTAATGAACTGAAAAATGAGTTAAAAGTCCATGAGAATCCAAGATTTTAGAAGTCAATAAGAATGAACGTAGTTTTGAATACGCCTAAACTTTTATAAATTTTAATTCTACATTGAATACACCTAAACTTTTGTAGACTTTTAAAAGTGCACAATGAATACACCTAAACTTTTAAATTCATGAACTTTTAAAATATTGTTACTAACTCCTAAAGTCCTAATACAATACACCCACTTTATTCATAAACTTATTCCTGTAAAAATAAATTTATTAGTGAAAAATAAATATAATGGTAACTAATCTGAAGAAACATTTTCCTTCTTACTTTACTTTTGAAAGACAAACATGTTAAATTGCCTATACTGAAAGGCAAACATGTTAAATTGCCTAATATTAGTGAGCACTAGATTAGGAAACATATAGGGATGCCATCTTAGGATCGGTATTAATCCAAAGTACACCGAAGGTCTGATTGCCTTTGTAATTATTGTTGTCCCTTTTGTATTGAACACGGAATACGGCTTTGATATCCATTAGAGCATTAATCTCTTAAGGGAATTAGTGTGGACCGAAGTTTCTATATAGAAAAACAAAGTGTAGGTGCTTTGGTCTTTGAGTCGGTAATGAAATTTAAGCGAATCCAAAACAATATTAGATAAATTTTAAACCTTAGATACTTGATTTTTCAATGATGAAACAGGGGGCTCTATTAAACACGAAACCTCTCTATCCCAAAGAAGAAACGACACATGTGAGGTACTATCAACAACCCTTACATTTACCTTATACTTACACAAATGAGAGACGGTTGGTAAAATCATCCAGAACACATATAATTTGAATCACAATTTTCTCTGTGAAAGCACACCTCAGAACCACATACAAAAAATTGCAAGATAAACACTGAAAACTGTCACCATTGGGTGACACTTTTCGGTTACATTCTATGCATGAAACACATTACCAATCTTTGTGGCTGTCTATTCCAGCAATTTCTCCATACACCCAATGTTTACCATTCTTAAAGGATAATGAAAAAGTCAATATAATCTTAGGATGTAGTATAGTCTGAACTGTTTCGAACAAACCTCCTCCATTTTTGTCAGTTTCTCAACGGTTACCAATTGTCTGTGTCTAGTGTTAATATCGCCCTCGATAGATGTATCCGAAAATATGGTAAAACTTAAGCCCTCACCGCACCTATTAGTCATCTTGTGTCAAAAGTCGTCAATCACCGGTGTCAATCATAACATCAGTCGTAGTTCCAAGAATTTTGTAGGATGAAATGTTGTATACCTTGATTTAAAATGATTGAACTCTTCCTCAGCCCCAATCAGAATAACCTTTGTGGTATTGGACATGTTGGATACATGGACTTGATCTAAACACACTTTGTCATTTAGTAATAAAAATATTAAAAAAAACACAAAAGATTTTTACCTTGATGTTTTTTTGCTCTGCAGCATTGCAGTAACATGAAAATAGGTCCTGATGTGGTTAATTTATACGTTAGCAGATGTTCTACCATTGGACACCAAAGCGTGCAGGCAATCACATTCCCCTTATAGAACACACATTTTTAATTAGAAATACATCTAATAGTGCTACTTAGTGTTCAATTCGATGATAAAATTTACTAACTCTGTATCTCTTAGGATGAGTTCAATCAACTTATTAGGACGATCATTCTTCAGAATTGTCTTAGGGTATTTATCATGGACAACTTGTCCAATGACATCTGGATTTTCCATGAATTGATTAACAATTGAAATTAAAATGTTTATAATTGACTGGATCAAATTATAAACCCATCGATTGCAATTTTATCATCAATGGCCTTTTGTTCCTGTAAGGCAGCAAAGAAAATGTTATCATTGGAAAAGGAATTCTGATTTCAAAAGCCTAACTCTTCTTAAAGAATCAGAGTCTGTATGCACTCGTCGTAGTTTTGAAAAACACAAAATTTTCTTCAACCATAAAGTTTTTCACTGCAAAAATTCGACCCTCCTTAAAGAGATCAGCAAATTTGGCAATAAAATGGTCCGGAATGTGGGCATCAATCTTTGATCCCTATTTTATTCAAAACGGTATGTTAAAACAAATGGTAAAAATCGATGAAGAAAAATGATGAAATTTCACACTCTTCATAATGAAAGATGACTTCCAAAAATGGTGGAAATCCATCATGTGTAGGTTCATGATAAACCCCTGTGGCCCATGACTTTATGGCCGAAGTGGTCCTACTTGGGTCAACCTCACGAATCATAGACCACAGACCAACCATTATTGAAAGAAATATATGCTTCTTTAGCTATTTCAGCTTGATATGCACTTTGGTGTAAGAATTGTCATACCGCAGTGTTGCTTTTATAGCTGAGATTGAGATGCATGAAATCTCATTCATTATGTTCAGCTCCCATAACCACCAATAGAAACAAAGCATTCTAAGCAGTGACTAAACCTCAAGTTCTGATTTTTTGTCAACAATGCTCACCTCCTTTTTTAAGCAATAGAAACACACCCAATTTATTTGAGCCCTGTGCACCACCTCCTTTTTTGTCAACAGTGCCCACCTCCTATTTTAACCAATAGGAACACACCAAATTTATTTGAGCCCTGCACACCACCTTCTTTTCTGTCAACAGTGCCCACCTCCTTTTTTAACTAATAGGAACACACCCAATTTATTTGAGCCTTGCACACTTCCTTTTGCACCAATAAGAATTGCCAAATCACAAACCATCATGTGCTGACCAAACTAATAATTCATTTGTATTTATACAATAATTCTTTTGTATTTATATTCACAAATATAAAACTAAAGTATTGATGGTGACATCTGAGAGCGAGAATCTGATCCTCAAAATCCTTTTGTTTTTAGATTATAATAGTTTTGTCATGTCGTGAAAAATATTAACAAATTGACTTATGCTTTAACAGTGGTTTACACGATTGAATTTAAGAAAAGTGGGTTGCCTCATGCCCATATTTTGTTGTGACTGTCGCTTGAGGATAAGTTCTTGGCCCCCAAGGATATTGATAGGGTGTTATCTTCTGAAATTTCGGATATTAACCGTGACCCGATGTATTATGGAGCAGTTAGGGATTTTATGATGCATGACCCTTGCGGTGGAGTTGTCAAGTCTGCGCCTTGCATGGTTGATGGTAAGTGTACCAAACACTTTCCCAAAAAATTGTGTGCTGAAACATTAGTTGACGACGACGGTTACCCCGTGTATAAGCGTGGTAGTAATGGTTGTGTAATCCGTAAGAACAATGTTGATTTAGACAATATGTTTGTTGTTCTGCATATTTGTTGATGAAATATGATGCCCATATGAATGTTGAGTGGTGTAATCAATCAAGGCCGATCAAATATTTGTTCAAGTACATAAACAAAGGGCGTGATCGGGTAACATCTGCATTTTACCATACCGTGGATGGTGATACTCAGCATAAGTCGATTGACGAGATTCGAATGTATTATGATTATAGGTACATTTCCCCGTGTGAGGCTGCTTCGAGAGTGCTTGGTTTTTAAATTCAACACAAAAACCCGGCAGTAGAGCGTTTGAGCTCTCATTTGCCCCCCAGAATCTATCGTGTCTCATGATGATCAGCCCCTCGAATTATTGGTAAATGCATCATCGGTTAAGGATAGTATGTTCACGGCATGGATGGAGGCCAATAAAAATACCCCGAAGCAAGATCGTTGACGTATGTCGAGTTTCATCAGAAGTTCGTTTGGAAGAAAGTAACAAAGGAATGGACTCGAAGAAAAGGACTTTTGTTATTGGCAGAATTTATTATGTACATCCCAGTAGCGGTGAATCTTATTACAGTAGAAGATTTGAGAATGGTAGATGGTGTAACATATGTTTCATTTCGTGAGGCATGTTATGCGTTGGGATTGCTAGATGATGATAAGCAATTCATTTATGCTTTCAAGGAAGCTAGCCTCTCATCAGCCTTTTATATGAGGATTTTATTTGTTATTTTGTTATGGACAAAGTCCATGGCTTGCCCGGACTTTGTTTGGCAACATTGTTGGACGTTCATGAAGGATGACATACAACACACGCGGAGGCGAATATTGCAGCATCCAGGTTTCATCCACCGAAAAGTCACTGGTTCCTTAAATTAATAGATTTCGTAGTTTTTTATCAATATTTTATTTTATGTATTAACTGCACATATCTTCTCTCTCTTACAGATCTAATTTTATCGGCTGAGCAATTGGAGAAATTTGCTTTGGAAGAATTAGAATGATTGTTACAAGGTCGAGGAGAGAGTGTTAGTATATATGTCCTATCGACAATCACTTTTTAGAGATATATATACTTGATCACATTCAGTTTTATATATTTGATATATTCGGTATTACACATTGATGATTAAGCATTTCGATTGTCAATATGTTATTCATAATTGTGTTCCCTTGGACTTATGTTGTCAATAAATAAGTGAAAGCTTATATAATATAACATAAGGTCCTAAAATAACCCCAATCATTGATCATCAAGAAAGGGATATTGATGTTATGCGATAAGAGTGATATGTGGACTGCATCATACTTTTATAAAGTATAGTTGATCTCACAATTATGAGTTCATGTAATTCATGATAGTCACATAGATATTTTAGAAAATATTGGCATACCCACCGAAAAACCATTTGATAAGCTTTATTCATGTGTCTATGGGATTATCGGCTCATTCTAACGAGGCTTTGTGATCATGCTTTGGAGGGGAAGATTTTGACTGGTGTGTGTTGGACAGAAAGTGTTGATTCCTAGATTGTCCTTGACTCCCTCAGATGCCAACTTGCCTTTCAAATTTCTGAGGCGACTATATCCAATTATGATTTCATATGCAATGACTATTAATAAAAGTCAAGGGCAATCCTTGTCGCGCATGGGGTCATTGTTGTTGAAGAAACTTGTGTTTACGCATGGACAACTCTATGTTGCGGTGTCTAGAGTGACCAACGGGCGCGGTTTGAAAATACTTATATGTGATGAGAGCGGGACAACCACTAAAAACACTCAAAATGTTCACTAGTGGAAAAAACACATTCTATGTCGGTTAAAATGCACTTTCTATAACGGTTGGAAACCGACATAGTATCAAGAGATATAGAAAGTAGGAGTCTTTCCGTAACGGGTACTGGGAACTGACATGGAATGTTTTATGTCGGTTGTGAAATACAACCGTTATAGAAAGCCTTCATATAATATCAAGCTTTTATATCTGTTTCTATACAACCGTTATGAAAAGTCCTTGTAATTTTCAAAAAAAAAAAGGGTTTACAAAAAAATCGGCTCCAATTAAAATTTATATACATAATACATTAATATTATCTGAATTTATCATAAGAGAATTACTGCACGTATATAAATTATCATAAAATATCACGTCTGAGCAACTACCCTGAACAATGCACTTGGCCAATTTATACATTTCCCACCACCTTTCTCTGCAAGCCCACCATGGGCAATTTAATAAAAAAAACTATCTAGAAAATACATTGACATTTTTGCAACAAAAAACTCGGTCTACATATACAAGGACACCAACGTAACCACGAACCAATATCCCTCATTTGTCGTACTTCACTTTCATAGCACTTTTTATCCCTGTCATGGAAAATTGAGGTAAGGAAAACATATTCATGAAGACCTATTATAATTTCCATAGGATTAAAATTCTAAATATGCTTAGATCTATACTTGTTGAGAAGTATGGTACATGGCAATGAGTCATGGGATGCTATACTTGTTGGCAAGGTATTAAATCTATTAACCTTCAAATATATCAAGTCTATTCTAACTTCCAAATCCAAATCCAAATCCTATCAAGGTATTAACCTCATCAAGTAATTATTTAAACTATTAAATCTGCTACCATGCTCAAATAGTGTACTAATCTTTTCTAACTTCCAAATCCAGTTGAAATCAAATGTTGAGTTGAAATAAGTTTTAAATATATGAAACAAGTCATATAAGAATCACATAAGGGTATAACAAAAATTTACTTGTTCATCTTGAAAGGGGTGCGGTTAAACGATATGTTTTCAATGTGTGACATGCTTTCTTTGTTGATTCATAAGAAAAAACAGATGCATTGAACCCTTGACGAACTTTTAGATTGAATACTTTCCTTGTAGATACCCTGAAAATTAAAGCATATAATGTTAATAAATAAAATGTATCACAAACTATCTCAGTATATATGCACCATCACTTTTGACATTCATGTAAAAAATTCCACCTAACTGAGACTTTGATTAAAACCTATTAACCTACAATGAAAGTCACTACATTTATCATTAAGTGTATGTGTAAGGTGTGTGTGTAATAGATGGATAAGAGCTGAACCTCTCTTATTGATAAGCATTGTCTCATATATGAGAACTTCTAAACTCTCTTCAATTGGCTCTCCACATGACATTCTGCTTAATAATCTGCAACAACACTTGGGTATGAGGTTAAAGTTGAGCAAAAACCAGATAATTTTTACTTAAGAACGAATACACACAAACACAGAAGGTGACTAAAGAGACCATTGAACCCTAAGCTAAGCTAATAAAATGATATATTCCATATGTTAGCTTTCACTTCTATTTTTTTTATAAAGAAAGTTGAGTAATCTCATTTAAAAGAAAGTTGCAATCTGTTTCAAAATAAAACTTCAATCTGGTTTAGTCAGTACTCTTAAGAATAGGTTTTCTAAAAATATAAAGAGAAGTGTTCAAGACTAGCAACCCAAACACAAAAGGAGGTTTCGGCAATTACAACCCACTATAGCACCCAATTACTCCAAAGTTCCAAACTAGCAAACCAAATAGAAAATGTGTACTTGTAATTGTAATTATTGCTTTTGATATCGTGAGACACAAGTTGTTTGTTACTACCGCTTCTGACAGGCACCAACTTACCCACAAACTCCATAAATTTGACAGCATGGCTTCTATTACCAAAGTAGAAATCCACCCCCTGGTTCGTCTGTTTGATTCGTATGGCCTTAGAAGCCGCATTGTGCTTAAGAATAAATTGTTCTAGATAAAAGAAACTTCTTTGGTGAGAAACGTGCTGCCTTAGTTGCACTGCAGCCACCCACTAGTCAGGGTTGGCCTGAATACGTGAGCAAGCTTCACATAACTGGTCATGCACAACATACTCAACACTATCTGCTTGTTCAATGATTGCCCCCAGCAGAACTTCTTTCTGGAGTTTAAATTTGACTTTGATCCTCTTGGATTCAGTCCAGATAAACTAAGCATTCACCAATCTGGTTATTCGGACAATAAAACTAATCAAATCATAATAGTACTTTGTATTTGTATGCAAATATTGCAAAACAATGTCATAAAGGAACTACACTTTTTAAATCAATTGCTTCACCCAATTTTCCCACAAATCAGGAATTGAAAGGAACATATGTTTCTTCATCTGGCATAATAGTTCCAATTTAACAGAGAACACCCGCATCCTACTTTGTTGGAAATAATTATGAGCAAGTGTCTCTTGAAAAAGGAGGATTGGATTAGTAAACCATACTGAGGATAAACTATCTCTTCTTACTCATTTTCTTAATAGGCATATGAAAGAGTGTGACTATTTCTTTAAAAATACCACTGAGACATTTTTACAAGCACATCATTGACAACACACAACTAGAATGTTACGAGCTAACTTTCATTTTCTTAATTTCACGACAGAATGTTTCATTTGAATATCTCAATCAGAAATTTTTACAAACCTCAGTTTCACTAAGAATACAAAACGGCATAAATAAACATTTTAATGCTCTATGTCAAATTTAAGGCTAATAAACAAACTCAAACTGTAAGTTTACAAATATGTAACATATTTGGAAAATGCGCATTGTTACCTAGAGAAGCTGAAGATAAATACGGCTAAAGAGATGTGATAAAGGTGACGGACAGCCGCATCATGGATACGCCTATGATGAGAGCTGGAGGAGCGGCGCTGGAGGAGCGGCGTTGAAGGAGCAGTGGAGCTTCATGCGACTAGGTCCGTCTATGTGTGAAGTATTCCGGTGATGCAGAGCAGTGCGTCCCGTCGCCGCCGGTAATTGATACAGAACCGTCGGATTCATCTATCCCTTCGTCGCCGGTTGATGCAGAGCCGTCGTCTTTGTGTGTCGCCTTTGTGTGTCGAGCGTTAATGAACAGCAGCAGAGCCATCGTCATCCATGTCTTTTTCGCCAGACTGTTAATCGAGAGAGCAGAAGAAATCAGGAACCCTAGACTACTCCTGTTTTAAACTTACAACAGGTTAAAAATCACCTGAAGTTATAAATCATTTTTTTAAATTATAAATGAGGCCCCATTCGTAAATGAAGTTTGCAGAAATTAGAAAAATGACCCCGTTTTGGTTAACTATGTCGGGTCTTTTCATACCCGTTATTGGTAATTGTTTATATTTATAATATTTACCCCTTAAACTCACTAAAACTTTCATTAATTAAAAATATGACCCCGTGCCTACATATTATAACGGTTTTAATTGAACCTATATTAAAGCCTAGTTATGAAATGTGTATTTTGCACTAGTGGTTGTTTACAAAGAAGTGTTCAATAACGTCTATCGTTTCATTGATTTCCTTTTTTAATGCATATTGCGAGGTATATTTTGTTCTATTGTGCAATTATTTTGGCTTAGTTTGAATATTATATTTCAATGTATAATATTTCATAAAGCGCGTATTGTGTACTTTGTTGGTATCTATTCTCCAGAGTGTTTTTTTTATTAAGAATAGATCTTTTTGTAGAATGGTTATGAAAAACAATTGTGCTGCAATAATAAATTGGTCAGACATTCACCCACCGTGCACTACACGAGTGTTCTACTAGTTATAGTAATACTACTAGTAATACATTTCTTTGGTTTAGGAGCCTTGTCCATTGGTTTAGGTGCCCTCGTGTGTCGGCCCTATGGGGTGAGAGTATTTTGTATTATGTACATTTTCACGATTCTTCCAACATTCGTTCTACGATTCTTCCAACATTCGTTCTATGATTCTATCTCAACTCTTTCTTTGTTAAAGAAGACCTTCAATAAAGAAAAGAAAATTGTTTGAAATTGATACACTTTAGATTAACACAAGCTTTCATTTTGATTAAAATACAAAGGGTTTTGACCTGTTGTAGCACCAAGAGCAACTCTAACTCTATTGACTTATCCCTTAAACAAATTAACTAAAAATGTCCCTTTTTATATATATTAGGCTTCCACCCATCAGTGATAGAGCCATGTAGGAAGCTTTCGCCACTGATACTAGACATAATATCCTTATTATCATTCATCTTATCAATTCCACTTTTTGAGAAAGTAGGAGGTAAGATTTGGATTTTTGGAGCATAAGTCCTACATCGCAGTAGTTTTTTATATGAACAGTTGTCTCCAAAGATACTCCTCTAACAAAAAGAAATTATCCTTTCCTGTTAAAGGATTTAGCACACAACATGTTACTACCATATTTTTCTAGCCATTTTAAAATTATGCGTCATACTAAAAGATTTATTTAGTAGAAAATTTCGAAATTGAAATTCTGGAGGGGAAAATCTCAATTGTTGAATATTTTGAAATTGAAATTCTGGAGCACATTTCAATCATCTCGATTTTAATTCAATCTTTGGGTGCCAAATGAAACTGAAATCAAACTAATAAGAAATTGAATCAATAAAATAAACTACGTACAGACTTACCCGGTTGAATCGATTGGTCAGAGAAGAGGAGTGATGTTGATGATCTGGAGGAGAAGAATGGAATGGGAGAAGCTCCGAAGGCAGGAAAAATATTTGGAACGAAAAGGACTCCTAAAGCAAATGAGATCTTCGAGAATAAAGAATGAGAAAGAAGAATATTTATCCGTGGAAATTACCCATACGGTCCACTTTTGTGTGTCACATATCATTTATAGCCCTACTGTTTTTTCTTTTCATTTTGAACTTTTCTATTTTCAATTATGTTTTTTTATTTCACATCTGGACATCTGCCCACCTCCTCCCTGTATCACCAGAGAGACGGAAAGTAAAATCACGACAACTGTTTCTCTTCACCCTAGGGAGAGAAGCAACGATTCAACTCTCTTCCTCCGTATGTGAACAAGGATAAGAGATCGGCCATTCATGCCAAGCTAAAGCGCGAGAAGAATGTAGAGAAACACAAGAAGGCCAAAGCTCGCGATGCTGCTGTAAAAATGGCTCTTGAGCTCGACGAAGAGTCTCCAGCAAGGGAGATACCGCGCACGATAGAGAACACTAGGGAGGCCGACGAGACATTGTGCAAATCCGACGATGAAGAGCTCTTTACGAACAACAATGTGGAATAAATTCAGCGGAGTGCTTCTAAAAGATCTACGAAGTAATTGCTAAGGTACTGATATCGACATCCCGATTGAAATCATAAGGGGGCCTTCCTTCATATCCAATTTTCTCTCTGTTATTTCTAATGCTCAGTTTTACTGCTTTTACTTATGACCTAAAAAATGATTGAATATGCCAAAACCAGGGATTTCACATCCATAAGTTTTGTACACACCAATTACTAGATACCAGATGCTCTGCTCATATTTAATTTGGTTTTACGGATGGACCTACTGCTCATTTCAAACTCTCCAGGCTTGTTTTGCATAAGGACATTGTGCATAAGTCCATAATTGGCAATGGAATGTTATTATGAAAATCAGTGCCTAGGTGTTAATTAAGATTTATCAATGTATCTCTACTTCTCCATTGTTTACACGTTAAGTTCTACCAGTTGATTTGAAAAATAGAAAGCTGAAATTGCTTGTTAAATCATTACTTTTTGTTTCACTGTGTTTTTTTGTTGATTTATGTTGATCACTTTTCAATTATTGAATTTTAATATTGTTGTTTTTTGTTTATTTACGTTTCCATTTGTTATTTCCTTAGTATAAAATGAATTTATAAATACAGTTATCAGGGCTTTGTAAATAATAACTTCTGTATGTATTAATTTGATCCATGGTTTTGTGTTATCTGCATTTGGGGAATTGGGGGTGTAGTGGTCAAAAGTAATTCCTTGTACTGGTAAAAACCTTTTCACCCACAGTTGATTGAAAATAGAGCTTTGTTCTTGTTGCTTCAGATTTGGGAGATTTTATACTTCTGAAATGCTTTTTCCCTCCTGGCTTGTTTGGTTAAGGGATTTCATAGGGGACAAGAGGAGTGAAAAGGTTTTTTATTCTACTAATTTATCCGTATTTTTCAGGGCCCTTTAGGAAATAGTTCTAGTATTTATTAATCAAATGCATCTTAACAGATTATTAGCCGTGTATGTCTTTGTACACGAAAAGCTATGCCAAGATACTGGAGAAATACTTAGGTCAACAATATGCTGAGCATTTGGAAATCACTGAGAACCCAATAATATGATTAAAACCCCAAATACTGTACTTAGTAATTAGTATAATGGGTTGTTCCATTATAGCCAATTGTTTTTTATAGTGGAACCCCTGTTTGGTTTGTTGTGTCCTGGAGTTGTCATTCCATTATAACTAACTGTTATGTTAGTTTTGGATGTTGTTTGATTAAGTTGTTAAATCACCAAGTCATATACATACATACATACATCCCCAAAATGTGATATGTGGAGTTCTCTGTATTTCATAGATTCTTTCAAAATTGAGAATAGAAAAGTGTATGCCTCTTCATTAGTTATTGATTGAGTTAATGTTAAATTTCGATCCTAACTCTTATTTTTTATCTTCTAGTTGTTGATGTCTTTTTGTGCACCCGTTATATAGGTTTTTTCAAAATTTGTGTCAACTTGATTGCATTCCATATTGCAGGAACATAATAAAAAAAGTACATGAAGATGTAAGGATGAGAAGATTGACAAGGAAAATGAAGATAGAGGAGACAAATGTGATAAATTGTGTGTTAAGGTGCAATAAATGTAATAAATAAATGTAATAAATTGTAATAACAGATGGAACTATATGTATTTTGTGATATTCTTATATGTTGGTTTTGTTGCTCATTGTTGCATCACATGTATTTCTTTTTGTTTCATCGTGTTTTTCTCTGTTGTATTGTGTTGCATTCTATTGTATCGTGTTGAATTTTGTTGTATTGTGTTGCATTTTATTGTATCGTGTTGCTTATTGTTCTTTATATTCACTAGTGATTTAGAATAAAAAATCAGATATAGCTATATATAAAAGCACCTGAAATGATAAATTTGTATTTATAATTAAACAAAAAGAAACATGAAGAAACAATAAAAAACAAAAATAATTAAAATTATCAACAAAAAGAAACACAAAGAAAAAATTACAACAGTCAATAATAATTAAATTGTACTGTATAATTCTTTTTAAAATATTATATTACTATAAAATAAAGTATTTTAATTTTTCATTTTTTGGTTTTAATATTATCTTTACTTTTTTCATTTTTATTTTTAAATTCTATAATTTACATGAGCTTTAGTTTATTTAGTTTATCAAATTTTATAAACTTTTAAGAACCTTATTTTCTATTTTAAATTTTTAATAAAAATTTAGTTTTACTTTTTTCATCTTTTTATATTTATTTGATTTTTTTAATGTTTTCAATTTTTTATTTGAAAATTTAATATTTTTTTACTTTGCATTAATACCAATTTCAATAAAACATTTTATATCATTTACATCTTCCTTTAAAAAATAAGTTTTTATATTTTTTCCAATTAATAAGTTTTTCACTTTTTGTACACTTTGTCCTTTTTAATTTTTATTTTAGTTTACATATTTTAAAAAATGAATAAATTATTTATACTTTTATGCTTTTATAAATTTTAAGCATTTGTTGTATTTTATTACCTTTTTAAAATTGGAGTTGTCATCTTAATTTTGAGAATATATAAATTTGTTGCAATTTCTTTGCATTGTTGTACCATTTTTGTATTTTTATCATTAAATTTTCAAATTCTTGAGTTCGTAAGTACAAGTTGGAGCATAAAATTAGCACGTCAGTTAATTTTCATTCTTTCATGAGCAACCGTTACTTTAAACGGTAGCATTAGTGTTCCGGGCCTTCCGGCCTTTCATGTCTATAATTGAAAGAAAGAAAGTCTATTTTTGAAAGGAACTTTAAAGTCAATTTTTAGCCTATTTCTAAAAATTCCCTATTTAAACTGCATATTTGGGCCTTCAATATTTAGGAGCGTGTGCCATTGGGCTGGGTGCCCCTGCTGTGGCCCGGCGTTTTCTTGGCATTTGCGTAGCCTCGAACCTTCTCCTTTTTTGCCCGGCTCCATCAATCATAGAAAAAGCCTATCAACTCGATACTAACACGCCAGTCCAACTCGTCATCGCCGGATTCATATCTGCCGAGATCAGGAGCATTTTTCTGTGTTCGACGCCGTATATCCTCCGCCGTGGCCAACACGCGATTTCTTCCCAGGTTTGCCGTGTTTTATGTGCTTCAGATGTTAGTCGTAGCTTTCCATCAGAATTCACAATTCCATAGAGTTTAGCTTACTGTTCAATTGTAAGCTGGGGGAATTCACCTTTTCCCTCTTAAGGTTTGACTGGGTTTAGGATTTTAGAGGGGAGGGTATAGTTGTTATTGGTGTTACTGGTTCCTTTTCCAGTTATTAATGTTAAATGAGAAAAGGGATGTGCATTAGATCATCTACGGAGTATTTCTTTTGGATTTCCTACCTTAAGCATCTATTTTAGGATTGATTTAATAAAAAAATTATCACTCCTCTTAAATTCAACCCTTAAGGGCCTATTTGGACGGAGGCAGGGGAAATCTATGTCTTTATATTTATTTGAGATTTCTCAAAGATTTAAAGATTGCTGTTTTTGGATTGAGAGGTTATGGTAAACTTAAAAACCCAACCTGGTCTAAGTTAAAAGAGATTCACTATTGAATTTCATAAAATGTTGCTGTGGGATATGATGGAATAAAGCAAAATGACTCACTAAGCAGTAGTCCGTGCATGCAATTTTCGATGCGAATTTCACTATGAGTCATCCGGAAACAGTCTCTCGGTGCTTTAGTACAGGGGTAAGACTGCGTACATCCGACCCCCCTACCCCATCGTAGATGGGAGCCTTTGCGGCATTGTGGTAATGATGATGATGATGATGATGATGATGATGATGATGAGCTGAAGTGAATTAAATTACTAAATTATTTAAAATATATCAAGGACATTAACCCCTTGCATGCCCTATTTTGAGGTTAATGAAAGGAAGTGAATCAGGGTGACTGCTTCACATAAGTTAACTTGGGTTTACAATAGCAGATAAGTCCCCAAATGGAGTGAGAATAAAACAATTTTCGTAGATTTGTGTATGTAGCTCAATGCAGCAGAGCATAAAACCATATATGGTTGTCCAAGAAGCGCAGCAGCTGTGAAAAGCTCATGCATCACCATTCTGGAAACATATCAGAAACTCAAAAACTTCAAATCCCATTTCCTTAATTAAAGAAACCGGGAAACCCATTTCCCTAATTGATTGGCATTCCAGAAATATTAGTTCTTTGTGTTTTTGTTCATTTTGAAGTGACTTTTTGGTAGAAATTAGGAGTAGTATTTATGGGATTTTATGGGTTTTATGGGAAAGCTTCATAGCAACATTGTTTTTTGACAACTTTTGTATTATTTGAATTATGTCTTCGTTTGTAATTGTACATCACTTTTATCTTTTGTCACATGACAACTTTTATATGAAAAAGTGTGTGGTGCGTGTGCACCATATCTATTTTCTTATTTAGTTGCAACAGTTTGAATTTCGCGTTGGCAAACACACGACTTTGACTATTAATATATTCCAATTGGCTATTAGTAAAAATTGAAAATAATCATATCTTGAAATTTTGCTTCAAGACAAATTTAATACTGCGTAAGGATCGTGGCCTCATCAGGAAATAATGAAATATTTTTTAAAATATTGTTTCTCTTGATCTAGTTTATCATATTTGCGTTACCTACATTTCATTCGTCTTTTATTTGTTTTATAGAAACACTCAAACAAATTCATCATTATGGTATAGTATAGAGTAAGCTTTCCTCTCCAAAACGGCAAAACCCCATGTCCAGACAGATCAAAAGGCTTATACCTCTGTGAAAGGTGAAAACTGAAAAGGAATATGTCATTGAACGAAGTGTTGGATTTACTTCTCAATGTGTAGCTAATGAACTGATTGTTTATCATAACAGGTTACACTCTTTGGTTGTGTGGAATTCAGCTGCATCTAATGGATGTGGTTTCTTCAAAAAGTAGAATATCATATTCTTCTATTGCCAATCTACAAAAGCAGACTGATAATTATTGTGCCGTTGAAGACTATGATGATCCTTCTGCATGGGCATTGCCGGATCACCCTAATAATGTAGATAAAAACGACTATGATCATTATCCATACCCATCACTGAAATCCAATGATTCAATGGAAGGAGGGTATGATTCCAGTGACGAACAGTATCATTATGTGCAGCATGGTAATCCTCCCGAAATTAACTTGAGAAATGTGATGAGTGGGATATTTGCCATCGTTACAGGGCGCAATAAAGGTGCAGTTTCTAATATAACCTGCCAAAACCCCACTTCAAATGTCTCATTTCTTGGATCTGGAGAGAATGGAGAAACATTATTGCATTCTTCTGTATACACTCCCAGTGCACCACCACTTATGGAGCCCAATGTGTCAGATTATAATTCTCATAAGGAGGTTTTGGAATCTGAACCTCCAGAGTGGCTTAAAGACAGTTCAACCACTGTATGCATGCAATGCACATCCCCCTTCACTGCCATAACACGTGGAAGGCATCACTGTCGTTTTTGTGGAGGAATATTTTGTAGGGCATGTTCAAAAGGAAGGTGTTTGTTGCCTTCAAAGTTTAGGGAGAGAAACCCACAACGGGTTTGCGATACCTGTTATGAGAGGCTTGATCCCTTGCAAGGTGTACTTATCCATGGGATTAGCAATGCTATGCAGGCTGCAAAGCATGATGTCACTGATTGGACTTGCTCGAGAGCCTGGCTTAATCTTCCTGTTGGTTTCTCCATGGAGTATGAGATATACAAGTCATCTAATTCTTTAAGGAGCTATGCTCAGGTCTTGATCCTTAAATGGTTTTAGTTATTGTTTTTTGAGGGTAAATAGTCACCCTTTTATTTATCATTTTTTTTTTTTCCGTTCCTAAATGATCTTTCTATCATCTTTTGAGGAGAAAATTGTGTTGCTGATACTTCCCTTTCTAATTTCTAAATAATTTTTCCCCTTGAATCCGTGCGAAGTCAAACTGGGAAAAAAAGGATGGCGTATTGTTCATTTTATAAAAAAGTTTCTAGATTAAATTGTTAATAGCTGCATACTCCGTATTATATAGGCGACTCACTTTACCTATTCATGAAATAGTCCAGTTTCAAACATTTTATGTTCCAGGAGTCCAGCTTGATCAAACAATGTATTTTTTCACGTAGTTTGCAAAAAAAATATGTACATCGGTCAAACGTGATGTTTTTTGTGTGTGGCAGAGTTAGTATTAGAGAGTGGGTCTTAATTTTCTTTGTTAATATATAGGCAATGCTCTATATTCCAAAACATAGAGTAATAATTAGATATTTAGATACTAATACTCTATATAATTCTTGTAACAGGTTTCTCGGTTAAACCCTGAGAAGTCAATACCTGCAGCTGTTCTGAAGGGCGCTAGAGGTCTTGCAATATTGACCGTTGCCAAAGCAGGCGCTCTTGTTACATACAAACTGGGGACTGGTCTGGTAGTTGTCCGAAAATCAGATGGATCATGGTCTGCACCATCAGCAATAGTATCAATGGGTTTGGGATGGGGCGCACAGGTATATATTATGTGTTCAACAGTTGAGAGTACTCGAGTAACTGCTGCTATACCTGTGGGCTATTTGTTTTATCAGTTTTGGTTAAGGGTGAATAATTGAAAGATGGGATAATTTTTCATTTGGGTTGTGGTGGCTGCTTGGAAATTTATCTATTAATCTATTTATGATCCATTAAATATTTATAAAAAATCCACTCCATCCATGACCAATTTAATAAAATTCATCCAATCCATTACTATTTTTTCCACAAAATTGATCGACTCCTATTTTCTTAATACATTTTACGCCTAGAGACATATTACACAGGACGCTTCTGCACATTAGTAGTAATTAACTGTAAAATAAGTCGTGAATGAATATGAAAAATCCAATGTTTTTGATGGATTTAGAGGATTTTAAGATGTAAACCAATGGGTTAAAAATAGATGGACCGATTGCCATCCAATATACTATGTCTTTCAAACACTTTTTTCCCAAAAAAAGTCCAATTTGATCCGACCAAGTTAATGTGAGCAAAGATTCCAGAAGATCAAGTATTAGGTAAGTTGTATATGATAAACTTAGTTAACCTCACAAATAAACTGTAGAACAGTAGAAGTATTATAAGTATAATTTGCGATTTATGGCAATTTTACCTTACCAAAATAAGATGTTGTTCATGGATGTATCATGAGTTTTTTTTGAAGGGGGTAGTAATATACATGGATGAGTTGGATCAAATATATCATGAGTCATGACTACTCCCTCATTCCCTGATTCCCCAAGAAATTATTTTGCATGTTTTTTTCTCCAAAAAAGAGTCAGTTCTAGAACTCAACTTAAAATTTAAATAATACTCCTGTAAAGCCAAGCAGCAGGAGCATTTAGTAAATTACTTCAGAAAATCTTTGAAATAAGTTCCAGGGGTCAGTGATTATTCATAATTTGTAAAAGTTTGTACCTTGACAGAGTTTACTTACAATTCACAGTTGTACGTAAATTGAGTGTGATTTTTTAGGCGGTTATTCTTTAATGGTTTTGTTTGCCACCACTAGGTCTGCTGAGCTTTGTTTTTTCCTTAACTGTTGTAGTTTGGAGGCGAGCTCATGGACTTCATTATTGTGCTGCATGACTCTAAAGCCGTAAGAACATTTTGTAGCCGCATGCACTTTTCTCTTGGAGCTGGGTGTAGTGTTGCTGCAGGCCCAATTGGAAGGGTTTTGGAGGCCGATATGCGTGCTGGAGACAAGGGTTCTGGGATTTGCTATACTTACAGCTGTAGTAAAGGTATTATTCTCACACTCATTATCCTGTGAAATTTTGTAGGCATTATTGTTAAACTCTAAGTGGTAACATATGTACTGTGCAAAAAATGAGTTGGTTTAGTGAAAAAGTAAGTGTGGCCATTCGTTGTGCCAAATGAATTCAATTCATTTAGCTCTTGTGTTTTTCTTTATCATATATTCACAATACAGTGTCACAGAAAGGAAAAGAAATGTCAAAGGGAGATACTTTTTTATGTTTGCTTAGTTTTAAAAGAACCCAAATAAGACACAACGCTCCTTCCCTACCATGTGGTAAGGTATAAGCGTCAACCAAAGCATTAAAACATTTAAGAATCTATTAATGCCCAAATACAGAAGTATAACAGAAACTTAAAAGGAGAGCCTTGACGCACTGGTTAAGGTTTTACTGTGTGATCGAGAGGTCACGAGTTCAAGTCTCAAGAGCAGCCTCTTGCCAAAAAATTGACAGGGAAGACTTGCTTCTTATGGTGGGACCCTTCCCGGGATCTTCACCTTGCGGGGATGTCTTCGTGCATTGGGCTGCGATAAAAAATATAACAGAAACTTAAAAGATCAACTAATCCCCCACCCTAGTAACGAGTAGGCCCTAATGTTCATCCTTGGGCTATAGGACCTAAAAGCCTTTTCTGGCAGTCTAGCCCCAAGGTATGCCCCAATTTTTATTCTCAAAAACCATTTAAAACCTCAGATGAGTTCAAACATCCAACAATAATCATATTTGACAAATGTACACTTTTTTGTTTTGGTAATTACACTCTTATAAGTATGAATCCAGCTTACAGTTTTTAAATTTGTTTGTTTGACTAGATTTAACATATTTAACTTGTTCAGGGCTTCTTATTCTCTGGAAATTGCAAGTTCTTTTAATATCATGAAACTTTGGACCCCTTCTCTTCAGACAAAGTTCTTGAAACAATGCTTGTTTTTAGGACGGTGTTAATTTGTTTTTAACCATTTTTATTTCTCCAAATGGCCTAGGTGCATTTGTTGGAGTATCACTAGAGGGAAACATTGTGGCAACCAGAATGGATACTAATCTTCAGTTTTACGGCGATCCATATCTTACTACAGCTGATATCCTTCTTGGGACGGTGGAAAGACCTAGGGCTGCAGAGCCATTGTACAATGCCCTTGATGAACTATATGCTAAAGTTCCATTGCAGATTAAATCGAGTCCCTCTCAATCTTAAATCTTTAAACTCAGATCTGCGCTTGTTAATGACAAACCAATTGTACAGTGCCATATTGACCATAATAAGTTGGTGTTTTCATTATATTCATGTACAGATAAGTTGTACATATATGCTGTCAATGTATTATGTATATGATCTTGAATTCCCATGTTGTGAAATTGGTTATTACGGATCTTAAAGGATGTTTTCTTTTGGGCTCTAATTTGCTGGTCTAGTTTGATATGGCTTGGTTTGTTTAAGTCTGAGACTGAAAACAGTCCAAAAGAAAACATCCTAATTCTTTACTTTTGTTGTTGCTAGTGTGAGGGCCCTCAAGCTTGAGATATCTTGCGAGTCCCGAAGTTAATGACCAGGTTAAAATTAATACTACTAAAAGTACATAGCTTTGGAATTACAAAGTTCCCGGTTATTTGAAATATATGAACCCTAAAAGTTGCAAAACTTTCAAGTACGTTCGAGACCAAATAAATATTTATTTCCTTCGTCCCTCAAAATTCTTTTCACTTACCTTTTTAGGACGTCCCAAAAAATTCTTCTCATTTCCCTTTTTGAAAAGGTTTGTGTGGCTACAATTCATTTACATTTTTCTTATTCAACTATAATCATACATTTTCACTTTCTTAAATTCCGATCCAAGTCAAAACGGGAAGAATTTTTTGGGATGGAGAAAGTAATCTTTAGCATCATTTTATATTTGATTTTCTTGGAGAATTTACACTAAGTACGCCTATGAAAGAAGGGCGGCCTTGTAGCCTTGTAAATGGTACTGAAGAAAGAAGTACATAACTTATTACTGCCTCACAATGAAAAAACGACATTATTATTTAAATAATAATTAAATAAGATCATTTGAATATATTTTGGACATAGTTTTGATAGGTATAACATAAATGATAGATTATAATTGTATAAAACTATAAATTATTATATAAATGATGAATTCAACCCTTTAGAGTATAAATTGTCTCAAGGGAAATATGGGCTGGACTGCGAGGTTTGGGCCTGTTAGACTCAATTACATAAAGGGACCAATAAATGATATAAAATCTATTCTAATATATATATACAGGGCCGGTCCTGCCCAGATTTGGGCCTATGGGCGAATTACTATTTTGGCCTTATTTTCAAGACAAACAGTAAATTATACTTCAAGTAAAAACTACGGAGTATAATAAAACCAGGAGAAATTACCCTAAATATGACCGAAAACGTTTGTATATTTCAAACTAAGATTATCATGTTTTTATTCTCTAAATAGAAATAATAACTGTCATATTTTGACAGTATCACATTTTACACGTAGTATTTTCCGAACATGACAGTAATTACTCCTATTCAGAAAATAAACACATGACAGTTCTATTTTGTAATTCTAAAAAAAAATTACTCCTATTTGAGGAATTATTATCCCTACAACTATCTAATAGAGGTTACAAAATAGAGATGAACTTCACCCTCATTTTATTTGAATTGCATATTTAATTTGGACAAAAGTAACAACACTAGTATCACAAAAGAACATTGTGAAGTAAAATTATCAATAATTGCTTTATAATCAATCTTTTCCAAGATCACATGTTCAATGTTTAAAATTGCTAATCTATTAAGTTTTTTTAGGCATGATGTTCAATGTTTAAAATTGCTAATCTATTAATTGGGATGATGTTTGAGAATTGTGAGGCACTGGCAACCCAAAGACAATAATATAAATTAGTAATTTTGTAATTAAAAGAATAAAAAATCTTAAAGGCTAAAAAGATATGATGAGACGTGCTTTTATTGATTCAACAACAAATGTGTTGACTTACAACCAACTATATTTAAAAATCAAAACTAACTTTATATTCTTTTTTAAAACTTGTCTAACTATGTTCAACACTTTTTACTTATGTTTTAAAAGTTTCAAAGTGTCAACAAAAATTACACATTAGACCTAATTAATTAATTGAAATTATAAATAAAAAAAGAAACCTACTCTGATTACATATAAAGAAAAAAACTCGGGCCTAATTCTCTTTCTACTTTTTTTTGGGCCTAGGGCGGTCGCCCATGTTGCCCTCCCCCTAGGACCGGCCATGTATATATAAATGAATAAACTAAAGTGCACAATAATATAAACGCTATATGTCGAGCATGTGTGGGTCGTTGTCGAGGCCCAACAGTCATGAGTTTCGGAGTCTAAGTTCATTTAATCTAGCTGAGATTGTTGATAATGACTGTAATATTGTATGTGAAATATTCTTAGTGTTTGATGAACATTTTGTAATTGAAGATTGATGATTATTCCTTAAAATGAAAACTAAATGTTTAGCTGGGATGTTAAAAAAAACAAGTAAAAAACTTAAAATGGGATGGAGAAAGTAGTAAAGAGAGAAGGGTCGCATTGGTGTCATATATGGAAAATGAATGGGTTAGATAATGAAATGGAAGTATTTTTTTACTTGGCGTCTATTTCATCGAAATGGAGAGGTCACAAGTCACATAGAGAATAAGAAGACCAGAAATGGGGAAGGAAGAGGGGTATTTGAGATTGTGAGGGACCTAAGGGTTAGACGAAAGGAAAAAAGGAAAATAGAAATTGTCCTAAATAGGATTAAAAATGGTTTGAAATTTCACTACTCCTTTTATTCTCTACTCCTTTACATATATACTTAAAGGTTTCTCTATATATAAGTGTATTTTTTAATTTAAATATTTTATTATTTTTTGGTTGGAAATACATATCAAGAAAAGCTAGCTAGTTTCTATGGTAATGCTTACTTTTCAGTTTGCAGAAGTGCTTTTTATTGAAAAAAATAATTCAACTATATTTCAAGTCCCAATATTTGTGAAACTCAAGTTATGGTTTATAATCTTGTGCTTACTGATTTGTTGAAACAGTAAAAAGAAACTTATTGCAAGTGCTTATATTAACTTTTAATAGGACTCAATAATTCCTATTTGGAGAATAAACATATTTACTTATATTTTTAAATTTTGTTCATGTTTCAATCCAATTTTCAACAACTTCTTTTAATTTTTATTTATTGAGGACATTAAGTACTAACATCAAATCTTTTCAGAGAGAGTATCCCCCATCGTTTCCCCGCTCCTATTAAAAATTCAGGTTGGTGGGGTAATTTTATGGATTGAAATACAAAACATGGAGAAATTAGTTTTGATGTTTATTTTTTTTGTTGACGTTGAATCATTGTTCAATTTTTTTAATTAGTGAAAAAATAAATGTGTTGAAAAATAAATTCGAAATGCTTTTATACGGTGAGGTATGTGTAAATGCTTAAAGTAATTACACAGGCCGCAAATCCTCTTGTAAGATTGTAAGAACACCTTTTTTGAGGATTAACCAATCTTGAGAATTTGCTTCATTTTCCTGTGAAGACAATTGAAACGACTCTTTTTGAAGGTTGGTTTTTTTAAGATTTCTGCTCATCTGTTGCTTCGGTTTTATGGACCTTGATAAGTTGACAGCCTCTTTTTCGGATGGTATAAACTAGTTATGCACGTGTGTTTGAATTGATTGCCACTGATCGCATTTTCTAGCCGGTCTGCTTGAGTATTTTTTACATCACTAACTCAGTGTCTCAGACTCTCAGTGGGACAATCCTGAGAATTGGGATGCCCAAAACTATTTGTTTGCGTCCATACTGTCAAGTGTTAACAGAAGAATAAAGTCAAATGTAGCAGCTTGTTTCTGAACCAAATCAAGTAACATTCCTTGCTCTATTGACAGTCATGCATATTTATTGTCTTTTTCAAGGCGTCACAATTATGTGTATACAATAGTTCAAATGCTTACATTCAGTCTGAGAACGACAACCTCTAATGGCACTTTTTAACAAATAGCTCAAAATGCAATATCATATTTTCAATTATTGAATTCATCTATATATGAAGCAGCAAGGCTTAGAGTGTCAATCAAGCTCACTGGAAAGTTCCAACATTTGACAGACATTCAAATCTGATGCCCCAGACCACTAAAATTGGAAATAGAAAGAAAGAAAATGAAACAGTGTTTGTGTGTCAGATCTGGGAAAACTATAGGAGGCTGTCAAGTTTTACTCCCAAGTCTTCAATCGAGACCGTATTCACAACATTTAGTATATCCTCCGGTGAATACTCTTTTTTGAGGAGTGACAATACTTGAGAATGTGCTTCGATAATATTTGTCCTGCAAAGAATAGAAACAACACCACACAAGCCCACTAAAATCTCCATAGAAAGATGCAAGCAAAACACCTTTTTTTACTGAACCCAAATTGCTAGGAGGAATAAAAATATGATCAAAACATAAATCTTACTTTATTGGTTTGAAAAGTATTGATCGAGTAGATGGGTTCTGTAGATAAAGCTTCATTTTAGCCAACACCATAGGCAATTCTTGATCAGTTGCTGCACTCACCTGGTTAAGAAGATAGAAGGTAAGAATCTATACTGTTTCTCGAGGGATCAATGGGATAAATAATTGAAATAAAATTAATGAAGTAGGGAAATAAGGATATATGTACCTTTTGAAGAATTTCGGCAATCTTTTCTGTAGAAGCAAATGCTTGATCCTTGAGCGGCTTTGCAATAGCAGACTCAAACTTTTGATTTTGACTACCAGACAATGCAACTTTAACAGCAGTAACCTTCACATTCATTTTTTATATCCTTAGTTAAAGATCTTTTCTTGGGCAATGAAACACGGGGCGATATGGTAAGCATCATTTGGTTGAAACTGCAGAATTTTTTAGAACTAAAAACATTCGGTAAGGCTACATACGTCCGACTCCCCCTTACCCCACCGTAGGTGAGCCTTTGCGGCACTGAGGTAATGTTGTTGTAAAAAACCTTTGGTAACATTTATTTCAGCCAAATAAAAAGGTCAAAAGCTACTTATTCTGCTGATTTGCACAATAAGCAGAACAGGCTACCAAAAGGAGCCTTTGTCTTATCTAAACGATGAGTATTATCAGAAGCAGCAGCTGAGCAGCATCACCATCTTGCTTTTATACAGTTAGCTGCTGGTTGCATTGCTCTGACAACCCTTATTTTAAAAAAACTGCTGAGAAGAGACAAGCACAGGTCTAGTTGTGACCAACTCATTGCTTTTTGACTTAAAAATTGGGTCAATTTCATATTTCATTATTGTGACCAAACATTTAATTCCCGATTCCTATAATATTTATGTGTGTGCACTCATTCTCTACTCATCGCATGAAGAAATAGAGTTGAACCAACCTTGGTAGCAAAAGAAAGCAAGGGCTCCACAATTAGTTTAGTCACCGACATAATAAACTCCTCGCATGTTGTTTTTAGGCTTTTCTCCAGTTCCTATAATGGGATAGACACAACCACATGACACAGTGTTCAACAAATAACTAGTCTCAAACACAATCCCAACACGGTTCACTATTCTTTTTTTTTTGAGTAAAATACCTTTTTGGCATCAACTTGGCTTTCCAATACTCGTGGAGACAATGTCCTTGCCAATGATGTTGATCTTGATAGATCAAATATTGATGCTTGTCCCCTAAGAATCCGTCTGAGTTGTTCCTGGACATAAAGCAATAGAGTTTAGGCATTTACTTTTAAAAAAGCAGTGCATTAGTCAAAATATGATGACAAAAATCAGATAATAATTCCGGAGGAAAGAAAGACTTTGTTACTGACCAATAAATGTGAAAAATCAAGCTCCTTGTGCGTCACCGAAAATTCAATATCAAATGGCGCAATCTGGAAGAAAAAATGTTCATTTCCAAATGTGAAAGTTATATATGGAATGTCTAGATTAAATTCCAGAAGATTACCTGTTCCCTTAGGATAAGAAGATGTTTTATGAGGAACAATTGACCATCCATTGGAGATGCTCTTTTTATAATGAGTTTGCTAGCTTTCTGAAACAAAAAAATTGTGTTAGGGCAATCAGAATGCAGACTAGAATGAACTGCAATGCAAACTTCACGAAGACCAATTATCACAAAGAGTTATGCTAGGGAGACAATAAAATTGAGAATTACTCCCTCCGTCCCCCTAAGTTTGTCCTGTTTTGCCTTTTTCATCCGTCCCATTAAGTTTGTCCCATACTATATTAGGTAATGTTTGAGTGGCTAGAATTCATTCTTACTTTATTCACACTTTATCAATTCAATACCAACCACACAATTGTACTTTTTCTTGAAAATCACACCACACCCCTTTGTCCCAAACTTAGGGGGACGGAGGTAGTATAATTTATAGGAAGACAGTCCCATGTGCCTCTTGTTTCATCTAGTGTTGAAAAGTTAGCCATGTGATCATCACCCAATGAATACATTATATTCCTCTGTATGTTTCAGACACTAAATATTAGTTAAAATCTAAGAAGCACGGAAACTCCATACAGCATACGTTTGGCCTTTTTGGAAACTAGGACACGTTTCAGAATCTTGGAAAGTAGAAACTCCAAATTCCTGTTTACGGCCGTTTCTGTAATTAAAAAATTGGGGACTTGTTTTCCTATATAGTCAACATATTAGAAATATTATGGCATCACATTTTACCTTTTTGATGGGATATGTTGATATTTTCCATCATTTGCAATGGAGCCAGACTCACTATTTTTTGGCTTGGGAATATGATGGAATAAAGCAAAATGGCTCACTAAACTGTCTGTGCTTCTTTGTTATGAAGCAACAGTCAGACCATGCACAGTCCATGCAATTTTTGACGGTATTTTCACTACGGGTCATCCGGAAACAGTCTCTCTGTGCCTTAGTATAGGGGTAAGACTGCGTACATCCGACCCACCCTTACCCCACCGAAGGTGGGAGCCTTTGAGGCACTGGGGTAATGATGATGAATGATGATGATGGGATATGTTGATACTTGATAACAATTGTGATTTTCATGAAATTCCTTAATGGATATTTGTAGTCCATATCAAAATGAAAATTTTGACATTTCACAACACAATTTGTTACTGAAAATGAATTACACTTTAACATAGTGTTGTTAACTAGAGAAATGTATAACACAAGCACACATATTTGCAAAACATTTTTGAAAACATTTTTGAAAAACGTCCCAATATTTTTATATTTACGCGCAAGCTTTTTTATCTTGTACTTTTTTTGTAAACAGAGAAGTATGGAAATGTTTTCTGTATCTCAATTAAACAAAGAATGCTGAATATATACAGGAGTATAATAGCTAATCTAGGAAATTGTATATTCTATACTTAATGACTAGAATCTACATTAATTATGCAAATATACTGCTGTAACAGATCTCTAACAGAATCTGCTTTGATTGACCATATATACTGCTGGAATATCTTTAACACTCCTCCTCAAGTTGGTGCAAAGATATTAATCATGCCCAACTTGCTACAAATAAAATCTATTTGTGATTTACGGAGTGGCTTCGTAAAAATGTCTGCAAGTTGATGTTCAGTCCTAACATGCACCGGTATGATTGATGGAGGGTTTGATTGTGTGCCAACCACATGATCTCTAATTAAGTGACAATCAACTTCAATGTGTTTGGTCCTCTCATGAAACACCTGATTCTTGGCTATATGAATAGCTGACTGGTTATCACAATAAAGCCTCATCAAATTATTAGAATGCACTCCAAGCTCTTTGAGTAATCTTTTAACCCATATCATTTCACATGAAACGTCTGCCATGGCTCTATATTCTGACTCTGCACTTGATCGAGAGACAATGTGTTGTTTCTTACTTTTCCAGGACACTAAATTTCCACCGACAAAGACACAATATCCAGTAGTTGACCTTCTGGAAATAGGACAACCAGCCCAATCTGCATCCGAAAAACCTGATATCCTGCCATCTCCTTCTTCTGTGAATGCACCTATTCGACAATGACCCTGATCGGAATAGAGTACTCCTAAGCCCGGTGTGGCTTTGAGATACCTCAAAACACGAAGGGCTGCATTCCAATGGCCTGTGTATGGATCAGACATGAACTGGCTCAAGACACTTACTGGAAATGATATGTCAGGTCGGGTAACTGTTAGATAATTCAGTTTCCCGACTAGTCTCCTGTAACGCTTTGGATCCTTCATAGGACTTCCATCCTTTTCAAGAAGTTTGTTTGTTGTAAGCATTGGGCTGTCCACTGGTTTGCATCCTAGTAAGCCACATTCAGTCAACATATCAAGGACATACTTCCGTTGAGATAAAAGAATCCCCTGTGGAGACTGGGAGACTTCTATCCCAAGAAAGTAACGAAGACGTCCCAAGTCTGTGACCTGAAACTGTGATTGTAAAAACTCTTTCAATTCTGAAATTTCCCTTCTATCATTTCCAGTGATGATAATATCATCCACATAAACTACAAGAATGAGTTGTCGACCCATTTGATGTCTAAAGAACACGGAATGATCCTGAGAGCTTCTGGTCATGCCAAACTGTTGAAGGACATCTGAAAAACGTCCAAACCATGCTCTAGGAGATTGTTTGAGTCCGTATAAAGAACGTCTCAGTCGACATACTTTAGATGCCTCCTCCTTAGCTATAAATCCACGGGGCTGCTCCATATATACCTCCTCCTCAAGAAAGCCATTAAGAAAAGCATTCTTGATATCCAACTGATGAAGCGGCCAATGATTGATTGCAGCTAGAGCAATACAAATACGAACAGATGGCATCTTGGCTACTGGGGAAAAAGTTTCGTCATAGTCAATCCCATATGTTTGAGAGTAACCCTTGGCGACTAATCGGGCTTTCAATCGATGCAGTGAGCCGTCAGGATGAAGTTTAACTGTATAAACCCATTTAGAGCCAACTGTGCGCTTTCCGGGAGGAAGCGGAACCAAATCCCAGGTCTGATTTTTCTGTAGCGCATCCATCTCTTCCTGCATTGCTTTAAACCATCCAGGATGATTCAAAGCCTCAGTTACATTCCTGGGAACAGGGTGATTATCAATGGCTATTTGGTAAGCATATGCTTCAGGTGAAAGATGAGAGTATGCAAGGTAATTTTGAATAGGATATCTGGTACAACTCCTGGTACCCTTTCGTAAGGCAATTGGAAGGTCAGGAAGAGGTGCTTCAGGTGGGTCACAAGGTTCGGAAGGGAGAGGTTCGGATACAGATTGTGGTTCTGGATTAGGATGAGGTGCTGGAACAGGAGAAGTTCCGATTTCATGGCACAGGGTGGAGTTCTCTTGGTTCTGTGTTGCTTTTCTTCGTTGTCTAGTGTACACTTTTGTGAATCCAGTATTTGTATCTAATGGTAAAGTGGGAGACGAGTTGTGTGATGTTTGTATAGGGGTGATATAGACTGGAGGATCTACAGTTTCAGAATAATCTGGGAATGATGACTCCGAAGAGTTAGTGGTGCTATCAAAGAATGAACGTGACTCATGGAAAGTAACATCAGCACTAGTAAAATATCGACGAAGGGTTGGACAATAACAACGATAACCTTTTTGGACTCGTGAGTACCCTAGAAATACACACTTGATAGCACGTGGGTCAAGCTTATTATGTCCTGGACGGTGATCATGGACATAACATACACAACCAAAGATCTTAGGAGGCAGAGGAAAGGGAGTGCCTTTGGGAAATAGAAGAGAAAATGGTATTTTCCCAGAAAGAACAGAGGATGGCATGCGGTTTATTAGATAATTTGCTGTGAGGACCGCATCAGCCCAGAAACGTTGGGGCACATTATAATGAATCATCATAGTGCGAGCAACATCCAACAGATGACGGTTTTTACGTTCAGCAATGCCATTCTGTTGGGGGGTGTACGGACATGATGATTCATGTATAATACCATGTTCAGATAAAAAACGTGTGAAATCAGAAGAGAAATACTCTTTTGCATTGTCAGATCGAACTGTTTTTATACAACTATCAAATTGGGTTTTAACATATGCATAAAATTCACGGAATATGGCAGATATTTCATTTCTTGATTTAAGCAAGTAAACCCAAGTCGCACGGGAATAATCATCAACAAACGTAATAAAGTATTTAAAACCATTTATTGAAGTAACTGGACACAGACATCTGAATGAATTAACTGAAATAAAGTACTGACACGTTTAGATTCTTTAAGAGGATAAGGACAGCGGGTGTGTTTCCCTAACTGACATGACTCACAAAAAAACTCATGAAAAGGTGAAAAATCTGGTCTAAGTTGCTTGAGAACAGGTAAAGAAGGATGACCAAGCTGACAATGAGCTTCACGAACAATGGATTCACTTAAGTATGCTGAAGGAGACTGTGGAGCAGACAAGCGATAGAGACCTTGAGACTCAAAACCTGTGCCAATCAACCGGTTCGTCCCTAGTTCCTGGAAAACACAATGTGTAGGGAAGAAAGTTACTGAACAATTGTGCTTCTTGGTAAGCTGACTAACAGATATAAGGCTATCTGGAAAGGTAGGAACATAAAGAACAGATGACAAGTTTAGGTTTGATAAATTATTGATGGATCCTATGCCCATAATTTTACATGAAGAACCATTAGCAAGTTTGACAGGGTTGTGAGTTATACTTGTATCTAGGTTGAGTATGAGGTTTTTGTTCCCAGTCATATGATCTGTAGCACCAGAATCAATAATCCAGGATGATGAGCAAGCAGAAAGACAAGTTGAAGATATACTTGAGTGTGCTGCATTAGCGCGGGGAGTGGATGCTACCTGTCCAGAAGCTTCAGGAAAATCATCTATTGTATCATCAATGGATGCTATTTGAGCACGAGGAAGACGCGGGGGTGGATAAGATCCGGGCGGTCGGTTTGGACAATTATACTTGGTGTGTCCATATTCTTTGCAGTAATGACACTGGATCTTCTTATTGGGATCATTCTTCTGATTCACTACTTTTCCATTATTTCGGGCATTAAAAGTTGTAAAAGCAGATGCGTCTGTGCTAGTAGATGATTGTGTTACTGAACTGTCCGGATACATTTCTCGTGCAAGATGGTATGTCGAGGCTAGAGATTGAGAGGCAGAGTGACTCAGGAGCAAAGGACGAGAATTTGAGTACTTGGGAGACAGCCCTGAAATAAACGTCATCACATCCATTTTTGCTAACCGCTCCTCCTGAACTTTGACATCTGGAGTTACCGGGAAAAGAACACGCAGCTCCTCTGCTAATTTGGACAGCCTTGTATAATATTCAGTAAGATCTGAGTCACCTTGCTCACATCTGAAATAAGATCCAAACACAGAGTACATGTGGGAAATAGAATCTTTTGCTGAGAAGGAGGACTGCAAGTGTTCCCACATCTTCTTTGTGCTAGGATAATTTTGAGCAATACTCAAAACTTGAGGTTCCATAGCGTTCCACAAAGCCATTCTGATTCCACTATCATCAAGCTTCCATTCTCGGGTTTTAGGATCAGGAGGATCTTGGTTCAGATATGCATCTTTATCCAAGCTTTCAAGGCCGGTCTGAACAAACATACTCCATTGTGCCCAATTAGTTGAGTTTAGCTTGACTGGTATTTTCAGAGCTGCAGAATAATTGATAATTCCAGGGACTGTAGCATCATTTTGTTTTGCACCATCTCCCATTTTATAGAATAAGAGATGATTCTGGATAGAAGGAAGCTGGGGATCTGTTTTGACAGAGCTAGAATGTTAACGGGTGAAAGCTGATCTAGGGTTTCACGGGTGACAGGTGACGGCTATAAGATTAGGGAAGCATCCTGAGCATAGGCTCTGATACCATGTAAACAGAGAAGTATGGAAATGTTTTCTGTATCTCAATTAAACAAAGAATGCTGAATATATACAGGAGTATAATAGCTAATCTAGGAAATTGTATATTCTATACTTAATGACTAGAATCTACATTAATTATGCAAATATACTGCTGTAACAGATCTCTAACAGAATCTGCTTTGATTGACCATATATACTGCTGGAATATCTTTAACAATATTTACATTTCTCGTTTGCTGTTCCATGCTACTTAGGTTAAAACCAAACTATGTAAGTGAAAAGTGTGGCTTACTTGAACGGATAGGGAACACACTTCTACTGCTTCCTGATGAAAAAATATAAACGTACACAATTATATAGAGAAATACTATCAAGAAGAAGTGCAGTGAAAAAGACTACCTACTTACCTGTGCCAAACCAGTGAACACGGCTGGTTCTAGAGAATGATACAGCTTTGACAAGCATGATATGGTTTTCTCCAAGGGAGGGTACCACAATTTGATTGCATGTTGCTCATCCTGCAGTTGATTTTTGCAGATAGAAAGTTACTCCGTACTATAATGCAATTGTAAGATCTAGTCAATTTACACTTTTAAATTATTCTTTTATAAGCATTTGAAGCAAATATAGGGGGAGGGGGTATCACTGTATTTTCAGTTTTAGCAATCTATGTATCAGGTCTGAGCAGTGTCCCCTTCCTTGTTCACTTTGGTCACTGTGACTGAAAAGAGACCAAATTTCATTTGAAAGGATTCAGATACTCAAGTAACATCAAGAGTCAAGACTACTTTTATAGGTGGCACTCTGCTCTAGCACCTCATCATAACAGAGTTAATTGGCGCATCAAAATTTGCAGCAAACAGTAAGCTGCCTAATCAGAATAAAGAAAATGTTTAGGACAGGGAGATCGCTCCATGTTACTTTTGGAATGTACAAATGTTTAGTAGGGAAACATTACAGCACTTACATTCGATTCTGAATTTGTTTCAGCTGATTGCTCCAACTTTCTAGGGTAGTCCAAGTCTTCATCCGAAAGAAAATAATTTGCAATCTGTTGAAGACTTAAAAATCTTAAGGGGTTGCAATACGCTTTTGATGATAGTGCATAGTGAGCATATATTCAGTGAATGAACATTAAAATGTCTTGGAGTATTAGAAAAGAGCGATAGACTGGTTGAATGTACAATGTCAATGCATAATTTGAATGTAACAGAGACATCTACCTCATCACGGATATATGTACGAGCACGGAAAGTTAATCGTTCATGAACATCTGCTAAAATTCTGTCTATTGTTGGGCGCAACCCAGCTAATGATTCGCCACGCCTGCTCACTTGTTCTCCTAGAACTTCAACTTTAAGGATATCAACCAGTTCACAGAGGACATCAAGATTTTTTTCATGGATAAGTTTTGGCCGTAATGTATCATACAAGTATGTACACCTGCAATATGTGGCACCCTACTTAAAGTGATTGCAAAAGGAACAGTACATAAGGAATGCCAATACTATTAAAAGGTAGTCATAGGATAAGGAAAAGATATACTATTGCAGTATTTATACAATGGTATGAGTGATAAAGCAACTTTTCATAATCATGAAAGCCTAGGTGGAGGTACTAGGATTATATTGTGCAACTGATTGTCACAGCTATATGAGAGCTTATCTTCTTATAAGTTGGATCAAACTGTAAATCATGAAAACATCTTTGTAGCTATTTAAGAGGAAACCCACTTTTTAAAAAACTGCAAATGCATTCCAAAAGAGCCTATTTTTTCAGTACCCATCCAAATATCCGCTTCATCTAACTTATTAAATCAACAGTTTTTCAAGTTATTTGACAAGTTAAAAACCTTTTGGTTGCTAATATTCATTGGGTTCCGTTCATTTTAATTTTAATAGGCGCCTAGCTATCCATTTTGGCCATCTTAATTAAGAGCATAGGAATCAACTCTTGAATACAACGTGAGTGGAGAAAAAAATTAACAATAGAAAAGAGAAACAGAAGCATCATCATGCAAGTCAACACACTCTGGTAATCGTCTATAATTGGACATTATACCACACATACTATATGGTTGGATCCATGTTATACTAGTTTGTCGAAATATATGCTTACACAAACTAGAAGTACTAGAAAGTTTCCGAATTATAAATCTTGAAGAAGGTCACACTAATTAAACAATTTTAAAGTGTGACCGTCAAGATCATTGCCAGATCATAAATTACTTAACTTACTGACAACTTTCCTCCTTTTTGAAATTTTCCCTAGTGGACAGTTTAGTTGTTCAAACATTTATCATTAGGTAAGATAGATTTGATAATATTTTGGCCTAGTTAAGAGATTTCATTCCCTTCCTCCCTTGACTTTATCGAAAGCGGGGTTGTAGATGAAGAAACTCCATAAGAAAATCAAGCTAACTTACAAAGGATCTGTTAAAGGACCCAAACTTGAAATATTCTCTGAAGATGATGGGAAAAAGTGTTTGAACAGTTGATGCTCAAGCTGACAGACCTGCACTTTAGAGCTTCAATTACTGTTGAAGAATAACATAAACTTTATCCATAATTGACCCATTCCAAATCAGTATGACTTCCAAAAAAAATGATTTTAATCAAATTGGTAGAAAACTAGAAATAGATACTTGCAAATAGATAAATGGCTAAATCATGTAAACTACCTGCAAGCGTATTTTATTTATTGTGGCAAGTAAAATACCTGCATTAGATATGCACAACCAGATCTAGTCAGTGATGATAATGCCTCCTTCTTTGAGAACTCAAAGATTCGCTGCTGCACTATGTTTCTTATCTGAGGAATACGATGCAAGTAGCTACTCGTCAAAAGAAAAGATTTGACCACAGAGCTTGTCAAAGAGCAATCTGACCCAAACCAGAAATGCAGTAATCGTATATGAAGGCAACTATCTGCTCACCAAGGAAAGTCGTTGTTCACAATAAATTTTGTGGCATTCTTCAAGAATTTGAACATACTCTTTTCTAGGTGTTCTACTTTCAATTTCCTCCAGCACTGGTTTAAGCTGCAGAAAATGAAGACCTGTTGCTCTCCCCATTCGAGTAAAACATTGTTCCAATTTTAGCTCTTTTACTGATAGTAACTGTGTAACACAATATACCTCATTTGCTGCTGCTTTGAAGCGAACATAAGTTACAGATGCCTCTACTCCTTCAGAAACAACTGCATTGCTACCACCACTGCTTCTAATTGAAGCTTGCACCTATTGTAATTAATTACACTATCAGTAGAGGTCCACTGAGAATAAAGGAATACAATATGCATACACAACAAGCCCAAATGAGTTGTACCTGAGAAGAGGTGCTTTTAAGAACAGAAAGGACATGTGCTCGAATCATACCAAGAGCTCGAGACTTGCAAAATGAAGAACGAGGACAATGGAATGTTAGAAGCATACAAACACTTCTTTATTTAAAATTTTACTTTTCTATAATATTCACTACAAGAAAAATCATACTCTCACATGTACCTGAAGTTGTCGAAACTTGACCAAGTATACATTGCATTCAGCATATTGTGGGTTACTCTCAACATAGCTACAATCAAGCCAACAAGAAAAACAAAATAACATTTATTTATCAATGAATAGTTGAAGCTAAATCTCTCACCCGGATAAATCATATGCCATGGGAACCATGCACTTTACAATCTTATAACACTTGAAAGGCCTTGACGGAACTTGTCAAGTGTCAACTAGTTTCAAACTGAAGAGAATTAGATTCAAGAAATTTGATGTGACACCTTCATATGAATATGGCCACCTCAAATTCTCAATTGCTATCATCGCCCATGGCACAGAGATATGGAGAGTAAACATGACTCCGGATATACTCCCTCCGTATTTTAAAGTTTGCTACGCCTACGCTTTCCTTTTTAGGATGTATTTAAAAGTTTGCTACACTTTTCCCTTTTTGGTAAGTTTTTCCTTCAAAAATACTCAATTACCATTACTTTTTCTACTTTTTATCTTCTCTTTCATACTTTTCCACCATCTCTCCTACAATTTCTACACTATTCAGTACCCCTAATATTTCCTGCATAAATAATTTGTCAGAGCCTAATGTAGCAATCCTTAAAATACGAAGGGAGTAACAAACAGGATGTAACTGCTGCTATGTAACTAATTATAGACAATTACTTGAGACTATAGTGCTTCATATCGCCAACCCCAATATGTTTGAACTAAGGTGATCATGATAATGAGTAAGCCAGGAAGGTATGACAGTATGTGCAGTACACGACCATTCATGTATTGATTATATATATTCATAAATGCCAATACAGTAAGAGTATTTGACTTTTTGTCAATGAAGTAACTTACGAAATACACTCATCTAGTCTCTTGAGCAAGGGAAGAAAATTTGAGTTTACAACACTCATACTAGGAGAATAAAAACTGGTAGCAACCTGCACAAAGCATATCGAGAAAGCGGGGTTACTAAAATTAGGAGTAACTTTAGCATTTTTGTAAATGAGTTACACATTAGCAACAAGTTAATTATAATTAATAAGTACTTTACATTTAAAAGTTTGATTTCTCTTCTATTAACTACATCATGAGACCGTTTGTTTGGTTTCATGTCTTTCCCAAGCCAGGATAAAGGAGAAGGGCGTTGTGGAAAGTGGATGATGGCCAATAGTATAACTTAGTCACATCTCATGACATGAATCGAAGTATGATTATCGCTATGTAACTCTGATAGCATATGTTGATTCATGTTAGCTGACCCCACTCTTTTGGGAATAAGACTTGGATGTTGTTGATGTTCCTCTTTTATTACAGTATGGAAACATCTTATTGGGCATGGTTCTAACTTCTAACTAGCAAATACTTCAACATTAGAATATTTGTTGATAAGCATCAGACTTCATTATCAACTTCACCTTAGCCATATTTGAGTATATGACATAAAACTGTGTATAATTGAACTTATCAATATGTAACTCACACCTATTTCCCTCATAAAGCAGCAATAAATTATGAAATGAGATTCATGACAATAGAAGTGAAACTTACATTCTCCAATTCATCAAAATAGCTGAGCTTACTATGAAGTGATTCTGCAAACTCAATTAGTTTCTTCTTCTCCATCAGCTGCAAAAGTAAAAGGAGATGTGTCATGCCTAGTTATTATGCTGCGATCTCTACATATTACAGCTTAATTTAATACAAGGAAATATATGAAACAATAAACAAATTTAACTATCAATACAGCATCCCAGTTTGAATGTTGAAACATAGAGTATCTCTGATTTGTTTTGGGTTTTGCAGGGGGTGAGAATTTTCACCCAAAGCCTAATATAATAGGGGGGAAGGGATGTGCATCAACCAAGTTTATCAGCTTGACATGAAAGTAACATTTCTGAATCCTGGAAACTTTATATTTACCTATCGTTTGGAATAAGGATGTAAAGCATTACTGTCTGTGAAACAAATTGTTTGGGGACAGAAAGGAACAGATAAGACAATAGTTACTCCTTATGGCAATACATAGGGAACTTTCAAATGTTGTATATCAAATTTTGAGATTTCCTCAGCATTCCTCACTCACAAGAAACAATTCAAATAGGCATAGTCTTCAGGTTTTCAGAATTTTTATGTGTCCTCTATATCCATCTCAAGTCCTTCCTTTGGTCTATAAATTAAAAAATGCAAAAAACTTCTGAAAGTTTTTAAGTCCAAGAGAAGGATTACCAGTCTGTCACATGCATCATGAAGAGTTTTTGTCTTTGTTGCGACTGCTTGATGTTGCACTTGTAGTGCATTGAAGAATTCAAGTGTTTCATCCACCTAAAAGTAAGACTTCAGAAAACCAATATACTAACAAGGCAGAAAAGGCCCTAAATGTCAGTCAATGTTTTAGAGTGAACAAATATCTGCCTATTTTATCCATATGTGTATCTCCACGACTCCACTTTACCTGATGCAGTATTCCATCACATGTTTGTATCTGCTCAGTCAAGTTATGCACATAATGCTGATACTTCTCCTCTGTCTAAAGCACAGAATAAAAGCAGGCTAAGTGGAAGCCATGTGAAACATGTTGCACTACAAAAGGAACGGGCCAAAACGTGGTAAGGCTGACCTCTGATTTCATGGCTGCTTCAAGATCCATAAACCATTTGTAGAACTGTTTTAAAATAAATTATACAGAGCACAGTATGGTAAGGTTTTCAAGCAGCACTTTTGGTTAGGATGATGAGCTCAAGATTTTATTTATGCATACTAGTTGAAGATCTGAGAACAAACAGATTTCTCACCTGGTTGGCATTGACCAAGACAGTCTCAATGACCCTGCCATCCTCTACTGCACTTTGCTTTTCTGAATTTGAGAATCCATTGTGGTGTCCAATAGCATGGTCCTGAGACTAAAGGTGAACTGTGCAATTTAATGATCAATAAACATGGAACGTACAGCAGTTGATCTACAACATACATTTAGTAGGTCCATAATCTCACCAAATTGGCAGGAAAAGGCCGCTCTGAAACAGCATGAGAAAGTGACTGAATGGCAGCTTGCTGCTGCTCCGTCAATGGAGCATTCTATAAGAGAAAAGATTAGTGACCCCCTTCAAGAATGCAGTGTTAAGATCACAAAAAAATGGAAAATTTATTTTTCGCTCTCATGTATAAACCAACAAAAGAAATGCTAAACAAACTGCAACAACATAAGCCGCAAGTGCAAAATTTTCCAAGAGATGTGCAGCATCCAAACCCAGAACTAAGCTTCTAGTCAATTATGAAGTGATAAACTTATGATCGTGCATCTGAATTATCCAACATTGATATGATGAGAAACAGAATTATATTCGACTGGATCAAACGAGTTGGAGAACCAGATCCAAATAAAGCTACAGAACGTGCATCGAAATTCTATAGCAAATTTGCAAGGAACTGTACAATGCCAAATGCTTGGATCTAATCAAATTTCAGTAATTGTCACCGCATTCGGGCAATCAATAATACTATTGGGGGGTTAGGATTAAACAGAAGTTATACAATTGAAGAACACCTGTTCCCAGGTAGAAGCAAAGTTGTAGCCTTTGGAAATGGCTTCCGACTTGGGTACAGCTGCGGTACCAGGCGCTTTCGTTGTTGCCATTGTCCTTTTGTCCACTACTACAGCAGCACAACTAATGTCTAGGATTCAGGCGGTGTTTGTTTATTCGGTGGCCGGAGATTTCAGGGTTCGCCTGCCAACCTGCTCGGATTTAAGTTTCACATTTCACTTTTTCCAAATGAAAATTCAGAGGTCAAAATATAAGAATAATCTATTTAACTACATGCAATATACATTGCTGATTTTTATTCCATAGAAAATAAAAATTAAGAGAAACTGTAAAAGCGAAAGAGAAAGAGGCTATAAAAGAGCTATGAGAAAAAAGAATTGCTTTACTTTTGTGATATACGGAGTATGTGATTACTGGCTTTCAGCATCTACGATAGAATTCATTTTTTTCCCCGTCTGGCATCGATTGTTTTTGGCTCCTCCAGATAACTGGTTCACTTCGGCAGTTAGGGAGGAAAATAAAGATTTTATTGTTGTACCCACTTTTGTACCCAACATGTCTTCATAGACATATTTTTGTCTATGACCGGGATTCACAGACAAAAAAAACTCCTCACAAACATGGTGGGTACAAAAATGGGTACAATAATGGGTACAAACAGATTTTTCCGGAAAATAAATCAATTTTGTTGAAAATGTTCACCCACTCTATCCGTTACCGGCATTTCAATTCATTTTTGACAAATCTTCTTTTTTAGACAGAAAAGGGACAAATAAGCTCACGTACTAATCAAAAAGGTTAAATAAATTCTTATATAGGATGCTTTGTCCGGCCGTCTCCATTTGGGGCGGTTCCTAGGGGAATTGTTTGGTGAAATTTTTTGAGCATCTTATTCATTAACTCTAGTTTACTCATACCAAATTTCAGGTAACAATTCAATCGATAAGGCATTCAAATGAATTCTTGAAGATAATTGCGCTTTTAACCGCACAATTATCTTCAAGAATTCATTTGAATGTCTTCCTGATCGAAGTTTTAGCTGAAATTTGGTATGAGTAAACTAGACTTAATGAATAAGATGCTCAAAAAATTTCATTAAAAAATTCCACTGAGAACCACCCCAAATGGCCACGGCCGGACAAAGTCTCCTATATAAGAATTTATTTGACCTTTTTTTTGTTAGTACGAACGTGGTCTTATTTGCCCCTTTTATCTTACTTTTAATTTATACTTCAATTTCTAACAAAATACGGAGTATAACGGATTTTCTCTCTTTAGGATTACCCTCCCGATAACGCCTATCTTCGATCTCTCCGCCACCGACGGCTAGCCGATTGGGGGTGTGGCTTCGGTCTTTCGGGCTCTGTTGTGTAGTCTCGCTTTTTTGTTCTTCTTTGCCTAGTAGTGGGCGCTGAGCTTTGAAGTTTGGAGGGGGTCGGTGTTCACGAGACGTTGTCTCGGGACTGGAAGAAGACAGTTCAGGTTTTGGGGTTGTCATTGATCACGAGGAGACGGGCTCGGCAGTATAAACAGCAGCAAGGATTGAATGGAAGGTTGTAGACAAGTATAAACATATGGCGATCGGCACGGAGGAAGATGAGTTGGACCTGGATGGGGGAGATGCAGAGGAGAGTCCGATGGAGGAACAAAACCCAGGGTTTCCGGTGGTGGGGGTACTACTAACAGATAGGAAGGTAAAATTTTCAGCCCTCAAGGAACTCATGGTTTCACTATGGCGGCCGGGAAAAGGTATGTCGTTCAAAGAATTGGGTGAAAAGGTGTATCTTTGCTTTCAATCATCGTTTTGATATGAATCGTGTTATTGAGGGAGGTTCTTGGCAATTTGAGCATAATCTGTTGTTGTTGAAAGAGGTAAAACCTGATGATATTCCACATAAGATTGTGTTAAATGAGGCTGATTCTTTTGTCCAAGTTCATAACGTTCCATATAGCCTGGTGAATTTAGGCACTGCAAGGAGAGTGAGAAATTTTATTGGAAATTTATAAATTATGATGATAATCTGCAAAAGGAGAAACTTGACCCTTATATGAGAATTAGAGTGTGTATGAACGTTGATAAGCCTCTGAAAAAGGGTACTAATCTGAAAAAAGAAGGAAAAGGTTTTTGGGTGGATTTTAAATATGAGAAATTGCCCAATTTATGCTTTATATGTGGGTTAATAGGACATTCAGATAAGTTTTGCCTGTTAAATTACAAGGAAGATCTCGTTCTGGAATACCGGTTGGGGTCCAACTAAAAGCAGGGGTTGGGGTGAAGACTAGTCCCACAGGAGAGAACAAGTGGTTGTTGGAGGGTTCATCGAGCTCTGGCAGGGACCACAGATATATGGGGGATCTCAAGTCTGATGATAAGCAAGATGGAGGGGAGAAAGAGTCTATATCAGAATCTGCACAGAGCATCACAAAAGGTGTGGAAACAAAATAAGAAACTTCAGGGGAACAAAAGAGAAGAAGGATATGTGAAACCCAGGAAGAAGGACAGAATGGAGAAGATAACATGGCACTGGATGGGACAAAAAATGGGGCGGGGGTGGGCTTCGATATGTAAGCCCTCCACAGCAGTTTCTGACAGCATGGACACGGAAGACAAGGGTGCTCATTTGGCTAGGCAGTCTCGGGCAGAATTTCAAGTTTATTTGCTTTATTTTTTTCTTTAGCGACAATTTCCTTTGCTTTGTGTTTTGTTTTACTGTTGTTTTTCCTGATTGTAAGACGATGAATTTGGATAGGGGTGATAAGAGGATTGCGGTAACCATCTTTGGCTCATTTGTGCCCATTAATGGATCATCGAATTATATTGCTTCTATAGATGTGATTAAAAATAGCTTTTTACAATTTTTTATATACAATACTGATCGATACAGTTAGAGAGATCATAAAATATCACTCCGTATTAAATTTGATACTTTTTGTAATAATCAGGGGGTGGATCTAGGATTTCATGTTGGGCTGGGCTAAAACACTTAAATAATACTACATTGAAAATTTTCAAAATAAGAAAAATATCAAATATAAGATTTTTTTTCCACTAAATTTGTCATCAACGAGGCTTTGAAGCAAAAAACTTGTCAACAATAGAGTCTACATCTATACTAAGAGTAAGGTAGAATATCCTGACTATTAAAATCTTCGTGATAGAACTTCCTTGCAAGAGTAGAAATAGCATCAACATTGAATGACTCATATGAATTTTTGGGATCCAATGAAGCACTCAAAGAAAGGAGTTCCACTGATTTGTCATTAAACCGGGTTCTTAACTCCATCAACACAAAGTCTATTGTCTCATTGAAAACATCAAAGTGATAATGATGCTCAATTGTAGTTTCTTTGCGGCAACGACCAACCATATATTTAGAATTCAAGTCCGGTTCATGAATTTCATGTTTTGAGCAAAACTCATTTACTTCTTCAAGAAAGTCTTCCCACTCATTTCTCTCAATTCTCCAAGAATGAGTTGGGTTGTAGAAACATGTCTCATAGCTAGCAAGATGTCCAATGATTTTTTTAAGCCCTTGACATAGAGTACTCGTTATTCCCATTACTTTGTGCATCAAAAGTAAACTGAACACAAATTCAAAACATGCAAAGTGCCTATATACACCACGAACTTCTGCCCGAGAACTCACTTTTGGGCAACGTTCTTGCAGATACTCAAGCACTTTGCAATTTGCTGTGAACATGTCAATCAGACTCTTGAACATGTCAATCAGCCTTCTTGTATTGATATGCCCGCTGGAGGCTAGAGGAGTGGCTGAGACCGCCGAGTGGAGGCGTGGTCCACAGAAGGTCGGAGTGTAGACGGTGCGGTGCCGCAACTGTAGAATATCGCCGAATTGCTGCCTCCTTGGCCTTGCCGCTTGCGGATATGGGGAGTCAGGAGTTTCCCTTTCCCGCTTATTACTACCTCCGTCCCACTAAGATTGGGACGAGAGAAGGTGGCACAGTTATTAAGAAAAGTGAGTTTGTGTGGTTGATATTAAACTGATTAAGTAAGAATAAAGTAAGAATGGTTTAGAGCCACACAATGTTTACCAAATTTGGTAAGAGACAATCTTAGTGGGACTTCCCGAAAAAGTAAAATGAGACAATCTTAGCGGGACGAAGGGAGTACTTATTAGCCAATTACTCTTTTAGATTTCTTTTGTTTTCATTGGATTTGGGCTTTGGGTCTACTAGTTTTTAGCTTAGTGGACTGGGCTGAATTGTTTTTTAGCCTAGTAGTAGCATTCAATGTAAAATTTTGTTTTTAATTGGCTGGGCTAAAAAAATGAACTGGGTTATAGAAAAATTTGAGGTGGGCTATAAAAAAATTTGGAGTGGGCTAGATGAAAATTTTCAAAAAAAATACCTTAATTTTTTTTGTACTTTGCCCTGGGCTTCAGCCTACCTTAACCCTAACATAGATCCTCCCCTGGTAATAATTGAACTACAAAAAAATGTTATAACAATTTTAACAAAAAGAGTTAGATATGCTAAATGGTAAGCATTGCAGGTAGGAGGTAATGTCCACCCTCTCTAAAGGGGGTGAACAAAATCAGACTTGGGAAAAAAAAGGTCAAATAAGACATTCTATTATCCTCAAATGATCGCACAATGTCATATACTTATAAAAGTGTCATCAACATATATTTAGTTTAAATATCGAGCATATGAGGTCTAAGACCTATTAAGAACCGCCTACTCTCGCTCACGTTGCCCTTATTTTAGCAAATCTTTTTTTATTCCGTGTCAACCCCTTATCGCCGATTTTTTAAGGCCACCCACTAATTCGTAAAATGTTTTTTTAATATATGTCGGTCTCCTCAGAAGAACGCATGGTTTATCTCTAAGCTCATTTAGATCATATTTTGTAGGCTCAATATGTCTTCAACTTGTACTACAAAGTGCTCAGAAGTTTTGTGAGTGTAAAGAAAGTAAGTGTTATGAACCAACGATAAAAATTGTTTGGGCGGAGGGGGGGGGGGGGGGGATTTTATGGGAAATATGTTTTCTGAAAATATTCTATTTTGGTAAATTTTTTGTTTGCAGAGGGGTCTAGGAATTCTTTTTTCCTAAAAAAATTCTGTTTTGGGGATCAACTACAGTCTACAGAGTATATGTTTTATTTATTGATTTTATACATTGCTGCATGAAGAAGGATTCAGATTCTTTTCTTGGAAACAAGAAAGTGATGTAAAGGGAAAACATAGGAATGGAGTTGAGGAGAGGGCAAAAGGCTAGTTTTAGAATTAAGAGAGGAAATTATGAGCGTTCGTTGTGTAGTACATGAGTTATGAGTTGCACTACAATCTGAAATTGAAGAAAGAATGAATTATACATCCTTGATTAAGATTCTAATAGTGTTTGTCGTGATAGCAATGATTATGAGGATCTGTGTACTATAAGGAAGGGTTAACTTGTAATTGCTTAGTTATCATAACTTTAGGATTGAAATCACATTGTATAATAATGTAATCTGCAATATGAATTTCTGGAGTCAAGGCTTATATATTTAAGTCTTGTGCATACTTTATATATTCATGTAATATTATCTTCCCTTAGTAATAGTGGGTATTTGTTCAGGTTACCAAAGACATTTTTTGGGTAATGCTAGGAGGGTAATGTGAGATTACCTCATTTGGTTTGAGTAGTATGATTTTCTTATGAACGTAATGTGACAGACCACATTATTTTCTTGGTTGAGAAGGTAGTCGTCCCACTTTACAACAACTAAGCAGACTTGATGCTTTCGCATTATAATGATGCTTTCACATTATAATGTTATTGTTCGTTTATTATCATTGTATGATGACTCTGTAGGGTGTATCAATGTGTTAGTACCAGGGCCGTTTTTTAGGGGGTTCAATAGATTATCTGGAACAGGGCCCCTGAATTTATGGGGCCCCAAAATTTTAAATTTCTTTTAGTATTATATAGTACGGAGTAATATTATATATTAATATTAATCAATACAATACAATTAGTAAGGAAGAAAAATATAGATGCATGATTTTTTCGTTGGTCCTTTTACTCTTTTTAGTTCTTTTTAATGAGTATTCAATTGATTTGAGTATAAGTATTTGGATTGATATTTTTTTTTTAAAAAAAAGAATATTAATTTGGGGCTTCGATTTTATATTTAGAACCGGGGCCTCCAAATTCATTAGACGGCCCTGGTTAGTACGAAGTAGAATGAAACAACAATAACAAGTTAACTTCTTTACATGATAATATTTTGATCATAGGGCACTTACACTTTTGCACAAGCTCCAGCTTCAATTCCTGAGACAAAGCACTAACATCATTTCAATTATACTTTGTCAAGTAGCATCCTTCTTTTTTAAATGAAAATTTTAGAGTCCAAAATATATTTCTAAACAGTAGAAGTTGTATGTCCTAATTAGTGATTGAATGCAGTTCAAATTACATACTTGGAACTATCGCATGCTAGTGATTATTATTTGTTCTTAAAATAGGTGATGATAATAAACCCGGTTTCTTTGGATATTAATTATGTTGGTGTTCTCTATATGGGTTATCATTTAATCACTATTTATCGAGCCACTCTAACTTATTATTTTAAAGGAAAAAACTATGAACGGACTGAATCACAACCCAAGCGGTGAAACGAAGGAATCACTATCAATCATCGCGTCCCCAATTGCGGAATTTGTCTTTCTTCAAAACCCTACTCGCAATTGGATTGGGTGACTGATCCCTCCTTTCTTTCTTTTTTTACCAGAAATCTCTTGGCAAACTAATGGGATATGTTGTGAACGACATGCAAAAGCGACATGATTGGCTACAATGAGTGCCACGTAAGTGGTAACCGGGATTAGAGCTTAGCAGGTCGTTAGACTTCATATGCTCATATTTTAAGGTTAATATATGTGGTTGATACTTTTATGAGTAGATGACCTCATGTGACGATTTGAGGATACTAGAATGCCTTATTTGACCTTTTCTCCGCAATTCGGGCTATTTACTTTTTTGTATTAAGTTCCGAATGAGGTAAGATGCAAATTTGAATTGAGTGATATATAGACAAACATAAAAACTGTTTGTTATGTTTGCTGAATTAGAAGTCTAAATTGTGTTAAATGACCAAATAACCTCCTATCTATAAAAAAGTATTGAATGTATATTATCTGTTTACTTTCCTTATCTTATAAACTAATTCCATAGGCCCTAAAAATCATTATTCTATGAATTACTTAAGTAAAATTATCGCATTACATGGTAAAAAAACGAAGATATTACTTCAATAACATGTACTCCGTATTATTTCATCATTTCATACTAGTCCATCAGTAATACTGTCTTGTAGATTCATCATATAGTGTACATTTTGGGTACAACCGTACTCCATTTACATCTTCTCCAATGCCTTTGCCTTCTCCTTTTGTATGGACAAATCTATCCTATCACATCAGACCTTTCCTTACTTGTCCTACACACGTGAGTTTATGAAGACACTGACTTTAAAAAACAACTTAATATAGATAATGTCAAGAAACATTAACACAAGTAGACAGAACACTGGATAATATGTCATCAAGTCTTGGTGAAGCTATGAAATATGAAGAGGGAGAAGGCACAATTAAAAACAAGACTCTAATTACATGCATATGACTCAAGCTTAAGAAGTGTTAAAATTGGATTGAGCTAAGTCACAAAGGGTCTCGCTCAATAAGTCACTTTTACCATTAAATCGTAACTCACAAGTAAACACAACTATATAATTTTATGATTAAACCATGCATTCAATTAAATCCATTATATAGTAAGTAAACAAGACCTTCGCCATCAAGCACTAAAGATGTTTCCCTTTAGCGTGAGTTGTGACTATAGTGACTAGTTTAGTGAAACCCCTCCTAGTATATAAATTCCAAGCTAGCATTAGCCGTGTAATTTAAAAAACGAGTCAAATTCATGTTTTATAATTAAATTTACACAATCCCATTGAAAAAATATCAATAATTTAATTATCAAACATACGAAAAATGTTTAGAAGCCCGTTTGGTAACACAAAAATCGGCTGATTTGGTTGATACTTCTGAAATTTATGAAGTTTTGGCTGAAGTGGTTGCATTGGCTGATTCTTCTGATTTAAGAGAAAGTTATTTTTAAAATATATTTTATTAATAAAATAAAGAAAAAGTTATATGTAAAAATAGCTAAAATGGTCATCTACAGTAACTTCAGCCAATACAGCCAGAAAAGTAACTACAACCTTACTTTTTCTGCTTATTACACAATTCAGCGCGCGAAAGCAAAAGTTACGTGTTTGGTGAAAAGGTTGGCTGATAAGCCTGATAAGTCGAAAAACAGTGTTGTCAAACGGCCTCTAGAAGTTCATTTGCATGTTCAATCATAATATTAAAACACGTGATTTCAAATTGTTAAGTTTGTTATTAGAAAGGTTATGTGTCCGCTTAATTATAACCAGTGTTCTAAAAGGTGTGAGGCGTGAAGAGCCAGCACATCCAAACCTAAATGCTTAAGCCGTCAAAGCCAATTTGAGTTTAAGCGGGGCTTAGGTGACAAGAGGCGTTTTCATTTTTTTTATATAAAGCTTGTAGTAAATATTCAAAATGATTATATATTTATGACTAAAACAAACTTTGTTTATAAAAGTGCGACACCTTAACTGTAGTGACTATACGAGTAACTTAGTCATAGTAATTTATGTACAAATTTTAAATCTAAGTGGCTATGACACTACACTGAAATAATTTTTAGTGATAATTTGGAAATAAATTTTATTTCAGTAATATTTTTGGAAAACCCTCATATGTAAATGTAATATTAGAAATTATCTTGCAAAACATATAGTATTGCATTTTCTAATACAAACAATTTTATAGATTTTAGAAAATGAAACTTATTTTATACGCGTAGTATAAAAAAGTTAGAGCTAGTAAGAATAGTTTAATAATATAATATCTATAATAATAAAAACATTAGTTATAATGATTATATAATAATGATCTCATAAACATAGTGTAATGATTATGTAATAATAGTAAATATTATAGTGGTTACTTTGTATATATTACCAATAATAGCAAACACTGTTGAACATTTAGCTTGAATTTATAATAGAATAAACAATATATTTCATGAAATACGAAGCATTCAAAACATGGGAATCATGCCCGGTTACATCTATTACTCCGTATTTGATTGTCCATACATGCGAAGATCTTCATCCCACACTGGAAAGGGAGGAACCATTCCTCCTCCCAACACACTATATATATAAGAGACATTCATTTACACATTATAGCGGTGAATGAATGCTCACTTCGCCTCTAGTACTCAACCCTTTGATGGACTTGAGGATGTTTTTGTTGGGCCATCACGCCTTATGTCACATACATAGGATATTAGGCCTTTTAGAACACTGATTATAACACATGAAAGTTTGATGCATATTATAAATCATAAGATATCATGAATGAGTTTGGCACATTAAAGTTCTCTAGTGACGGATAAACATAAATGGAGACTTGAATTCAACTTACTAATAATTGGGCTCTTAGAGGATCTAGAAGGTCATGCGGTCTATACCCTAGCAACTAATTCTCGCGTAAGATGGATTTAGTTGCCTCCTTGTGCGGCATTGATTTTCCACTATTCTTCTGCGATCAGGTTGACCATTTTTAAATAGCTTAGCTCTGGGCCCTTACTGATTTGTGGTTAGTTGCTTTTCCTAGATTTGGGAATGTGATTTCATCTACGACGACTTCTACACGCAAGGTTTTGGCAATAAATATTATGGTTAATTTATAGTCATTAGTCATCAATTCCATTATCAATAAATATATACTCTACAATACGGAGTACATAGTATTATATGTCTACTTCTTTTTGTAATATGGTTGTTGACGAGCTTGTTTTTTACAGAACGAATCTTGAGTCATTAAGTATTAAAAAAGTAAAGTATTAGGATTGATAAATACGTATGAAAGTAAGAACTAAAAAGTTCAAGTCTTTAATCATTTCCTTAAAGTTGAAGTATCAATGATTTAGGTACTCTTGGATCCCTCCTTTTTTTTTCCAAAATTGAAAAATGCCTTCATAATGCCTCAAAAAAACATTTATCGCAATTACACAACGAAGAAAGTAGTGAACGAAAGTGTCAGTATTGTTACAGAAAATACATTTGAAATGGCAAAAGATACCTAAGGATTGGATTTATTTTTAAAAGGCAGGTTGTTATTCGTTTTCTAGAGCAAAAAGTACGCCCTAGGGGGACATTCGAGCTCCAAATAAAATTAGAATTTGGCATATTGTTCCGCTTATGACATATTACATTATAGTACAGTCGCTTTTAAAAGAGAAGGAACCCTTCACATTAGGTTGCTAGACGATGAAGTCTTTAATCTTTATTATCCGTAAAATTAGAGATGTGTTGATTAATGTGCTCAATGTAGTACGTGAGTATATGATCAACTGAAGTTCGAATAAGAAAATTGTTATGAAAGCCCTGTCTAATCGTGATATCAGGAAAGGGGGTCAATATATGTCAATAAAATTACCTTTAACATTGATTATAATAGCAATGCTGTCATTAAAAATTTCATGGACAAAGTTGAGCACGGTCCATAAAATGAAAGATGGGGTTGCCGGAGGGAATTGAATTAACCCAAATGGACCAAAGGCTCGCATTGGTTTTAAGTTTCCAGGTAAGTTTCACAAAAAATGTTAATTGGCTTTAGACCATTTTCTCCAAACGTATCTATTTTGGGTTGAGGTTTTATTCTACAAAAATTAAAGAGACTGTTTCTTTTTCTCAATGATATTTTAAGATTGAAATAGGAATTTTTGCGGTGACTGTGAATCTGTGATAGATAGGAAGGGAAGACTAGAAGAGAGAGACTATGACGTCATTACCGATATTACAACTTAGAGCCACATTAACAAACACTTCCTTTGTCCCTATTTAATTTTCCAACTTTGACAGACATATTAAGAAAATGAGGAAAATTTTATTTATTGGAGAATACATTGTTTGACACTGTTTTGTACTGTTCATTTACCAAATAAATTAAGGGACATGCAAAAAGTGAGAAGATTAAATAGGGAACGATGTAGTATTAAATTTGCATGAGTCGCTTGATTTTTTAACTATACATGATGATGGATAGATGTCTTCAACGGTCACTGAGAACGAGTCATTAATACGCAACAAACTAATACTTACGAGTCATTCATTTACGAGTCTATTAAATTGTAATTATTAATGCATTCATGTGTAAATGTTCTCTATATTTATTAGTCGACCCCCTCATCTATAATAAGAAATTACTTTTCAATATTTTATCATTTTCGACTGTTCAAGTACTTCTACGTTCTAGTCAATCTTAACCTTAAAATCCAACACATGCAAGCAAATGAAATGGTAGAAGGACCAGATCAGACTAAACTAGACTTGCATAATTATAAAATACATAGAGATCAAACATTTACCGAACCAGAGCACATAATACAAAACATCCTAATTAAAAACATCCTAATACAAGGTGCAAAAGTGTCGTGTTAAACTTCGACTAAAGTGTAAGTTAGGTTTTTATGGCTTTGTGCTAAAATAGGAGTTTTTATTCAGAAATATTATTCAAATAAAACTTATAGATGAAAATGTAATTAAAGTTTGAATATATTTTTGTGATCATTTTATACACAAATTAAATATAATTATAGTAACTAAAAGTCAACACGTCATTTTTGTTCAGGGTACGGAGTACTACGTATTAGATATTATTTCCTAAAATAATCATATTCTGAAATATTAAAACATTAATAAGTTTATTTTTCCTTAAAAATTGTAATATTTTGGGAAAGAATGGTAAAATAAGAAATCCAATTTTTTTTTGAAAACTTTAAACTATATAACAAGATAATTTTTTTATTCTGTTTTAATGTGCAATCTGCATAAAAACTAAAATTTATTGTGTTAAATCCTTGTATTATCTAGTATTTACGGAAAAGTTAGTTTTTTAACTTTTTATATAAAAAGGAACTTCACACAATATTTTTCACACAAAAATCAATACTTCACTATATTTTATACTTAATAGATTAAGTAGCTCCCCAAATCTTTTATTTGTAGGTTATAGTTTTTGAAAAGCTAAGAATATTTGTTTATATATCCATTTTTGTTAGAATAAATTGTACTTTTGGTCATATGAGATGCACCAATTTCACAATTGGTTCACGTCTTTGATCACTTTAACCACTTTTGATACATCACTATTATATTTTTCCCATATATGGTTCTTTTTTTGGAGTTAAAATCGCTGGAAATGTATCACAAATGGTTAAGAAAACAATGGTCAAGTACAAAAAGCGGATACGTGAAGTACGTGAATTAAATGTGAAATTAAATAAACCTCGTAGAACCAAAAATAGAATTAACTCATCTTTTGTGATATAGGTTACAATATTTAACCTATATATTTATTTCTATTTTCCCATGTTCTCTTTCAATAAATTTATTAATATTTTATGTATTTTTCAAAAATAGTTATTTTAGCATTTGAGATGTTTTTACTTGGACTTATTTCAGTCCTAAATCAGACAAGACCAAACCAAAGTAGAACAAATCAGTTCAGACCTGATTAGATCATACAAGACTTTGACAGTTACAAAATACATATAGACCAGACACTTGCCAGACTATACTAAACCGAACAGTTCGGACCAAATCTGACAAAAAAATTCAATCCAAATGAAAACATCTTGACGATAATTAATGTCAATTTTCCTTTTATTGAAAAAAATAAGTAGTATTCCGTATTAGATACATATATATATACTCCGTATATATATGTGTGTATACTATACTACACTACTGTAAAACATAGAGTATAGGACTCTATTTTGTCCTATAAAATAAAGTCAAACCTCCGTTGACCTTGAATAAAATCAAACCCCCTCATCATAAGGGAAGGAAGTAGAATCCAACCATTCATCTCCGGTGATGAACTCCGACACAGTGAAATTCCATGCATCATCATACTCCATAACATGATAACCCGCCCAATCCACCCGATTATCCGTAACCGAACCCGGCCCGTTGTTCTGATACTCCCCATAGTACAAAGTGTCCAGTCCTTGATCGCCAAGCCACCGGGTCCACCCTTCCGGTTCTATGAACCCGTCAATGTACGACTCCATGACCACCGTGACGGAACAGTTTTTCCACGGCCGGCCCAAGAAACTCTTGACGCCGTCCGAATTCGCGAGCAACTCGGTAGTCGCCAAGATCGAGCAGTTCTGAATGGAGATCCCCGTGGCCTCGAAAGGGCTGTCTCGGGACTGGGCGGTGACGACAGTGAACTGGCCGGGCATCGGCATTCTCGAGACGATGTTGCAGCCTTGGAAGGCGGCGGCGGCATTGCCGAAGATGAAGTCGATGGTGCCGTAGATGTCGCACTCGCGGTAGAACTGGCGGAAGGAGTGGACGTAAAGAGAGTCTTGGAAACCTGCTATGGTGCACCTGTACACGGCGGCTAAGTCAGAGCTGACCCGGAGGGCCACCGCTTGGTGCTTCTCCGGCCCGGCCGTGTTCTCGAAGGTGATGTCGCGAGCCAAGAAACCGCCGCCGGAAACCGCTGTTAGTTTGATCAAAAAGTCAGTCATAGTTTGACCAATTAGTTTCAAATGCAACATTGGGACGGTCTGAAATAAACTTCACGCTTCCTTATTTCCTTTTTTGGCAAATAAATCTACATCAAAACAGTGCCAAACATGACAAATAGTGTCTCAACAGTGCCAAATAGTGTCTCTATAGTGCCAAACAGTGTCAAACAGTGCCTCAACAGTGTACTCTACAGTAAAGTCAAATTTCTTTCCTTATTTTGTGTGAAGTCAAACTCTGAAGTTAAAAAAAAACCGGAGGTAGTAACAAATAAAAAGATATTTATTCACGTTTGATTTTATTAAAAGTTTAAAATTTCAGGGTGATTAAGTCATAATTTAGCAAGAAAACAATGACGGTCCTCTTTAATTTGTATCTTATTTATGTCATGCTAACATTGGTTAAGTCAATATAATTGAAATATGTAGAATCATTGATTAAGCTGTTAAATCGGTTGAATTATACAAAAATTAAAATGAATTTCATTTTAAATCATTTGTAAAATAAAATTATGAAAAAGATAACTTAGTAATCTCATTTAAAAAAATGCAGTCAGTTCAATTAAAAAATAACAAATTTTTAAATTAATTATTACATACTTCAACACGTCAAATACGAATACAAAATTGATCGACAAAACGATACTTTTTTAATGACCATAAAACGTGAATTACGTGACATTGTGACCTGAAAAAGTAATGATCAAAACATGCACACTCGCAATTTTACTTAATTTATTAGAAGAAATAATTACAAGCGGAGTATTTAATTATAACTAAAGAAAAATTGTTTATAAAAATGTGACCTTTTATGTAATTAATGTTCATTTATACTTACAGTAAAAAATGTTCATTTCATACTTAAGTAGTGAGAATGACATTATATTATCCTATAAAAACCAAAGTATTAATTATACTTAGTCATATTTTTTTAAGCAATTTTTTGTGAGTAGTATTTTTGAAAAAGTGTCAGTTTTATATAGAAATAGAAAAGTAAACAAAAGTTTTGAACTATTCCATGACGGATGCAATAATTAATTAGATACTCCATACATTATTTCAATATTTAATGAGACATGCGACGTCCTCCGTATTATATACGGCATTGGGAAACAATAATGCAGACTCATATGCATGCAGACATGCAGTTATTAATCTTAAAAAACATGCCATAGTAACTTTAATATAAAAAAACATGCATGTAAACAAAAAAAAAAAATTTTTGCATGTAAACAATTTTGTTGTCTTTCTACTTGTAGCTCTACTTGTGAAGTATATTACGGAGTATAGTCCTTTTTTTAATCCTCAAATTCAACCAAAACTGTGCATAAAATTAAATAATTGATTGTGGACTTTTCGTGATGCCAGAAGTGTCTGACTTTATGCCTTCGGAATGGCATACTGAGGTTGTAAGTTGTGGTTTTCTCTAGTTTTACAGTCCCTTATTGGATCTACCTTAGCTCAATAATAATTATTTGGAAGTACATAGATCAACTTATCATTCGCCATGCCAAAATGGTCCCATTTACTATCGTATGATATACTCCAATTTTATATAGGACGATAAGACAGTTTAAAGTTTTCATTCTCGTTTGAAATTAAATCACGGTTTAACAAATCTGTGGGCACTAATCATTGTTATTGATTAAAATACTCTCTCTATATTCTAACAATAATAATAACAATTGTAATGAATTTATAAAGTGTAAAATATATATTGGCTGAAGTGACTGTATTGACTGATTCTACTCAATTGTGAAAATATTGAAATATACTTAGTAATAAAGAAGAAAAAATTATATGAAAAGTAACTAAAATAATGCTGATAAGTCGAAAAATAGCTTCAGTCCAGTCAAAATTTAAATTTACTTTTTTTATTATAACACAACTCATAGAGAAATTAAAAGTTATGTAAAAATAAAAAAAGTGTGAAAAGTAAAAATATACTCCGTATTTAAGAATGAAGTTATAAATTACCAACGGTGGCAGACCGGAATGTTGTCCAGCCGTCGACGACACTTCTGTTACCGGTGATGACAGTGACGTTACGGCCATCTCCGAGCATAACAATGTTAGGCTTCCACTTCGGAATCTCCACATTTTCTTGATAAACCCCTTGCCTCACGTAGATGAATATTCTCACGGCGCTGTTATTCGGGGCGAAATTAACGGCGTCCGTGACGGTGGTGAAGTTCCCCGTCCCGTCAGCAGCCACCGTCAGCGTCGTCTCCTTGAGGTCGTCGTAGTCGTCATAGTCACCGTCCTGCTGCAAGATGCGGCGGTCCTTCTCCGAGACCCATCCCGGGAAACCCGTCGACATCAGCCGCCGCCGCCGCCCATCGCCGCCGCCAGATCGGGGGAGCGCCGACAGGGCATTGCTGACATCCTCGTATGTGTCTTCAATGGAATCCACCAGCGTTTCTTTCATGGGACCCGCCGCCGTCTCCAGCCCTTCCAAGCAGGTGGCTCTGTTCGTCACCGCCGCGCTAAGATGCGCCTTCGCGTCCGCAATTTTATCGGACTTTATCTTGGCAATTGACTTTTTCAGGGACAAGACCGTAATTTCGTGGAGCTCCCTGCAGTCTTGAACCGTCCCCCTCTGTCTCTCGACGATATTGTTGCCGGCGGCGGCGGCGGCGAGCAGATCGGAGAGGTGGTCAGCCTTGGTCAACGCATCCTGGATTGTCTGGAGAAGGAAATTCAAAATAGTTGGGGTAATGTTAATGGAAATGGAGAGTTTCATGGAGTGTAAACAAGCTTCAGGGTACGGATTGGACTTGCAAAACGACGCCGTAGAAGTGATGGGATAGTTATTAAGATGTAAGCTTTTATTGAAGACTGGGGAAAAATGCAAAGGTAGAAGAAGAAGGAGGAAAGAATACTTGAGAACGATGGGGACGGCCATGGCTGTGCTCAAGATGGCCTAAGCACAAGCTTACAAATTATAATGTGGGATCTTTATTTTCACATACATTTATAATATGTGTGGGTATAATAAATATATAATGCAAAGTACTAAAATAGATACGTAGTATTTAAATGGTAATCATATAATAATACTTTGTACTTCACTACATCAGCATACTGCAAATGTCCACACTATTGATTATTCATTGAATTATCATGGTTATAAATCATAAGTGTGTGTGACATCTATATATGCATGATTAAATTATTGGCAAATTAATATGCGTAATCATACAATTATATATGAGTAAAGGGTCAGTTTGGTCCTCGAAATTGCAAAAAAGGGGTCAAATAAATCCTTATATAGAAGATTTTGTCCGGACGTGCCATTTGAGGTGGCTCCCGATAGAATTTTTTGATGAATTTTTTTGATCATCTTATTCATTAAGTCTAGTTTATTCATACCAAATTTCAGCAAACAATTCAATCGGGGAGACATTCAAATGAATTCTTGAAGATAATTGTACTGTTAAAAGCGCAGTTATCTTCAAGAATTCATTTGAATGTCTCCCCGATTGAATTGTTTGCTGAAATTAGGTATGAGTAAACTAGACTTAATGAATAAGATGCTCAAAAAAATTCATCAAAAAATTCCACCGGGAGCCACCTCAAATGGCACGTCCGGACAGAATTTTCTATATAAGGACTTATTTGACCTCTTTTTTGCAACTTCGAGGACCAAACTGACTCTTATCCCAATTATATATGGATAAATTAGCATATGTGTTAATTTCTATGTTCTCATAATGGTGAAATTATATCGTCCTTTTTCTATTAAATATTAACAAAAACAAGAGTTATAAAAAATAAACTTGGATAAATTTAAGGGGTAATTTGAGTTTGCATCCTATTTTATTGTCCAAATTGGACATTGCACCCCGTTTTTAAAAACCTTAGTATTTGCACCCCAACTCCATATGAAAAGGCAATTATGTTGGCCTTCAACACTTTTCTTACCGAGGATATTTTTGTCTTTTCATATGGGATTGGGGTGCAAATACTAAGGATTTAAAAAACGGGGTGCAAAGTTTAATTTGGACAATAAATGTGATGCAAACTCAAATCACCCCTAAATTTAACAATAATGTTTTGTACTGTAAAGTTTTCTTTCAATTTTATTTGTATTGTATTCTATTATACGAATATGATATAGTAGTACTTCATATGAATAATGTTCAAATTATGAAAGGTGGGACGTGGGCAGACTCCAGGTGACGATCAACCCCGGTATCTCCTTTATGAGAGATCTTGGGTTCAATTCACACCTAATAAAATTGAGGGATTCAGGAAGTCTTGCCCCCATAATTTTCCCTAGCTACCTTCACGAAGTAGCTCAATGGTATTCCTCAACGAATACTTATTGTTATTAATAAAATGTACTTTATTTTTTGTGCTTTCCTAAATTCAACACATTCAACCAATTCATCTATTTTAGTATGAATTTATCAATTATCGTTAGCAAATCCCGTCTATTCAATCAATTTCAGTACTACCAAAACACGCTCTTAGATGATCAAGATTTATTTGAATTATGTCGTCCATTTTTATTTGCTCTGAGTGCTTTATTTTGTTAAAGTAATTAAGGCAAAATAATTTTAAAATATTGATAAGATATTTGTTTTCCACTATATATATGATAATTTTGCTTGAATTGTGAACATGATCAAATTCAAGGAGGCACACACTCAAGGACGAAGAAGGGAAAGGAGGGTACGTAGTGCATGTAAACAAATACCTACAATTAAGCAATTAAACATACATCCGTTTATATGAGGGGGTTGATTCAAATTTCAATTAGGATAGTGCCTTTTCAGCACAAGAATATCTTTGCCGTGTACCGTTTATCCATTTGCATTGACATAAAGATGCTTAACAAATACTCCCTCCGTCCCATTTAAAGGTTCTCGTACACTATTCTCCGATCAACGTGCATTGTTCTTAATCTTTTACTTTTTATATCTAAAGTTTATGAAATTTAAATTATTTTTTGCAAGTTTTGTAGCGGGTTTAATGTAGTTTCTGAATATGTAAATTTTATTTACTAAAAATAATTCTATTAATGACATGGATCGGTTAACTTTATGGTCAGTCAAACATCGTAGTATAATCAATTCAAGTCTCAGACCTTTTAAAAAACTGAATAAGTTAGAGTTATTGTTGCAAATTTTTCCAATATAATAATACTTTTTAAATGCGTGAAATCTATGGATTAATACATTTTTGCCACCAGAAACCGTTCGCAGGTATATGTTCGGCGACGCCACCGGTATTTCGTCACGAATGTTGTCATGGAAATGACAGAATTATTCCATGGCCAAATTTGTCACAAAATAAATCTGTGACACATTTTTCATGAGATGGTGTTACAGTGACAAAATCCATGATAAAATTTGTCACGGAAATGATAGAATTAATCCATGGCCAAATTTGTCACAGAATAAATCTGTGACACATTTTTCATGAGATGGTGTTACAGTGACAAAATCCATGATAAAATTATAAGGGACAATATCCTTGAGAAAAATCTGTTATTATTAGTTAGTTTTAGCATAAAAAATCCATTTTTGCCACCAGAAAGGCCAACATGGCTACTTTACCCGACAGTTTACTTTATTTGCCTAATCATAGGAATACAATCTCAACTAATCAAGGATAATAAAATTAGATCATTGACAAAGGTCCTAGGTATAGATACTTTCAAGATTCATTAAAATTGCAAAGATTTCAAGAATATTTGTGTCAGCGGAGGATCTTGAGTCCCTCCCTAGTTTTGATTGTCTTATAATTAGTGGAGGGGAGAACTCAAGTGATGCTAGTTTTGTGCAGGGAACGGAAGATGATTTAGATGAGGTGGAGAAGGAAAATTTTCAGATCGATTCCTTAATTGTTACTTCTTCTCCATTAACTTTTTACACGTTATAAATTACGGTAATCATAACTTTCAATGGGTCGGCTGATCATCCTGACCCCGCCCTGATGTGGTACCAATCGTTGAGTTGGTCGGAGGTGGTGGTGCAGGGAGGCGGTACCACCACCTTCTGTCACCGGGGTAAAAAAATGCCAAATAAACTTTGAGTATAAAATTCTCATTCAAGCACAATTTAACTGCTTATATAAATCTAGAATAAACTGGAATGATTATAGAGTGCGAGCCTAAATGTCAATTTTTATCAATTAGGATCTGGTCAAGTTTATAACTTTGTGAGTTGTGAGCGTGTATATGCTTGTCCTTTTAAGAAATTTCAACATGATACTATGCGGTTAATCTACGGAGTATGAGGTAATCATTAATTGAACATAATGACTCTTTTAATAGTTCAAATAAATACGAAATGCACCACCGACCTTTAATTTATCGCCCAACTCTTCTAAATCTCTTAGCCTAAAGTTGTAGGCTTGTACTACCTAGCTAACTAGCTAAGGTATAGTACGGTACGTAATGAGATTTGAGAGTAATTGATAGGGTGAATTTTCCATTATGTATGTTTGTATTTTTAATTAATTTTATTAGTTTTAGTTGTAGAAAAAAAACGATGGTGATGGAGGGCACTAGGGACAGTGCTTCGAGCTAAGTGAGGGGGAGTCACTCATTGGTACGTACTTAATTTTTCTACCTTGTAACTTGCAATATTTTCTTCACACAAAAAAAATTCTTAAAAAAAAAGAAAAAAAAGGGAAAAAGAAAAAGAAAAAGAAATGTTAGTTAGGTTGAAAACCCAAAAACGGGCAATCTAAGCAAAAAAGGGCTTATAAAAAAATGTGTGAGTGGAAAGGATGGAAAAATAAAAAGAGATGCTAGGATGAAAACCTGAAAAGGCTCCTAGGTAAAACGAGAGATATGAGAGATATAATTGTTTTTATAGGACGTCATTTAATCTCTGGAAGGAAAAGAAGAAGAAAAGAAGAGAAGAAAAAGATGAGCACAGAAGGCCATAAAACCCAAGAAGATGTTATTCTATGAGCTAAAAAAATCATCCCAATGTAAAACTCATGTGTTATTCTTGGTGGCCTTTTGCTCTTTCTTATTAATTGTTGAACTATGGAGGAATTGGAAAGCTTGTAAACATTTGGCTTTACTCGAGGACGAGTAAAGAAACTAAGTGTCGGGGAGTTTGATAGGGTGGATTTCCCATTATGTATGTTTGTATTTTTAACTAGTTTTATTAGTTCTAGTTGTAGAAATTACACACTTTTGGTGTAATACTTTATTTTCATTAATTATTTGTAATTTATTTAGATTAGGATTATATTGAGCTTAGGACAGGTCAAAATCATCCCAAGAATCAAAGGATGGATCCTAAAGACCAAAGAATGTGCAAAAAGGAGAAGATCAAATGAAGATTTTGAAATTTGTTCAATACTCGGTAGAGTATTGCCAATACTCGGTCAAGTATTGCCAATACTCGGTCGAGTATTGGCCTGATACGCTGGTCAAAATCAAATCTGGGAGCAAAAGAACGTGGCTGAATATTTGATGAAAATCTTGTCGCATACTCGGTCGAGTATTGGCAATACTCGGTCGAGTATGCCTACATTTCACAATTTCCTGGAAATTTCCTCTCATACTCGGTCCAGTATCCCATATACTGTATCGAGTACCGAACCCTGCCACCTCTATTTTGCTATAAATACACCCCTTTTCCTTCACATTGAGGGAACCAATTCACATATATACTCTTTAGCTCAGTTTAGATTAGTGTTTTCTTTATATTTTCTTCATGTTTAGTCTCCAAATGAGGAACTAAACTCTTCCATCTTGGTTTTGCTACTTTGAAGCTTAATGAATTTGTAAGTTGTGAGTTATTCTCTTTAATCTTCTTCCTTGAATATTAATTCTTCCTTCAAATACTATTTCTATATCAATGTTGGGGAGTGTTACTAAGATGACAATTAGTTAACATCTTGACATTAGTTATAGTAATAGCTATTTCTTCCTCTATGTTAATATTGACGAGTGTTACTAAGATGACAATTAGTTAACATCTTGATATTAACTATAGTAGGATTCAGCTTCTTTAATATTCTTCCTTGAGTATTAATTAATTCCTATTCATATTTCATATTAATATTTTGAACATTACTTAAAGGATCAACTAGTTTTGTTTCATATATTAATTATTACTAGAATCGGTCGATTAATACGCTTGTTATTAATTCGGTCCTTTCGTGGTAGTAAACTTGGGTTATTAATGCATGTGTTTCATGGTTAATAAACCAAGGGGAATTAATTATATTGATTAAACCAATAAACCGCTTGTGTTGAGGTTATCAATCTCAATCGTTTTCATCTTGATTTTATTGCTACTATCGAATGAATATACGGCGCGTGTTCTATATTAACTCGGTAGTAAGTTTTATTAATGAACGCGTCTCGTTATTAATAACTACCCTCGATGAATTGGATATACCCGGGATCGACGAACATTTCATTAAGTGGATAAAAGCAAAACCAAGTCTCCTTCTCATTAATTAAACCACATAACTCGTTCATCTTCGTGCTTAAATATAATTTAAGTTCATCAACCAATCATAAAATCCCCCTTGTTACTTATTTCTAATTCTATAAAAAGAGAAGTGTTCCTTTCCCTGTGGATACGAACCTTATTACACTATACTACGTATTAGTGTCGTATTGATTAATTATTTTGACGCACCGTGACAAAGTGCACGTCAGTAATGATATGTAACATTTCTTTGCCATACTATAAAATACTTTTTATTATAAATTCCAATTTTAAATATAATTAAAGATTACATTATCATTTATCACGGGAATGAGAGTAATCATTAGTAAATATGTAATAAAATATTCGAAGTTTAATAAACACACAAGTTACAAATTATTGATAACTTCTTTGTAGGCAACATGTTTTGTGGTTTTTTCTGATTTTCCTCATCGTCGCATATCACGAACTTCAAGCTAGATGGACTCGTCACCGTCGAAACTGCAACATATAACTGTCCATGTGTAAAAACAGGACGTCGTGGAAAAACACCCACATTTTCTAAAGATTGTCCTTTGCTCTTATTCACCATCATCGCATAGCTAACCATCAAGGGGAATTGCCTGCTGCGCATAAATGTGAAAGAAACTTTGCACCTGCATTAGTTCCAGACATCATTTGTGTCTCAATAATATGTGCACCAAGTTTTATCACTAACGGCCTGTTTTGATGAAGTGTAAGGGGATGTTAGTAATGTAAGTGTAAGTATTGGCGGAGGCCCGGAAGGGAAAGTAAGTATAAGTCTTAAACAAAATCTTACCTTGTTTGGGAGACTTAAAAAGAATGAAGTGTTAGTAATGTAAAGTATTTTCACATAAATTGACAAAAATATCCTTCTTATACCATTGATAAAGCTCTGTAAGTACGAACAAATCTGGAAGAAGAAGAACCAGAGAATAAATCATTCTGAGAATATATACCTATATCGATCTGAATATATATATAGGTATATATTTCCACCGGGAACCGCCCCAAACGGCGGAGTTCGGACGGCGGCTCCCGTCCCTCCGGCTGGACCTGATCACTTCTATATATATATATATATATATATATATATACATATACAAAAAAGATCAGGTCCAGCCCTCCCCGGTCCAGCCGCCGTCCGAACTCCGCCGTTTGGGGCGGTTCCCGGTGGAATTTTTTGATGACATTTTTTGAGCATGTTCTTCATCAAGTCTAGTTTGTCCATACCAAATTTCAGCTCAAATTGCGACCGGGAAGGCATTCAAATCAGTTTTTGAAGTTGACTGCATTTTTATATGTATGTTTTGGCGCAGTCAACTTCAAAAAATGATTTGAATGCCTTCCCGGTCGAATTTTGAGCTGAAATTTGGTATGAACAAACTAGACTTGATGAAAAACATGCTCTAAAAATTTCATCAAAAAATTCCACCGGGAACCACCCCAAACGGCGGAGTTCGGACGGCGGCTCCCGTCCCTCCGGCTGGACCTGATCACTTCTATATATATATATATATATATATATATATATATATATATATATATATATATATATATATGAGGAATGATCATGTACATATGGATGTACGGGGGCTCCGTACGGACAAAGCCATTAGAGGCCCTTCCGGGTGGAATTTTTTGATGAATTTGTTTGAGCATATTCTGCATCAAGTCTAGGTTATCCATACCAAATTTCAACTCAAAATTCGATCAGGAAGGCAGTCAAATAAATTCTTGAAATATATGGCGCATTCTGTGAACAACCCTCATATATATATATATATATATATATATATATATATATATATATATATATAAATATCTAAAATCTTATAAAGCCCAATGAAGGTTAGGGCTTTTTGGGTATTAAAAAATGTTGGTGGTATTTGAAAGCAATAAATGTTTGTACAATATATTTAACTTATTGTACTATATTATTATTGTCTGTGGCTCCGTTAATATAACATCACCTGACATTCCTTACTTGCCGTCACCGTTCATGAGCCTACGTTGAAGGACTAAAGGAGTATCATCTACTACTACGTATTACAATATCGATGTTATGAGCTCTCTCTTTCTTTATTATTTATTTATTGATTTCATTTAATTCTTCTCCATTCACTAATTAATCATTCTATCTCTCTATTCGGACTAAAAATTTGCATAATTTTCTTCTTCGCTTGTTGATCCTTTTTAAATGATTTATGAAAATAACTTCTCATCGTCTTCTTGTCCCATTTTAATATTTAGTGTTAAATGCTATATTAATTGGAACTCATTTGATAATATCATAATACTGAAATTAGTTGAATCGATTGAATTTACTGAAATATGTGAAATTCTGTCTCAAGCAATCTGAGCTGTAAAAATAGATAAAAAAAACTACATGACAAATAGTTAAAATAATCTTTTTTCACCAAATTCAGCATAAAATAACCTAAAATTTACTTATTTTGATTATTACACAAAATAAGTACAAATAAGCCATCCAATTTCCTTTAAGATTAATATTGTTAATTTGTCACTTAAGGTTGTTAATTAATACTATCAGTTTAATAAGATCAAAATAAGTACAAATAAGCCATCCAATTTCCTTTTAAGAATTTGATAGGTATATTACCTTTATTTTAAGATGGCTTCAGTGCCAGTGGCCGGGCGAAGAAAATTCTAAAGTGAGTCGTTGCCCAAATAAGCCATCCAATTTCCTTTTAATATGTATCAATGAATTTTTGTGAAAATTCTAAAGTGACTATGTTAGATTGCATTATTACCTATCATTTGTAAGTAATTTTTGTCAGTTATAAATGTATTATTTTTAATATTGAATGATTAATTTGTCACTTAAGGTTGTTACTTGTTTCCTAAAATGGAAATGAGAACCTTCTAATGGGACGTCCAAAAAAGAAAAATGAGAACCTTCTAGCAGGACGGAGAGAGTAAATAATATTGGGCATATATCTAATCGCGCAACGCGCGTAAATAAAACTAGTATATATATATACTAGCACGGGAACGCGCGTTGCGCGATATCCGTGCCCAACGTCAGGAAACACAAGCAAAAAATGGGGAAAAAACAGTTTTAAAACAGGAAGAGGAAACATAGTGTAGTATCAAATAAACATTAGAAAGTGCATACAACTTGCAAGTGTAAAATAAGCTTTAAAAGAGATGTTCTTGCAAGTGTAATATTCAAGTGCATACAACTTGAATATTACATTCTTGCAAAGCAACACCTCCATACATAATACATTCACTTGTATACTCTTATCTCCAACATAGATGTTCTTAATTTCATACTCCTCGAATCAAATATTCATGCTTACTGGCATAGCTATCCCCTCTAGATACATACTCCACTTACTAAAGTATGTTAGGGAGTAGGGAACAAAAGAAACTGTTAGAACTTTTATTGTGGGTCAAGTTTGTCTGTAATGTCTTGTTTAAATAAAGTAGACTAGTTATACCATTTATGGTATTAGATTAGATTAGTATTTATTATGTAGCAAATAAGGTAAAGGGAATAAGGCCCAAAAAGGCCTTGGCCCAACTTCCAAGGTTTACCTAAATCGGTAACCTGTACAGCGCCTATAAATACGCGCCTTGTGTACAGGTACCGATATCGATCAATACACATTAGCCTTACGCTGCAAAATTTACTTCTCGATACTACAGAAAGAAGGTTTCACTGTTCTCGATAAATCTTATATCATTATATGAAATCCTTCTCTTCTGTCTATCGATGATGTTCATCTAGCTGATCGTTAGTCTGCTAAACTGGGACCAACAACTGGTATCAGAGCCTGCTCGAGTGTGATCGTCGAAGAAAAGTTTTCGAAGTTTCTCTGTTTTCATACTTTTCGATATATTTCTTTGTAATCTTGTTTCTGATCGATAAACTGTAAAAGTTATATCATTGGATTCGCCATTCAGAAACGAACCAAGGGTATATCTTACTTTTCGATTTCAGTAGATTCGGTATTTTTGATTTCTCGATAGTATGAGTTCGAAAAGCAGGGTTCTCGACATTTAAGCAGGTTTTTCAGGACGATAACTATACAGGAAGACTCTCGAGATCGAAAACTTCACAGAAAAGTTGTTTAAACTGTTTTAATCTGAAATTTTGATTTGCAGGATTTCGATACTACGTTCTCGATACAAGTTCTCGAACTGAGTTCTCGAGATTGCTTTCTCGACACTCAGTTTTCGATACTAAATATCTAAAACTCTGTTTTTTTCGAATTGCAGGTTCTCGATACAGCTTCTCGACACTCAGTTCTCGAAACTAAGTTCTCGAACTTAGCTTCTTGATACTGAAGTTCTCGATACAGCTTCTCGACTCCTGCTTCTCGATAAACAGTTTCTCGATATTCACTATGTTGGTCCCTATTTCTACTCTATAATGTATAAGATCTGATTAATAGGAGTAGAAGAAGCTTTCCATTGATAGCCAGAAAGTTTACATAAAGATGAAGAATATGTAGCGTAAAACTTCCGTAGGCTCTATTCTATGCGCATGGAATATTTCTGAGTGAGGAAAGCTTAACCTAGCCATTCCTAAGGGGTCTATTTATAGCCTCCTTAGAATGGTAGGGTTTACAATGATATGGGCTCTCCTTTTTAGGAGGCCCATTCCTAATTTAGCTTAGTAGCCTTTTCCATTTAAGGCCTATTAAATACACAATAAATACTACCAAGAGGCTAGATAAAACATTGATCACAATACATGAAAATATCTCTAACAATCTCCCCCTTTGTGATCAGATGTTCTTTGTCGGCTCTTGTGGATCCTTCTGCCTCTTGTAGTAGTTGCTTCACAGTGCTAGAACATGTTCATATTGGCGCAGCATTCTCCTCTTTTGGAGTCGAGCGTTGATTGCGTCTAGCACCGCCTTCATTCGGTCAAATTCTTTCAATTTCTTCTTTCTTTGGTCTCAACTTCTTTTATCTTCTTGGAAAGGCTTCATGAAGAAATCCTTACAATCTCCCCCTTGGTGTTATTTATTTAATTTGTTCTTTGATGCCGGGGGTTGAGGGATTCTTCAAAATCTTGCTTTTAATCCTTGCTTTCCAGAAACTGCTCTTGATCAGCTTGAATGAAGTCATATGGCGCCTTCTAGAATGAATGTTCTGAAGAGATCTAGGCGCACAAGGAATTCATCTTCAATATTTGATCATCCGGCCTCTGTATCCTCCAGAATGTAGCCTTTTCTGACTATTTGATCGTCAATGCTTTTGAGGAACAATTGTCGGTAGCACAGCGGAAAATGATGGTTGACTTGTGAGCATAGCTGACCATTAGATCTGAAGCTGACTTGGTAGTTGATGAATCTGAAAGAGTGGAGAGCCGTCATTTTTAGTTGGAGGAGAGAAGTGTCCGAGAATGATTTTTGAGAGTAAACAGCGTGTGGACCACTCTCCCCCTTTATGACAATCCAATGAATCGGGATGTCTTGCCTTTATTCTTTTATTTTGGAAAACTGAAAATGCAAAACAAATGAAAAGATAAGAACCGGAGACACTGTGGTGTTCCGTTGACACAACATCAATGTAAACATTGATTTGTGGCCTGTATATAATGATAGAAACATTATAGATCTAACAGGACTTCCAACCAATCATTGTGAAACATCTGAAGTAGATGTCACTCTGGTTGTTATGGCATGATCACTAGGATCAGCATGGATAATTCTAGCCCCCCAGGGTCGTGTAGACACCCGTTATCATCACTATAGAGATGAACTCTAAATGATGGCCTGAAAATGTTGGTGATTTCTATGTTGCAACATCAGGACTTCCTTCCAATCATCGGTCCACATCTATATTAGATGAGCCCTATGGAAGTTCTCGCATGGTCACTTGGACCTGCAACTGACTCTAAAAATGTGTCTGTGTCCTAGAAAATTCAAAACATTTAGGAGTGAGATAACTAGACACAACGTGATCAATGAAAGTTCAGTGGCATGGGGCTGAGGGCCACTGTAGTCAGTATCAGTCGCCTCAGAAGGAGACGGTGATAAGAGATGAGGTTCCCCGTGAACAGTGATTAAACACCTGTCTGTTGGGAGACAAGTGAGTGGTCTAGGGTAGGGTTGTGCACGCGCTGTTTGGACAAAATGCAGCGACTTCTACCCGGGATCTGAATAAATTCAGTCCTGAACCTATGGGGATTGTCCGAAGTATTTGAGTGACTGGGATTGATTCCTCGATTGATAGCTCATTTGAGGTAGCAGTTTTGTCATTGATTATTGTCTTCTTGCTCATCGGAGCCTTCTGCTTCCTCACTCATAATATTCACTCATCTACTCACTCTCGGCTTTGTCCCTTGGGTAGGCTTAGTTGGGTTTACTAAGCCATTGGGACTTATCTCTCATTGATCTTGTTTATTTTCTCTCTGCGTACTCCCCCTCAACTGGAGCACTGAGTAGGATGCCTTTGACGATGTTTGGCGCTTGGGAGGAGAACTTTGAAAACTCCCCCTTAAAATTTGCATCCTTGAGAGAATTCTTGCATTTAATCTAGGTTGTTTGAGGGTTCAAGTTGGGGTTGTTGGCTAGATGAAGCACCATGCTCGAGTATCCGTTGCCTCTTATTCTCCCCCTCATGAGGAGCTGAATCATTGGAGTCCTCATGCAAATGTTTGTGACCGCGAAGACTGTCATGGCATGTGCTTTCGGTTTCAGGTACTACAAAAAGAGCTCTTTGTTTGTCAGTGAGTGGAGCTTCTTCGTTTTCAAGAATTCTCGCTAGCATAATGGATGCTAGGTCATCGAATGGCATTGTAAATGGGATAGGATAAGGATTGGGGTGAGTTGCTGTTGGGAGTGGGAGGATGAGGGTTGAGTAAGGGTTTGATGATGTCATTAAGAAGCGCCGGGGTGGTCCTGAATTCCTATGCCCGAGCGGTTATTGCTTCGTGCACCCATGGTTTAATGGTGGAATCCAAGCAACGCTGCTGAATGACTGCAAGGTCGGTAGGGTTAGGTTGTCCGGTTACAGGGGTAGTAACCGTTGTCACAACATCAGTAAAAATTACCGATGTGTGGCCTGCAGATAATGATTGAGTTATCTGTTGAGCAGCAGGACTTCCGATCATCATCGACTTATCTCCGATCGTTGATGACAGGTAAGTGGACCTGTAGATGTGGTTGTGTGAGGAGTGTATGTGTCCTAGAAAAGTTGAAAATGTAGGGAGTGTGACACCTAGACTCAATGTGATTGAAGAAGGGGTAGTGACCCGGGGTGATAGACCACTATGTATGTCCCCAACTGCTCCGTAAGGGGGCAGAGAGGTGGGTATAAGATCCCCTATTTGTGAAACTACTACCTGTTGGGAGGCAGCAGAGTGGCTAGGTGTGGCTTGTGCATGCGCAGTTGGACTAGATGCTGCGTCTTCTACTCGGAAACTGAGAAAGTCAGCTTCTGCTCCTATGGGGTCAGTCCGGTTTACTACATCTAGGTTTGTACACTCGTCAAACATGGCTAATTCTTTGGTCAGGCTGCTTGCGGTTTGTATTCTCTGTGTAGGAGTGAATGATGAGGAAGTATGTCATTTTGATGCTTGGAGCGCGTCTCACTTATGATATTTCCTTCTTTGTTTATCCGTGAGTAAGACACCTCTCTTTCTGTTTCCGTGGGGAGCCTGATAATGAGTCGGCGTTTTGTACCGGAGGCTCCCTGGCTTGATTAGCGTTGTCGTCCGCATCATCATTAACCTCATCATCCTTGTTGACTTTGTTGCGCTTCTAGCCTTGCTACCGGAGCCCTCATCGTCGGCGTTTATTGTTCTGGCTACGCTTAGCGAATCATGGGAAATCTCCTCAGCAACTTGGGGGTGGCCCTCAGCAGACGAAGTCTGATCATCATGGGGCCGGCTTGCCACTGGTCTCTGTGGCCGGGTTGAACTCTCAGGACCCTCACTCACTCTCGGCTGACTCCCCGGGGTAGGCTCAGGGGGGTTTATCTGAGCCATAGGGAGTATGATGTTGTTCTCCTCGCTGTAGCGTATGACATGTGGATCATTTCGACCGGCTAACAGGAGGAGTGAAACAGGAATAGGTAGAGGTACCAGTGTGCGTACCTCTGGCATTCTCTTCAAGTATTGTAGGGCTGGAGTGCTGACATTCTCAGATGATTTGCGCCGTTGAATCGTAGGAATTGTTCTGCAGAAGTGTCGCACCAGCAGTGAGAACCATCTCATGTATGGCAGATGTTTGATCAGATCAGTTTCAAATTTTCTTCTTCTCATTTCCAGAATGTCACCCCAGATTAGTGAGGTGAAGTCGTAGTTCTTCATGAAAGCGATGCCGTGAAAGATGTAGACGAGGTAGCCACTGCATTTGTCGAAGCCGCTGTGCTTAGATGTGCAGCACTTGTTTAGTGTGGCCATCAGCGTCCTCCATGGTCGTGGAAATCTTGCTGTTTTGATTGCAGACATTAACCGGAGGGGCTCAGCGTGGCCTAGAGTGATCATGTCTTCAAATATTTGCGTTTCTGAGGCCAACGCGTCATAGTGTTCCTCCTCCGGGATCTGTAGCACTTGTTGAACCAGCTCCTTTGTGATTGTGACTCTGGTGTTGCAGATCGTGGCAGCTAGCACGTCATCAAGTTGTCTGCCATTTGCATCTACGTCCTTGTCCAGTGTACCCCAGAATTGTTGGAGATACACCTGAGGGACTTCAGCGTTTGCGTTCAGTGCCTTCCACAGCTTGTGGCCTTTTAGAATAGAGACGACCACGTCATCTTGACAAGAGAACACTTCTGGATCAAGTTGTGAGTTGTTCTCTTTGATCGGGATCCAGTGTTCCCTAGCATAGATCATGTTGATTGGAGTGTTGGCAGCCATTTCAATCTGAAAATGATAAACAGATTAGAGCATATGATCGAAAATGGCTAAGTCTACAATTTATTCCTTACTTAGGCCCTTTATTGTGTGTTTGTTTTTGTTTTAAGTGAATGTTTTGAGCCCAAAGGATCTCGGTCACACTTTATCTGATATGGGCCTGAACTTAAGTTGTTTTGGCCCAAAATAATGATTTCCTCTAAGGGTTAGGTTCTGGGCTAAGTCTCACTCAAACGCGTAGCCCAAAAGCATTTTGCAGAGTATTGGATCGCGCAAGGTCTAACCGGGCACCCTATATCGCGCAGACGAGTTAGATTACGCAAGGGTCCAGGGATCGCGCGAGTATGAAGATCGGGCTAGTAAGGCATATCTCGCAAGGGGTGTAATCGCGCATCTTCTGTATTTCGCGCAAAGGTTCTAATCGCGCAAGGGTAATCCGACCAGATCGCGCAGGGCATTAGGATCGCGCACCCTGAGTGGATCGCGCAACAGCCCAGTGATCGCGCAAGTTACACCAGATCGCGCAAGTTCCTAGATTGCGCAAACCATCGGCTTCGCGCAACCCAGCAGATCGCTCACTCAGGTTGTTCGCGCAAGTCAGGCATTTCGCACAACAACCCTTTGCGCGTAGGTTAAAGATCGCGCAGCTCCTTTGTTCGCGTAACTCCGAGGATCGCGCAGTCCTATCAGATCGCGCAGATCTGAAATCACGCAATGGGCACAAACGCGCAACTGTTAAATCGCGCAGCCCCTTTGATAGCGCAGTCCACCTGTTCATCGTCTTCTTCATGGAGTACCTGTGAAATGCTCAGAAATAGCAAGAGAATATTGAAATTTTACCTTCAGAGATTTTGACGAGGAGGAGATTGAAAACTTTGAGAGATTTTGAGCTTGGGGAGTTGGAGGGTTTCGCGCAAGAGTGAAATGGGGAAGAGGAGTTGCGAGTTTTAAGAGTTTAAATAGGCCCGGGAAATTTTGAACTTAACGGGCCCAAATCAGTCTGATTTCAAATTTAAAAATGCTCCCCCTCAACACTTGCTTCTCTTCAAGAATGAGAATTTTTGCATACTCCCCCTCAATTTTATACAATTTAGAAGTACTCCCCCTCAACTTATGCAGATAAAAAAGTGATGCAAACAGAATAATAATAAAAATATGAGATGCATGCATAAAAAATAAAAATGCAAATTTTGAAAAATGTTTTAGAATGAATGAAAATTATGAAAGCACACGCACACACACAGTTCAGATGTTACTCAGTCGTTCAAGTTCAACATTCCCAGCTTAGAGATCAGGAAATTGAATCTCTTTTCATCCAGGGCCTTTGTGAAAATATCAGCCAGTTGCAATTCCGTAGACACAAAGTACATGTCCACGGTGCCTTTCTCAACGTGATCCTTTATGAAATGATATCTGAGATCAATATGCTTCGTCCTTGAATGATGGACAGGATTGCACGTGATGGCAATTGCACTTTGAGAGTCGCTGTAGATCGGGATGTGTGAGAATGTGAACCCGTAGTCTTTCAGTTGGGTCCTCATCCATAATATCTGTGAGCAACAGCTAGCAGCCGCGACATATTCTGCCTCAGCTGTAGAAGTGGACACACAATTCTGCTTTTTGGAGGACCAGCACACCAACTTATCACCAAGAAATTGAGCACCGCCAGATGTACTCTTTCTGTCCAGTTTGCAACCTGCGAAATCAGCATCTGAGTATCCAACAAGGTCAAAGCCTGATTCCTTAGGATACCAAAGGCCCAGATTGACTGTTCCTTTGAGATATCTCAGTATTCTTCTAACAGCGTTCAGATGTGATTCCTTCGGATTTGCTTGAAAGCGGGCGCATAGGCAGGTTGCAAAGACAATGTCTGGTCTGCTAGATGTAAGGTACAGCAAGGAACCGATGATAGCCCGATAATTGGTAGCATCGACTGGTTTCCCGGAAGGGTCAGAGTCGAGCTTTTGTGAGGGAGACATGGGGGTTTTCATCGTTGACTTGCTGTCCATTTTGAAGCGTTTGAGCATATCGTGAATGTACTTGGACTGATTTATGAAGATTCCGTCTGGCATTTGCTTGATCTGAAGCCCTAGAAAGAAGTTCAACTCTCCCATCATACTCATTTCGAACTTGGTGCGCATCAGGTTGCTGAACTTTTTGCAGAAATTTGGATTCGACGAGGCAAAGATAATGTCGTCAACATAAATTTGTATCAGCATGATGTCACCCTTGTGTCTTTTGATGAAGAGAGTTGGATCTATCTTTCCCTTAGAGAAGCCTGATTCTACAAGAAAATCTGACAGTGCTTCGTACCAGGCTCTCGGTGCTTGTTTCAGACCATACAGGGCTTTCCTCAGCTTATATACATGATTGGGGCGTTCAGGATCAACAAAGCCGTCAGGTTGTGCAACATAGACTTCTTCTTTCAAATCTCCATTAAGAAATGCTGTCTTTACATCCATTTGATACACCGTGAAACTCTTGTGTGCAGCATATGCTAGAAATAGTCTGATAGCTTCAATTCTTGCCACTGGTGCAAAGGTTTCATCGTAGTCGATTCCTTCTTGTTGATTGTAACCTTTTGCAACCAGGCGGGCCTTGTTTCTCACGATCACACCGTCTTCGTCTTTCTTGTTTTTGAATACCCATTTGGTGCCGATAATGGTTTTCTTGTAAGGCCTTGGCACCAGGGTCCACACTTTCAATCTTTCAAACTGGTTCATTTCTTCCTGCATTGCAATCACCCAGTCCGGATCAGCCAATGCGTCAGTCATCTTTGTTGGTTCTTTCTGACTCAGAAAACATGAGTATAAGCATTCATTGACTGATGCCGTTCTGGTTCTGACTCCTTGAGATGGATCTCCAATTATCAGCTCTGGCGGATGTGCTCTAGTCCACTTTCTCTCGTGCTGTAGAGGTTGTGGAGTTATGATTGGATGATCAGGGTCAGAATATTCTTGCTCTGGTTGTGCTTCTGGGGTTTCTTGCGTTGCAGCTTCCTCAGTTTGATCATTAACAGGAGTGTTTGGTTCTTGTTCAGCTTCATTATCTGTATGCTCATCATCATTCTGAGTAGGAGTGTTGGTTTCTTCAGTAGTTGGAGCAGGTAACAGGGGGTTCTGAGTAGGTGTAGCATTTGTAGTTGGTGGTGCACGTGGTTGACTGTAGAAGTGTTCAAATAGAGAATCCAGAACCACGTGCTCATCAGATCTTGTCTCACCTCCCTGCCCTCCTACTCCAGAAGATGATGGAGTTTCATTGTTTGCAGAGTTTGATGGTTCAGACTGAAAATGTTCAGAAGCCAAGTCCGCCATTTCATAGAAGCTCACATTGATGCTCTCCATGACGGTTCTTCTGTCTTTTAAGTATACTCTGTACGCCTTGGAATTGGTAGAATACCCAATGAATATCCCTTCGTTTGCTTTTGGATCAAGCTTCCCCCTGGCATCCCTGTCGTTCATAATGTAGCATTTACAGCCGAAGACGCGGAAGAAGGCAATGTTAGGGATCCGCTTGAACACAATCTCATAGGGCGTCTTGTCAAATCTTTTGTGGATCACTGTCCTGTTCTGTGTGAAGCAAGCCGTGTTGATAGCTTCCGCCCACATGAAGTGAGGAAGCTTTGACTGTATCAGCATGGTTCTGGCTGCTTCCACCAAGGTTCTGTTCCGTCGTTCTACAACGCCGTTCTGCTGTGGTGTCTTAGCTGCAGAGAACTGTTGAGTGATTCCCTGAGCTTCATAGAATTCGGTCAGTTCCTTGTTCTTGAACTCCGTCCCGTTGTCAGTTCTGATGATCTTCACATTCTGCTGTAGATAGTTCTGTATGGTCCTGATGAACGTCATGATTAAGTTTGCAGTTTCGTCCTTGGAGCGCAAAAACTTGGTCCATGTGTAGCGTGAGTAGTCATCCACAATTACCAAAGTATATTTGCGTCCACTGATGCTATGCACGCGCATCGGACCACACAGATCCATATGTAGTAGCTCCAGGGGACGAGATGAGGAGGGAAATTGTTTTGACTTGTGTGATGCTCTCCTCATCTTTCCCAAATGACATGCAGAACAGTGATGGTTGGGGGAGTTCTTCAGAACAGGCAGTCCTTTCACCAACTTCTTCGAGGAGAGGGAACTGATGGCTGGTAGATTCAAGTGTGAGAGGCGTCTGTGCCATAGATTACTTTGTTCTTCAGATGCTTTGGACAGGAGACAGATGGATATGGGGGATCGTACCGATTTCAGATCAATGGTGTAGAGATTTGTTTTCCTCTGACACCTTAATAATGGTGTTCCACCCATATCCATCACACAACATTGCCTAGCATGGAACCTCACTTCCATTCCATTATCACAAAATTGGCCGATGCTAAGCAAGTTGTGCTTCAGTCCCTGCACATACGACACATTTCTGATAGTGACGCTCTCACAAATGACATCTCCTATCCCGAGTATGGGCGATGAAGCATTGTTCCCAAACCTCACATTTCCTCCAAACCTTTCAGAATAGTTGCTCAGTAGTTCAATCTGTCCAGTCATGTGTGACGAGCAACCCGAATCAAGATGCCACACATGACTGACCTGCAAAACAGATTAGTTTCGCTTAGGTACCCATCGCCAGATGGGTCCTTCCTTATCAACAGTGAGCAATTGTTTCAACTTCTTTTTGATGTGGGATCCTAGGCTGGCTGTTTGAGAAGAGTTTTTCATTTTTAATTGTTCTGCTTCAGCCTTAGGAACCCATTTTTGTTTTATTTGATTGATTTTTGGAGCGAGGGAACTTTCATTCGTCCTAAGTGATTGTTCAGATAAGTGGTCTTTCAAGATTGGTTCACGTGATAGCCTTCTCAGATGTTTGACTGAGTGAATCTTGAGAGGATACCTTAAAAATGGCAGTTTGACCTCACTCTCAACATTCACCCTATCAATCTTGGGCTTATTCACAACATTATCAACAATCACCGGATCATTTGGTTTGCGAGAGGAAACAGACTTATAACAACAACATTTCATTAATTTAACACAATCCAGAGAAACACATTTAGTACAGCGATTCAAGACAGAAATCTTAGAACTAGAAGACTTAGGAGCCACTCTCTTAGCATAACTAGTAGATGGCTCACTAATGCTAGAACTAGACTTATTCTTAACATAAAAAATGGCGCTCGACCGCTGACTCTTATTGCTTAATCTCGACTCTTCTTCTCTCTTCTTCCTTCTTATTTTGTCTTCAATCCATTCTCCTTTCTTCTCGACTCTCTTCTTCACATCTTTCCCTGTCGGAGAATGAGACTTGGGGTGAGAAGAAGATGTCTTAAAACTATCGCTTGAATTTTCAGAAGAGTTTTTAGATGTAGAAGGGGAAGAGGATTGAGAAGCTGTGTTAGACTGAGAGGCGGTTTTCAAAGAGGTTATTTCTTTTAAAAGTTCATCCTTTTCTTTTTCTAAAATCTGTTTTTCTTTTTCAAAAGAATCTTTTAACTCAGCAAACTTTCTCACCAATGGTGGAATGTAAGCTGGTTTCTCAATTGGTTCAGATGTGGAAGCCTCCTCTCCGTCTTTCTCAGCTTCCTTTTCAGGAGGATAGGTCAAGATTTCTTCAGCAGGGGTCAAAGGGAGTGCTTTGGTTTTGTAGCTCTTGTTTAACTCTGTGTAGTCAAAAGGAACCTCAACACCAGCCTTTGTCTTTCTCTTTTCATCCTCAAGGGCATTCGTTTCTTCAGCTCCAGTGAAGGCCATGAGTTTGGTCAATCCTATTTTCATGTATCTAACATCATAGAGTTGTCTACAGTTGACCTTTTTCAGGTTTTGAGGATTGGTCAAACCCAAGCCTTCTTTGGCGTTATAGAAACGAGTGTCCTTAGGCTGGTTAAGGAAAATAGTCTGATCTGTTTGGTCCCTTTTGGCTAACAGATCCTCAAGTTCTTTGATCTTAGTATAAAGAGCACCCCTTCTTTCCATTAGCAAATTATTGACACCAAAAAGCCTAATTCTTTCCTTTTCAGTTGTTCTAAGTTTCTCTGTCAACTCTTTCTCACTCGCACTAAGTCGCTTATTCTCAGTTGTGAGCTTAGTGATTGTTTTCTCTGAATTGATTATCTTAATGTTTGAGCATGTCTGTTTTTCACGCAGTTGGTTATATACCTCATACAACCTTTTGTAATTCACCTCTAGCTCCTTAAATTTATCATGCATATCTGTTCTAGAGCAAGTATGGACAGATGAATTAGAGGTACTTACTTCATTGTCAGCATTCCTGTTCTCAGCAGACAGGGCAGTCATTTCATCAGCATTGGTTGCAGTAGGCAGGTTCTTCTTCTCCTCAGCTTTGTTCTTCTCCTTCTCATCAGCAGCAGGGGTTGACTTCATCGTTCCTTCCTTCTCAGCATCCTTCTCTTTCTCTTCTTCTTCAACCACTGCCATCAAGGCCAGATTCTCTTCCTCATCAGAATCATCCATCCAGTGGTCCTTTTCAGCCATGAGAACACTCTTTTCCTTGTTTTCTTCCATAGCCAGCAACATCTTCTTCTTGTTCAGGTACATCTTCTGCTTGTAGTATTCAGCATCCTTCCTCCTCTTTGGCAATCTACAGTCCTTCATTAGATGTCCAGTCTTCCCACAATTGAAGCACTTTGGAGCATCCTCAGCAACAACATTTTCAGATGATTCAAAAGATCGCTCTTTTCTCTTGTTGTTGGTGGAGGAGGACTTGCGGAGCCTGTTGTTGCTAGTGGGGTTTCTCTTTCTCTGTAGCTGACTATTGAATTTTGAGGTGAGGAGAGCTAGCTGCTTTTGCATATCGCGCAGCTCATCATCATCAGTCTCATCCCAAAATCCAATGTCGCTGTCAGCACTCTCACTTTCTTCAGCAATCATTTTGTCCTTCTTTGAGCCAGATTTGGATGGTTTGTCAAGCATTAAGGCGAGGGTGTCTGCAAGCTTATTCACAGCTCCTTTCTCTCTTTCAGCTGTCACAGTAGTCACAACAAAGTCTTCAAAATCTTCAGTGTACTGACTCAATGTGTTGTACACGGCATGGATGTCCATCTCATCAAGATCCTTTGTGTGCTTGATCTGAGAGGTCAGCTTCTTCCAGTCAGCTCCAAGTGCAGAGAGAAACCGCACATTCAGTTCCATGTTTGATTTATGCACATTTATCTTCCTCATTTCGTTTATAAGCTGCAGAAACCTCAAGTAAGTGTCTTCCAGTGACTCTCCGAGCTTTGCCTTAAATGAGTCGTATGCTGTAAATGTGCTGGCTTTCTTTGCTTTTACACCTATCTCTGTGCCTTGCATAATCTTAAAAATCTCGTCCCACATCTCCTTTGCTGTGGACATACTATCGATTTGCATGTATATGTCATTTGGAATGGCTTGCAAGAGATAGGTCTTTGCAATAAGATCAGCTCGGATTCTGGCACGGTCTTCATCATCATATTCCTCAACAGTCTTCTGTCTCCACTCAATCTCCACCGGTGGATTATTCCCATTATCTCTCTCAATTGCTATCATCAGCTGTGCAGGTCCATTGGTGATTGAATCGAGAAGACCGGAGGATTGATCCTTGCTTTCAAGAAAATTCAAGAACCTGTTCTTCCATACGTTGTACTCCCCTCTTCGAAGAATCGGGGGTCTTGTATCGTTTCCAATCGATAGTGCATCCATAATGGAATGATCGGGCTGATCAGTTGATTGATTTGATTTTGTCTTGTTGTTTGGTAATTCCGGCAGAAGGTTCTTGTTCAGAAAAGTTGTAAGTGTGAGATTGCGCAGGTGTTGGAAGATCGCTCAACTTCACGAAAGATTGCTCAACTTTAGAAAGGATCGCTCAACTTTATAAGAAGATCGCTCAAGTCTTAACAAACAATCTCTCAACTTCTAAAAAGGATCGCTCAACACTTAAAAACAATCTCTCAACTTTACAAACAATCTCTCCACAATACAAAAAGATCTCTCAACTCATAAAAAGATCGCTCAACTTCACGGATCGCTCAACTTGTCAAAAGATCGCTCAACTTAAACAATCGCTCAATCTTAAAACAATCTCTCAACTTAAAAAAATCTCTCAAGAGTACAATCGCTCAAGGAGAATCGCTCAACAAAAAAAATGCTCAAGTGTGCGAGATTGCTCAAGTCCTGGATCGCGCAAAAGCTATTGTGGTATGAAGTCCGAAATCGCGCAAGTCCAAATATCGCGCAGGGGGTGTTTTGCGTGAAACTGGGATCGCTCAATTGAGGCAATGATCGCGCAAATGTGGAATGTTGCGCAATCCTCGAGATCGCGCAGGACGCCCTTTAGCGTGAACCTGTTCTTCTCTCTGGCGAGTTGCGCGAACCTGTAGAATCGCTCAAATCGAGCTTAACCTGTACGCCAACTCTCAGATCGAGATTTTTCACAGAGATGATCCCAGCAAGCCTAGAAACACATTCCTTCACCCATTTTCCTGCAAAAACAACAATAAAAATAGAACAGAAGATCGCTCAAGTGCGAAACTTCAACGGTGAAGAATCGCGCAGGAGTATTTTCAGCCTTCAATCGATCGATCAGCTCCGGCTCTGATACCAGATGTTAGGTCCCTGTTTTCTAGTCTAGAATATGTATGTATGGAAGATAGATCTGTGAATGAAGCTTTCCATTGATGTGAAGGTTTTACAGAATGATATGAGAGTTTTTAGGCGTAAAAACCTTACACAAGAATAGGCACTGCGACACAGAATGTTTCGAAAAGCTTAACCTAGCCATTCCTAAGGGGTCTATTTATAGCCTCCTTAGAATGGTAGGGTTTACAATGATATGGGCTCTCCTTTTTAGGAGGCCCATTCCTAATTTAGCTTAGTAGCCTTTTCCATTTAAGGCCTATTAAATACACAATAAATACTACCAAGAGGCTAGATAAAACATTGATCACAATACATGAAAATATCTCTAACACACTATCGAAAACTGGTTCTCGATAGAACTTCTCGAACCCTAGTTTTTCGAATTTCTTTCTTGAATTAGGTTTTCGACATTCTGCATCTTAATTTTTTTTTCTGATCAAAACACTCGACCGATCTGTTAAGGCTCAATCAGCAAAGATGGATGCTTTATCACTTGGTAATGACAGTAGGCCCCCAATTCTGAGGAGAGGTGAATACCAGATGTGGAGAACAAGATTCTTGAATTTTCTTGAAAGTAAAGATAACTCTTCCGCTATGCTGGAATCCCTCACCCAAGGACCTGCTGAGATTTGGGCAAGTGTGAATGGCGTTGATGCAAACAACCCACCTGTTAATCAAGAACGAAGATTGAAGACAAAGGCTGAGTACACTGAAGAGGATAGACAGAGAATCAAAGCTGATCTTATGGCAAAGACATTCCTGCTACAAGCAATCCCAAATGACATCTACATTCTGATTGATAGCATGGAGACTGCTAAAGAAATGTGGGATGAAGTAAAAAAGCTGATGATTGGAACTGATCTTGGACTGAAGACGAAGAAAGCAAACATCTTAACTGCTTATGATGCGTTCAAGGCGGCACCAGGGGAGGCGCTCCATGAAACGTATAACAGATTTGTACAACTGATCAACGAGATGAGGAAGATCAAGGTTGTGAAATCAAACATGGAGATGAATATACGTTTCTTGTCGAGCCTGCCCCCTGAGTGGAAAAGAACTGTAAAGAACCTGAGACAACACTTGGACTTAGATGAACTAGATCTCTGCACACTTCATGAGCATCTTCAGCAGTTTGTGAATGACACTGCTGAGATGGAAGGAAGCTTTTCTGCTAATCCTTTAGCACTCATGATTGAAGCTAAACCAAAGAGTTCATCTAAGGTTCAGAAGAAGAAGAAGGCAGTTAAGGTGGAAACAGAAGAAGAAGACAGTGAAGAAGAAGTGGATGTTGAATCTGAATTGGCTGATCTGCAGAAAAAGATGGCTCTGCTCACCAATCAGTTCAACAAGAAATTCTCTAGGAAGGGAAACTCATCCAACAAGCTGCGAACCTCCTCTGCCAATTACAAAACAAAGAACAATGATCAGAACTCTTCCAGTAGAGCTGTTACAGCAGAAGATCCCCCCAAATGCTTCAACTGTGGAAAGGCTGGACACGTTATCAAAGACTGTCGCCTACCAAGAAAAAGGGACTTCAACTATTACAAGCAGAAGATGCTGTGGAACAAACAGAAAATGTTCATGGCTAAACAAGATGATGATAGTGCTGCAACACTTACTGAGAATGACCCGTGGCAGGAGGAGAGTTCAGATGAAGAAGAAGAGGAGAATCTGGCCCTGATGGCGCTTGTAGAAGAAGAAGAAAAGGAAAAGGGTGATGCTGCGATCCCCGGAGGAAGTACAAGCTCAAGCTCAAACATCACTGTAAGTAACTCTGAAACCGTCTGTTCCTGCTCTTGTAAAGTTCACTCTTCACAAGTCAAAGACAATCTAATTATGGAGCTAAGAGACAAGGGAAACATCAACCATAAATATTTAATTGACAGTCTAGATAAAGTCAGATCTCTGAGCATACAGTTAGAAAATGAAAAAGAAATTGTCAAGAAGCGAACTTTAGAATTAGATCAACTCACCCAAAAGGTAGCTCTACTAACAAGAAAAGTTTCTGAGACTGAATTAGAACGAAACGTTGCAAAAGCCGAAAATGATTTTCTACATGAAAAAAGGTGTACTCTTTACACAAAAATCAAAGAATTAGAAGATCTACTTGCCAAGAGAGGACAAACAGAACAAACCATTTTTCTCAATCAGAACAAAGACACTCGCTTTTATAACTCTAAGGAGGGTCTCGGTCTTACTAACCCCAATAATCTGAAGAAAGTGGATTGTATTCAACTTTATGACATAAATTATATGGGGTTAGGGTTGACTAAGTTGATGGCTTTTACCTATGGAAAAGAAACGGCAGAAGAAGAAGAGGTAAAGCGATCAAACCCTTCCAGAACAGAAATTCCTTTCAATTATGACTCTCTGAATAAAAGTTATGAAAATGCTGAACCCGTTTTCTCAACTGATGAGAGTATGAGTCCTTATCCTTCTGAGAAGGAAGCTGTGTCGGATCCAGAAACCCCTTCAACCTCAGGGTCAAATGAAGAAGAACCTTACATCCCTCCACTAATTAGAAAATTCGAAAATTTACATATCTCTTTGGAAAAACAAAGAAAAAGTTTTGAAGAAGAAAGAAAAAGCTTTGAAAGTGAGAGGGAGAGGTTATTAAGAGAACTGACCTCTTTAAAGGAAAGCTCTCAATCTGACACAACTTCCCAGTCAGCTGGTGATACAACTGATTCTCAAGAAAATCTTCACAAAACTAACGTTTTCAAAAGATCGACCACTCACTCCACGACTCCCTTGAAAACAGGAAATACCGTGAGTAGGAGACTGGAAAGGAGAAGAGAATGGAGGTTGAAGAGAGAAGAGATAGCTGAAGGAAAGAAGAAAATGTTTTCAGAACATGAAAAACCCTGTTCTAGTGCTTTGTTTTACTCGAATAATAGTAGATCTAGATTTCAGTCACAACCATGTAGATCCAATTCAGTCTTGTGTCCCAAGCTAAATCCATCTGAATTTCCTTCTAATCAATTTTATTTCAATAATAAGTTGTATGCTCCTGGACTTGAAAATGATAGTGTTGATGTTTCTAATTTTGAATGTGCCATGAATTCTGTTCGTAAGGATCAACGGAGAGAACGCAAACAAAAGAAACAATCTGAGAATAGATCTGTAGAGGGAGTTTATAATTTTCCAAATTTAAAGTACCCTCTTAAGGTTCATTCAAAGAAACACTTACACCGTCTCTCTAAAGAAGAAATTCTCAAACCTTACCTCACGAACCAGCCATTCACACACAAAGACAATAACTCTGTCTCCTCTGCTCCTAAAATCAAACAAAAATGGATACCAAAAGCTGAACTTGAAAAACAAAGAACATTATCTGAAAAGGCTGTTGACCTTGGATCACAGCTGAAAGAAAAATTCAAAAAGATTTTCTCAATTGATAAGGAAGGACCCATCCTGCGGTGGGTACCTAAAAATCCTTAATCTGTTTTGCAGAACGGTCATGTGTGGCATTTAGATTCTGGCTGCTCAACCCACATGACCGGAATAAAGGACCTGTTGAGCAACTACACCAAATGCTACGGAGGAAATGTGAGATTTGGAAACAACGCGGCCTCTCCAATCCTAGGATATGGGGATGTCATCTGTGCAAGTGTCACCATCAAGGCTGTGTCATATGTGAAAGGACTGAAGCATAATCTGCTAAGTATTGGACAGTTCTGCGATAGTGACATGGAAGTGAAGTTCATAGCCAGACAATGCTGTGTGCTGGACAGGTTTGGAAAGGTATTATTGACCTGCACAAGAACTTCCAACCTGTACACCATTGATCTGAAGAACGTACAATTACCTTCCGCCATCTGTCTGTTGTCCAAAGCTTCCTCTGAACAAAACAGTCTATGGCACAGACGCCTGTCTCACCTCAACTTCAAATATCTCACTACCTTGTCCTCTAAGAAACTTGTGAAAGGGCTGCCTCCTCTGAAGACTTCCGCTGACACTCATTGTGATGCCTGCAGACTAGGCAAGATGAAAAGGAGCTCTCACAAGTTAAAACCTGTTCCATCCTCCTCCCGACTGCTGCAACTACTTCACATGGATCTGTGTGGACCAATGAGAGTCCAAAGCATCAATGGGCGCAAATATACACTGGTCATTGTGGATGACTTCTCTCGGTACACATGGACCAAATTTCTGAGGACAAAGGATGAAACAGCTGCAACCATCATAACCTTCATCAGGACAATCCAAAATTTTCTACAAAAGAGTGTGGAGATCATCAGAACAGATAATGGTACCGAGTTCAAGAACCAGTCTCTTGCTGAGTTCTATGAAACTCAGGGTATCACACAACAATTCTCTGCAGCAAAGACACCACAACAAAACGGGGTCGTTGAACGAAAGAATAGAACTCTTGTTGAAGCAGCACGCACCATGCTTATTCAGTCAAAGCTTCCCCATTTCATGTGGGCTGAAGCAATCAACACAGCGTGTTTTACTCAGAACAGAACATCAATTCACAAGCGCTTCAACAAGACCCCCTATGAAATACTCTTCAACAGAACACCTGACATCTCATTCTTCAGAGTGTTTGGCTGCAAGTGCTTTGTTCTAAATGACAGAAATGAAAGAAGCAAGATGGATCCGAAAGCCGTCGAAGGAGTATTCATTGGGTACTCCACGCAATCAAAGGCGTATCGGGTCTATCTACGTGATCGCAGAACAGTCATTGAGAGTGTCAACGTTGCATTCTATGAAATGGCTGACTTTGCTTCTGAACATTTCTTGATAGAAAACACACTCTCTGTTCAAAAGAAGCAACCTGATGAAGCTGAAGCAACAAAGCAAACAACGGCTGACAGTGCAATTCTCGACTCTCTCTTTGAACATTTCTATGAAAATGCAAGCATTGCCAATCAACAATTACCAACAGAAGCTGCTCAACCACCATTCATGCCTGACCTCAGTGAGGAAGAAGCTGACTCACCTCATACATCAGATCACGAAGAAACTGAGGATCATGGCACGGCAACAACACAAGCAACTTCACCAGCACAAGTTTCAGAAATACCAGCTCTAGCAAACACAGAACCTGAATCAACCCCTGAGCACTCCACTCATCAACAAACCACATCTACTACTTTTGAGGACCCGGATCACACCATCATAACTCCAATCCCTCTAACTCATGAGCGGAAATGGACGAAAGCACATCCTGCAGAACAAATTATTGGAGATCCAAGTCGTGGAGTTTGCACAAGAACGGCTACAGCAAATGAATGTCTCTTCTCTTGCTTCATCAGCCAATCTGAACCAACCAAAGTTTCTGAAGCTCTAGCAGATTCAGATTGGGTGATAGCAATGCAGGAGGAGATCAATCAGTTTGAAAGATTGGATGTATGGACCCTGGTGCCAAGACCCCCAAAGAAAACAATAATTGGCACCAAGTGGGTCTTCAAGAACAAGAAAGATGAAGACGGTGTGATTATAAGGAACAAAGCCCGACTGGTTGCAAAAGGATACAATCAACAAGAAGGCATTGACTACGATGAAACCTTCGCACCAGTGGCCAGAATTGAAGCAATCAGGTTGTTCCTTGCTTATGCTGCTCATAAGAGTTTCACCGTCTATCAAATGGATGTCAAGACTGCATTTCTAAATGGAGAACTGAAAGAAGAGGTTTACGTGGCACAACCAGAAGGCTTTGTTGACCCTGAACGCCCACACTATGTCTACAAGCTGAAGAAAGCTCTATATGGACTAAAACAGGCACCGAGAGCCTGGTATGATGCACTATCTGATTTTCTTGTACACTCAGGCTACTCAAAGGGAAAGATAGATCCAACTCTGTTTATCAAGCGAGAGAACAGTGACATCATGCTGATACAAATCTATGTCGATGACATCATATTCGCCTCGTCCAACCCGAATTTTTGCGAAGAATTCAGCAACTTGATGCGCACTGAGTTCGAAATGAGCATGATGGGAGAGTTGAACTTCTTCCTAGGGCTACAGATCAAGCAACTGCCAGACGGAATTTTCATCAGCCAGTCAAAATACATCCATGAAATGCTCAAGAGATTCAAGATGGACAGCAAGTCAACCATGAAAACCCCCATGTCTCCCTCACAAAAGCTCGACTCTGACCCTTCTGGGACTTCCATCGATGCTACCAACTATCGGGCTATCATCGGTTCCTTGCTGTACCTGACATCTAGTAGACCGGATATTGTCTTTGCAACCTGCCTGTGCGCTCGTTTTCAAGCAAATCCAAAGGAATCACATCTGAATGCAGTGAAGAGAATCCTGAGATACCTAAAAGGAACAGTCAATTTAGGACTTTGGTATCCCAAGGACACGGGTTTTGACCTTGTTGGTTACTCAGATGCTGATTTTGCAGGTTGCAAGTTAGATCGAAAAAGTACATCCGGTGGTGCTCAATTTCTGGGAGAGAAGCTAGTCTGTTGGTCCTCCAAGAAGCAGAACTGCGTGTCAACTTCTACAGCCGAGGCAGAATACGTTGCGGCTGCTAGTTGCTGTTCACAAATCCTATGGATGAGGACACAACTTAGAGACTATGGCTTCCTATTCAACCATATCCCCATCTACAGTGACTCCCAGAGTGCAATCGCCATAACCAGCAACCCTGTTCACCACTCGCGCACCAAGCACATCGATTTGCGCTATCACTTCATCAAGGACCATGTGGAGAAAGGAGATGTTGATCTGTACTTTGTAAGCACTGAGCTTCAACTGGCTGACATATTTACTAAGGCACTGGATGACAAGAGATTCCAGTTCCTAGTATCTAAGTTAGGCATGTTGAATCTCGATCCTATGTAACTGTGTTATCTCCATGGTCTGAATAAAATGTGTGAGTGTGCGTGGTGTGCGTTGCATGTGTTGAGGGGGAGAAAAAGGAGAAAATAAGAAAGAGAGGTATACTTTGAGGGGGAGAAAATCAGAAAAAGAGTGTGTGTGAGTGTGTGAGAGAATCAAGAAAAGAAAGACAAATAGTGTGTGTGTGTGTAGAAAATCAGAAAAGAGAGAAAAAGAGTGTGTGTGAGTGTGTGAGAAAATCAAGAAAAGAGAGAAAAAGAGTGTGTGTGTGTGTGTTTTTTTTCTGGCACATTTCGAGGGGGAGTTTTGATCTGAGAAAGTTTTTTAATAAACTCTAACTTGGGGCCCAAAATTTTTAAAGATTCTCTAAATCGGGCCCGCTCTTGACATTTGGGCCCAGATTACTTTTCACAAGGCCCAAGTTCCAACTGTTCGCATATAAAAGGAAACTTCGAGAACAGTTTCTCGCTCAAATCTCATTTTTCTCGCATCTTGAGTTCTCGAAGTCCAACATCTTTCTCGCAATTCCTTTCTCGAACTCAATCTTCTCGAATCCGTTCAAAAGGTAGAAATAATGGAGTTCAATCATGAAGAACTCAATGACAATGATTTTCGCACTTCAAAACGGGTTCTCGAATCTCACTCGAGAAGTTTTTCTCGGAGTTGGATCTCGAGAACCATTTTTTCTCGAACTTGGAAACGTGAATTCGAAAAGTTTTAATTTGATTATCATTATGAATGTGTTATTGCAGGTGGTTTCTCGACATATCTCTCAGTGCGAACTCGAGAATACATTTTTTCTCGATATTTGAACTCGAGAATTTGTTTCTCGATATTTCAAACCTCGAAAGTCAGTTCTCGATATTTGAACCTCGAAAAGGTCTTTTCGATGTTTAAATACCGAGAACCTACTTCTCGAAGTTTGAAATACCGAGAAGAGGTTCTCGATATTTAAACATCGAGAAAGGAAGTTCTCGAAGTTTAAATCTCGAGAAGGACTTTTCGACATTCTCATATCGCGAACTAAGTTCTCGATGTTGGAATATCGAGAAGAGCTTCTCGGTATTTAAATCTCGAGAACCCACTTCTCGAAGTTCAATTATCAAAGGTGGTTCTCGTGGTTTACATTTAGAATATTTTTCGAGGTTTCACCTGTACACACCTAATCAAAAAAAAAAAAAAAAAAAAATTGCAAAACTGAACAAATAAAATTTTCAAGTGAACTTTTGTGCTGACCCAATTCTTTCAGTTAACAATGTCAGGAACAGACAGGAATGCACAATCAAGCAATGAACTGTACCCAAAAGAGAACTGGGTCCCACTTTATGACAACAACCTTCAATTGGACCTAAAGCTCTTCAAATGTCAGGACCCGGTCATTCTCTCCATTCTACAGAAGCACTACCTTTGGACTGCATTCAACGAAGCTAAACCAGTACCAATGGTATACCTGCAGCAATTCTGGGGCTGCATGCGAACTGAGAGCAAGAAAGATCGGTCTAAGATCATGACCAAGCTGAATGATGTAAGAGCGGTGCTGACACCCTCTACAATAAGGGAAACTCTGAATCTCCCGGTGCTCCAGAACTATGCACCGCTACCCACCAATGAAGATCTGATCACAGACATGAAGAAGCTAGGGTATGAAGGACCGTTACCCCTGATCTCAAACTTTACCATCTCAAACCTGCCCCACCCGTGGAAGAGTCTGTTCGGCCTGGTGAACAAGTGCCTATCTCCTAAGCACGCCGGACATGACAAATGCAACAAACAAATTCTCCAAATCTTCCACGGGATCGCCTTCAACGTCAAATATGACATGGCTCAGCTCTTCTGGACGGAGTTGATGGATCAAGTGAAGATGAAGGAGAACAACAAGGGGAGCACTATTCCCTACGCTCGGTGGCTGGCGCTGATGATCCACAATATGATGGAAGCCACCCCTACAATCCCTAAGCGTAAGGAAGACAAGCACTTCACTGCGCCAAAGCTCAAGTACTTTCAACGAGACAGTAACAAAGCTGAAGCACTGCCTATTCCGGACTCCCTGCTTGATCTAGCAAACCCGAGGGACAAGGCAGTCATTGATTACAAGAAGGAGCTTGAGAGGACGGTCCCTATGGTTCAGCAAAACCCAGCTGGACCTTCCCAAGGGACCAAGCCGAGTGAACGTGAGGGTAAGAAGAAGAGAGCCCCGCCACAGAAACCAGTGGCAACCCGGCCTAATGATGATCAGTCTGCTAACTCTTCCGAGAGGACCCAGACTGCTGAGGGCCACCCTAATGCTGAGGACACTGCCGATGAACCATCTAGCCAGGCTCCTTCTAATAAGGCTGGTGGTGAGGCCTCCGATAGCATGGCCAAGGGAAAGGAGAATAATGACGATGATGATGATGCAGATGATGATGATGACATGGAGGGAGTTCTGATCAGCAACAGGAAAAGAGCCGGAAAGAGGGCCATTCCGATAGACTCCAACTCCTCATCGGACAATGAAGAGGCTGTTCACATGTCCCGACCACTTAAGGGCATTGTCATCAGTGAGCAGCGCTCCAAACACAACAACGACAAATCTGCATCATCACAGCCTAAGAAGAGGCTAAGAAAGAAGAGTGCAGTGGAGGAGGAGCTGGCACTATACGATGATTGCGACACCTTTGTCACCATAGACCGAACCACGCCCCTAGGAGCAAGAGCTGACCTTGTCAGTTCCCGGGTAGAAGTCGCAGCATCTGGTTCAACTGCGCGGGCACAGCCATCTCCCATCCACTCTCCAGTCTCCCAACAGACTGGGGTTTCAATAACTCAAGGGGAACTTACACCGACCTCACTGATTCCTTCCGAATCTGCTGAGAGACTTAGTGGTCAACAGCCCCGGACCACTACCCCCATCCGTTCTATCACATCGAGTCTAGGTGTCACCATTCCTACATTTTCACATTTTTCTAGGACACCTACACTATTCACTGCACATACAGGTGCACTCACCCTGAATGCAACGACCGGAGTGCAAACTATGATGGTCGGAAGCCCTGCTACGCCAACAATGCCTCAATCATTGAACGCAGGCCACACATCAGCTATCTTCACTGATGCTGTGACAACAGTTACAACCCCCGTAACTGGTGCCATTATCCCCGAAGACATTCTCGTATATCTGAACAGCTTTCTAGAGTCTACCATTAAGCCATGGGTGCATGAAGCAATAACCGCTAATGCACAAGACTCTGGAAGTACCCCAGTTGTTCAGGATATACCACCCAAACCTCAAACAACCCAGCCCCCAACCATTTCCATACCTGTTTCCAAACCCTTAACTATAGAAAACCAACAACCATCCACATCAAGGGGAACCCAGGATACAGAACTAGTATTCTCCCCTACAACGACCAAACCCAACCTAACAACCATACCCTTCGAGGATCTTGTAGCTGAGATCTACGACCGTATACTAGACGTGGAAGAAGGCAACCTCACCCCTCTTCAAAAAGCCCTTCTCCATGCTCTAGATACACAGAACACATGCCGTGACAGTCTCCGTGGCGCTAAACGTTCACATGAGGATCCTGATGATTCGGATTCTCATGAGGGGGAGAACAAGCGCCAGCGGATACTTGAGCATGTTGCTTCTACTAGCCAACCCTCAAAGCCAAACCAACCCTCTACCTCTACCAATGAGCAACCCACTACTTCAGCTAGCCATAAATCCCTAGCCACTCTCTCTAGCATGGTCGAGCTAGACATAACATCCCGAGGTGCATCTCCTATAGATGTTAACCAAGGACGGAATGGAAGTCCTGATGATGCTACCACGAGTACATCTTCTTACTCAGGCCATCAGTTAGAACCTAGTTCGAAACTGATGTCAACGGGCAATCCTGAGGATCCCGGTGTTTCACTTTTTCAGACAAGGGAGGATTGGCCGCATGTAACGAAGTATAGAGGTCTGGTCTCTGCGCAAGAGCATCGTGTTGAGATAATTGAGGATCCCTGCAAGTCTCACCAGGATCCCGATGCTACGCCACAGCAGCAACATGCTTCCTCTAGCTACTACAATGATCAAATGCATGATGAACTTGAGGAAATGTTGGTGCATAACAAATGGTCTGAACTCTGGACAGATGTAGATGAAGCACAGCGAAGAACATATCTCAGAGATCTCTTAGTCAACTGTGCTACTGACGTGATTCTACTTGATCAAAACGAACTCAAGGAGGGAGAAAACTACGAGACACCACCCAAGGAGCTTGAGTCGATCATTAGACAAACAGCTGCTCAAATGCCCAGAAATGAGAAGCCCTGGGAAAAGATCGACATCAACGCCCCCTTCCAAGAAGAAATCAGAGAAAACATCTGGCGAAAAGAGGATAAGGTCAGAGAACTGGATGAACTGAAGATCTGTGGTCTTAACCATCTACGAGGACAAAACAAGGGTGGACAGCTATTTCTACTCAGTCATCACTATATGGGACAACAGAGAGAAGTCTGGCAGCACGAACTTCAAACTGCCAAAGACCCAGTCTGGGCTGTTCTCAACGTGGGTGAAACAAACTCCCAAGACATCAAACTCTCTGTCTACCATCTACAACGGTCTGACGGAACAGAATTCACGTGCAAGGAAAATGATCTCTATATGCTAAAAATGGATGACATATATCAGATGTATCTTGCATTTCAAGAAATTCCGGGCACTCGTGACACAACTACACAGAATGGGCTGGATGCACTCAAGCGCTTTATGCTCAGACAAATCAAATTCTTTGCCTCCCATGATCTTCAGATGGCGCTTGAAACAAACATGCCAAAGACAAATCTCACAAAGCCAAAGCTGTATGGACAAGAACTTGAGGACTTCCCTGAGTATTACATTTTTGATAGACCAATCACGCTTATCTATCTAAATCATAATGGTGAGAAACGTATGCTATTCATTGATGAAATCAACAAGTACTGTGACGGAACCCTGAAGATTGTGAAAGAAAAGCTGCAACCGATCAGAGAAGCATTCAAAGAAAGACAACAACAGTATGCAGATGCGACAGATGCCGAATTAAAGGAAGCACACAGAATAGACAAAATTCTACAAGCTATCCAGAAACAACTTGATAGAAGAAACTCACTCAGAAACTATGAGCACGCACTTAATCTCAGAAAGAACTATTACAAAGCTCAGAAGTGAAGAAACCCAGCAAGACGGCACTTGACCACAAAGGGGGAGATTGTTAGAACTTTTATTGTGGGTCAAGTTTGTCTGTAATGTCTTGTTTAAATAAAGTAGACTAGTTATACCATTTATGGTATTAGATTAGATTAGTATTTATTATGTAGCAAATAAGGTAAAGGGAATAAGGCCCAAAAAGGCCTTGGCCCAACTTCCAAGGTTTACCTAAATCGGTAACCTGTACAGCGCCTATAAATACGCGCCTTGTGTACAGGTACCGATATCGATCAATACACATTAGCCTTACGCTGCAAAATTTACTTCTCGATACTACAGAAAGAAGGTTTCACTGTTCTCGATAAATCTTATATCATTATATGAAATCCTTCTCTTCTGTCTATCGATGATGTTCATCTAGCTGATCGTTAGTCTGCTAAACTGGGACCAACAGAAACTTCACCAATGGGGAAGCTTCCAAATACTACAATCAACCCAAGCTTCCAAATCTACAATAAAACAGTAAAATAGAGGAGAGAAAAAGAGTGCATACTTTCTCAATTTAGCATATGCCTCAGCCTTCTTTAAAGGATACCTGGAAGAATAGAAGGCAATCAAGCAGTCGCATATTGGCCAGCTGCAAATGTAAACAAATTATAAGATTAGGAATGATACATTAAAGTTTGGAGCCAGCTGCCTTGTGTAAAGCAGCAATGACAGAATTTTGAATACAACTCTCTTGTTAGATATTAGATATATTTAACAAACTCAGCACGTCTGGACATGTAAGGGAGAACCCATATACAAAATTAAACATCCATAAACAGCCATGGGTGCCATGGTATGCCCTGCCTCGCCGCAAATTTAAAAATTCTGTAAAAAAACATGTGTTACATTTCCCCCCAAAAAACTCTTTGTACTGGCCCAACCTAGTTTGCACCCCTGGCTACGCCACTCAAAACAGCATCATAACAGCTATTGAGAGCTCTACCAGATCAAATAGAAACCATACCGCTCGATTGGATCCTCAAGGATAACCTTGTCACCAAAATGTACAACCTGCCAGCATCATGAATGTATAGAATAGCTTTAAAACAAAAGTTGCAGCAGCAACACCAATCCACTCTTACAACTGAAAGCTCAAGTAAATAAGCAAAGGGAAGTTCCAAAACGGCAAAATAGGAAAAATATGAATCTGTTACTGTATAATTTTCATTTTCTAAAAGCTATCAAGAGCATTTTCAAAACACATTTGCTTTATAGGAATAATTAAGCTCAGAAAAGTAGTGAATAGATAGAATGAGCACCTCAAATTCACCAAATGATTGTAACCTGTCTAGAATCTGCCCTATAGGTGCTGAAAACGCCTAAAATCAGTTCAAAAAACAACCAATAAGTCACTGAATTATACACGATCAAATCTGTATATAAAACAGTACAATTTCGGTGCATGTTCTGCGAGAGAGCTTGCTATATTCAAGAAATATCCACTCTTAGTTCCCCTAACAACAAAGTCCTTAGGACAGTTCTTTCTCAGTAAAGAAAATTGTACATAAAAAGGTGAAAATTGCACCTCAGGATTCCGACAACTCTGAGCTCATGGATGGACAGACGACGTAAATATAAATTGAGAAAATAAACTGTAGATATGTTAAATGAGTTTGGGAGACATCCATGGTGAAGGCTAAATGGATGAACGGTGTAAATATAAGTTAAAGAAATGAATGGTAGATATGGTAAAACTTAAATGATCTTAGGCGGGAAAATAAAGGAGAAAATTACACTGCTTTTATTATAAGGAGATTAACTAAACTGATTGTAAGTAAAAAAGGTTTATAAAATTGAAGTATTTTTTTCAAGTAGACTGATTACCCGATTTGCATATAAACCGAAGTGAGAGCTAGTAAAAGGGACCAAGCTTCCTCAGGAGCTTGAAAAACCAGTAATCTCATACTAATACGCCTCAATGTACAACAACCTCATTTGTCAACCACCATAAATCATCCTCGGGATGGTAGCTCCAAACCCTGGTTTCTTTAAACCCCTGCCGGTAACTGCTATGAGAAGTAGTACTTATGGCAGCTGAGATTAGCAAACCCCTAGACCAAAAATAATATTGAAACTGAAATGAAATTAATCAGGGAGGTGATGATTTCCGAGGCTGTTCTATTTATTTTTTTATGGATCTTGGTGGAGCTCTTGTTAAATTTTCCTGTTGAAAACTTACGGAGTACTTAACAAAAAATGCTTTCCATTGTTCCAAACCAGATTTCCTGTTGAAAACTTATGGAGTACTTAACAAAAAATACTTTCCAGATGAAAACATACATGCTTGAAACCTAAATACCATCATAACTGGAATTGAATATTCTCCGGAAAGGAGATTTGGTACCTGCACATAAAAGAAGCTTGTCAAAGGAGATTTGGTTCTAGAATTTCTTACATTATCAATATCAACTCGATCTATCTCTGAGCTCCCTAACTTTGCTATTCCATAAACCGAGATCACCACTGGCCACAAAACAATGATACAAGACGCCCAATATAATGCTACAACACACTCCTTTGTAATTCTGCAAATATACAAGCAATTGATTAACAATATATACTCTTCACTCTTAGCTCAGTATTTTTTTTGACTTAGCAATGCTAACCTGATTGGATTACAGAAACAAAACATAAAAGAGAAATTTATGGAGTACAGTTTTATGGAGAAGAAAATTTGTGTTTTTTCTTTTTTGGTAATAGAACAAAAATTGTTGGAGTTAATGGATTTGGAATTAAGCAAACTACCGCACAGAGCAAGCCACCGTTTGCGCCCACTGTTTCAAACTTTCAATCTACTCTTCACCTTAGCGGATCTTCACCTTCACCATTCTGAAATCAAAACACGCATTCACCTAAAATCAATTACAGTTGACACTATATTTGTAAAAAATAAGAGAAAGAAACAATCCATATTCACTCTGCTTTATTTACCTAAATCAATGGCCAGAATCGGTGCAGGACTTCCAGAAGACACCGCCTTATCGACAACGACTAAGATCCGGACAAGCACTCACTTTACCTCCTGTTGATGGCACAGAATAGATTCAGAGCAGGAAATGTCTTGGGCGAATGTGTTGGTTCATGAAGCTGGCGGCTTTCATGTCTCTAGGGAAGCTGCTGGTCTGCGGTTGAAACCTGAAACGGGAAGGAAGGTACAAAGGTTGAAAGATGAATATAGGATCAATCAATCGATATGAAAATTAATACCATGAGATGGGACGATTACCGGGCGAACAGAGTGATGCTCGTCACTGGACGCTGGTAGCTTCGCCTGATGCTCGTCGCTAGGCGCTGGGTAGATTCGGTGGTGAAAGAATTTTCTTGAACCCTAAACTCCGAAGCTGTTGAATTCGAAGAGGGCAAGGCCGGGTGTTTAGTGAGCAGCAAGCAGAGCATTCAAAGGCTCAAAGGAGGCCAAGTCATCGTTAAACGGAAGCAACAGACGGAGGCAATATTTGGGCACTGTAGATACGGTAAAACGACCATCTAACTCTCTCTGGCACTTTACATTTTTAGTATATATATATATATATATATATATATATATATATAAATAGATAGGGAACTCTTCCGGTAAGGTATACCTTACCGGAGCCTCTGTGCGGCCTCCACGTTTTGAGGGCCTTCCCGGTGAAATTTTTCGATGAAATTTTTTGAACATGTTCTTCATCAAGTCTAGTACATCCATACCAAATTTCAGCAAAAAATTCAATCGGGAAGGCAGTCAAATGATTTTTGGAAGATAACTGCACTTTTTATATACATATAAAACACAGTTATCTTCCAAAAATCGTTTGTCTGCCTTCCCGGTTGAATTTGTTTCTGAAATTTGGTATGGATGTACTAGACTTGATGACGAACATGCTCAAAAAATTCCATCCAAAAATTCCACCGGGAAGGCACTCAAAACGTGGAGGCCGCACGGCGGCTCCGGTAAGGTATACCTTACCGGAAAGATTAAGGGATACCTTATATATATATATATGTATAACAAGGATTGAGGATTTACAGATGGTGACATGGTGTCATCAGAGTTTGGGGAATAAGTCCTTACTAGACTGGGAAGTATATTACGGGCAACAAGAAATCATATGGACATGGTTGTTATTTAAAATCTTCGTACTTGTGGTTTTTTTGTTCCAAGCTAAGAGTATTTCGTTCTTCCATCTTTTGGACTTTTGCTTTTCTCATGTTTTTTACACAACTGAAATGGTTTTTTTGGATCTTGGCTAAAAAAGCAAGGACCGGATGAATAAATCATTGATAGATAACTAAAATCGAAAAAGATGAAGAATTGGGGAAAAAAAGATGATAAGGCTGGAGAAGGAGAGCAGTCTCAACTAGAAGAAGAGCCGGAGAAGAAGAAGGATCTCTAGCAGCAGAAGAAGAGCCGCAGAAGAACAATCTTTAGCCGCAGGAGAAGAAGAGTCTCTAGAAATAACAGAGAACAACATTCGAAATAACAAGAGTAAACTTTGTCCAACACTTCATTAGACTCCAAATTGGGGTGTTAAAAAAATGAGAAATATAAGTGTTAGGAAGGTTATGATTAACACCCTCAAACACTTATTAACACCTTTAAAAAATTTTATTTTTTCCCCAAACAAGTGTTGAACTAAACACTCTTTAACACTTCCATTACTAACACCTCCCAACACTCAATCCAAACAGGCCGTAAAAGTCAGTTACCATTACACAAGTCGACCGAGTGATCTATATTCCTCATGAGCATCACCGGTACACCAACTTTTAGATTCAAGTCATTCAACTCGTGACTTGGAACACCCAGAACATTTTATTCCATTAAGGAACTCGATCGGGAGAATGAATTTCTTGAAGGAGGTAATTGTCTGAGGTAGAGGAACACGCTGAATCAGAATTGAAATGGGTCTTGTCTACCTAATCAATTGTCGGTGCAAGAATCGCTCTCCCTTCAAGATATGAGATGTTGTTCATGTTCTTCGAAAAAAACTGGATAAGTAGTGTTGAGTGTTGACAATGGATTCAATGGGATCAGACATTACTGGAACATGAAAATTTCCTGGTATATCAATTTCTGCTTCTCCATCATCGCTCCCTCCCAGAACACCATCACCAATTTGCAATATCCAATCGGAAAAAAGTTTCAAAATACTCGGATTGGCCGATTCAATTATGAAGCTCTTGAGTCTCATGTTTTTTGTTAACTTCAACACCGTACAATACTGCCACAAATGTGATGCATTCAAAGACGCATGAATAATACTGCCACCACTTGTCTAAAGTCTGCACAAAAAACAACTGTTTCCCACCAAATGGTAATTTTGGATTTTCATCATGACATCAAGAAAGTATATCTCTCATACTTCTATCTAGAGCTTCAAATGTAAATATGTATAGCAAATTCTATTAAAAATAATATATACCGCTCTCGCAACTTTTCAATATCGGGAATGTGATCATCCAACAACAATTTCGTGAAATGTAATGATGAAGACCCGCCCTTTGAATCACCGACTGCATTAAATCGTGATGGTCATTTCCTTAAAAATGTAGAATAAATTTAAGACATTTGAATATAGAAAAACATCACATCAGAAGTACCAAAACGCTTGTTTATTCGTCCCAATTGCAGGAACACGATAACAGGATTTTGCCAGGGAATTCAAAGAACCTAAAAATTTGAGCAGAAACATCGCCCCACAATGTGCACCAAATTTTAATGTTCCTGGATGTAAATTATAAACTAATGATTAAAGAACAATAAAAATGCTTGTAAAATGATATATTGAGTAATTAAAATTCTATTAACTGTAGATTGGTTATCTGAAATCTACACCAAGATTTACTTAAGTCGTCTGGTTTGACTGGAGTATCATTCGAATTAAATGCACCCATGACATCTAGAAAAACGATCAAGTTGTTAGGTGCAGATTATATGAAAATTGTAAAGACGTGAAAAGTCTAACTAATATAATACAATTGTTGTGACTAATACATAACCAACAAACCAGGACCCTCTACATCGGGGCAATTAAAATATCAGAAAACTCTGTAATTTAATAGGTGCTTTGCCAGAAGTATGAATGCCTTTTATCGTCTTGAGAAATGATTTTTGTATTATCTGTGAAGCACAAACAATATGGATGGAGAGTTGGCCTCCATTTGCCCCGATTTTCTTTTACTTCAAAATTCTTTATTGCATACACTTTTCCCTCTTCGAGTTTATATTCAAGCTGCAGAATCAACGGGAGCGGAATTGTGGCTTGGATAGGTTTACTCTACATATGAATTAGGTGCCAATAATAAACAAATTATATAATAGTTTACAATGACCGGAAAGGTAAATTATCATTGAGAACAAACTTTCAACGTCAATCATAATAGCTAAATAAATAGGTAGTGTCTAACTTGAAGTGCTTTATTCTGAGTATCAGTTATATCACCTTTTATTATATCGTATTAGATTGAAAGTTTGACACTCCAAATTAGAGGTGATACATTACAGTTGAGAACTGATTTTGAGAACAAAGAAGTTGTTTGGTACACAGCAATGTTTCGTAAGCATACTTGGCAGCCATATTTTAGTATACTTCTAGCTTAACTCCATTTCCATTATATATAAGCACGGCTGATATGTAGCCGTATCAACCAACTTTTTAACCTAAGCTAACACATTGTTTTTTATTTCGCGCGATGAATTGTGTAATAATTAGAAAAAGTAGGGTTGAAGTTACTTTTCTAGCTGTATTGGTTGAAGTTACCGTAGATGACCAGTTTAACTATTTTTTCATATTTTTTTTTAATTCATAAAATATATTTTAGATATAATTTTTTCATAAAGAATCAGCCAATACTGTCACTTCAGCCCGAACTTCATAAATTTCAGCAGAATCAACCGATTTAACCGATTTTGGTGTTACCAAATGGACTCTAAATTTTCTCACGGGACTACTAGTCATGGACCCGGGCCGGGCCCGGCCGGGCTTTTTTTTTGGGAAGGAAGGCCCGGGACCGGCCCGGGTAGCCACCGGGTCCGGGCCGGGCCTCCGGTTCAGTCATAATTTTTTTTTTTTTTTTTGCTTTCCTAACCCCCCACCCCCCCAAACCCCCAAACCCCTCCTAACCATCAAGCCCAACCCGGCTAACCCCAAAAAATGAAAAAAAAAAATAAAAAAAAATCAATTCGGTCCGGGCCCGGCCCGCCCGGGCCGGTTCGCCAAATACAAGGCCCGAGCCCGGACCCGACCCCCCCACCGGGCCTAGGCCCGACCCGGACCCGGACCCGAGAACCGGGCCGATTCCGGGCCCGCACAGTGGCGGGCCGGTCCGGTCCCGGGCCGGGCGGCCCGAACCGGGTCCATGCCTAGGGACTACTATTTTCTGTCTATAAGTTTCTAACGATATGAAGTACACATGAGTACATGATCTACCAAGTTGTGTCTATAAGTTTCTAACGATATGAAGTACACATGAGTACATGATCTACCAAGTTGTCTGTCGAGCCATTGGTACTTTTATTTGTATTTGAATCTTCCAAATACTCCACTTAGTGCTACGCCATAACATGCAACTTGTTCAAACAAATCAAATTATGAATCATCCGTAATAGATTTATAGTTTTTATGTAATTACAACATCTTAATTCTTATATTTTTCAATCTATTACTTTTATACAAGGGCCCTAGACAGAAAAAGACTTATGACGCAAAAATTATATTGAAAAGAAATAAATGGAATAAAAAACATCATATGAAAAAAAACATATTTAAGTTATACGACATAATACTTTTAGTATTCATAAGGATAAGTTTTTAAACGAAATGCTGCAAACGTAGGCAACATAAGTCACAAACTTGTACTCCTAACACCCTATTCACATATTCTTATCTTCTTGCCTTTTGAAGTGCAAACTCAGTAATAACATTACCACAATCAAGACTAGCTAGCATTTTTTTTCAATAGATAGCATAGCTAAGCCTCTTAATCTATCTTCGAGCATTGTTGATTGTAGATAGCTTTATAAGTTTCAACTTTGAAAAGCTTCTATCCGCAGTAGCCATAGTCAGCGGCATAGTGAACATATTTTGTAAGCAATCCAAGCATTTGGAAAAGAAACATGCATATCCTTTTAGTACTCCAACACTTCAATCACTTTTGTTGTGCATTCGGCTAACGATTTTCGAAGCAACTGTAGTTCCGAAAACAACTCAAATGCATCAATATCACAATCGTCCACATGCCTCAAAAAAATATTAAGCGTGTTACAATAACTCACCAATCTACATTTTCATGGTCTGATAAGCTCACAATGTTGCTAGTCTTGCCTGATTTTGTTAGCAATAATAAAAAGGAATTAGGTTAACAATTTAACATAATACACCTATGTTCTTCATCTCCAATTGGCTAGTATCTATCAAGGATATTTTATCCCCATGTCAGGAACATTTCATGTATGCTGGGGGACTTATGTCTCCATCTTTGGAGCATTTTGTTTTCCCCTATTTGAATTTTTTTCTCATTCATTGTACTAATAACTAACAGTATAAGAAAGATAAAAAGATACGATAAAGATAAACATGAGATAAAGATAAAAATGAGAAGACAAACATAAGATAAAGATACAACAAAAAGATTAAACCGAAAGGTTTATAAACAACAAGGTTTATAACAAGGTACACTTATTATTTCAATGATTTTGTGGTGTGCATCAACAACAACCATTACATTAACTGAAGGATTCACTTAAACTACAACACACTTAAACACTAAAACTGAAACAAACACCTAAACACAATACCAATGAACCCTATTACATGCTTCAATTTAAAAAACACGTGAATACTACACTTTGAACTACCCTTCTTTGATTTTCTTCTCATATGGAATTGGTAATTTAAGTGTCATCTTCTCACCTTCATTCATTGTTGCTTGAGTAAACATTTCAATAAGTTGACTAACACCAGCTTTGACATTGTCATCTACACCTCCTTCACCTTCAAGACTTGGATTGTGGCTTCCATTGTTACTACTTTCACCCATTTTCCATTTGAAGTAGTTGCATTGTGTGCAATTATAAAACATTCACCCCTTACTTTTACCAAATTTTCTTGTAACAAAGCATCTTTGAATGCCATTTGAACACGCAGGAAATTTCTTCTTCTTAGGGCATTCACTCAAGAAATGGTTTGGAATCCTACAACTATGACATATCCCATAATTTGTCACCATTTTTGTTCCTGCAAAATGAATCAAACCATGTTCAAGTCTAGAAAATTCAAGCCAAATATACATATATTGGCTTCTTTTGTAAGAACAAAGAAAACAAGAAATACAGAAATCATGAACGACAAAGGGAAGAACGAATAAATTACTTCGAACCTCAACCAAACTAGGCCAAAATCGTTTGATGTTTGCGGAGCTCCTGGACAAATCTCACGACTGGACGAATGAACTGTGCGAATGAAGGTTGGTTTATATTTATTTTAAGTAGGTTTAACTATTTAAACGTTTAAGGAAGTTAATTCACGCTTTTGCCCCTCATTAAACGGAAGTTCGTCTGCTGTTAGTTGGACTTCTGTGGATCGTTGCGCTTACCGCTACACTAAAAGCAATCGCTGATAGTGTAGCACGCCCTTCCCCCTTTTATAGAACAGGCAAAGCGCCACGCGGTCCGATTGCACCGGCAGGCTGGCAGATTGCTGACCGCAGACCCGCGGCAGGCCCAACAATCTCCCCCCAGCACCTGCCAGCCTACAACTGAGCAGCATGCTGTTGCCGGGGGTCGAACCCGTGACCTTTGGCTCTGATACCAATTGTGGATCGTTGCGCTTACCGCTACACTAAAAGCAATCGCTGATAGTGTAGCACGCCCTTCCCCCTTTTATAGAACAGGCAAAGCGCCACGCGGTCCGATTGCACCGGCAGGCTGGCAGATTGCTGACCGCAGACCCGCGGCAGGCCCAACAACTTCTGACGGCGGGGACAACATTTAATGTAAGTTGGTCAACTCGGGGGTGTAATTTGAAATTGGGAGAATTCCCTAAATGGGAGTAAATAAATCCTTAATTGCAAAAATAGGATTAAAATTTAAAAATTCCCTAAATAGGATTTATTATTTGTAGTTGGACATAAATGCCCCTGAAGCTTGATAACATGCTGCCACAGACACATGTCGGATCCACTCTCCGGTCGATGGCCGCTGGCCGCCGGCCGCCGTCACTCGCCGGCCGCCGTCACTCGCCGGCCGCCGTCACTCGCCGGCCGCCGTCACTCGCCGGCCGCCGTCACTCGCCGGCCACCGTCGTGACACAAAATTGGCCATTGTCACAGAACTGGTCGCCGACGTTGCTGTTATGGCCGCAGCAGCTGCAGATCTGGTCGCCGGAGCCACAGATCTGGCCGCCTCCAACCATCCACTGCTGTCCCTGTAAATCCGTCCTCAGCCGCTGCAGATCCGGCCTCCGCCGCTACATCTCTAGCCGCCGCCACTGCTTGCAACATTTTTATCAAAATACCAACATGAATTGAGAATGACATTTTAATGGCATTTTCAAATGGAAACACAATTTTTTTGAAGAGTAAGAATGCCATTTTTATGGCATTTTCAGATTCAATTTGGCAATCTTAACAACTAAAGAAGAAATTGGCCAAGCAACAGAACTGCAACAAAAAACAGAAGAGGGATAACGAGGAAAATAGTAGAGGAGGAGGAGAAGGTAGGAGGGGGAGTTGAGCTTCATTCTGTCGCATCAGATCTGAATTGGATTTGACCCTCTTTGCTCGCCCCTGCTCGGTTCAGGTTTCGCTGTTAGCCGATGGTCGCCGCAGTTGCTAGCCGCTTCTGGAATCTCGTTGTTGCAGGTGTCAACGGGGGAAGATTGAGCAGGCTGGAGAAGATGAGCAGGTTCAGAAGATGACTGATCCGCAGAGAAAAATTTTAAAATCAAAGAAGAAGAAATGATTTGCCAACAAGAGATGTGATGCATTGTTAAAAAAAAAAGAGGCTCATCCGCTCATATGCCGAAGTTGATGCCAGCAAGGGTAAATTTGGAATAGTACTCCTATTTGGGAATAAAAATATATCTACTCCTATTTGAGACTTTACACAATAATTTTGTCCTATTTAGGGTAAAAAACCTTTGAAATTACAGAAATATAGACATGAGATTTTAATTTCATGGATAACTGAGGGACCATATATGCGATTTACCCAATGTTCTAAAAGGCGTAAGGCGTGTCGAGGCGGCACTGTCAAGCCTTAAGCCTTTGAAGCCTAGGCGGGTTTAGGCGGGACTTAGGCGTGAAAATGCGTTTTGAGTTTTTATCCTTTATTTCAAATATCCTAGAGCTATTTTTAAATATTTAAGTTTAATTTATAAACAATAGTATTAGAAAACATCATACTTTTATCATTATATAAAAAAAAAGGTTTGTTGAGTCCTAAGTGGCTAAGTCTAACAAAGACGGAGTACACATTTACCAATTACATTAAGATTGGGACTACAAAAACTAGTTTAATGATACAATATTAATATTAGTAGAAAGAAATAATACCCAATATATGACAAAAAAATTAGTAGACAAAAATGTGACTTAGTAGCTTCTAATGACAATAGAAATATACTTACTCTCACTCTAGTCAAAGTTGTATCCATAAATTCTACTACGTATTATTTTAATATGTAAAAATACCTTTAATATGATAGCAATAAAGCACAACAACAACAATATTAATAACAATAATGAAATAATAATACTAATGCCAATAATACTAATAATAACTAGAACTCGAACAACAATAACATCAATATTCATAATAAAAAATAATAATAGTACAAATGTTCAATAGTTAAATGAAGGTGAGTTTGAGGTATCAAATACGGAGTATTTGCTATCGTATATGGCTATATTTTTGCATATAATGATATAGATAATATAATAGTACGTATTATAATGATAATACAGAAATAAGGCTTACTAGTCATGCACGAAAAAGTAAGATCTGAATCGTTGTCATTACATTTTAAATTGTGATATTGATCAGTGTTGAGTGATTAATATATTTGGGAGTAGTGTGTGATGAAATATGAATGCATGTTCTAATAATATTTTTGTGGTGCAATTTTTTGCGGGCAGTTTTTTTAGATTTCATTAATGTTTTTGGACTGTTTTTTTGCATATGTTGACGCAGTTTTTTTGCAAATCTTTTGGCATTTTTATGGTGGTATAATACTATGATGTTTTAGTTTTAATAGTGAGTAGTGATTGAAGTTAGTTATCTTATGTTCATGTTACTTTAATCATTTTTATATGTTTGTTTATTGTAATGAATACTATATAGGATAATCCAATAACTGGTGAGCAGTCTTCGGCTCTTGAGAATTGGAAGGATCAACACTTGACTCGTAGTGGTGAATGGAGGACTAAAGAAGCACATGACAAATATGTAAGTAAATGATTTTTTAATTAATTGTATCCTTAATAATATGTAATTGTTTTGGTATATAATTTGATAGGTCCGAATGAGCGAGGAGTACCAGACACAATTAGAACAAGCAGGATCATCTTCATCAATAAATGAAATTGATATCATGAACCGAAACTTGAAGAATCATCGAGGACGGCAAAGTGGAGTAGGTCCTACACTGTCAAAGAGTGCATCTCGTCGCTTGGAAGATGGTGCTACTTCCACATTGCAAGATCACCGTGATGCTCAGATAAGTGAATTGCGGGCAAATCAGGAATTGATACTCAGTGCTCTACGACATTTTATTCCCGGCTTTCAGTTGCCTTCACGCGCCTCCGGAAGCGACGTTCCTTCGATGTCCAGTGCGAATCAACCTGATGAGAGCCACAATGATGATGATGATCAGAATTAGTGATAGCATGTTCAATATGCGTTCTAATTTGTTAATGTGGATGAGTTTATGTCTGTTTGAATTATGACTTTGTTTGACAGGAATTACTTTAGTTTTAACGTTAATTTAATATTATAAGACATTTAACGAATTGATATGTTGGGAATGATATTAGATTTTGTCATTTTGATTGTGTCAACTTTGATCTTGATTAAAAATTGTGCAGCAGGTATAAACAATATAAAATGAATATATACAATTTTTTTAATTATTTGCGTCGACATATTGACGCAAAAAAATTAGTAGTAAATGTGGATGTCATCTTTGGCGTCAACATGTTGACGCAATTGATCTCATTATTTGCGTCGACGAGTCGACACAATTAATACTATAATTTTTTGCGTCGACATGTGGCTGATTATACCCGTACTATCTTTTCCGTTCACAAGTCGACGCAAATAAGTTTTTATCATTTGCGTCGCACACAGTTGACGCAAAAAAACTATTTGCGTCCGACTATTTGTGTCGACCTTTTTGCGTCGACAAGTGGACGCGAATAAGTTATTTGCGTCGATTTCCTACTTTTTGCGTCGACAAAATGTCAACGCAAAAGACCCATTTTGTTGTAGTGTGAGTAATGAGTACAAGTGGCTGAAATTAAGAATTCGCAACATTTCGCTTATTCCACGTTTTTAGTCTCCCACTTTAGTTTCCCATAGTTAGTTTTCCCACACCGGAACTTGAAGAAGAATTCCTCCATCCCACCCCTATTATAAACTGACTAGTGCGCTTAAGTGTTTAATGTACTCGCCTCCGCGTTGTTCATGAGCCAGTTTGCCCAATAACTCTTTTTGTTGGGCTAGAAGCTTAAGTTAACAAATATTTCAGCTAGTAATGGCTTTCCCACGCCTTTGACCGCGCATTGAAGCTGTGCGGGGCGTTAAGTGTGCGCCCAGCGCCTAGGCACGCCTATGCGGCGCCTAATGGCACCTTTTAGAACACTGGATTTACCCTATAATAAATTAATAGATCTCAAGCTTGCAAATCCAGAATACAAACTCTAGTTTTACTGTATTATTGTGATAATAATATTATTAATTCTTAATAATAATAATAATAATTCTCCCCAAAAATAATAAAAATAATAATAATAAAAATTAATTGATGCCCTTAATAATCATTTAACAAGTTATCAGTCGATTGTAAACAGCTATTTAACCAAACATCATTTTACGAACTGCTAATATTATCAGCTAATCAAAATAGCCAACAAAATCCGTTGTTATGAATCACGCGCTACAATCAGGCAACCGCCAACTGCCAAACACCCCTAAGTTAGTTTGTGCTAGTATGAGGTAAAATTCAAGAATTGCAATTCGATAAACATGGACCCTATATGGCTATATTTGAACCAATAAAGTAAAATTAAATATGAAAGCAGAGTACTCAATTCGAAATTGTTATAGCACGATTATTAATTTATTATTAACACCAAAGCTTTGCATCAATCTTAAAAAATTAAAAATATGACCCCGTAATACTATACCGGTGATCAAATTGAACGTGGAGAAAAGGGCAACACGTACTACATCAATGTGTCCCTCCCCATAAGTGTACGATCAATACATGCATACAATGAACCGGGCAAAAATGTCCAAATCCAAATCCAAATCCAAATCCAAATCAGGCTTAACCCGTTAACCCTGCGGTGTATTTCACGCCCGTTGAGGGTAACCATGAGTCACCCAAAAGGAACTCAGCGACCGTGAAATTATGAGCTTGAGCCGAGTTGTTCATCAGGTGGAAACCGGGCCACTTCACCCGGGTACCCATACCCGACCCGGGCCCGTAGTTCGAAAACTCCGCGTAAAACAGGGAGTCCAGAGCGAAAGTGCCATTCCATTCGAGCCAGCCTTCGGGTCGGATCGCGCTACCCATATACGATTGCATAAACACCGTTCGCGAATAGAGCTTCCACGGCCTGCCGAGATACGTGGCGGTGGTGTTTGCGGCGGCGATCACGTCCGGCTCGGCCGTAATGTTGCAGAATTGGATGGAGAATCCGGTCGGCTCCGCCGGGTCCTTGCGGCCGTGCGCGGTGATGGTGTTCTTTTGGCTGGGGAGACCTTTCCTGACGGAGATCTCACAGCTCTGGAAGACGGTGGTGCTGTCGCCGAAGATGAAATCCACCGTGCCGGTGATCTTGCATTCCCGGTAGAACTGGCGCATGGAGTGGGCGTAGAGCGTGTCTTGGTAACCCCGAATCGCACACCGGAATAGCACTGATAGATCGGAGTCGGATCGGAAAGCCACTGCCTGATGCTTTTCCGGCCCCGCCGTGTTCTCAAATGTCATGTCCCGTGCTATAAATCCTCGGGCTTTCACGGCTGCAACAAAAATAGCCCACCTTTAGTTACTTAAAAGTTAAGTTAATAAAACTGTTACCGGTAGATAATTTGTGAGTAAAATCATAAGTGTGATTGCTACTACTTTTTTTTGTCAATGATAAAAAATTTGATCAATAGTTTTGCGTATTTGTTTATAATTTATAAATTTTACAAAGTATATTTTTATAAAAAAAATTTAAATAAGGAATTTTTTGATATAATTTTTACATTTAAATAATTTTTTTTTTTAATTTTTTTTAAATTTCATTAATGAAAGTTCATTGTCATTGACTAAGAAAAGCCAAATTCGCAACCATTTCAGGACAAAGGGTACTATTTAAAAAATAAATATAAAATATTTTTATTTCAAAATTTCAAAACATGTTTACTCGTACTTGGATTAATTTCTAAAATATGTATATACGAAGTACTAATTAATTTATGAATTGTCTATTAATGTTTATATTCCTAGTATTACATTATTAATTTAAAAATTAATAAGAATGTAAAAATTGTAAATTATTGAAAAATAATAATATTGAAAGAAAAAAGTTGAGTATTAAACAAGATATTTTAATTCAAAATTTGTTACTCCGTACTTTATAACACAAAATTCAAAACTTCCTTCAAATATTCAGTACAAATAAATACTTCTTCCCATCTGGTTTACATTTAAATACTATTCCGTACAAAATAGTCATTTCATTTATTGGGCATATAAATACTCATGTATGTCCTTTTCAAAAAAATTCATGGCCGCCCCAGATGACAACGGCCGGACAGAACCTCCTATATAAAGACTTATTTGACCATTTTTAGGCAATTTCGAGTACCAAACTGACATTTTCCTCCTAAAAAACGTACTATGTCATGTCACCTAATTTTTCCCATCTTTGATTTACAAATCAAATTAAAATTAGACGTAGTAATAATTACTTTTAACAGAAAACTGATGCCTTTTGAACAATCAGATCTGTTATATTAATCTAAGCGAAGAAGTATCGATTACTACGTGAGAACTTCTTGTTATACACATTTTTATACCCCTTATATTCATCATGTCTGTGAATAACTTTTTTGTCTATGAATCCGATTTACAGACAAACTAATTTGTACAAACATATTTTGTCTGTGACCGGGATGTACAAACAAAAAAACTGTGCACAAATATGGTGGGTATGAAAATGGTATAAGGGTGGGTACAAAGATTTTTTATTACTACGTATGGAAGACACGTGGTAAGAGAAATATACATACAATGAACATTTTACGCGTGAACAAATTCCATATTGAACCATATTAATTAAATCTCAATAAATTTGAATGAATCATTCAACATTTGGTAATCTACTGGTTTCCTTTTCAACAATATATGGTTAGATTTTACGTCTTTTTTCTTATGGTAAGTGGATTGAAAATGAGGACTTGTCGTTTTCCTAAGCACGACTCTACCATGTCGGCACACATCATTTTCTCTAACGTTAGTGTCCGATGATAATATTAAATTCTTACCAAAAGTTGCAGATCTGTACGTGGTCCAGCCGTCAATAAAGCTTCTATTGCCGGTAAAAATGGTGACATCCATTCCATCTCCGATCAGCATTATGTTCCATTTCTTCTTCCCGATCTCTACATATTCTCTGTACACGCCCTTCTTGACGTAGATTATGTATCGCCGGTTGCTCATCTCAGGGGCGGCGGAGATGGCGCTGGTCAGTGACGTGTAATTCCCGGAGCCGTCGAGCGCCACCACGGCGTCCGCCATAAGTCCGTCGACCTGGATAAGTTTCCGGTCGTTGTGTTTGAGCCAATAGGGGAGTTTTTCCCTGAGGTTCCTGCCAATGGGCTTGGGCCCGGGAGTTGGGCGGACCATGTCTAGAACTTGGCGGACCGAAGAACCTAATTGGGTCAGGCTGCCGGAAACCAGATTTTTGACGAACCCGTTGGTTCCTTCGAAGCCATCTAAGCATGTGTCCTGATTGGTCATTGCGCCGCTCAGCCATGTTCGTAAATCCACGCTCAAATTTCCAGTAGTGCCATTTTCCTTTTTACCTGTGCGTTTATAAATACATGAACAAATAATTAATCCCACGTCATAAAATCTTGAAATTCTTCCCGTAGTATAATGGATGTAGAGATAGGCGATAAATTGATTTAGTTTATTGTATGAAGATTTTTTTGAGATAATTTTTTAGTCATAATTTTATAAATGTATAATTAAAGTCTTTTATAAGAGAGAATTCCCCAAACAGGAGTAAAAGATAGGCAAAATGCAAAAATAGGAGTACCATGTTTTGAATAGGAGTAAATTTAATGTTTAGACACGTATATCCCTACCCAAGTCCCAACAACTTTCATTAATAATTAAAACATAAAAGAAATAACAATAATTTATAATAAAATTGTAAAAAAATGACAAGGCACAAAAATATACCAAATAAAACATACTTCGTATTAAATAAAATTAATAAAAGTAAAAATTATTAAAATAAAAAATATTAAATAAAAAACTAAAAAATTAAAATTAAAAAAAAAAGCTAAAAAAAATGTAGGCGTCTGCCGCCGCCTCAATAACCTCCCAGCACCACCAGCTCCGACCATCGAAACAAATGCCAACATTTTTTCGAAATGCCATCATGATGGCAGATTTTGAGAAGATTTGGCATTTTCAAAGAGCAAAACTGCCATCTTTATGACATTTTCAAAGAAAAATGGAAGTTTTAACATAAGATGACATTTTTTTCGCCGATCGGAGGTGACATTGCTGGGTGATGGCCGAGGTTGCGGCAAAGGCCTGCATATTTTTTTTTATATTTTTTAATGTGGTTTATCTATTTTTTATTTATTTTCAATTTTTTTTATTTTTTTAAAAAATATTTTTTTTTTAATTTTTATTATTTCAATATATATTTTCAAATATTTTAGAATTTTTTATATTTTATTAGGATCAAATAAGTCATATTTTAGAATTAACTAGGTTAGGGGTATTAAGGGTACAAAATTAATGTTTACTCCTATTGAAGGAAGTTTTAAGTTTGACTCCTATTTGTGCAATTATGTTTATGTTTACTCCTATAATGGGCAATTTCTCCTTTTATAAATTCAGGCTAGATTGGAGAATCATGTGCCCTACATATGCTCTTTAAGCCTCTCAATTACATTTGATCTGAAATGTTGTCAATTGTTTAAGGGCCAGTTTGGTTAGGGGTTTTGGAGAAGGTAGAAGCGGAGAGGTCACATTTAAATTTAAAATAATTACAAAATAATATATAAAAAATATATGGCAATATGGCATAGTTAATTACGTAGTATATATGTTGTTTGTTGTCTAAAACTAATAAATGAGAAATTGATAAGTACAAAATCAATCTTTCCCTCTTCTCTCAAATCTCTCAACCAAACTCAATATACTCCGTATCCAATATAATTTATTCGAATTGTTAACAAATTAATCCAAGGTAATTGGAATTTCAATGTAACAAGTACCTAAACTCAATATGATGCAATTTCATACGGAGTAAGTATATTACTATATTTTACTCCAATTTATTATTCTAATTTACACACCGACATTTGCATGACAATTAAGTGCAACGTTGCAAACTGCAAAGAAGAATTTTCTTTTTATAATGAGGTTTTTATTTACTCATACTGGCAATTCAATGTCATGCCTAAACTTTTCTTCTTAGCTAGTGACATTACTCTCCACTTCAAGTTGTCTTCAACTAAACTTTTTATCAAACTGTTAACGATGATTTACTTACATATTAAGGAAACGAATACTCCGTATATCTTATAGACTATAAAGCTAGTACTCCAAGTCTCTAACAATTTTAGTATTCACAATTAATGTTAAAGGATGATATTTATCTAGTTATCAAAATTAATAAACAGATTGTTTTGAGCTTGCCGTCTAGGCGGGGAAAATTGAGAAATCTGGGTAGGACTGAGTCGAAAAATAATTACACTAAATTCAAACATCAGCATGGTGACTAATTATAGAATATAAAAATTTAACTGAAAACTGAATTTTTTTATATTGCTCGAGACTTCAGCTCACTGGGTTTGACAGGGTCGCATGTGCTCTTTATTAAAAAAGTATTTCCATAAACTTATACGGAGTATAAACTTAAAACATTATTTAAAAAAAAGTATTAATCAAAATCGGAGATTTTGTTTGCCAATTCCAAAACTAACACGAGACTGTACATAAGCATGGCAATACTTTAACTTATTACACAAAATTACAAACAAAAAGTACGGAGTATATCTTAGAATCGTAAGACACAGAATTAAAAAACTTTTTGACAGCTACACGAACGGACTCTAAATTGAGAAGATGATTTGAAAAAGAAACAAAATGTCATCAAAGTACACGTGCTAATTGTTTAAAATTTTTACCACTTTTGGTTCTCTAACTTCGACTCATATAACAAAAACACTTTCCATATTAGCGTTTGAAAATTTCCATATTTAATCTTACGAATGTCATAAAAGTGATATCTTTTGTTCTTCAACTATTATAATAGTGACATTTTTAGTCCTACACTTATTTTGTCAAAATCATAGTATTAGGATTAAAAGTGCCAATTTGATAATACTTAGAAAACTAAAGGTGAACACTACAAGAAAACCACTTAATAGTGACGAAAACCTAATGACGGTAACAAAAACCTCTCATTAAAAGTACAATTTCCATACTTTTTACGAGAGTAAAAGAAACCCTCATTAAAAGAAGAGTTAATACTGACCAAAATTGAATCTTAGACATTTCGACCGTCATTATAGGCTACGGAGGATGTTGGATGAAAATTTTGGCTCCAACTTTCCCTCTAACTCACCATTTACTCCGTATGTAATGTTTATTTAATAATATAATAATATACGGAGTAATTGTTTTTTCTTAAAAGCATCTGAAATAGGGTTATGCATATGGGTCGGTTGTGGATTTTTCTTTCTTAAGACACTCATCTCAAACTGGAGCGGCGGTAACCATGGAGAAGACGAGGAAAAAAATCAGTCACTGCCGACAACTTATCTGGCTGCGACCAACGACCACAAAAAGAATGTAGGCAGCAGTCACGGGTTCGTTTTTTCAATTTATCGCACTCCCCCCTGAGATCTGTGTTATTGATGGGGCAAATATTCTGCGATTTACATAAGGGTATAATCCTTTTTTATTTTTTATCACTAGTTTACTTCGCAAACTTGGTTTTCTTGCCAATCTGGTGTAAAGTTATATATATCATGGTGGATTTTGTTTCACAGGTGCGGGTTTGCTAATTGCTCTGCCTTTTCTCGACTTTTCTCATCATCACTGGCCTGTAATTCTCTGGCTTTTGGTATTTGTTTGGTTAGTACTTCGTCTAAAACTTTATGCCAAATTTTCTTTAATTTTCACTAGATTGTTGTGATTGAATCTGAAACTTTTGATACAGCCCATATCTTGATCTTAGGAGTTGTTGACTGAACCGTTTCTAGTTAGTGAGGGTCGTATGATGTATTTGACTGAATCGTTTCTTGTCATTCTTAGCAGTGTTCAAATTATGCCCACCATGTGTTTGATGTAAGTCGTATGAAGGCCTGAAGGGATATGAACAATGACAAGTAAGAAGGAACTAGTAAAAACTAGGGGTGCAAACGAGCCGAGCCGAGCCCGAGTTTATGTAGGCTCGAACTCGAGCTCGAATTATATTGTATTGGCTCGAGCTCGAGCTCGGCTCGAACGAGCTTAAAAAATCCGGGCTCGAGCTCGGCTCGCAAATATTGATTCGGCTCGATTTGGCTCGACTCGGCTCGGTTCGGCTAGATAATTTTGGTTCGTTCAAAAGTTACAAGTTCAATTAGCTCGAAAGTTCGTGTTCGAACTCGAGCTCAAGTATGAAACAATCTTTAAATATATGTGCTTAACATTTGCAAATTGCAATTTACATGCCCAATAACTAAACCTTACGGGAAAATAAACAAAATACAATACTAACTTCAAGTCTCCACCCAATTGTACTTCAAATATAAATCAAAAGTGATCAACCCATTAAGAAATAGTGGATGAAACTTTGATTATTTTTGTTAAATTACTTTGTAATTAATAATATCTCCCCGGTCCTCATATACATTTATGAATCAGTATTATATATATATATATATACATATACACAAATATTCCTGTCCGGACGTCCGGACAGGAACCGCCGTACGGACCGCGGCGTTTGGCCGCCTTCCCGGTGGAATTTTTTGATGAAATTTTTATGGCATGTTCTCCATCAAGTCTAGTTTATCCACAAAAAAATTCAGCTAAAAACTCAATCGGGAAGGTCGTCAAATGATTTTTGCAAGTTAACTGGTCCGGAATATGTATTTTCCGGACCAGTTAACTTGTAAAAATCATTTGACGACCTTCCCGATTGAGTTTTTGGCTGAATTTTTTTGTGGATAAACTAGACTTGATGGAGAACATGCCATAAAAATTTCATCAAAAAAAGCCACCGGGAAGGCGGCCAAACGCCTTGGTCCGGACGGCGGTTCCGGTCAGGAGCTCCTGACCGGATCATTACTCTATACATATATATATATATATAACTAATTTATATTATATATTACATATACTAATATATACTCCGTATTATATATTAATTTGTATTGTATATTAATATATTACACAAATAACTAGGCTCGCGAGCCGGCTCGCGAGCTAGCGAGCCTAAAATCAGTAGGCTCGTTTCTGGCTCGACTGCTTAACGAGCCGGCTCGAGCTCGGCTCGAGCTTGAGTTTGACCGATCTCGATCCGAGCTTTGACCGAGCGGCTCACGAGCGGCTCACGAGCGGCTCGGCTCATTTGCACCCCTAGTAAAAACCTTTCTTTGTTTAAATGAAGTTTTATCCAAAATTGCATGAGCAAATTGCTTAGTTGCCATAAGTAATACTCCGTATGTGTTTCGTTTACAAATTTTTGAGTTCTCTTAAATTTCCTTTGCATTTTAACATACTCCAGTTGAATTGTAAGACCTCTAATAAGATGGTTGATGTTTACTCTTATTTAATTTTCAGGTTATTTGGATATCTAAAATTGCATGACCAAATTGTTCGGTTGCCATAAGTAATATGTATTTAGTTCACAATTTTTTGAGTAGATTTCTTAAATTTCCTTTGCATTTGAAATCGCTGTTTCTTCTCTGAAAACAGAAAGAAGGTATGATTGTTTATAAAAGAAATGCGTATATGGTGTGACTAGAGAGGGAGTCTGATTATAGAGATCAACTAAACTTGGACGTGGTTGATTGGAGCAATTAAAGAAGGGCTGAGAGGTAGTCTGATTATGCAATTTAATTATTTACTTCTGCTTTGAACAATGCTGAAATTAGCTATAGTCCACCAAATAGGTTTAGGAGTAATTATTGAGTTTCCCTGCATGCATGTGCTTTAGTTGGGCTTGTAGAAATTTAGTGCAGCTAGTCCTTGTGGATTCATTGGTATCTCTTGTGATATTAATATAAGAAAATTGTCTCCATCTCTGCTATATAACTGAAAGCATTCAAGCTATACACAATTTAATTTTTATGTTAGTTTACCAAATGTGGGTATGTTTGTGTTTGTTTGTCTGATGTTTGAATTTTCATGAATTCGTTGCAGCATGTGATGACAGTTTGAGGGCAAAAATGTAATCAGAAGAAGCATGGGATTTGGGAAGCTAAGTTGACCAATACAAAAGTGGAAATATCAAATGGTTTCAAGAGATAAAAATCAATCAATTGGTTCTCTGTTGAACGAGAAACAGAGAGAAGTCCATGAGGGTTGTGTTGAAGTTAGACAGCATAAATGTGAGGAAGTTTACAGCTTCAATCCATGTAATAAAAAGGGTATACGCCCATTTTTAACTATGTAATCAAGTTCAGAGTTCAGACTAGGCTCTATGTTAAACAGAACTTGTGTTGTTTATAGGAAAAATATATTTGTTTTGTATACCTTTTATTTTTGCATGTACTTGTAATAGTAGTTATAAATATCATTACATAACAGATTTGAAATGAAAATTGAATATTATTTAATGACCAAAAATTATTATTATAATATATTAATGGAGTGTTACAATTATTAAAAAATGTTTTTAATGAGGGTACATTTACCCTCACCATATGCTTATTAATGACGGGTGGCCTATACTGTCATTATATATTTTTAACCGCGGAAGCTGTAGTGAGGGGCCATGACAGGATATTTCCTGTCACTAAAAGTTTTTTATGACGGGATTTGGACTTTTAACCACGGTATATCCTTTCACTACAGACCAAGTTTCTTGTAGTGGAAAAACTTTGAAGTCGTGGACAAAAAACATCTCGAACACAATACTTGAGAATTAAAAATGAAAAAATTGAAAGTGACACCATGGGATTGAAAGCGGAAAAATCTCAAACTGATTTAATTGTTCATTCAACGTACTCCATATCATTTTAGGTCTATCAATCAAATTGATTTGTATAATAAATAAGTGCGCATTTTATTCTGTTTTTTGATCAAAAGTAATTCAAATGTAAATCGAAATATAGGAAAGTAGACTAAGAATGTTTTTACTTGGACTGTAATTTGTCCCAGACCAGACCAGACCAGTCCAGACCAGACCAGACCAGACTTGGATAGTTATAAAAATACAAAGAAACCAGACCTTACCAGACCAGACCAGACCAGTTCAGACCAGACCAGACCAGACCAGACCAGCAAATTACAGTCCAAGTAAAAACATCCTAAACTACAACAACAATAAAACCATAATATATTGAAAAATAAGATCCATGTATTCAAAGCAAATCAAATTACACCAAACCATTCAAAAAAAGTTTAGTTTTAATTCGATATATCGTTTACGCGCGCCGTTTAAACCCATCAAAAAATCGAAAATCCCCAAACCTGAGATTTCCGTGCTTGAAAAATAATTGAATTAAAATCAACTCATAGTTTTTTCTGGAATGAACGAAATTGAAGAATATGAGCCACCCATGATGAAATATAATGCCATTTTAAAGTATTAAAAAGAAAATGTTGAATTTCGTGACCGGCATGATCTAAGACGAGATATATAACACTCCGATCCTTAGGAGAAAAAAATTCATAGAGAAATAGCAAATTTCTTTTTTTTGAAGGAAAAATTCACAAGAATAATCTCACCTTTCACCGGTCTTCTAATAATAATCCCACCTTTAAATAATCCCAAAATAATCCCACCTTTGCACCTCATCTTCTTTCATTGGACCCTGACCATGTTTTTTACTCTTTTTTTGAAAATCATATAAATGATCTCACCTTTCACTTTTTTATTATATCTTTATAAATGTAAGATTATTTATATAAGATTCTCAAAAAAGGTAAAAAAAACTTGGTTAGGGTCCAATGGAAGAAGATGAAGTGCAAAGGTGGGATTATTTTGGGATTATTTAAAGGTGAGATTATTATGAGAAGACCGGCGAAAGGTGGGATTATTCTTGTGAATTTTTCCTTTTTTGAAAGGAAATAGCAAATTTCTTAAGAATAAGAAAGTAATTATCTTTTTTAAATATGCATCATCAATATTCCATACCCAATAAAAGAATTTGTAGCCACATAAAGATTGGTTAGTATACTTACTAATTAACCACTCTATGTATATACTATATGTAGTGTAAAGTAAAGAAATATATTTCCACCATTCTTAAATAGATGCAAGTTAAGTTTTATATTCTTTATTACATACTCTAGTTTGGTTTTTTAATGTACTAGAAATTTAATTTTTGAAAAATATTGTGATAGCAGTTCACTTTAAATGTTCAAAATACGAACTATTTACCTTTTAACTTATATAAGAAATGTATCTGGTCAAAATTATGTTTGGATAAATGGGAAAATAGAAATATTAGAACTAAAAAAGAACAAGATATACCGTAATTGAGCTGCTGAGAAGCAGAGAGAGTGGTGGAGAGCTCATCCGCAGAAAGCTCAAGCAGGTCAAGGCAATCGGAGACCGCGTTTGAAAGCCTCAAATCTCCGCCAAAGAAAGTCCCAAACTTCGACACAATGGAGGTCACCTGCCGGACGACGTCTATGGTTGTCCTCAACGACCCGATGAAAACCGCAGCCGAAGCCGAATCCCGCAAGAGCTCCGCCGGAACAATCGGGTCCACGCCGCCGTCTCCGTCGCAGTGGGACACCGGACTCAAGCAGCACAGCACAGCCAAACAGAGCACAGACACAAAACGACCCATTTTTGTTTTGGGTCCAAATAAACTGATAATGAGGTCAGCTAACTAGCTCACTATAAAAATGGTCTGGAAAAGATGAAGGCAGCTTATAGTAGTTATTGAACAGAATGTGAAAAGGAGGGGCTTTTGCTGCTGTGAATTCCCAGACTCATTGATTACTAATGTCAGGCTCTTGAGAAGTAGTTAAGTGAGAAAAATAAAGGCCAGATTTCAAAGCAGACAGGCAACCACTTCTCTATTGATCTGAACAGGGGCTAACATGGACTCTCTCAATGTGTATATATAATGCTGCACCAGCAATTACTTTGTTAGTTGACAGCTAACCACATCACAACTCACTTCATGAATGTTTATACCAGAGTAGTAGGAAAGGCTTATCTGATCTCCATGCATTAAATAGGCAATGCTTGACAATTAGCACATCTTTTTTTATTTGGAATAATAATTTGATTGATGAACAGTTGTCTTTCTCTCTTTTTTGATGTTGATATTCTGCCACTTGAAACACTTTTACCACGATTCTTCTTTTCCCTTTTCAGATTTTATAGTCTTTAATTTGTGATTGTTTCGATTTCTTATAATTAATTCCATTTTTCATGTTTTTATTTTTAAATATTGGAAACATGTTATAGCCACATAAGGAGAATGTAGTAATGTCCCGAAAGTTATGCTGGATTCGGACAATGATAATGGTCATTAGCACTGAAAATCAATAATGACAATGATAAGAGTTGATGATAATAGTGGTTTATGTGATTGTAATTATTAGGATGTTTTTTAATAGGACAAATTTTAGATTGAGAACAGATAAGATTGGATCGGATCAAATCAGACTTAAATAGTTTGGGTCAGAACATATCAAATCAGACTTTGACGGATGTAGAATACACATAGAACATGATTGTTTCAAACTAGACATAAACCGATCAAATCAGACCAGATATAAATAGACTAGAGTCGTCAGACCAGATCAAACCATCAACACGTACATAAGGGGTATATAATAGTGTCATGAAAGTTATGCTGAAAGTACAACAATGATAATGGTCATGAGTAACGTTTTGTAATAGTTGGTGATGACAATGGCCTACGATATTATAGTGTCATATTTTCCTGATACTTGTCTGTGAAGTTATAGGTGACACTAAATTTATTGTCACTTGCTTGCTGCCACTTTCAGTGATACAAGTTTAGTATCATAAAATCTTTGAGCTAATCTTACATCACTATAAGTCATGCATGTTTCTAGTAGTGAACAACGTTAGTGATTATAATAGTCGCTTATGTGATTGTAATTAAGCCAACGGTGACAATAGTTGTTGTTAGCAATGGTATCTTTTTTTGTGTATGTCGGATTGCTGCTGCCGCCGCCGTCTTTAGATGTAGTCCTCAATTGTGGTGGCGGCCGGTCATCCGTTGCATCAATAACAATGCTAGTTTAATTAGGGGCTTGTAATAGAAGCACATGTTGCCTCCTACGATCCAAGGCACGACATTTCTAAGGCAAATTAATTGTGAAGGCTTCGGTCACCATCCAAATCTCCACTAATCCACCACTACAAAAAATGACGGGATTGACACGGTTTTGGAACGGATTTACCAAAAAAATCGTGCCAAATAACTCGTGCCAAACTGTTTTTGACACGAATTTGGCATATCCGTTGCCAAAATCCTTGCTAATTTTGGAAAATCCCTGCCAAAAATTCCTCTCAATCACGAGTTTTTTTGTAGTGCACCCATTTGGTTAAAAAGTCAGTGGCAAGAAACTATGGTGTATTTGAACTTGGAATATGATTGGCATGAACTCTCAATGTCAGTACCGTAGGTGTGGTGGTGATTACACTTGGTCATAGTATGAAATACAAACAATTGCGATGAAAATAATAATCTTTATCTTAGGTCATCCGGTCATCCCACTTTGTAATTTCTATAAAAACTTGTGCCAAAGTCTTTCTAGCCGTTCATGTTTCCTCATGACTATGTCAATGAAGAGTCCATGTATGGTAATGGTAAATGGGTAATGGCATTGACAAGAATGATGTTGTTGAATACTCCGTATTACATAGTACGGAGTATTAAAAAGGGATAGAACTCATCATATATGAGAAAACTTCATGTCAGGCCGGCCTGACGGGCTGCCCCGTCCGGCCGAGCCCGTTTGGGCACCTTCCCGGTTGAATTTTTTGATGAAATTTTTTGAGCATGTTCCTCGTCAAGTCTAGTTTGTCCATACCAAATTTCAGCTCAAAATTCGATCGGGAAGGTTGTCAAATGATTTTTGCAAGTTAACTGGTCCGGAATATGTATTTTCCGGACCAGTTAACTTGCAAAAATCATTTGACGACCTTCCCGATCGAATTTTGAGCTGAAATTTGGTATGGACAAACTAGACTTGATGAAGAACATGCTCAAAAAATTTCATCAAAAAATTCCACCGGGAAGGTGCCCAAACGGGCTCGGCCGGACGGGGCAGCCCGTCAGGCCGGCCTGACATGAAGTTTCCTCCATCATATATATAGTTCGTATTCGGGAAGATGTAAACGGAGGGAAATATAGTAGAGTTTCAGCCCAACTGGTTGTGAGGTTATCGTGCCTAATAAATACGTAGTATTATATAGTTATAAGTAATTATTCTAAATGAGACTAAAACATGGTTAAAACTCCAAAATAGGACTTGAAGTTTTAAATTGCATAAATGGGATCCCTGATTACATTTTTACCCCCAATCCCCAAAACACCTTTTCCCCAATCCCTCTGTCTCTGCATCGATCGTGATACCTGCGAGTATTTCCCCTTGCGACTCAGCTCAACCGCCCTCGACTCGACCTGCTATCGTCGCCGCTGCTTGCTCGACGCCGGCCGCCACTCTTCAACGATTCTCGCATCGCCGCAGCTCTGCCAAGGATGACCTCTGCTGCAATTTTCCAGTCAATTCAAGTCAGGTATGTACTCTTCTTCTTCTTCCTCTTCTTTTCTTCTTCTTTTTCTTCTTCTTCTTCTTCTTCTTCTTCTTCTTCTCAGCCTCTTCAATTTTCTGATACTCTGTTATCTTGTTCTGTGGATTTCAGTTTTATTTATAAAGCAAGAATCTGATAATGCCATAAAATTGTCAATAATTTTTTTGAAGAATGTCATTTATGTGGCATTACATCTATGAAGATGACATTTTTACTTTGAGATTAAAAAACTTTAGAAAAATTTCATAATTGATGTTTAATCCAACACGGATTTGTAATAATGTCACTTTTATGACATTACATTTGCGAAGGTGGCAGTTCAAAGAAAAAAAATGACATCTTCAAAGAGTAATAATGTCATTCGCATGACATTTTTGAAACAAAAATGACATATTTAAAGTGTCAATTTGTTGAGTAACAATGTCAGTTTCATGACATACTGTCGTCTTGACAAATGCAATGTCATAAAAGTGACATTTTTCTAATTGCTTGAAATTTATGGCATTTTGAGGTTCCAAATTAATCAAAATTAATAGAGGATAGAAGCCGAGAATAGAGGATCAAAAATTTGGACAGGATTAGAAGAAGAAGCAAAAGAGGAAGAAGCAGGAGAGGAAGAAGAAGACACAGTCGATGGAGGAGTTGGCTATGCGAGGCCAAGCAGTCGATGGGGGAGCAGCCTTCCATGGGAGGAAGAGATGTTCTGCGATGAATTGAAGAGTCGGCGGAGTGATGCGATGAGTTGCAGGGGCTTTTTTTTTTAATTAAGGGCAGTTTTGTCAGGTTGCCTCTTTTTAGTCCTATTTTTGCCAAATAAAACACAGTAGTCCTACTTTTACAATTTTACCTAGTTTTAGTCCTATTTAGGTAAATCTCTCTATAGTTATTTGTAAAAAGGGATAGAACTCATCAGATATATACCTCATCAGCTGTTTACTCCAGGGGGCCAAGACCCCCTTCCCCGGACCCCCTAAGAGTAAAAAAAAAGTAATAATAAAATAAAAAAAATTAAAAAAAAAAAAAAAAAAAGTAGAGTTCCATCCGGAGTCTTTATATACTTTTGAACTGACTTCTCTCTTGTTGCACGCTCATCCTACCACATGAGCTATAACCGGTACTAATGGATATAGTTGTGACTATAGTAAATGGTTTGCATTTTTTGTGTTGCCAACTCCCATGCGTAATTAGTTTTAATTTTAAGAAAACAATATTACTTTGTGGATAAAATCGTTTATAGTTAGCTACAAAAGTAGTTAAAGAACAGTTCAAGGTGATTTTTCAAATTTCAAATTTGGCAACACTAAAAACATGAAATGGAAAAAAGTTAATTTTAAATTATACTTTAATAATTTTCAGATATGAAAATAGAATAAATATGCACACTTGGATGTATTAAAATTTGACAAAGTAAAATTAAGGCAAATTGTATACGGATAAGGTTCAGATTGGACATTATGATTATTTGTGAATCTCATATTGGCCACTAAGGTTTCAATGGACCAAATCGGACACTACATTTACTTGTGAATTTCATATTGGCCACCAAAATTCCATAATTCGTTTTGGGAAAATGGAAACTAATAATCCAACCTTTTAGCAGTCTTCTTACAATAGTCCCACCTTTTCGTTATTCAAGAATAATCCAACCTTTGCACCTCATCTTCATTCACTGGTCCCTGACCGGTTCATGACCTGCTATTTCAAGTTATTTTCTTATCTTTGCAAAATATTATCTTTGTGAAAGGTGAGATTTATGGTATAATGGTTTGCAAAGATATGAAAAATAACTTGAAATAGCAGGTCATCAACCGGTCAGGGACCAGTGAATGAAGATGAGGTGCAAAGGTTGGATTATTCATGAATAACGAAAAGTTGGAACTATTGTGAGAAGACCGCTAAAAGGTTGGATTATTAGTTTCCATTTTCCCATTCGTTTTTGGACACCCACTTATGTGTCTCTTCTTTCGTTAATATAAATTGGCAGTCTTATTTTTCTTTTCCGTTTTGGTATTAACAAACTAACTTAATTGATTTATATAATTTAGAAAATTTAATTTGAGATTTTAAAATATGTAGTTAAATTCTTCGAGTAATTAATAATTTCTTGTATTTAACAAGTTAAAAATATATTTCGGACTTTTCATTTACATGATTTTTATGGAACTTTGGGAAATATCGATTTGTTAAATTGAAATAACAAAATTAAAGAACTCAATTGCCTTATAATAGATTTTCTTGATTAATCAGAAAATCTAATTATATATTCTAAATCTAAATAGATAAAATTAAATTATTTTTATTTTCTAGGTACATAAAACATAGGAAAAGGAATACTAATAGCTTTGAAATGTGAAAAAGCTTTGGTTAGTGTCCAAAATTGATCAGAAAAACGTTAAATTTAATCCATTTAAAACTTTAGTGTCCTATTTGAGATACACATGTAACCATAGTATCCAATTTGGTCCATTTAAAATCTTAGTATCCAATATGAGATTGTATGTGATTATAATGTTCAATTTGAGCCTTATCCCTAAAAATAATTGATCCAAGCTACTCCGTACTAAATAGCAAATCGTAAAATCGTTGGCTGCCTTCTCTACTTTTCAAATATATATATACATATGGATATAAACATTTTTCGTCTATTAAAATCACAAATTTTAGTGTTACCAAATAACACATTAAATCTCATGAAGTATGGATCACTATATAAATTCTCGAAAATATGTAAATAATGACAACCACCATCCTGAAGACAAATTAGTGATAGGTCTTGAAAAATCAAAGACCCCAATTTTAGCCGCCCAAGCTATATGCTAACATGCCCCCACCGGAGTCGTCCCTGCATGTTATATGTGTTCCTAATTGTTTAAAAAACATGTTTATCATTACTCAAATGGACCCCATATAGTAAAAGTGTGAACCCTTTCAAATTATTATCATTATTATTAATTTATTGTTATTATTATTATTATTATTATTATTATTATTATTAAGATTTAAAGTTATAAATGTGTGTATATATGAGTGTGGGGGGCTAAATACTAGTCTATAATTACAACTTTCTTTGCTGTTTAAATATAAATCCAAAGTTGAGATTTGTTATTCATAAATAAAATATTGGAAACAAAAGACCTGTTCAATCGATATCAAATATATAAGCCTTATACTTTATGATAAGATGGCCAATTTTTTTTGGTAGTTCTCCTTTTATAAGGAGGTTGTTCCAATTGAATAATAAAAACTTCAAATAGTCATATACTTTGTATATGTTTTGTGTAATTACGTAATTTCTAATATGAGATATTAGACTCACACTTTAACACTATAGTCTATAGACATTGTTACTATAACCATAACCCACGATTTGGAAACGAATTAAGTGAGCTATGAACTATGAAGAGACATAAATGTCAGTGTTGTGACCGATCTCTCAAATGCAAGAGTGTTTTTGTGAACACACAAAAATAAAAAATAAAATAAGACTACATGTCTCAATTAAATTAATAATTTATTTATTAGTATTTAAAAAGAAAATGTGTAGCTTTGAACACCCAAAATATAAATATATACTAGGTGTGTCACTCTGGTTGTAAATTAAAGCACTCCAAACCTTGTACTCCGTATTATTTACGATATACTATAGTATATAAAGGAGAACCTCAATTTACTCAAACGCATTATTGTTCGATTGTATGTCTGTAGAATTTGGTTTAACTATATGCAATTATTCAACATAAAAAATAGGAAAAATTGAAAATAATAATCCCAACTATTACCCATCCGCTAACAATAATCCCAACTATTGATTATTTTTGTATAATCCCAACTATATGGGTCATCCGCCAATAATGGTCCATGACCAAATATTACCTCCTATAAAAGTGAATTTTAAATAAAAATTAAGCGTGAAAATTAAAAGTTGAGATTATTTATAGGGATTACTTGCTATATCTCTTCTCATCCACTTTAGAAACTTCATAAATTTATTTACAGGGACTATTATTGGCGGAAGGTCCCTAAAGTTGGGATTATTCTGAAATAATCGATAGTTGGGATTATTATAAGCGGACCGCCAATAGTTGGGATTATTACAAACAATTTTTCCTAAAAAATAAGATCCTTAATTCAGTAATGAGTCCCATATAATTACGGAAAGTTGTAACGTCTAGTACCTGCATGGGTAGTTCAATTGGTCATTGAGGTGAAATTTGCAACAATTCTAATGTCAATGATATTGGATTACTGGCTAATATTTGCAGGACTCTAGTAGTTTAATTGTAATATGGCCTTGTATTCTTGCATATAAAAAATGTAAAACTTCAAATGGGAAAATCCTTTCTGCTCGCCAGTGCTAATATTCTCTCTTAGTTATACCACTGTTTATATAACCCAAATTTATCTAGAACTAAAAGTCATTGAAAGTGTACATATAAGAGTCTTACAGAAAACAATGTTTAGTACGATTTATACATAATAATGTATGATTTAGGGATTTCTGTGTAATTTCCATAACTCTGTGTTATTGTTATAAATATAATGTTAAGACATCCAACAGGGTAAGTCATTATTTCTCAAAATTATTACAAGTGACTTGTACATATAGAGTGAAAAAACATCCATATTCCTTTTGTACATTTTCCTATTATTTTATCCTACATTAGGTAATTTTTATCTATAAGATGCAGATACTCACCTAAATCCAGTTCCGTTATCGACTTATCGTTATCATATCACATTTTTCTTTTTTGATTTATCCCACTAAAATTGTCGTCTGCACCACATAAACACACTTTTGTTGATACTTGCATCATGTCTTCATGTAGAATATGTGAAATAATAAAAGTGGAGAATAATGGCTTACCTCACCGGTAGCCCTCACGTCATATTTATACTAATAATATAATAAGGTTTAATACAAATGGGCCTAACTATGTCCGCTATTACACCCCCTCAATCTGTGCGGGGGAAATAACGTGCAGATTGGAACGTAAAAATTCAAAACGCTGACTAGACAAATTTTTGGTAAATATGTCCGCTAGCTGAAATTGAGTAGGAATGTATTTGACTGTCAGATCCCCATGGGCAACACGTTCACGAACAAAATGGTAGTCTATCTTGATATGCTTGCTGCGATCATGCTGAATAGGATTGACTGCAAGATAAGATGCTGAAACATTGTCACAAAATAATTTTACAGGATTTGGTAAAATAATCCCCATGTCGTACAGCAGGGATCGGATAAACAGGGTGTCTTGGACGGTGTAAGCCACAGCCCGATACTCAGCCTCAGTAGATGACTTGGAAACCGTAGGTTGCTTCTTGGAACGCCAGGAAACAAGATTATCACCAAGAAAAATAGCATAACCTGTAGTAGAGCGGCAACTATCTGGGCATCCTGCCCAATCCGCATCAGAATAAGCAACGACCACAGATATACTTTGACCCGAGCGTAACCATAGGCCATGCGAAGAAGTACCCTGTAAATACCTGTAAATTCTTTTGACAGCAGCAAGATGAGTAGTACGTGGAGCATGCATAAACTGGGAAACAAGGTGAACGGCATAAGTAATATCCGGTCGGGTAATAGTCAAATACTGCAATGCACCTACCATGCTGCGATACTCAGTACCATCACTAAGAAGATCTCCATCAGTGAGAGATAAAGTGGTGCGGGACGGAAGAGGAGTACGTACTGGTTTAACTGTATGGAGATGAAAGCGGTGTAGAAGATCAGTAGTATATTTTTGCTGAGAGAGAAAGAGACCAGCAGAGGTACGACTAGCCTGAATACCCAAGAAATAATGAAGATCACCAAGATCCTTCATAGCAAACTGACCGGATAAAGTATGAATGATCTGACTGACCAGAGAGGGAGAACTACCAGTGATAAGTATGTCATCAACATATAATAAGATGTAAATAGTCTCGGACGGGGACCTAAAAACAAACATTGATGAATCAGATCGGCTCTGGGAAAAACCTCGGGATAATAAGAAGCCACTAAACCGGTGAAACCATGCTCTAGGTGCTTGTTTCAGACCATAAAGTGCCTTACGGAGACGGCAAATATGAGTGGGAAACTGAGGATGGACGAAACCAGGTGGTTGACGCATATAGACTTCCTCGGTAAGGTGACCATGAAGAAAGGCATTTTTGACATCTAATTGACGCACTGTCCACCCCAAAGAAATAGCAACAGAGAGAACTAAACGCACAGTGGTTGGTTTGACAACAGGACTAAATGTTTCAGAGAAGTCTATTCCAGCCTGTTGATTAAAACCCTGAGCGACCAAACAAGCCTTATGGCGCTCTATAGAACCATCAGATAAATATTTTGTCTTATAAATCCATTTACAACCTACCACATTTTTAGTCTTGTCACTAGGTACTAAATCCCAAGTGTTATTAGCAATAAGAGCGTTAAATTCATCGGCCATGGCTGCCCGCCAAACTAAACTTTTGTTTGCTTGAGAAAAACATGTAGGATCAGTTGGGAGAGCTAAAGTGTTCAAGGTAAAAATTGTTTTAGGTTTAAAAATGCCATCTTTAGCCCTCGTGCGCATTGGGTGAACATTAGGAGCCATCGGAGGGGAGGGTGGTGGTGTAGGAGGCGAATTGGAAGTGGGGCTAGCCGTGGAGGAAGACGGGGAAGGAGATGGGGGCGGACTGTATGCCGGGGTTGATGGTCGTGGGCTGCTAGAGGGTGAGGGTATGGTGGCCGGGCTGGATAAAGACGAAGGAATAGACGGTTGGGGAGATGCTGGTGCGGTACTGGGTGTGTAGGGAATGATTTGAGAAGGTAATATACTGGTGGAGTGGGAATTATTGTGGGACGAAGCAGGGGGTAGTGGTAAGTGATCCGAAGTATGTGTGGGGGACCAGGAAGAGATTAAGGAACTGCTGGTGGTTGGCTGAGAAATTAAGTTAGGGTAGGGGAAATTGGTTTCAAGAAAAATGACATCCCTGCTTATATAGACTCTTCCAGTCTTAGGATCGAGACAACGGTATCCCTTGTAGCCCGGTGCGTAACCCAGAAAGACACAAAGTATGGAACGTGGGGAAAGTTTATTTGACGACGTAGCAACTATGTTAGGAAAACATGCACAACCAAACACACGTAAAAAACTATATTCTGGAGGTTTAAGAAAAAGTTTCTCGAACGGAGACACATTACCCAAAACAGGTGTGGGTAGCCGATTAATAATGTAAGTAGCTGTATATAAAGCATCTACCCAAAAGGAGGTAGGAAGATGGGCAGTAATTAACATGGTCCGAGCTAATTCAAGCAAGTGACGATGCTTACGTTCGGCCACACCGTTCTGAGCAGGAGTATCCGGACAAGATTTTCTAAATAAAATACCACAATTGTGAAAATGTGCATGAAAAGAGGAATTTACAAATTCACCACCTCCATCACTCTGAAAACATTTAATTTTACAGTTAAACAAATTTTCAACTAAGTTTTGAAAATTACAAAAATGAGTAAAGACTTAAGATTTTCTATGCATTGGATAAATCCACGTGAAACGAGAAAAATCATCAATAAAAGAAACATAATATTTAAAACCTAAATTAGAAGACACAGGTGATTGCCACACATCTGAATGAATAAGTTGCAAAGGAGTACTAGAGTCATGAATAACATCTGAAAAGGGAAGACGATGGGACTTGCCCAGTTTACACGAAACACAGTCATGAGAAAATAAAGTTGAACTAGTAATTAAATTATTTTTCCTAAGAACAGATAAAATGCGATCCCCACAATGACCAAGTCTTTGGTGCCAGACTGGACCAGGAACAAGTGTAGACTTGAGAGCAATCGGAAGGGCTGGCTGGTGAGCGGCTTTGAGGGGATAAACACGGTCTTTATGAGAGGCCTGGAGGAGGATGGCTCCCGTGTGGTTGTCCTTAACAATAAAATAATTTTTATTAAAAATAACAGAGCAATCATTATCCGCACACAACCTTTGAATAGATAATAAATTGTATTTGAGTTGCGGGACATGAAACACATGTTTTAAACTTAACGGGCGGCCATTGGTGGATAAATTAATTGTGCCAATATGAGAAACTTGAAGATTAGTACCGTTAGCAACTTGAATAGAATGTGGGCCATTATAAACGGATTTATTTAATAAAATACCTTCTGAGGGAGTCATATGAGCCGAAGCTCCTGAATCAGGATACCATACAGAGTCGTTTGATTCACCCGTCGGGAGAGCCGCCAGAGCTGGAGTATTTTGGTTAACAAAACGGGAGCATGACAGTGCTGAGTGACCTGGAGAAAAACAAATCTGACAGACAACAGGTGGAGGGGGACTCTGAAAGGAATTCTCAACTGAAGGAAATCCTGAAAAAGTGTGGTTAGTAACACAAGATGATAAAGCATAAGTATTGGCCATAACACGACAAGTATTACTTAAAACCGTACCTGGAAACCCATTATGAGACTGTCCACGAGGAGGAAAGGGTTGTTGGGGCGCTGGAGGAGGCATCTGCCAGCCGTAATACCCAGGTGGAGGAGCAAAGGCCTGCTGCGGTCCACCATATCCTCCACGACCTTGCTGCTGCCCGCCATATCCACGACCTCTGCCGCGATTTCCACGCGGTCTGCCACCCCGAAAGCCACGACCTCCGTATCCCCTGTTTTGCTCACCCCCTCGACCGGCGGGACGTGGTCCTACGGCTGGATCAGTTGCTGCAAAAGCTTGATGCCCAGGGTGTATATTTTGGGATCGGAGATAGAGAGCACGCTGCTCCAACGCTAGCAATTGTGGGCGAAGACTGTCCACGGTAAAACTATCCGGGAAGAGTGTAATGGTGGTAATAAGGGACTCATATTCCTTTCCAAGGCCCTGAACAGTGGCTGTGAGGAGTTCCCGGTTGCTAACTGCTGAATTTATGCATGCTAGGGAATCGGCTAAATTTTTAATTTCGTGGAGATAGTCATCCATTGATTGAGACTCCTTTTTCTTAAGTGTGTTTAACATTCGTTTTAGTTCAATGGAGCGGGCAATGCTCTCTGCCATAAAACGGGTTTCCAACCGTTCCCAAATTAAAGCGGAATAACGAATATCATGAACCTCAACCAACATATCTCGGGATAGAGTAGCAAATAGCCAGGAGCGGACAGTTTGATCAATTCTTAGCCACGCACTATATTCGGGATTGGGAATGTCACGACCAGTGGGGTCCAAAACAGAGGCAGTTGGGGCTGTTATAGAGCCATCTAAAATTCCCAATAATGCATGTGAAACTAAGAATGATTCAAATTGTGTACGCCACGGAAGATAATCCTCAACCTTGGCTAGTCGAGTAGTGACTATGTTGGTAACATTAGGTGTAGAGAATGACAACTGAGATGCTAAACTAGCCAAAGGTGAAACAATTACCGTAGCAGGGTCTGGCCGAGTGATTGATTGTGGCTGGAGAGCATTAACGGCTGGATTACCAGCCCATGTAGGGCCTGAAAACGCTGGCAGAGAAGAGGAAGAGGAAGAGGCCCGAGCCGGAGATGGTGTCCAGGGCCGGTTCTGGGGGGAGGGCAAAAGGGGCGACCGCCCTAGGCCCAGCAAAAAATAGAAGAAATAATAGGCCCAATTTTTTTTCTTTATGTATAGTGTTAGTAGGCTTCTTTTTTAATTCTTAAGGTCAGTTAATTAGGCCTAATGTTTAATTTTATTGGCAATTTGAAAATTTAAAATGTAAATAAAAATTTTTAAACAGAGCCAAGTTTAAAAAAAGAATATGTACATTAATATTAAGAAGGATCAGTTGTAGTTTTTAAAAGAAATACAATTGTTGCTCCATCAAAAAAAGAATATATACATTAATTTTAAGTAGGATCTGTTGTAATCTTTACATCTCTTTAGCCTTTAAGGCTTTTTATTCATTTAATTATAACATAACAAATTTATATAATTATTTTAGAGCCCATCTCTCTCAAATCTCATCCCCATTATTTATTTGTTTCCAAATTTCAATAAACTATATATATCTGAGTTCCTAATAGTAGTTTAGAGGACGTCAAATTGGCAGTCTTCTTGCGAGAGTGTTCTTGGCGGCTATACATTTTGTCTCTTTGAAACCCTTCATTCTTTTGAGACTTCAAACTTTAGACTCCCATCAACGGTCAATAAATCATTCTCAACTTATGAATTCAATATGTAGTGACATTTTTTTCATATTTCCTTTCAAAAAAAAGTTTAGTGTTGTTATATGTGGCAATTTTATTGTTTGTCATGTATTAATAGAAAGAAGGTCGCCTATGAAGCTATTATTGATTATTTGCTTCATATTGTTCTACGAGAAATGTTTTTTACTGATGTTTTTTCTTTTTATCCGATACTTGTGTTGTTACTTTTGCCCAAATATGTAACTTAAATAATAATAATAATAATAATAATAATAATAATAAAGTGATTTTTGACTTTATTTTATGAACTTCATTGTACATTTTTATTATAATTCTTATTTCAAATAAGTATACGGTCATAGGCCCAGAATAGCGTACCGCCCATAGGCCCAGAAATGGTCAGGACCGGCCCTGATGGTGTCCTAGCGTGAATGGGAGGCGGCGGCAGCGTTACTGTTGGGGTCCATGAAAAAGGCTCCGGCATGTTGAATAAGTTAAGCGAAGGCAGCGGCGGAAGCTGAAGCCGAGATGCTGATAATTGTGGAGAAAGTGTCACGCCTGAGGATGTGGGCAGCACCATCGGTGAAGTGGGCGCCGAAATTGGAGGCATCATCGTTGAAGAAGGCGTCTGAGTTTGCGGCTGCACCGAAACGTTGGGCGCCGTGATCGACGTAGATGAGACGGTCGACATTAGGAAGTAGGGTTGAGAGACCTATGCGACTGATACCATGTGAAATAATAAAAGTGGAGAATAATGGCTTACCTCACCGGTAGCCCTCACGTCATATTTATACTAATAATATAATAAGGTTTAATACAAATGGGCCTAACTATGTCCGCTATTAGAATAATCATTGAACACGTGTTATGTCTACCCAATAAAATGAAATTGTAGCGTATGAGAACGCAATAACTAAAAGAAGTTGGACACATAAATGAAACGCGGGTTGACCGAGTAGGCTTCAAGTCATTGTCCAAAATGAAACGCGGGGGATATTTGTGGTGCGTGCCAGGCTGCACTTGCCTCTAACTTGCGTCTAACGCTTCACCAAAGAGCCTCAAAAGCCATCAATCCACATTTTGTGCCAAGTCCATAAAACTTTTGTACACGAGTCCTTTACTTTGTCTGTATACACATAAAATATAGGCGGCTTGTAAAACCGTGTACACATAAAATTATCTTTATGTTATTTGGATTTCGGTCTTTTTATAATAAAATAATTGTTCATCTCCATCATTGAGTTGCTTAGATTTTTCTTTATCTAAACAAATAATTCCAAATATATTTTCAAGATATACTTTCTATAATATCCAATGGACCTAAGACTCACTAGTTTTTGGCTTGAAAACATGATGAAATAAAATAAAATGTCTCACTAAACTGCGTGCGCTTCTTTGTAATGAAGTAACATTTATTCCATACAATTTTCACTATGGATCATCATAAAAACAATCTCTCTATGGCTCTATGCTCAGTGGCGGAGCTGCTTTGTTCCCAAGTATGCACAAGAACACCCAAAGATTTTAAAAACATGGTAGTACACGTGAAAATTTAGTGTAATTGAATTTATTCTTCTTTAAATTTTAATTTGTATAAAATTGAACACTTGAAATTTTAGTTCCAAAGCAGCTCTGCCATTGTCTGTGCTTTGCTACACGGATAAGACTGTGTACATCTGATCCCTTACCCCACGAGATGGGAGCCTTTGAGGCATTGGGTCATGATGATGACAAGGTTGTCAAACAGGTCATTAGGACTTATCCGATTACTTGTTGTAAGTACACGTATTTATATGACATTTGAGTACATGGTCTTATATGATGATTTCATAATAGTAGAAGACCCCATTTGACCATTTTCTCATGGTTTCATCTACTATTTTAAGTTCTTTCACATGTTGTGAAGGCACGCTGTTTTTCTGTCTTTTTAAACCATTAATTAAATTGTTGGAACACAATATCAGTTTCTTTAATTATTAGAATAGAGGGTTACTACAACTCATTATATAATTCATAGATTTGATTGTTCTATATTTATATGAAACAATGAAAAATCGAAAAAAGCAGACACCAATAAAATTTTAACCCAAAACTAAAATGGATGTTTACTATTACTCGTGTAAAAGTGTCATAGAAAGTACGAGTATAAAAGTAACACTATTACACGTTTACAAATGGATATTTAACCCAAAACTGAAATCTATTTCTAAACAAATACGCATATCCATACATCGATACAAAAATAGAAAGTAGAACCAACACAAATTGACATTGAAAATTTTAAACGAAAAAAACTATGTCCTCTTTAATGTTTAAATAACCATTATTGTTTGTCTATTTACATAATTACTTCTATATGTTTTAACTAAAATATTAAATATGGAACCGTACCATAAGTTATAAATAAGTACGTACTAAATAAATTCTGTGTTACAACATAATTAGTTTCATTTTTAGTTTAAGCCCCTAAACGGGGGGGGGGGGGGGGATTAAAAATATCACCTCCTGATCCCTTTAAAAACAATTTTTCTCAAATAGATTTTCACTTTTTATTTTCTTTTTGGACACAATATTATTTTAATTTATTAACTTCTTCTGGTTATAAATTTGTAATCATTTTCGAAATTGGTGTTCACAATTCCATAGAACTTTTGGTCTAATTTCTAAATATATAAATACAAATTGTTAACACAAATTTAAAAATAATGAGGGAAAATATATAATATGAGGAGTTTTTCCTAAAATACTACATAGTATATACTCCATATTAAATAAATTTAAAATTATAAATATTCATCATCATCATTTACCCCAGTGCCGCAAAGGCTCCCACCTACGACGGGGTAAGGGGGGTCAGTTGTACGCAGTCTTACCCATGTACTAAAGCACAAAGAGACTGTTTCCGAATGACCCATAATGAAGATTGCATGGAGTAACTGCTGCTTCATAACAAAGAAGCACAGACAGTTTAGTGAGCCATTTTGCTTTATTCCATCGTATTCTCAAGCCAAAAAATAGTGAATCTCTGGCTCCATTGCAAATGATGGAAACGTAAAATTATAAATATTACGGAGTATTAAAGTTGCTATGAGTATACTTTTATAGTCACTACAATATAAGAATTGAACATGATTATAGTAATTAAACGTGATTAAATAATATATTTTTCCTTTATCTTCAATTATTTGGTCAGATATTATTTCAAATTTTGTATCTTGAATCTGTAAATTTATTTTGCACATTAATTTGGAAGGGACTATACTAGAATGACTAATTTAATAAGACTTTTGTTTTGCCTTTTTGTAATACATCCAATGTATTACGAAAATAAAGGTTATTTTAAGTTTTAACCCATTTGATGGGAAAATATTTTATGCGTATCCGTGGTTTAAAATGTTCAAGAGCCCCCATTTCTGCAGGTTGAATCCCTAACTCCCAGGGCCCTCTACGTCCTGACCCGACAGAGCACATGGGAGGTTATAAATCACGGTGACTCAACCAATCATAACGATGATAGACCTTTTAGTATACCCGTGCGCACCAGAAGCTCAATCCAGCACATAGGAGCTGTGACCTCCACACGATCGCTGCGAGTTTCGATCCTTGAATTGGTCATTTGTCTAACTTTCCCATCGCTTTATCAGTTGTGCTACCCGGTCTCAAACCATACAATTGCTAAAGAGCCTTCCCCAGCTCCTTATGGAATAAAACCTTGCGAATTTCGAGGTAAATATGATGATGTTCTCCAGATTCCGCGTGCATTGCTCGCAACTTTGGGAGTGTTTGCAATTGCTTCAACTTTAAAAAAGTGATTTTTTAAAGTGATTTTGGGAAAAGTGATTAATAGTAAAAGTTGGTAGTGTTTGAGAAAAAAGTGATTCTAAAAAAGTAAAAGTTTGTAGTGTTTGGTAAAATAAGTGCTTTTTGTGTAATAGAAAAAGTGAAAAGCAGTTTAAAGCACCCTTCTACCTGCTTCCAGCTTTTAGCTTTTAAGTGATTAATTTAAGCAGAAGCTGTCATTTGAAAACACTCTTTTCAACTTTTTTTAAGCCAAAAGCTGAAAAGCGCTTTTTTTAAGCAACCGCAAACACTCCCTTTATTTGATTGTTCTCTTTTATAAGAGAGAAAAGAAAAGCATTATGCATGATCTACTCATAGGCCATGTTCGGACTCCATGTTCTTCACCCCAGCCAGATTGGGCTATGTTCGGGCCAAATTTAAAGCACTCAAGGTTTTCTCGATTATTAAACCTTAAATCCAAAGGGCCAAATTTCAATTTTCATCCCCAATGTGCTAAACTTAGCATCACTCATTTGGCCTATGCGGATGACTTAATACTCTTCTCAAGGGGTGACACGTATTCCATTGAAGTACTTGTCAAAGCCCTTACGGAGTTTGGGGACGCATCGGGCCTAATGGTGAACCATGATAAATCTAACATTTTTATCGGGGGTGTTAATGAAACAGATCTTGCTGAGATCATGGCTCTTGTGGACTTTGGGCGAGGGACTTTCCCGGTCAAATACCTTGGAATTCCTCTCGCCCCATTAAAAGTTTCGGTAGCACAATACTCGCCCTTGATCGATACCATTTCTAACTTTTTGAAGACCTGGAACACAAAGACCCTGTCCTATGCCGGGAAACTTGAGTTGGTTAGATCTGTGATCCAAGGGGTCCAATCTTTTTGGCTCCAAGTGTTTCCGGTACCCCAAACTATCTTGGATAGGATTGTCTCTATATGTAGAGTTTTCTTGTGGGGTGGAAAATTCTCTAAAGTGGCATGGGATGACATTTGTTTACCTAAGGATGAGGGGGGCCTTGGCATTCATAATGCTAAGGTTTGGAACAATGCCCTTCTCTCCCGAACACTTTGGGATGTCCATAGGAAGAAGGATACTCTTTGGGTGAGGTGGATCAATGGGGTCTATCTTCACGGAAGAAGTGTGTGGGATTTTATCCCACACAACCGTGACTCAATGTTTATGAAAAAATTGAGTCACATTCGGGACCAAATTTTGGGATGTTTTAATAACCTGAATGATACCATTATGGGCCTAAATGCTAGATCCGAAAATGGTAAACTCCTTTCGGGAAAAATTTATGAGTTACTGAGGACAAAGGGGACGCCAAAAGCGTGGATGAGTTTCATATGGAAATCATACGTACCCCCAAAATTCTCGTTCAATGTTTGGTTGGCCTTGAGGAACCGGTTACCTACACAGGATAACCTTGGTTACCTTCATATTGTTAACCGTTGTGACCTCTGCAAGGGTGGCTTGGAAACAATGTCACACCTATTTTTTCGATGTTCTTACGCTTGTAGGGTTTGGGAGGAAGTAAAGGAATGGTTGAATATGACACGAGAGATGACCACGCTACTTAGCTCGGTCAAATGGATCTTAAAAGACTACAATGGATCAAAAATCAAGGGGAAAGCGGTTCGGATAGCCTTTAGTGCCACGGTATACTACCTATGGCATGCTAGGAATTCAACTCGGTTTGATGAGGCAAACATAAGGGAAAAAGAGGTCGTCACAAAAATTAAGCATGTGGTGTATAAAATACTTTTCAAATTATACCCGCATGACTTGATAACATTTTGAGTAGAAGGCCGTGGCAGGGATATTATGGATGCCGCGGTTTGGATAGACTAATACATGATTATTTTGATGAGCCGAGGCATGGATATCTTGGATGCCACGCCGTGAGGACCCGAGACACCGTGGTAGGGACATCTTCGATGCCGTGGCATGGAGCATGATCTTTGATTTTAAGGTGTATGCTCTTTGCAACCCCTTTGTACTTTGTTTTGATTTTTAGCCTCTGATCGATGTGCGAGCAGGTGCTATACAGATGTATTTTTTGAACTTTCTTGATGCGCCAGGTCTTATACCGGGTTTTTTGGCTTAGAATAGATCGAATGAAAACCTCCTTTCAACCCCGCATTATGTGGGGTTGATGGAGGTTTTAGGAGATTTAGGACATGTGATGTATAAGTTTTCTGGGTGTTAATATATATTTACATTTCATCCAAAAAAAAATGAAAAGTATCAATTGGGACCTTTACCTTTGATGATGGCTGGACCAAATTCTTTCTGGGAGACTGCAAGAGTAGGACTACTATTTCTTCTTCTTTTTTTTAAATAATCCAGGTGTCGATGCTTCGCATAATTCTGGAGTCTATGAACTATCCTCTAAAGCTCCTAGACAGTTAAATCCGAATTTGATCACGGTCAGTCTCGTTGGTAGTTGGTACTGGCTCCAAAAGACTACTATTTCTTAGTCCTTGTTTTCTTACCAAGCCAATTTTTACTTTTATTTCTCTTTTAAGTAGATGTGTAGTTATACTCTTGATAAGCCTACATTATTGAGTGGTTATCAAATTGGATCGCTAATCAGCGACTACAATCCCAAGTCTTGCATTCTTGCCCTATAGTAACCTATAACATACTGACTTTGTTTCTAGCTTAGCTTGTTACTTTTACCAATAATGAGCAAATTATCTTTTTTCACAAGAATCAACTACACTTACAAGATTTGAAATAGCCACCTGAGCTCAATAATGTACTTTCTAATTAATTAATTCACATTCTACACTTGGTAAGTTCATATTCCAATTAGTTTGATTTGTTAAAAATCCTATATTTGTGGCTTACTTAACCACCATTACAACATATCATAATCACGCTTGGCCTTAAGAGTTGATAAAATAATGTATACTCTTTCGGTTTCACAATTCAATTTACGGTTTGAATTTAATTTCGATCATTTAGGAGGACAAAGTTTGGTTTTGAATATTAGAATATCTATATTTATAAAATTTATAATAAAGTCATATTTGAATAATACGGAGTATATATTACAATGAAATGTATACAATTAATCTTGTGTCAATATTTTTTGAGTGATTAATGATAGAAAATGGAGTACATACCTATCATTTATTTGATTGGCTTATATCATGTTTAATTAATATTTAAATAATTCACCTGTAATAATGTAATTAGTCTATGTGAACAAATGTATGGTACATTGTGAGTGCCATATAATCCTTTTGTATGGTACCATATAATCGGATCGTCGTATATCCTTTTGCGTATTTTTGTTTCCATTGGTGCGTATTCAATATTCTCACTAAAGTCCAAATTGAGATGGCTCTTATAAATTGTGGAATTGTGAATAGAATGTTGAGATGTAATATAAAATTCAATATTTGTTGATGTGTGATACAAATGGAGGTGGTGTGACTTGTGAGCCCAGGTGTATACTTTGGTAAACGGTGATATTATATTGGGAAATTATCCTAAAATAGACAAAAAATATGTTTGTATATTTCAAAATAAGACTATTATGTTTTTAATCTGTAGGAGTAATTATTTCCATCTTTTGGTAGACTAGGTTTTACATATGACATTATTTTTCAAGCTCGATAGTTATTACTTTTATTTTGGGGATAAAAACGTGACAGTCTTATTTTGGAAGTCTCAAAGCCCGTTTGGTAAGCATGTTTTCCGGCTTATCTGGCTTATTAGCCAACTTTTTCACCAAACACATAACTTTTGATTTCACGCGCTCAATTACGTAATAATAAAAAAAAAGTAAGATTGGAGTTACTTCTCTGACTGTATTGGCTGAAGTTACTGTAGAAGATCATTTTAGCTATATTTTATATATTTTTTCTTTACTTCTCTGACTGCATTTTTTCTTTACTTTATTAATAAAATATTAGCTAATTTTAGCTAATATATTTTAGCTAATTTATTTTAGCTAATTTATAAATTATTTTATAAATAATTTTATAGCTAATTTTTTCTTTACTGAAGTTACTTTTTTACTTTTATTTCTCAAATTTTCCCTACTAGCTTTCAAGCCCGTGCAATGCACGGGCAATATGTAATTTAGCTAATTTGAAATTTGATTTCTTTCTGATCATATGTAATGTGATTTAAAAGAAAACTAAACTTAGTCTAATATATAGCCTGTTTGATAATACTAAAATAAATCGAATTAACTTAATTTACTGAAATTGATTAAATTCTGGCTGAATGGGCTGAATGAGTGGAATCTCCTGAATCATGAAAAAAATATGTAAAATATATTCCATTTGTGAAGCCAAGAAAAGATTATATGAATTTAGTCAAATTGATCTTCTACATAAGCATCTCAAGTAAATATAATTGTTATGAACCCGATTTTAAAGAACTCATAATCTCACGTCCTCTAAATTACTTTATTATGCACCTCAAGTTTTTTTCTTCTACTATTCCTCATTCAACTTGATGTGAAATACTATGTACATACTTTTAACTTTTAATAATAAGATGTTACATTTTACTCATTATTTCGTCACACCGTAATTGTAAAAAATGGAGTTTTTTTTAACATCTTACTCATTATTTCATTACATTGAAAACAATTTTTAATTATTATGAACATCTAAATTAATTTATTGACCATTTCAAAATATCAAATTACTCTTAAAAAGTTCCTCTTTTATATATATATATATATATATATATATATATATATATAGTGATTATCTTATATACTTCGTAAATACGAGAACAAAATATCAAATTACTTGGGGAACATCTATAGACAAGCATGAAATATTTATTTCATGAGTGTGGCTTTGAAGCCCACAATGTAGTCATGTAGTGGCATGCTATATCAAACATTCAAACCTACTATGTACCCTAAATCCATCGTGCACGAATGATGCTACCTACCTATGGTCCTATCCACGCACAATGGCTACCTACGAAGAAAGAAATTTGTGAATGTGACAAAGTTAAAGTCATTATTTCTTTTGTCCAATCCCCCCACTCATGCATCTTCTAGTTTAGACCTATATGCCTATATCCACGCTTCTTAAACAACAATCCGAACTAGAAGTGCCTGTTTTGTTATTGAATTTCATTCGAGGCGTGGTTGAAATTAAAGCATTGGGTGTGGAGTGACGGTGGCTTATCCTAAAAGAGGACAATCCGTATACAGTGCAACCTGTGCACGGTGAGCACCGTACTTCCAAGGGTAAAATTCGCGTGAACAATACCCTTGTATTTGTCTCAATTTTATTTCGTGATGTAAATCCTTTGTTTTGGTATGTAACTCACGCTATTGTTAAATGTAAATACATTATATTCAAATGTAACTCATTGTGGTGTAATTCGCATTATGAAAAATGTAAATCATGTGTAGGCAAGATGTAACTTGCAGAGAAAATTCACATGTAACTCGTGCTTCAAAAGATGTGACTGTCTTATAAAAAGATGGAACTTCAAATATTAAACACACACATATATATACATACATATATACACATATATATACCAATTAATTCCATCGAGAGCTTTAACAAAGGCGAAATCTGCCTTCAATTCTTGAACAACAATGATGGAACTCCAATTAATCTGCCTTCAATTGTTTTAGTGGATTCATGTCGGCAATCGAGGGATAAAACGATACCTCCTGCACCGCCTTGACCGTCTAAGATATTAAGCAGTGGATTCATGTCGGCAACAGAGGTGATAGAGAGCTTTCCGGAAATTGGCCACTGACATGAGGAAAGAGTGATGATCGGAAATTTAAAAAGAAATGCAAAAAACGATACCGTATTTGGACAGGACATACCATGTGCATGGTATGCCGGTCGTACGGTATAATTTTGCCAAAAGAGGAGAAATGTTTTGAGTCTTTGAGAGCCCATTTGGTAATAGTGTAATTGGCTGAATTAGAGAAATCCGTTGAATTGAGTGAAATTCTAACTTAAACGAGTGAATTTGAAAAATACCCCCTCCCCCCAACACCCCCAAACCACCCAGCCCAACTCGCCTCTTACCCAAACCATTCAAAAAAACCAAAAAAGGGGGCCTAAAGCGGTCGGGCCAGTTCCCAGTGGGCTGCAGCCCGAGCCCGCCCCCAATCCCCCCGGTCCGGGTTAAAGGCCCAGTCCCGATCAACTGGGGTCAGGGCGGTACCGCACAGTGGCAATTTGGTCCGGGTACCGGGCCAGTCAGACCGGTCCTAGGCCACCCCCACTATAGACTAATAGACTAACCGTTTAGATATGAGTAAAGGGTCAGTTTGGTCGTCGAAGTTGCATAAAAGGGGTTAAATAAGTCCTTATATAGAAGATTCTGTCCGGACATGCCATTTGAGGCGGTTTCCGGTGGAATTTTTTGATAAACGTTTTTGAGCATCTTATTCATTAAGTCTCGTTCACTCATACCAAATTTCAGCTAAAAATTCAATCGGGAAGGCATTCAAATGAATTCTTGAAGATAACTGCGTTTTCAACTGCACAGTTATCTTCAAGAATTCATTTGAATGTCTTCTCGATTGAATTTTTATATGAAATTTGATATGAATGAACTAGACTTAATGAATAAGATGCTCAAAAAATTTCATCAAAACAGGGAACCTCCCCAAATGGCGACGGCCGGATACAACCTTCTATATAAGGACTTATTTGACCCCTTTTATGCAACTTCAAGGACCAAAGTCACCAAACTGACTCTTTACTCGTTTGGAACTTTAGATATGATCTCATTGATAAGACCAGTGGCGGAACCAGAACATTATTTGAGCAGGTGCCGAGAAAAAAATTGGCAAAGGTGCCAAAAAATATATGAAATCTCAAATTTAATAACTTGATAATAATATTAGAAAATGAACACATACAATTATCCAAATTCAAAGTGTTCGAAAACTTAATGTTTACATATCAATATCGAAAACTTAATGTTTACAACATAACAACAATAAATCCATGTAATTCAAATAATATTACATAGATGAATCATCACTTATTAAATTGAATTTATAACCTGATTTTTTGTTTAAGCACTAGTACATACATATATAACACAAATGCACAAATTCTTGCATATATGATATATCCTAATTCGGTAATTCCTAAATAAAAAAAACACTAAAGCACAAAAAATGTAAGAAAATAAAACTACGGAGTAGTGGAGTACAACTTTACAAAATTAATAAAATAATACGGAGTAAAAGGATCCTTACCCAGTTGGTGAGTTGGGAGTTACCCGCACGGCGGCACAGTGCCTCACGCCCTCACTGATTCCAGATTTACATCCTCACTCAGCCCCTCACCTTCTTCACGAGTTCCTACTTCCTAGTTCAGTAATTCACCCCTTCAGCCTTGTAATTTATGTTTTGCACTTTCAAACTTTCACCTCTTCTGTTCTTTACTTTTGGGCCGAGCAATTGAACAAATCCAATGAATTATCCTAAGTTTCCTAACGGCGTCGTTGACTATATTAGCTGTCCTTTTACTTAAACAACCGTCAAACACTCAAACGGTGTCATATATTTTAATGAAACTTTTAAAATAAAAACAAAATAGCACTCTGTAACCTACGGGAGAGGGGCAAAGAAGATGAAAGAAAGCTTTGGGCAGTTCACCAGACAGGGGCGGCGGCGGATATAGGATACATATGTACCTTGATTCTTCCGGCGAAGGGGTGGCGGCGGCACCGGCTCAGCCCCCCTGGTTCCGTCACTGGATAAGACGATGTTAAAACGAAAATGAATACTACATAAAGTATAAACGTTTTATTCTCATGAGATATTGAGATGGAGCCATGGAGGGAATATCCATACTACGTATAAAGCATTTTGTATTGAACAGTACGCCGATGTATCATTTTCCTCAAAGAAGTATGGAGTAATACATTTTTAACTTACAAAGTTACAAATAATCTGAAAGGTAAACTTACATATGATATGATGTGATACATCATGACATCATATATGGAATATTCACTACAAGTGTCCCACTGTCCCGTAATGCAAAAAAAAAACGAAAGATAACTCAAGAATAAAGACTACACGTCAGTCAATATTGTTAAATGCTATGTAACAATTAGAGTACAAGTTTTGAAGCGATAGCCTCAACATTTTGCATGGGGCTAACATTCCAGCGAACTACCATACACAAATTAGCGATGTATGAAACTGATTTACTGTGAAATGATGATATTATTATTACTGGGGAGGATCAAAGATGATAACTGAAGCTCCACTTCTTCCCAATTTTGGACGCGGGTGATTAGTGGGTGGCCATTAACAAAGTCTGACTTGCACCATGGATATGAATTTTCATAATCAAACAAAAGAACCTTGATCCCAACTTCAGCACACTCAATGGCATAATTAGGATTATCATCAATCAAAACTTTTGCTCCCAGTGACCTACACCAAAACCCATTTATTAGGCACACTCAATGGCATAATTAGGATTATCATCAATCAAAACTTTTGCTCCCAGTGACCTACACCAAAACCCATTTATTATTTAGAACAACCTCATGCAACATTGTCAAGGATTCATCCTTCGAGAAGCAAATTGGAAACAATCAGAAAATCAATCTCAATGGAGGAATGTTCTAAGGGCTTGTATGCCACTGCACCCGTGACCCGTCCCTAAAAGGTTTGCCGAGTTCCATAATTTCATTACAACAACATTATCATACCCCAATGCCACAAAGACACCCACTTACGGTTGATAAGGGTGTCAAACAACATGCAGCCTTACCCATGTAATTACCATGTACTGCACAAAGAGATTGTTTCCTAATGAGTAATGACAAATGATGAAAATCGCGTCAAAAAATTACATGGATGGAGTGCTGCTTCATAATAGAGAAGTGCAGACAGTTTAGCAAGTAATTTTGCTCTTTTTTTTAAGGAAAGTAAATTTTATTAAAGAATATATAAAGGGAAGTACAAGCAACAAAGGTAAAAAAAGAAGAAAAAAAGGAAAGGGGAAGACAAGAAAGATCAAACAAACATGAAATACAATAGAAGAAAACCAACCCTAATCATCAAAAGGCCCTCCCTAACATCTCACTGTTCTCATTCAAGACGGGATTGAGATCTCATCCTCATGATATGTGACCGTTGGTGTTTTTTACTGTATATTTTGATTTGGGTATTCACGTTCTGCGTAGGCAAGCAATTGTCCCTCATGACTAATTTGGCCTTGTCACAAATGTCTTGATTTGTATCTGAGTCTCATAGATCCTCCATAGATGAAATAGGAACCCTCTTTTCACCCTCTGAAGCATGGCCAAGAAACTCATCTCTAGAGTAAGAAAGCAGCTGCTCGGAAAAAACCTCATCACTATCATGGCTATGTGTAAAAGCATTACTCAAGTTGACCCCAAGAATTGAAAAGTGTTTATCTTTCTCTTCATTACTTATTCGCTCATCCAAAAAGTCTCGCTTACCCAAATAAGAGATAAGAATTCTTTCAAATTCTTTAGTTAAAAATTGAGACAACGAATCCACCCCATTAGTCAGAGATGTCTGAAAGAAATCTTTAAATGTTTCTAGAGAAGGATCAGGTTGCGGCATATGTAAAGAGGAGCATAGGTCCTCATTAGGGTGCACCACAAGAGATTTGTCAGAAGAATTAGAAAGCTCAATATCAACCTGCAACAATTCTCTCGAAATATGAAAACAAAATGATTTGCTTTCAATGTAAATTTCAAACTCATTGGCTTTATTCCATCAGATTCTCGCGCCCAAATTAGTGTCTTTGGTTCCATTGGAAATGATGGAAATGAATTCATAATCTCATTCGTCGTCATTACCCTAGTGCCGCAAAGGCTCTAGGGGGGGTAGGGGGGGTCGGATGTACGAAGTCTTACCCCTGTACTAAAGCACAGAGAGGTTGTTTATGAATGACCCATAGTGAAATTCACGTCAAAAATTGCATGGACTGACTACTGCTTTATAACAAACACCGCCCAACACTCCTATCCTCATATCATGAAAGGTCTACTAGCAAACTTATAAAACAATCAAAATAACAACCACCACTACAACATAATTATTGATGTAGTTGTACCTGCAAATCTCTGATTTGGGTGTGGATTTTCCATTTAATGCAAAGTGATTTCCAAAATAAATTTTCTGAAAAAGGCCAGGATAGTGCTTCTCAATCCACTCAACTGTATGATCTTGAATTGCATATTGCCGTGACCTGTCACAAAATGATCATTAACTTCAATCCTTTTGTAATCAATCACTGTAAGAAGGCATCACGCGTGAATGAAATGAAAGGTAAGTACATACGTAACTATTGACATATTACAAACTTTGGATAGGTTTTGTATAGCTTGCTGAGCACCAGGAATGGGATGGATTGCTGTCTTGAAATAAGACGAGTCAAAAAACTCATGAACACGAATGTTTGCTGTTACAGAAAACCATAAACATATACTCAGTATTATTTAATATATTTATAAGGCAAATCAACCAAAACATGTTTGCCATTTCTTGAGCAAGATAAATGCTGAAACCAAAACAGAACGTAAGACCTTAACCATTTACTGTAATCACCATCCAATTTGGACACAAAATTAGGCTTTGTATGGTAGCCTCATCTGGTTACTTTGGCTTATATATAGGCAAGATAAGTAGCTTTTGACTAACTAATCTTGCTGAAATTGATGTTATTGGGTTCTTTTCCTTTTAATAAAATTCAATAGATTCTGTCAATTTACGGTTTCCATAGACAAGTGTATGGGATGCTTTGATTGAAATACAATCTTACCTTCGTCCTTTGAGCATCTCCATATCTGTGACAGAAGGAAAATGAAAATTATATTAGGCAGATACATTTTGGTTTCTATATAATAGCATGGAAATTGAATAATCAAGAATACTAACAGTAAGAATGAAGGGGGTAATTTCAGCATCCATAACCAAGAGGTAGGAAATGGAGATAAGACACAATAAACACATTTCTTTTCCAAGTGCCAACTTTGAATTGAATTGAATATTGTTGACATTTATTAAGGAGTTCACTTTTTCATTTTTAGACGATATAGGAAAAATCTCAATGTATATTATAGAGGCATGATAAGGAGGGCCAGAACCGAATCTAATCTTGCCCATAAGTCCATGATATATATAATACTCAGTATAACAGAAGGGAGGAGGAGATCGAAAGATGGGCACCTTGGCAAACTCATAAACGTGATATTCAGACACAGAGTGACACAGTGAGTAACGATCTGCAACAAACTGATTGATTGCTGATACAAAGTTTCCAAGAACTGTCCAGGAAAACACACATAAGGCGAATTTCTATAAGCATGAAAAGTAAAGCATGTTAGACCAAGAACTTATGGCTTTACACAACAAGAAAGTCAAGTGAGACCATAATTGTAAGTTCCTAAGATGATTACACACTACGATGCAACTACTCACTCGAGACAACACTAAGCAGCAATGCAGCTGGAGCTCTGTAAATAGTTTAACTTAAATGAGGGATACAGGAATCAAGGTTGTCAAACAACAATTCTAACGAGCAATGAAATTCCACGAAATAAGTGATCATTGTTAGGCAAAAAAACAATGGCATATGGAGGTGCAAATTTACTCTAAAGGCACAGTTTTAGATTTTTAAATCAATTACTTAAAGAAATTATTGGTACAAGAAACCTAAACTAAACACTGGAATGACAACCTAGATGCAATTATTCATGCGTAAACTATTTGATGTCATAACAATGGGCTTGAACTGACATGGCGAACATGGACCAAGTAGTATATCCGCATATTCAGTTGATCACAATTATACAAATAGACAAACATACCCTCATCAATATCAACAGCCACCACCATCTTCTCTGAAAAATCAGGATAGCGAAATCCACCTGAGCTCCCTATGTGAGAATAATCGCTGCTGGTATCAGAAAACTCGATTGCTCCATTTCCCAATCTACTATCCTCCGAATCACGAAGGAACGGAGCAAATGCCTGTGGCCTAGGCAATTCATTATCACCGCCACTGGATTTTCTTGTAATACCACCTCTATGGCAACAACCCTTAGGCACGAAAACCAAATGTCGGTTGACGTATTTACTCCTGCCGACCGGAAAACACCGTAACTTTGTTTTAATGGGAGAGATGAGAGGAGGCCTCGCCGCTGTGACCATGGCGCAGGCGGAAAAAAGTTACAGATTACTACGGCGGCACGGCCCACCGGAAATAAAGCTCCAACTTTATATCCAAAAGTGAAGTTAATCTAATAACGCTGCTCCCTCCCAAAATGGTACGGAGTACTACGTAACATCCTTTCAATTAGGTTTATGGAGTGTTTGCATTTGATTACAAGTGTTTTTCAGTTTTTGGTTTAAAAAAAGTTAAAAAGAGTGTTTTCAAATGACAACTTCTGCTTAAATTAATCACTTAAAAGCTAAAAGCTGGAAGCAGGTGGAAGAGTGCTTTAAAGTGCTTTTCACTTTTTCTATTACACAAAAAGTACTTCTTTTACCAAACACTACCAACTTTCACTTTTTCAGAATCACTTTTTCTTCAAACACTACCAACTTTTACTATTAATCACTTTTCCCAAAATCACTTTAAAAAATCACTTCTTTAAAGTTGAAGCAATTGCAAACACTCCCTTAGGGTTCACGTTTGGTTTATTCAGTTCCAGAGATAGTATCAAACTAAAACCATTTGAGTTTCGGTTCGGTTTTGGTTTGATGTTCGGTTTATCAAAGTAAAAATTGTTAAGTTCAATTTAGTTAGATTTGATTAGGTTTCTTATGTTTATTATTTTATTTGATAAACTTCTATATTTAGAACTAGAACATGAAAAATAATAGTTCATCTCATCTTCTTGTATTTACTATTTAAATAAAATGTAAAAGAAAATAAAAGATAGAAAAAGAAATAATAAAATATTATAAGTGCACGACTAATTTATCTTGCTAAGACTAATGACATTAAAACTTCTAATGTTAGAAGTTTTAATATAATTTGAAAAAAGATTCACTTCTCGCAAAAAACAAATTATAGTTGATTCACATTTATGATATCACATAAAATATTCAAAGAAAACTAAATGAGTCGGTGGTACAAATGTTGTAACATTCACAATTTTAGTCAAATAAATGTAATTTGCTATTGTTATCGTCAAACATATTTCCATACATGTAGAATACAAATACAAAACATAACAAATACCAAGTTGCAGGAGGCCAGGCAGTGCCGTCCGGTCAAACCGCTACTCCCTTGATAGTGGCTGGTAAAACTATATTATGTTATTTTCCTGTTGTTTATTCAGTTCAAAACATTGCTTTATTTTTTATTTCCCCTTCTAGTAGCAGGTGCAACATTACTGCGTATGGAGTCTACCATGTTGCGGGGTTAGCGAGATGGTCCGCTTGTATGCGTGAATCCAGCTCAGAGTCTCACCCCAGTGTAGCCTTCGTTATGGCAACTATGTATCTGGTTCTCAGTTTTATTAATTATTAAGTTATCTGTTTTTAAAAAAAATACAAATATGTCATATTAGTTAACTTTGTCATAATGAAATTATGAAATTTGTAAAAATTAAAATGGTATATGCTAAACATGTATTTTTCATGTCTAAATTATTTATTTACTCCGTATATCCTAAAGGTGAAGAGTGGAGATATTTACAAAGTATTATATATATTATAATTAAGTTTTTCGGTGTTCGATTTGGTTTACAGTTTTTCGGTTTTAAACCAAACCAAACCATTCGGTTTGAGCAAATTGTTACCAAAAGGTTTACTTAAGTAAACCCAAACCAAACTACTAATTTTCGGTTTGGTTCGGTTTGGTGCGGTTAAACCAAACTATTTTGCCCAGCCCTACTTTCAAGTTTTAGTCGTTCTAAAAAACAAAGAGCCGGTTTGGTAATTTTCAAATCGGCTGCATTGATAGATTCTGCTAAAAACTACTCCGGATTTATGATTGAAATGGTTGATTATGTTGATTTATGAAAAAAATATTAACGAAATGTTTTATTTAATAAATACATAAAAAATTATATAAAAACGGCTAAAATGATTTTCTACAGTAATTTCAGTCAATGCAGCCGGAAAAAGCAACTCCAACCTTATTTTTTCTTGTTATTACAACCCGCTAAATCAACATTTATGTGTTTGATGAAAATGTTAGCTAATAATCCTGATAAGCCAAAAAAACATGAGCATCATCCAGGCTCAAAGTATAATACAAGGTACTATTATTGATAGGGATAGTCATAAAGTGCGGTGATGCGGTGTTGCACTACTTTTAACCAAGGAGAGAAAAACTAAACCCCAATGATAGGGATAGTCCATGTCAAATTAGATTGTTAAATTTGCTGAATTGTTGAAAAAATGTATTCAAATTATATTTTACTAATGAAATAAATGAATATTCTACGGAAATAACTAATTTAAACCTCTTCAGTAAAACACAAACAAATGAATATCAAATCATTGATAAACACTTATTGACATTGAAGCTTCTTGATGCATCAGGATGGTAGATGGTTTTGGAGTATGATTTCATTTTAAAGTATCACCCTCACCCTTGAATGAGGGTGATCACCCCTTCTCTAATTGGTTGTCATGTGGTATTATATATGTTTTTCACATTTATTATGGCTGATGGAGTATATGGTCCAGGACCCCAGATCCACATACTTCTGCTACAACAAACATGCCTAACAATCACAAGCAACACAGATACCACGACCCAAATATAAGACAAGTAGACCCTTGCAAGGAACACCCTTCAAGTCCAAGCCCGAAGGCAACAGACTCCGGGAATCACCCTGATTCGGGTCAACAATAGGTCTGGATCGTTCGCTTCCCTGAGCAAGCCCTTGGGCAACAGCCTTCGACATCGTGATCAAAGGCCTTGGTCTCGACACAGACACCTTTTCCGTCTGATGTTCCTCATCTCCCAACCACTGCATTTAATGTTGTGCCACGTGTCAGCGTCCGCACCACAGGGGACTCTCCGCCATGGATGAGCTTACACGTGTATGTGCATTTAATGCACCTAGCATTTATGACTAGTATAAACAGCAGCCCTTGGGCAGTTGTAATGGACTATTGTTCATTCAATACTATTGCTCTCTCTCTCTCTCTCTCTCTCTCTCTCTCTCTCTCTGTTCATTTAGCCTTTTATGTAGTTGGACCCATATTAGCGGTCCAACCCATTATTTCTCTATAAATACTCCCTATGGGCTATGGGAGGTCTTGTAAACCTAGAATCAATATTACACATTCAATACATTGTTCATCTTCTTCTCCATTTGAGCTCAATCTCTCCATTAATTGTAGTTTGGATACCTATTATTCCTCATTTATGATTCAATTTTTAAAAAAATATCAGAATTTATAAATTTTATAATCTTTCCAATAGGTATCATTCATGATACAATATTAAAAATTTGTAGAAAAAATAACTTTTTTCTAAATATCTATTTAGCCATATTTTGCGGGATTTTGCTCTTGCACATGTAAATTTGGCCAAGCACGGTAGAACTATCATCTCATTATCCTTTGCAAAGTTTTTCTGTCCCCTTATTAGGTTATTTTTATTTGTATGCTTCATTCTATTTCCCTTTTTTTTAGTTTTCAATATGTGGAGCATGTGGGCAGGGTGGATGCTATTTTGGAAAAGCCAACAACACTTTTAGTTTTGCACAAAAATGTGTGACGTCAAATCGCGAACATTATTTCAGGATGGAGGGGGCATTTAGTAAGCCAGACATATTACTTGAGTGATGATCAAATCAAGAAACCATCCGTCATAGCTGCTAGTAAAATTTATTTTTGACGGTTCAGGAATTGTTTGATGTAGGAACCTGGTTCGCACCCAGAGCGAGGTTGAAGGAACTGGTCACATGATAAGAATGATGTTCTAGTATGTTGTCTCTAAATATTTGGTAGATGCGGGTGTAGATATGTAACACCGTCCCCAAAAAGTATTTACTTCTAAGTAAATAATGTATTGAACTTATGGAATGGTTAACGAGTATTCGAAGTTGTGAATTTTTATTAATATTTTTGCGTGAATAGTAAATTCGCACGTGGGGCCCGCACCGGGAACGGGGGCCGCCCGATATTCCCGAGACCGTATAGTTTATTCATCTTGGTCAATATAACATTTATATAGTGGTGGATAATTTATTTGGTCCAAAGGAATAATATAGAGTTGACCGGTTGATCAAAAAGGGCCCAAATACCGGTATTGGCAATTTAACCGATAAAAGCCCGAAATTAAATTTCGGGGACTTATAAATTAAAGTTGGGGAATGAATATTCATTATAAGGGTCATAATGATGGAGAACACATGGTATATTTTATTTGACCCGATAAAATAAAATGTATTTAAAACAGTCCGAAAAATACAACTTTCGGGACCGATTGTACACGTCGGGACACAAAGGGATGACCTCCCACATGAGTGGGGGCCACCCCACGTTTTTTGGGGCTGGACAAACAAAGATTGTGCTGGGTTGACAAAGAAATGAGTGGAGGAGGTGCAAAGGGCCCTTTAACCTCACTCATTTGTCAAATGAGACAAAGAGGAACCCCCACCCCCCTTTCCCTTCCATTATTCGGCCAACCCACAAGAGAGGAGCAAGAAGGAGCTCTCAACCCATCCTCCATTTTTGCAGCACAAGCCAAGCTTAAGGAGTCAAAAGAAGGGGTTTTGGGAAGGAAAAGTTGGGAGAAAGTGAGAAAGATTAAGGTAATGACCTTATACTAAGCTTTTCCTTTATTTTCCTTCTATCATATGAGATATATATCATATGAAGAACCTTGAGGCTTGTTCTACATGATTTAAGTGTAGAATGGTAGGTTGGAAGGTGGTTCTATGTCCAAAAACGGACTTAGAAGCCAAACCGACCGGTTCACCGGAAAATAACCTTTTAAGGGTTATGGGTATTGATTAAGGTTTTATGATGTTAAAACCTTGTTAGGGACTTGATATAGAGTATCTTTGAGCTTCGCCGGAGTTTCGCCGGAGTTGGTCAAAGTTGGCCGGAGTTGGTCAAAGTTCACCGGAATTAGTCCAAGTTCAACCGCGGAGCGTAGAACACGCTTAAGCTCACTTAAGGTGAGGATGACCGACTATATTGCTTATAATCTTTGGGTTAATTTCATAAGATTTCCTAAATGAATACACAATGTGATTTGCATGGATTATTAATGGTTAATAATGCCTAAATGAAATTTCTATTGATTATAAGTATAGTTTGCATAATATACAAATTTATTGAATAAATTGTGTATGTTTATATGTTATGAATATGATGGCATGATAGTAGCATCAACCACAAATTTCATTGTGATAAGTATGCTTTTAATTCATGAGAAGAAGCCATGAAAGAATAAAAGTGATATTTTGATATTAAGGTCAAACTACATATTGAATGAAGAATTACATTGAAATGAGTAAATAACTAGTATTGAAATATTAGTTGGAATTGTAGTTGAATAATGGATGAATGGATCCTAAGAAATCGAATTATAAAGAATCGGTGATTATTGAGCTGGGCTCTAGACCGATGTAGATAACGGTGATTATTGAGCTGGGCTCTAGACCGTAATAGTTATCGGTGATTATTGAGCTGGGCTCTAGACCGATGTAGATAACGGTGATTATTGAGCTGGGCTCTAGACCGTAGTAGTTATCGGTGATTATTGAGCTGGGCTCTAGACCGATGTAGATGACGGTGATTATTGAGCTGGGCTCTAGACCGTAGTAGGTAACGGTGATTATTGAGCTGGGCTCTAGACCGTGGTAAGAAATGATGAAATGACACTAAACGAATAAAGTTAATCATGAGATAATAACACCCTAGATTGAGGGTCTTGGAAATTGAAACATTGATTATACTTAGTATAGTTGTCATTGTACTTGTCAAATGCTTCCAAGTACTGACCTCCCCTTCACGGGGGAGGCCACCTCACAGTTTCAGGTAGGAGCTGAGCTTGCTACCAGTGCCCGTTGTTCCGGGTGAATTCAAGGAAGGAAGACGTGGTTCGTGCTTCCTCCGTTCCTGTTTTAAAAACATTTAAATTAATGCTCATGGATATTACATTTTGAATAATCATTTGGGGGCTTGTATGCCCATGTTTGCCAAAGTGTGGCACGAACACTTGTATTAAATGTTTCCGCTGCTTTGAATGAATATTTTACATTATGTTTGTTTATGGATGTACTATGCGTGAATGATATTCCAGACGCCTTGTATAGTATGGATGTGTTGGACTGCGGTTGACTATTCGTACTGTACGGCGGATTGTTGACGTGTCCGGTTAGGTCCGGGGCGTGACAATTTAATTGGTATCAGAGCCTTAGTCCGTAAACTTCATAATGAAGCTTCAAAATCTCTTTTCGAAAATGAATTTGAAAACCATGAGCATAAAAGTTTTGTACTTATAGAACTTTTGGTACTTGAGTCGCAAAGTCTCTAATTGTTAAGATGGTACCCTTAACAATTGGTATGACGGTGATTTGAGCCAAAGGATGTCTTTAAGTACCTATCCGTCACTTGACATTGATACGAGTCTAATGACTCATTCTACTTCCTTTCAGAAATGGAGCCAGTCGGAAGGATCACTAGGAGGAACCCGACGGGCCGTGTACCGGGTGGGTCCGAGCGCGGTAGCCGGGGGTCCTCTAGGGGATCAAGAGGAAGAGGCCGCGGAGGCCGACAACAACAAACCGTAAGCGATGGCCACGTCGATACGGAAAGCGAGACCTATTGGTCTTATGAGGACTCGACCTACCGGCCGGGAACTGAGCCGGTGGAGACCCCTTATGAAGGGGATGACGACGATGTTAGTGACGAGGAGGAAAATGGCTCCTTGGCTAGGATTGAAGCACTGCTCCAACAATATCATCGGGAGCGTGAGGAAAGGAGAGAACGCCGAAGGCGCCGTGCAGGGCAACCTTCGGGTGGGGCTCCAAGAGGAAGGAGCTATTGTGATTCAAGAACCCATGTGGAAGCGCATGGGAGTCGAGGTGATGGAGGTCCAACCATAAGGATCTCCAAATACATCAAAGAGGCGAGGGACTTGGGGTGCAAACCGTTCGATGGGACGGGGGACATCTCGGTGGCCGCGCAATGGATCAAGAGGCTGAACGAGGCAGCCCTTGACATGCAACTCACCCCCGACTTCAAACTGAGAATCGCGGTGAGGTTACTTGAAGGGTTGGCATCCAAGTGGTGGGATGGAACCAAGGGCAAGTATGGGGGGAATGTTACTTGGGAGGATTTTCGGCAAGAATTCTTTGCCCAATACTACTCCGACTTTGAGGTAAACGCCAAAGTGAGGGAGTACACTCTTTTGACCCAAGGGGGTAACATGACGGTGAAAGAACTTGAGCATAAGTTCAGGGACCTTGCCGACCACATACCGGAGTATGCGTGTGATGAGAACCGAATGGTGAATCACTTTTGGGAGGCCTTGGACTTGGAGATACGTGATAGGGCGACTCAATTGCCCAACATGACTTTCAGCCAAGTGGTTGCCCAGGGGTTGAAGGGAGAAAAGCAATGGGAGGAAAGGAAGAAGAGGGACGCCGAGGAGGCAAAGAAGAGGAAATGGGAGAGCCATGGCCCCCAAGGTTCTAATAAGAAAGGGAACCATGGGGGAGGAGGATCATTCAGGGCACCGGCACCACCATCTAGGGGAGGCTCAGGCACGGGTGGACAAACCTCGGGCTCGCAAGCCCCAATGATGATTAGATGCAGGAATTGTAACAGGAACCATGGGGGTAAGTGTCGCGACCCTCCTCGGTGCTACCAATGTGGAGACACGGGGCATATTAAACCAAATTGCCCTCAACTTGGTGGGAACCGAGGGGTGGGATCAAGCGGCGCTAGCACGGCAAGTAGGAACCGAAGCGGAGCACCCCATGCTAGTATGGGGCAGGGGGGAGCGAGCACAAGCAACGCGCCGTCCGTGAACCAAGGAAGGACTCAAGCTAGAGTCTACGCAATGACCGAGGCCGACGCTCGGGCCAACCCCGACTCCGTTGCAGGTAATCCCTTGTAACGATTGATAAATTACATGTATTGAGTGCTAAAAGTGATAGCGGGTTTGTACGGGCTCGCCGGGGCCGATACCGGCCGGTTTCCTAGCAAAGAGTTGCAAAAAAATAAACTGCCCAGGGGTAAACCGGCGCCGGTCAAGGCTTAAACCGGCGCCGGTTCTAATTAAAAGCTTTCGTTTTGAGGTCGCCGTGGGTAAACCGGCGCCGGTTTTGGCCCATAACCGGCGCCGGCCAAGGGTCGGGGAGGCTTAACTAATGAAAAATTTTATTTCCGGGGGACGCCGTAGCAAAACCGGCGCCGGTTTTGGCCATAACCGGCGCCGGTCCAGGGGAAAAGAGGTCGGAAAAATCACCGTGCTCGCAACCGGGGCCGGTTTTGAGTTTTCCGATGTTGCCGAAGGTGAACCGGCGCCGGTTTTGGCCATAACCGGCGCCGGTCCAGTTTAATTTGTGAGTATCCGGCCACCCCGAAGGCAAACCGGCGCCGGTCTTGCCTAGAACCGGCGCCGGTCCAGTGTATTTTCACCTGAAATGTGTTGTTAAGCCCCGTTTCGATCCGGTACGTTGAGTGGTGTGTCTTACATGACTTATATATGTAGGAACATTAAAGATCAATGGTAGAAACGCAAGAATTCTCATTGATACCGGGGCACAACGTTCATTCGTGAGTGAAGCGTTTGCCGAAAGTTTAGACGTGCCGTTGATAGTAATGACACAACCCTTGTTGGTCTCTACACCGTTGGGAGACGACGTGGAGAGGAAACACTACTATCCTTCGTGTGAGGTAGAAGTGACGGGTCAACCATTGACTTGTGACTTCGTACCTCTAAGTATGTTAGAATTCGATGCAATTCTAGGGATGGATTGGCTCGAGAAACATCATGCTCGAGTGGATTGTTATGCCAAGATTTTGGAACTCGAGGATGCTGAGGGAAACACTCTACGTTTCGAGGGAGATCGGGGAGGATCTCATAGTTGTATAATATCCGTGATGAGGGCACGGAAGATGATGAAGAAGGGATGCCACGCATACCTTGCTTACGTGGTGGATGAAGCAAAGAAGGAGGTTAACATCAACGATGTACGTGTCGTGTGCAAATATCCGGATGTCTTTCCCAAAGACTTGCCGGGGCTTCCACCCGACAGAGAGATCGAATTCGTGATCGAAGTGGAGCCGGGAACCAAACCCATCTCGATTCCTCCTTATCGAATGGCACCGACCGAGCTTCAAGAGTTGAAGGTTCAACTCCAAGAGCTATTGGACAACGGGTTCATTAGACCCAGTCATTCACCGTGGGGAGCACCCGTACTCTTCGTAAAGAAGAAAGATGGTACACTAAGAATGTGTATAGACTACCGACAGTTGAATAAGGTCACGATCAAGAACAGGTATCCTTTACCGAGGATTGATGACTTGTTTGATCAACTTCGAGGGGCAACAGTATTCTCGAAGATTGATTTAAGGTCGGGGTATCATCAGTTGAAGATAAAGGAGAGTGACATACCGAAGAGTGCATTTCGCACTAGATATGGACACTACGAGTGTTTAGTGATGTCGTTTGGTCTAACCAACGCACCGGCGGCATTCATGGACATGATGAACCGTGTGTTCAGTGAATACTTAGATCAATTTGTGATAGTATTCATTGACGACATTTTGATATACTCCAAGAGTGAAGGGGAGCATGAAGATCATTTGAGACTTATACTTGAACGGCTAAGGGAAAAACAACTCTTTGCCAAGTTCTCTAAATGCGAGTTTTGGCTCAAAGAGATTGGGTTTCTCGGGCACGTCGTATCAAGTTCGGGCATATCGGTGGATAAAGCCAAGATAGAAGCCATTATGAATTGGGAGAGACCCAAAAATGTGAAAGAGATACGTAGTTTTCTTGGCTTAGCGGGATACTATCGTAAGTTTGTTGAAAAATTCTCCGTATTGGCGTCTCCATTGACAAAGCTCACAAAGAAGGGGGCCAAGTTCATATGGGACGACAAGTGCGAGACAGGGTTTCTTGAACTAAAGAAACGGCTTACAGAAGCACCGGTTCTCGCTCTACCCATACAAGGGATAGGGTATGACATATACAGTGATGCTAGCATCCAAGGGCTTGGATGTGTACTCATGCAGAACGGTCGAGTGATTGCCTATGCTTCTAGGCAATTGAAGAAACACGAGGCGAACTACCCTACCCACGATCTAGAGTTGGGGGCGGTAGTGTTTGCACTAAAGATTTGGAGGCATTACCTCTATGGGGAGACATGTCACATTTTTACCGATCATAAGAGCTTGAAGTACGTATTCACTCAGAAAGAGTTGAATATGAGACAAAGGAGATGGATGGAGTTGATCAAGGACTATGACTTGATCATCGACTATCATCCCGGAAAGGCCAATGTAGTGGCCGATGCACTGAGCAGGAAAAGTACGTCGGGGACATTATTCACATGTCTACGAACTTTGAGGGCACAAGTGGAGGTGTCCACGAGTGGGGTCCTCATTGCTAGATTCGAGGTTAGGCCTACATTGCTGAGTGAGATCAGTAGATGTCAGGCCACTGATGAAGAATGCCAGAAGATCCGCGAGAGGATCCTTGAAGGGCCTGTGGAGAACTTTCGGGTACGTGATGACAGTCTTTTACTGTTTAAAGACCGTGTATGCATACCAAAGAGTGAGGAGCTCCAAAAGTCCATACTAGAGGAGGCTCATTCTTCGGCATATGCTATGCATCCAGGAGGTACTAAAATGTACCGAGACCTGAAGGAAAGTTACTGGTGGTCGGGAATGAAGAGAGACATCGCAGAGTACGTGAGTCGATGCCTTACTTGCCAACAAGTTAAGGCAGAGCATCAGCACCCGGCGGGGCTTTTGCAGCCACTGACCATTCCGGAATGGAAGTGGGAACACGTGACCATGGACTTCGTGGTGGGGCTACCACGAACAGTGAACAACTACGACGCAGTATGGGTAGTGGTTGATAGGCTCACTAAGAGTGCACACTTTTTGCCTATCAACATTACTTATCCTCTTGAAAGGTTGGCAAAGCTATACACGGAGGAGATTGTGAGACTACATGGAGTCCCGATATCCATTGTCTCGGATAGGGATCCACGATTCACATCCCGGTTTTGGCCTAAGTTTCAAGCATCTTTGGGTACTAAATTGAAGTTTAGCACAGCTTTTCATCCGCAGACGGATGGACAATCTGAGAGAGTGATACAGATCCTGGAAGATATGCTTAGGGCATGTGCTTTGGAGTTCCAAGGAAGTTGGGACAAGCATTTGGCTCTAGTTGAGTTTGCCTATAACAACAGTTATCAGGCGAGTATTGGCATGCCTCCATACGAGGCATTGTATGGGAGGAAATGCAGGACACCGTTGTGTTGGGACGAGGTTGGCGAGGCCAAGCTCGAAGGAATTGAACTTGTTGAAATCACCAAGGCTAAGGTGAAGGTCATTCAGGATAGACTTAAGGCTGCCCAAGATCGGCAGAGGAGTTATGCCGACAAACGACGCAGGCCATTGGAGTTCGAGGTTGGTGATAAGGTCTTCCTAAGGATTTCGCCTTGGAAGGGCATCATCCGATTTATATCGAGGGGAAAGCTTAACCCCCGATACATTGGTCCATTTGAAATCCTTGAAAGGATAGGGGCTGTGGCATACCGTCTCAAGTTGACGCCGGAACTTGAGAAGATACATGACGTGTTTCATGTATCGATGCTCAAGAAATACGTGAGAGATCCATCTCATATTCTTGAGAAGCCACCGGTGGAAATACGCGAAGATCTACAATATGCGGTGGAACCGGTAAAGATCGTGGGTCAACAGGTGAAGAAACTGAGGAACAAGGAGATTCCTATGGTAAAGGTCCTTTGGAGGAGTGATCGAGTCGAAGAAGAAACCTGGGAGACTGAGGTCTCAATGAGGGAGCAATACCCGTTTCTTTTCGATTAGACACGTGGATTTCGGGGACGAAATCCCAATTAAGGGGGGGTGAACTTGTAACACCGTCCCCAAAAAGTATTTACTTCTAAGTAAATAATGTATTGAACTTATGGAATGGTTAACGAGTATTCGAAGTTGTGAATTTTTATTAATATTTTTGCGTGAATAGTAAATTCGCACGTGGGGCCCGCACCGGGAACGGGGGCCGCCCGATATTCCCGAGACCGTATAGTTTATTCATCTTGGTCAATATAACATTTATATAGTGGTGGATAATTTATTTGGTCCAAAGGAATAATATAGAGTTGACCGGTTGATCAAAAAGGGCCCAAATACCGGTATTGGCAATTTAACCGATAAAAGCCCGAAATTAAATTTCGGGGACTTATAAATTAAAGTTGGGGAATGAATATTCATTATAAGGGTCATAATGATGGAGAACACATGGTATATTTTATTTGACCCGATAAAATAAAATGTATTTAAAACAGTCCGAAAAATACAACTTTCGGGACCGATTGTACACGTCGGGACACAAAGGGATGACCTCCCACATGAGTGGGGGCCACCCCACGTTTTTTGGGGCTGGACAAACAAAGATTGTGCTGGGTTGACAAAGAAATGAGTGGAGGAGGTGCAAAGGGCCCTTTAACCTCACTCATTTGTCAAATGAGACAAAGAGGAACCCCCACCCCCCTTTCCCTTCCATTATTCGGCCAACCCACAAGAGAGGAGCAAGAAGGAGCTCTCAACCCATCCTCCATTTTTGCAGCACAAGCCAAGCTTAAGGAGTCAAAAGAAGGGGTTTTGGGAAGGAAAAGTTGGGAGAAAGTGAGAAAGATTAAGGTAATGACCTTATACTAAGCTTTTCCTTTATTTTCCTTCTATCATATGAGATATATATCATATGAAGAACCTTGAGGCTTGTTCTACATGATTTAAGTGTAGAATGGTAGGTTGGAAGGTGGTTCTATGTCCAAAAACGGACTTAGAAGCCAAACCGACCGGTTCACCGGAAAATAACCTTTTAAGGGTTATGGGTATTGATTAAGGTTTTATGATGTTAAAACCTTGTTAGGGACTTGATATAGAGTATCTTTGAGCTTCGCCGGAGTTTCGCCGGAGTTGGTCAAAGTTGGCCGGAGTTGGTCAAAGTTCACCGGAATTAGTCCAAGTTCAACCGCGGAGCGTAGAACACGCTTAAGCTCACTTAAGGTGAGGATGACCGACTATATTGCTTATAATCTTTGGGTTAATTTCATAAGATTTCCTAAATGAATACACAATGTGATTTGCATGGATTATTAATGGTTAATAATGCCTAAATGAAATTTCTATTGATTATAAGTATAGTTTGCATAATATACAAATTTATTGAATAAATTGTGTATGTTTATATGTTATGAATATGATGGCATGATAGTAGCATCAACCACAAATTTCATTGTGATAAGTATGCTTTTAATTCATGAGAAGAAGCCATGAAAGAATAAAAGTGATATTTTGATATTAAGGTCAAACTACATATTGAATGAAGAATTACATTGAAATGAGTAAATAACTAGTATTGAAATATTAGTTGGAATTGTAGTTGAATAATGGATGAATGGATCCTAAGAAATCGAATTATAAAGAATCGGTGATTATTGAGCTGGGCTCTAGACCGATGTAGATAACGGTGATTATTGAGCTGGGCTCTAGACCGTAATAGTTATCGGTGATTATTGAGCTGGGCTCTAGACCGATGTAGATAACGGTGATTATTGAGCTGGGCTCTAGACCGTAGTAGTTATCGGTGATTATTGAGCTGGGCTCTAGACCGATGTAGATGACGGTGATTATTGAGCTGGGCTCTAGACCGTAGTAGGTAACGGTGATTATTGAGCTGGGCTCTAGACCGTGGTAAGAAATGATGAAATGACACTAAACGAATAAAGTTAATCATGAGATAATAACACCCTAGATTGAGGGTCTTGGAAATTGAAACATTGATTATACTTAGTATAGTTGTCATTGTACTTGTCAAATGCTTCCAAGTACTGACCTCCCCTTCACGGGGGAGGCCACCTCACAGTTTCAGGTAGGAGCTGAGCTTGCTACCAGTGCCCGTTGTTCCGGGTGAATTCAAGGAAGGAAGACGTGGTTCGTGCTTCCTCCGTTCCTGTTTTAAAAACATTTAAATTAATGCTCATGGATATTACATTTTGAATAATCATTTGGGGGCTTGTATGCCCATGTTTGCCAAAGTGTGGCACGAACACTTGTATTAAATGTTTCCGCTGCTTTGAATGAATATTTTACATTATGTTTGTTTATGGATGTACTATGCGTGAATGATATTCCAGACGCCTTGTATAGTATGGATGTGTTGGACTGCGGTTGACTATTCGTACTGTACGGCGGATTGTTGACGTGTCCGGTTAGGTCCGGGGCGTGACAAGATAGATAGATCAGATTTAAGTATATAGCAAAATTTGATTACTAGTATATTAATTTAGTTATATAATAATCATTAAAATGGTTGAATATAGCACAAACCTAAGATCACATTTACAAATCTACCACTTGCAAACTTAGCACATTTGTCGATATGTATTTTATGTTATGCTATGATTATATTCAGAAAGATTAGTAATAATTTAACAAGTGACTGGTCTGGATCTATATTTTCCTTAACCGAAATCCAGATTTGTTAATATTGTTCTGTTCCAGACCGGTCCATTCTCATTCAAGTTCAAATGCGATCTAACCCGATTAATGCAGAGATACATGTGAATGAACTATGTTATCCTCTTTGGTGTAAAAGGAAAATAACAAGACCATAAAAGGTGAAATATAGTTATCGATGTTTAGTTGTTACTATCTTCGTCCCATTAGAAAGTTCTCGTCCACTATTTACATGATCAAACTAAATCATTTTCAATCTTTTATTTTATATATCAAATTTAGACTACATATTTAATGAAGCAAAGCTTATTGAGACTTTTGTAAAGTAGAAAATAGGAAAAAATACTATTGTACAACATAATACCATAGCTAGCTTATGAGTTTCTATGGCCAAAGAAACTAATTTGTACGAGTATTTAACTTTACAGCAGAGAAAATGATAAATTGAATATGAAATCATGAAAACGCCATAAACACAATGGTGGCCGCAGCTTGCACGGCCCCAAGAACGGAAAAAGAACTCTGCTGCTTCACGGCGGAAGAAGTGCCTGGAAAAGGAGACTTCTTCTTGTGCGCGGCGACGTCGATCATGACCTCAAACCTGCACGCGCCTCCCTGCGAAGAGCGCGTCGGAGACGGGTCGATCTTGGTAATCGCCCCCAAATTCTGCGTCTTGTCGCCGCACGCGCTTCTCGTCTGATTCATCGTCTGATAGTAACTATTGAACACATAAGAAGCGTTTCCCCGGGCGTCCAAGCCGGCGCAGGACGAGCCGAAGCCGAGGCTCGTGCAGTCGGCTAAGCCGCAGGCGTAGTTGACAAAGGCCTCCAAGCTGGTGGGGTCCGCTGGATTGGCGTCCCCGGCTAAAACGCACCACTGCCGGGGATAATACCGGACGCCCTTCGCCGGCGTCAAACTCCGGTTGTTTCCCAGATCTAGCTGATACTTGATCGTGCCGTCGAAGTAGAACAGCCCCCAATGCCTCTCGAAGTTTCCTGGATCGATGCTCTTGGCGTCCTCGTCGATCAGCCCGAACAGATACGTGTCCGGCGGCGACGACGGCCGCTTCGGGGTTCCCCGGCCCTGAATTATCCGGTCCACTAACCCCTGATTGAACTTCCGGGCATACTCCAGATTCGCATTCTGGTCGCCGTCGGTGGGCCACCCGACCTCCCCGATGATGATGGGCAGTGACCCGTACCCGTTTTTCTCGAGGGCCCAGACCAGAGTGTCGTAATTGGCGTCCAAGACGTTGGTGTAAACGGTGGAGCCGTCGACGACCGGGGAGGCGGCGCCGTTGAAGAAGGCGTAATCGACGGGGAAGTGGGAGTCGGCGTATAGGCTGAGGAAAGGGTAGATGTTGATGGTGAGGTGGCCGTCGTTGTCGCTGAGGAATTTGACGATGGAGAGCATGAGTGGTTCTATCTCGGGCCGGAAGTTTCCGCCGGAGGGAACGCCGGTGGACGTGTCATACACGTCGGCGTTTAGTGGGACCGTGACTTTGACCTGACGACCTAAGCCAGCTTTGACCAGTGCCGCTCCGATATTCTTCAGTGCCGGAAATGTTGTTAGCACGAATTTGTCTTTGTACGTTTTCAAGAATGGTTCATTTCCTACCGCCACGTGCCTTTAAATAAAAAAATAAAGGAAATAACTTATGAGTATATCATTAAAAAATTTAAATTAATTATCGAAACAAGAGTTATTTCAATACTCATTTCAATCTCAAATCATACTAGGAATTAGATAAGCCATTATTCAAAGAGACTATATCACATTAAATATATCAAATTAGATTAAATTAAATTTATACAGAGTAAAATAGTATATCACATTAAATAGTAAAATATACATTTATCAAGAGTACATCTAACAAATCTAACAAACTAGATGTACTCGTGTCTATATCTAATTGTAGGTCTAATAGTAGTACTTGGAAGGTGAATGTTGTTGTCAGTTCTGGTAACTGTAAATTTGATGTAACGATCATGATTCTAATAATATAAATATAGTCGATTTCTTTGAAAAAAACAAATTAGATGAAATTTAAATGGACTAGTCACATTTATAACTAAACTAAAGAACTTAAGTTCAAATGAAAACATTCAAGCTCTTTTTAAGGTACATATTAAATCTTATGTCTTATTCCTAAATATGGGAATAAAACACAATATCTTTTTTTGTTGTATGTTTTCCTTTTTCTTATAGTATTTGTTCCGTTAAATGTCAACATCCTTGATTAGGATGAGTTTCAAACTCGTGACCTCCTCTTTGAAAGTGTCACATTAATGTCATCAAATCACAAAATGTATGCCTTTTTGTTGTAACACTTAAATTTATTTAAGCAATTTCCGGTATTATATACATCTCCATATACAAGAAGTTGTTATTAGGGAAAATGCAGTGAATAGAAGAAAACAAGTTTTGAAATTCCAAGCATATGACTGTTATGTTTCTCTTTCTAAAATAAGAGTCGTTTCTCTCATAATTAAAAATTACTGTCATGAGCAAAATATTGTCATTAATGATAGTGAATAATGTGTCATGTTTAATGCATAGTACTGCAACTTTTGACAATAATGATTACAAAATATAGTATGAATGTTGTCATTTTATTCCTATTTTAAGAAGAAAAATATAGTGGTCATATTTTCAAATTCTAAAACATGTTTATGATGTTTTCTTTTGGACTGAAATTTGTGGGTCTAGTCTGGTCTGGTCTGGTAAATATCTGGTCTCTGTGTATTTTATAACTACGGAAGTCTAGTCTAGTCTGATCTGGTCTAATACTAAAAAAACCATCCAAAAGGAAACATCCTTAGTTCTATTTCATGAATTTTACCTTTCTAAGTTATTATGAACATATCTTTGTTTAACAACTATCATGAATGAAGCCCTAATTTAGACATAAACTCACCCATTCAAAGAGCAAATTGACTAGCTTTCGGGAAAGACATTTGGGTCTCGTGTATAACAAGAGACTGAGAGAGGAGTGATCACTGATAACTTAGGTCGCAATCAAGGTACAACATACCTTATGTCTACGCCATACTTGGAAATGAAAGCGGACACATTCTGAGCCACCCAAGCCTCGGCGGCGCTGACGCTGGCGGCGAGGCCGGCCAGCATGTCGTTGGGAATTCCGACCATCACCTCGATCCCCGACCTCCCCAGCGCCCTCAATATCGGACCTTCCGCCTCGAACAGTTTCACCTTGTCGAACCCGTTGTCCTTCATCAGCTTCACTACGATGTCCGGCGGCAGCGGATGCGTTGCCCTAGACCCCAAATTGCATCCCAGTCCCTCCACTCCGGACAATTTCCCTCCTTGCCCCCCCACCGCCATCACCGCCGCCACCAACCACATCCACCTCCGAAATGATACGCGGAAATCATTATTATTATTACTATAATAACAATGATGATCCTCCATATTCAGTTCTGTGAATTACTTATTAATATCGGGACAGGCCTTTGTAAGATATATTTAATTAATAATATATATAGGATGGGGCAGGGTTATTAGAAAGATGGATTACTTTTCATTGGAGATAAAGTAACGAATGGATTTTTGGACAATTCATTCAAGGAGTTTCTGGATTCGTTTCGTTTATTGATCATTTTCGGCCTTCCATAAGGCGGTCTTTCAAAGTGAAGAATATCAAGTTCAGAAATGGACGATGGAGTAGCTAGCTAGCGTGCATGTGGAAGCAATATAGGCCTGATCTAGGCATTGATTAATTAATTAATTAGATTCTGTTAATCATATGATCAGGATTAATTACATATTCCTCCTTTATGTATGTTGATTGTTGAGGGGCAGTTGGGGATAATGGTCGAGAACAGAGCAGCTCAGAGTAGTTTGACTCTCCCGACTCCGGTCCGGTTGGACTAATTATGGTTAGCGAACCATATTGTTAGAGCGTCTCCATTAATGTCACTCAAATAACAACAATGCTTGATGTACTCATTCTTATACTCACCTTATATCCACCATGTTTGTGAATGTTTTTTTTTGTCTGTGAATCAGGTTCACAGACAATATTTTGTTTGTGCAAAATATTGTTTGTGAACCGAGATTCAAAGACAACAAAAAAACTTCACAAACATAGGTGGGTACAAAAGTGAGTATAAGAGTAGATACAAAGATCATTTTTGCTCAAATAAATAGATTTTTATGGATCGTTGTTAACACTTCATTGCCACATATTAAAAACTTAAATAATCTCATAATCTATTATTCTTCTCTCAACAATGATTTTCATTTACTGAGATTATTTATGGGACATGTAAATGCACTCACACACAAATAGAGGGCAAGTCTTTTATGAGACATGTAAATGCACTCACACACAAATACAGGGCAAGTCGTTACCCACCAAGTAGTAATGCACATCACAAATTTCAAAGCCTTGAAAAAATAAAAAGTTGGAAATAATCTCAAATTAATCTAGATTCAAGATTTGATATCAGATTTTTTTTCTAAATAATCTCACATAATAATATCATCTTCTCAATGATGACATCAATAAAGATCTTCCACATCATCAAATTGATCTCCAAATAAACTCAACAATGGGAATGCCCTTAGCATTGTGGATTTGTGCCTTTGTGGGTAGTGAAAAAGGATTCTCATTCTTGGGTGGACCGGAAAATTGGAATGAACCAAACATTCTGATCTAGTTCGAGGCCCAGGGGCGGATTCATAAATGAGAGATAGTGTGAGTTAAGTAATAAAAAAATTGGTACTCCACACAAGATTTAGCTTATGTCTGTTATTAGTTTTTTTTAAACTACTCGAGTTTGAGCTTAATTTCAAATCTAATTTAACGAATTGAGTTTAACGAATTTCGAACTTGAACACATGCTAGATTTTGAATTCGAATAATTATTTAAGTTGAGTTCGAGCACAGTGATGTTCGGTTCAATCCGGACTCGAGCCTATTGATTACTTATAATTATGCAGAAGGGATGCGTAAAATATACAGTATACCCGGTTGTACGGTCCTCACCTTAGAACCGGGTATTTTTGCAATTATTCACAACTGAGATGTCATTTACTCCTCTGTTTATCATATGCTTTTCCCAACCCCGATTCCGGCACTACATCTTCGAGCCGTTCAGATGCTTCCTCCCGAGAAATCAACAGTCAACAACCCAATTCGAATAACTTTCATGGAATTAACATGGCACTTGCAGATGAATCAAACAATTGACAAATTTACGTCGTTGAAGAAGATGGAGTAGCCGCCTGAATTGAAGTGGATTCTGCTAGGGATGACTCTGACTAGAAGGAGGGAGTTGCATATCTCGGCAATTGCAATTAATATAACTTCTCCACTGTCAACTTTTTTAGACTTCCACTTCTTTTTTCGTTTTCATTCTTTTAATTGTGTTAGCAACGTAACTTTAATTTTAGAATTTTAAAATGAATTAATTGAGATGAAAATTTGATTAAAAACAATTCTACCTCTTTCCATTTGATTAATAATACTCAATTGGATTTAGTACTCAATTTAGGAGATTTGATACTCAATGAAAATGTTTTGATACTCAAGTAACAAAACTTATGATTTTTATGTCAGTACTCATTTGATAAGTTCTGTATGCTCATTTAATATCGGTGTTATGCTCATTTAAAAAATGGTATATTAATGTATATTTCAAAAGTATCATGTTACATTAGATTCACGTATGAGTTGATTATAGATACGAGAGTACATACCATGATACTCATTTTGATGTCTCTAATACTCAATACATGAGCTTTGATGCTCAATGAAAATGATTTGATGCTTAACTGAAAAGTTTATTATTTTCATATCAATATAATGCTCATTTTGTAAGTTACGTATGTTCAATTGATACTCATGTTATGCTCATTTTAAAAATGTAATATCAATTCATATTTCAAATGTATATATTTACATTAGATTCACATAAAATTACTATATTTGTAATTCGAGAACGAAAGACTATATTATTTTTGACATAAAATTACTATATTTGTGATTATATGTGCATAAATGAATATTTGAACACATTAGAGAATTCAAATGAGTTTTGAATTTTTATGCTCATTTTGTAAACTATATATGTTCATTTGACACTGGTTTTATGCTCATTTTAAAATGTCATATTAATGCATATTTTAAAAGTAACATATTTATATACATGGGAGCATTGATCGTGATACTCAATTGCATGCTTCTGATACTCAATAGAGAATGTTTGATGTTCAATAAGATGTTTTGATATTCAAATAACAAAGCTTATGATTTTCATATCATTCCTTATTTGGTAAGTAATGTATGCTCATTTTGTACCAATATTATGCTCATTTTAAAATGTTATATCTATGCATCTTAAATTCGCATAAGAGTTGATTATAGACACGGGAGTAGAGATCATGATACTCAATTGCATGCTTATACTACTCAATAAAGGAGTTTTGATGTACAATGAAAATGTTTTGATACTCAAGTAACAAAGCTTATGATTTTCATATCATTGCTCATTTGGTAAGTAATGTGTAATCATTTTGTACTGGTGTTATGCTCATTGAGTATCCAAAGTATATATTTCTCATTTTCATACGAAGTATATAATAATATTTTATTAAATTGTTAACAACGAATTTACTACATGTACATATCATAGAAAAAGGTTTATGTTATATTCAAATGAGCATAACGATCAAAAGAAATGAGCATACATAAATAAATTTCGAAACTCATTTTGTAAGTTACGTATACTCATTTGATATTAGTTTTGTGCTCATTTTAAAATGTCATATTCATGCATATTTCAATACTATCATTTACATTAGATTCACATGTGAGTTGATTATAGACACGGGAGTAGAGATAATGATACTCAATTGCATATTTCTAATACTCAATGGAGGAGGTTTGATGCTCAATGGAAATGTCTTGATGTTCAACTAACAAATTTTATTATTTTCATATCAATGCTCATTTTGTAACTTACTTATGCTCATTTGGTAATGCTGTTATGCTCATTTTAAAATGCCATATCAATACTTATTTCAAAAGTATCATATTACCTTTGATTCGCATTTTGAAATTCTTAGGAGTTGATTATAAATAAAATTTATGAATTTTTATAAACGAAAAATAAGAAAATGAAAGTGAATTAGAAGATATAAAGCTAAAATCACGATGCTCATTGTTAGTCTTTAATACTCAACAGAATAGGTCTGATGCTCATTTAAATTGCATTATTGCTCATATAAGAGAAACCACTATTTTCACCAAAATTGCATCATGCACTAATTGTTTTTGTACTCCACTTATGTCATATAGATCAATGCACAATTCATTTGTGCTCATTTTAAAATATTATGTTAATTTACATTTTTTGAAGACATATACTCATTTCAGTATACTGTAAAAATCATTTCAAGCATATACTCATAACTAATGTATACCCATATGAAGTACGTAGTATTTGTTATGCTCATTTGTAATATCAGACATTTGCACATTGTTTAAACATTACACTCATGTAAGTGTATAATATAAAAAGAGATGAACTTCACTTATAAATTTTATCAAACAGTTGGTAGGCATTTAATATGAGGCTTATGAGCCACTTTAGAAAACTATAATTATACTAGTAGGAGAGGAAGACAGATTATCCTGCTCAAGTAGTCATTCAATTAATTTATTTGGAATTTGTAAGATCCAACGTAGCTTACATACCCGTAGATTAAACTGAGAATTATAGATTTAAAGAAAAAACATGATAAAGCCGGGTGAAGAGAGCATCCGTTTTTCACTTTTAAGTGGTCACGTGAAAACATTTGTTTCCACCACCCTCAATTTCTTTCCTCCTCTTGCCGGCCATTTTGCTACAAATTAAACGAGGGGGATGAGAAGAATATCATCTCTACCATTTTTGTGGACAACAATAATTTAGATGTCAAGTTCGTGGAAGCCAGGCCTCGAGAGACGGTGCAGAGAAAGACGTGTGGGCTTGGCAATGGAGGAAGGCTTTGGGAGATTTAAGTAGTCTGTATGAAATAGATCTAAAGATCCATCAAATTACAAAAAAAAAAAAAACTGATGTAAATATACATCCGGGTGTATAGTATAGGAACTTGAAGTGATGGAGCGCGAGTCCTATATTAATTAATGTGAAAAAAGAGTAGATTTTATTCTGTATAATAAGAATGTTGATATTTCCAGAAAGGTTCATATAAGGTCAAAAGATTAGCTCATCAAAATCTGAATGAACAACACTATTCTGGAGTTCAAAATCTGAATGAACAACACTATTCTGGAGCTCAAAAGATTAGCATATACTATTCCTAGTATATGCTAAAAAATAACCAACATTCATTTCCATCTCTTGCTGTCCTTCAAATACCAGCTTGAGCTAGTTTACATCAACAGCGCTTTAACTTGCATGTTTAATAAATCGGCAAGAGCTCCACGTACATCCATCTGATGATCATTCGAAAAAATATAAGAACTTCTATATACAGACACACAATTCTGGATTAAGAGCATAATTCTAACAACATACGAAGCATATAATTTATTTTTCTTTCATTTTATAATACACTTGGGAATATGATAAAATAATACCTGGTCACAGCACATCAGGCTAGTAATCAAAGGATAAAACTCTTTGAGATGATTCCTGAAAACTTGGCTGTTCATATGCGACATACCCTTTAGTACCTGTAAGACCGTGTATGTATGTGCATCAATAAAAAAAATGGGGCAGCCGGTGCATGAAGGCATCCCTGCAAGACGAGGGGCTGGGAAAGAGTCCCACAACAAAGGGTGTATAAGGGGCAAGACTTCCCCTTCAAATACTATCGTACTCCCTCCGTCCCTTATAACTTTGCCAACTTTCCTTTTTTGGATGTCCCATTAACTTTGCAACTTTCCCTTTTAAGTAGAGAGTTTGTGGTTCCAATTAATTCTCTCTCCTCTGCACAAACCTCAACCACATAGTTTTTACTTTATCAATCCACGTGCCGGTCAAACTTGACAAAGTTATTAGGGATGGAGGGAGTATTTGACAAGAGGCCCCCCCCCCAAGACTTGGACACGTGATCTCTCGGTCACACAACAATCATAGTATCATACTAAAAAACGTTGGAGTATATTTTAGTGTTCTCATAGCCCATGATTATCTCTAATTTTGAGAAAGATTGAGCATTAAAATGTTCCCAAAATTTCAAACTTAGCATGAGTTGGAATTTTAAATCATTTATATGAAGTTTTAAAATAACAAGTTTACACTCAAAAATTACTTTTACCTATCTTGGGATGGATTTGGGACAATACATACAGTGAGCACGCTATAGTGGCCATACACTTACGTGCTATGTAGGGGTTCCCAAATTTGCTTGGAGTTGGGTTTGGGAACCCCTACATAGTACAAACAGCTATGATATGAAGATTAGAGTAATTCAGCTGTCCAAAAAATGAGACATGTTTTCAAACACTTCTTTGTCCCAAATTTGCTATGATATGAAGATTAGATGCTTAATCATACAAATCCGCTCTTCCTATCATTCGCCAAAAAAGAGTAACAATCAAGTTATGTATGATAGACTTTGCTAAACTACCAAATAAATATTAAACATATAAGTAGAAGTGAATGGTTTATAGGAGTTATACCTTAATTTTTTAACTAGTAACTCAGCCAATATTACTCTTCTTTATGGAAAGAGGAATAGTATAGGACTCGTAGCATAATTAGAACTAGTGGTGAATTTTGGAAAAACATATTACATACCTTGACGATGACGGTGGAACGTAGTTCAAGAACTTGATGGGCTTCTGTACTAATGCCACCCCCCATGCTGAATTGGAAGTCAGACGCCTCCCTCAGAACCTTTCCACAAAATGACACTAGCTTCTGTTCTGCTATTCCATGAATATCATCTTCTTCAATTTCCACTTTAGACGTTTCATGATCACTTCTTGCCAAATGATCTATATTTCGAGATATACTGGTCTCCTCATGCATTTCATCTTTTTCAGCATTAATTTCTGCAGTTGCCTTATGTAACATTTCAAGGTATATGGAAGTTCCTGCTAACTCCTGGCGGATGATATTCAATGGAGGCCTGTCAGAGGAATAAAAGGGACTAAAACATCGTGCAAGGTCCTTTTGGGATCCTTTTGGAACCCTTTAAATATATGGAAAGAAAATATGGACAAAAATGAGAGAATATTTGGATGGAAAGAAGATATACAGCGATAATTTGAGGGGAAATTTTGGTTTGAAATCAATAAATCAATTTTAGATATTTTTTCAAACACAATTTTTTTATATTTCTACTATATCATGACTAAGATGTACAAATATATGTAGAGCTTTAAAAAGTTCAATCAAATCTGATTTTTTATCAGGCTTTCCAAGTTAAACCCAAAAGTGAAAGACTATATTTCGGCTCTCCAAATATACCTTAAGGAATTTCGATCTAAAATAATTTCAATACATAAACCCAACCTTTTGGCAGCAAGTTGGTGTGTTCGTAATCTGAGACTTGAATATGAATTATATGATGCTGCAAACTCTACCAGAGATAATAAAATGTCCATTAGAAAGATCTTCTGAGCTGCCTTCAACTTGTTCCAATACTTTTTCTGAATATTTCGGAAGAGGCAGAAAGATATATTGATCAAGTCAGAGAAGTGATTACAAAAAATATTAAAAAGTAAATATATTTTCATAACCAGAAAGAAATCTTGTTTTTAAATAATCGTGGTGCATGTGTGTGCACCTTATCACTGCAAGTAGCATTTGTATAGTTTCTAATTACTTTCTATAATCGTAGCATTTCTATAGTTTCTATCATCATTGGGCAGTAGCATATGTGAGCTTAATATTTACTGAGAAGAAAGAATGAGATTTTCTGTGAAACAGTAAAAGGTGAAAAGGCAAAGCAGGGCATTAACAGGCCTGAATACTATCAAGAGCACCAAGAATCAGTAATTGTGTGATGCATTTGCTCCTAACTGTTGCCAACGCTGAACTTTCATCCTCATGGCTTGCATCTGGCTTCAGATTTTCAGAAGTCTGCACATTAATATACAGGTAAAAGCCATTAAAAAACAGAAGAGCCTCTCTTTTTTCGTATAATGGTTCAATTAGCATCAACAGGAACAGAAATGGCTTCGACTACAATGCATTTTTCCCTTGTTCAAGGAAAAACCTTGATAGTTAATATTTAGTACTACTACGAATACAATATAATTCCAATGTATTAATTTCTCCAAGTCTATGTAGCTGTGATATACTACAGAAAGAAAAGAAAATGCCAATGATTTCTTTAACGTTTGGATTTGCCTCTGAAAATGCCAAGGAAAATTATATACGAATGATATTTTTAAAATATTAATTGAGTTTGAACTTTGTAGCAATGTTTTTATTTCCTAAACATTTTCTTTCCATCTAAAATTTTCTAATAGACTTTTACTTTCCTTCATGTTTTCTTTCCCTAGCATTTTACGCATTCCTCATGGACGCTAAGTCGCTAAGAAAGAAATAGTATCCTTTCTGTGTTTCGCATGGACCCTAAATAATGAAAGAAATAGTTCCACCTTTAACATACTTTCTTTACCATTAACATTCTACTCGCAATGATAAGAAGTGGCAATTACCTTTGGTGGAGGCATTAAAACTTCACTCCTCTCTTTGGATCTAGAGGTAAATTTTTTGATAAATAGATTGTCCATCATATTTCCCATAATTTTCTGACCTATTGTTTGACCTTCAGAAGCAGTGGGTTCCAAAGCTCTTCCAGAAGGTGAAGGCATCCCTATAGAGGAGGGAGACATTTCTTCTGTAACATATTTTATATGCTTATGTCCATAAGAACCAAAATATTGAAGACCTAGTTGTACTTACAAAGTTAATTTAAAAGTTAAGATTCAAAATGATAGATGAATAGTACTTTCCATCCAAAGATGTTCCTCCCACATTTCTTTTTGGACCGTCCCATAAAGTTCTTCACATTACCTTATAATGAAAGAATATTATGGAACAGACGGGGTAGAATTTAAAAAGTTGGTGCTAACCGTCAATTTCTTCCAAATCATTGTGCTTCTTCACCTGATTGTCTTCATGCATGCGTAATGCATTTTGAGACTTTACAGAAAAATCTGCAGCAGTAATTGCTGACATCATTCCAGATGTTTTCCAATTCTCAATAACACAATTAACATTACAATGATAATTATTCAGTAAATCAGTACTACCAGAAAAGTTGGTCTCACTCTGTGGTGAAGAGGAACTTGAACCTATAATTGACATGGTCTGATCATTTTCCTTCCGTAACACCAAGTCATTGAGCAGTTCAAGAGGCTTTGTCGTGTACGATGCATCACTGTGGTGAATTTAATATTCAACAAATTATAATTTTTGTAAACATGACAACTGTACAAAGTAACAAAACTCAATAAAAGTACTTGTAGTCAGTCACCTTATGCTTTGCAACAAGGTGTCCCAGTCGCTTTGACTAAACTGAGGTCCACCTACTTCAATCAGATGGACTAGTGCACCCAAAGAGACCGAAACCACTTGCTGATCAGTCTTTTTGGCACAATCTAACAGCAAACTGAGAAGCGGGGGCAGCATAAAAGCAACAGCCTACAGAAAAAAAAATAAGGATGTTCATGAATGTGAAAATTTACTAATGATACCGTCCATAAAAAACACTTTAAGAGAAATGAATTAATTCCACTTTTGGTTCTACGAGTATTATGTTCATTCCATATTTGGTCTGTGTCTTTGACTTTCCCACTTTTGCTACATGTCTATTGTTTCTTGCTCATATATGGTCCTTCAGACAAATTTCCTGTCCACTCAGACTTAATAAAGTTTCTAGCACTAAACCCGTATTTTATGGTAAGTTGTTTTATGAAAGTTCCTACAGATATAAATTAGGTTTCTGCATCTGCATTAGGAGGCGATAGTTTCTACAGAGCAAGAAATAAGGAAATTCTTGGGGAATTGGATATGTCATAATATTTTGGTACTAAGTTCAACAGAGCTAAGATTTCCTCATTATTAAAAAAAATCAGGAAAAAAATGCAAACATATTTGGAATGTGCAAAGTCAGCATTACTGCATAGTACTTTAAATAAATTCTAATTTTCTGGCATAAACATCTAAGCAGACCACATCACACCCATTATTACCTCGTAAAAGGTGCTGAAAAGGTTGCACAGCAGTCGAAGTGAGTGAATGCTATTTTCACGAACACCTTCATATATGCAGGAATCTGAGTTCTCTTTTTCAGCATGCCTTACATGATCAAAAATGGGAAATAACACACGGCGGAAAACACTCTCCCAAAATGAGGATGAAAACTTGTTGCCCCTCTCGTTCAACAGATCAAACAAAACCTCAAGTGCACAGTTTTTAACCTCTAGCCGCTGATCAGATGTTAGATCAGAGAGACCAGCCAGTATTGGGAACCAATAATCTTCTCTTATATGATAGCTTTTAACTGCACTAGTATCGTATGATTCCAAAGAACCACCTACTATGAATCCCTGCAGAATAAAAGTAAACAAAAAAATTACCATTCAAGGTAATTGGGCAAGGTATGAGCACACTTGTGAGGAATTAAATAAAAGAGCTTGATGAGGCAAAGCTCGTGTAAAGTTCCAAATCAAATGTGCCTTTGTTATATTTGTCTTCAAATTGCATTGCTGATGAGTGGGAAGAGACTGATCACTTCCTCTACTCATCACCAACTCCATACAATAACTGTTTATCTTTCCCTTCATTAAGGTTTTTAAAATCGATCAACTAATTTAAGCATGATCTTAAACAGAAATTCCCTAAATAGGAGTAAAAACATTTAAAATTTAAAAATAGCACTTTGTTTTTGTCCAAGTAGGAGTAATCAATGATGGGAATGCCAAAATATATGCAAGTAAGATTTCAGGGTGACAGTAATTTACTCTTGTTTCGGGAAAAAACACAGAACTCGTATTTTCGAATTTAACATTGATTTTACTCCTATTCCGGGAAATTTCGCTATCATAAACTAGTGCTGCATAAAATTTCAACACATTATCGTCATCACCACATCTATATCAACTACGGGATCAGTGGTTTGAAATTTATAGTGTCAATTAATTGTGTAAACTTAGTTAGCAAAGGAATAATTATATGAAATCCAAATCCATCATCATATTCAAGGTTCTTTCTACTTACACTGTTGCACATATAAGATCACAATGATGAGTTGAAATGGTTTCTGTAGTTATGTCACAATATAAGATTGGTATTGTACGACCATCATGCACATTTTTGTACATGACCAAAAAATTCAAACCACCACTGATGGTAAAAGTTTGTTGTACATATATTTTAAAAATATATACGGTCCTCTCTGGTTCATGGCAGCCCACATTGGGTTAAGTGGTCACCAAATTAGCAGTTCAACAAAATGTTGAAAGTGGCAATTTGAATCTCAAAACTATAAAATAGCATTAGAGCCTCAACAGTTTTTTATGAGTAAAAAAAATAAAAATGTTGCAAAGTCAAAATTTGAGATGAACATGGAGTGTGAGAGCCAAAATTCGCCTTTTATAACATGCCACATGGTCCACATCTAGGACATGATTGTTTGCCTTGTGGGCCTTATGGCAGGTAATAAAATACTGCTTATTCGAAGGTCGTATTGTTTCGAATTACTCCAGTTTCTATCTTCATTTTTGCAGTATTTTATAAAAACACTTCAAAAAATGAAGGTAGAAATCACCAAAGTAATAAGCTCATGAAACCAAAATAAAGGATAATAACCTCAGCAAGGCGATCCTCACAAATATGAATGAGTGCAATTGCCTTCAGGCTTATTCTGTGAGAGCACATATTTTTGGCAAACCCGATTAAGCAACTGACACAGTCCACAAAACAGTTTCCAACAATCTGATCAAAGTGTTCCAAGATAACTGCACAGAACTTCATTCAGTTCATGGTCACGCTTATTGAAAAATCAAACAGTAAACACCTAAAAGCCAACGCAGAATTTAAATACCTACCACACGTATAAGACCTAAACAGATCAAATCAGAATGTTTTAGAGAACTTGTTATGAGAGGGGTACCAAAGAAGGTATGCTTGCCTTGTTCTACATTTTCAAATGCAGTTTCAACAATTGTTTCTATTGCATCCTCTGCAGCAGCTGTGAAAACCATAAACACACTTTTCCAGCCAGAGGTCAAGTTCACAGCCTTAGACTTTACTATCTGCTGATGCAATAGAACAAGTCAAATTTCAAATGCAATAATAAAGTTGAGCCACCTGAGAAAAGAGTGCATACTTGTACTATGCAATCAACAATGCGTTTCCTCGTGGATTCACTATTGCTGTCACGCATAAGAGACACAAATGGATGCAAAATATCATTCTGGAATCTGAAACTTGTGACTTCTGTGTGCTCCAAACACTTCATGGCAAGCTGCTTAAGTGACTCTATGGAATACACATTTACTCTTTCATCAGGATGGCTTCCTGTATAAATTAAATGACTTGCCAGCACAGACCATATCCTTGCCCAAACCTGAGTAATGTATATTACTTATGGCGATCAATTGCATTTACAAACTACAAAATGAAAATAGTTGACGCATACTTCTTTTCTTCTTCAAATAAATACCTAAAAACAGACTCATTGGCAGCCTGCAACAGAGAATGGTCATACAATAGCAATGACACACGATAGTGTCCATATGAGATCAAATGAAGTTTAAATCAGCTTCCACCATAATAGTGAAAGACCTTTTTTTGTGTGTTCATACAAACTATTTTTATTGATCTACTTATGTGTGTAGTGGGTCTCCCTTTTCTCTATTTTAACTCTGATTTCATATATCGATTCATATTAGCTGATCCCAAACTCTTTTTCGGACTAAGGCTTGGATGGTATTGTTATATATAACATCTCATCTCTTCATTTAGATTTTTTTTCCTACACCAGTTTTATATAAAATAATAAACTACTACCTCCATCCCACTAAACATTGGGACATGAGGAGGTGGTGTGGTTATTAAGAAAAGTGAGTTTATGTGGTTGTTATTGAATTGATAAAGTAAGAAGATAGTAAAAATGATTTAGAACCACACAAACTTTACAAAATTTGGTATGAGACAATCTTAGTGGGACGGACCGAAAATAAAAGATGAGACAATCTTTGCGGGACGGAAGGAGTAATACATAAACTTATGACTTATTCCTCCTATCAGCCTATCAGGTTAGGCTTTTAAGGTGAACTCAGACTTTAATTTCATATTAGAGCTTGATCCAGTTGCTGTTTGATGTTTTTGAATTTTGACACACATGATTTAGGATTAAATCATTCAGAGTCTGTTTGGCTTATTTATGCACCCTCAAGATGTCTAAAATAATAAACTAACATATGAGATTATGAATTACAAGTTCATGTATTAAAAGATGTCATTTAAAAAAACACAATACAACAACATTACCCCAGTGCCACAAAGGCTCCCACAAAGTCTTACCCCTATACTAAAGCATAGAGAGACTGTTTCCGGATGATCCATAAAAAATATCAACACAATGGAACAAAAAAAATGTTTGATTTACCAGTCTAAAATATGTACCCAAGAAACTGAATGACTATGCTAAAAGATTTTTTTGGCAAAACCATTTTAGAAATGACATGCTTTTAAGAATAGTATAGTATGATGATACTACTATAAATCATACTAAAATTGTAGCAAATGCGAAAAAACAACTAATGCTCATTTTAAGATTAAATCATATGTAGTAATTTGGAAATGCATTACTATCATGTGGACTATGAAATCAGAGATAGAGCATTTGTCATATCATAACCCCTCCCTGTTGGATCCAGTCGGATGGCACTAATGGATTAAAAGTTTGGAATGAAGGCAAGGAGTTATCATGGTTGTGAGCATCACAAACCCACTGGTTAATGCACAAGTCCTTTGTGAAATAAAATGCGTCAAAATATGCTTCTCAAATGAGTTGAGAATTACCATTCTTATACGAGGCATGTGGTAGTAGCTTATGTCAACAAGTTTTTCCAAGCTAAATAAGCGTGCTGGAAGCTGACTTAGTTCTTCAATGGAAACATTACATAAAGCAGTGAAAAATTCCACTGCTGATTCACTGGGCAACTTAGCACTATTAATGAACATCCTCTCAGCAGGTTTTCCAGCCAGATCTCTCAATGATTGAAGAAGGGAATCTCGAGACATTTGATTAGATCCTTGCATCATATTTGCAGCCATAGAAGGAGATGATGCAACATATTCAAGACGAGAAACAGTCTCTAGCACTGCATACCATGTATCTCGAAGTGCATTGTTATCGGAATCACATAAGAGCAGCAGAGTCTGCAATGCTTCCAGATTCTTATTTCTCATATCCTTCGGCGAATGCAGCATACTAAGTCTGTAAAAAAAAGCACATTTTACCTCATTGTCAAGAAAATGCAACAGAATTGTCTTCCCAAAATACCATGACCTTTTCAAATATCTAAACTACAGTCACGATTCTGTAAAATTGTAAGATGTAAAATCAATAAATATTCAGCAAAAAAAGAAGATGAAAGAAGTAGATAAACATGAACAATAATAGGTAAATTTGATGCATGCCAAAATAATAAATGAAAGAAATTACTTAATCAGAGATGTCAAGAAGGCACAACGCATGGTATCCAAATCAAGAATATTTGTGGTGTGAATTCCAATTTTAAACCCTTCCATACAAAGAGTGGCCCTTGGACTATTATCTCCCTCCTCCATAATAACCGCAAGAGTAGCAAGAAGTGGCCATCCTACAGCTTCAACCATAGAGCGCACTACTTCGATATTGTACGAAGTACAAAACTCGCTTCTTATCTCACTTTGATCCTTGAAAATAGATTGTTTCTGTGCATTGACAGGCTTCATTTTGGTCTTGGACTCCATCAAATACTTCTTCCACGGTGGAGTTAGATTAAGAACACTGAGCAGTTGCACTTTTTCCTCCATTTTGATTTCTTCTTCAACAATGGAATCATAAATCTCCTCCAATAGTTCCTTAAGAGCATATTCATCAGTTTCTTGCATGTTATTCATGTGTATGAAATCATCCTTTGACATCTTTTGCCAGACAATTGAGCTATGGGCATCAATGTTCAGCAGTAAAACTTTATATGCTAGAGCATAAGCTGTATCTGCATGCTTGAATAGATTGGTATTGGCCGCACAGTAACTGTTAAAAGGAATTAAGGAAAAGCAAGAAGGTCAAATTTATCCAAGCCACTGGACATTGTACGTCCGAGGGTGCTCTTCCACAAGATTTATTGATAAAGAGATAATTTGAGCCAAGTGCAGCAGATATATTTGAAGCAAGTAATCAGACTCACGCCATGTCTAAGATGTTAAACAACTATCCTCGACATGCCATATATTTCCACATAGGTTTCCCAAAAAAGATATATAACAACAGAGTTAGAATCTTAGAATTTCAACTGTTAAACTTAACTAGTTATTTCACAAACATTAGCTACATGATTTTTTCCTAAATCTGACAGGCAGAATAGAGATGGTTGTTATAGGACCATTAATTAAGTTGAAGAAGTTAGTATGCCCAATAACTGAGGGTCTGTTTGGATTTTAAGGGAGAGCTTAGACTCTATTTAGATAAATAGAATGTTTCTATAAACGATTAAAAGGTGATTGAAATGTTATACAATCACATATTACGTTACTCTTTCTGTTTTATAAAATGTCAAATATATATCAAGATTATAGACTTAACCATCCAAAGAGAGCATAAAACAGCCTGTCATATTAGGGTTAAGCTTCACCTAAAATACATTAATTTGACAATCTGCTGCATAAATAGAAGAACTAATACAAAGATACATGAAGAGCCTGTTTGTTACTTTCGTGTGAAACCAATACTCTGTGAAGTCTTTCATATGAAAGACTTTACCATGTAAAAGTTGCCAGCGAAAGTAACAGTAAGTGTTTGATATATGTGTGTAATGTTATAATTAAATTACACTGAAAATGGTTTCACAACCACGTGCTTGGCATAATAAACCAGTAACAGGAAATTTAGAACAAAAAGAATCACTCCGGTGTGATCTGTATCACACCTCTACTCCCTGTAAGGTTTGAGGTGTGGTACAGGTAATAAATTACAAAACATGTGAAAGTAAATTGCTCCCTTAACTTTCATACGAAATAGTACTCACGGGTACCAAGTTGGCTCAAAGAAGATAGACGACCAATAACATACCACTCTGCAAACTTTTCCATTATGCGGTCTATTTTCTGAGCTTCTCTAGGAAGTTGCAATCCTCTAAGAAGTTCCCTAATGGCCATATCAAACTTCACTCCAGAAAAATTTATAGATTCAACATAAGCATGCATGGTAGCGGCTGGAAACTCCTCATGCTGGCCTAAGTACTCACCGATCATGGCCTGAAATACAATGCAATTAGATCATTCCCTTTTGCAGTGATTTATTAAATAAAGAGATGAGCCCCTTGACCTTATCCAGATTTGGAGTATTCTTGAGAAATTGAGCAACTGAAGCAGGCGATCTGTCCACCTTCCTACTTGATATCAGATATTCTATCCCCTTAGTTGGTTGCCTATTAAACTGCAACACGAAGCGTCAAGACTAATAGATTATGTTATTCAGTTATTCCAATAAATCACTTTGATATATATTCCACGAAAGCAAATGAAATGTAGAGAACAAATGAACCCAGAAAAAACTATGTATAAAAGCAAAACTTACTTCGGAGACAGCTGCTTGTATGGTAGAATCATATGCCTTCAACTTCTCAAAGTCACATGGTAAAGTTTTACTACGTCTTACATCATCCTGTCCTCCACTTAATCCTACTTCAAGAGACTCCTTTACTATTAGAGGTTCTTTCTGACAGTTCACCCAACAAACAAGTGACTTCAACACAGCCACAAGACACTGAAGGCCAAAAACCGGGGGGGATGTCATTAGAATCAAGCATATCCTTTCCATCATCAGAAAACAATTAGGTCAGGTAGTAGACACCTGAAGGGATGACAGCTTGAGTGCACCAATCAGAGATGAAGCAAATGAGCCCAGATCCGTACTTTGTGCCCCTTGAGCAATTCTAGATAATGTTTTCACCTGTATGAGAAAATCAAAGAAGCAAGTTGCATAAAATGCAATAAAGAAGCATTTAATTTTGAAGAAAATGCATAGTTCAAACATGTGTATACCATGTGTTCAAACAAGTTAGGTGCTTTGAGCTCACAATCATAGTTCACATATAGGTCAATAAGAATCTGTGAGTCATTACAGACTTTTTCAAGCATCCTGCAAGAACGTATATTAAATCCACAGAATCTCAATAGCTCTTTCTCTGTGTATTAACACTAAAGAACTTATGGCCATATTTTAAATTTATCTCAAGTGACCAAGAGAGTATGCCCAAACTATGAACGATACCATAATGAAAAGTAAGAGATCTACTACGCATCAAATTTATTACAATCTTAATAAATTTCTTAGTTCATTATTTCTTTCCCGGTGTCACGTAATATTTAGGAAGCTTAATGAGAAATGCTAAAAATATAGACTGCATGGAAACATGGGAAAACATGAAACACTATTACTCAACAGTAAAAACAAGTCTGTGGAGAGTTTCTGTATACTTTCCCCTTCCTGCGAGTTTCCGTGCATTGTAGATGTCTATGAATTAGCAGGTTATACCTGAGAACACCTATTTTTAAGTTCAGGTCATGTTCACCCAATGTGCGTAAGACAATCAAGGGAAAGAAAACCCCAATTTCACCCTGGAACACAAAAAAATCAGATACTCATGGATGTATGTAATAGAGAGTCCTGCAAAAGAGCACAAAGCCAGCATTCTGAAAATTGATTATACCTTAAGGCATTGCCTGTATCGTAACAAAAGTATGGAGAAAATTCCTGTTGCATACTGTGAAGACATGAAATTTATTGGAGAGATATAACATTAAACTATTATGGAAAATAATCAACGGTGAAGGATGTGCTAAAACTGGACCTGAAATATGGCAGTTGTCTGTGAGAGTGATGCTTGCAACAAAGTGTAGGAGATGTGCGCTTTGACATAGCCAATAAAATGCGTGAATGAGTCACTGGCGTCTTCCAGCAGACCCTTTAAATTACAAGAATCAAGTAATGTCAGAAGAATTCTATGTTACAGGTAGAAGAAAAGTAAACCCCATGATTAATGTTCAGGATAGTCTGCCACTTTCCCTACTTTCATCTAATACATTAATATACTAAGTATAAAGTATTTATTTAATGTATTGAAACCATTTTATAAACGAGAAAGAATAGTAAACAATGCAAGAATAAGTTTAAAGAGCCACATGGGATAAGGGTACAGTTTTTATTTGTAAGATCAGAAATTATCATATCGTTTGAAATTAAAGAGCGAAAGCTATTCAAAATGATCCAAAAAATGCGTAAGTATAATAAAATAATAATGGGAGATACAAAAAAATAGATTTTTGTGTTTAACCTCTTTTCTGGATGAAGTGGAATTATGTTATCCATGAAAGTACATAGGAGTATAAATTATGATATAAAAAACCTTCATACTTAAACCCCTTGTTTTAGTAACGTTTTGGAGATGGTTGGGTACTGAGTACAATTAAATACAACAGTTCAACAACTTCTTTAGCTGTAAGTACGGACCTGCAAAAGCTCCAGTGAAAGAATGCATGTTTCAGTTCCAGGTTGGCCATTTTTGTCTTTTGTAGCCATCTGCAAATACAATCTATTCGTAAAAGGGTTCATAGCCGAAGCAATTAACTACATATGTCATCATGGTAACAATGGTACACATACAAACCTTGCAAAGAGAGTGAAAGAGAATCAACGCATCAGGTAGTCCAATGTTAGTGCTTTCTAAATCCATCCGTCTGGTTATTGTTGCAAATTATTAAAATGTTATTAGCATAAAAAGGGCAGCCCGGTGCACATTGGTGGCCCCAAAGGAGAGGGCCTGAGGAAAGGTCCCGCCAGAAGGGTGTAAAGGGGGCAAGCCTGCCCTTGTCATTTTGACAAGAGCCCGCTCCCAGGACTTGAACTTTGACCTCTCGGTCACACTGCAGCAACGTGCGTATATTATGAACTTAAGTCCTGATTTACTCACTTAAAAAGATTAATTATACTACAATAAATTTAGCTTTGGCACTGAATCCATACCCTACGGCACATTTCCCATCTTCAAGTTCCACAGCTTTCTCAAAAACAGCCTCTAAGCCCTAAGAGGCACAAGAAACTGCCGTAAAGTTTCCACAAACAGTACAGAAAGTTGCCAAAACTGAAGAGCAAAAGAGCAATAGTTCTGAAATGGGAAATTCTTGTTACACAGATAGCACCTTAATATCAACCCCGCCCACGAGACTGTAAAGTTCCTCTAGAGCAACGACAAATGCATCCTTGGTTTGATTACTAGAACCTTTATCTTCCAACATCCTTTCTTGTTTATTATGATCATCAGATGGCACATCCTCAATCTTTAAGGTAGGAACAGTTGCTGTAGAAGACACTTGCTGAGTAGCAAAAACAGAAGAAGCAGAGATCTGTATTGTCAGCAAAGCACTATTTCTGAACTATTCTTTCCAGCCTACTATTCTGATATAAAAGGAGTACGAAGTTTATGTAATTCACGTGACAATCACTCCTGTTGCCACCATTTATCTTCCTTCTTTTTTTGGCCATTTCTAAACCATCTTCTCATTTTTTAAGGAATGAATTGTGTGGTTCATATTGAATCTCCCTTTCTAAATAAATCTCAACCACAAATTTTTTTTAAACTCCATGCAAGTCCAGTGGGATGATACATTAGGGACAGAGGGACTACATGTTTACATACCAGGGAACCAGCCTCCATGCGTTTAAAGACCATACTTAAAATTTGGGTTAACATGGATTTTGATGTTGCCTGGTTAATTGGTGATTTGCTGTAGGTTTAGAACAGAAACTATCAGCTTCACTTGACTTCATATCAATATCTACCATAACCATCAAAATACACAGCTAAATACCTCTTCAGAGCTATAGTATAGCATGCTCTAATCACACCCAGCAATGGTTCCCCATGAACTGCATAACATGTATGTGCACCATCACGAATTTTAAAAGGTGGCAAACTTTTGAATTCAATCAAGGAAAAAAAATTGTTCTATCATTTCTAGCAAAATGGTCAAAAATGATGTCAAGCTTTATTTACTGGGTTCATTTCAAAGGAAGCAAAATGGCTTATGAAACTGTCTGCGCTTCTTTGTTATGAAGCAGCAGTCAGTCCTTGCAATTTTTTAAGCGATTTTCACTATGGGTCATCCGGAAACAGTCTCTTTGTGTTTTAGTACAAGGGTAATACCGCATACATCTGACCCCCCTTACCCCACCGAAGGTGTGGGAGCCTTTGCGGCACTGGGGTAATGATGATGATGATTTCAAAGCAAGCAAACATCAAAGAATAGTTGCATACCTCTGAACTTGGTTGATGCCACAGCCGTAAGAAGTACTTTTAAAACTTGAAGAATAGTTCTGCATATAATTTACAGAGTTACTTCTAAGAAACCCCAAACAATGGGGGAATAAAAATTGCCTACAACAATGAGGCTCATACCCATCCGGTAACATATTATCAACGCAACTGCAGACCATGCCCATGATGTCTGAAAAGAGTGGCATGTTTACCCTATCATCAAAACCAAGATCGCCCTCTAAATGATCGTACGCGATGAGTTTCTGCGCTTGATTGGCCATTTGCATAGACAATTACAATCTTCTTATACTTAATGAGGTATATTGCATAAAATGTGTAATGGAACCAACAGCTAAAAGGATTACAAAATGTTATTGTCTAGTATGTCACATGATGCACTAGTAGAAACTCTATCATAGAATGCCCAACAAACGCAGTCCATGAGCAAGTGTTTATGTTTCCTTCTGTTCTGGATTACCAATGTTTCATACCTTACAGATTGAAGCTTTTCCTAAAATCCCTGTCAACCACCTAATCTATGTAATTGATTTTCTTTTTCATTCACATTCTTTTTAAATGCATAGACCAATAGTAGTATGGTACTATATTGTTTTAATTCAAAAATGTAGTTTCACATAAAGAAGCACACCCCATGATAGCTAACTATCCATTTCATACTCTTTGGTGTGAAGAATGAGTACTCCACCAACCCAATCCTATTTTTTGGGGGCTCTGGACACTAGACAACTTTTTGGTCACCTCATCAATTACATTGGAACTTCATTTGAATATACAATACTCTTGTACTAAGATTACGCTCTAACGACGCTACAGTGAGAAACAAAATCTGGGTCTAGATACATACATGAAGACAATCCAAAGCAAGCTCTGTGATTTTTATATTTTTTGTCTCAAAAGCAAGTCGAATAGGATTGAGAACAAGCTCTGCCTCAGATACACTTAGAGTATCGCCTGCATTTGCTAGAGCAGTAGTGATAGTCTTGCTTGGGGAATTTGGGATTGAGTGAGGTGTTCCTGATCCAGCATCAGCTTCAGGCAGACTACTAGAAAGAAAAAGGAGATTTCAATTAATCGTGCTGGAAATTAGTAAATCCATTTAATCAAATGAACATGGAAAGGAGCACTTGGAGAAAGTGGAACACTTCTGTAGAGCTTATTTAATGAACAGGTTAGCATATAAGTTACTAACAGGAGCTCTTGTAACATTTCATACCTCTGTTCTGACCCTTTAGATACCACTACATTACTCTCATCGTGTATAGCTTGCTGATTTGATGCCTTCACAACAACTGTGGTTAAAACGAGTAGGTGTGTTTACAGAAACATTCAAATCACAAGAACCGTTTCATTAGTAGACTAACCTTTTAAGGCATGTAAAGTGGAGCTTCAAGACCAGATATTAAAAATATAAAACTTACCAAATAATTTTTTTCATTTTTATCATTTTTGTAGAAATGCACATTTTGGTCCAATGCCCTTCCTATTACTGCACCTTATCATTTCAACAGGTGATATCTTAAGATGAGTTTGATAAGGAAATATGCATATTTCTTGACATTGCTCAACTCTAGAATGGTTTTTCTGAGTTGAAGAGACTTGCAAGTTGCAACATCTATAGTCCTTTCAGAAGTCAATGATTTAAGCCTTTAACTTCTTAGTCCTAAATGAGCCAACTCATTTTGGAGCCTAAAGGCTCAGAAGAGAAGCAATACTTAATTGATAAAATATGCACTAAGGAACTGAAGTAGTTAGTGTTTTCCATACTTCTTTGCGCCGTTTTTTTTTTGGGTCAATCGAAGGGGAATACTTAGTTGGGCCACAACAGGGGGCTTATCTAGACCTATACACAACTGCCAGTAGAATGTGCAGGCAGAACCATCTTTGATCTTATGCTCATTGAAAAATATGGTCTGTCTTTTATTGTCTACATTATTGTGAAATATTTAGCATCTTATAGACCTCAAGAGTTTCAAGATGTTAACACAGGAGAGCTATCATTTGGAAATTGGAATTCGTATAACAAGGCAAGATATGCTACAATCTTGCACTAGACAACCGGAATAAATCATTACTGGTTAGTTCTTGCGACAAAAAGATGAAAAGCTAAACATTTCCCTTATTAAATGATGAAATAAACAAATGAAGAGTAATACATTGTCCATAAAAATCTCATACGAACCTAAACATTTGTGGATTGCCGTTTGGAGTGAAGAGTACTTCTTACTGGAGCACTCCTTCAGCATGGACTCAAATGCCCGTGTGAGAAAAGCTCCGGCGCCCCCTCCAGCCATTTTTCGTTGATCAAATCGATGACTTCTCAGATGCTATCGTGGTCTATAAATTTTAATGAAACAGGATCGAACAGGATCAAATTCAATGATCTACCCGATACTGATGGTATACATACTACAAACGATACATGAGGGAGAGAGAACGAGAAGGGTGGAAATGCAATACCTCCCGAGCAGAAAATGTTTACTACGAGAGAGTTGCATGAATTTTGGGATCTGGAGCCGAAGAACACCGTTGGGATGTGAGGTGTCAACGCAGACTGTTTATACCGGTACATTTAATATCTGCGGAGTAATAATATGTGTACATCTCATGTACACAAGATGTACACAAGATGTACGCACCATAAAAGGGCAAAATAAAATATTTTCAGATTTTTTACCCCCTTCCCCACCTCTCTCCCACACGTGCGAACATCTTCCCCATTTCTCCCGCCTCTCCACTCTCCACTTCCTTTCTCTTTGATTTTTTTTTTCGATTTCTGCGCATATCCCCCTCGCCGTTCATCCTCTTCGTCTAGCACTGCTGCATCTGTCTTCCTTTCTCTTCCTTGTCGAAGCGCCTCACTGTCTTCGTCTCCAAGCGGCAACCTCTCAGCCGTCTGTAGCAGGCAGTTTCCACTGGAAGAAGCCGGCGCGATGGTTCGTACTTCACTGTCATCTCTTGCTGAGTCTTCAAAAAAACGGTAATATCCTCTTCTTGAACATATTTGTGAGTAGTATTGTTGAATTTCACCCCCTATTGTGTGGTATGTGTTAGTTGTATTTTTTTTTTAAAAATCAATATGAGATTTCGAAGGTGATGGATAGTCTACCCGGGGGGTATCTTATCCGAGGGGTTATTGCGGGAATAACTAGAGAGAAGTCAGAGCAAAATAGGATGAGAGAGAGTCGATTTTATTAAATGAACTCAAGATGTGGATCTGGGATCGTTTACAAGGAGAAATGGGCTGCTATTTATAGCAGCAATAAATGCGATGAGAGTACACGTGTCAACAATCCAACGGCCGAAGGGTCACATCACTCGGGTGGCACCGGCAGTGGCATGCTCACCGCATTGAATGCGGTTGGCGGATGTGACGTTGCATTAAATGCGGTGGCTGGCTGTCTCCAAAGGGAATCTTCGATGATTGACTAGTTGGCCGAAGGCCTCCCCTTCGGCCGAGGGCTCTATGTAACCGAAGGCATGTGGATGTCGAAGACTTCCCTGATGCCGAGGGCACCTTGTGTGCCGAAGGCTCCTGATAGCCGAGGGCTACCATTTTACGCCGTTTTCTCCCAGTGGCTCCTTATGCTCAAAACTGACTGCCCTGTGTAATTTGGAGCCTTCGGTCAAGGAGGCCGAAGGCCCCCATGTGTGTGTCCTGGGCCCCTTTGAAGCTTGGGCCGATGTATTTGGGCCTGAGATGTTCCCTGGGCCCAATGGGCCTTTGCAGGAGAAGTAGGAGTCTATGGGTCGGGGGTTCCTGGGCCATATACTCCATCAGGAGTCCCCCACTCCTTTTGCTGAAAGGCATTTGAGGGAAAAGGAGTAATTTGCGTTGATGCGTTGGTTTCACCGAAGGCTTTAGCTGTACTTGCCGGGAGCTCTCCCCCAGTCCCCCACATGTGGAGGGTTTTCTGAGGAAAGTGTGCATGACGTTCGTATCTTTGCCGAAGGCTTCCTTGGTCCCTCACATGTCAAGGGTTTTCTGAGGGAAGCGTAAATCATATCTGTATGTGTTTTGATGAGGGCTGCTCCATCATCGTTGGTGATTCTGCGGAATTTTCCTGAAATCCTGCTTTGTCGGAGGGTGTATTGATGTATGTACCCGGAGGCTACATGCGTCACTTGTAGATTTCTTGCATGTGAGAATTTTTGTTTTTAGTCATGTGTGATTCCCGAGGGGTGTATCCCAGCCCCCACTCCTTAAGGCCGAAGGCTTAGTTCGGGCTGAAGGAGTTGTGATGTGTTGATGAAATCTCGAGGGATGACAATATTGCCACGCCGAGGGCTTATGCACCTACATGCCCGAGGATGCACCATTGACAAGCCGGAGGCTTATGCTGCTGTAGGCTCGAAGGCGCTTGGTGTAATTCATTGCCTGAAGGCTGCGGGGAGCGATAGCCGGAGGCCACCATTTGAGGGCACTTTAGTGTTCGAGAAATATAGCCGTTGTGATGGAGCCGTTGGAAGAGAGGTCGACGTGGCCGGTTGTCGTTGGTCGACGGTGGGCGGGAGCCATCCATTGGTTGAACCGGCGGCCCGTAATGATGGCCTTTCAAATCGAGGCCCAGTTCTCGAGGCCCAGTTGCCTGTAAATACCTAAGTCCTAAGCCATTTGCCTTGTGCGAATTTTGTTAAGCGAAGCTCTGCCCAAATATTTCTAGAGAGAGAAACATTTGTCTTCGATCGAACCCCTTACTTTCGAGGTTAGTTCTTCACCTGTTCTTCCGCCTTTTCATATATTTTACTTTGTGGCCTTAGATCCGGTGTTAGGGAACCCTTAGGAAGCCCCTAGTCTTTTTTTCCCCCCATACTTCTATCCTCTCGATACCAAAGGATGTCATCAGCAAGCGATTCCCAGAACCTCTCGAGGGAGCCTTCGGTTGTAGCGGAGAGCATCTCTGATACAGAGTCATTGAGCGAGCAGTCCTCGACCAATAATGACCTTGCTGTGGCAGAGGAGGTACAAAGCAACCTTCGGGTTGAGCTGGAGGCTGAAGAATTTGAGCAGGTGGTCGAGGATGAAGAAATGGCTCTCGCGCTCCAGGTAGCCGAAGAAGAGGAAGAGAAAGAGAGGCAGGAAGTCACAATCGCTGTCCTCCCCCTTCGTGGTGCCGGCGAAGCGAGCACCTCCCTGCCGTTAGATCCGGAACCCCTCAGTGTTGCCGTGGGGAAGAAGAGGAAGAAGACGAAGGCTCCTCAGAAGAGCAAACAAACCGCAGTGGATTGTGGGAAGCCCATGGGAATACCCGAGGGGCATTCATGGCTGAATACTGCCGCCCTCGCGCTGAAGTCGAGGGCTGACCGGGCCGAGTGTTATGTTACCCAGCTGCATGTGGGCCCTTCGGCCACCGTGATTGAACCGGGGCCCAACGATCTCTTGTCCCAAGCTCCCGAAGGGTGTTTCGTGGTCCATGTGCTGTCAGTTGCCATGGGCCTCCGGTTTCCGCTGCATCCCTTCCTCCTCGAGTATCTGAGGTATGTGGGTTTAGCCCCCTGCCAGCTCACCCCAAACAGCCACTCCTATATTACTGGCTTCCTTCAGCTTTGCCGGTCCAGGGGGGTAACTGCGACCCTCGATCTATTCTTCCAAAGCTTTAACTTGTGCCGGGGGGGCACACTAATTCCGAGGGGTTTGCAAACCTGCAGCAGCTTGCCCCCTGGAGGCTCTTTGACGATGTGCCTTCATCCCACAAAGGATGGAAGGACCGCTTCTGTTACATTAAGATGGCAGAAAATCCGTTCCCGAGGGAATTGCGCAACCACTTCAGGCGGCACCCGAAGGTGGGAAGTTCCGCACTTCAGAAGGAGGGGAAGAAGATTGCCGCCTTGCCGCCGGGGGCTACAAAGCATGTGACCGTCAAGGACTCCACTCTCCCAGAAGACTTGTTGGCCTTAGGCTTCTGGCGGTACCGTTTTCTTGGTGAAAAGGACGAGCAATACCCAGTTCTTGAGAGAGCCTTCGGTAGCACTGGAGGTAGTTACCGGAGGGCCCGCTTTGTTGTACTTAAGATTTTTTTGCACTTCTTTATCTCTTCTTTCTTGCAGTTGAATCCTTCGATCTAACGCTTACTATTGTTCTGCAGGTGTCAATATGGACGTTTCCAACTTCGCTGCTTTGAAGAAGAAGCTGGCCAAGGAGCCGAAGAAGAAGAAGGAGACGGGGGTTCAGAAACCCGTCGATGAATTCTTTAAGAAGGATGGGGCGTCTCAGGTCTCGGAGGGCGAGGGTCCCTCCAAAACTCCCAGCGTTGGTGTTGACGCCGAAGGCTCCCAGGCAGATCTGAAGAGAAAGAACGCCGGGAAGGGCGTGGTGCCTCCGGAGAAGAGGAAGAAGAAGGGGGGCGCCTTGATGAAGGACGCCCCCGTTATCATTGTCGAGGAGCAGCCTTCATCAAACCCCCCGATGGTTACTCCTCCTCGTTCCCCTCCATCCCCTATTGACGAGGAAATCCGCCCGGCGGAGATCATTCAATTCCCCGTCAAGTCGGGAACTTCAGTCCTCCATGACACCCTTCACCCCGTTGGGTTTATGAGGGGGGTGATGGCGCCGAAGGACAGATCTGTGTTGGCCCGCCTCGGGGACGACATTCTCGATTATAAAGTCGCAAGCTACAGCACTATGGTGAGCCTTCCCCTTGCCTACCCTTCGGCTTGAGTTTATAATATGATTCTAATGTTTATTTGCCCTTTGTCGTATTTGCAGGCTGCTCTGGCCTCCTCGGAGCAGGCCTGGAGGGTGGAACAGCTGAGGATCGCGAAGGTCCAAGCGGACGAGGCTCTGAAGAAGTCTGATGAGGAGATCTCCACCCTCCGGGAGAGGGTTGCTGATGCCGAGAAGGCTCTTCGGTTGGAGAGGGAGGGCATGGAGCAAAGGCTGAAAGATGTCGAGGATAAGGGGAAGGCTAAGGCCGAGGAAACCGCTGCTGCTGCCGCCAAGACTGCTGCCGAGGCCGCCGAGATTGAAAGGACCGAGGCGTTGGCTGATGCTAGGAAGAAAGCGGTTGAAGCTTTTCTTGCCGAGGGCTGGACGGCGGCGGACCACGAGGGGTGGGTGACCTCGGTGGTGGAGCAGAAGGTGGACGCCTGGGTGAGAGGCCCCGGTGCTGAATGGCTTGCCCAAAAGGGTAAGGACTACTATGATGGTGGTGAATTCTTCACCCAGAAGCTGGTCTACCGAAGGCTGGCTAGGCACCTGAAGATCGAGCCAAAAGATTTTGACTCGGCAACCTATGGCCTTCCCCCCTTGCAACCAGATGTAAGAGCCCCCCTCCCCGAAGGAGAAGAGAGGCCGGACCTGGAGGATTCCGAACTGATGCAGGAGGCAGATGATAAAGAAGCTGAGGATGATGCGGCCTCGAAGCCAAAGGAAGATGGAACTGAAGATGTCCAACTTTGAAAATTCCTCCAAGTGCAAATTCTGTAATAGCTTGTAGACGTTGGCTCCGGCCATGCTTTGTAATGAAACATGATTTTTGTACTCTAACAATTTGCTCTGCTGGATGTATGATATGCCTTTGGGTTTTTGCATGAATGCCTTCTCTTTCCTTCACCTGTGTATGTTTGCCTTCGTCATTTGTGTTAATGCATCTTGGTGGACCCAGAAAATCTTTCTAAGTAAAACCTGGCCGCAAGCCTTCGGTAGTTTTGTATGATCGGGGGATTATAGTTGTGGACTTAGAAAATTTTCTAAGCAAGATTCCAGTGTATGCCTTCGGTAACGAGCCATTGGAGCCCCTCCGGGCTGTAGTAGTAGGACCGAGGGCTAGAACGATTTAGACTTGGGAAATTTTCCAAGCTAATTTTACCCTAGGCCATCGGCGGTGTTGAGCCTTCGACTGTAGTGTAGCTTCAGTGTAGCTTTAGGTCCTCGTTAAATAGCTTGAGGTTTCCTTCGGTTGTAAGTCTGTTGGTAGTGTTGAGGTTCATGTCTTCCCACCGAAGGGTTCCCATTTGCGGACTTAGCCGAATTTCCACGAAGTTTCCATTGATGTTGTGGTGAACCTTCGGGGGGTGAGGATACCTTGGGCCTCCGGTGCATTGAGTTGCCGGGGGGTCCGAGATCATGGTCTTAGTAAAATTCTGAGATTTGTCTCCGATAGATCTTGTGCGTCACCTCCCGGTTGATGAGTGTTTTCCGAAGGATGCCAATACGTGGACTTAGAATTTTATTTTATCGTTGAATGAGCCTGGCGACATTCTGCCTTCGGCCTGAAGCCTCCGGTTTGTGTAGATATAGATTTAGCTTGCCTTAGAACTTCGTGTAGCCTTCGACATGGAACATAGTTGACTTTTTTTTTAATGATGTAGGAGAGGCATCTAGAAACTTGGTTTCTAGGAAAGGCTTGGCCGATATGGGAGGCAACGGAATAAACCGTTGCCCCCCCCCCCTCGAGAATGACCTTCCGATATCCCGAAGGGTTTGAGGGTCGTTTCCTCGGCCCGAGACATCGTCTGTTGCCTGCTTCCCCTTGGGGGATAGCGCGGAAAGCGCCTCGGTTTTGAAAGTCGTCCCCTCATCCCGAGACATGGTCTGTTGCCTGCTTCCCCTTGGGGGATAGCGCGGGGAGCGTTTTGTTTGTGAAAGTCGAATCCTGGGCCCGGGACATGATCCGTTGCCTGCCTCCCCTTGGGGGATGGCGCGGAAAGCGTTTCAGGGAAGGGTTTTATTTGTGCGTGGAACACAAATAGCCAGGGGCACTTAGTACCAGCCGGAGCCGAGGGGTGTTGCACCCCCCGTTTTTTTTTAGGAGGAGAGAGTAGAGATGTGCATAATGTATGCCTGAGGGCGTCCTCGTGGGGTACGGCTTAATCAAAAACACTTGGGTTTTTAAATAGTGGTGGGGGTAACCCGCACACTTGGTACTTGGTACCTGGATTGGTGAAGTCGTATTTTGCTCTTCCCTGTGAAGAGGGGGGGCCTTGGGCCTATTTTGGTTAGGAGATGAGGGCTTGGCCACTCATTTTAAGGGAGAAGGGGCCTTGGGCCGCTTGTGCAACATATAGGTGATGAAGGGTTGGCCTTTGGATTATTCTTTCAAAACGAATGGGGCCTTGGGCCATAGATCATTTACATTTGTTGAGGATGAGGGCTTGGCCACTCACATTTCACTGACAGAATTTGACAAGGTGATGCACATTCCAATGTCTAGGGACCTCTGTCCCATTAGGGCGTTTCAACTTGTATGTCCCTGGTTTGACGATGGCTGAGATGATGTAGGGGCCTTCGAACTTAGGGGCCATCTTTCTGCCCTCGGTGGGAAGGCTTGCTTCCCTTCGTCGGAGGACGTAGTCCCCCACCTGAAATTCCCGGGAGCGAACCTTGGCGTCGATGTAGCCTTTGACTTGTCTTCTATAGTTTTCAGCCCTGAGGAAGGCTTGCTCTCGGCGCTCTGAGATGAGATGGAGATCGAGGGCCATGTTGGCGTCATTGACTTCAGGTTCATATTGTTCCACCCTTCGGGTAGGAAGGGTCACTTCCGTTGGCGCCTTAGCCTCAAAGCCATAGCATAGGGAAAATGGCGTTTCACCTGTTGCCCGCCGAGGGGTGGTGCGGTAGGCCCACAAGATGTTGTGGAGCTCTTCTACCCAGCCTCCCCCTTCGACTTCCAGCTTCTTCTTCAACCCTTCGAGGAGGGTGCGGTTGGCATTCTCTACTTGCCCGTTACCCTGAGGATAGGCAACAGATGAGAAAGTGTGTTTGATGCCCCATGCCTCGAGGAGGGCACAGAAGGGGGCTGCCTCAAACTGAGTCCCATTGTCGAAGATGATTTGTTGGGGGACGCCAAACCTTGTGAGGATGTTCTTGAGGACGAAATGGCGGCACCTGGCCTCGGTGATGCTGGCGAGGGGTTCGGCCTCTACCCATTTGGTGAAATAATCGATGGCCACAATGATGTATCTGTTGTTGGAGGTACCCCTCGGCAGGGGGCCTATGAGGTTGATACCCCACCTAGAGAAGGGTATCGCTGTACTGATGGGGGCGTAATTGACCGCAGGTCTGCCGGGGGCCTTCTGAAAGTGTTGGCATGCGGTGCACCTTCGGGCTAGATCTGCACAATCCCGGGCCATCGTGGGCCAGAAGTAGCCTTGGACCACAAGCCTCCGGGACATGGAGAAGGGTCCTTGGTGAGCTGAGCAAGTGCCACTGTGCACTTCCTCTTCGGCCTCATCCTGATGAAGGCACCGAAGGAGGGTGCCGTTGTAGGATCTCTTGTAGAGCCTTCCGTTCTCGAGGGTGTAGCTTGGAGCCCTCAGTTTTGTCAATCTGGCGCGGGCCTCATCCTGGGACAGTTGCCCTGTGGTGATGAAGGTGATGATGTCGGAGATCCAATCTTCCGGCCTTAGGTGAATGTCCATGACGGGGCTCGTATGGATGCTTGAGAGGCTGAGTTCCTCAATTCTGGCAATTTTTGAGAGGTGCTCGGGGGACTCGTCCGAGAGCTTGGATAGAATGTCGGCCTCGGAGTTTTGAGCCCTCGGTATTTGGGTGAGAGAGTGAGCCTCAAATACCTTAAGCAACTCCTTGGCCGCCTCTTTGTATTGCTTCATCCTCCCTTACTTAGCTTCGTATTCTCCGGAGATCTGACCTACGACAAGTTTGGAGTCACACTTGACGTGGATCATTTTAGCCTTCAGATTTGCTGCCAGCCGAAGGCCACAAAGGAGGGCTTCGTATTCGGCTTCGTTGTTGGAGACTTTGAAGGAGAAGCGAATGGCATAGTAGGCGCGGAAACCTTCGGGTGTGATGAGAACTACCCCTCCTCCGCATGCTTTGGTGCCTGAGGAGCCGTCGGTGTAGAGGGTCCACCACTCATCAAGAGGTGCCGAGGGCTCCTCATCCACTGCTGATCTTGCCGTGCATTCCGTGACGAAGTCTGCCAGGGCTTAGCCCTTGATGGCAGGCCTCGGACGAATGTCTATGTTATATTGGCTGAGGAAGATGGCCCATTTCACCATTCGGGAAGAACTTGTGGGGCTTCTCATGAGGGCGCCGAGGGGCTGATGTGTGAGTACCTGGACCGGATGGGCTTGAAAGTAGTGGCCAAGCTTCTTGAAGGTCCAAACGATGGCTAGCACCGTCTTCTCGACGGGAGAGTACCTGAGTTCGGCCTCCCGGAGGGTTTTGCTGACGTAGAAGATGGCATGTTGGACGTCGTCTTCCTCTCGGATTAGTACTGAGCTGATGGCCGCAGGGCTAACACCGAGGTATAAGTATAAAGTCTCCCCCACCTTTGGTTTGGAGAGCACTGGGGGAGAAGAGAGGTACTTCTTAAGTTCGTCGAAGGCCTCTTAACATTCAGACGTCCATTGGAAACCCGTTGTCTTCCTCATGATTTGGAAGAAGGGGAGGGTCTTCTCAGCCGATTTGGAGAGGAAGCGGTTGAGGGCTGCTAGGCGACCCGTCAACCGCTGAACCTCTTTGACGTTGCGCGGAGGCTCCATGTTGATGATGGCCTGAATTTTCTCGGGGTTGGCCTCAATACCCCTTCGGCTTACCATGTAGCCTAAGAATTTTCCTCCCTGCACGCCAAAGGTGCATTTCTTTGGATTCAGCCGGAGATTGAACTTTTGCATGATGGCAAAGATTTCCCGGAGGTCATCGGCGTGAGTGCTTGCCTTCTTGCTTTTGATGATCATATCGTCAACGTAAGCCTCCATAGTGCGCCCTAGGACAGCTTGGAAGACTCTGGCCACCATGCGAGTGTAGGTGTTGCCTGAATTTTTTAGGCCGAAGGCCATCACAAGGTAGCAGAAGATGCCTTCGGGTGTCATGAAGGCAGTTTTTTCAGCGTCCTCCTCATGCATGTAGATTTGATGATACCCGCGGAATGCGTCGAGGAATGACATGATCTCGCATCCCGCGGTCTCATCCACCAGCCGATCAATGTTCGGTAGGGGGAAGGGGTCCATAGGGCACGCCTTATTCAGATCTGTGTAGTCCACGCACATGCGGAAGGTAGGAGGCTTCTGTGCGAGGACTACGTTTGCCAACCAAGAAGGGTATTTCACCTCTTTGATGTGTTTGATAGAGAGGAGCATGGCCACCCTCTTCTTCACGAACTCCCTTCTCTCGGCCGAGAGGGGTCTTCTCCGCTGCTGTACTGGTTTGGCCGAAGGGTCCACCGCCAGGCGGTGGGTGATGACCCTTTGGTCAATTCCTGGCATATCCTCCGGCCCCCACGCGAAAACAATGGAGTAGGCGCGGAGGGCTTTTGTGATGCCAGCCTTCAGGTCCTCGGGGAGCTTGGCTCCAATCTTCAGGACTCTCTCCGGCTTGGCCGGATTGAGTATCAAGTCTTCAGTCTCCTCGGCAGGCTCAGCCCTCGGCCTACCTTCTTCTTCCTTCAAGGCTTTGGTGGTGATGGTGTCAACACGAAATTCAGTTTTACTAACCTTCTTGGTAAGTTGAAGGTAGCAGGCCCTGGAGAGCTTCTGATTCCCCCTTGAGTAGCCAATGCCAGTACGCGTGGGAAACTTGAGGCAGAGATGCCTCATGGAGATGACGGCTTCCAGGTCTTCGAGGGCAGGCCGGCCGAGGATGATGTTGTGTGCGCAGTCGAGGTTGACGACAACGAATTCCACTTCGAGCTGGGCTCTATGGGATCCGTCGCCGATTTCAACCATGAGGGTGATGACGCCTTCGGCGTCTATGCTGTCCCCTGTGAATCCGGAGAGGGGGGTGTTGATGTGCCGAAGGGACCCCCTGTCGAGTCCCAACTCTTGGAAAGTGCTTAGGTACATGACGTTGACAGAACTCCCCGTGTCAACGTAAGTCCGGAGGATGATGGCATCATTAATCTCTGTGCGGATGACGAGGGCATCCCTATGAGGTAGAGAGCCCGAGGGGAGGTCCGCATCTGTGAAGAAGATGGGTTCCCCCCTCGGCCTCTTAGTTGGGGGCATGTGGTTGACCTCCCCAACGTAGAGGGATTGAGCCCATTTTTTTCGTTGGCTGGTGGAGTCTTGATAAGTCCGTATTTAGACACACATTTGATGCGTGTTGGGATTGTATTTTGATGGTTTTCTCAGCTTTAAGGTGTTGCAAGTCTCAATTTTAGCTCAAGTTATGTTTAACGGGCGTTGGTTCGAGTTTTGTGTTGTTTGCAGTCAAAATCAGGGAATTTGAGCCCGGTACCGGCACTTGAGAAGAAATCGGGATGAGTCGAGAAGCATTCAAGAGTGATTTGAGAGATTTGGAGGTCACCGGAAGATTCACGATGAAGATTTGAAGGAAAAAGAGCTCTAGGATTGGCTTCGGGATCAAAAGAAAATGAATGAAGCTTGAAAACGACAATCAGAATGACCTTCTGTCAATCGTTCAATCATATCTCTTTGTAGAAACAACCAATGGACACGATTCAAGTTTCATATGAAAGCTAACTTCAAGGGCTACAAATCATATGAAGACACCTTTGCGATAATCTGAGAGGAAGAAGGTCAAAACAGACGATGAAGTCAGATGATCTCTGCTGCGATTTCAGAAAGACACCTTCCACCGTTTTGATCATATCTCTTGATTGGATGATTCAAATCACATTCGGAAAATTGGGGTGGATAGAGGACTTCATAATCTAAAACTTTCATGAAGAAAGTTTTGTCAAATTATGAAGTTAAGTAGGCACGATCGTGCCCTCAAAGTCAGACACGATCGTGCCTGAAGAGAAAAGCACCGCGGAGCTACTGCCTGCCAGGCACGATCGTGCCTGGAGGGAGGCACGATCGTGCCTGCCCAAAATGCGCGTTTTTGCTCCGGAGGCACGATCGAAGGCACGAGCGTGCCTGGCATCGTGTCTGGCTCCGAAAATCCTAATTCAGCTCAAATTTCACCCAATTTTTCTATTTAAACAGTCTGTAAACCCCCGTTTTCAAGGGGGAGCTTAGAGAGAGTGCCTAGCACGAATTTTAGAGGGCTTTTCAACCTTGTTCATCAATCTTTTGGGATTCTTTGTAAGTTCCACCTTTTTAATTAATGACAATTAATTCTTTTTATTCCAATTCTATTGATTCTTCAATTATGAATTGTGAGTAGTTTTAATTAGGGATTTGGGACTGATGAAGGGGTTAATCATGATGTATGGCTAGATTCTTTTCGGTTTAATTGCATGAATGCCGTTTAATTTGTGTTTGAATAATTTAATTGATATCTTTTGTAACCTAGAATCGCGACTAGAATTACAATTGCATGTAGAATAAATTAAGAGAGATCTAATTTGTTCTAGGACACATTCACACACACTTAATCGTTCACTAAGAGATTAGTAGCGATTAAGGGGCCGTAAGCTCGCTCGTCTTGGCAATAATTTAGGATCCTGTCGCATGAGAGATCAGCCTGGTCCCCTAAATTATTGTACTCTACGCCGCGAGAGCGGTAAGAATTTAGTAATGATTAGCTAGGCTCAATTAAATTAATTTCATGTAATTAGGCCTGATCTGCCAGAAATCTGGTTACTCCGGAATCGATCCCTGTTCCCTTCGTCATTAATTAGGAAGAACCCCCTAGTTTAATTGTTCGCATTAGTTTTATTTTTCCATCAACCAATCTCGCACGACGCTTTTATTTTATTTTCTTTTTAATCGCTGAATTTAATTAATTCTTGATTCCCTTTTGTCCGTCCCTGTGGAGACGATACTAGTACTTACATCACTATATTACGATCTATTTTAAGTGCGAGAAAACACACATCAGTTTTTGGCGCCGTTGCCGGGGACGGTGTCGGTTTTGAGGGTTAATTAATTTCAGCGAGATTTTTTTTGTTAGTTTTCTTTTTGTTCTTCGTAGGATTTTCTGTGCTAACCTTTCAGGTTTTTTTCAAAGAGGCATGAGATGAACCCATTCAGCCAAATTCCTGGAGGAAGTCCTTTTCCCCAAACCTCCATGGAATTTTCACCATATACGCCATACCCTCCTTACACTCCTCCTCCTCAATATTATACACCTCATCAAAATTACTCTCCTACACCACAAAATATTCAGCCTTCTTATCCGTACACTCCAACCACACAACCCTTTCATTCTGATTCTTACTATCCTTCATCACATTACCCTTGGGTAAGCGTAAGACGAGGCTCCATTCTTGAATTTATGCTTCTAAATAAAACGCCTGAGGAAATATCTGAATGTTTTAAGGGTAGCATTTGTTCCTTCTGTGGAGGAGGTCATCATTTATGTCTTTGCCCCATCAAACCTCTATATGACCATCCTTTCCGGGAAACTGCATACCCCACTTCTTCCTCCCCACAATTTACGAACACAAATGTTTCAGTCACTCCTACGTCTTTGTTGAGCTATGAGCCACAAGATGAAGTGGAAGAGATAATTTCAGAGAAGCTGTCTTACCTGGAAGAAACACTCAAGAAATTATTACAGCAACAAATGCAAATTCAACAGCAACAAATGCAAATTCAACAGCAACAAATCCAAATTCAACAGCAAGCAGACTCAAGGATGCAAAACATGGAGAATCAATTGGGGCAGATTGCAAAGGCTTTATCTGAGGAGTCCGAGAGATCCCATCCTAGCGACACAGAAGCCCAACCTAAGGAGACCAATAGGGATGATCATGTGAGTGAGTCGGACTGCGAAGGTGGGAATATGATGGATGATACACTTCCTGATGCTTTTGAAGACCCTCCTATGTTTGGAGATGAAGAAGAAGACTTTTCTATGGTGCAGTTTGATTACGATGTTGCTCCTACTCATTGCTTTGAGACATCTTTTGAGCTTCCGGTGATACCTAGAGTAATCAAAGTTTTCACTCATGTTTTCTGTCCACCTGAAGAGGATGAGAGTTTCATACTTCACTTCTGTGCTGATGAGGGTTATGAAGACCATGTGCTGCCTTTGTGGGCTGACGAATTTAAAGATCTGCGCCACCTAATGACATCTGTTGAGAGGAAGCTGGAGACGTTGACTATAAGTGCACCACTACAGTCTTTGCTATTGGAGAGCCTATGGGGTAGTTGTGTCGGGCAAACGACGTTAAAAATAGCGCTTCTCGGGAGGCAACCCGAGCTTTTTTTCTGCTTTTGTTTTTACTTTTGCTTTGTTTGTTGTTGACCGGGCTAAACTTGCAAGTGTACAAGTGCCGATATAGTAATAAATTCCGGTAAAATACCGGGTCGAATCCACAGGGAAACGTTGTTTAATTAGTCCGAAAGTAGATGACTTTAAATAAATGAGTAAAGTGCAGGGATTTTGAGTTGTGTGTTGTTGTAAAAACAACAACTTGATTCTTCTTTTTAATTTTCAGAGATATAACTAAAATTAATTTGATTAAAGTGATTGATAACAACAACTAAGGCTTCGGGAATCACTTAAATGCTTTAATAGGGTTGAATATTAGTTCTTTACCAAAAATTATGAATACGATGTCGCTAATATATTCTCAACTCCGGTTAAGGCAGCGAGAGCGTGGTTTTCGTTACGTGTAAGTCCCGTTACGGCTTACATTCATCTACCGAAAACCCCGTTGAATATCAAGACATCACACCCGTATCATATAATACCGGATATATTTCTATTCTCGGTAATATATATGTTTATCCTTTAATGTTCATAGTTTAGACCTCAACGTTAATTGCAAGCATAAACTAAGTTTAACATACTTCTATGTTGTACACCATAGTCATAAACAATCAAAATGTAAAGGATAAATCACAATTTATTGGTTTAGAACTTTTATCAAACACCTAGTGGGCATAGAAGTTCATCCCTAGCCTTAGCTAAGAACTTAGCTCCTTGAGCTCATATTAATTACAAAAGTGTAACTAAGAACAATGAAATACAATAACATACAAGAAATAATACCTAGAACCAATTGTAGAGGAGAGAAATGGCTTCTTCTCCAACACTTCAAGAAAATGCAAAAAGGAAATATAAAAACTGAAATTTAATCTTCAAGAATGGAATGATTTTCTTGTTTGATGAATTGGGGGCTTTATATAGGCTAAAGATTGGCATCTTTTAGTCCATTCGAGCCCAACAATCAAGCATGGAAGAAATATTTGATCAGATATGGAGGAAGATGGGTTTTTCCCATCAGAAATCTTCTGCACGTCGGACTGTTTTAGCATAAAATCGGAACAACCGGCGCCGGTTATAGCATGTCCGGCGCCGGTCGGGTGCAAAAATGCACCGGTTGTGCTGCGCCGGTTGGAAACAGGGCCGAATTGGGCAAAAAGTCCTGACGACCGGCGCCGGTTATAGGGCATCCGGCGCCGGTCCCTGCGCCCAATTTTGTACTTCGCTTCTTTTCTTCGTTTGATGCCCGAAATTGATCCCGAAGTGCCGGTTTTCGATCCCTTTTGACTTTTGACCCTATTTTCATTGCTCCATGTCGTATTTCATGTTTCCGCTAACTCGAGAATATTTATCTGTTTTTGCTTCATATTTTTGTACAGATAAATGTAATTACTTATGTAAAACATAAGTAATTATTGTGCTTATCAAATTCCCCCACACTTGAGCGTTGCTAGTCCTCGAGCAATGTTGTCGCCTTTTGATGCCTTGGTTAGTTCAACAAAAATATATGCATAAAAATAAATTATTTTAAGAGAGGTAAGAAAAATGTTTGTAAACTCTTTTTTCGTTCTCGGTCCAAAACCCATTTTTCTATTAAACACAAAAAAAAAATATCATTAGATTTAGAAAAATTACTTATACTCTTGAGAGGAGATGAATGGATTGTGACTAGGACTTTTTGGGGGTGTATGATGGCTTTTTGATGTATTTGACTTTTCAGTATAGAAGCGGATCAGTTGAAATTCTTGAAAGAGATCATGAGTTTTTTTTTTTTTTTTTTAAACTCATTTGAATTGATTCTCAACAAGCATTTACTGAAAGTCATTTTGATCATCCCAATTTATTTGATGGGATATGAGGGTGGCTTGTTTTCCAAAACGGTTCTTGAATATTTGAGATGTACTTAAACCATTGTTGGAAATAAAAGAAGATGGTGTTCCTAATCACAAGAGTTCTTTTGGAAGTGGTTTTCAAGAGTAAAAGGTAGTGTAATAAATCTAAAAAAAATGATATTTTTATGTGAATAATAAAAAAAACTTTCTCAACCAAATACCCATTAAAAAGAGAAATAACATAATTTTTACCTTCCCTAAAAAAAAATATTTTGCACACAAAATTTGTTTAGCTACCCTTGAGATGCACCCCCCACACTTAAGATACATTGTCCCAATGTATAAAACTTGAGATCATAGGAGCATAAAACTTCAATCACCATCCACAAAACATGTGTTTAGAGAAGAGTATGTCATATGAAATAACAAGAATGGGAGTTAAATTTGTGGATCGGGAGGGGGGTGTCCAAATTGACCATAGTAGTGTTGGGTGAATTGCCCAAACCTTCGGTCAATGCGGTCCAAATGCTCTTCCACCCTGGTTTGACGGGTACGGAGGTCCTCTTGGTTAGCCTCGTACAAGTTCATCCTTGTATGCATACGGTCCATGGAGTCAACAATATAATCAATGCCCTGTGCCATGGTTCGCCGTGGCCGGGCTGCGGGTTGTGCGGCAGCTTCTCCCATCTCTTCGTCGCCGTTCTCTTCCTTGCGAACCCATGCATCACCCACCTTTTTTAACTGGAGGGACACCATAGTGCTTGGCCTCAAAATTTGGGCTGCGGCGGTGTACTCCACTTCTTCATTACTAAGATCGACGCCAAAACTCCTGAAAATCATCGTGAGTAAAAGAGGATAAATAAAGTTTTTATCACCTCTTTTAGTTTTGACGACGCCCTCATTTCAGTCATGATGAGAGGGGCCAAAGGAATGCCCTCGATTTCTCCAAGTCCGTTCATCATTTTGTGCATGAGGTAGAGGTCCAACCGCCGAAGCACATGTGTGTCACTAGCTCTTGGCAAGATGTTGAAACTCAAAAGGTATGCAATTAGTCTCTCTCGGGGTTCAAGAACACGGGCCTTAAGCTCCTCATCGAAACCATAGTCGTTCATGACATCAATCTCGTTGTAGGCGGGGTCGGTGAGCACCACTACAGAGTTCATTTCAACCGGACGACCAACGTTGGGGATACGAAGCAAGTTGCACAATCTTTGTTTGCTAATGGTGATTTTTGTGCCTTTAACAGTGCTCACAATATCCCCATACGGGTCCATTTTCCTCTCAATATTGGCATAGAACTCCCGTACAAGCGTCGGGTAGAATGCCCCAGTCAGAGTGAGCATGACGGCCCATCCCAATTTGTTAAAAGCGTCGGAGAGTTGATAGAGAGCTTCGATCTCCGGGTGCACGGTCTTTTCAATCACAATTTTCCACTTCTTCCTTTGATCGTACCAAGCCTCATTCTCCGGGGAGGTGAAACGTGGTACGGATGAAGAGGAAGAAGTAGCATCATTTCATCGTTTAGGAGCCATGGAACCTGCACAATTAGTTCAACACATGCATGCAACACAATATTCTTCATCAATCCAAGGTAAGGTTTCAAAAAGTTCTTTAATTTCTTCAAATTTCATGTTCATTCAAGGATTCTTGTAACAATCATGTTTAGAGGATTTCATATCAACAACAAGTCGTATCAATATATCTCTAAACATCAATTATAAAAGGAATTCACCCAAGAACAAGAATTTCAACATTAGGGTTCTTGGGAAAATTTTTCAAGAATTTCCCCCAAATTTGAACTTTAATCTCACAAACTTGAACAAGAATCATGTTTATATATACCAAATGAGTTCAAGGAACAAACATTCAACACTTATAACATATATTTTGCCAAAATTTGTAAGAGAGAAAAGATTTGAAGAAATTTGGGTTTAGAGTCAAAATACCTTGAATTGATGCTCAAAGAGTGATGAAGAAGCCTCTAGAGGTGATGTTTGATGTAAAACCGAAACTTTTAGTGAAAATTTGAGCTTGGGGCGGCGGATTTGGGTGATTTGGGGTGGTGGCCGGACGTTTAGCTCTTAAGGTTTTGGGTGGTATTCGAAAAGTGAGTTCTTTTAAGCGGGTTGGGGCTGTTTTAATCGCAGAGACCGGCGCCGGTTATCAGGTGTCCGGCGCCGGATGTCCCAATTTGATGCGCCCCGGACTTCCTGTTTCGGACCGGGGCCGGTTGCTTCTGACCGGCGCCGGTCTTTCTGTAATTTTTTTTTTTTTGTGTTGGGTTGCCTCCCAATTAGCGCTCAGTTTAACGTCGTAGGCTGGACGCAACGTACATTTTTACTCCTCCAATGGGCAAGCGGTGGTTGCCGAGGTGATATGATACTCCATGTATGGCTTGAGTCGGTGACCATTTACAAGAAATGGTGTTTGGTCACCCTTTTGAATCATCATTGACCCGTATGGTCGGACCTCGGTGATTGTGAACGGTCCCGACCATCGGGATTTTAGCTTTCCGGGAAAAAGGCGAAGTCTAGAGTTGAAGAGTAGTACCTTTTGGCCGACGTAGAAGTCCCTCCGGTTGATGTTTTTATCATGCCAAGCTTTTGTTCTTTCCTTGTAGATGCGGGAATTCTCATATGCATCCCTTCAGATTTCTTCAAGTTCCGCCATTTGGAACATCCTTCTTTTCTTTGAGAGTGTAGGATCAAGGTTTAGCTTGGAGAGTGCCCACTGTGCTTTGTGCTCAAGTTCCACGGGAAGATGACATGATTTTCCATAGACAAGTCGGTATGGTGACATGCCCAACGGTGTTTTGTAAGCCGTCCGATATGCCCATAGCGCATCATCTAACTTTAACGCTCAATCTTTTCTAGAAGTGGCGACTGTTTTTTCTAGAATTGATTTAATCTCTCGGTTGGACACTTCAACTTGCCCATTAGTTTGTGGATGATAGGCTGCTCCGGTTCGGAAATTGCACCCATATTTCTTTAGCAAGCCAGAAAAATGGGAATTCTTGAAATGTGTGCCATTGTCACTTATGATGGTACGGGGCACACCAAACCGTGAGAAAATGTTTTTCTTCACGAACTCCCTCACACTTTTGCTAGTGTTGTCGGGTAGAGCTATTGCCTCCACCCACTTGGAGACGTAGTCCACGGCTACAAGGATATAGCTCTTCCCATATGAGTTAGGGAAAGGTCCCATGAAGTCCAATCCCCATACATCAAAAAGTTCTACCACAAGGATCATGTTTTGAGGCATTTCATTCCTCCGGCTAAGATTTCCGGTTCTTTGACATCGGTCACAAGCTTTCACATAACTCCTTGCATCTTTGAATAATGTTGGCCAGAAAAGACCACATTGGAGGACCTTCGCTGCCGTCCGATCCGGACCATGGTGACCACCACAAGGAAGGTTGTGACAATGGTTTAAGACGGACATGATTTCCTCATCGGGTACGCATCTTCTAACAATTCCGTCGGCACAATGTTTGAAGAGATATGGTTCATCCCAATAGTAATGCTTTACATCACTTAGGAATTTTTTTCTTTGATGGAAAGTGAGTGATGGAGGTATAATTTCTTTTGCAAGAAAATTAACAAAATCAGTGAACCATGGTAGTTGTACCTCTTTGATTGCCATGATTTGCTCATATGGGAAATCATCTCTTATCTCCTCTTCCTTGGGGTTTGGGGTGCCTTCAAGTCGTGAAAGATGATCCGCCACAAGGTTTTCACTCCCCTTCTTGTCTCGGATTTCAAGGTCAAATTCTTGGAGTAATAAAACCCAACGAATTAACCTTGGTTTGGCATCCTTCTTGTTCATGAGGTATTTGATGGCGGAGTGATCGGTATAAACAATCACTTTTTGGCCAATGAGGTAAGATCGGAATTTGTCAAAAGCATAAATGACGGCTAGAAATTCCTTCTCGGTGGTGGCATAATTGAGCTCCGCATCATGAAGTAACCTCGATGCATAGTATATGGCATGAAGTTTCTTTTCTTTTCTTTGCCCAAGTACCACACCGATAGCATGATCACTAGCATCACACATCAATTCGAATGGAAGAGACCAATCCGGTGATGTAATAATAGGGACCGAGGTAAGAGCTTCCTTTAAAGTGTTGAAAGCTTTGAGCCGAGTTGGAGTGATTTCAAAAGGGGCATCCTTGGCTAATAAATCGCATAGAGGTTTAGCGATTTTTGAGAAATCTTTAATGAATCGCCGATAGAAACCGGCATGCCCTAGAAAGCTTCGGATAGCTTTCACCGAATGTGGAGGGGGTAGCTTCTTTATGACTTCAATTTTTGCTTGGTCGACTTCAATGCCTTTGGGAGAAATTTTGTGCCCCAAGACAATCCCCTCGGTTACCATGAAATGGCATTTCTCCCAATTGAGAGCCAAGTCGGTTTCCTCACACCGAGTTAGCACTTTCTCAAGGGAAAGTAAGCACGAGTCAAAAGAATTCCCAAAAACAGAAAAGTCATCCATAAATACCTCCATGAAGTCTCCCACCATGTCCGCAAAAATTGCCATCACACATCTTTGGAATGTCCCGGGGGCATTGCATAACCCGAATGGCATCCTTCTATAGGCAAATGTGCCAAAAGGACATGTGAATGTTGTCTTTTCTTGGTCCTCGGGTGAGATAGCTATTTGAAAATAGCCGGAGAACCCATCCAAGAAACAAAAGAACTCATTTCCCGCAACACGCTCTAGCATCTCATCCATGAATGGAAGGGGAAAGTGGTCCTTCTTTGTGCCGGAGTTCAATTTCCGGTAGTCTATGCACATCCTCCAACCGGTGACCATTCTAGTAGGAATTAATTCATTCTTACTATTGGCTACCACCGTGATTCCACCCTTTTTTGGAACGACTTGAACGGGGCTTACAAATTTACTATCCGAAATGGGGTAAATTATGCCATAGTCAAGGAGTTTGAGAACTTCCTCCTTAACTACCTCTTTCATGTTGGGGTTTAGCCTCCTTTGATGCTCCACCGTGGGTTTATGATTCTCCTCCATAAAAATCTGGTGCATACAAAGAGAAGGGCTAATACCCTTAATATCCGCCAAGGACCATGCAATAGATGTTTTGTGGTCCTTCAATACCCGTAGTAATTTTTCTTCTTGAAGAGACGTGAGTGAAGAAGAAATTACTACCGGGAAAGTTGAGTTGTCTCCAAGAAATGCATATTTGAGGTGCTCCGGTAAAGTTTTCAAAGATGGTTTTGGTGGAACCTCAAGAGATGGTTTTAATGTGGACTTACTTGTTCCAAGATCTTCAAACTTTTGTCGGAATTGTTTGAAAGGAGCTCCGGCTTGTAAGTACATAACTTCCTCAAGAAGTTCATGGCTTTCTTCTTTTTCATTGCATCCTAGCATGATGCAAGTCTCCAAGTGGTCTTCATGAATGATTTTCCCAAAACACTCTTTAGCCAATGTGTCAAGAATATCAATGCTAAAGCAAGAAGAGTCATCATGGTGCTTTTTCAAGGAATCCCAAACATGGAACTCTTGTTCTTCATCTCCAACACGGAATTTGACAATTCCATTTTTTACATCAATAAGGGCGGCTGCAGTGGCTAGAAATGCCCTTCCAAGAATAATAGGGATCTCCATTTCCTCCATTTCCAAGATAAGAAAATCTACCGGAAAGTAGAATTTCCCAACTTTAACAAGAACGTCCTCCATAACTCCAATAGGGTAGCGAATTGATCTATCCGCAAGTTGTAAGGCTATTGTGGTTGATTGAAGTCCCCCCACACCAAGTTTTTTAAATAAAGAATGGGGCATGAGGTTGATACTAGCACCAAGATCACAAAGGGATCTTACCTCTCCAATCTTGCCAATAGAACATGGCACCGTGAAGCTTCCGGGGTCCTTCAATTTAGGAGGGAGTTTGTTTTGTAGGATGGCACTACACTCCTCCGTAAGGGCAATGGTAGCAAATTCTGCCAATTTCTTTTTATTTGAGAGTATGCCCTTCAAGAATTTGGCATAAGATGGAATCTCCGCTATCGCTTCGGCAAATGGAATGTTGATGCTCAATTTAGTAAAAATATCAAGGAATTTTCTATATTGAGCACCATCATTCTTTTTCTTCAATCTTTGAGGATATGGAATGGGAGGAACATAGTTAGCCATATTGGATGGTGGCATCATATGTTCCTCATCTCCATCTTTGTTTTGCTTTTTCGGGGTCTCCTCCTCTTCCGGCATCTTCGGGTCCTCCGTCGTCTTACCACTCCTTGTGGTAATGGCCATCACGTTCTCCCTTGGGTTCATCTCCGTGGTTGTAGGAAATTTGTCTTGCTCCCTAGAACTTACTTTTTGAGAAAGTTGTCCCATTTGTACTTCAAGATTCCGAATGGATGCCTTGTTGTATTGCTCAATGGTGTCGATGCGTTGGTTGAGCTTCATATTTTGATCTTCAAATCGAAGATCCAACTTGGTGAATTGAGAGTGGAGATTCCCAATGGATGCCTCCACTCTATGATGATTTTCCTCATTTTGGGCCTTCATTCTTGCCATGCTTTTGGACATGAATTGCATCATATCCTCCATGGTAGTCTCCTTGGGTTGCCCAAAATTAGGTGCTCCGGATTGGGGTTGTGAGGAACTAGCTTGTGGCTTCCACCTTTGTTGATTTGAATAGTTATTGTTCCCCCGATTCCCATAGGAGTTCATATAATTTACCTCTTCAAGTTGTTGAGATAAATCACTTTCCGGGTTCGGTATGCTCTCCACGTTGGCTATTTGTTTGACTCCTCCCAATACGGCTTGTAGAGCCGTTTGGAACTTTTGCTCAATCTTTGATTCCATTTCTTCAAGCCTTTTGTTTATCTCCGTTGTGATAGAGATTTCATTAATCCCGACCACTTTGTAATCACCTCCTTGGAGTTGAGGATTCGAAGCAATGGATTCAATGATTCGGAGTGCTTCGATTTCATTCTTGTTGCCAATATAGCCCTCGGCTCGGTTGTCCACAATGGATTGACAAGATGCGTTCAAGCCATTGTAGAATGTGTCAATTTGAAGGTCTAGGGGAATGCGGTGATGTGGGCATTCCCTTAGCAATGATTTGAAACGCCGCCATGCATCTTGAAAGAGCTCACCATTTTGTTGTTTGAAATTGAAAATGCGTTGTCTAAGCTCTTGAGTCATGGTGGGCGTGTAGTATTTAGACATGAAGGCATTGTATATACCTTCCCATGTAGTGTAGCTTGCCGGGGCTTGTTCTAGGAACCATCCTCTTGCTGCCCCTTTGAGAGTATAGGGGAAGCATTTGAGCTTGAGATCATCTTCGGCTAGCTTATTCCTTGGAATCCCTTGGATGAACCCATAGAACTCCGTGATAAAGTTCAATGGATTCTCCCCCAATTGACCATGAAACTGAGACATAGCATTGAAGTAGCTTTGCTTTAGTTCATAGTCCCTCGCATCTTCGCTTAGCACAATGCAAGAGGGGGAGGTTGCAACAATGGGCCTCTTCCGTTCGTTGAGTGTGGGCATCATCTTTGTGGCTTTTTGCTCCTTCCGAATGTGTTTGCAAGTTTTTTCTATTTCAAGATCAAGTGGTTCAAGAAATTTAGAACCTCGACTTTTTAAATGCATGCAAACACAAAGGAATATCTACACACACACAAAAATAAACCCTTCCAAGATCAAGTGAAGTTGTGAAAAATAAATGAATAAAATAAATTCAGGATTTTTGATTGTTTGGACTTTATTAAACAAGACCGTTTCCCCGGCAACGGCGCCAAAAACTTGACCGGGCTAAACTTGCAAGTGTACAAGTGCCGATATAGTAATAAATTCCGGTAAAATACCGGGTCGAATCCACAGGGAAACGTTGTTTAATTTAGTCCGAAAGTAGATGACTTTAAATAAATGAGTAAAGTGCAGGGATTTTGAGTTGTGTGTTGTTGTAAAAACAACAACTTGATTCTTCTTTTTAATTTTCAGAGATATAACTAAAATTAATTTGATTAAAGTGATTGATAACAACAACTAAGGCTTCGGGAGTCACTTAAATGCTTTAATAGGGTTGAATATTAGTTCTTTACCAAAAATTATGAATACGATGTCGCTAATATATTCTCAACTCCGGTTAAGGCAGCGAGAGCGTGGTTTTCGTTACGTGTAAGTCCCGTTACGGCTTACATTCATCTACCGAAAACCCCGTTGAATATCAAGACATCACACCCGTATCATATAATACCGGATATATTTCTATTCTCGGTAATATATATGTTTATCCTTTAATGTTCATAGTTTAGACCTCAACGTTAATTGCAAGCATAAACTAAGTTTAACATACTTCTATGTTGTACACCATAGTCATAAACAATCAAAATGTAAAGGATAAATCACAATTTATTGGTTTAGAACTTTTATCAAACACCTAGTGGGCATAGAAGTTCATCCCTAGCCTTAGCTAAGAACTTAGCTCCTTGAGCTCATATTAATTACAAAAGTGTAACTAAGAACAATGAAATATAATAACATACAAGAAATAATACCTAGAACCAATTGTAGAGGAGAGAAATGGCTTCTTCTCCAACACTTCAAGAAAATGCAAAAAGGAAATATAAAAACTGAAATTTAATCTTCAAGAATGGAATGATTTTCTTGTTTGATGAATTGGGGGCTTTATATAGGCTAAAGATTGGCATCTTTTAGTCCATTCGAGCCCAACAATCAAGCATGGAAGAAATATTTGATCAGATATGGAGGAAGATGGGTTTTTCCCATCAGAAATCTTCTGCACGTCGGACTGTTTTAGCAGAAAATCGGAACAACCGGTGCCGGTTATAGCATGTCCGGCGCCGGTCGGGTGCAAAAATGCACCGGTTGTGCTGCGCCGGTTGGAAACAGGGCCGAATTGGGCAAAAAGTCCTGACGACCGGCGCCGGTTATAGGGCATCCGGCGCCGGTCCCTGCGCCCAATTTTGTACTTCGCTTCTTTTCTTCGTTTGATGCCCGAAATTGATCCCGAAGTGCCGGTTTTCGATCCCTTTTGACTTTTGACCCTATTTTCATTGCTCCATGTCGTATTTCATGTTTCCGCTAACTCGAGAATATTTATCTATTTTTGCTTCATATTTTTGTACAGATAAATGTAATTACTTATGTAAAACATAAGTAATTATTGTGCTTATCAGTTGTTTGGTTGTTTTGCTTTGTGTTTTTGTTGCAGCTCAGGGGTCTTGTTATAGGGATGATGTGTCGAGGATCATTGACTCAATTTAGTTCTGCACCGACCAGCGCTATAGGGAAGTTTCTTTGACTCTTTTACTCGCTTGTTGAAATATTGGCTTGAGTTAAGTTGAGCATGCGTGACCCTATCCTCTTTACCCCCTTGTGCATAGTGCATTTTTGGTCATCGAGGACGATGCCAAAGTTTAAGTGTGGGGGAGTGAATTGGGCATTCGGGCAATAGTTGTTACATGTGATTTTTAGAGTTAGCATGCACAGGTGTTAGTTGTATATTCATAGGAAATTCATGTCAAAATTTTTGAAAATTTTTCTTTAAACTGTGTCTTTGTGAACTGGCTAGCGTTTGACAATGCTTTTAGAATGTCCTTGAAGTGTTTAGGCTTAAAATGTTTGCACGGTAATCTAGTTGTTGAAAGGATGAAGGCATTAGTCACCCATTGAATTTTCCATTAATCATCCCCCCACCTGAAAAAAATCCTTTAGGAGAAGCCATTTTGAGCCTGACCGTTTATTGTTTATCCAATTAATTGAGCTCCATAGCCAAATGGACCGTGTTTGCCTTATCCGTGAATATTTCTGACTTAATCTTGATGTTTAGGGAATTAGGGGATTAATTTGCTAAGTTTAGGGAATTTTGTGTAGGAGCCATTTTTGGCATTGTTCCTATGCCCCAAATAGGGTAAGAGCAATCACTTTTTAGGAATTTGATACTTTCGAGGATTGCATTGTAGGCATGGATTCACTTTTAAATTAATGAACTTTAATTGCTATTTTTCCTTGGTGAGGCCGAGATTAGAATGGGGTAATGTCTAGTGAGAATCCGAAAGGTGAAAAATTAATATAGCTAGACCTCTTATCTTGCGAAAAAGAGAATGGGAGCCCCGGTCAAAAAGCGTAAGATGAGACTTGGGTATCTTTCGAAAGAAACGGCGTTCTCGTGCCAACATGACAAGGAAAATTAAACATAATTAATGAACTTGGAGGCTATTGAAATTTAGCTTTAGTCCTCCGCGTACTTCAAGTATACGTCAAAGCAAAAATGTGCCGAGACGGTTTAGCTTAGTTGTACACCATGTCTACTCTTTGCATACGTTTAAATGATTGTTCCTAAATTGTGGCATACTGAGTTCCTTGTCCCTAAGAATAGCCCTGAAGTTCCTGAATACATTGAGTCTTTGTTAGAATATTTCAATCTCTTAAAAGAAAAGGACTATTATTGTTTTCCATGAACCATTCATCACCACCTTCACAAGTCCTTCTGATCAATAGCTAGTTTTTTCGTTGGCTGATGGAGTCTTGATAAGTCCGTATTTAGACACACATTTGATGCGTGTTGGGATTGTATTTTGATGGTTTTCTCAGCTTTAAGGTGTTGCAAGTCTCAATTTTAGCTCAAGTTATGTTTACCGGGCGTTGGTTCGAGTTTTGTGTTGTTTGCAGTCAAAATCAGGGAATTTGAGCCCGGGTACCGGCACTTGAGAAGAAATCGGGATGAGTCGAGAAGCATTCAAGAGTGATTTGAGAGATTTGGAGGTCACCGGAAGATTCACGATGAAGATTTGAAGGAAAAAGAGCTCTAGGATTGGCTTCGGGATCAAAAGAAAATGAATGAAGCTTGAAAACGACAATCAGAATGACCTTCTGTCAATCGTTCAATCATATCTCTTTGTAGAAACAACCAAGGGACACGATTCAAGTTTCATATGAAAGCTAACTTCAAGGGCTACAAATCATATGAAGACACCTTTGCGATAATCTGAGAGGAAGAAGGTCAAAACAGACGATGAAGTCAGATGATCTCTGCTGCGATTTCAGAAAGACACCTTCCACCGTTTTGATCATATCTCTTGATTGGATGACTCAAATCACATTCGGCAAATTGGGGTGGATAGAGGACTTCATAATCTAAAACTTTCATGAAGGAAGTTTTGTCAAATTCTGAAGTTAAGTAGGCACGATCGTGCCCTCAAAGTCAGACACGATCGTGCCTGAAGAGAAAAGCACCGCGGAGCTACTGCCTGCCAGGCACGATCGTGCCTAGAGGGAGGCACGATCGTGCCTGCCCAAAATGCGCGTTTTTGCTCCGGAGGCACGATCGAAGGCACGAGCATGCCTGGCATCGTGTCTGGCTCCGAAAATCCTAATTCAGCTCAAATTTCACCCAATTTTTCTATTTAAACAGCCTGTAAACCCCCGTTTTCAAGGGGGGGCTTAGAGAGAGTGCCTAGCACGAATTTTAGAGGGCTTTTCAGCCTTGTTCATCAATCTTTTGGGATTCTTTGTAAGTTCCACCTTTTCAATTAATGACAATTAATTCTTTTTATTCCAATTCTATTGATTCTTCAATTATGAATTGTGAGTAGTTTTAATTAGGGATTTGGGACTGATGAAGGGGTTAATCATGATGTATGGCTAGATTCTTTTCGGTTTAATTGCATGAATGCCGTTTAATTTGTGTTTGAATAATTTAATTGATATCTTTTGTAACCTAGAATCGCGACTAGAATTACAATTGCATGTAGAATAAATTAAGAGAGATCTAATTTGTTCTAGGACACATTCACACACACTTAATCGTTCACTAAGAGATTAGTAGCGATTAAGGGGCCGTAAGCTCGCTCGTCTTGGCAATAATTTAGGATCCTGTCGCATGAGAGATCAGCCTGGTCCCCTAAATTATTGTACTCTACGCCGCGAGAGCGGTAAGAACTTAGTAATGATTAGCTAGGCTCAATTAAATTAATTTCATGTAATTAGGCCTGATCTGCCAGAAATCTGGTTACTCCGGAATCGATCCCTGTTCCCTTCGTCATTAATTAGGAAGAACCCCCTAGTTTAATTGTTCGCATTAGTTTTATTTTTCCATCAACCAATCTCGCACGACGCTTTTATTTTATTTTCTTTTTAATCGCTGAATTTAATTAATTCTTGATTCCCTTTTGTCCGTCCCTGTGGAGACGATACTAGTACTTACATCACTATATTACGATCTATTTTAAGTGCGAGAAAACACACATCAAGTCTCCACCAGTGTTGCCACCATTAATCATGTGAATGTGGCGCTTGAACTGTTGATGGGAGCCTCCTTCCTCGTCATCGAGGCCCCCTATTTCATGCTTCTTCCCCTGTGAGTTTCCCAAGGGGATGGTGTTGGGGTTCACCCACTTATTTGCCTTCGGTGGAGGCCCTTGGTGATGGGGGGCCCTGGGGAGGGGCCCCCTTGACAAATTGGGACAGGTGGCCTGCCTGTATCAGCCTCTCGATGGTCGTCTTTAGCTTGTGGCAGTCATCGGTCTTATGTCCATGGTGGCGGTGAAAGCGGCAGTAGGGCTCATCAGGGTTGATGGCATAAATCTCGAGGGGTGTGCGGGAGTCTCGCTCCACGAGCCCTCGCTCTTCCGCGTAATCCAAGATGACGCTGACGGGATGCGTCAAGGGAGTGCGTGGGTGCTCAAGGAGGACGGGTTGCGCCCATGCCTTCGGATTGTTCTTGTAACCGCCCCCGGGTCTGGCTTGGCCACCTCGGGGGCGATCGTTGTATCGCGCCTCTCGGTTGGCCTGAGGGGGAGGTCCTCCGGGATGATTCCTGCCCTCATTCTTATGAGAAGGATCCGTGTTACGGCGGTCCTTCTCGATTTCTTCTGCCTCGGCGTATCGGTCCCCCCGCTGGAGGGCCTTTGTATAATCGCGGGGGGGATCAGTGATTAGGCTCCTGGAGAAGTTGCCGTTGCGGAGGACGGTGTGGAAGAGGGCCATCAGTGTTCTGTCGTCGGCGCCTTCGACCTCGAGGGAGGCCTGCCTCCAGCGCTCCAAGAAATTCCGAAGGGTTTCATCCTCCTGTTGCCTCACGTTCAGAAGGTGGGAGAAGTGTTTCTTTGAGCGGTGCCTCCCGGCAAACTGAGTAAGGAAGCGGTGGGCAAGTTCTTGCCAAGAATCGATGCTGCCCTCGGGCAACCGGTTGAACCATTCATACGCTGGTCCCTCCAAGGTGGAGAGGAACCAACGTCATAAGTATTCATCCGACGCCCCCATCATCATCATACTGTTCTGATACCTGCTGGAGTGTTCTTGGGGATCCGTCTTCCCCTCATATGGTTTGATGGGTAGCCCCCGGTATTTATTGGGGATCTTGGCCGCCAGCACCCTTGGGGTGAAAGGCGTCCTGGTGCGGAGCTGGATGAGGGGCTCACATGAGCCTTCGGCAAGTTTACGCTTCATTTCTTCCACTTGTGCCCGGAGGTCAGCGTACTCCGGATCTGGCCTTGCTGTGGAAGCTGTCGGGGGTGCCTGACGATTCTCCTCAAGTTGACGGAGGAGGGCTTCGATGATTTCGTCCTTGGGGTCCTTCGGGGCAACCCCTTGGGAGTTGGCCCGGAAGGATTGGACCTGATTGATCTGGTGCCTGGCGTCATCGGCATGGAGGAGGGCTTTGCCTTTGCTTCGGGGGGGAGGCACGCCCTTGGCTCCCGAAGCGGAGGCTCCACTCTCCTGAGGCCTGCTGAATTCCTGCTTGCCGAGGCGGTCTTGGACCCCTCGGCGCCCGGGAGCTCCCCCCAGCCTCTCAAGTGCAGAGGTTCGGGGTTTCTCCTTCATCATGGGGCGCTTATCCCTGGATTGGGCCTCTTGGGAGGCGGTATCCTACGCCATGACCCCCTCGGCGTTGCCAATCCCCGGGGGAGGATTGTTGAACAAAGGAGGGAGTGGCGGCAGTTGGATAACATTTCCTCCAGCATAGGGCTGAAGGGGTGCTTGAGAGACGAGGGCTCCGGAATTGAGAGCCATGTTTTGAACAAAGGCCGCAAAGGCAGCCTGAAGATCGATGGCCGGGGCCGAGGGGGAACTTGGTTCTCACTCCGATCCCTCCTTCGACTATCAAGGCCAATGCGGGCATCAGGGGCGTTTTTTTGCAGCTGCTGACGTAAGTCAGCGGTGGCTTGCTCTAATTCGAGGATGATACTACCCTCGGGTACCAAGATCCTGTTGGAGGCCTCAGCCCCGTTGGTTTCGCCGGGGGCTACGTGGTTCTCCTCAAGGGTTTTGGATTGAGCACGAATCTTTCCCATTTTCGGTAGGTGTTTTGTGTTTGGTAGAGGGGGAGGGTTTCTTACTTGATTGTTCAGATCTCTCAACGAGAGCACCAAATGATGGATAGTCTACCCGGGGGGTATCTTATCCGAGGGGTTATTGCGGGAATAACTAGAGAGAAGTCAGAGCAAAATAGGAGGAGAGAGAGTCGATTTTATTAAATGAACTCAAGATGTGGATTTGGGATCGTTTACAAGGAGAAATGGGCTGCTATTTATAGCAGCAATAAATGCGATGCGAGTACACATGTCAACAATCCAACGACCGAAGGGTCACATCACTCGGGTGGCACCGGCAGTGGCATGCTCACCGCATTGAATGCGGTTGGCGGATGTGACGTTGCATTAAATGCGGTGGTTGGCTGTCTCCAAAGGGAATCTTCGATGATTGACTAGTTGGCCGAAGGCCTCCCCTTCGGCCGAGGGCTCTATGTAACCGAAGGCATGTGGATGTCAAAGACTTCCCTGATGCCGAGGGCACCTTGTGTGCCGAAGGCTCCTGATAGCCGAGGGCTACCATTTTACGCCGTTTTCTCCCAGTGGCTCCTTATGCTCAAAACTGGCTGCCCTGTGTAATTTGGAGCCTTCGGCCAAGGAGGCCGAAGGCCCCCATGTGTGTGTCCTGGGCCCCTTTGAAGCTTGGGCCGATGTATTTGGGCCTGAGATGTTCCCTGGGCCGAATGGGCCTTTGCAGGAGAAGTAGGAGTCTATGGGCCGGGGGTTCCTGGGCCATATACTCCATCAGAAGGCGAAAGTTGAAAATTGGAGTTTGATGAAGTGAGAAACACTGTAAATGGTGGTGTGGGAACCTTAAGGGGCCGGGTTGTAAGAATTTGATTTTGTTTGGGAGATGGAAGTATAATGTCTGTGGTCAGACGGTTAACCTTGTTCAATTGATTTTCATGGAAGTCGTTTTATATATTTACGTGTGACTTGAATTGTCTATAGTTTGTGATGTGTTGTCTGTCTTCATTGATAATTAATAATTTTTTGAAATGTGTATGGTATTTTTGAAGTTGACACTTAATTAACATACAGGAGGGGTTTGGGGTTGTTAAGTGACCATGTTGTAGGATTTTGAACATCTTAGGGACGCTACATTGTGTGGTATTTACAATTGAAGTAGTTGTAACTGATTTAGTATGTACATGAACGAGTTCTTTTGTGTAATTCGTATGAAGAAGCATGAACTGGTGGTTCCGGTTGAGTCCCACTTCCCGACGCAATATTCTTTGTGCTCATCTTTTGGGAAATATAAAAACTTGTTGGCTTTTATACCAGAGAGTGAACTGCAAAATTTTAAGAACCTTCCGTGGGGACATTTGGCTGAAACTCCAGAACTCCAATTTTCAGGGCAGATTGTCCATATGTTGTTGTTGCGGATGGTTCGGAGACAACCTGTGGATGAGCTTTGGTTTTCTATACGAGGGAAAATCTTTAAGTTCACTTTTCAAGATTTTTGTGCTATTACTCATCTTCCGGCATACACAACCAGACCCCGTTTTGTGAAAAACAGTGAGAAAGGTACTGTGGCTAAGTTATTCTTTAAAGGACAGAAGTGTGTCACGTACGAAGAACTGAAGGAAACAATGGCGGCATTAAATCCGAAGAGGAGGGTTGACTCCTTAGCAGTTGTGAAGTTGGCTTCACTTTTTGTGGTAGATTGTATGTTGCTGGCTAGAAACCACGACACAAAGATCAATGTCAATCATCTTGACTGGGTGGAAGACTTTGAGAACTTCAAAAAATATCCTTGGGCCCTTGAATCTTATAACCTAATGGTGTCCAATATGAAGTCGTTGATGCGTGATCAACTGTAGCTAATAACCCAAAGTACAAGAACTGTAAGTTCACTCTTTGGGCCTTACCCCATGTCTTGCAGGTTCGTTTGTACATTGTTTGATAATTGCGTAAATCGTCTGTGTGACAATCTGTTTAATCTGTGGGCAGACATCTCATTAACAATTTTTTGGTTGTGTATTCAGGTTTGGGCGTATGAGAAAATCTCTGGGCTTGCTCCAAGATGTGGCACCAAATTCAAATCTGAAGAAGCTAGTCTTTTCAACTGGAAAGCTACAGGGGTTTTTCACTGTACTACTTTGAAGGAACTAGTTTTTAAGGAAGAGCCTTTAGAAGAAACCGTAAGAAGTTGTTAATTATATTTTTTAATAATACGCATGAACTAATATCACAATTTGTAATCTAATTACTTGACTTCGTCCGTAGGATGATGACGAGGATGGTGATGAAGAAGAAGATGTTGGGGAAGAAGTTGATGGCGAAGAAGATGGACTAGAAGATGAGGATGTCAAACTTCTTCGCAAATTGAAGGTGTTGGAACAACTTGCAAAAACACAGGATGAAATTTAGCAGTTGAGGACAAGTGTTAGAGGCATTGAGGCCACACTGGTTGAGATCAAAGACATGTTATCTAAGGTGATGGGGGTGGTTCTGCATGGGAATGTTCCCACACAAGAGCAGGTAAAATTACAAGTTTATGTGCATGCAATTGATTTTGTCTGTGAAGTATATGTTATTGTCTGTGAACATTAATGTAGTTGTCTGTGTGCATCGATTTTATTGTCTGTGTAGTACATCTATTTTAATGTGCTTACGAAACAGGAAGTGGCCAGTGCTGAGAAGGATAATGGCAAGCGTGATGATGTTGAAGCTAACCACTGTACTGACCATGACGTGGCGGATGTGCGCATGGAAAATATGGTATCATTGCCTTATGTGTGTAGGCACATATGTAAATGTCTGTGTACTTTGTTCTTAATGTCTGTCAAAGTATTAACAATTAGACGTGTTTGTGCTTTACAGGCTGAGGAGGAGCCTAATTTGCAGCATGATTCCATTGAAGAGAGTGAGGAAAGCGAGCATGGCACTCTGGCCGTGGTAACTGAAGCGAAGGTATGATTGCCTTATTTTTGTGCACCTCACTCATTTGTCTGTGAAGTAAGCTCTAAATGTAGGTATACACATATGTAAATGTCTGTGTACTTTGTTCTTAATGTTTGTCAAAGTATTAACAGTTAGACGTGTTTGTGCTTTACAGCCTGAGGAGGAGGATTTAGTCCACAGTGGAGAGCCTAATTTGCAGCATGATTCAATTGAAGAGACTGAGGAAAGAGAGCATGGCACTCCGGCCGTGGTAACTGAAGACAAGGTATGATTGGAATTTTCGTATGCACCTCACTTCATTTGTCTGTGAAGTAAGCTGTAAATGTAAGTATACACATATGTATATGTCAGTCAAACCAATATCAATTACAGATCTTCGTGGTTTACAGGTTGAGGCAGAAAATAAGGGAAGCGAACATTGTAGTCCGGTCGTGGTAACTGCATACAATGAGGGAAGCGAGGTTTATCTTATTTATTTATACCCCTCAATTATTATCATCTTTAATTTATTTATATATATTTAGACTATTCACATTGTGTGTTTGAAGCATGAGTCAAATGAAGATGATCAGGGTAGTGACCCACAAACGCCGCTTGTCGCCATGGCTGAAAAGGTACACTTCCCAAATTGTGTGTGCATAACCACCCCCATTAATGAATGTGTGTGTACTTACATGTATTTGTTTTTCAATGAGAAGGATGTTGAAGATGTTCATCCCAGTGTTCCTGCATTGCCTAAAGAAACCCTCATTACTTGTATTTTGGAAGAAGTTAGTGCCTCAACATTGACATACATCTTCTTTTTACCAGTCATTCATATTTCATAACATTTTTCTTGTTTTGCAGTTGGAGGATGTGGATCTGGTCTTAGGAGATTGTGCAGAATCCCTTCCTAAGGTTAAGTTTTACCACAATCTTTACATTAAAATTCGTGTGTGAATATCAATAGTGTTCCTGGTTTGTGCACATATCTAAACACATTATTCATTTCAATTTCGTAGGACGTGGCATTCTTGGATGCATCAGTCACTCCTTCAACGCCTTTTAAAAATGTCCAATGGCAGGATGTTCTTGAAGAAGATGTTGCAATAACCAAAGCCCAACCTGCCATATATGAAAGGAAAAAAAGAAAGAGGTTCGTCTTAAAGTATCATAGCAGTCCCTTTATGGATCCGTGTGCTAAGCGGGTGAAGTCGAGTGAACTTGGAAGCGAAACTGAAATTCCGAAAGAAGATAAAGTCTTGAATGAGCTCAAGACTTGGGCAGAAGCCCCTGCTACTGAGGAACCGGTGTGTGTGTGATGTTAGACATGCCAATCTATGTGTGAGTTGATAGAAAGTTCTTCTGTGACCTGATAGCCCCGCAGGAATGGCTGAGCAGTATGGTAAGTTTATATGCATAAAGTAATTTTTTATAAGTAATTTTTACTAATTGCCTGTGTGCAACATTTTTGGACATACATTTTAATCCGTGATGTTAACCAATTACTTGCAGCACATTGATGCCCTAACCAACTTGTTGATGAGCCACAGAATTGAGGGTCAAAAATGTGAAATAATCTCCATGTTTTTCGTGGTAATCTCTAACATCCACATGTTATGGAGTGTAGGTGTCTCCCATTAGTATTAAAGCAATTTGTGTCTATCATTGCCTAAATGCATAATCAATTGAAGAAGAAGAGATTTGACAAGCCAGAAGATTGGAGTGGAGACAGATTCTTGAAACGCATTGACTGGCGTGGGTTGTCAAAGGTGTGACTTGTTACTTATATTGTGTTGTCCACATACAATTAAATTCTTATTGCAATGCTACACATACATCTTCAACCCATACTTTATTCATTATCAGGTATTAATTCCGTTGAATGTTGAAAATAAACACTGGATATTGTGTGAGGTGAATTTGGAGGAGGTCGTGGTTAAAGTTTATGATTCCTTAAAGACTTCCCGAAGTGCGTGGTATGCATTTGATTTGTGTTCGAGGCTTCCTTATCTACTTCAAGAGATTCAACATGACCTCCCACGTCCCTTACAGCTTAGACCATGGGAGGCAGTGGCTGTTCATGGGGTTCCGCAACAAGGAATAGGGTAAAAAAACCAAGATAAATAATCTTATGGTTATGATGTTTGATGACCGGTGGAATCGTGTATGTATATATGACTTCGTTATTACTTTTGTGCAGGAGTGGAGTATGTGCAGTGTTATGGTTATGGCATTTGCTGAACATTTGATGCACGACCTCCCCTTAACACCCGAGTGTGAGTACGACAACTGCCGCACCATACGAAACAACTTTGCAGTACGACAACTGCCGCATCAAGGACTATGACTTGATCATCGACTATCATCCCGGAAAGGCCAACGTAGTGGCCGACGCACTGAGCAGGAAGAGTATGTCAGGGACGTTGCTTACTTGTCTGCAGGCATTGAGGGCACGCATGGAGGTGTCCACGTGCGGGGCTCTCATTGCTCAATTTGAGGTTAGGCCCACCCTATTGGGCGAGATTAGTCGAAGTCAGGCCATTGATGAGGAATGTCAGAAGATCCGTGAAAGGATCCTTGAAGGACCCGTTGAGAATTTTCGGGTACGTGATGACGGTCTGTTACTGTTTAAGGATCGTGTGTGCATACCAAGGAATGAGGAACTCCAGAAATCTATACTTGAGGAGGCTCATTCTTCAGCTTATGCTATGCATCCAGGAGGTACTAAGATGTACCGAGATTTGAAGGAAAGTTACTGGTGGTCAGGTATGAAGAGAGACATCGCAGAGTATGTGAGTCGATGCCTTACTTGCCAGCAAGTTAAGGCAGAACATCAGCACCCGGCAGGGCTTTTGCAACCACTGACCATCCCAGAGTGGAAGTGGGAGCACGTGACCATGGACTTCGTGGTGGGGCTACCACGAACAGTGAACAACTATGATGCAGTTTGGGTAGTAGTTGATAGGCTCACCAAGAGTGCACACTTTTTGCCTATCAACATTACTTATCCTCTTGAGAGATTGGCCAAGCTCTACACGGAGGAGATCGTGAGATTACATGGAGTCCCGATATCCATTGTCTCGGATAGGGATCCACGATTCACATCCCGATTTTGGCCAAAGTTTCAAGCATCGTTGGGTACTAAACTGAGGTTTAGCACAGCTTTTCACCCACAGACGGATGGACAGTCCGAACGGGTGATACAGATTTTGGAAGACATGCTTAGGGCATGTGCGCTGGAATTCCAAGGAAGTTGGGACAAGCATTTGGCCCTAGTGGAGTTTGCTTATAACAACAGTTATCAAGCGAGTATCGGCATGCCACCATATGAGGCATTGTATGGGAGGAAATGCAGGACACCATTGTGTTGGGACGAGGTTGGCGAGGCCAAACTCGAAGGGATAGAGCTGGTTGAGATCACCAAGGCCAAGGTAAGGATCATTCGGGATAGATTGAAGGCTGCTCAGGACCGACAGAAGAGTTATGCTGATAAACGGCGGAGACCTTTGGAGTTCGAAGTCGGTGATGAGGTCTTCCTAAGGATTTCTCCTTGGAAGGGCATCATTCGATTTGTATCGAGGGGAAAGCTTAACCCCCGATACATTGGTCCATTTGAGATCCTCGAAAGGATTGGAGCCGTAGCTTATCGTCTCAAGTTAACGCCGGAACTTGAGAAAATACATGATGTGTTTCATGTATCAATGCTCAAGAAGTACATACGAGACCCATCTCATATTCTTGAGAAACCACCGGTGGAGATCCGAGAGGACTTGCATTATGCGGTGGAACCAGTGAAGATTGTTGGTCAACAAGTGAAAAAACTTAGGAACAAGGAGATTCCTATGGTTAAGGTTCTTTGGAGGAGTGATCGAGTCGAAGAGGAAACTTGGGAGACCGAGGTCTCAATGAGGGAGCAATACCCATTCCTTTTCGATTAGACGCGTGGATTTCGGGGACGAAATCCCAAATAAGGGGGGGTGAACTTGTAACACCGTCCCCAAATGTATTTACTTTTACGTAAATGATGTAATAAACCTTATGGAATGATTTATAAATTTACGGGGTTGTAAATTTTTTATTATTTCTTTCGCGTGAATAGTAAATTGCACGTGGGACCCACACTGGGAGCGGGGGCCGCCCGACTTTCCCGAGACCATATATTTTATTCATCTTGGTCTAGATAATAAATATATAGTGGTGGATATTTCATTTGGGCCATGGAAAGGCCCGTAGTTGACCGATTGGTCAAAAGAAGCCCAAATTACCGGTACTGGTAATTTAACAGATAACAGCCCGAACTGAATTTCGGAGACTTATAAATTAAAGTTGGGGAATGTATATTCATGATACATGTCATAATGAGTAAGAGCCCATAATATATTTTATTTGACCCGATAAAATAAAATATATTTAAAACAGTCCGAAAAATACAACTTTCGGGACCAATTGTACACTTCGGGACAAAAAGGGTTGACCCCCCACATGAGTGGGGGCCAACCCACGATTTTTCCACTCAAAATTTAGGGAGGGTCGGCTGGTGCATGAAGAGAACATGGGAGGAGGATGTTGATAAGAAGGGAATGGCATCAAAAGTACCTAGGTGGACCCCCATTTTTGCACTCATTAGATCAATGAGACAAAAGTCCATCCCCATCCCTCTCTCCCCTCTCTATTTCGGCCAAGGCACAGCAACCAAGAGCAAGGAAGCTCCTCATCCTCCTCCCTCCATTGTTGAAGAGAAATCATCAAGGAAGAATCACCCAAAAAGGAGCTAAAGTGCTAAAAGTAGGGGTGTGCACCGGTCCAAAACCGGACCGGACCGGACCGGAACCGGTTAGGACCGGAACCGGAATCATCATTTTCTTTGGACCGAAGACCGGACCTGAATCTAACCGGTCCGGACCGGTCCGGACCTGAATTTTCCGGTCCGGTCCGGTTTTGACCCTAATTGACCCGGTTTTAAAAAATAAATATTATCTTAGAGTGTTCTTAGTTGGTCCCAATTTTTTTTTAGGAATAAGGCTTGGATGTTGTTCTAAATTATAATTTTATGTGCGGATATGCTAAATAGACTAAATAATTGTTTATCTAGCTCATTTATTAATTTTGGAATATAGTTATAAAAACTATTCAATCGTAACAATTAGTTTCCCACAATAATTAAAACTACAATCTTTTGTGTATATTAAAATGCAAAATCTATTATAAAGTAATAAAAACTAAATTAAGTCCAAAAATATACTACGTATAAACTACATGTGCACCTGCAAATAAAGAAACAAATAAAAAGCAGAAAAATCACATAAATAAATAAATAAATAAATAAATAAATAAATAAATAACAACTTAGGAAATAATTAGACACCAAATATAAACTCCGTATATATTCGTTTATATAATAAAAGACAAAAAAAAGTCATAAACATAATGACTAATGATACAAAAGCAAGTATATATTTTACGGGAAAATAGGTTACCGGTCCATTCCGGTCCGGACCTGTTTTTTCCGGGTTTGACCCGGACCGGACCGGAACCCGGAATCTTACAAAACTAAGGACCGAAACCCGGACCGGTTTATACCGGTCCGGTCCGGACCGGTCCATTCCGGTCCGGTTCAGGTCTAAAATACGGTCCGACCCGGTTAATGCACAGCCCTAGCTAAAAGTGTGAAATAATTAAGGTAATGACCTTATTATAACTTTTCCTTTATTTTCTTCTACCATATAAGATATATATCATGTGAAGAATCCTTAAGAGGGTTTTACATGTTATAAGTATGGATTAATGGGTTGGAAGATGGTTCTAAGTCCAAGAACGGACTTAGAAGCCAAAACGACCGGTTCACCGGAAAATGACCTTTTAGAGGTTATTTGTATTAACATGGGTTTTATGATTATAAAACCTTGTTAGGCACTTGTAAAGGGTATTTCAAGTGATTTCACAAAGTTGGAAAAGTCGCCGGAGTTGTCGCCGGAGTTGACCAAAAGTCACCGGAGTTCAACCAAGAAGGGTAGAACTTCATACGCTAGTTCAAGGTGAGTGGACGGCTTAATATCTTATAACTTTTGAGTCAATTATGAGATTACCTAAATAAATGTTATATGTGTTCATAATGATGTTCAAAAGATATTTAAACATGTGATTAGCTAACATAGTTAAGTGCGTATGAAAAGAATAATTGTTTATGCATGAAATATGATATGAGAAATTATATATAATGCATATTTGCTTTAAGAGTAAAAGAAGCACAAATGGATATTATTAACTTAATTATATGATGAATTAGTTAATAGGTGTAAGACTTGAGATTGTGGTCAACAACAACGTTGACCGATGGTCAATGGATTAATTAATATCGGTTGATATTAGTTAATTATACATTTATATGGTTGCATGGATTTGCATGGATTGTGATACATAAGCTTTATGTAGTGAATTAGTTATGAATGACTAAATATGATATAGACCCTATCTAGCGTGATATGTGGTAAGTCATAGGTCGGGTGGAGTACCCAAGGATCGGGCGGTTATCCTCAAAACTCGGTTATATAGGGTGGAGTACCCAAGGATCGGGCGGTTATCCTTAAAACTCGGTTATATAGGGTGGAGTACCCAAGGATCGGGCGGTTATCCTCAAAACTCGGTTATATAGGGTGGAGTACCCAAGGATCGGGCGTGTATCCTCAAAACTCATAGATTACATTTAATGATCTAGGACCGGGCGGTGTCCTTGTGATAATTTATTGAACAAGGAGGAGTTCTATACACTCATAGGTATATGGGTGGGTTGGGATTTAAGTCAAGGATATTGGCTACTATTATTTTCCCAAATAAACAATGACCTACGGGTCGGGTATTTCCAAGTGTATGTATACTAATATGTATTTCAAACTTGGGGAAAGGACTATACGTATATGTATCATCCTATGTTTGGGTCTTATACTTGAAACGCTAGTTATTCTATATTTAGCCTGCTACTCGCTCGGTACTTGTACTGACCCCTTCGGGGGGCCCCACCATTTTCAGGTTGAAGCTAGGGCTTGCTACCTGCACCTTTCTACGGGTGACATCAAATCAAGGAAGACGTGGTTCGTGCTTCCTCATTTTATTTCAAATTACCAAACATTGCTCATGGATATTTTTATTTGTTATAAACTATTTTTTTTGGAGCTTGCATGCCCATGTTATTGGCCGGTTGTGGCTTATGACTTACCGTTGAATATTTCCGCTATTCATTGGTTTAAATGTGATGTTGTTATGTATGTATACTACTGAGTATGGATGGATTATTTTTTTCTCGAACGCCTTGTGTAATCAAGTGAGGTTGACTCGCGGGTGACGTCACTTGATTATACGGCGGTTGTACACGCGCTTGGATTGCGGTCTGGGGCGTGACAATTAAGTGGTATCAGAGCCATCTCAGTTCTAAACTATATAATCAACCTCTCAAATGAGATTTTACGAAAGAGTTTTTACCAAAAACCATGAGCATTGGATTTTGACGTTTATGGAACTATTGGAGCTTAAGTTGCAAGGCCTCTAATTGTTAAGACGGTACCCTTAACAATTGGTATGGTGGTGACTTGGGCCAATACGTGTCTGTAACGTTCTTCCGTCAATTGACATTTATAGGAGTCTAATGACTCATCCATATTTCTTTCAGAAATGGAGGGCAGGCGAATGCGGACCAGGAACAATCCGAGGGGGCAGGCGCCGGTAACATCCCAAAGGGGAAGCCGGGCTGCATCTCGGGGTTCAAGAGGAGGCCGTGGAGGCCGTGGAAGCCGTGGAGGTCATCAAGCTCAAACTGTGAGTGATGGCCATGTAAGCTCGGTGTATGAAACCAACACCGAGGACTATGACTCCACGTATGTTCCTGAGACAGAGCATGAGGAGACCCCATATGATGGAGGTGACACACACACCGATGAGGACAATGATGAAAGTGATGCCCGCTTCGCCCAAATGGGTGAATTACTTGAGTGGTATCAAAAGGAGAAACTGAGGAGAGACCTTAGGCGCCAAGCGAGGCGTGGCTCCCGTGGTGGTTCGGGTCAAGGGAGCCGGGGAGCTTCCGTGGCCACCCCAGCGGCGTCACAAGGTGGGCGTGAAGGAGGTTTTGTTGTGAGAATCTCCAAGTACCTCAAGGAGGCTAGGGCCTTGGGGTGTAGGTCCTTTGACGGCACCAGTGACATTACCGTTGCCGCCGATTGGATTAAGAAGGTGAAGGATGCATCAAGAGACATGCAAATCACACCGGACGTGAAGTTGACTGTCGCTTCACGGCTACTCGAAGGGATAGCCTCTACGTGGTGGGAGAGCGTGGAAGGGAAGTACCATGGGGAAATAACATGGGCGGACTTTGAGCTAGAGTTCTATGCTCAATACTACTCCGAGTACGAGGTGAATGTGAAACGGAGAGAGTACACTAACCTCAAACAGAAAGATGGCGGCACGGTTAAGCAGCTGGAACAAGAGTTTAGAACCTTGGCGAGGTTCTTGCCAGAGTACGCGGTTGATGAAAACCGCATGACGGAGCACTTCTGGGATGCATTACTCTTGGACATCCGCGACCGAGCTACATACTCTCGCCACATGTCATTTAGCGAGGTGGTGGAACAGGGTCTTCTTGGAGAGGCCCAATGGAATGAGAGGAAAGCAAGGGACGCCGAAGAGGCGAAGAAGAGGAAGTGGAATAATTCGGGGCCACCCGATCATTCTCGAAGAAACAACCACGGGGGTGGTGGTGGTGGCGGTGGTTCATTCAAGGCGCCGGCCCCACCGGCAAAGAAGAACAGGGATGCGAGGTGGCACGGACCTAGGCCACAGAACTCGGGGCCACCTAGATGTCCCAATTGCTCAAAACAACACTTTGGGAAGTGCAATGAACCACCGAGGTGTTTTAAGTGCGGGAATGCGGGCCATATGAAGGCCAATTGCCCTCAATTGATGCAAGAGAGTGCCTCGGGAGCCGGGGGAGGGACCATGACGGGAAGGAACCGTGCGGGACCGTCAAACGGCGGCACGGGAAGAGGCGGCGCATCCACAAGTCATGCCGCATCCGTCAACCAAGGTGGGACCCAAGCCCGAGTGTACGCGATGACCGAGGCGGATGCGAGAGCAAACCCGGACTCCGTTGCAGGTAATACACGTATTCCCATGTATTTCTAGGCTTACTTTGATCATATACGTCGTTGAGATTTAGTGCGGGCCACCCCGGGGTCGAACCGGGTGAGTTAGGCCAAATCGGACTGGAAACAGCCACTGCTGGCCAGGCACGCCCGCAGGCACGCCGTGCCTGGCGTCGTGCCTGGAGGGCAGTGGCACCCGAAGAGAAAGAAAAAAAAAAATTGGGGCCAGGCACGGCCGCAGGCACGCCGTGCCTGGCGTCGTGCCTGGAAGGCAGTGGCGTCCGAAGAATTTTTGACCAGGCACGGCCGCAGGCACGCCGTGCCTGGCATCGTGCCTGGCCGGCAGTGGCCAGCAGGGAGAGTTTGTTGCACGCACGGCCGTGCGTGCCACCCAGGCACGCCGTGCGTGGACCCCAACACCCGAAATTGATTTTTTTCGCCCCGTTCTTCTACGTTTGGACTCCCGTTTGATTCCAAACATTAGTATGAGCCTAATAACCTCCTAAAGATGTGTAAAAACATTAGAAAATGTATCTTACATGGTGTATAAATGTAGGAACATTAAAGATCAATGGTAGGTGTGCGAGGATCCTCATCGATACCGGGGCACAACGCTCATTTGTGAGTGAGGCGTTCGCCGAGGGCTTTGACGTGCCATTGACACCTATGACTCAAACGTTGCTAGTCTCCACACCGTTAGGAGACGACGTGGAGAGAAATCATTACTATCCGTCGTGTGAGGTAGAAGTGACGGGTCAACCTTTGACTTGTGATTTCGTACCTCTAAGCATGTTGGAGTTTGATGCAATCCTAGGAATGGATTGGCTCGAGAAACACCATGCCCGGGTAGATTGCTACACCAAGGTGTTGGAGCTCGAGGATGATCAAGGGAACACGCTATGTTTCAAGGGAGATCGGGGGAAATCTAATGCTTGTATCATATCCGTGATTAGAGCACGAAAGATGATGAGGAAGGGATGCCACGCATACCTTGCTTATGTGGTAGATGATACGAAGAAAGAAGTCGACATAGGATGTTCGAGTCGTGTGCAAGTACCCAGACGTCTTTCCCAAGGACCTACCGGAGCTTCCACCCGATAGAGAGATTGAATTTGTAATCGAAGTGGAGCCGGGAACCAAACCCATTTCGATTCCTCCTTATCGAATGGCGCCGGCCGAACTCCAAGAGTTGAAGGTCCAACTACAAGAATTACTAGACAACGGGTTCATCAGACCCAGTCATTCACCGTGGGGAGCACCCGTACTATTCGTAAAGAAGAAAGATGGTACACTAAGAATGTGTATCGACTACCGACAGTTGAACAAGGTCACCATCAAGGACAGGTATCCCTTACCGAGGATTGATGACTTGTTCGATCAACTTCGAGGAGCAATAGTGTTCTCGAAGATTGACTTGAGGTCGGGGTATCATCAGTTGAAGATCAAGGAGAGTGACATACCTAAGAGTGCATTTCGCACTAGATATGGTCATTATGAATTCCTTGTGATGTCGTTTGGTTTAACCAACGCACCGGCGGCATTCATGGACTTGATGAACCGTGTGTTTAGTGAATACTTAGACCAATTTGTGATAGTATTCATTGACGACATCTTGATATACTCCAAGAGTGAGGAAGAGCACGAACACCATTTGAGGCTTGTACTTGATCGGCTAAGGGAAAAGCAACTCTTCGCCAAGTTCTCCAAATGCGAATTTTGGCTCAAAGAGATTGGTTTCCTCGGTCATGTCATATCCGGTTCAGGTGTTGCTGTGGATAACGCCAAGATAAAAGCGATCATGGATTGGGAGAGACCCAGGAATGCGAAGGAGATACGTAGTTTCCTTGGCTTAGCGGGATACTATCGTAAATTTGTGGAAAAATTCTCCGTATTGGCGTCCCCATTAACGAAGCTCACAAAGAAAGGGGCCAAGTTCATATGGGACGACAAATGTGAGAAGGGGTTCCTTGAATTGAAGAAACGACTTACCGAAGCACCAGTCCTTGCCCTACCCATACAGGGGATAGGGTATGACATTTATAGCGACGCTAGCATCCAAGGGCTTGGATGTGTACTGATGCAAAACGGTAAGGTGATTGCCTATGCTTCTAGGCAATTGAGGAAACACGAGGTGAACTACCCTACTCACGATCTAGAGTTGGGGGCGGTAGTGTTTGCATTGAAGATTTGGAGGCATTATCTCTACGGGGAGACGTGTCACATTTATACTGATCATAAGAGCCTGAAGTATGTATTCACTCAGAAGGAGTTGAATATGAGACAAAGGAGATGGATGGAGTTGATCAAGGACTATGACTTGATCATCGACTATCATCCCGGAAAGGCCAACGTAGTGGCCGACGCACTGAGCAGGAAGAGTACGTCAGGGACGTTGCTTACTTGTCTGCAGGCATTGAGGGCACGCATGGAGGTGTCCACGTGCGGGGCTCTCATTGCTCAATTTGAGGTTAGGCCCACCCTATTGGGCGAGATTAGTCGAAGTCAGGCCATTGATGAGGAATGTCAGAAGATCCGTGAAAGGATCCTTGAAGGACCCGTTGAGAATTTTCGGGTACGTGATGACGGTCTGTTACTGTTTAAGGATCGTGTGTGCATACCAAGGAATGAGGAACTCCAGAAATCTATACTTGAGGAGGCTCATTCTTCAGCTTATGCTATGCATCCAGGAGGTACTAAGATGTACCGAGATTTGAAGGAAAGTTACTGGTGGTCAGGTATGAAGAGAGACATCGCAGAGTATGTGAGTCGATGCCTTACTTGCCAGCAAGTTAAGGCAGAACATCAGCACCCGGCAGGGCTTTTGCAACCACTGACCATCCCAGAGTGGAAGTGGGAGCACGTGACCATGGACTTCGTGGTGGGGCTACCACGAACAGTGAACAACTATGATGCAGTTTGGGTAGTAGTTGATAGGCTCACCAAGAGTGCACACTTTTTGCCTATCAACATTACTTATCCTCTTGAGAGATTGGCCAAGCTCTACACGGAGGAGATCGTGAGATTACATGGAGTCCCGATATCCATTGTCTCGGATAGGGATCCACGATTCACATCCCGATTTTGGCCAAAGTTTCAAGCATCGTTGGGTACTAAACTGAGGTTTAGCACAGCTTTTCACCCACAGACGGATGGACAGTCCGAACGGGTGATACAGATTTTGGAAGACATGCTTAGGGCATGTGCGCTGGAATTCCAAGGAAGTTGGGACAAGCATTTGGCCCTAGTGGAGTTTGCTTATAACAACAGTTATCAAGCGAGTATCGGCATGCCACCATATGAGGCATTGTATGGGAGGAAATGCAGGACACCATTGTGTTGGGACGAGGTTGGCGAGGCCAAACTCGAAGGGATAGAGCTGGTTGAGATCACCAAGGCCAAGGTAAGGATCATTCGGGATAGATTGAAGGCTGCTCAGGACCGACAGCAGAGTTATGCTGATAAACGGCGGAGACCTTTGGAGTTCGAAGTCGGTGATGAGGTCTTCCTAAGGATTTCTCCTTGGAAGGGCATCATTCGATTTGTATCGAGGGGAAAGCTTAACCCCCGATACATTGGTCCATTTGAGATCCTCGAAAGGATTGGAGCCGTAGCTTATCGTCTCAAGTTAACGCCGGAACTTGAGAAAATACATGATGTGTTTCATGTATCAATGCTCAAGAAGTACATACGAGACCCATCTCATATTCTTGAGAAACCACCGGTGGAGATCCGAGAGGACTTGCATTATGCGGTGGAACCAGTGAAGATTGTTGGTCAACAAGTGAAAAAACTTAGGAACAAGGAGATTCCTATGGTTAAGGTTCTTTGGAGGAGTGATCGAGTCGAAGAGGAAACTTGGGAGACCGAGGTCTCAATGAGGGAGCAATACCCATTCCTTTTCGATTAGACGCGTGGATTTCGGGGACGAAATCCCAAATAAGGGGGGGTGAACTTGTAACACCGTCCCCAAATGTATTTACTTTTACGTAAATGATGTAATAAACCTTATGGAATGATTTATAAATTTACGGGGTTGTAAATTTTTTATTATTTCTTTCGCGTGAATAGTAAATTGCACGTGGGACCCACACTGGGAGCGGGGGCCGCCCGACTTTCCCGAGACCATATATTTTATTCATCTTGGTCTAGATAATAAATATATAGTGGTGGATATTTCATTTGGGCCATGGAAAGGCCCGTAGTTGACCGATTGGTCAAAAGAAGCCCAAATTACCGGTACTGGTAATTTAACAGATAACAGCCCGAACTGAATTTCGGAGACTTATAAATTAAAGTTGGGGAATGTATATTCATGATACATGTCATAATGAGTAAGAGCCCATAATATATTTTATTTGACCCGATAAAATAAAATATATTTAAAACAGTCCGAAAAATACAACTTTCGGGACCAATTGTACACTTCGGGACAAAAAGGGTTGACCCCCCACATGAGTGGGGGCCAACCCACGATTTTTCCACTCAAAATTTAGGGAGGGTCGGCTGGTGCATGAAGAGAACATGGGAGGAGGATGTTGATAAGAAGGGAATGGCATCAAAAGTACCTAGGTGGACCCCCATTTTTGCACTCATTAGATCAATGAGACAAAAGTCCATCCCCATCCCTCTCTCCCCTCTCTATTTCGGCCAAGGCACAGCAACCAAGAGCAAGGAAGCTCCTCATCCTCCTCCCTCCATTGTTGAAGAGAAATCATCAAGGAAGAATCACCCAAAAAGGAGCTAAAGTGCTAAAAGTGTGAAATAATTAAGGTAATGACCTTATTATAACTTTTCCTTTATTTTCTTCTACCATATAAGATATATATCATGTGAAGAATCCTTAAGAGGGTTTTACATGTTATAAGTATGGATTAATGGGTTGGAAGATGGTTCTAAGTCCAAGAACGGACTTAGAAGCCAAAACGACCGGTTCACCGGAAAATGACCTTTTAGAGGTTATTTGTATTAACATGGGTTTTATGATTATAAAACCTTGTTAGGCACTTGTAAAGGGTATTTCAAGTGATTTCACAAAGTTGGAAAAGTCGCCGGAGTTGTCGCCGGAGTTGACCAAAAGTCACCGGAGTTTCACCGGAGTTCAACCAAGAAGGGTAGAACTTCATACGCTAGTTCAAGGTGAGTGGACGGCTTAATATCTTATAACTTTTGAGTCAATTATGAGATTACCTAAATAAATGTTATATGTGTTCATAATGATGTTCAAAAGATATTTAAACATGTGATTAGCTAACATAGTTAAGTGCGTATGAAAAGAATAATTGTTTATGCATGAAATATGATATGAGAAATTATATATAATGCATATTTGCTTTAAGAGTAAAAGAAGCACAAATGGATATTATTAACTTAATTATATGATGAATTAGTTAATAGGTGTAAGACTTGAGATTGTGGTCAACAACAACGTTGACCGATGGTCAATGGATTAATTAATATCGGTTGATATTAGTTAATTATACATTTATATGGTTGCATGGATTTGCATGGATTGTGATACATAAGCTTTATGTAGTGAATTAGTTATGAATGACTAAATATGATATAGACCCTATCTAGCGTGATATGTGGTAAGTCATAGGTCGGGTGGAGTACCCAAGGATCGGGCGGTTATCCTCAAAACTCGGTTATATAGGGTGGAGTACCCAAGGATCGGGCGGTTATCCTTAAAACTCGGTTATATAGGGTGGAGTACCCAAGGATCGGGCGGTTATCCTCAAAACTCGGTTATATAGGGTGGAGTACCCAAGGATCGGGCGTGTATCCTCAAAACTCATAGATTACATTTAATGATCTAGGACCGGGCGGTGTCCTTGTGATAATTTATTGAACAAGGAGGAGTTCTATACACTCATAGGTATATGGGTGGGTTGGGATTTAAGTCAAGGATATTGGCTACTATTATTTTCCCAAATAAACAATGACCTACGGGTCGGGTATTTCCAAGTGTATGTATACTAATATGTATTTCAAACTTGGGGAAAGGACTATACGTATATGTATCATCCTATGTTTGGGTCTTATACTTGAAACGCTAGTTATTCTATATTTAGCCTGCTACTCGCTCGGTACTTGTACTGACCCCTTCGGGGGGCCCCACCATTTTCAGGTTGAAGCTAGGGCTTGCTACCTGCACCTTTCTACGGGTGACATCAAATCAAGGAAGACGTGGTTCGTGCTTCCTCATTTTATTTCAAATTACCAAACATTGCTCATGGATATTTTTATTTGTTATAAACTATTTTTTTTGGAGCTTGCATGCCCATGTTATTGGCCGGTTGTGGCTTATGACTTACCGTTGAATATTTCCGCTATTCATTGGTTTAAATGTGATGTTGTTATGTATGTATACTACTGAGTATGGATGAATTATTTTTTTCTCGAACGCCTTGTGTAATCAAGTGAGGTTGACTCGCGGGTGACGTCACTTGATTATACGGCGGTTGTACACGCGCTTGGATTGCGGTCTGGGGCGTGACAGCAACATTTCTTGGTACTACCTCTTCAATATTGCTTGGTCCGGCCACTTCCACTGATGCTTTCCCAACTTGTTTTTTTGGCGGGCCCTGTTATACATTGCAATAGTACACAATTTGAGTCGATAACAAATTTGAAGTTGCACTGGTAAAATGTCTGTGGTCAGACACTTTCCTCCGTCCTCACAGACAATTAAACCTTGGCCAAGCTAGTGGTTCCAGTGGCTTAATGTCGGTGGGCAGACATTTTCCTCCTGGCTCACAGACATTTATACTTTGGGTAATCCAGTGGTCCCAGTGGCTTAATGTCGGGGGGCAGACATTTTCCTCCTGGCTCACAGACATTTATACTTTGGGTAATCCAGTGGTCCCAGTGGCTTAATGTCGGGGGGCAGACATTTTCCTTCTGACTCACAGACATTTATACTTTGGGTAATCCAGTGGTCCCAGTGGCTTAATGTCGGTGGGCAGACATTTTCCTCCTGTCTCACAGACATTTATACTTTGGGTAATCCAGTGGTTCCAGTGGCTTAATGTCGGTGGGCAGACATTTCATTCCAGTCTCACATACATTTATATAGGTTCCAGTGGCTCAATGTCTGTGACCAGACAAATTGAGCCGGTTTCACAGACAAATGAATATATGTACCTTAGCTTTTTTCTTTCCCTTTTCAATAGGCCCTTTTTGCCTATTCTTTCTCGGAGCGCCTTTACGTTTTGTCCTGTTTGGATCTTCAATAGGAACAATTGTTTGTCCGTTCACGCCTACGACTTGGATTGGCGGGGTGCCCGTTAATTGAGTCATTACTCCACAAATTGACGAACGACCATTTGACATGTTGCATTTTTGTAATTCACCTTCAACCCATGTCAAGACGCGTTCATAATGTTCATCATCATCAGCCACACTATTTGCAAGTCTTTCAAAGGTGGTGCATAACTTGTCAAACCGTTGTTGCTCTTTAGTCGTAATCCAACCATCATAGTTAATTTTTACTCTTGTGTATCCTCTTTTGATATCTCTTCTCCACCTTTGCATGATGTAACACTCTGGTAGGGCATGAACTCCGTTACGCACAAGGACTGTGATGATGTGATTACAAACAATCCCTCTAAACTCAAATAAGTGGCACGTGCACACGGCTTTAGAATTAGGGATAGAATTATCGTACTCAACCACAACATGGACTGTTTTGAAAAAAACCCCATTCTCCATTTTGTCTTCACGGATATTGTAATGTATACCGTCCTCACACCCTAACAGGTCACAATGCAACTTCCCGGCCATTTGAGCTCGAAACTCCTTGAACTTTGCAAGTGTGTACATTTGTTGCAACTCATGTTCCATGGCATATATACTCACACAAGGCAACATTTTGGTGAGACACTTAGCATCCTCTTGGAACTCTTTCTCTACTTTGCATTTCAACGCACGCCCGTATTGATCAACAAATTCCTTTAGACTTGTTTTAGAATGAACAAAGTCGTCAAAAAAGGCGTTAATGCTCTCACTCCGTTGGGTCGTTGACATCCCTGCCCAAAAAGTTGGCCTCAAGTAGCATGGCACCCACCGATGTCTTTCATTGTAAAGCACATGTAGCCATTTGTGGTCATTAAGATGAAACCTGCACATTACAAACATGAATGTTACAATAGTTGTCATATTGAACATAACTTGTAAAAAACAAATGCTTACCTTTGCAACATAGAACTCCATGCGAACTCAAATTGTGCACCCATTTGGGAGTCATAAACAGCATCATGTAAACAAGCACTAACTTCATCTTTATCAGTCAACCCCCACCCCCCCAACTTCTCAGGCACCTTCTTCATTATATGCCATAGACACCACCAATGTCTTGTATTTGGGAACACAATTTGAATGGTATTTTGCATTGCCCTATCTTGATCGGTAATAATTCCACTAGGACAACAACCATCCATACACTCAAGCCACTTTGTAAACAACCACACAAATGTGTCGGTGTCCTCATTTGAAATTAAGCCACAACCGGACAAGATGGATTGCCCATGGTGGGTTACTCCTACAAAAGGTGCAAATGGCATGTCGTACTTATTGGTGAGATAAGTTGTATCGAAAGTTATCACATCTCCAAAATCTCGGTAAGCATACCGACATCGCTTGTCCGCCCAAAATACATTGCGAAGGCGAGATTCTTCATCTACATCAAGGGCAAAGAAAAAACCGGGGCACTCCGCTTGCATTTTGTAAAAGAAACATTGAATTGCAATGGCATCACCATTTCCTAAACGCAAGCGGCGAAACTTGTCAACGTTGTTCCTACAATCCTTTTCAATGAACGGTAAATTCTCATAACCGCCAGCTTCTACTACGGCAGAGGTGTAGGTTTTGTGAAGAGGAATTCCGGCAACCGCATTTATTGCAATTTTTCTCTTCGCGCTCATAGTCAATCTCCTATTGCAACGAAAAGCTCTAGTTTTGGTAGGACTCATAGGGTGGTTATGCTGTTCATGCACTTTTGAAATAACCCATGACCCGACATAGTCATATATTATTTTGATTCGGGCTTTGCAACCCATTGCACTAGTAGCTGCAGGCATCAAACAATTTGTTGACTTTGAAACTCTATTTCCAGCACGGCCACATTCAATTAACATTCCTGTTACGTTTCCTTGTTTGTCTTTCTTTGAGCTCCTAATCCTAATGGGAAAACCTATACGTTTTGCGTAATTCTTATAATGATCATAGGCTTCATCTTTTCCCGCAAACAACATCCCAACTTTTACATGGACGTCTGGTGTACCACCATCTACATTAGTGTTATCCGGGTCTGAGAGAACACATATATATAAAATGATTATTACAAATATAAACGTCTGTGGACAGGCAATAGCAAAACACATTTACTTTATTTCATCTTTGTGCACAAGCAATAGAATATCAACATTTACTACATGAAAAATAGAATGCAACACTTTTACTTCATGGAGTGCCATAATGAATGTTAGAGTATACGAATACAATGTCATTCAATTCTACAGGCACTGAAACCATGAAATGTCTGTCTTCACAGACATTACGTTCCACATACCTTCTTCATCATCAACCTCCACAATCTGCTTTTCCTCTCCGTCGCCGACGTCTTTTGTACAGGGCTCACCTTCTTGTGTCGCCGGAGGTTCAGACCCGGAGCCGCCTTCGTCTTCTTTAACTCCCACAAAATCGGCCATGTCATAACTACTTATGAAGGCCATCTCCTCAAGAGTATAATCCATTCCTCAAGTGTAATTATACTTCCTCCGTCGAGATGTGAAGAGAACAGGAGGAAGAAGAAGCTTCAGTGAACAGTAGATTTTTGCTGAGCTTCTTTGCGTGCGAAAATAAGCAACGGGAAGGGTGAGTGGGAGGGAAAGAAAGAGAGGAGAGAAGATGGGGGTAAATGGAATGGTAATTTTTTGGGGGTTTTATATGTGTACATCTTGTGTACCCCAAGACAAATTGTTTATGGAATACTACGTACCTATTTATGCCTAGATTCCTAATTCGTATTTAGAATTACCCTTTGATAAAACGCCCCTTTTTATTATTTTACCAATTTTGTAATTTGGCCCCAAAATCTTTGAAGGGCCCATAATAAACCTCATTCCGTATCCTGGTTCGGTGACTGACGACCATGGAGTTTCTGGACGAGGACGCTAGACCCAGATTCGTCCTCCAGTCCAAGCCCTTACCTCAAACCACCGGCGACGACTCCAATCCCCAAAACGGGTCCCTGCGTCGACCCGCTTTCTTCATCTCCCTCTCTATCTCCATTCCACTCCTTTCTCTCGCGCTACTTTACTTCACCTCCGAACCCCTCAGATCGATCCTCTTATGGCTCTCCATTTCCCTCCTCATCGGGCCGTTCGCGCCCCTTTCTGTCACCGCCGGCGACATACGGGTCGGCGTCGGCCCTCCTATCCAGTCCGTCGATCCCGAGCCGGAAATCCTTAAGAAACCGGCCAGTAAGAAATCAGCCAAACCTTTGAGGAAACAAGTTGAATCCGGATCCGGGTCTCCCTCAATCGGTTCTGAACCCCCTATACGCATCAATGGCCCTGCGGGGAAATCCAAGGAAATTGAGGGGGTGGCGGAGGAAAAGGATTGGAGTGAAGACGGAGACGTTGACCTGCTGAGAAAACTGTTAGGGAAGCATCCGGTGGGCAAGCCGGGAAGATGGGAGGCTATAGCGGAGGGGTTTAACGGGAGGCACGGAGTGGAGAGCGTGATAAAGAAGGCCAAAGAGTTAGGAGAAAAGAAAACGAGCAATGAGGATTCGTATCAGAAATTTCTCAAGGATCGAAAGCAGATTGATGAGAAGGGGCGAGTAAAGGAAAGCAGTGAGGCTCTGTTGGAGGGGAAGGGAGGAGGAGGAGAAGAGGAGAATGAAGTGTGGAGTGGTGGGGAGGATTTAGCTCTGCTTAATGCTTTGAAGGCATTTCCTAAGGAAGCAGCAATGATGTGGGAGAAGATCGCCGCGGCTGTGCCCGGGAAAGGGAAGTCTGCTTGCATCAAGAGAGTGGCTGTGTTGAAAAGGGGGTTTAGGAGCTCCAAGGCTGCTGCTGCTTCTACATCTTCTGCTTCTTGATCAATGATCAGGTCCATCACATTTTTAGATCGAAGCATTCATATTTGTTTAGGCAAAATTTTACACAAGCAGAAGAAGTCAACACAACTCAACCATTATTTAGTAAAACATTAACCATGATAAAGAGTATATGCCATTGTGGTTGGAAAGAACTTGTCTGTTCTTTTTTGCTTAAATGTAGTGTTTTGAGCATTGTGCTTAACTGTAACACTTCAAAGCTGAAAAGCATGCTTCTCTGTTTTGAAATTGATCGAGTTTTTAGCTAAACACTTATGCAGAACTATCCTTCTTGACAAGGCAAGTTGAATATGCCAAAAAATTGGACATTTTTTGATTTCCTCAAAATATTAAATCAAAAATTTGTTCTCTACCAAAAGCCCACAACTTAAGCTTTTGAAGTTAATAAGGAGTAACTTATTTAAAACACTGTTCCTGTTAAGCACTTTCTTTACCATCACAGAAGTAAATCATTTTCAGAAGCAACACAAAAAAGTGATGCTAAACTGTATGCGCTCTTTATTAAGACTGTATATCCGACTCCCCTTACTCCACCGTAGTTGGGAGCTTGTGTGGCACTGGGGTAATGTTGTTGTTTGCTGTAACACGAAAAGTGTCACAGACTTCCCAAATTCAGTTTGCGATTAGGGCGGACACTGTCCAGCCAGATTTTCACCTGATTTGCAGTTCAGTTTTGATTCAAAACTGTTTCTCTTCCTCCAAAAGAGGGCCTTACATGTTCTGTTTTTTATGTAGATGAAGAATCCAATCTAGAACCAACCCAAAAAATAAATCTAAACACGCTAAGTATACCTGGTTATGATTTTGGTTTACTCTTTCCATGAAATCTTGGACCTCATGCATTTGTTGTGTTAATAAATCAAGACAGTTTAGATTGTGGTGATTCTTGTGCACTCTACTTGCCCTCATACTACCCAATGAATGTCATGTTCTTATTGCTACTAGTATTTCACCCGTGTGTTGTTGTTAGCACGAATGTCATACTAACAATTAATATTATTAGCATTATTAACACATCAATTAAACTCCAAAAATGTCCTGAGCTGTATTCAAAAGCAGATACAATGCTATTATAACTTATAGTGTGAAACATGCCTATTCTTAGTGGTGGACTCGGGCCGGTTCGGGCCCGGTTCGGGCCTGGGCTCGGCCGGGCCTCGGGCCAGGAAAGTTGGGCCCGAGCCCGAACCGCCGGTGGGCGGTTCCGGTTCCGGGCCAAACCGGGCCGGGCCGGGCCTAACCGGTTCTAATTTTTTTTTTTTGGCTCTTCTATTTAACCCCCAACCCCTCCCCCTCAACCCCAAACCACCTCAAATGGCCCAACATACCTAATCCAACCCAAAACTTAAAAAAAATTCAAAAAAAAATAAAAATAAAAATAAAAACCGGCCCGAACCGGGCCCGCACCGGCCGGGCCGGTTCACCAAAAACTGGGCCCGAGCCCGAACCGCCCAGCAGCCGGGCCGGACCGAAACGAACCGGTGGACCCACCGGGCCCCGGGCCGGGCCGGGCCAAACAGTAACCGGGCCGGGCCGGTTCCGGGCCGGGCCGCCTGGCCCGAGTCCACCACTACCTATTCTTGATTAGTACCGCACCTCAAATGAACCTGCTAAAGCATAATTATTTGTAGGCCTGGACTCGGGCCGGTTCGGGCCCGGTTCGGGCCTGGGCCCGGCCGGGCCTCGGGCCAGGAAATGGGAGGCCCGGGCCCGAACCGCTGGTGGCCGGTTCCGGTCCCGGTTCCGGGCCAAACCGGCCGGGCCGGGCCGGGCCGGGCTGAACCGGCCCACTTTTTTTTTTTTTTTTTTTTTGTTCTCCTATTTAATCCCCTCCCCCTCCCCCTCAACCCCAAACCACCCCAAACCACCTCAAATGGCCCAAAATACCTATTCCAACCCAAAACTTTAAAAAAATTTCAAAAAAAAAAAAAATTAAAATCCGGCCCGGACCGGGCCCGAACCGGCCGGGCCGGTTCACCATTTGGAAGGCCCGGGCCCGGAACCGGGAACCACCGGGCCGGTTCGACCCGAACCGCCGGTGGACCGGGCCACCGGGCCGGGCCGGTTGCTACAGTGGCCGGGCCGGGCCGGTTCCGGGTCGGGCCGCCCGGCCCGAGTCCAGGCCTAATTATTTGTATTATTCATAGCGTATACTAGTTTTACTTTTACTGGGTTCCAAAAGTTGTTTCTGAGATCGAATTATGTCTTCTTCAACTTTGCATCTCGAATTATTGAGCTCTCCCGGTTGCGATTGAGACTTGCTCTCTAGTGGGATCTTGTGATGGCTTTCTGCCTATAAGTATCGCCGACCAGCACTAGTCGGCAGTGGGAATCCGCGTTTTGAGCATCACCATTCAGGGCTGGTGCTCTGTCATTGAAAAATGGACCGCGGTTGACAGACTGATTGAGAGACTGAATTATAGATAGCGGTGGAGCTTGATACAAAGCCTGAACGGATTAAGCTTTTTTTGCGAATAAGGAAATGCACTCAGTTTTTTTGAGAGATTTTGAGCTTACGGTTAGAGATGCTTTGGATGAGGAGAAATGTAGGAGAAGAACGGTTAAACTTGAGAGAATTGGTATACTGCTTTATCCATTCTCCGAGAATTGGTATACTGCTTTATCCATTCTCCTTGTGTATATTGTATAAGTGTGATAATCTTTGAGAGGGGAAAAAATGGGAAAACAACCCGCAAAGATAGTATACTTACCAGATGTTATTAACAGTTGGGCAGCCTCCTAAACCCAACAAAAAAACAGAAGTTAACAATCAAACAAACAAAAACGTAAAAACTGAATCATAAATACAAAGAACTTAAACTCAACTGTAGTAGAAACTAAATTAGATTAGAGTTCACCTATAAGAAATTGAAGCATAAGTCCACGCATACCAATATAGTGCCTCATGCATTCATGGAGAAAAGACAACCTGGATAAAAACATGGGCATATATATGAGAATAAATTTATAATACGTCTCATATAAATTGCAGAAGACTTCATCTTTGAGCCAATCATGAAACCTAGTTACAAATATTGGAATTAACACAAACAAATACAGTGATGAACCTCTTGTATATTGGAATTAACACAAATACAGTGATGAACCTCATATAAATTGCAGAAGACTTCATCTTGGAGCCAAACATGTACACCTGTTATTTTTGTAATATATATATATATATATATATATATATCAACTTTAAGCCTTTCAATCAATGATTCTCTCATCCCTAATATCTGAATTGTCAATCATCTTCTTCGATCAGTCATTCACATTGAATCACCAGAGCTGGTAGGGGGAGAAGTCGAATTGGCGCAGCTGGACTTTGCAGCTGCTCCGAGCTTTGGATAACTTGATTTCCTATGCTACGCCACACATCAGAGATCTGGATAACTTGATTTCCTCTGCTACGCCACACATCGGAACTCCAAAAATGTCTCTTATATTGTTAAAAATATTATTCGCAATTGTTGCGTTTTTCGGAGCCTGCAACTTTCTCTTTCCCCCCTCTTAACTCACATCTTTAATGATTCAATTAATTGAATGTTCAGCTTTATATATTAACATTGAGCACATTAGAAATGACTCTTATTTTAAACTCAAATGAGCAAAACGCCTAAAAAGAATGAACATAAACAAATGAGCTATGTATATTTTATGTATGTTCATTTAGTACCTTCGTTAAAATAAAAAATAACAGAGGTACTAAAATTTAAGGGACGGAGGAAGTATAATTTAATATGTTTTTATAAAAGAAAAAATAAGAAAAAGAAAGTGAATTGGAAAATATGAAGCAGAGATCGCGATGATCATTGTTTGGCTTCTAATATTCAATAGAATTGGTCAAATGCTCATTAAAAGTACATTAATTCTCCTTCAGCGCAGGGTCGTCTAATGAATTTGGAGGTCTCAGTTTCAAATTCAAAATTGAGACCCCCATATTAATGAAAATAAAATCACATATAATAACAAATTCCATAGTTTAACAAAAATAATTATGTTCGGGTGTTGATATAAAAAATACATGATTAAAATTAGCTACATATTGATATTACATAATATAACTATACTACTATACTAACTTAAAAAGTTGGGGGCCCCAATTTTAGTGCGCCCTGTTCCAAGTAACCTTTTGAACATGTAAAAAACGGCACGGTTTCAGCAGAAGCCGCAAATTTTCACCTAAATTACTAAAATGCAGTGTAACCCGATATAGGTAGGCGTTGTATGAACTTTGCATAAATCAAACCTTCGAGTATAATGAGTTCATGGTTATTTGGCATCGTTATTGCAGGCTTGCATCAACCATCGCCACTACCGGTCTTAGCAATTACTCATGCACTAATACTTGACTTCCAATCGCCATATAGTGAGTGAGTGAACAAATCACCAACATCTCATGATCTCAATGTATGGTCATTACTGTGGATGCATGATCTTGAAGACACAATTATAAGAAACATAATTTAAACACTCCAAATTTTAAGTACGTTTAATATATATACTCTAACAGGGGCGGGGCCAGAACACTGGGCCGGACTGGACCGGTACAAAAAAAATTTGGAAAAAATTTTACACGAATTTTTTTACACTAAAGATTTAGACATTTTTAAAATTTGAGCTGGGCCATGGCCAGGGATGGCCACCCCCTGTCTACGCCCCTGTCTGAACTTTACATAAAACATTATCTTAGCATCATAATCAAATACATTTTCTTTCACAAAGAGGAATTTATGGTGTGAAGTACTAATTTAAAATATTTTTAGTATTCGTGAGGATACAATTTACATTCTAAATTCCATTGTGAAACAAATAATACTATCCCGATCTATATAATTACACCTCTTTTAATTTGATGCTTGCAATCACACGACTTTCATTTTTAACATATTTAATTAATTTTTACAGTATCCACGCACTATACTTTAAACTTATTTTATTCATTGATGTGTTAATCAATTTCCGTATATAAAACATTTTAAAATTCGCCCCGAATACAAATTTTAAAAAATGATTTTTTATGCTTTGTGTTTTTTTTATGATAAAAAAATGCTTTGTGTTTTTTTTTACAAATATTCAATATTAAATTATTAATAGTCAAGGTTGACATATATAATATTATACTAGTATCTTTACCCGTGCGATGCACGGGTTTAAGTGATTTTGATTTTTAGTTTATCAACAGAAATTCACTTATTCAGTCAATTTTAACGTTGGTTTATAATGCATATTCTAATTTATTGAGTATGTTTTGTTTTTAACTAAATATCTAAACATATTTGCAGTCAATAATTTCCAATGAAAATAGCATTCTTGTAACTCTCATTTGCATCCAAATGAAATTAATCTTTTCAACTATATTTACCTAAACAAAAAATGAAAATGCTAAATGCCTATTTTTTCCATTAAATTTCATCCTGGTTTATTGTTTTTTTCAAAACTAACTACACATTTTTTAGTTAAATGTATATGTAAAAGATGGAAAGTACATCTAGGAATCTAACTTTAAAGTACTTCGTAAGTGTTGTTAGGTACTACACATCCGCATTTTAACTTCTTAATGTTCTTCAAATTTCGGGTTTTTAAAAAGTTCTTTTTCTTAAATGTATTGTATGTGTACTTGCTTAGTTATGTTTGCACCATTTTGACTTTAAGGATAAAGTTATATATTAATATATTTAAAATTAAAAAATATAAAAAAAAACATTTTAAAATTGCAATACTTGTTTTACATTTGGAATACATGTACCTTAAGTTAATTTATACTACCTCCGTCCCATATTTATCTTCATAGTTCGGTTTACGATGCTTGACTGACGATAAAGCACCCTCGATCCCTGTTCACACTCAGATTATTTTTAGTAAATAAAATTTATATATTCAGAAACTACATTAAAACCGCTACAAAGCCTGATCAAGAAAATTTAATTTTGATAAAAATTTGATATATAAAGTAAAAGATTAAGAGTAATTTGAGTTGACCATGTGAATAGTAACTATGAAGATAATTTTGGGATGGAGGGAGTAATAGTTTTTTATTACTCATAATATCACACTGTATATGTTTAAGCTAAAAAATTAGTCCAAACAAAAAACATCTTTATTACTGTTATTAGTATTATATCAGGAAATCAGAATGTGCAAAATGATTCGGAAGATTTATTCTAAGCTAATATGGAGTTTTAGGGTTGATTCCTTGCTTTTGAAAATTTCTAGTTTGATGTCCTATTATCTGGTTATTTTTTAGTTCTTTTTGCCAAACAGATTTACCTCATCCAACTAAAAGTTCAAAATTATGTTCTATATGCCAAGCATCGCCCTAATCTATGAGCCCGTTTGGCAACTTTTGTTTTCATCTTATCGTCAAATGTGTTAATCAATTGCGTAGTTTAATTTTGACTTCGCTCGCTGAATTGGGAAATAATCAAAGTATACTAGGTTGGAGTAATTTTCTAGCTGAATTAACTGAATTTACTATAGAACATTATTATAACTATTTTTCATGTATTTTTGTCTTAACTTAATTAACAAAATATATTTTAAATACAATTTTTCAATAACTCAACCAATGCAACACTTCAGCCATAATTTCACCTGATTTATCCAATTTAGCTAATTTCAGTGTCACCAAATGCGTTCTACGTATCCAAATAAGAAATTGTTTTATGTGTCGTCTAGAACAGTGGCGGAGGTAGAGGGGTGGCCAACCGGGCCATGGCCCGCCCCAAATTTGAAAATTCTTTGTATTTTCAGTGTAAAAATTTATGTGAAAAAAATTGTCTCAAAAATTCTTTGTACCGGCCTAGTCCAACCTTCAATCCTAGTTACGCCCCTGACTCTAGAATTACTAACCCTAACCCGTGTAAGACACAAATTTACCATTTTCAATTTTATCTGATTCAGCCAGTTTCAATGTTACCAATGGGCTCTATGTATCCAAATAGAAAATTGCTTTATGTGCCTCCTAGAATTACTAAACCTAACCCGTCTAAGACACAAATTTATCCTTTTCAATTTTCTTTTATTAAAATGCTTCTCGTCCTATTCTAGCATTTTACCCGTGTAAGTTGTACATATTTTTTAATTTTTTAATGTTTTTTAAATGTTGGTTTTTTTCAAAGCTTTTATTTCGCACGCTGAATTATGTAATACTCTCTCTGTTCCGCTAATATTGTTTCATTTTACGTTTTTTGGAAAAACCCACTAAAATTGTCACATATCAAATTTGGTAAAGTTTGTGTGGCTCTAAATCATTTTTATTTTATCAATTAACATCAATCACATAAACTCACTTTTATTAATAATCGTGTCACCCCCTTCCGTTCTAATATTAGCGTGACAGAGGTAGTAATGAGAAGAAAAAGTAATATTGAAGTTAATTTTCCGGCTGTAATGACTAAAGTTACTATGGAGGACTATTTTGGCCATTTTTATGAAAAAGAATCTATATTTTATTAGTAACAAATATTTTAAATATAATTTTTCATAAGTCACCAGAATCAGTCTATCCAACCACTCCAGCCAGAATTTCATAAACTTCAGTAGAATCAACCGATACAACCAATTTCAGTGTTATCAAATGAGATCACATATATAAATTATGTAAATTTTGTCGTGTTCAATTATAAATTTTGTCGTGTCCAATTGTTACAAAAAATGTATCAAAATTCACAATTTTTTATGATCTTTCATATGACACGAATGTTAAATATATAAAAATAAAAAATAATTTAACACTTTAAAACATTTGTCTTGTAGAAAAAATAAAATTGGAGTTGATTTTCTGGCTGTATTGGCTGAAGTTATCATGGGAGATTATTTTAGTTATTTTTCATAAAAAAATACTCCGTATTTATTTTGTTAGCAAAAAAAATTAAATCTAATTTTTCATAAGTTAACAGAATCAGTCTATTCAACCACTTCAGCCAGAATTTCATAAATTTGAATAAAATGCCGATTCAGCCGATTTCAGTGTTATCAAATGAGATTGCAATTGTAAATTATGGAACTTTTGTTGAGTTAAATTATAACTCATCATGGCCCCACCAAATATAATCTCATCTTTATTTTAATGTGGTATGAATTTTTTATTTGTGATCCAGTTGTTACAAAAAATGTTCAAAAAATATAAATAATTTATAAGTGTTGTAACATTTTTATTTATACTCCGGTTTTTACAAAAAATATATCAAATTAATAACTTTTTATTATATTTTAATGACACCAATATTAGATACATAAAATTTAAAAATAATTTAACACCTTAAAATAACATCTGTTTTGTAAAACTTCTATAACTTTTTAATTTATACTCCGATTGTTACAAAATATATATCAAAATTCATAACTTTTTATTATTTTCCATATGACACCAATGTTGCATGTATAACAATAATAAAAATTAATTCTATTTTTATATATGCAAGATAAGAAACTACACATATTAATAGATATTTTTTATATATGCAACATTGGTGTCATATGAAATATTGTAAACAGTTATAAATTTTTATATTTTTTTTGTAACAATCAGAGTACAAATAAAAAAGATATATCACTTTAAAATAAAAATGTTTTTTAAAGTATTAAACTATTTTTTATTTTTATATATTCAATATCGGTGTCATATGAGATATATTAAAAAATTATGAAATTTAATATATTTTTTGTAACAATTAAAGTACAAATTCAAAAGTTATTTTAGTTTAAAATAAACATGGGATTTTATTATTTGAGTTGCATAGTTTTAGGAAGTTTTTTTAAAAGAGGACGTAGGGTTCCAACTTAGAGATTAGTCATAAATTAACGTAACATCAGTTCTAATCTAAGTTAAATACTAATGTATGGGAAGAATAATTAACGAACATACCAAATTAGAAAGGGAATTTAGAATTTTATAATTAATGTTTCTTTAGAAGATGACACATGGCAAAACTTTCCATAATTGTATCTTTAAAATGTATCATCTATAGATAGATAGATTGATCTCATATGAAAGAGAATAAAAAGTTATAAATTATGGTATATTTTTTGTAACCATCAAAGTACAAATTGAAAAGTTATAGCACTTAAAAATAAATATGAGATTTTATTTTTTGAATTACCTTAGCTTTGAATTAAACGTAAGATGAGTTCTAATCTACCTTTAATACTAATTAACGGAAGTATAGTTTAAAAAAAATCTAAAATATTATAATGAAAGTTTGCTTAGAAGATGACACATGACAAAACTTTCCATAATTGTATCTTTCAAATGTATTATTTATAGATTATATAAAGTATTGAAAATAAATCTCCTATATATATTAAAGAACAAAAAATTTATTTAAAAAATGGAGGAGACAGCGGAAAGAAAGATATAAAGAAAAACTTAAAGAGAGCTAAAAACATGAAATACAAAAAATAAGGAAAGCTAACCTCAAATTCATCTTAAGCTAATCTTAAATTCATCCAAAGATGACCCTCCCCTAGATTTTACTTCACTTCATTATAGATGAGATTGAGACCTTTGATGCTTTCTTTTCGAGTGTTTAACTTGTGTATAAGCAGACAATTTTCCTTCATGACATACTAAAATAAAACATGTAATGTATACAAAAATGTAACCAAAGTTACTAGTGATATCTTTAATAATCTATAATGTAAAATTTGAACACAGTGGTATTCACTAAAAGGTAGTTAATCAATTTTATGTTCATTTTCCTTATTTTGGTCATCGGTTAGGATTATTTCTAAAAAATAGGAAATTATTCCTAGAATATTACTAAAATAAAATAATGGGCAAAAATGTAAGTCTAAGGATGTTTTTACTTGGACTGTAATTTGCCCCAGACCAGACCAGACCAGACTTGGATAGTTATAAAAATACAAAGAAACCAGACCTTACCAGATCAGACCAGACCAGTTCAGACCAGATCAGATCAGATCAGACCAGACCAGACCAGACCAAGTAAAAACATCCTAAGTCACTGTTGATATTCTTTCGGTATAACAACGGGATAAGAGTCAGTTTGGTCCTCGAAGTTGCAAAAAAGGGGTCAAATAAGTCCTTATGTAGAAAATTCTGTCCGGACGTGCCATTTGAGGTGGCTCCCGGTGGAATTTTTTGATTAAATTTTTTGAGCATCTTATTCATTTAGTCTAATTTACTCATACCAAATTTCAGATAAAAATTCAATCGGGAAGACATTCAAATGAATTTTTGAAGATAATTGTGCCGTTAAAAGCGCAGTTATCTTCAAGAATTCATTTGAATGTCTCCCCGATTGAATTTTTAGCTGAAATTTGGTATGAGTAAACTAGACTTAATGAATAAGATGCTCAAAAAATTTCATCAAAATATTCTACCGGGAGCCACCTCAAATGGCACGTCCGGACAGAATCTTTTATATAAGGACTTATTTGACCCTTTTTTTGCAACTTCGAGGACCAAACTGACCCTTTACTCGGATAACAATTGAACACAGTTGACGGTGAAATTAGCAAATTTTGATTCATAAAGTGAAGAACTCTGAACTCAAAACGACCCAGAAATGAGTGGCTGCTACTGCTAGATGCTAAATGATGCGGCTAACTTACAGGCCATAGCACAAATAGAAACAAAATACACTATTGGATCAATAGAAACAAAATCCACTATAACCATTATCCAGTCATCCATGAAAATTTGAGATCAAATTATGCTCATAGGAATTTGACTGAATCAGATGAGATTCTTCAAAAGTTTTTAGTTTTGAAGACATGAGTAGTGTTTTCACTGCTGCTACGGCAGTTGGGATCAACCGTAACAATAATCTGATATGGAGATCAAAGCCGGCTGCCTTTGGTTCCCAATCCGACGGAATAATTCGTTTCACGACACCCAAAAGGAGTGATTTTTTCGTTTCCAGGGCAAGTGTCTCTTCTTCTACTCCAGACGCCGCCGGCGGGAACAAGAAGAGGAGGAGGAGGAAGAAGATTGGAATCGACAATGACGAAGGCGAGGAGGTGGTAAAAAATGGTAATGAAGCTGTCATTGCTAATAGCGAGGAGAAGGATCAATCGTCATCTTCTCCAGTTTCCGTCATAAAGAGGCTAGACGACGTGAACCCAGTTGGGTTAGGGCGACGTTCCCGTCAAATTTTCGATGAGGTGTGGCGGAAATTCTCAGGGTTAGGTCAGATATCCTCCTCGAGCCTCGATGACGGCGAGGTTGGTCCGATGTGCGAATTCCCTACCCCAGGGGCTCAGAACACCACCATCCTCGTCGTCGGAGCCACCAGCCGTGTAGGAAGGATCGTCATACGGAAGCTCATGCTCAGGGGTTACACAGTCAAGGCTCTGGTGAGGAGAGCCGATGAAGAAGTGATGGCAATGCTTCCCACATCTGTAAAGGTTGTGATTGGAGATGTGGGCGATCCTTCAACTCTCATCAGTGCCGTTCGAGGCTGCAACAAGATCATATATTGTGCAACAGCTCGTTCCACCATTACAGCAGATCTCAATAGGGTGGATTATCAGGGGGTTTATAACCTTACCAAAGCTCTCCAGGTACTCCATTTTACTCTTCCTCCATCCTATAAAGTGTCTCTTTTTCATAGTTCTCTGGCCTCCAAGTTTGCCCATAGCTAATAGGTTAGAGGTGGCAGTTTTTAGAGGTGCCAGTAATTAAGGGTGATATCTGTGATATGTTTATATTAAGTGCGGCAGTAAAAGTATTCTCAACTAATTTTGCCCAGATGTAAAAAGATTAAGTTATTTGGAAAATAAAGTGAATTATTAAATTGGTTAGGATCAGGGGGTATATATGTATTTCCTTCTGACCAATATTTACACTCATTAATCGTTCAAAATAAAATGTTCGCATGTAGGACTATAATAACAAGCTGGCACAGATGAGGGCTGGAAAAAGTAGCAAAAGCAAGCTTTTAATAGCAAAGTTCAAGTCTGAAGATTTATTGAATGAGTGGGAAGTCCGTCAGGGGACATACTTCCAAGATGGAATTGCTATGAAGTATGATGGAGGCATGGATGCAAATTTTGAGTTTACTGAAACTGGGGATGCTGTTTTTTCAGGTATCAATCAATGAGACACAACGAACGGGCTGACATTATTGAAGTAATTTGCTACTTGACATAGAATAACGAGTTTATTATATTATGGAGATTCACTATGTAAACAGAAAAATGTAATCCTGATACCCCTGATTTATGCTGTGGATGCATGCTTTGTTAGGGTCAGTTTGGATGGATGTTTTTTAGGAAAAGGCTTTGGAGGGATAAGTTTCTATCTCGGTAAATATACGATTCCTAAAAATGAATCAAGGATGGTTAAAATGTTAGATACATATATATTGTGTTATTCTGTCATTTTGTTTAAATGTTAGATGTATATTAAGATAAAGACTTAACCCTCTGAAAACCAACATCCAAAGTGAAACAAAAGGTTCTAAAGAGAAGCATGAGAAAATCATAATATCATTCTTTGTATTCGTTTGGTGCACAATAGGATATGTTTTTACACGAGGAGGGTATGTTGAATTGTCAAAAAAGCTTTCACTTCCTTTGGGATACACGCTTGACAGGTTTGCATTGCTTGTTTAACCCCCCTAATTCTCGTTGAGTATCTCAGAGAAGTCGTCTATTGGGCTTGAGTAATATTTTATTCTAATATAAACCTTATGCATTCCTGCCCAGTCGATGGGTTGGAGGCTTGAAGCAACCCTTTAAGGGTTGGTTTGAGGAGTGTGTTGAGTATTCAACACGGTTGTTTACTGGACTTGAATCTAGCATATGATAAGTTTGAGGTAATCCACATCTCATCAAGATCTTTTTTAGGCGAGGGTTACCCAATTTAGCTGTTATTTTAATCTCAATGGAATAACTCATTCCAAAATGATATTTGTGATGCTTAGGTATGAGGGCCTAGTATTATCTGTTGGTGGGAATGGGCGGTCGTACATATTAATTCTTGAAGCTGGTCCTTCAGCAGATAAAACTGAAAGCAAAATGTATTTCGCAAGAATCAGCACAAAAGCTGGATTTTGCAGGGCGAGTTAATTGAACATAAAACTTTGTGCAATTTGTATGTTTTTTAATTGTTGATGACAAGACTTGTTTTTCTAACACAGGTGAGAGTGCCATTTTCTTCATTCCGTCCTATGAAACCTTTGGATCCACCTTTGGATCCATTCCTTGTGCACACATTGAATATACGTTTTGAGCCAAGAAGACAGGTTTGCTATTCAATATTGGTACTTGCATTTTTTTTATTCCAGCCAATGTGTGAATGGATTTTCTTCATTTGGTTTCCAATCTCGCTACTCATCATACGTGATAAGATCTTTTTGTGTGAACTGTGAAGTATAAACAACACATGCACAATTAAGTGATTATTTCAGTTACGAGCCCATTTGGTGAGGCTTAAAAATTAAAATGACTGAAATAGTTGAATTCGCTGAAGTTGAATTAACTTTTTTTTGCTGAAATAGCTAAAGAAGAATATAAAGAAAGTTATATAAATCATAAAATAAAAATGGAGTACCAAATTAAAAGCTGTACGTAGATTGGCGCACCGTATTTATTGTACTTCCTCCGTCCCAAAATGATTTGCTAGTTTACCTTTCTTGGACAACAGTACAACACACTTATTTTTTTTATTGAGGATATAACTTTAATGAAATTCCTAAATATGTAAATTTTAATTATTAAAATGATTTAATTATTTGAACTTAATATTTAACTTTATCCTCAGTTAGCCTTAAAACCCACAAATTGCAAATCATTTTGGAACGGAAGTATTTCTTATTACGGATATCTCCCTAAACTGTATTTTCTACATAGATTGAGCTTTGAAAGACTCTGCATATTGCACTTTTCTTTAATCCCACCTGCCTAAAATATATACATGGAAGAACTTTGTGTATATAGTGTGATTCCAACATGCTTAGTTAAGCTATTCATAATTTTATAACTGCTTATTTTGATCAGTTTGTCTGACTTGTCTTTCAATTTTTACTCCCTCCAGAGACCAATTGAAGGATCTAAGGGGGTGAAGGAAGACTTGAGAAGCTTTAAACTAGTTTTGGAATACATTAAAGCTTTGCCTGTAAGTGCACAATTATGGTGGAAGGGTGGAAGGTGTTTTGTACTTTATTCAGAACTTAACAATTTCAAACTTTGCCTAAAAGCAATCCTTGCAAATGTACCATTATATCCTCAGGATTTGCTTATTCTTATATTTGCAGACAGGACAAGAAACAGACTTCATCTTAGTTTCATGTACAGGGTTGGGAATAGAGTCTTCTCGAAGGGAGCAAGTTTTGAAAGCCAAGAGGGTATCTTATTTGAAAGCCATAGTTCTTTAAGCCTTTAATTTTGTTTTCTGGCTGACTCTTAGTTTGAATCTCTGTAGGCTGGAGAAGACTCGCTGAGAAGGTCAGGCCTTGGATATACAATAATACGCCCTGGTCCCTTAATGGTAAATGCGTTAATAAACCTTAACCTTTATCTCACAATATTCAATCTGCCACTATTAATAAATAAAATAGTATATTGTTTATGACTGTTTTAAGTTAGTTTGCTTTGCAAAAATATGAAACTACAAACTTTTTACGACTAGAGAATATTAGGCTCAAACAAGTAATTTAATCTTGACAAGCGTAAAAAAGCAGGTATACAAAATTCAAGATTAAATAAGAGTAATATGCTTCAACATTCAACTTACTGCAGGAAGAACCTGGTGGCCAGCGTGCTCTTGTATTTGACCAAGGAAATAGAATATCTCAGGTTGGGTTTATTTGTTCCTTTTAAGAAACTGCTGGAATCATATGAATGCTCTTATCTTACCTTTGCAACAAAGGATTGTAGGGAATCAGCTGTGCAGATGTGGCTGATATCTGCGTGAAGGCATTGCATGATTCAACAGCCCGGAACAAAAGTTTTGATGTGAGTTATAAAAGAAAGGGCTAATGTTTCTTTTTCTTTATAAAAAAAGGCCCTTTGAGATTTGATGTGATTTTGATAATAAAAGTGAAATAGTAATTTTAGTCATGATTCTACAAAACCTCGCAGTTTGGCCATCTTTTGAGTTTTTGGTCAACTCCTTTAAAATTTCTAATTTAGCCACAATATTACAAAATTTGTTTTAGTTTTGGCCATAATTGTGCTTTGTGCGAGCAAACTTTAACATATGGTGTCATTCCATTTTCAAAGCTAAATTTGCTAGTTAATGGATTGATTTTAATTGCCTCAATGTATTAAGTCTCTCTAAATTAGCAATTTTAGAAGTGTTGGCCATAAGCAACCAATCATAAATTATTTAACCAAAACTGTACAATTGCAGACCATGGCTAGATTGACAATTATAACAAAGAAATGGAACCTACAAATAAATTATTTACAAAATCTTGTTTTCAAATATATCCAAAATGTTACAAATAAAACTGGCTACTATGGTCCTGTCCACTGGTGTTGGTGCGGGCCAGTAGGAGGTGGCAGCATAGGACAATAGCAAATGGCATTTGGCAATAGCACAAGACAGCGACGGAGTAGTTGCACTTGGCATTGATATTGCTACTTGTTACTATTATCTTTATTTATTAAAAGAATTGAAGGTGGGTTTTATGTAATACGAAGTATATGTTTTGTTAGGCATTGTGTAGTACTCCGTATTACATAATTCTTCATTAAAGAATTGGTTAAAATCGCAACAAACCATAGACCTGAAAGAAAATGCATCATCTTTCTTTTCTAATCATACCTTCTCAAAAGGGATTCATTTACAGAGTTGTATTTTTCCTGACTGTACCACTAGGTATGCTATGAGTATGTGTCAGAATCTGGGAAGGAGCTTTATGAGCTGGTAAATACATGCATTTGCGGAAGCAGCATTCCCACTTTTCCCCCTTGATTTGGTTATGGTTAAGCATGTTATTTTACTTGTATCTTTTCATACACATTGTTCTTTATTCTGAAAATTTATCTTTCAGGTTGCACATTTACCGGATAAAGCAAACAACTACTTGACGCCAGCACTCTCAGTCCTGGAGAAAAACACCTAAAAAGATATCAAAACACCAGAATCAGTCTTCATGATAATGGAGGGCATTATTGGTGTCAAACATAACGTTGTTTTTCATATCTAAAGCTATATGCACTTGCTGTAGTTTTTCCTTGGTGGTACTGTGTGCATGTAGTATGATCCAGTTGTGTATGCTATTAATGTACAAATATGGTTCTGCACTTCTGCTATTGCCGCATGATTTTGCTGAATATGGACACCATCCGTTAGGAATTATATCAGGGATTTCCTTTCCATGTGATCATGATTGTCCCAATTATTTTGTTTCTCATTTTAATTTCTTTCCTACTTTAATATTGCTATGCGTGTATAAATGGGTCTCTGCACCCAAGTCTTATGTATGAACATTTGATATTTCGATCCCCTTTACACTTTTACAGTGATATATTAATTTTCATTCTTTTGCTATTACATTTTTATTATATGGGAGATAATTGTTTATGCAAAGTTGCAAACTTAATAGTTAGGGCACTTGGGGGTCAAACTCACATTTTAATAGTATGCCAGTTCCTTTAAAAAGAAATAGTATGCCAGTTTTTCATTTACATTCAACCACTTTGAGTAATTGAGTGTATATTCTAAAGCAAAATGAAAATAGCGGCTGCTTTAAACAAGATAATAATGATGGCGTAATTTAAATACTTAATACTTGCACTTTTGCAGTGGTTGATATATGCTCTCATCTAAACAAGTAGTAAACTAGTAACCATAAAAAATGCGTAGTGTACACATGAACACATCATTTACCCAAGTTGTACGGGAAAGGGGGCAAATTAGCCACTATGATAGAGTTAAAAGTGCAAATAAGACATTAACCTTTTCATAGGTGCCACTATGATAGCATTAAATTAAATATATAATTAGCTTTTAAGCCAACCACTAACAAAAGCAATAAACATAATAGGCCTTTTTACCCAAGTTGTACAAGGTATAAAAGCCACAAAAAAATCTCATTCCACCCCCCTTTTTTCTCTCGCTTTTCTCTCCCTTCTCTCTTCCACTCTCTTCATCCTCTTCTTTCCTTCTTCATCCTCTTCTTTCCTTCTTCATCCTCTTTTCTCTATTTTTTTAATCACTTTTTTTTCATTATTTGCACAAATTAAGCTTATTCATCTTATTTCATCTATTTTTATTATTTTTCTATATTTTTTTCAAAGTACATGTAAATTGATTAGACATACAACTACATCATTCATTTGATGTATATAGACAGTTAATTTTTTTGTCCACCCAGACAATTGAAGTTGATCGCATCGACAACTAAAGTTGATCACACAGACAATTGAAGTTGATCACATCGACAACTATTGTCTGTGAGCCGCACAACTATTGCATGTCTGGTAAATATTGTCTGTGCACACAGGCACTACACATATATTGATTGATTTTATGCATGGCAATAGGTCGAGGCAGGGCGGGTACTGCAATACCCGGACCCGCCCCATGACTTCACTAGGTGGACCCGCCCCGCCCTGTTACCCGCACGGGTCCAAACTTGTTGACCCATGACACGCCCCATGCGGGGCATGTCTGTCCCGTCGTAACCTAATTAGCCAGTATGTATTTTTATTTGTAGGATGTTTTTACCAATTGAGTTTACATAAATCTTATCGGTAAATAATTATTATAAATACTATATTATTAAATCAAATTCACCAAATGATAAAAATTTCAAAAATTAATAAAAAAGTACCTAGGCTTGAATAGTTAATCTATATAATTATATTAATAATTGAATCTATGTATTAAAATGCTATATATAAAGAAGACTTTTATAATTCCTCGCTCATCTCATTCACATATAAATATTACTCCCTATTACATTATAAGATCAAAGAATTTATTATTTATTATATATACACACATGTATATTGAAGTATATTTGTAGTATAATTTAAGAAAAAGTATGTACACTTGTATATTGAGCGGGTCGGGTCGGGGGTGTCATGGGTCAATACTAATACCCGGACCCACCCCATTTGCAAGACGGGGCGGGCCATGGCTCGGGTCAGGGCGGATCATTACGGGCCGAGTTTTTTTGACATGTCTAATTGAGTTGCAAGTTGGTGTCAATGTTAGACGGTTGTCAGTGTACTTTTTACACAAAAGTAAATGTCTGTGGACATAGATAAAAGTTGCCTGTGCTCACAGGCAACTCCATACCAAATGTCTGTGACCGACATTTTGTTCACAACTTGTATACCCCTAACATTTTTTATTCACACAATTTCTATGTTAGGGTGATTTAAGTACTTAAGTTGTAAATGTAGGGATATAAATATAAAAGAGATTTATGTATGTTTCTATGTGCTCTGGTGTAGTTTAAACATTTTACAATTACATATTCAATTGAAGTTTTTAAATTTTCATTTTCAATCTTTAAGAGAATATATCTATTTATAAAAAAAAATGTGTCAACTTAAAAGATTAAAGTATCTAAATTACAGTGTTTTGCTGCGCAGAATTTGTGGTTGGGAAGGCAACGCCTAGTTTGTTGGGAAAGGTAGCATTGTAGCAATTTTAAGTAAAATTATAAATATATGCATTTTAATTGCATTTCAAATTTTCAATGCGAGAAACATTTTTTTAAATTATAATGATGACAATGGTAATAAATGTTTATAAATATATGCATTATTTTGATTTGTAAAATTGTATACACTCACTCATCTATTTTCTATCTATTTTCATGTAGCAAAATCATAAAAATAATAATACTCGGTATCGTTTTTAAGAGTTCCCTAGAACTCTTCAAAAAAATGATCATACGTCTTCTAAAAAATGATCATACATCAATAATCCCAAGACTGAAAAAATTTACGTCATTAAAATCAACTTATTAACAATTTCACAAAAATGAATTCGCATAATAATGGAAAATAAACACCGCTAAGTGACAACAACGAGTTTAAATTATACGGAAATTGTCCTAAATAGGACTAAAAAGTTCCTAAAAAGCACAAATAGGACTACTATTTTTAAAATTCCTTAAATAGGACTAAACATTGATTTTCTACCCTAAATACCCCTAAGAGTATTAATTCATAATGAAATGCTTTAATTCATAATAAAATCAGAAAAAACGTAAAAAAATATTTAAAAAACGTAAAAAAATTAAAAAAAATTTATAAAACATTTATAAAATAAAAAATTTAATTTTTTATTTTTTTATTTTTTTTAAAAAAATAATAAAAAATAGTAAAAACCCATAAAAAATGAAAAAAATTATGGATACCTTTCTCACCGCCTCCCGCCGCCTCCCAGCACCACCACATCCGATTGGTGAAATTTCTTCCACTTTTGGTAAAAAAATGCCATATTTTTCTGAAAATGCCAAAAAGATGGCATAATTACTCTTCAATATGCCAACATTTTCATTGATTATGCCATCATTATGGCATTATTTAAAATGTTGGCATATTTTTGTCCGGTGATGGGAGATGGTGGTGTTGGGGGTGGCAGGGGTGGTAATGTGTTTTTTTTTAATTTTATGATTTTTTTTATTTTATTTTTTTATTTTTTTTTTAAAAATATTTTTTATTTTTTTAAAAAAAATATTTTTATTAATTTTCTATTATTTTTTTTACGATTTTTAGTATTTTTTTCGATTTTTATTAATTTTTTTATGATTTTATTATTAATTAAAACATTTCACAAGTTACAAGGGTATATTTGTCCAAACACACATAAATAGTCCTATTAAGGGAATTTAAAAAATGTAGTCCTATTTGTGCAATTTTTCCACTTTTTAGTCTTATTTAGGGAATTCACTCTAAATTATAATGGTAAACTTTTCCAATAGAGATTCATTTTTGTCAAATGCATGGAATTAGAGACTATCAATGTAAATTTCACCTTAAAATTATTCGATTGAACTCATTGAAGTGCATAACAAAAATTTAAATTTAAATTGTCATACTGCGTTGCATAGGTATTAGGTAGTAGTATGTTTTTTGTACGGAGTATTTGGAAATTGGAAATATAGTGCTTGTTGATTGAAGTCCCACCAAGAAGCACGATGTATTTAGAAGCTGTTCTCTTCGCCTGATCTGAATGTTTCTGATCTGAATTTTTTAAGTTCTGATCTGATCTGATCTGAATTTTTCTGATCTGATCTGATCTGATCTGAATCTTTCTGATCTGATCTGATCTGATCTGAATCTTTCTGATCTGATCTGATCTGATCTGAATCTTTCTGATCTGATCTGAATGTTTCTGATCTGGTCTGATCTGATCTGAATGTTTCTGATCTGATCTGAATCCTTCTGATCTGATCTGAATCTTTCTGATCTGATCTGATTCGAATATTTCTATGATTATAATTATAATTATAATTATAATTATAATTATAATTATAATTATAATTATTATTATTATTATTATTATTATTATTATTATTATTATAATTGCAATTACAAATATAATTTAAATAAAATTATAATTATAATTGTAATTATAATTACAATATTTATCTCTATAATTGTAACTATAGTTATCAATATTATTATAATTACTCCGTAAAATAATTACAATAGTAATAATAATAATAATAATATTAATATTAATTATAATAAAAATAATAATTATAATCATAAATTATAATTATAATATAATTATAAGTATAATTATAATTATTATAATTATAATTAATAATAATTATAATTATATTAATATTAATTATAATATTATAATATAATAATAGTAATATAAATACAATTAATATTATTATAATGATATTATTATATTAATATTATTATTACAATAATATAATAATATGATTATTATTATAATTAGTATTATATTATTATAATATTATATTATAATTATAATTATAATCATAATTATAATTATGATTGTAATTATAATTATAATTAATTACAATTATAAATATAATTAATTATAGATATAATTATAATAATTACAATTGATTATACTTATAATTATAAGAATTATAATTGTAATTATAATTATAATTACATATAATTATAATATAATATTTTAATAATATTAATCATATTATTATTATAATGTTGTAATAATAATAGTCTTCTTAACAATTGCATTTATATTACTATTATTATATTAAAATATTATAACTATTATTAATATCTTTTTTTTATCATATAATTATTAATATTATTAATAATAATTATATAATAATAATCATAATAGTAATAATAATAATAATAATAATAATAATAATAATTAATATTTAATATAATAATAAAAGTGATAAATAATGTTTGAACTTTTCTGATCTGATCTGATCTGAATGTTTCTGATCTGATCTGAATGCTTCTGATCTGGTCTGATCTGATCTGAATCTTTCTGATCTGATCTGAATCTTTCTGATCTGATCTGATCTGATCTGAATCTTTCTGATCTGATCTGATCTGATCTGAATTTTTCTGATCTGATCTGATCTGATCTGAATTTTTCTGATCTGATCTGATCTGATCTGAATAAAATAAGAATAAGCAATAAGTAATAAGAATAAGACGAACAGAACAGCACCTTAGTCATACTACGTTGCATAGATAGTAGAAGTAATCCAAGTAATCCATCCTTTTTTTTTCATCTTTGTCATTTATTTTGACTTTTTAGTCTTATCTCATCAACCTTCATTTGAACGTAATTTTCCTTTTTAGAGTATCACCAATACTGATTTAAAAAATTTGAGTGTTTAGTTTTGCAACGTTTTGGCTTCAATATCAGCATCCAGCTAGATTCTTTTGAAATGATAAATTTAAAAGTTCTGACCTCATATTCATTTTTTTTCTAAACTAAATGGAAATAGTGAAGATACTCTATAGACTATAGTCTATAGTTTTTACAAGGAAAAATAGAAAGTAAACACATAAGTGTGACATGTCCTCGAGATTGGAAAATACTACTCGTACGCAATTTTTTTTGAATGCATTTAAAATTCAAACTGTTTGTACCCACTCTTATACTCATTTTTATATCACAATATTTGTGCAAAAGTTTTTTCTGCCTATGAATCTCGTTCACAGACATTGCAAATTTTGTGCAAACAAAACAAGACATATTTTGTTTGTGAATGTTGGAGGTCTTGCGAGAGATACCCTTAAAGAACAGTGCTCTACTTCTTCTTCCTTTCCTTTATGTGAGAGTGTGAGAAAGGTTACTTATTCAGATCAGATCAGATCAGATCAGAAAGATTCAGATCAGATCAGAAACATTCAGATCAGATCAGATAATAATAATAATAATAATAATTATTATTATTATTATTATCATTACTATTATTATTATCATTACTATGATTACTATGATTATTATTATTATTATGATTATTATTATGATTATTATTATGATATTTATTATTATTCTTATTACTATTATGGTTGTTGTTATTGTTATTAGTTTTTTTTGTTATTATATTACACGGAGTAATTACAATTAAAATTATAGAAATAAATATTAAAATTAAAATTATAATTATAGAAATAATTATAACTAAAAATATAATTACAACTATAATTATAGCTTTTTTTTTACTCCAGGAGGCGCCTGAAGTAAACTAGGTTGAAACTCACTCCATTGAGTTTCGAACCCAAGACCTCCCATAAGGGAGAGTGAGTCGGCGACCAGTTGAGTTGGACCGCTTCCTCTAATTATAGCTATATTTATAACTAGTGTAATATGTATAATAATAATAATTATACCTATTATAATTATGATTATAATTATAATTATAATTTTTTTTAATAATTATGATTATAATTATAATGATATTTAAATTATATGTGTGTAATTAAATTTCTAATTATAACAATTAAAATTATAATTATAATTATAATTTTAGAAATATTCAAATCAGATCATATCAGGAACATTCAGATCAGATCAGGAGCATTCAGATCAAATCAGGAACATTCAGATCAAATCAGGAACATTCAGATCAGATCAGACCAGATCAGAAAGATTCAGATCAAATCAGATCAAATCAGAAAAATTCAGATCAGATCAGATCAGAACTTAAAAAATTCAGATAAAAAACATTCAGATCAGGTGAAGAGAACAACTTCTTAGCGATTGAGAAGAAGCTTGGTGGTGAAGTGGTCTTTGTGTAGAAAGACCCCCGCTTGGAATCAGGAAGACTATGGGTCTGTTTGCAATCCATTAAAAAAAGTGCTTTTAACTTTTTTAAAGAAAAAAGCACTTATTTTATCAAACACTATCAACTTTTACTTTCTCGTTTTCCGTGAAGAATCTACTTTTTACTTTTTCTATTATACAGAAAACACTTATTTTACCAAACACTACCAACTTTTACTACTAATTATTTTTTGACTTATTGCCCTAAATAGGACTAAATTGTTCATCAAATTCCTAAATAGGACTATGTAAATTTTTATTCCCTAAATAAGACTGAATTACCCATTACCCTTATTTCACTTTAATCTCCCTGCACACGCCATCGGATGCCATACCCTGTGCATAACTTTTCTCTCCTCCCCATCCATGTCCCGCATTCACTCTTCTCCCTCCCACAACGCATCATTCTTCTCCCTCCCCTGTAAATCTTCTTCTTCATCTTTGCACAGGGATAAAGAACCTAGAAGCCCAGTCAAAGCCAACGCCGCCGCCGTCGCGAAGTCCAACGCTGCCGCTGTCACGAAGTCCAACGCCGCCGCCATCGCGAAGTCCAGTCGGATTTTGCTCCTCTGATTGTTCTCCCCCTCTTCTTTAGATTTCTCTTCCCCATGCTCTGTTTCTTCTTGGCTTGTTACAAAATGCCATTAAAATGGCATTTTTAGTCTTCAAAAATGTTGTATTTGCCTTTGAAAATGCCATTAAGATGACATTCACGTAAAAAACTTGGCATTCATGCTGGCAACGGCCAGATCTACAACTGAGGGGGTCATATTAGCAGCGGTAGATGCCGGATTAGCAAGGATGGTGGCTGGATCTATAAGGGTTGCGGTCGGCGGCCGACGGAGAATAGATCTGGCCAGATCTCCAGCGACGCCCGCCAGATCTCCAACGGTGGCGGCCAGATCTCCAACGGCGGCGGCCAGATCTCCAACGGCGGCAGCCAGATATCCAACGGCGAATATTTTTTGACGCGACGGCGATGTGCGGCGGCTGGTGGCGACCGACGGCAACTGGCGGTGACCGGCGAATGGCGGTGGTCCGGTCTTCTGGTCGGTGGTTGTATGACTTCCAAGCATCAAAGGTGTTTTTGTCTAATTATAAACAATAACTCCTATTTAGGGAATTTTTATACTTTAGTCCTATTTTGGCAATTAAAGATTAATTTACTCCTATTTAGATAAATATCCCTTATTTTTCCCCCAAAAGTGATTTTATTTAAGCACAAGTAGTAACAAACAACAAGGCTACCTGAGGCATTTTCGGCACTTGAAGCGCGCGTGATTGGAATTTTCTGATCCTGCACGACGATTTTCCCTGCCCCCTTCATAGTCTGAAATCCCCTCTGGCCTCTGACCCGCTATCTACACCGAGCTGCAACCTAACCGTTACAAACGTACAATCAATCAATCATCAATGCCGTAATGGAATTTCAAACCAATTTATCATCGCAAATCCTCAGTGTTCACGCACGCTATCGCGCATATGCTCATCATCTAGTTTTGCAGTTGACAGAGAAAACGAGAAGGAGCTTCGGTTTTGGGGAGGTCCAATCCAATCATCTGTGATATCGTTCTTTCGCCAAAGTAGTCCACCTAGGAGTAAAGGAGTAAGGATCGACTGCCAATTTCTTAGCAATCATCGTCCCAAGAATGAATTTTTTTGGCGGAACATTGCCGTCGGAGTCGGTATTAGGATTTCTAGTTCGATCGTCAGGAAAGTTGTGGGGTAAAAAGGTAGATGTAGGAGTGGCAAGGGGGGGATGGACAAACTATACCTATACCATTGGGGTCACGCTCATCATACTCACTTGCCACTTTCTCAACAAACTCCGCTGTTTCCGACGTCTCCTGTCGTTGTATTATTCTGCCTCTGTATACGATTTAAATGGTCAAGGAGGATCTGCTCCTTTGTATTCTGGCTCTAGTCGTGATCCTTTTGCTCATATTTCTCAATCTCTTCTCCCCCAATCTAGGTATTTCTTTTCAAATGTCACTTCATATTAAAAAAATGTGGTTCAATTTGTATACTTTTGTAAATATTTGAACCTCTGGTACTGTTTCTGGCTATTCGTAGTATTCTTTCGCATATATTTAATTTTTGCACGAATTTGGATGCACTAAGACACTTGAATGTTAAGTAAGGCCCACGACAGTTCATTTTGTTTGCTGAGCATGCTTGTGTAAATTTCCTCATTTGAAACTCCTGCAGGATTTCTACAATTATTTCTGATTTAGACCTGAAGAATTTGATTGAAGACTTGGATGAAAAGCTCCATTATAGTGAGAAGTGGGAACAAGTCATTGACAGACGAGATCTTTTTTCCTACACCGCAAAGTGTTGTAAGCCAAAGGTGTTTTGTTGCTCTTCCTTCAATGAGTTCAAATGTTTGAGATTTAGTACTAGGGAGTTTTTGGATACCTTTTGCTGTTTGTTGTGGTTCTTAGTTTCTATGAGTGCAGCTAATTGACTTATATATGATGTGGGTTGAGGTGTGAACCATGTGAAGTTTGTTAGACACACCAATGTTTTGCTCCTGAAGGGAATTTTTCATCAAAATGTTCATCATTGTAGTTTATGCAGTATTTCACAGTTCTAATATATGCTCTATGATGAAATACATGCTAGGATGTATGAAATATCTTCAAATATCCAATTCTTCCCCTCAAAAAGAGCCAAAAAGAGTCCTATTTCAGTAAAAGAAACATATTTTTGTTATATTTAAGAGTATGTCTAGGAGGCATTAAAATTGATACGTAGTAATTTAGAAGTAGACATGGCACACATATTCATTGGATGATGAAAAGTTAGACATGTGATAATCATTCATTAAATGTGTGTCACAGATGAATGTCTCCCTATAACGTACTCTTTTAATGTACCCCTAGATTTACTCTTAATTTAATGTTTTTTTCTCAAAAAACAAATGTTTATAATGAGCAAAGTAAATAGTTAAGTTTAGTTAAACCAATCAATACATTCTAATAGTCTAGTAAAGAAATAGCTAAAAGTCTAGAATTGGCGATCTTTAATAGCTGTAGCTTACTAAAAGTACTTATAGTTTTATACCACAAGCTACCCTAAACAGGCTAACAACCTGCTGCTTTTATCACTGGTCATAATAGTTCTGGCATATATATGCTTTTGTGAACTGGAATCTGAGTTCAACAGTCTCTTTCTTTTGGCAGGTTGGGCCTCATAAATACATAAGTATAACAGTATTTGAAAATTGCTCCATTGAAATGTTAAGAGATTTCTACATGGATAATGATTTCCGGAAAACTTGGGACAAAACCCTGGCAATGTATGGACAGTTACAAGTGGACAAGGGCAGTGGAACTGAAATTGGATGGATGGTAAAGAAGTTCCCCCTCATGACTCCTAGAGAGTACGTATTGGCTTGGAAAGTTTGGGAAGGCAATGATGGATCATTCTACTGTTATAGCAAGGTCTCCTTTCTTTAGTATATGTATCATTGCTCCATATCACCCATGACATGTTTTCTTTTTAAATACTTAGGGGTGCTTTGTTAACGGAAGGTAATGTGAGATTAGTTGAAAGTATGATTGCATAGGATTACCACCCAATGTGAGATTAAGTAAATGTAAGAATGCTTTATGTTTGGTGAGATAATAAAAATGCACTCCCTCTATGCCAAACTGATAGCCATATTTTAATATTTTGGGGTGTCCAAAATGAAAGTCCCATTCCTGTTTGGCAAAATATGTAGTGTTAAGCACTCATTTTAACCTTCATTATTTGTTGGAGAAAAAAGTGGATGAGTATGTTGCGTGATTTCTTATCTGTTTTTCCAAACTATTATATCTAAATTATCATTCCTCATATGATGTTGTGCAAGTTATAGTGTTCTGTTTTCTTGCCACAAATAATGACCTTTTCACATGCCAATATTTAGGAGTGTGAACATCCTTTAATTCATAGACAGAAGAAGTATGCACGGGTTGCACTATTCAGATCTGGATGGAGAATTAAGGCAGGCAGGTTTTTGATTCATTGCATAAGCTGTAGAAGTCTTTTTCATTGTTTCAAAGACCATGTGAATAAAGTTATATTGACATATTATATCTCCCCCCAAAAACATGCGTGTTTGGTCTAGTACAACTTTTTTTATTTTGCCAAGGTACAAGTCAACAGTCATAGAATCATATATTTTGTGAATTTTTCGAAAGCAGATTCTGTTTTGTAGGATATTTTATCCATCCTCTTTCCCTCCTACTCCCACCAATCTCTCCCTTTATACTCTTTTATGAGTTTATCTTTACTTTATGAAAAGTACTTTTCAAGGAGAAGTATGCACGAGTTGCACGGGATGTTCATTTTCTCCATTTAATTTCTTCCCAATTTCTCCTCTCATTTGACCTCCTTATTTTTGCTATAGTTTCCAGCCTATTTTCTTTCACTAGCATTTTGGAGTTCCATTCAACTAACTTTCCCTGGAAAAGTGGACAGTGAATTTGTTTTGTTTTGTTTTGTTTTGTTTTGTTTTGCCTAGAAGGGAGTTACATTTCCTCTTAATTCCAGAGAAACTATAACTCTCCATTGCAAGCAAATACCCCCTTTAGGTGCTATGTTGACAGCATAGTAGTTGTGATTTGATGGTTGGGCGAGTATTGTATAACATTAGCTTCTTATCTGCAGTTTCTGGAAGGAATGCTTGCGAGATCAAAATGGTTCACCAAGAAGATTCCGGTATGAATGTTGAAATAGCAAAGCTAGCTTTTGCAAAGGGAATATGGAATTATATTTGCAAGATGCATAGTGCATTTCGCAATTACTCAACTGCTCGCCGTTCTCCCCTAACAGCAGGTGTGAGCGCAGTCACATTAATTCAGAAGGTAATGCTTGTTAAAATAAATTTTTAAATTTTGTGCAGTCCTGTCATTGTGCTGATGAAATGCTAATCACAAATAAAATAACTGACAGCATGTAGTTTGAATATACTCCCTTCGGTGCCAAATGAATTTCTATGAAGGGGGTCCATTTGGAACAATGAAAACAATCATTGTTAGTTTTCTAATGGTCCGTTTGGAACTGGAAAATGCCAGGGGAGGAAAATGGAAGGGGTGATTTGCAGGAGAATAAAATTTTGGGAAAAATAAACTAGAATAAATTCAATAAATGAATCTTAGATATTTATTCAATCTCATTTTCTTAATTTTTTCCTATATTATATAAGGACTAAAAATTTAGGGAAAAATACGGAAAAGATACTTGTGGTTGGACACGTTTTCAGATAGGGTCATGTGTTTCATTTTTTATCAAGTTGGTTTATGTGTTTGAATTCCGTTATCACAAGAGGGTCACGCCGTAAAAAACGTTAAAAACGCCTGAGAAAAACGATTAATACTAACTCCAATTTTCAAAAGTGCTCGGAAAATTAAAAGAAAAATACCGGAAGGTGCGCCTCGTCAAGATGGCCTCCAAACCACCTTTGCCTTTGGATTTTTCAGATCTAATTGAATTATTTTTAAATAATGATTTCGCTAATACCATTTTTGACAAGGGTGGTTGGAAACAAAAAAGAAAGATGGCCTAGCGGTCGTCTTGTTGAGGCGCACCTTCCAATATTTTCTTTTAATTTTTCGGACACTTTTGAAAATCGGAGTTACTATTAATTGTCTTTCTCAGACATTTTTAACGGTGTGACCCACTTGTGATAACGGAATTCAAACACATGAACCACTTTGATAAAAAATGAAACACATGACCCTATCTGAAAACAGGCCCAACCACAATTATCTTTTCCGTACTTTTCCCCCAAAAATTTGCACATGTAATCGTATAATCTTAAAAAGTTTAAACTAAATCTGGATGGAGTACTTTGGAGGGGGAGATTTTGGTTTAGTCTATATCTTGATGAACTGAATGTTTCTCAAATTAAATAAATGTTATTAATGTTATATGGTCACCTGTTATATTACTCCGTGATATTATACAATCTCAGATAGCCAATGTGCTGATTGTGGCATCAATTCCAGTCGTTAATACTAAGATCAGTGTTTGGCCAACATGCTGATAGCCAAACAAACCCGTAGCCCTCCAAAACTCACTTCTAAACCACTCAAAACCTTCCACCCAAATTGACCATCAGCTGGGATATATTACTATCAGTACCTTTTATTTGTTTGGTCTTGTTTTTGAAGGTCCCAACTGAATTGGATGCTATTAGCAGCACAGCCAACACAATGCCACCAGGAACCTCCACAAGTAGGGACCACCTCAATCCTGGATTGCCGCCACATGAAACCTTTGTAAAGAAGTTGCCAAGTAAGCAATCGATCAAACTATTGAAAAATGCATTTCTTATAATAGGAGGTGCAATCTGTCTGTCTCGTGGACATTCCAACTTGGGTGTGAAGGTCGCCATGGTATGCATCTTGGGGAAGCTCACAAAGCGGAGTGCTTCTCGAAGCAAAAGCCAGGAGAGAGGAGGTATTCATAGTCAAGACTCTAGAGGATTGTTGGAAGATCTGGCAACTTACTAACACAACAATAGATGGTAGTGTCAGACTTGTATATATCTGGATCTATGAGGGTTTGCTTGCTCCTAGTTTTAAGTTTTGTGATATTGCAATTTTTTTCGGTCAAGTAAAATGTGATCTTCCCATGTAAAGTGCAAACAATTAAGGTCGTCAGATTTAAGATAATGTGATGACATTTTGGTTAATAAAATTAACTTTCCATCACCCTTATACGTATTATATGTATTCCTTTGAACATAAAGGTGCATTGTGGACGAATAAAAGTGCACCCATGCATTTCCGTCAAATATGCATTATGCATTACGGGCATGTAAAAGTGCATACATGGAGTCCGAAACTAGGGTAGTTCTAAAACTTATTTTTCCAAATTAGGATACTTTTAAATTTATTTCTCAAACTAGGGTATTTTTTTCCTATGTCACCGACTTGCCATGTCACCGATGGAACTCACAACCTCTCACTTTATAGTAGTACAAGAACTGCTGAGCTAAAATGCTCATTTGGTAGAAGCTCTCATTTAATTAACTTTGACATTTACGGTAGTATAGATTTTAAGTTTTGGGATGCATTTTTTGTTTTTATTTACTCCCGGGGTCTGTGGGAGGGGGGTTGGGGGAGTCTGGAGTAATCAGGGCTAAAACTCATTCCATTGAGTTTTCAACCCTTGTGTGCCTAGCGGGATTCGAACATGAAACCTCCCACTAGGCACGGTAATCTCACAACCAGCTCGGCTGGAAGTTTTGAGCTGCATTATTTTAATTAACTTGTGTATTACTCGTTTCTTTAGAGTATATTACTTCTTTGAGAAATCATCATGTCAGGCCGGCCTGACCGGAAGAGCCGTCCGGCCGAGCCCTTATGGCAACCTTCCCGGTGGAATTTTTTGATGAAATTTTTTGAGCATGTTCCTCATCAAGTCTAGTTTGTCCATACCAAATTTCAGTTCAAAATTCGATCGGGAAGGCATTCAAATCTTTTTTTGAAGTTGACTGCGTTTTTATATGTATATTTTGACGCAGTCAACCTCAAAAAAAGATTTGAATGCCTTCCCGATCAAATTTTGAGCTGAAATTTGGTATGGACAAACTAGACTTGATGAGGAACATGCTCAAAAAAATTCATCAAAAAATTCCACCGGGAAGGTTCCCAAACAGGCTCGGCCAGACGGAGGTTCCCGTTAGGCCGGCCTGACAAGAAGAGTTCTCTTACTTCTTTCACAAGTAATTAAAGAATATGTTTTTTTGCCAAATAATTAAAGAGTATATTAAAATTTTAATTTGAAAGATTCAATAAAAACAACCCAATTAAAAATTATGATAAAAAACGTAATTGGATATATGTAATTATAAAAAAGTGTATTTTATATGTTCAAGTTAAAATAAGATGCTCAAAATTGAGCTAAACAAATAATGAGAAATTGAAAATAAATAAATAAACAAACAAACATTTTTTTATTATTTATTTTCAATTTCTCATTATTTGTTTAGCTCGATTTCGAGCATCTTATTTGAACTCAAACATATAAAATACAATTCTTTTTTAATTAGTAAATTTTCTCATTCTTTTACCAGTCGGAGCGGTTCGGTAAATTAGTAAAACTAGTAATGTACCAGTGATGTTTCTAACGTTTCAGTGCGGTCTGATTTTAAGGATGAAACCATTCGATACCATGTCGTTTCAGAACAGTACAAACTGTTACGATACATTGTCATAAAACCAACCAACTTGCATGAAATGTTGATAAAAATACAAGAAATTGCATATGTAGTACTACATATATACTAGAAAAGATTCAAGAGGCTGGCATTCTTTTTATTTAAGTTCACAAATATTCTTGGCCCTATGGTCACTCGTAGTCAGTCCAAAAAACCACAAAACGCAACGGACTATTCTCTATACCCGGTTGACGAAAAATTTGACTCCCCACAAAAATTGGCGGATGCTCTCAAGCGCTATATAAAATATCACCCAGAAAGAAACACTTTCCATCCCTATCTTCAGAGAGCAATCAAATTTCACAACAAATACAATAGAGCTATATCAGCATCACTCGAAATCCCTACAAAAAAATTCAACTACTAATATACTTTTATTCCCCTGTACTTTTTCCTTTTTCTACCTTTTCTTTTGACTTTCCCTGTACTTTTTATTCCCCTTTGTACCGGTTTAAACTTTATTTAATAAATTCGGGAGATGCTCCCCGGCACTTCCTCGTGTGGTTTACACCGGGACCCAAAAAAAACAAAAAAAAAATTCTTGGTATAAAAAAAGTTCACAAATATTCAAATAGTGCAACACAACTAAGAAAAATATAGCAACATGATAATACGTCAAATAAATATCATATTTAATTTACTAAATTAATGAGACAATGTAAAAAAAATATCATTAAACTGTTGAATATAATAGAAAGTTCAATGTTCTTCTTTTTTGTTCTAGGTTAAATATTACATTGTGGTTCTAATTTAATGTATAGTTGAATTGTGAGAACTAAGATTTAAACCATATTAATTAAGTTGTAAGACTGCACAAATATGATACAACAAAAAGTCATATACACTACATTACTAGAAACGAATAGTCATTGATGATTTTTATAACTATAGTATTCCTTCAATATATACCAAAATATAACATAACATAAATATCTAAAAGGATAAAGTAACAATGTGTGTATAAACATACATAGAATTCGGATCAAATGATAAAAATACTTAATGTGAGAACGCCACATTATCCCAATGTGATGCACAATAAAGCTTGCCTATTTTACTTTTTCGCGTTGTCATAATATTTACTAAAATGCCGCCGTGTTTATTTAATATGACTTGATTTGAGAAAAGTAAAAAATGTGCAATGGAAGAGCTCCGTTGTGCACCACATCGATTTAAACGTGAGTGTTCTCACGTTCTCTCGTTAAACATCATTCTCATTGAAACTGCACCCAACGCACATATTTAGTTGTTTTAGTGATGTCTTGGGCTATAAAATTCTTGCTTTATAAAAAGAGATTTATTGGTATGAAAAATATAAAAATATGAAATGCATTTTTTTAACGATCCAGGCAGGAATTTTTCGGTTCTCAAAATCTAGGACCATTCTCGTACTCATTTTAAATGGTACGATTTCGATTCGTGATAAAAATCTATAAAACCATTTAAATATCCGATAATCTATTCAATACCATTATGGACCGTTTCGGTACCGGTCAGGTTCGGGTTTTTTGCCCACCATACTACCATAGCGAGGAATATCGTGTTTCTAAGGGTAAAGAGTCAGATAGGCCCTTGTACTTACATAAAAAAGTCAAATAAACCCTTATATAGGATGCTCTGTCCGGCCGTCGTCATTTGGGGCGGTACTCGGTGGAATTTTTTGATGAATTTTTTTGAACGTCTTATTCATTAAGTCTAGTTTACTTATACCAAATTTCAGCTAAAATTTCAATCGGGAAAACATTCAAATGAATTCTTGAAAATAACTGCGCTCTTTAACTACACAGTTATCTTCAAGAATTCATTTGAATGTCTTCCCGATTGAAGTTTTAGCTAAAATTGGGTATGAATAAACTAGACTTAATGAATAAGACGCTAAAAAATTTTCATCAAAAAGTTCCACCGTGAGAGCATCTCCGATGCTACAATGTGCACGGTGCACATGTGGCATGAGAGAGATAGACACAAAAAATTGAATTTATGACATTTCTCTCTCATTCTTTCCACGGTTTTATTTGTTTTTGGTTAGTTTTCCTCTGCAATGTCAAGCACAATGTCTACACCTAGACATTGTGAAGAAAAACTTACCAAAATGAAACAAGATCCTTTATATAAGGAGAGAGATATTCTATTTTTTTATTTTTTAATTGGCTACCTTTCATTCCACGTATGCACTGTTCACGTTTTAGCATTGGAGATGCTCTGAACCACCCGAAATGTAGACGGCCAGATAGAGCCTTCTATATAAGGACTTATTTGATATTTTTACGTAAGTAATTAAATGTATATAAAATGTTCGCGAGTAATTAAATCCCAAGGGTAGCTCTTCGGTGCATCAATGTTATGGAATGTTTTGGTGCATTCCATAGTTGGCATTATCTCATTGGTCCAGCTCATCTATTTTTTAAACATATGTGTATTCACTTTATAAATTGCATAGTGAACCTTATACTGCGTAAAATGGAACATTAATAGTAAACACTTTTTCCCTTTTCAGAGCACAGCCTCCTATCGCTCTTATATCATTTTCCGTCTTCACTTCTACAGAGCAAACATGCATGGCCATGGCAGATCAAAATTCCAACGAAACTCCAAGCACGTGAGCGTATAAAGACTTTCTTTTTGCACGGTTCCAGAATCGATCAACGTCGGATGAATATGGACCAGTTATGGTCGGTCGATGTGCTGTCTGAAAAGATAAGTTTCCTTCTCTCTTCAGCCGTGTGCTGCTTAGTATGTCTTTCGTCTTCATCGTGCCTATTCTCTCTTTCGATTCATCCAGATCTCGTAGTGCACTCCATCGCAGCACTGACAGTAATCTTATCCCAATCCGTTTCTGTCACTGAGGTAAATTTTTTTCATTGTTCCCTCTCATTTAGTTCACAACCTACCTTCACTGAATTGAATCCCCTTTTGTTATTCTTCATTTTTTTGCCACTTAAGGTTATTAGACTGAATGGATTTCTTCACCAAATTTGTATTGCAATTGTGGACCTTTTTCATTCCTCCAAATCTAATAATTTTCCTACAAATTTTGATTGCCCTTGAATTGAACCCCCTCTTGTTATAATGTTATTCTTATTTCTATTGCTACTTAGGGTTATTGGTGCCCTCACAGTACAGAAGGGATTCCTTCACCAGATTTCTATTGTAATTAGGAACATAAGACATTTGATAGTGAAATGTAAGGGATTTTGTTCCTATTTTATTTCCATTTCATATCCCCCTATCTATTTATATTTGATTCTGCGTGTGGAGATATGCAATGCTAAACAGAGAAGAGATTTGATTCTTTACTAATTTATATTAAGAAAATATTTTATACCTATTTTCGGGTAGAGTAAGCATTGATATCTTCATAAAGCTGATCTCTCTACTAATAATTTAGTCGATAATATGTGGTATCCACCTACTTTTTGGCTCTTAAACATTGATTTCTTCATGAAACCAATCCCTCTACATACAATTTGAGTTGTGAATTATTACTCTCACTTACTTTGGAGTTACAAGAAACTAAGAAACTAGTCTAATATTTCAGCCTTTTATTTAATAGATACCGTTATATCATATCAGCCTTTTATAACCCTTTCCTGTAACACTTATGTTGTCCATTTGGTGACAAGGATGTTAGATAATGCATTGAAAAAACAAATGGCAGACTCTATGTCATCTCTTCATGGGCATGTCGCCTCTCTTCTTCGTCATATGGACATATGGTTGTTTCGCTTGTTAATGAGCATGCATATAAATTCAGGAGTATAGCTCAGAAACAAGCTTTTCTGATGGAACTATATTCACCTGAACTCCGGATTTTCAAGAATTTGGTCTCAGGGAATGTGGCCAGTGTTGCAGATGTCATTTCCTAGCTACATCTACAAAAATCATCAGTCTTACGTCACATGAAATATGTTCTTGAGCCTATACTAGAGAGGAGAATTCTCGATCACTCTATCATACACAAGGCAATTGTGGAGTTTCTAAGCATTGCTAATCAGTCTTCTGGTGCTGATGTAATCCAGCCATTATCAAGCGCAGATCTTGTATGGATGATACACACCGGGGATGGATCCAGGATTGCAATTCTTTGTGTCAAGCATGGGAGTGCAAAGGATAGGAACAAAATAATCGAAGGGATGAAAAGAAAAATTGAGAAGATAGCTCGTGATAAGTTGGGTAGTATTGATGGGCATTTTGAGCTAGTTGTAGTTTTTGATCTTGGAAGGGATATTTTGTTGTTTGTGAAGGTTTTTTTTTGCAGCTCATTAGTTAAGAGCTAAATTTTTGCATGTAAACTATCAATTTAACATTACATTAATGAAGAGTTGAGTTCTATTTCAGGGTCATTCACCCTTTTTTGTGCTTATGGTGAGGCTGCTTATATCAGGACCAACCCTACTATAAGTGTCTTCAAACCCTTTTGTAATATTGGAGGCAAGAAGTGTTTTTCTTTAATTACCAGAAACATTAACAAAATCAGAACAAGATGAACAAAAAGCACACATAAAAAACCAGCAACACTAAATCTTAAAGCCTCATTGCAAACACACTTTGATTGACAAAAAACAGTAGATGCATTCAATGGTACAATACCAACTTAATATAGAATAAGCGCTGCATTTATCAAATACTCGCCCGATCTATTACATTTTCTTTACCATAACAGCAGCAACAAAAACCATTATACGTATATGACACATTCTCATCCAAAATAGCATGTTTTTCTGCTTCAGAATGAACAACCATCTTAATACTTTCTAAATCAGTTTTTTCATAGGTGAAGTAATGAAGGCTTTCAACTCCTCAATTGAAGAGGCTTTACTTCCTGAAGAACTACTTTCGCCATCTCTTTCCTTTTGGTGGTCATTTGGCACCAGTATTTCATTCTTCTCAGACTTCATTGCAAAAAAGTGAATGGAGAACACTTTATTCTCAAGTCAGAGACATGTATGGGACATAAGTAAGGTCTTACTTCAAGTTTTGGGTGCTTGACCATATCTTCCTCTTATGCAGTCCGCCTTCGAGGTGGAGGTCCTAAATGGCTGCGGCATAGAAATGAGAAAAAGATTTCTTCACACCAACAAAAAAGCTCAAAGAAATGTAATACTGCCCTTATCACAAATTCACATTATATAAATTACAAGAAAATGGCTTCTTAACCTGAACATAACTGGTGCTTCACCCTTTTCTTTCACTTTATCTTCATACTCCTGCCACAGTTAAACTTTCCATGACCAACACACTAACTTTGCAGTGGAGAATAGAGCAACCAATCAACATTAAAGTCCAACGCCAATACAAGATGGGAGTTTTATTTCATTTCTCATTTCATTCCAAAGCGAAGAGATAATTAAATTTCCCCCACCCCCTATATAAGCCCTCTTTGGTGGGGAGACTTCAGGGGTGAGTGGGTGATTGATTAAGGGGTGAGTGATTTTTTTATTAAATTATTCTCACATTTAGATGGTCAGGAAGATAGTGAAGATGAAAAAGTTGAAGAAATACATGATTTACGAATAGAGATAAATTAGTAAAAAAAACCAATCATCCCCTCACCACCTCTCCTCCAAAATCTTCTGACCAAAAGAAAAGGAAATAGACATGTCATCAGAACAAGGCAATGGAATTTTGTGTGCCTGCATTTGATGGGGGGCTAAGGCAAGCTAAAATCAATTGAACTGTTGCACAATTAAGAAACCATTTCAAGCATATATAGCAAGTAATACAGATTTTTAGAAATGCCTTTATTTTATTGTATATTAAGTTTTATCTCAAAGGAAGTCAATGTAACACGCAGGCCGCAACATATGCCAGAAGATGAGTGGTGTTACAATAAAAGCACCAAAAGTGATAAATTCACCGCCACCTCTTGGTCCCCTGCCAAAAGAACATGCAGGAACTCATACACTCATAAGAATGATACACATGGTATTTTTTAATGTGTGGACATAAAAAACCATTCGCCTCTTTTCTCTACTATAATAAAAACATTATAATTATTGCCATTATAATATAAGATGAACTTTAACCTTATACTATCATATAAGTTAGTGGTCAGGAGGATATTTAGTGATTGATTTTGGTTGTTCCCCTTCCCATGTATGTGGCTGAGGCAAATGAGAAAGGTAAGAGGAACTCCAGTTTGTTGAAAGACTTTCACCTTCAACATTCAGAACTTTTATTTGCCTAGGATGATCAGGACATCATTAAAATAATTAGTGTACAATGGATATGAGGGGGCATTATCCGTTTGGGATCGTTAAACAAGCGAGTAACACTTCAATTGCAGGCCAAAACCCAAATAAAAGTGCACCTAAAGGGATATGGTTGGGTTACGAAGTAACATCAAAACCCTAATTTGGTGGTACTTTTCAAATACAAATCGGAAAACTTAATGGAAGAGGAGATGAATGATAATGGAGGAAGTAACATTAACCTTCAAGACAAAGAAATTGAATATGTATCTGTATTTAAAGGTGGTGAATACGCACAACAACAAAATAGAGATGATGAACCTACCTTGGATTGAGATGCCGGATTTTCATTCCTCCGGCCCTCTCCCCCCTGGTTTCTTCGCCTCAGATGTCTCTCGCAGTCAAACGATAACTCAGAAGTTGGATTTTTCTTTCAACGTAAAACGTAAAAGACCAGGGAAGGACCTCTGTGCAAAAAAACGTACGAAGTATTTTTAATTATAAAACTGATGAGGTGGATTGAACTACCAATGAAATACTGACAAATATGGAATGCACCAAAACATCCCCTAAAGCATATGCACTATAAAACATCCCCTAAAGCATATGCACTATAAAATTTTCCAAATCCCAATTCGCGAGTAAACGGACTAACAAACTAACTAACCTGCCTTTGTGGTGGCGCGAAGAAGCCGGAAGAAGACGGGAAGGGAAGAAAATTCGAAGCAGGAAATAATGGGCGCTTTCAAATGGTGCACCGCCTCCAATCCTGTTCTATCACCGATGCCTCCGCACTTCAGGGGCCACCGTTCTTCACATCGCCGCCGTGACGGCTGCGTTTCCATCGTTATCTTCATCCAAATAGCAATTTTCGTGGTTTTTCTCCATTTCCCCCAAATTCCCCCCTTCTTTCTATTTTCACTCCTTTTATTTTTGTTTTTGATAAATTATCTAAAAGTGCTCCCCGAAATCATTTCTTCATTCACTGAACAAATCACGAACTCACTATCAGCCCTAATTCCAGGGCTCAATGGGGATGATTAGTAATTCCAATGAGTGATACGTTGCTGATTTCGTTCCTATCTCTTACACCAAATGATTCGTTCATTATTTACGCAGTCTATTAGGTTCTATTGTAAAAATCAATTATACGGGTCGTCAGAAAATTATGATGAAGAAGACATGGGGGAGGAACTTGATTTTTGGGGTTACCCTAATCGTGAGCTCCTTCTACCTTCCATTGGTCCTATCTGAAACGAATTCTAAACATGGTAACCCTCAATGTCCATTGACAATGCCATTTGGGGCACCCTCTCTCCCAATGCATCTTAACTTGGCTATTACTTTAAAAAACCAGTTTTCATTTCATTAGGAAAAAATATTGTTGATTAGTGCTACATTCGAAATGTTTTGATACAAAATACTTTGATGTTCTTATTATGCAGTTTCTGCCCTCAATGTGCTATACCAGAGCTTGGATTCTTCATCTAGAGAGAACCTGGATGCATGGATGGAAAATGGCGGGGATCCTTGTGGGGATTCTTGGAAGGGTATATCATGTTCAGGATCAGATATAACAGAAATGTAACTCTTCCGTTCTTGTTTCTTTTTACATGGATATTTATTTTCTCATGCAACACAGTAAATTTAGAAAAGTGGACAAACAGGGGGAAAGTGAAGAAAATGGGGCAAAGTTGATCTGTGCACATTCTTAGGGTCACACACCTCATTTAACTCCTTATTAGAATGACAGTGTCCGATTTAGGATAAAAAGCTGAAACTAATGGAGTTAGGCGAACACCCCAACAAACATGGCTTAGAGTTGTCAGAGAGTTATCTGACAGTGCTTATGTTTGAAAATGATTGCAGTGATTTATCTGAGATGGATATCTCTGGATCATTGGGCTATGAGCTTGATAAGTTGGACAAAGTTACCTACTTGTGAGGCCTCCACACCTATTGGGGAAATGTTTTTTTTTTTGTTATTTTTATGTTTTTGTATTTAAACCATTGGATCTGACAATGTGAATTTATATGTCATAGTACAGTGATGTGAGCAAAAACAAACTGAAGGACACTGTACCATATCAGCTTCCTCCGAAACTGCAACACTTGTAAGTTCTTGTACAAATAACATTTGAATTTTCTTACTAAATAGATCCCAATGCACAGTATGACAATGAAAGAAATAAGTTTAGTATGTTTCTAGATGCTACAGCCTTTCTTACATAATCACCATTTCCAAAAGAATATTTCAGCTCAAACACCATTAAATACTGGTTTTTTTATCTCTTCTGTTGATTAAAGATCACTTGGAAACTGGAAACGCTAGGGTAAGAAAATATAGAGGCAATTTGGGAGGAAAAAACTCAAAAAGGGTAAAATTAAAATTTGATGCAAAGTAAATAAACCAATCTTAAGTCTTCGTTCATATTTAGAAGTTGGGGGTAGGGAGAGTGTTAGAGAATGGTTCAGGACTTCAGGGAAATGATAACATTTAACCATAGTACTCTTGAAATGATGGTGTAGGATTCCGGTTCAAATGGGAGCTAAAAGGATAAGGTACACCAAATGACCACCATAAATCATAATAACATGATAATATCAGACATTTCTAGCAACGAAAATTGAATCAGAATTGATTTTAGTAAGCTGATGGTTTCTAACCGAAGCTACTTTGCGTTTTCGAATGGGGGCTAATTTGCAGTTTCTGTTCCAAAACCGGAAGTTCCTGCTTTAAAACGGGCGGTTCTGGTTTAGCTGAAAACCACAGACAGGTCTAACTTGAGGGGTGATGTGGGGATATTTTAGCTTTTTCCTACCTCTCAGGCTCTCTGGCTCTCTTACCCCAGTCCTTACTCCTTGACACTTGGTTTTATCTGAAGAAAAATAAATCTCAACATGTAGAAAGTAATCAGTTTTTTTTTTTATAATTTCAAAGTCAAAACCAAACATATTAAAGTGTTTTTTATTTGCACTTTCTTACTTTTCCCTATCATTTTCCAGTCCCCAAACACAGCCTAAGGGTGTATGTTGTTCTCATGTTATTATGTTTTATGATAATCATTTGGTGTGGTATTAAGGATCTAAACTCTTGGAATATGAGAGTCTGTATTAGAATCTATGATATGAACACTTATTGGTGTACCTTATCCTTGTGTTGGTTTCATTGTGTTAAGGCATAAGTTCATATGAATGATGTCATGATGTAGATATTATGATCAGTATTACTTCCTGTGTACAAGAACAACAACAACAACATCCAAGCCTTAGTCCCAAACGATAATGGGGTTGGCTAACATGAATCGATATATGATATCACATTATCACCAAAAGGAAAAGAAAGAAAATAAAGATAAAAAAGATAAGCTATTATAAAAAAAAGATAATATAAAAGAGATGAATATACATATAAAAGATCAAATAAAAAGGATAAAGTAATATTTATATATAAGGATAAAGATATAAAAGAAAAAGAAAAAAAAAAGAGGAAGAAGAAGAAGAAAAAAAAAAGATGATACAAGATCACTCCTCAACACGAATACCCGCCCTCCATTTTGCTCTCTCCAAAGCCATACCTTCATCCAATCCAAGAAGAAGCATATCAGTTTTGACTCCCCTAACCCACGTCTGTTTGGGCCTTCCTCTCCCTCTCTTCCCTACCTCTTCTCCACACATCTCAACTCGTCTGACAGGTGCATCACTCGGTCTTCTATGCACATGACCAAACCACCGTAGGCGTGACTCCCGCATCTTATCTTCAATAGGTGTTACTCCCACCCTTTGTCTAATTGTCTCATTCCTCACGCGGTCCTTTCTAGTATGCCCACACATCCAACGCAGCATGCGCATCTCTGCCACAATCATCTTTTGAATGTGACATTGTTTCACCGCCCAACACTCCGTGCCATACAGTAATGCCGGCCTAATTGTTGTCCTATAAAATTTACCCTTCAGTCTAGTCGGCATACCTCGATCGCATAGAAATCCTGACGCACTCTTCCACTTCATCCACCCTGTTCTGATTCTATGGGATACATCTCCATCTAACTCACCGTCCTTCTGAATTATGGAGCCCAAATAACGGAACATATCGCTGACTGGTATCTCCTTACCATCTAAAGTAATTCCGCTATTACCACTGCTTCTACCTCCACCAAACTTGCACTCCATGTACTCTGTCTTGCTCCTACTTAGTCTGAAACCCTTGTTCTCCAATGTCTGTCGCCATACTTCCAACTTTGCTTTAACCCCTGATTGCGTCTCATCAATCAATACAATATCGTCGGCAAACATCATGCACCACGGTATATCGTCTTGAATTGACTTTGTAAGTTCATCCATGACTATGGCAAATAAAAAAGGGCTAAGAGCCGATCCTTGGTGCACTCCGATAGTAATAGGGAACTCCGCAGTCCTCCCTACACTAGTACGGACACTTGTAGTACAATCCTCATACATATCCATGATGATGCTGATATACTTGCGTGAAATGCCTTTTCTAGTTAAGGCCCACCAAAGAACTTCTCGAGGTACCCTATCATATGCCTTTTCTAGGTCAATGAACACTAAATGCAAATCCTTGTGAGCGTCTCTATACTTCTCCATAAGTTGCCGAAGAAGGTGAATAGCCTCAGTTGTTGAGCGACCAGGCATAAAACCAAATTGATTCTCTGAGATCTTCACCGTTCTTCGAAGTCTTTGCTCAATCAATCGCTCCCAAAGTTTCATGGTATGACTCATAAGCTTAATCCCCCGATAGTTGGCACATTCTTGTACATCACCTTTATTCTTAAATAAGGGAATAAGAGTACTCTTTCTCCAACTCGTTGGCATCTTGTTGTTTCTCCAAATTTTGTTGAAGAAATTTGTTAACCACTCGATGCCCCTCTCTCCCAAACTTCTCCAAGCCTCGATCGGTATGCCATCTGGACCCACTGCTTTCTTCCGCCCCATCTTCCTCAAAGCCTCTTTAACTTCTGTTGGTTGGATCCTTCTCAAAAAATCACGATTTACCATACAATCTGGTATGGTCAAATCATCGATATCTTGCACTTTGTTCCCGTTGAACAATGTATCAAAGTATGATCTCCACCTCTCTTTTATCTCTGTCCTCCATTAATATCCTTTGATCAACATCCTTCACACACTTAACTTTTCCGATATCTTGAGTCCTGCGATCACGAAGACGAGCAAGTCTATAGATCTCTTGTTCTCCTTCCTTAGAGTCCAATTTTTCATACAACTCCTTGTTCACTTTCCCTTGTGCTTCTTTTACGGCTTTCTTTGCTTGTCTTCTAGCCTCCTTGTAAGCTTCTATGTTCTCATCACTCCGACTTATCCCCAACTTTTTGTAGCAATCTCTTTTGTTCCTTATGGCTTGTTTCACCTCATCATTCCACCAAGACGTGTCCTTTTTGGGTGGCAAACATCCTTTAGATTCCCCAAGTACCTCCTTTGCCACTTTGTTAATGGTCAGCTCCATCGATAACCACGCATCCTCCACCTGTGTTCCATTATCAATACGCCATACATCTTCACCGAACATTTTGTGTGTAAAGCTTTGTTGAAGATCCCCCTCAAGCCTCCACCACTTTATCTTTGGCTCCACTTGTTGCTTAACTTGTCTTCTATGGTTCTTACCTCGAAAGTCGAGCACAAGCATCCTATGCTGAGTGACAACACTCTCACCTGGGATAACCTTACAATCGGTGTAGCTAGTTCTCCAAGTAGTACGTACTAAGAAGTAGTCAATTTGGGTACTATTAGCTCCACTTCTATAGGTTACAAGGTGAGAGTCTCTTTTCCTAAACCAAGTGTTCATTATAGCCAACTCATACGTCGAGGCAAAATCCAAAATGTTCTTTCCCGCTTCATTTCTAGTGCCAAAACCATGTCCGCCATGAATACTCTCAAAGCCATCACGAATCGAGCCCACATGCCCGTTGAGGTCGCCTCCTATGACCAACTTCTCTCCTCTTGGCACTCGTCGCACCACATCTTCAAGATCTTCCCAGAACTGTTGAGTTGTAGATGCATCCAATCCCACTTGTGGTGCATAGGCACTTACCACAGACACAATCTCACCCCTCATCACCAATTTAATGCTCATGATGCGATCGTTCTTCCTGAAGACTTCTACCACATCCTCAACATAATCACGTGCCACAATAATGCCTACCCCATTCTTGGTCTTATCTCTCCCCGAATACCACAACTTAAAACCTCCGGGATTAATCTCACGTGCTTTCTCTCCAACCCATTTAGTTTCTTGCACACACATAATGCCGATATTCCTCCTCCTCATAACTTCGACTACCTCGGAAGATCTGCCTGTAAGAGACCCAACATTCCACGTCCCAAAGCGCAATCTAGCACTCCACCTTCTGTTCTTAGCCCCGCCTCGGACCCCACCACGCCCTTGCATATTTGACATCATCCTCGGGCAATGGGATGACGCGCCGCTTCCGGGCGACGACCTAGCAACCTTAACATTCTTATCACCACACCCAGGCCTATGAAGTGTAGCGCGCCCTTGCATATTTGACACCACCCCCAGGCGGAGGGATGACGCGTCGCTTACGGGCGACGACCTAGCTATAGCGATATTCATATTTCGATTCATGTCATGTGATGTGACTAGGTAATACTGTTGGCCGTCACGCGCCTACCACAGCACCCTCCTCCTTTATCCTGGCTTGGGACAGGCATGAAACCAAAAAAATTGATCCCATGGCGGAGTTTATTACTTCCTGTGTATGGTTATAAATATCTGCAGTATACTATTGTGAAATTTTGTGTATAAACTTTGTATGCAGAGACCTCTCAAGCAATAAATTCACAGGAAGTGTCCCTTATTCAATTTCTCAGATGTCTGGCCTCACATACTTGTAGGTGCATTTTTTCAGCCCCCCTTCCCTTAGTTTTTAGTTTTATTAATTGAGGATTTGGTATTAATGGTTTAAGCTTCTGACATGAATAAATATATGTGACCTTTTACAGACATCTCGATCATAATAAGCTGAGTGGATCATTGTCTGACATGTTTACACAACTTACCAAACTCACCGAGATGTAAGTGCTACCAACATCTGTAGTGCAATTTTACCATCACTTTATTTATTTATTTATTTATTTATTTATTTATTTATTTATTTATTTATTTATTTATTTATTTATTTATTTATTTATTTATTTATTTATTTATTTATTTATTTATTTATTTATTTATTTATTTATTTATTTATTTATTTATTTATTTATTTATTTATTTATTTATTTATTTATTTATTTATTTATTTATTTATTAGTACGTATTTATTTAATATTGTTACTCTTTCTGTAAAGGTAGAAAACCTGAAACTAGCTTCTTTTGTTTATATATCATAATAACATACTCCTTAATATTTATAGGTAATACCTGATTCAGTCCATCAACTATACAGTATTACTCAATGTGGTCTTCATTTTAGTCCTTGACTGCAATTTAGACTAATTTTAATCTCCCTGCATATTTTGCTCTAGATTAGAAGAGTACACTAATGAGTTATGACTGAAATGGGTCCAAATTACATGGTTTGGAGCCAAACGAAGTCCGAAATTGGGTTTAAGATTATTGGACAGACTAAAATAACTTTCTTATTTGGAGCCTAAGTTAAGGGCCAGATTGAGTAACAGTGTATAGTGGAAGGACTAATTGAGGTATTCACTCGAATATTTAAGACTGAACTAAATAGTGAGAATGAATCCAGGGATCTCTCCTTCAATTCATTGTCTGGTGCTCTGCCGCAGAGCTTTAAGTCCCTCTCAAGTCTCAACGTATTGTAAGATGCAAGTATTGTTTGTCATGTTTCTGGCGGGAGATCAAGAGATTCATGTCAGTGATTTTTGTTTTAATGTTTCATGTCCTCAACAGGTCTTTACAAAATAACAAATTTACCGGATCAATAAATGTTCTTGCTGAACTCCCTCTTCAAGATCTGTAAGTTAACTGATAATCATAGTTCTGTTATAAGATATGGATATTGTGAGCCCATCTCGTAAGGGTTATTTGGCTGAACCACTTAAATGGCCTAATCTACTAAACTTTATGAAATGAAAACCGTTTGGTAACATCTGCTTAGGCAAAATAAGTAAGTCCAAAGCTGTTTATTTAGATTATTCTGGTGATTAGCAGAGCTAGATTAAGCCAAATCAGGTTACCAACGGTATACATTTTGGACCATGATATTATTATGAACATTTTGCTTACTTTGACCATTTAAATGCTACATCCCAAAAAGTACAGAAGAATAAAAATTTATAGGTCAAGGGTATGGAAATATATGCCCCTAATTATTGTACATGTTTATGGGTGGGTTGTCAAAAGTTATCAAAGAAATATGATGCTCTTTATGTGAATAGGCGACTAATATAGAAAGTGATACACTGGCAGGAATGTAGGAAACAACCACTTCACAGGATGGATTCCGGATGAGTTGAAAAACATCAATAATATAGAGTGAGTAAATGATTTACCCCCAATGAACTAATCTGACTTGCATTCTTGCCCTCACATGATGATGAATTTGAACTTATTATCTTAAGGACTGGAGGGAATTCTTGGTCTTCTGGTCCAGCTCCTCCTCCACCTCCTGGGCAGGAGTCTCACAAGAAATCGGAGGAGAACATGAAATCCGGGTTGAGTGGAATGGCAGTTGCTGGGATAATAATGGGTGTTTTGTTGCTAATTAGCATTATAATTGCTCTGATTTCTAAACGATCATCATCAACTTCAATACACTATTTTGAAGATGATAAGCTTAGCCAACAGAGGCCCATTTCCCCACTTGCATCTCAGGAGCTATCCATTGACATGTTCCCTGATATGCACAAGGGATTCAGAGGTAGTTTCTTATTCTCTTTGGAATATCCCCCCCCCCCCTTATTTGTGCAGTAGAATTAAGATAATCAATATCTTGAAAAAGAAGGAAAGTAATTCGGGAAAATATGTATAATGTTAGCATCATGAATACAGAAAGAGAGGGATTGAGGGGGAGAGCTAGAGGTTTGTGACTGGTCTTGTTGGTAAAGTCGGTAAAAAGAGTAAAGGCATTTAACAACCAAGGAATGAATAACAGATGAGTTCCATGATATATTTTATGTAAAAATCCAGAAGAGGTACAAATTTTGCTAAACATTTTTATTGATAATATGGCTAAATGAATGTAGTGAGTTTTATTACTACACTCTAACAAAGAAAGTTCATATTTGACTTTTTGGTTAAAGGTGATCCTTTCCCAGTGATACGGAGTATTTTTTTATACAACACGATTTAATACATAGAGGTAAAAAGCTTCTTTACTAGGAATATTCTAATAAAAGTACAAAATGTATAAATTACAGCGCCAGCCTCATTGAGATATTGACTTAAATCTTTGACTCACTTTCACATTGTAGCATTGCTGTTTTTGCTAATACGTGAAGGATTTTGTGACAGAAATTAGGTCCTCGGGCTCCTCATCCACAATATCAGTAAAAACTTCTCAAATGTCTGCTTCTATGAGTCATAAGTATTCAGATCATGTCAAGTCTTTCAACAGCAAGGAGGTTCCTGACCATTTAAACGTGGAATTAGGTGGTTCAGTTCAGGCCTCTTATTATTCTTTGGCAGATCTGCAGAGCGTGACCGGTAATTTTGCAACTGGTCGTCTTCTTGGAGAGGGATCAATTGGTAGAGTATACAGGGCAAAGTATCGAGATGGGAGGGTATGTCTGCTTACTTCTTCTCTTCCTCAACCCAATTCCTTATTGAAAAATTCCTTAAATAGGAGTAAAACATAGACAAAGTGCACAAATAGGGTCACCATTGTTTTTCCTAAAATAGGACTCATTCACTCCTAATTAGAGTAGTTTAATGCTTTTAATTGAACCAAATAAGTATTTTAGGAATAAAACATAGGTACCCTATTTGTGCACTTTGTCTATGTTTTACTCCTATTTGGAGCAAATTTTTTTCTTTTTTTCTAAATGGGCTTTACAAATTCAATAACTATGCCATCATTGCCATGTCAACTATTATATCTGTATATTCATGTAACGTGTTAACTTACAAGAGTCCCACACTAAAGAGGAGAACATATGAATTTATAATGCCTCAGGATAGACTATCTAATCGATTGTATTCAATTTTATTGTCATTTGACCCAAGTGAGTTATTACCCAATTGAGTGACTCAGTGACCCCGACCTAATAATCTATTTTATCATTAACAATTATTAGGAAAATAAAGTCTGAAAGAAATGTAGCTGCTGCATTGATGACATCACCTCAAAACATCAGAAACTGATGAATATTCTTGTTTTAAAAATATATAATTGGGCTTCGCGGTCCATGCCGGGGTGAATTTCTTTAATTGCACCCCCCAAATTTACAGATGTTCTGAATTCCATTGGGGTGTCTTCGTGGATGTTGCAGTATTTTAACTTTTTTTGCTAGGATTGCAATGATGTTTTGTGGCCATATCCACATTCATGTTGACTCAATTTCTTTTGTATGAATACTTCTTAATGTGTCAATAATCATATATTCTGATAGCAGGGTGAGATGATGCTGATGAATTGATGTATGCAAGTACTTTCTAATTACAAAAAGTGAAGAAGTAAAATAATAATAAAATAATTGTAATGAGATTTATACCTGATTTAAGGAGTGTTTGGGTTTGCTTAAAAAAAGCACTTTCAGCTTTTGGCTTAAAAAAAGTTGAAAAGAGTGTTTTCAAATGACAGCTTCTGCTTAAATTAATCACTTAAAAGCTAAAAGCTGGAAGCAGGTAGAAGGGTAGAAGGGTGCTTTAAACTGCTTCTCACTTTTTCTATTACACAAAAAGTACTTATTTTACCAAACACTACCAACTTTTACTTTTCCAGAATCACTTTTTTCTCAAACACTACCAACTTTTACTATTAATCACTTTTCCCAAAATCACTTTAAAAAATCACTTTTTTAAAGTTGAAGCAATTGCAAACACTCCCTTAGTCTTCTGAATATAAACTGCCACTCTATTTGGTACTCAGCTTTCTGTTGGACTACATTTTGTCCTTCACTATGAACTTTGGGCTAAATTTAGTCCTTAACTATACATATTTGGTTCTAATTAAGAAGGGTATTTTTTTCATTCACTGAATTTAGACCCAATTTCTGTCTCAGTTTTGCCTTCAATTGAGTAATTTGGACCTAATGTAGTCCTAAGTACACATAAATGTCCTTCTTAACTAGCGCATACATAAGACCTAAAGTGAACCTGAATTGCATATTCAAGGACCTAACTCAGTACAAAAGATATATGGTGAACAAATTGAGTAATACTGTAGTCTGTATAGCCTGAATTGCATATGAGGACCTAATTGACTACAAAAGAAAGATCATGAAAAAATTGAGTAATAGTGTATGGTCGATAGATCAAATCAGGTACAACAACAACAATACCTTTTTGCCCTGTCAGGTTCTGGCAGTCAAGAAGATAGACTCTTCACATTTTAGAGGTGATAGGGGAGCAGATTTTCCAGAAATTGTTGCAAACATCTCCAAGCTACGCCATCCAAATATTGCTGAAGTCATTGGTTACTGTTCAGAACAGGGACAAAACATGCTGGTATATGACTATTTCAGGAATGGTTCTCTTCATGAATTCCTTCACTTGTCAGATGACTTCAGCAAACCACTTACCTGGAACACAAGAGTTAGAATTGCTTTAGGCATAGCACGTGCTGTTGAGTAAGTCCATATGCTTTTATCCCTGGTGCACAATGGTGCAAATTTCTGAATGTGCTTAATAGTTGTTATTTGACGTGATAGTTGTTAGTATGTTTGCATGGGTCCCTTTCTGAATTCATAAGATGCTAGTAAAAGAAAATAGGGAGGAAAATATAAGGACTTGAAACTGAAGAAGGAAAGAAAATGTGTGGGGGGGGGGGGGGGGCAGGGGAAATGAAACATTGCTTCAAACTCAATAAATTTTCTTTATTTATTCAAACACTTTCTATTTATTTCTGTCATATAAAGACTTACAAATCTAAACATATGTAAAATGTTAATCATAGTTCATGATTGTATTTTCCAAGGTAAAACCAAATAAAAGAAAATAGCTTGGCATTTTGTTTCCTTTCTCTAGCATTTTCTGGTACCTGAATTTACCCTTACATTTTATGCACCGTTACTCTTGGAGATATGTGATGGCAGTTAAAAACAGCTAGATAGACTATGGACATAAGTATTTCATATATATTTTGAAAAGGTTGACCTTGCTAGACTGATCTTTTGGGCAGACCCAGATGGAAAAATAAACTTCGTAATATTTGCTTCCTGCATTAACAAATGCCTTGTGTTTACAATATACATGAGGTTACTGATAAATGTATTATTCACTAGGCTCTCTTGTGAGTAATTTGATTCTCAAGGTAAATGTAAATAGAGGAAGCTTAGAAAACATAAAAATTTACCTCCGTTTTCAGCATACTCTAGTTGTTGACCCCATTCCCCTTCTGTCTTGGCCAGTTACTCAGTCTGGATTGACAAGTTTCTCATTGGGCCATTCACTGTTCCATGTTACTCAACTAGATATTTATTATATAGACTTTTCATCCTTGTTAATTACATTGTATATGATTCCAGGTACTTGCATGAGGTTTGTTCACCTTCCTGCATACACAAGAACATAAAGTCATCTAATATTTTGCTAGACACTGAACTAATCCCTCATCTCTCTGAATGTGGCTTGGAAAAGCTCTATGAGGTGCGTAAGTCCGTTATAGTATTACTTCAAAAAAAAAGTCCGTAATAGTATTAAAAGATTGGTGCTGAGCTTGATTACATTTTTGGTCCATTACTCTCTTTTTGTGTGATTTATACCACTGTGTAAAATTATTTATATGAAAAATTATAATCCCTTTGTGTGCTTTGATTATTTTGTATTTATCATTCATGTTAATACTGAACATTCAATTTGTTCGTCTGTATAATGTATCTGCCTCCTCCATTTAAGTATTTTACACAAACACTGTCAGATATCCTTTCCAACCTCTTTAAGAAGGAACACTGAGATGAAGTTCCAAAATTGTCATCACTGATTCATCATAGACTCTTTCCACTTGCATGGGGGAAAATCACGAGACAAAGATGAGTTAGGATAGATGCATTAATCATGTCTCATCACAAAGAGTAATATCGTAAAATTATCACGAACATCATATTGATTTTATTATTAAATATAAAAAGAATACTTTTAGTATCTTTATTTATTCAATGTTTCATTTTGTATATACGAAGAAAAACATACGGGGTAAATGAATGATTTACTGATGGCTTTTTAGCTTAACTACATTTTGGGCTCTTTCTGTGTATGATTCAATCCATTTCAATAATCTTTTATTTCTCTTTAATGTATCGTGTCTAGAACTTTTTCAGATAAATTTAATGACTCACCTACTACTATATTGCTATCTTTTTCTTTACTAGCATATCTTATACATAAACACTATAACTTACAGCATACAAACCATAATCTTGGAACCGGATATAGTCCTCCTGAATGCTCAAAACCTTCTGAGTACACAATGAAGAGCGATGTGTACTGTTTTGGGGTTGTTATGTTAGAGTTGTTGACGGGACGAAAGCCTCATGACAGGTACACCATCTCCCCACGCACTCATTAATAATTAGTGCTTTCTAACAGATAGATAGGAGTACTGAACACTTTTTTTACTACTTTGGTAAAAAAAATCCTTTTTCACAAAAAGATAGGCATATATTTATTTGCATTGGAATTCCACATTTCTTAATAATCATGTCACTTCCTCATGTCTCAGTCTTAGTGTGTCAGGGTAGTAGTAGTAGTTAATGATAGAAGCTGTAAATCAGCATAAATGAAACTGATGTACGAAAGCTTAACGATAGACATGCCTCCAGCCATTGCTTATGCAATCTAATGATGGGTTTGACTCTTCTGATCCTTACTACGGAAGCTTAACGATAGAAGTCCATATTGGTGGACTATAAATGGTGAAAGATGCAGTTAACACTTCGTGGATGGGAATATGCTTTTGCATATTCTAGCTACGTTGTTATAAATACTTGATTACATATGAAATTCTCAATATGAAACTGGACTATATTGGGTGACGGTCCAAAATGGAATAAAGGACCTAAATTTACGGGACATACGGAGGAGTATTGATGCATTTTAATTTTACAAAATTGTAATTTTGTTGGTGGATGTGGGTGGAATAAAGTTGTAGTAAACGTTCATTAATTTCACAATAATTATATTTATTGAATACAATGATTGAATATATTAATATGAATGTGGATGATTCAGTTCAAAGCCAAGAACAGAACATGCTCTGGTGAGATGGGCATACCCACAGCTTCATGACATTGATGCACTGGAGAGAATGGTTGATCCTGCGCTTAGAGGATTATATCCTCCCAAATCCATCTCTCGGTTTGCAGATATCATTGCTCTCTGTGTTCAGGTTAGACTTCAGTAATTTGGCAACCAAAAAACTTTATCCATTTACTCATGTAAGTTTATGGTTTTATTTTGTCTTTTTAAAATTGTTATTGTTATTTCTTAATTTTTGGACTTCAGGCGGAACCAGAATTTCGACCACCTATGTCTGAAGTGGTGGAAGCACTTGTTCGATTAGTTCAAAGATCGAATATGAGTCAACGTGAGGATCCAAATGCTTCTTGTAGAACGGATGGATATGATTTCTGACGAAAACTCCCCCTGATAGGATCGCGGATTGGATTCTCTGTTCTAAAATTGCATTGAACTTCATATGTCGCTGATTTGTTAAACACATGAGTATTACAAAAGCAAACGAACATTGTTTTATGACAGAGTCACAGAGAATGGGGCAGTGAAATCCTAACCGTGTTAGGATATGCTCAGTCCTTGGATATTATCTCATGTATGTAATATAGGTTATCTAGGCAATTCTTATTTTCGAATAATTCAGGGCTTAGGAAAAGAGAGTAAAAGTTGTATGTGGGTAGAAACGTTTTCCCTTTTCTCATGCAGAATTTGTTTTAACATTACCTCAAATTCGTATCGACCATCATTAACAATGGAGAATTTTTGCAGAATTTGTTTTAACATTAATGCATATTTTAGGTGAAACTCTCTTAAACATGTGTTTACAAAAATGGTGTTACAAAACAATAAACTTGAGACGTACTGTGTTTTTATATTTAGTTTACTCAAATGGTACCTAGTACAATGGAGTGGTAAGATGCAAACACATATTGTACGCAGATACAAAAATTAACATTTTAATTTATTTATTAGTTTACTAGAGTCTGCCCGTACATAATTGTATTTACATGCAGTAACTATTGACATCTTACTAGGCTTGTGATATGTGGCTTTTTGGAGAACCAATTAAAGGATTGATATGTTATAGTGATTTAGTTCTAATAAATTATGAGCAATTGATACAATTAGTGATTATATCACACCAGTTCGATTATTTTGAATAACTTGTTACTAAAAATGTGCAATATTAAGCGACGACCATTAACAAATAAAAAATAACTAACAATTAGTAAAAACCAATTTACAAAGAAAAACTCATTAGCAACAGAGAAGTGATTAGTTAAAAGTAAAGTAGATGAATAAAAAATCTCAAACTGTTTGATTGTCTAACTTTTCAATTTCAAAAAACATGCTTTATATATATCCATCTATATATGAACTGTTTAGAATAAAACATTAATGAGAAAATTGTCAAATAGACCATCCTATTGTGATCAATTCGTCAAATAAGCCCTCCTACTCGCAAACTCACCCAATTAACTCCGCAATGTTTAAAAAGACACCCAATTTGACTTATTAGCCGGTAAGCAGGTGGTCACCCCGTCTCTCGCTGACCTGGACGCTGACATGGAGGTCATTTACCCGGCTACTAAACGTGACATGTATTGCTTACTAATATCCCTCTCCTCACCATTTAACATAAATTCATTTCAACCTCTACCCTAATTCTTCGACCTCCCCTCCGTGCGATATTCGTGTTCTCCGTCACAATAATGTAATCTTCATCAACATCAATGATTACAGAAGAACAAAGTCGTACTATGGACTATGAGCCTCCTGTGTATATTATTGGGGTGGATTGAAAGCCCCTCTATGCGTTGGATGGGAGAGTGGGAGAATGTTTTGTGGGTGTTAAAATGGAAGGCAATTGAATGATTTGGTTGTGTCGTTTTGAATTACAGTGTGTTATCTTATTCATTACATGCAATAATTATATATGTTCATGAATTGGAAGAATCCTGAAGAGAAGGAAGAGATTGTGAGGGCCGAGGAGAAGAAAGAAACCGCTGATGAAGTCAAAATATTGGTTGAAGGCCCTGTCTGACCGTTACCACATGTAGAGAAAGATGTTGCTTGCGTTAAAACTACAGTTGAAAATGAGGCGAAGGTGAACAAAAAGAATAGGAAGTTGTATGGATTAGCTATGAATGTTCTTCTTGCTTTAGTAGGAAGTATGCATTTGAGGTTGTAATCATGTTTTGTAATGACAGAACTGGTTATGTATCGGTTATGTGTAAGTGTGTTTGGGTCACTTATGTAATGTCATTGTAGCAAGATGTTGCTGGAATATTTGCTTAATGAATATCTCGGTGGTTGTTATGAATATATAGTGCAAGTGTAGTGTGTTTAGGTCACTTATAGTGCAAGTGTACTGTGTTGTGTGTTTGGGTCACAATAAGCAACATATTTTCTTATTTGTAGTGTATTTGGGTAACTTATGAATATTTGATTAATGCATATATAATTGTAGTTCTTTAAGATTTCTACTATGGCGTATATGTGCAAGTGTTGAACGAATATCTAACTTAATAAGGTCTTTTGGTTTGAAGTATTATGATGTTTGTTAATGAATATCTTTCCTGTTTTGAGGTCCTTTGCTACAAATATCCTTACTAACATCTAACTTAACCAATTAAAAGGAGAAAATCATGAATTCAGAATACAAAAACTTAACCAAAACCACAACTCCACTTTGGCATCATTCATTCAGAAGTTTATAGTAAAAAGGCCATGCCATTACTTCCAAAATACACCATGTTTTTGTTCACAAAATAAAACTGCTCAAGCAAAATACACATGAATACAAATCAAATCCCGAAATCGGAGAAGAAAAACCGCGACTTGCGTGCGCGGGCGACCTGCAGTTTAATTTTTGTTTTCTTCCCGAAACGTTTAATTTTTTCCCAGCGGTGAACCGTTACAACAATTAATGTCCAATGTTCTTATCTTTTAATGCAGCGTTAAATGGACAGTTCATGGACGATTCAATGCCCAACAGACTGGTTAATGATGTCCAACGTTTAGGTCCATTAATTCACCATTTACACACAACAAATCCTCCTATATAATGGTTGTCAGGTGGTTTGCAACAGCACACGATCTTACACGCTAATACACATTCCTCACGTATTTCTCAGCTCTAAAGCACCTCCAGTCTCTCTGAAAATTTCCTTTTGTGCTCATAGTGTGTTCTCGTTCACTGGAACTTTAGTTTGTGTGCTCAAACATTAGTTCGTAGTCATCGTATCCTGGGAAATGATTGTTGCAACACTCCTAGCACAGTGGGAGGCAACATATACGTTTTAAGGACATCGTGTGTAGCACGAGCTTTGGTTAAATTCTGCTCCATCTCCTTTCTTGTTTTTATTTCGTCATTTTAATTAATTTATTTTAATTAATTTTCTTTAGTTTTCCGAAACACACCCAACAATTGAAACTTCAATGAGGTAAGATTACACACAAGTTATTTATAACATTAAACATTAAATTGGACTTGAACTTACTTCCAAAATGATATTACCCGTTTCTTGGTTAAAATATACTCCCCCTCCCCCTTTCACCTCTTTATCCTCATAAGTGTCATCAAACCTTCACTTGAAAACATTTCAACCTTTGTTCCTAACTACCACTACAAAAAAAAGGACAATTTATGGCACATTTAAGTCTGACTCCCTTTAGCTCATTTTTAACAAATACTATATCTCTTTTGTGATACACATCATATCTAATAATAAAACTTTTAAATTGTGTACTGTCCTCTAATAACATTCCCACCATAATATGGGGAGGATCAGACTCAAGGTTATATGAAGCACGTCTGGTAGGTGCCCTTTTGGGGGTACATTCTTCTTCTTCTTCCTCTTCCTCCTCCTCTTCCTCCTCCTCCTCCTCCTCCTCCTCCTCCTCCTCCTCCTCCTCCTCCTCTTCCTCCTCTTCTCCTCCTCCTCCTCCTACTCCTCCTCCTCCTCCTCCTCCTCCTTCTTCAGAATTCTAGCTACGTGGGTTAGATGGGTCACATTCCATACTTTCTTCTTATGTATTAGTGTGGTGCCCTGCAAAGTTTGTCGAGTTTTGATTTCTTCCATTGAAAGACTTTCTGTCATGGGTGTGGAAGTATGGTGTGAACCCACTGACACATCAAATAGTCCCTCATCTTCATATGCATTTCCTATAGTTTCATTGCCTTGTTGCGCTTCATCATCATCATCATCACCACCACCTGTTGTCACAACATCATCTCCTTTCACTCAAGTTGCATTCATTTCCTCATTTGTAGCTTCAACTTGTTCCTCACAATCATTTTCATCACCGGGGGCATCAGTGCCAACATCTGTGTTATCATTGGCTTCTCTTTCTTCCATTACATCTTCCTCTCCTTCATCATTTGCATCAGCTTTTTCTTCATTACATTTTGGTTCATCACCATTTGCTTCATCGCACTTTGGTTCATCAACATTTTGGAAAATATTTTAAATACCCCTAACCTTAATAGAGTATGAGATAAACATCATAAACTTGCATATATAATATATATATCCTGAACTATATATAAATAGTTATTTTTGCACCATAAATGCATATGTTTTTACAAATACAAATGTATTAGAATAATTACATATTTAGCTATTTATAATTTGATAGTTAACATTCTAAAATTAATTTTTGAGAAAATATTATTACAACCAGTACAATTTAATTTTAATTCCATTCTCATAAATGTTTTGTGTATTTTAAATTATGTACTTAACACCATAAAATTACATTTGTGAACAATATATGATCATGGTGCTAACATAACTTTTATATAAAGTTTGGGGTATATATATTACATGTGCAAGTTTTGGTTACTTATATCACACCACTTCAAAGTTTGAGATACCTAAATTAGGAATTTTATCAATTCAGGACTCGGAAGATAGATTAATTATCAATTCAGGACCCGAAAGATGAAACGTATCGATATAGGACCCGAATGATGAAAAACTATCAATTTAGGACCTGAATGATTGGAAACTATCAATCTAGGACCTAAGTTGTCATGAATTTTATTATAATTTTTATTTTAAAAATTTAAAATATTAATTAGTTTTATTAAACTAATAAACTTTTGTGAAGAAAAGTTTATCAAAAATTAGTAATGGATTTTATAAAAAATTAAATAAATCAAAACCTATGAAATATTAGGTCCTAAATTGATAGTTTTCCATCATTCGGGTCCTATACCAATACGTTTCATCTTTCGAGTCCTGAATTGATAATTAATCTATCTTTCGGGTCCTGAATTGATAAAATTCCTTTAAATTATTTCCTCCAAATAATTCCACCCGAAAAATGACTAGTTTAGGATTGAAAAATTAACCGCTATTCACACGTATTGTAATGAACTAAACCTGAGCGTGATTTTTTTTTGTTCCATATCAAATTCACCAATGTTACAACTAAGAAATAACGGAGGCAATATAATTTTAATTTTTTCACTCAAATATCAACTACGCTGTTTTTGTTTTGCATTCCAAGTTCCAACTACTTTATCAAATGTGCAAGTCCAAGCGAGAGTACAAGACATGTTAGCTAGGTCTAAATAGATAAAATGAGATACTACGTATTTATTTTGGAATAAAACAAAATGCAAAGCGAAATGACATGTATTTATGAAGTTACTTTTTAAATGACATGGAAAACTTATTAAATAAGTTTAGACATAATATATCAGTTTGCCTAAAAACAACATGTTTATGAAACATTCTAATAAACAACATATGACTTAATTAGTTATAAGTTAATTAACTAGGATTTGCCAAAAATAGCCACGGAGTAACTATTTATTTTTTAAAGGATTAAAGAGTAGATGTAACGAATATAATTTTACTCTAAGGTTGCATTAGTTAATTTAAAAAAACAAATTAGGATTAGTTAATTAGTTTGATGAAATGACCATGATAATCACACTGATAACCAAAAATAGAGTTATTCCTAAGGTTGACATTTTTAACTAGTAATTTGAATTTTGAAATTTGAATTGAAAAAACTGATCAAACCGGAATGGTCAGATTGATACTCGAAGGTGACCAAACATAGAGGTAAGGGTCAGACCTCTATGGCTTTTTGGTGACTCTTACCTCTATGGCTTTTTGGTGTTTTTTCACTGACATAAGAATCACCGAATTAAAAGCGATTCTAACCGAACCAAGCGGTTTGCAATAGTTTTGCAATATCATGTATTGTAAATTATTTTTGTAGTCAAATTAGTAGTGTCTAATCATTTATAAGCATTGACCCTATGTTCAAATATTTTCTTCATGTTTTTTTAATTAATTTTCTTTTTCACTGATCGTTTAATTCATTAGTAATAATAAATTTATACTTTCTCCGTCCCTTTAAACTTTATCAGCTTTCCTTTTTGATTGTCTCACTAACTTTGCAACTTTGTCTTTTAAATAAGAGAGAATTCCCTAAATAGGAGTAAATTTTTGTCAAGTTTGACATTAATAGGCTTTAAACATGGAATTTTCCCCAAACTTGGCAGATTACTCCTATTCAAGAAATAAAAAACATTATAGTCTTATTTTGGAATTTCAAAACGTTTTTACTCCTATTTAAGACAATTTTTGTTTAAATAAATAAATTGTGGTTCTAGTAAATTGGAGTAAATTCTTTCAGTTCTGCACAATATGTGATTTGGTTTGGGTTTGGTAGTATTCCTTCTAAACTGTACTATACCGATTCGACTGGAATTGAGAAAAAACATATAAAATAAATTGAACTAAAGAAATTGAATAAAACCTTCATACTCCGTATATTATTAAAAAAATACTCCTTTACAAATTCAAATCGAACCAAATCGAATTAAAGATTCTCATTTTCATTATAAGAAACAATTAACAATCTTGACAAATTAGTCATTAAATATTAAAATAATACACATATAACATCACATTTATCAACACTAATCTCATTAATTATATATCTATTAAAATTGTTTCTCAAAATATATGCCAATTATCTTATTTAATTATTTGTCTAAATAACCTCTTTCAACAAAAAGAAATTATTGTCTAAATAAGCATGTCCTGTGTAGTACTCCCTCCGTCCCGAAAAGGTTTGACAACTTTGACTTTCACGTAGATTAATAAAGTAAAAACTATGTGGTTGAAATTTATGCAGAGGCAAGAGAATTAACTTTACCCACATATTACTTACTTTAAATGAAAATGACAATCTTTTTGGAGAAAAAAGGAAATTTGGCAAATGAATGTAAAACCGATATGCCCAACGGTCAAAGGCACTAGATCAAAGGTAACTTCAATCTCTAATTACAGGTATTTCATTTCAAGGTTCTGTCTGAGAGCAAAGCGCCATTTCTAAAACCCTAAGGATGGAGAAACGCGTCATAACATTAGGCGGAAAACTTTCACCCCTTTCTTCATCTTCCGTCTTTGAGATCGCCTGCGGGCTTGCTCGTGTCAGTGTAGATTCTCCGTCTCCTCCACCCGCCGCTGCCAACCCCAAAAAGCCATCACCTGCTCCTTCCACTTTCGAGTTCCAGATTCCCATTGACTTGTTATCGGCCACTGAGGCTCGAGCCTCCACATTGGTATTGCTGAACAAGCTGTTGCTTTCGTCATCTCCATCTGCTGCTGCTTTAGGTCAGCTCTCCAAGATCGTGAATGGTGAGAGTAGTGATTCTAATGTTGCTATAGATGGCATTGCCCCTGCGCTTCTCCCTTCCCTGGATTTTCCACTATCGGTTCTGGTTGGCGTTTCAGCCATCGCTGACCACCGCTCTTCTGCTTTGTCATTGATTTCCGATGCGGTTGCTGCGTTGTCCTGCGAGGCCTTGAGTGCTGACATATCTGCTTTCGATTTGATTGACTCTGGAGATGGTTCGACTGCCAAGGATGACGTTTCTGTGGCTTCCTCCTTGAAGGTCTTTCTTAACGGCTCGAAAATGGTGGGCAAAAGTCCTCTAGAACCTTCAATTCATGATATTCCTGAAGTACACGGTCACTTCAAGGAGATTTGCCGCCTCCTTCACTCAAGAACAAGGGTTCAGCTCAATTCTGCCTTCAGAGCTAGCTCCTCTGGGGCTGCCAAGGTTTCTTCCACCACCTTGTTCGATTTGGCAGTAGCACTTTTGCGTCTGGGAGAAATTAGTTGTAAGCGGGCTCAGCTTATTTTGGATTCTGGGATGGCTTCTGAGGGATTGCTCAAGACACTCCAATCGCAGTCTCCTGACCTTAAGTTACATGAACATTTTGCCTCTTTGGTATCTGCATTTACCAATCAAAATTATATTCACTTTGCTCATGGGCTGAATTCTCTGTTGAAGATGGTGGAGAATGTAGTGTCTTGGGAGGCAATGGTTGCATTTTTTGGGCTTGAAGGAAGTGATTTAGTACAAGATACTCAAGGCAGTGGGACATTAGAGGATGATAATATGAAAAAGACCAAGAAGAAAAAGAAGGTGTTGGGGAAGGGAACTACTGCTTTAGTTCAGTTCCTCAAGGATGAGATCCTGAATGTTGCAACTGAGGCTAATGATACCCTCTGGGAAGGTTACACTAACAAATTCATGTCTTTATGGGACCCCAGCAATATTAGTTTTGGAGTTTTGCAAAATAAAGTAAAAGAGATTGTGGAAAGTAATGAAAGCCGCAGGCTTCCTAAAATTCCGAAGGTATTTAACCTCAATTTCCTGTTCCTTTCATTTACTCTTACTTCAGACATTTTATAATCTTTTGACGAGTAACTACTCCACTAGATCATAGTAAAAACTGTGTATATCACAGGGTCTATTTAATGAAGCGGTTATTAATAATACGCTGAAAGAAACATTTTACATTATCTTGGAGTTGCACTGCTTGTTTGGATGTGCTTTTCTTAAAATAGTCTTCAGAGTTTTTGAAGAATAGATAGAAGCACATAATGTGCTATTTTACCTTTTAAAAGCACTTACAAATGTAAGCAAAACCACAATTTTTGTACATCAGAGTGCTTTCATATCTCTTGAAGAGTTTTTTGGTCTCGGAGAAGCAGATTCTTACATGCGTGCGGCTATGTAGTCTAGTATATATTTATAACCCTCAATTGGTTAAGAAGTTATAATCTTAAACATAGGTTGTACTGTTGTAGAACCCTATTTGAGCAGCTAGTTCATGTACAGTTTGGCAGCATTTGTTTGATGTTAGCTTGTGCATTATCTTCTAAGTTCTGACTGCATTTTAGGATATAATTCTTGTTTTCATTGGTCTTATCTAAAATCTATGCATGACAATTGCAGGGCACCCGTGACTTTGCTAAGGAACAGATGGCAATAAGAGAAAAGGCTTTCTCAATAATAGTTGAGGTCTTTGAAAGGCATGGTGCTACGGCCTTGGACACCCCTGTATTTGAATTGAGAGAAACACTAATGGGAAAATATGGAGAAGACTCAAAGTTGATTTATGATCTTGCTGATCAGGTATACTAAATTTTTTCCTTTTTTAAAATAAGCTTGTTTATATTATTGATTCAATGAATTCCATATTTCTAGAAACTTACTCGTCCTCATAGTTGATGCATATGGATTTGTTTGCTCGTGTCCATCGATGGGTATTTGGGTGCACTTTTATTCTGACTACATGATCATGAATGATTAATCTTCCCATGTGATTATATTTTTTAAAATCTCCCCATGGAATGTCCTGTTATACTTCAATTTGAGCCTAACTTAAAATTGAGGCATTGTTTAGTCTTCAAGTCTCTCATAAAGGAAAAGCATATGCAGGCGTTTGGTTAATATTGTCTGACAAACACAACATCTATAATTATTATGTAAACGCTCTTAAAGAGTTAATATTGTTTCGTATAATCCCTCTGTCCCTTAAAACTTTGCCAACTTTCCTTACGAGTTGTTCCTTAAAATTCGTCAATTTCTTTTAAAGTAATAAATATCTGGTTACAGTTATTTCTCTCTCCTCTGCACACATTTTATATTTCAACCTCACAGTTTTTTACTTTCCTATTCCACACCTCACAGTTTTTTACTTTCCTATTCCACGTGCAAGTCAATTTTGGCCAAGTTTTTCGGGACGGAGGGAGGACATTATTTACTCCGAAAAATAGTGCTTACTACTCAGGTCCTATTATTGTTTTGTTTCATTTCATGTACAGGGTGGTGAACTTTGCTCACTTCGTTATGATCTCACAGTACCATTTGCTAGATATGTGGCAATGAATGGGCTTACATCATTCAAAAGGTATCAGATAGCTAAGGTATATAGAAGAGATAACCCCTCCAAGGGAAGGTATCGTGAGTTCTATCAATGTGATTTTGATATTGCTGGCCAGTTTGAAAAGATGGGTCCTGATTTTGAGGTTATCAAAATTTTGACCGAGTTGCTAAATGAGCTTCATATTGGGGATTATGAGGTAGCTCTTCAACTGTTGCTAAATAAGTGTGCACTGTTATTTTCTTATGTGATTTTCAATTGACACGAGTGGCTGTAGTCCAGACTAAAAGGCTGTGTTGCTATTCTCTCTGTCACATTGTTGTTTATTGTGTTTGAATTCGGTATAAGTGTGAGATAAATCTTTCAATTTTTTGTGGGCTATCTTAGGCCAAAATTAACCTGGTATTAGAGCCTCAGAATCAAATCTGATACTAATCTGTCGGTGTTTACTGCCTCAATGGTTTGTAGGTGGCCTTTTGGTCCTATTTGTCCACCCTTTCAGTTATTTGCCTGGTTGCAGGGAGGGTGAAGGGTGCTGAGTGTCTTACATCAGTTGTCTACTAGCTTTGTTTCTAGTATATGAGTGCGATGTAAAATTAACAGTTATAAGAATGCATTGCTACATGCGTGTGTCATATGCATGCAGGGGCGGAGCCAAGGGGGGGGTCAAGGGGGTCAGCCGACCCCGCTGAAAGTTTGAGAGTATAGAGCTCTGAAATACCTTCGATTTGATATATTATGGCCCCCGTAACTCATTACGAGTAAAAAGTTATGACTTGTGGAAAATCAGCACTATCTAAACGTAAAATCAGCAAAATTTGATGCATAATATTGATTATTTTCCCAAATTTTATGAATAACGTATAATTAATTCATTAGTTACGTAACATGATTCAGAAACAGAGCAAAGACAGTATATCTTATTGCTTACGAATGCTTATTTATCTAAACTACAAATGAAACATTCAATTCGAACATTGTCTAAAAACGGTGTACCATTTTCATTTTGTACATAGTTAATTTTCGACCCCCCTGACCCGTTTTTCTGGGGATATTAGTTACTCGTTAGTGTCCTTTCTGGAATGATAAATCAATAATATCAGTGTTTTTTCCATTGACCAGGTGAAGCTGAACCACAGGAGATTACTCGATGGTATGTTAGCCATATGTGGGGTACCAAAAGAGAAATTTAGAACTATTTGTTCAAGTATTGACAAGCTAGACAAACAATCTTTTGAGCAGATAAAAAAAGAAATGGTGAGATCTTGTCTCTTTTTGGCATGAAGCTATTGTCTGTTGTATTCATTCATTTATTTATTATCAGCATACATATCTTTGCAGCAATTTCAGAGAATCTGAAATGATGCACCCATGAAAATCATATTTCACATCAATCAATTTTTACTATATGAAAAACAACATAGATTGCACTGTTGCACAGTTTCCGTGACTAGTTCTTGCATTTCCATAACTCATTACCTTCTGTCCTTTTCTCTAAACAATCATTACCTTCTGTCCTTTTCTGATAATAATAAGGTGGGCGAGAAAGGTTTGAGTGAAGAGACAGCAGACAAAATTGGCACATTTGTCAAAGAAAGGGGATCTCCTTTGGAGTTGCTACAAAAGCTTAAGCATGAGGGTAGCAAATTTTTGGAAAACAATGAATCTGCTCTTGCATTAGATGAGTTGGAGATTTTATTTAAAGCTCTTGACAAGTCAAAATGCATAAATAAAGTAGTGTTTGACTTGAGTCTTGCAAGAGGTCTTGATTACTATACTGGAGTCATATTTGAAGCTGTATTCAAAGGGGCAGTGCAGGTAAGTTGATATATTACTATATACGCTGATGTGTAAGGCTAGTTTGGTAGCATTCGTCGGCTATTCCTGGTTATTCTTTTTTCAGAATAAGCAGAAAAGTCGCATTTGACTTTCTTGTTGGGCTGAAAGTTGATTTTACCAAATGCTCTTTCTTTTAGAATATTTAGCAGTCATTTCAGCCTAATAATTCTTACGAAATGAACTTTAAATTAGAAAATAAACAGTATATGGTATAGCATGTAATACTTTTGTGGTGGCAGGTTGGTTCAATAGCTGCTGGTGGGCGGTATGATAATCTCATAGGAACGATTGGGTCAAAGCAGGTTCCTGCAGTTGGGATTAGCCTGGGAATTGAGAGGGTGTTTGCGATAATGGAACAACTCCATAAAGACAAGGAGGTGATACTAGATAAACTTGGATTCCCAATATCCCTAACCAATAAGGGTGCCTTAGGAAATGCCAGGGAAAAAATATGGTGGAAAATAGAGGAAATTTCGTTTGGGAAAAAATGTGGGTGGGGCATCACTTCAAAATCAAACCACACACACTCATATATATATATATATATATATATATATATATATATATATATATATATATATAGGGTTAAGATGGGATACAAAGTATGCTTCCGATACAAAATACAAATTCATCTCATCCATCCAAAATTACACAATCAAGGGTAAGAATTGATTGGGCCATAAATACTAAAACGTCACATTGGGAGTTTTCCCATTTGGCATTAAATACACCGTAGCTCATTGGGTTAGTGGGGAATTTCCCCACCTTTCTCTCAAATCCACCGTACACCACATTAATATGATTAATTTGCACTTTGTAAATTAAGATGATTTTGTATGTGATCCTAAATCTATATATATATATATATATATATATATATATATATATATATATATATATATATATATATATATATATATTCAAAGTAATTTTTTTAAAGATATCTATAGTTAAATCTGAATGTGTACTCTCCCCGTCTTTATTTAAGACACAATATCGGTTTTCACTTTCCTAGTTTGCCCTTCATTATTTTTATGGAAATGGTTTTGAGTTTCAAGTGGGAAAACTGTGGGTGAATAGAATTGCATGTGCATTGATAATACAAAAGTGACACATTTGGAACACTCTAAATTCTAATATGCCACCTTTTATAAATAGGATAAGAGAGGCGTGAAATTTCAGAAAATATTAATCGTATTTGATTGGCCCAAGTGTTTTTCCAAGGTAAAACCAAACATTAAAAACCAATTTCCTTAGTTTTTCCTTTTCCCCTAACATTGGGAGAGCTCTACACATAGCAAAAACAATAAAGACTATTCAATCCCAAATTTAAGTCTTTCTTGACCTTTTAGCTTTTGGGTGCATAGTTTGAGTATTCACTGTATATATGATTACATCTTTGCAACATGATATATGTTGTTTTTTAATAAGCAACAACTCTATGTTTCATTTGCAACCATCCGATTTAGATTGGACACCTGTGGTCCAACAAACAACCATGTGGGGTCAATCTCTGCACGTTGGTTGGATGACTGCAATTGAGACGAGTCCCTGGTCTTGATTTAAAAGACAAGCAACAGATTCAGTTTCTTTATGTTTTACAATGTACTGGTTGGGGCTTAACTATTCAAATCGTCACTTGACATTAAAATTTCAGATCCGGGCAAACAAAACCCAAGTTCTTGTTAGCATCCTGGGCGATGACCTAAATTTAGCATCTGAAATAGCCAGTGAGCTATGGGATGCTAAACTGAAAGCTGAGTTCCTGGTGAACAAAAGGGTGACAAAGCACTTCGATCGTGCCAAGGAGTCGAAGATCCCATGGATGGTAATGGTTGGTGAGCGGGAAGTCAATGAAGGAATTGTCAAGTTAAAGGATGTTGGTGCATCAAAAGAATATACAATCCCTAGAAGCAGTCTTGTAGAAGAGCTTTGCAGTCGGCTTAAGGACACATGTTTATAGGTTCGGCATTTAATATTGGAGTAAGTTTTGAGCTCGCAGTGCATGTACTTAGGTCTAAGGTTAGGCTGGAAGTGAAGGTATGGAGCACATTAAATTAAACAAATTATAGAGGCGTTATTATTTGTTCCTGGATTCTAATCTGTGGCTAATTTTTGTCAGATGATATTGTACCTAAATTCATACTCCATATTTATAAATGATATGCACGTGTTTGGCTGATATTTGATACAATAGATTCGTACTCTCCCTTTTCTTTGTATCTTTGAATTTATCTTGTGGCCAATTTAAATGTTGCTTTATTGTTATTATTATTATTATTATTATTATTATTATTATTATTATTATTATTATTATCATTATCATTATCATTATCATTATCATTATCATTATCATTATCATTATCATTATCATTATCATTATCATTATCATTATCATTATCATTATCATTATCATTATCATTATCATTATCATTATCATTATCATTATCATTATCATTATCATTATCATTATCATTATCATTATCATTATCATTATCATTATCATTATCATTATCATTATCATTATCATTATCATTATCATTATCATTATCATTATCATTATCATTATCATTATCATTATCATTATCATTATCATTATCATTATCATTATCATTATCATTATCATTATCATTATCATTATCATTATCATTATCATTATCATTATCATTATCATTATCATTATCATTATCATTATCATTATCATTATCATTATCATTATCATTATCATTATCATTATCATTATCATTATCATTATCATTATCATTATCATTATCATTATCATTATCATTATCATTATCATTATCATTATCATTATCATTATCATTATCATTATCATTATCATTATCATTATCATTATCATTATCATTATCATTATCATTATCATTATCATTATCATTATCATTATCATTATCATTATCATTATCATTATCATTATCATTATCATTATCATTATCATTATCATTATCATTATCATTATCATTATCATTATCATTATCATTATCATTATCATTATCATTATCATTATCATTATCATTATCATTATCATTATCATTATCATTATCATTATCATTATCATTATCATTATCATTATCATTATCATTATCATTATCATTATCATTATCATTATCATTATCATTATCATTATCATTATCATTATCATTATCATTATCATTATCATTATCATTATCATTATCATTATCATTATCATTATCATTATCATTATCATTATCATTATCATTATCATTATCATTATCATTATCATTATCATTATCATTATCATTATCATTATCATTATCATTATCATTATCATTATCATTATCATTATCATTATCATTATCATTATCATTATCATTATCATTATCATTATCATTATCATTATCATTATCATTATCATTATCATTATCATTATCATTATCATTATCATTATCATTATCATTATCATTATCATTATCATTATCATTATCATTATCATTATCATTATCATTATCATTATCATTATCATTATCATTATCATTATCATTATCATTATCATTATCATTATCATTATCATTATCATTATCATTATCATTATCATTATCATTATCATTATCATTATCATTATCATTATCATTATCATTATCATTATCATTATCATTATCATTATCATTATCATTATCATTATCATTATCATTATCATTATCATTATCATTATCATTATCATTATCATTATCATTATCATTATCATTATCATTATCATTATCATTATCATTATCATTATCATTATCATTATCATTATCATTATCATTATCATTATCATTATCATTATCATTATCATTATCATTATCATTATCATTATCATTATCATTATCATTATCATTATCATTATCATTATCATTATCATTATCATTATCATTATCATTATCATTATCATTATCATTATCATTATCATTATCATTATCATTATCATTATCATTATCATTATCATTATCATTATCATTATCATTATCATTATCATTATCATTATCATTATCATTATCATTATCATTATCATTATCATTATTTTATACCAACTTTAAACATTTCCGAATTTGATTATTGCAGTTTGGTAGAATTTTTTCTGTCTCCTTCAGTCCTTCGATGTGTATATTTTTACTAATATCTGGGATTGAGAGAGAATATGCTAACTCGATTACCCTCTATTCTTAAGTCTTTGGTTTATTAAGGGCAGACTGGGCAGTTGAGTACTTGAGTCTGGAGAGAAAAATGGAAGTAAAAAGAGATTTAAGATTTAAGAGACAGATAGTTGACATAGGGATGAATCCGGGTCGGGCCCGGGCCGGGTCAAGGCCAGGTCGGGCCTCGGGTCTTGTAATGGTAGGCCCGGGACCGGCCCGGGCAATGGCCGGTTCCGGTTCGGGCCGGGCCACCCGCCCGGGTCACGGGTCGGGCCACCCGCCGGGCCGGGCCGGGCTAGTATTTTTTTTAATTAATTATATATTATACAAATTCTTATTAAAAACAAAGTTCAAGTGCATTTATTTGAAATAAGAACTACATTTGAGAATTGAGAAAAAAATAACAATACGAAATATATTTTCTAATGAATATCAATTGGGATTTCCGCCACCGTTGGTTGTTGTTTTCCCTTTGTCACAGGACTTCATATGTTTTATTGGCATCCCGTATCTGTATGAACGCCCCAATCAACACTCTTTCTTGCACCACCTGCAAGTTGTCCACCACAGTCCGGTCTTCGGGTCCTTCCACTTGTCAAAATTGTTTTGCATAAGGGAAGATGTACTTTCCATATTTAAAATGGTATATGTATAAGTAGGAGTGTAGGATAATAAGAGAAGATGAAGATGGAGAAGAGTTGGAGAAGAATTGGAGAAGAGGTGTAGAAAAATGTTAGAAAATAGATGTATATATAGATGTTTTTGAACCCCACTCCCCACACCACCACCCCCGGGATCCCCCTGCCCCCCACCCATAGCCCCAACGGCTATATAGCCGTTTGGGAGGTTTGATTTCAATTTTTTTTTAAGTTATACATATTGTAAAATAAATTAATTAATTTAATGAATTAAGTAAAACTAAAACTATTTGTACTTAGAAAAGTGGTTTGATTTATAATTTACAAATGTTACAAAATAGGTGTATAAGTATTTAAACAAATTACATATTGTAAATGTATTTTTAATTTAAAAACCGGCTTTATATTTTAGAAAAATAATTTTAAGTCGTTAGTTTGTAACCAATTAATTAATTTGAAGTACAACTACAAATTTACAATTTTGAAATATGAAGTACAAGTTTACAATTTTGAAATATGAAGTACAAGTATAAATAAATTTGACAAGTGCTATAAAATACATTTTATAATAAATTCTAAAATACTAATCAATCGGAATCTCCGGCATAGGTAGAACCACCATCGGTTGTTGAGTCATCCATAAAATCTTGGGAGGGGGTGATGCTCATTTCTTGAGTTCTACGTGCGGCCTTCAACCAATCGTGGTAGCATATAAGCGTCTCAAGAGACTCCGCGCTCAATCTCGATCTAGATGCCGTTAGGACGTTGCCGGCCGAACTAAATTCTTGTTCCACAGCAACTGTTGAAATCGGCATTGATAGTACTTGCTTAGCCATCCGTGCTAAAATCAGGAACGTTCTTTCTTTTGACTTCCACCAGTCTAGAACGTCAAAGTCATCATTTTCTTCAAAATCAACTTCATATGTTAAATACAAAGTGATCTCATTCAATGCACTTTGTTCAGTGACGTGAGTTGTTTTTGTTTTTTTTTCATAAGATTGCCAAATGCAGATTTAAAAATCGATTTTCCTTTATATGAAGATGTTCGTGACGGGGGAGGGGGAGCGTTGCTATATTGTGCACGAAACTCATTAAATAAGGCATAAAATAAAGTACTAACCTCGTTGTATTCCGTTTTCGGATCTATGGGGTTATCGTCATACATTGGAAATTCACCAAAAAACGCATGATAATAGAAGTTGAAACAATCTTCCAAATTAGCAAGTCTATAACGAGGATCGAGAATAAATGCAATACCATAAATATGGGGAATATGCGCATAATATTTTAAAAAAAAAATCCTTCATATAATCACAAAAATAATGAACGAAAACGGCATTCTGAAATTCTTTAAAAGCATCGGCGAGATTAACAGCTTGTGGAATAAATTGGTTTGCGGTAGGTTTATAAACATGACTAAAAGTTTCAGTAGCATTAAAAAAATATATCAAAACATTACACATTTTTTCGCAAGTGTCGATCTCAGACGCGTTTATAATATAGTTATCATGTACTTTTAAAAAAGCAGGAAAATGTTCTTTATATCTAAGAACAACTTTAAGTAATTTATAAGTACTATTCCAACGAATACTCAAATCTTTAGGAAAAGCAACATATCTCACACCTCTTTCAGTCAAATAAGTTTGTCATTTTAATCTAAGTTGACCATTACCCCAAATACGTCTAATCCCCCCCTTGATTACCTCCATGGAATCTCCTAACGCTTTTAAACCGTCTTGCACACATAAATTTATAACATGGCATGCACACCGTTGATGAAAAAATCTACCCATCAAAGTATTGGCACCACACAACTCATGCAATCTAGGTATAGCAGCAGTATTATTAGTAGCATTATCGAAACCAATAGCAAACACCTTATCAATCAAATTATACTCAATTAAAATACGCTCAATCAAAATATAAATATGTTCAGCGGTGTGACGATCATTAAATTCACGAAAAGCAAGAACACGTTTATGCATATTCCAATCCTCATTAATATAATGTGCAGTCAGACCCAAATAATATAAATGATGAAAATCATCCTCCCATATGTCAGAACAAATAGTAACACGCCCATCAAAGTTTGCAAAAAATATTTGTAACCTTTCCTTTTCCGCATTATAAAAAAGCCTTATTATTTCTTTCTTAACAGTTTTGCGACTATAATTTCTAAATTGAGGATTTAAACTACCTTGTGCATAATCTCTTAAAGCAAGACTTTCAGAAAACAAATAAGGCAAATTTTCTTCACAAATTAAGTTAGCCATACCAGTCAAATTTTGTGCATCATTGTAGGAGAAATTACCAAAAGGTTGAGAATTCGCAAACCTCGATATTTGAGTTTGCTTCCCCGTTCCGCCGCCTAATTTTGCATACTCCACAGGGTGCTTTGCCTTAAGATGCCTTGCGGCGGATCCGTATCCGCCGGAGGTTCCCAAACTATAATTGTTGTTGCACCACTTGCAAGTTGCGTGCCAATAGCCGGTTTGTGGGTCCTTCCATTTATCAAAATTATTTTTCATTAGTTCAGACTTACTTTTTTTATTATCGGTGGCGGTTTGGGATGAGGCAGGCTCGTCGGCGTCGTGGCTGCCGGCACCCTCCTCCTCGGCCGTCTCCGGTTCCAATTCCTGCGCATCTCCATCCTCAAGCTCCTCTTCGTCAATGGTCGTCGGCATTTGTTGTTGTTGTAGAAAGCGGTTATTATGTCGGGCCAATTCTTGTTGGAGTTGTTCTTCGGACATCGCATCTCCATCTCGCCTTTGGTAACCCGTTTCAAAATCATCTCGGCTTTGAGATGAAGAACCGGCAAGTTATTTACCTTTGCGGGATTTCTTCCTCCCAATCTCGTTCCTTCGATTGCGTTGGAGGTTACCCAAATCAACCGAATATCTACCACCTTCCATCTTAAAAATGTAACAAATATTAATTGACAACCAATATAATAATGGATACAAAACTAATGCAACTAATTAAAACTATTTTAATTAATACTTCAAACTAATTTAGTGCAAAGTAGAATTAATGTGTGACTTTAAAATTAAAATTATACCAACTTTTGAAGTACTTTAATTTAGTAAAAAGACTAAAAACTACTTAAATAAAATGTTAAGTACTTTAATTAAATGATTGAACTACTATTTCTTCCTACAAATATAAATTGAAAATAAGAAAATGTGACTTTAACTATAATGAATTAATGACAATTAACTAGTTTATTGAAGTAGAGTTGTTTTAACAATTAATGAGAATACTAATGAAGTAAATAACTAGTATAATGAAAAATGTAACAACAATGCTAATTAACTAATTAACTAGTATAATGACAAATGTAACAAAATGCTAATAAACTAATTAACTAGTATAATGAAAAATGTAACATAATGGTAATGAACTAATTAACTATTATAATGATAAATGTAACAAGAATGCTAATTAACTAGTACAAATGTACAATACTAGTTATAGTAAGTAATATATAATATAATGTTTATAGTATATAATATATAAGTATACTACTATAAGATGAGTAATACACTTATATTTTATACTTTAATATATAAAGTATATATTAAGTAGATGTAGAATGTATGTATTAAGTGGATATAATAATTGTATAAGAATTAAATATTAGAGTATAATGGAGAATTGGAGATTGGAAAATAAGAAAATAAGTATATATAAAATAGATATTATAAAGTATATATAAAAGTAGATATTATAAAATAAGTATATATAAAATAGATATTATTAAGTAGAGAAGTAGATATTATTATGTATTAAGTATATAGTAATAGTTTATAAAGTATATTTAATACTTTATTATATAAAGTATATATTAAGTAGATGTAGTATGTATGTATGTATTAAGAAATATAAGTAGAGATTAAGTAGATAAGAAATATAAGTAATATAGTATATGTATTTATAAGTAGATAATTAATATATAAGTAGACATAATAATTGTATAAGTATTAAATAGTAAAATAAAATATAAAGGAGAATAAGAGAATTTGAGAAGATGAATATGGAGAATTGGAGATGAGTAGAGAGTAGGATTTAGGGAGAGTTGGAGAAGAGGTGTGAAAAAATGTTTAAAATTAGGAGTATTTATAGGTTTTTTTTAACCCCCACCCCCCCAAACGCCCCGGACCCCCCCTGGTACCCCCCCCCAACGGCTATATAGCCGTTTGGGAAGTGGTTGTTGAGCCAAAATGTGTTTTTTAAAATTAAAAGATTTTTTTTTTAAAATGACTGTTAGGCCCGGGCCCGGGCCCGACCCGGCCGGGTCGGGCCACCAAAAACAGAACCCGAGCCCGGACCCGCTTCTCCCACCGGTTTGGTGCCCGAACCGGACCCGGACCCGAGAACCGGGCCAGTTCCGGGCCCGTACAGTGACGGGCCGAGCCGGTCCCGGGCCGGGCGGCCCGAACCGGGTCCACCGCTAAGTTGACAAGTGTGGAACTTTTTGTTCTGTTTGGCGGTGGGGGTGTTTTTTTTTTCATTTTGACATGCTTTTTCCTTCGCATCTTTCTCATATGTATTTGAAAATTTAAACCCATTTTACTTTGAAAGGAAAAATTATTAATTTTTGTGTAGATTTGTTTCTTCTCAAATAACTTTTGACCATAAAACTATCATCTAAATAAAATATCATCATACAATCAACGATGTCAATAGCAAAAAAGTAAATAAAAGAGAGAAAGAGAGAAAGAAGTGGGAAAAAAACTAGCCCCTCCCCTCAACAAAAACTAACTCTCTTTTAGGGACAAAAAAAGTAAAAAAAAAAAATGGTGGGTAAAAACAGGAGATGAACATGAAACAAATGCTGTCAATATTTTGGCGCACAACATCCCGTACTGCTTCCCTCCGTCCTAGTGGTTGTTGATGATGATGATGGGTGTGCACGCCGCCGGAACTGCGGTTGTGCACCCAGGCAGTCGGCGGTGGTTACAGGTGGGTGCTCCGCCATTAATGTCATCATCCCTATCAACGTCTCCCTCATCATCGTCATCATCTCCCTTGTTCATCATCCTCATTATTGGTTCATTACTGCTCACGCCGTTGTCACATGCAGCCCCCGCCGCCGGCAATGACCTCGATTCATTGGTTGACAGCTCAGCCGATGCTCTCATCAATTTCAAAAATTCTCTTGTGGCGGGCCCCAACGGCGTATCAGCGTCAAGGGAACTCGCGTCCTGGGATCCTGCGACCAGCCCGTGCTCAGGCAACGCCGAGAATTGGCGCGGCGTGCTCTGCTATAACGGTGACGTTTGGGGACTCCAGCTGGAGAATTTCAACCTTTCTGGTGATATCGACGTCGATTCTCTCACTCCCCTCCGATTCCTCCGGACTTTGAGCTTCATGAACAATGCATTCGAGGGGCTAATGCCTGACTGGAGAAAGCTCGGCGCTCTCAAGTCTCTATTCTTGTCCAATAATCGCTTTTCCGGCGAGATCCCCAACAACGCCTTCTCAAGTATGACTTCTTTGAAGAAAGTCTATTTATCAAACAATAACTTCGTCGGGAACATTCCCATTTCTCTTGCAACCACACCAAGGCTGTTGGAATTGAAGCTCGAAAACAATGGCTTCACTGGAACCATACCGGAGTTTCCTCCTGGCCTTAAATTGCTCAATGTTTCTAACAATAAGCTTGAGGGTCGGATCCCTCGCAGCCTATCGGTGATGGATCCTTCTACTTTTGCTGGTATTGAACTAACCATTTCTTCAATCCAAATAAATATTTAGTAATAATCTGATACTATTAATAAGTTACAGAGTGCTAATTTTTTGGCAGAATCTACTAAGATTTTAGAAATGAAAAATGTTACTTTGTAAAAGAAGATTTATAATTTACTTTTGGAGTCCCCTCACAATGTAGTTTTTCTTGTATTGTACTAAACATTTGATCAATTCTACCACAACTAATAAATATGAGTAGTATATAGTAACATATCTTCATGTAAAGTCTTGAGCTACGTCTTTTAATTGGAACTTAAGTCTTGATAAGATAAGTAGTGCTGCAGGGAATAAGGACTTATGCGGGAAGCCTCTAGAAAATGTTTGCAAGACGGAAAGCCCTCCTCCTCCTTCACCAACTCCTCAATCGGCCAGTCCAAATTCAGATGAAGATACTACCGTGCCTTCATCCTCGTCGTCGTCATCTATAAGTAGACTGCTAATGTTGATTGCAATTTGTTTGTTGGCATTGGCCGTGATCATTTTGCTCATTATAAATGTACTTCGCAACCGTCGTAATGAAGAAGCTACGTTGGGGGGTAGAGGTCATGCAATCGGCCCATCATTTTCTCCCTATAATACTAATTCTGAAAATCTTACGGGTGTCACGTCTTCTCCTGAAATGGTACTCTCAGCCAATCCCTCAAGCTATACGGGTGCTAAAGCGGGTGGAGGAGCAGCTTCTGGGGTAGGGAAGTTGACATTCATTAAAGGGGACAGGGCACAATTTGATCTTCAAGATCTTTTGAGGGCTTCAGCAGAAGTGTTGGGAAGTGGAAACTTAGGATCCTCATACAAGGCACTTATGATGGACGGTCAAACCGTAGTTGTGAAGAGGTTTAAGCACATGAATCATGTCGGGAGAGAAGATTTCCATGAACATATGAGAAGGCTAGGAAGGCTTGATCACCCTAACTTGCTCCCACTAGTTGCTTACTATTATAGGAAAGAAGAGAAGCTTTTGGTGGTTGATCATGTCTCTAATGGCAGCTTGGCTACTCATCTTTATGGTATGTATGTCTTCCTCTCTCATGATTTTATATTTCAGAATTGCATTACATTTGTATTTTTAAATATTTGATATCATCATGCCGCCACGTCATACATTTGAAATCTTATGCTGTTATATTTACTTCAAGAAGAAATGTGCGTCCTTCGAGAGGAGGTGTGATTAGTTTATCATTCCCCCCAAATTTGGGATGATTACTCTACTCTTCTCATTCATTACAAATCCTGGAATGACAACTGAAATTCAATATGGGACACACAAGTTGATCCAGTGTGTAGTATTAGTTTCCTTTCAAAGTTTGTGAATGAAATGAAAAACTGGGAATCACTTTGAAATTTTGATACCAAATGCAAATATTCACTTTTTACTCTTCTAGCACAAACAGATGTTTGTATATTAAACAACTCTAATCATTGAACATGTGGATTCAGGAAATGATTCAAGACTTGATTGGCCAACAAGGTTGAAGATTGTGAAAGGAGTTGTAAGGGGATTAACATACCTTCATGTAGAGCTACCAAGCCTAGTGACACCCCATGGTCACCTGAAGTCTTCCAATGTGCTTCTTGACAACTCATTCAACCCCATCCTTATGGATTATACATTGGTGCCAGTCTTAAATTCAGATCAACTCCAAAACATCATGATCGTATACAAATCCCCCGAATACGCAAGGCAGGGCCGCACCACTAAGAAGACTGACGTTTGGACCTTAGGGATATTGATATTGGAGATCATGACTGGGAGGTTCCCCGCAAGCTACTTAATGCAGTGCCCAGGATACGGATCCGAATTAGCAAGCTGGATAGACTCCATATCTGCCGGTTTAGATGGTGAAGAAAGCGACATGATATTTGATAAAGAGATGGGAGATATGAGAGGAAACTATGAGGAGATGCGAAAGCTGACCGAGATCGGGCTCGCTTGTTGCCAAGAAGAGTTGGATAAAAGGTGGGATTTGAAGAAGGTCTCGGAAGAAGTTGAAAAACTCAAAGCACGGGATGACGACTAATTCAAAATTGTTAATTATATATGTGTTGTATTTGTATGAAATGAACTCTTGTAATGATATATGGTTGTCATTCTTATTTGTTCATACCTATTCATGACCACCTTTGAACTTTTCTCATTGAGAAGATTGATCAAACATAACATGGAAGGCCAAATCAATCAATCAGAAAGCATATCCATGTATTGATAATTTTTTTTTAGGGAAAACTGTCAAATAGGTCCTCGAACTTTCATAAAAAGTCAATTAAGTCCTTCTATATGAGACTATGTCCGGTTGTCGCGATTTGGGGCGGTTCCCGGTGGAATTTTTTGATGAAATTTTTTGAGCATCTTATTCATCAAGTCTAGTTTACTCATACCAAATTTCAGCTAAAAAATTAATCGGGAGCGCATTCAAATTAATTCGAGAACGCAAAAATGCGCAGTGATCTTCAAGAAAAAATTTGAATGTGTTCCCGATTGAATTTTTAGCTGAAATTTGATATGAGTAAACTAGACTTGGTGAGTAAGATGCTCACAAAATTTTATCAAAAACTTCCACCGAGAACTGCCCCAAATCGGGACGGCCGGACAAAACCTCCTATAGAAGGACCTAATTGACCTTTTTATGAAAGTTTGAGGACCTATTTGACAGTTTCCCCCTTTTTTTATATTAAAATATGGAAACCAAAAATACGATATGGTTATCGGAAATCCATATTTTTTTAAAAATGTGTTCAATACTTTTATTAAATTACTATCCCCTAAGTTTGGGACAAGAGAAGGTGGCACGGTTATTAATAAAAGTGGATTTATGTGATTGATTTTGAAATGATAAAATAAGAATAAAGTAAGAATGATTTAGAACCACACAAATTTTACCAAATAAGGTATGAGACAATCTTAGTGGTTGATTTTGAAATGATAAGTAAGAATAAAGTAAGAATGATTTAGAACTACACAAATTTTACCAAATAAGGTATGAGACAATCTTAGAGAAATCTTAGAGAAGTATGAGTACTTTTTATCAAGATGAAGAACACTGACCGTACGTCGGAAGAACGACTATAAGACTCCCGAATCTAAAACAAACAATTAATTTATGTACTGCTGTTTCAAAATTGAGTTTTTTTCTCAATTAATGCTAAACAAATAATTAATTATAAAAATAAAGTTTGGTTAAATTTATTTAGGGAAAAGGTGCAAATAGGCCCATGTACTAATAAAAAAAGGTCAAATAAGCCCTTATTTAGGAGGCTCTGTTCGGCCGTCGCCATTTGGGGTGGTTCCCGTTGGAATTTTTTGATGAAATTTTTTGAGCATCTTATTCCATAAGTCTAGTTTACTCATACCAAATTTCAGCTAAAACTTCAATCGGGAAGGCATTCAAATGAATTCTTGAAAATAACTGCGCCGTTTGAAGTGCAGTTATCTTCAAGAATTCATTTGAATGCCTTCCCGATTGAAGTTTTAGCTGAAATTTGGTATGATTAAACTAGACTTGATGAATAAGATGCTCAAAAAATTTCATCAAAAAATTCCACCGGGAACCACCCCAAACGACGACGGCCGGACAGAGTCTCCTAAATAAGGGCTTATTTGACCTTTTTGGGTTAGTACATGGGCCTATTTGCACCTTTTCCCAATTTATTTACCAATATACTGCTACTTTAAACTATGGTCCTGCGAGGAACATGGAAAGAGAGAAACGTCACTGCGAGGAGACAAAAATAAGGGGAAGACCTTAGATAAAAAAAAAATCTCCTTTCTCTTTTAACGGTTATATCTTTTACATTTTTGTTCCAACTTTTCTAAAAAATACACCAAATTTCATAACTTTTTATGATCTTTCATATGACACCAATATTATATATATATAAAATTTTAAAAAATTGAAGATCGTATAGAGTGAAAAGACTAGTTGTAAGCAATTTTTTTTTACAAAAATGAGAAGATCTAGAGCCCGTTTGGTAGCACGAAAATCGGTTGTCTTAGAGGATTCTGTTGAAATTTATGAAGTTCTGGGTGAAGTGACTGTATTGGCTGATTCTGCTGATTTAAGAAAAAATTATTTTTAAAATACATTTTATTAATAAAATAAAGAAAAAATTATATGTAAAAATAAATAAAATGGTCATCTACTGTAACTTCAACCAATACAGCCAGAAAAGTAACCCAACTTTACTTTTTCTGTTTATTACACGAAAACAAAATATATGTGCTTGTTGAAAAAGTTAGTTGATAAGCCTGATAAACCGAAAAACAGTGTTGCCAAACGACCTCCTAATTGGTTGACTTAGGTTCAAAAGTTTTCATTAATAGATTCAATTGCTAAAATAAAGACCTCATAGTTATTTTAAAAATCGTTTATGTATATTTTTCACATGAAGTAAAGTAAAAATATATTTAGTGAATGTATTGGCGATGCTAGATTGTATGGTAAAACATGATTAACGGGGTGGCATTTTTCATATAAAAAAGATGACACTCCATCCCTGAGGCCCCCCAGCACTGGTCGGACAGCTAGAAGGATGTAAGTAGGTTTTAATCACAATGTGACAGATAGAGAGTGAGACTTTGGTCCTAGGACTTCTAGATGGATGTGCTATGCATTTTTAGCATAATAACCTCTCAACCAAGCATTCCAGCCCAACTGTTTGAGGGGTTACCGTGCTTAGTGAGAGGTCTCGAGTTCGAATCCCGCTAGGCACATAAGGGCTTCAAACATAGTTAAAAAAAACATAGTAACCTCTCATTGCAGTTGTCGGGGTTCGAACCCGAGACTTACCCCTTATGACACCCATATCTATCAGTTGAGTTACGCCCACAAACACATGGTGACATTTTTCATAAAATCTAGCACCGTCAAACATTTTTTTTATTTCCTATGAAATAATATCTAGGAGGTAAACGTAACAATGAGATACGCAGTATAAAATTTTACATTTGGATTTGTTTGTGAAAACTGTGAACCAAAATTACTAGTCGGGTTTTCATATTTCTGAAATTTGTCCAAATAACGTCTTTTCTCTGTGTATTTTATAACTATGAAACTCTGATCTCATCTGGTTTGTTAAATTTGGTCTGGCCAGATCTAGTCTGTTTAGGATTGGTCCGATGTGAGATTAAAACAGTCCAAGTAAAAACATAATTAGTTTAGAATTATGTTTATTGACATATCATATCATGGTTGTGGCGTGCCTTTACCTCATATATGGTCTACAATTTTTTTTAAACTTTATATATCCAATATTGGTGTTAAATGAAAGATCATAAAAAAATATGAAATTTGATATATTTTTTAAAAAGATTCGAGTAAAAATGTAAAAGATAAGGGTTTTTATAAAAATATTACTAAAATAAAACTTATTTACATAAATATGAGTATTCATTACTACAACGTAGTGTTGTAGTAATTTAAGTTCAAAACTTGAACATGAATTACTATGATATCATTACTACTCTAGTAACTAATCATATTTTTGTAAATCATCTTTATTTTGGTCATATTTATGTAATTATTTCAAAAGATAAAGCACTTAAAAGAAAAAGTGAATTTTTGTAACTTAGAATCCACCTAGCCACCTTATCCCCAGTCCTTATACCATGCAACCGGTGCATGGTGAATACCATGCACCCATGAGTATATGAGATGTAACTCGTGTGATCTCACATGTAATTTCAAGTTAATCAAAATGTAAATTACATTCATTCACATGTAACTCGTTGAAATTTAAACCTACTCTAGTAACTAATCATATTTTTGTAAATCATCTTTATTTTGGTCATATTTATGTAATTATTTCAAAAGATAAAGCACTTAAAAGAAAAAGTGAATTTTTGTAACTTAGAATCCACCTAGCCACCTTATCCCCAGTCCTTATACCATGCAACCGGTGCATGGTGAATACCATGCACCCATGAGTATATGAGATGTAACTCGTGTGATCTCACATGTAATTTCAAGTTAATCAAAATGTAAATTACATTCATTCACATGTAACTCGTTGAAATTTAAACCGCATTAATTGAAATGTATCTTGGAAACAAATTAGATGTAACTTGAGATATGTAACTTTAGACTATTGAAATGTAAAAATGTTTTTACACAGATGTAAATATATATATATATATATATATATATATATATATATGAATATTTCTAATCAACTCTAATATTCCTCATGTTTAGCCAGCAAATATCCATCACGATTGCTTTCTAATCATTAAGATGAGGAACAAGCATGGACACCGATTATGCAGCCGCTCCATTATTGAGGTGCTAGGGTTTTGAATCGCCTAGCTATTTCCTCCAACCTCCGATCTTCGCCAATGTGAAGGACGCAATCCAAAGGCCTTTGTTCAGCTTGCGGCTTGTTGAGATTAGGGATGACAATGGGGCGGGGTTGGGGCGGGGGTTCACTCCCCCATCCCCGCCCCAACCCGCTAGACCCACGGGTACCCAACGGGGGAGGTACTTGTCAAAAATTAACATCATTTTAGACTCTGACAATTTTTCAAAAATTAAACAACACTTCTAGTAGCCATTTTTTTTTACTTTTTAAGTGTCAATGTAATCTTACATTCAAATCTAGAACACATTATACACGTCCTAATTTAGTCATTTTTATCAAACTCTAAATTAGCATTGATTAGCTCTATAATATTTTCTTAAACCCTGCATTCAATCAATCATGGTCATTTGATGGCATCTAGGACGGCATATGATCACAAAATTTTAAGAGCCCTAACTACAATCATAAAGATGACATTCAAAAGAAAAGAATTAATGCATTGTAATAGCAAAGGAAAAAAACTTTCACACCGTGCCTAGGGCGTTTAAGCTAATATCACTTTATAACTTTCCCAAATTCATTTTACTTTATCCCTAAAAAAATCATTTTACTTTATGATTTTGATAAGCAATTTTACAAGATAGCTTAGTTATTAAACAAGAATTAGATCGACCCATTAGGTACAATCCATTAGATAGGAAACCACTAAACCCACCGGGCCACCATGCTATTTTAATTACTTCGTATTAGTATTACTATTATTATTATTAGTATTATTATTGAGATTATTATTATTATTATTATTATTATTATTATTATTATTATTATTATTATTATTATTATTATTATTATTATTATTATTATTATTATTATTATTATTAATTATTACGGGGGACGGGGCGGGGACGGTGCGGGGGTGCGTAACCCATCACCCGCCCCATATTTATGCGGGGAGAAAATATCTCCCCCACCCCACCACCCGCCCCAACTCCCCCCCATGGGGCGGTTCCACACGGGTCCCCGCCCCCATTGCCATCCTTAGTTGAGATCGATAGAGAGAAGTTTGATCTATTTTAATTAAAATTAAAATCCCGTGTTTTAGGATCGGGTGCACCATCTCATGGTGCGCCGGTAGTAGGGTATAATTTGCCCCTTATCCCCATCTCCTTAGCAATATGCCGTTTCTATTCCTAAGCACACTGCGTTTTGTATGTGGGAGTAAAGTCGTCGTTTCGTTTGGCTATTTCCCCAACAGTAGTTAATTGGGCAGTATTCTTGTAAATAATTTTAGCCTTACATCAATTTGATAAATAGTTTATTTTTTAATAATAATGTGGAAAATCAAAATTATGTTGGGGAATGGGGAGCTTCAGCTTTGAAGTGCAATTATCTATCACCGGAAAGGAGTAAAGGATCAGTTTGGTCCTCGAAGTTGCAAAAAGGGGTCAAATAAGTCCTTTTATAGAAGATTTTGTCCGGACGTGCCATTTGAGGTGGCTCCCGATAGAATTTTTTGATGAAATTTTTTGAGCATCTTATTCATTAAGTCTAGTTTACTCATACCAAATTTCAGCTAAAAATTCAATCGGGGAGACATTCAAATGAATTTTTGAAGATAACTGCGCTTTTAACGGCACTGTTATCTTCAAGAATTTATTTGAATGCCTTCCCGATTGAATTTTTATCTGAAATTTGGTATCAGTAAACTAGACTTAACGAATAAGATGTTCAAAAAATTTCATCAAAAAATTCCACCGGGAGCCACCTCAAATTGCACATCCGGACAGAATCTTTTACTCCCTCCGTCCCTTTTAACTTTGCCAACTTTCCTTTTTTGGATGTCCCATTAACTTTGCCACTTTCCCATTTAAGTAAAGAATTTGTGATTCCAGTTAATTCTCTCTCCTCTGCACAAACCTCAACCACACAGTTTTTACTTTATTAATCCCCGTGCCAGTCAAACTTGGCAAAGTTACTAGGGACGGAGGGAGTATATAAAGACTTATTTTACCCTTATCTTAGCCGGAAGGGGAAAAACACTTTCAGTAAAATATGGCTCATAGCTGTTGAGGAAGGAGAGAGACGGCGGGTTGCGCTGCCGCAGAGGCTAATCGGGTTGGGAGGACAGAACCGCCGTGTAAAATGCAGTTCGATTGGCTTCCCAAGCGCATAACCGCTTCGCTTCTAAACCTAAATAGCCATTCCCATCACATCATTTGCCCAGCTATACCTACTAATGACAGTTCTATATTTCTACAACGTTCGATTTCATGCTACTCCGGTTCAACTTCCGCCGACTGCTTTTATCTAAAACACAGAATCTATCCTAATAATATCCGCCCCCGCTGCCGCAACGTTAAATTTGGTCCGTTTGTGCAGCCGCGATGCTCATCTTCTACATTAATCGGGAAAGGTGAAGGAGAAGAGGAAGAAAAACTAGGTGAGGCAAGGGGTGCGCTTTGCGATTATCTACGGCAGCTTGGGATTTCCACGGAGGAAGCCACTGAGATCGCCCTCGCTGCTCCCAGCTACCTGAAAATGTTGATTGAGAGCGTTGAAGACCTCGACGAACTATCTTTATGGAATTCTTGGACAAATTCCGCCTCAGCACCTCCTCACTCCCAGCTACCGCAGCAGCCACCGTCTTTTAGAACTAAGGTTTATCAAATGGCTCGACAGAAAGGAGATAAGGGCATGCTTCCCTACTTGGAGAGCGCTGGCCTCACTCTCTCATCTGCAACTCACCTAGCTCGCTATCTCTCGTCCTCTCACACTCTTCCTGACCTGATTCAAAAGGTATTTGTTACTTTCAGGACAGTGAATCTTTTCCTGCTTCCTAATATCATTTGGATTCTCAAGCAGAGCACACTATGAGATGCATATGACACTCTCTTACACGATCACATTCCCGGATCCCTCTAAATATATTATCACTTATTTTTGCAAATGCCTTTATTTTTTCTTGAGAGCTGTTTCCTATTCTATGTGGGTAATTTGTTACATTGTCAGCTTATGATATCATAATGATTTCAATTTAAAGTGGGAAAATTTGACTCAATCCGTATCTTATTATCTGCAGGTTATATGAATTTGTTGTAGACAACACTAATCTTATACGAAGTATTATATTCTGGCATAGAAAAGTTCTTTATTGAGTTGTTGTAGACAACTCTAGCCTTACTATTTTTTTCCAAAGAATTATAATGGGAGCGAACTCAGCTACTTAAAATGTGTAATACTGCTTTTACGTTATTGTGATTAGTTTTTGTTGTTGCCAACTACTCCGTAGTATATTTTCCATCCAGTGTATTAGTTTGCTGATTTTAATTTTGTTATAGGTTAACTATTTAAATGAAGTATTATTTTCTCACACTGGTGATGAATGGGTAGTTGGTAAAAGTGCCAGACGAATGATGACACACCTTTCTATTTCTATTGATGATGATGTGCAACAAACCTTGTCATTCTTTGAGAAGGTCAGTATGTCTTCCTGCATTATGATGGTTCATTTTATCTGCCCTTTCTCTTTCCTCAGCCTCAGTTTATTTCAGCGTCATATTAATTTTTATAAATATCTAATACTACGTAGTATTTAACTATTTATTTTGTGCACTCCATACTTTCTGCAGATCCAAGCCAGACGAGGAGGTCTTGATTCTTTAGGCTCCAAAGATACTTCTTTCCGACATCTCATTGAATCATTTCCACATCTTTTGTTGCTTCCGTTGGAGACTAAAATGGAGCCTATCCTTCAAATCCTTGAGGATATTGGTGTATCACATGGATGCAAAAGACAAATTCTACTACTCTTCCCGCCAATTATTTTCTATGATGTTGAAAAGGACATAAGACCAAGATTACATTCTTTCGTAAAAGTAGACCCTTCTTTTTAGGAAATTATAGGATATTAGTGTTATTGTGTTAAGTCCTTCGTATTTTCCTATTAATGACTGAACCCGTATTCTACAAACTGTCTTTCAGGTTGGTGCAGTGGACCAAGATTTTGGTCTGATGTTACTCAAGTATCCATGGATCCTTTCTGCAAGCATCCTGCAAAACTATGAGAGGATCCTAAATTTCTTTAATAAGGAGAAGGTGCTAGATATTTGAATTACCTTTTAAAAAATTTGACCTTACACAACAGCCATTGCATGTGTTATTACGTTATCAATTATCATTATCTTGTTATTCTTGTATCTTCATGTCATAACATGTTCACCTTCCGAAGGGGAGCCTTGGCACACTGGTTGCGGTGTTGCCGTGTGACTGAGAGGTCACAAGTTCAAGTCTTGGGAGCGGTCTCTTATTAAAATTACAAGGTAACGCTTGCCCCGTATACAGCCTTGTGATGGGACCCTTCCCCGGACTCTCACCTTGCAGGGATGCAATGTGCACCGGGCTGACCTTTTTTTAGTGACATTTGTCTTCCACACCTTACTTCCAACTACACTGGGAGTTCGAGGCATGAAATTTATAGCCAAAATCATTGTCTTAGTAACACTACAATATGAAAACAAGTCTTAAATGTGGTTTTCTCTGGTGCTAGTATGACTCACACGATCTGCCAATGCGGATTGTTTTTTATTATGTTTCTAAAGAGTACTTTTTCTTCTGTCAGATACCCATTGCTAGTGTGGCCCATGCAATTAAAAGATGGCCACTCCTTTTAGGATGTTCAGTTGACAAGCTGAAGTTGATGCTTGATCAGTTTCGAGACTTGGGCATCATAAACAAAAAGTTGGGTAAGGTTATTGCTACAAGTCCTCAGCTATTGGTGCAGAGACCTAAAGACTTCCTTCAGGTTAGGGTCCTTCATGAATGTTTTCCCATTATGGATCTTCCTTTTAAGATTTTTTGTATTCTGTGCAACAATGGTGTGGAATATATGTAATTAATGACCCCTATATTACTAATGGTCTTTTCGATTCCAAAAATAGGAGCCTTTTGATATTTTCCATAAAAGTGATTGTCCTCATTAATAATCGTACACCATGAATCGTATTCCTTATCCCTAAGTTGCCTCAGCACAAATTTCATCGATCAGCTTCATCCGGCCTTCCTGTTGGTGTCAAATTGCTCACCGGTCAACCACCACCACCGACGAACGCCCTCCGTAGTCCGCCGCAACCCCCCATCTCAGCCAACGCAGCCATCGCAGTTTCTGATTCTCCCTTCTTCTCTTTCTACTCAAACTGGCGCGGCGGTGAACACAGCGGAGTTTTGTCCTGGCTATGGCGAGCGACGGCGATTTCTGCCGACGTTTGTTCTATTGCGATGATCGGCAGTTAGGGTTCGAGGGGACGGCGTTGTGCTGCAGAGGCGCAATTGGGGACAGTGTTCTACTGCAGAGGCGCAATTGGGGACAATATTCTGCTGCGAAGGTGCAATCAGGGATGGTGTTCTGCTGCGGAAGCGCAATTGGGGACAGCATTGGGTTGCGGAGTACTGGCAGGACATGGGAGAGGGAATGAGGCAGGGGACTGGGGCAGGGGATCGGGATTGGGTTTGGGGCTGCGGCTGGGTGCGGCAAATTGGGTGTGGGTTGTGGTGGTGGCATACGGCATTTGCAGGGGCTGGGGCGGGTTGTGGCGGTGATATGCCGTTGTTGCAGAAGCAGAGTGTGGTGTTGGGCAACAATTTTGCACGTCTGAGGATGGGGGAGGGGCTGGGAAGGTCACTGTTGGGGCAGCCATCGGCGGTGGTTATTGGGGGGCAGGGAGGGTAGGCAGGGAGCTGGCGACGGGGTGGTAAACGAGGTGGGCCAGATGGCATCAATGGGATGTTGTGGTGGCTGCTGGAGTCTGTGCGGCAGGTGGTCGGGGGCAACAACGGTGTCGTTAGAAAATGTTATCGGATTTTTTTCCTACAGTCATAGTGACATGTATCAGAGCGACAATGACATTCGAAAGTGACACAAAAATATGGTAGTGACAACTTTCAGTGACATGAAAAAAGCGCAGTGACATAATTTTTTCAGTGACATCATGTTTTCCTAATATATGACCTTCTAACTCACATTCAGGTAAAAAACCCGAATATATGTCGTTGAATTTCATTTTGCCATTAGTTTTATGTCCTTGTTTTATTTTGCCATGATTTAAATTTATTATAAATCAAGTTTTGTTAAAATATAGGGAAAACTGTCAAATAGGTCCTTCTACTACTGTCAAAAAGTCAATTGAGACCTCGTACTATTAGATCATCCAATTAAACCCTCCTACTTTAAAAAAACACCCAATTCCGGCTTTAAACCGGTCAAGTACCGGTCATCCTGATTTTTGATGACGTGGAAAGCCACATGGTCTTATTTTTTCTGTTGCAGAAATGTTTTAGGACAAATAAGCAGCAACGTGGAGCCGTGGACCTTTCTTCTCCCTGTTTGGTAACTCCATGAAATACTCATTTTAACTTTTCACCCACTTCATAATCTTATCCACTTTTTTCCCTGGACTCCCACTTGGACTTCCACGTTTTCACCCACTAATTAGAATGCCCTTCAATCCTCACCTCTGGAAAGTAAGTGGTGAAACCCGACTTGATATCTGTTGCCTCCAAATTTCAACGATGGTGAAACAAAATCTGAGTTCAGATGTCCTTCTAAGCCTTCTTTTCCCCTCGCTGTTCTTCCTTCTTCTGAGTCCTGATTATCACTATGCTGAGAAACAACAAAGCTTTCTGAGGTGAGAATGAGATTTGGGGGTTTCTGGTTTGTGAAAGGGATAAGTTTGAGCTTTCAAAAGTGAGTTGGAGGTGAAGGAAATTCTGCGTTGAGTGAATGAGATCGTCCATGGAGGAGGAGTTTCATCACCACTCGCTCTCAGGAATTTACGGTCAACAGCCCAATCAATCAACCGAATAAATTAACTAAGAATTAATTGATATTGCTGACATGGTATAGGAGATATCATAAAAAAGAAAAAAAATTTAGGACATATGTATAGCAAGGGCATGGTGGGAGTCAAATATGCAAGGGCGCGCTACACTTCATAGGCCTGGGTGTGGCGATAATAATGCTAAGGCTGTTAAGTCGTCGCCCGGAAGCGACGCGCCACTCCAATGCCCGAGGATGGTGTCAAATATGCAAGGGCATGGTGGGAGTCGATGTGGTGTGTTAGGAACATAGATATTAATACTAATAAGTGGGCCTGTTATAATGGTCCTATTATTATAGAAAATAATAAGAGGGCTTGTACTATAAATAGAAAAGGGAGGGAAGGCAATAGGGTGCTGGGACTGGGACTTGGAAAGATCGAGTGTTATCTCTTTCTTTTGGGACTTGTATACGGTTTATCATATTGAAATAAAGTTGCATATTGTTCTTCAATTTCTCTGTAGATTAGCTTGATTTCTTAGTGATTTACTGTTCTGAACCTGCGCATCTCTATCATTGGTATCAGAGACAGTTGTGCGCTGGATGACCTTAACGCGTGCAAAAATGGAAGGGAGAATGAATGAAATTGAGCGGATTCAACGAGAAATGGCTGCAACCATGGAGGCGAACAGGGTGACGATGGAAGCCAATTTCGCAGCGTTGATGGAGAGAGAGCGGAATCGATCGCGAAGCAGATCGCATACGTTGCACTCTTCGCATCGAACCTTTCATCGTAATCACAAGAAGGGATCGGACAGTTCAGATAACTCCGATGATCAATCGGTATATTCTTCATCGCACGTGAATTACGATCACCACAGAAGCCATCACAATCATCAAACATGTCGGAAAATTGACCTACCTCTTTTTAATGGCCAAGATGCTTTCGGTTGGTTAGTTAGAATGGATCGTTACTTCAGGTTGAATAATACCAATGAAGAAAGAAAAATTGATGTTGCTGTGATTGCTATGGAAGATCGGGCACTTAGTTGGTTTCAATGGTGGGAGCGACATGCCTTACAGACGAATTGGGAAGATTTTGAAGAAGCGTTAACCAAGAGGTTCCAACTTGACCTCGTGCAGAATCCATTGGGACCTTTGCTCAGTTTGAAGCAAAGAGGTTCAGTTACTGAGTTCAGGGCACAGTTTGAAGTGGCTATGGCTTCCCAAAAGCATCTTAGTGAAGAGGTTTTGAAAGGAATATTTCTGAAGGGACTCAGAGAGATATTAGAGCTGAATTGAAATTATACAGTATCAGAACTCTAGCTAAGGTCATGGATGTAGCCTTGTTGATTGAGAATAAAAACAATGAAGTCATGATAAAGAAGAACAAAGAAGAAGGCAAGAAGAAGTGGAATGGGAACAAAGGATCTGAAATTCAGCAGCTGAATTGGGAGCATAGTAGTATGTGGAAGAGTAACCCTAATGCTACCACAAGTTCTGGCAAGATCATACAGGAAAGCAAGCCAAATGACAGTGTGATAACACAGGTTCAGAACAAAAGCCCCAGATTATCCCAAAGTGTTTCAAATGTGGGGAAGATTGGAATAAAGGACATTTATGCAAGATGAAGAACTTTAAAATGATTTTAGTGGAGCAATCTGAGGATGAAACTGACTCTGAAGTTGAATTTCTACAGCCTGGAGATGATAAAACTACACCTCTAGAATTGAAGACTATGCAGCTATCTATGTTAAGCAAAGAGGGAATACCTTCTCTGAAAACATTTAAGGTAAAAGGGAAAATGAAGTGGCCTGATGGGGAACAAACAGTTAATGTACTTATTGATAGTGGTGCATCCCGTAATTTTATCTCACAAGAACTGGTGGAAAGAGGAAAGATACCTTATACTGCAATGCGGGGATACAAAGTGCAAATTGGCAATGGGGAGTGTATACTCAACTGTGGTAAATGTGCAGGAGTGGGCCTGAATGTGCAAGGTGTTGAGATTCAGCAGACCTATTACTTAATAGAGTTGGGAGGCACTGATGTAGTTCTTGGTATGGAGTGGTTGGCTGCAATTGGAGATATGGAAGCGAATTTCAAAGATCTGATCATTAAGTGGAAGCAACAGGGGGATACGTGCACCATTAAAGGAGACTCAACATTGAATCAAATGGAGGTGTCTTTAAAAACTATGGTGCACATCTTAAAGCAAACAGGAGATGGGTTTGTGCTGTGCGATGAAGGTCAAAGGAGTATGCTGGAGCAGAGTCAAAGTACAGGAGGAGAGTGGGCCAGTGTGACAGCTGAATTTCCAGAAGTGTTTACTTCTCAATTAAAATTCCTTCCAGAAAGAGATTGTGATCATGCCATAAACATCAAGGAAGGGGCAAGAATTTCTAACTGGAGACCCTATGGGAGGTCATACAATTATTCTAAGGAAGACATAAGAGAGCCTTTTCCAACAGGTGACTCAGGCCCTTGGTTATTGAGCAGTGGAAATGGTAAGAGTAACCATGCAGAAACTGGTGAAAGAAAGATGGTCTTCGACTATGTAACTTCTGGGAGTTTTTGTCTCCAGCCTCTATTCCGGTTTGCGTTGCAAGAAGTGATAATGAAGTTCCAGCATGTTCTAAAGCTCATGGTACCACTACTACGGAAATATTGGGAAGGAAGAGGTGAAAGATTGAAATGGAAGTGGAAGATGGCTGACTCCTCTTACCCACCTTGAGGACAAGGTGGTTGTTTAGGAGGGGAGTATGTTAGGAATTTAATTTACGCACACGAAAAAAAACAATAACGAAGAACACACGAAATTTGGTAACCCAGTTCGCCACGAATGACTACGTCTGGGGCGCTACCAAGCTAGGAATATTATTGCTATTTTCGGATCCACACACAATGATTACAAGGGAGAGAGCTTGTATTTATAGAGAAGTAAATCCTAACCCCAAGGCAACTATGATGTGTTTCCAAAAATAAATTAAGAAACTGTCTCTAACACCTTACAATCTCTCACCTAGAGACTGTCTTCTTCAAACCTCCCTTGTAAGCATGGTAGCGCCCGGCCTTCATCTTCAAGTACCCAGGCCAATTGAAGCTATGCAAAGCTTCAATTTCTCCAAGGTTACCACCTTAGTAAACATGTCTGCTGGATTCTCACTCCCACGGATCTTCACAAGCTGCAATGCCTCTATCTCCCGAAGATGACGAATGTAGTGATACTTCAACCGAATGTGTTTGGTTCTCTTGTGAAAAGCTGAGTTGTTGGCCAAGAAGATAGCACTTTGACTGTCACTGTAAAGAATGCTATTCTTGTACTCCTTCCCAAGTTCCCCAAGTAAATTCTGAAGCCACACCATCTCCTTACTTGCCTCCGTAATGGTCACATATTTAGCTTCAGTGGTAGATAATGCAAGAATCTTTTGCAGCTGCGAAAGCCAAGAAACTGCCGTTCCACCGAATGTAAAAACATACTACCCGGTGGTCCCTTCGATCCATCCGAGTCATTCGATGCCAGGTCTGCATCAACATGTCCCAGCAGCTCTACATTCTTCCCATCAAAACACAAAGCATTAGAAGCAGTACCCTTCAAATACCTCATTATCCACTTCACAGCTTCCCAATGTTCTTTCCCGAGGTCTCCCATGAATCTGCTTACTACTCCCACTGCATGTGCAATGTCTGGCCTTGTGCACACCATCGCGTACATTATGCTCCCAATTGCCGATGCGTATGGGACATTTTGCATTTGAGCACGCTCTTCCTTGTTCTTCGGTGAGTCTTCCTTGCTAAGCTTGAAGTGACTACCCAACGGTACACTTGCTGCCTTTGCATCTTGCATTCTGAATTTTTCCAATACTTTCTGAATGTATTCTGCCTGTGAAAGATACAATTTGCCCGCTGCCTTATCCCTCTCAATTCGCATGCCCAAAATCTGTTTTGCCTCTCCAAGATCCTTCATGGAAAAACGTTCTGACAACTGTTGCTTTAACTTCTCATTTTCCTTTGAACTAGCTCCTGCAATCAACATGTCCTCTACATATAATAGCAAGATAAGATAACAGTTCTCGGTCTTCTTGTAGTAGCAGCAATTGTCGGTGTGACATCTCAAGAAACTGATTTCACGCATGAAACCATCAAATTTCTTGTACCATTGCTTCGGTGCTTGCTTCAACCCGTATAAGCTCTTCACTAGCTTACATACGAGATTCTCACTGCCTTCCGCCACATAGCCCTCCGGTTGCACCATGTAAATTTCATCATTCAGATCACCATGAAGGAATGCAGTCTTCACATCCATCTGATGTAACAACAAATTCTCTGCAGCAACTAACCCCAACACTAACCGAATAGTAGTAAGTTTCACAACTGGAGAGAATATGTCGGTGTAATCAATACCATACCGTTGCTCGAATCCCTTCACAACTAGCCTAGCTTTGTAGCGTTTGTTACCATCTGCCTCCTTCTTGATGCAATAAACCCACTTGCAGTGCAAAGCCTTCTTTCCTCTCGGTAGCTCAACTATCCTCCAAGTATCATTGGATGTGAGAGATGTCATCTCATCATCCATTGCAAGTTTCCATTTGCCCTTGTCATCAACCCGAATTGCCTCTGCATAGGACTCCGGTTCACCACCATCAATAAGCAACAAATAGAAATTAGAGGGTGAATACCTATTTGGTGCTCTCCGGTTTCTTGCAGGCCGCTGCCTTGGCGGGGTTGATGGATCCTCATCACTGCTCAACTCTTCATTTTGATCTTGCTTGCTCCCACCCGAATTAGAGATATCCAACTCTATGATCTTCGGACTTTCTTGCTCAAAATCGGATGCACTCAATCTGTCCTTGTACATAACCTGCTCGTTGAATACCACATCTTGACTACGAATAATCTTCCTATTCTGATCATCCCAGAATCTGTATCCATATTCATCACCACCATAGCCAACAAATGTACACTTGACAGGTTTAGCGTCTAACTTGCTTCGGTCAACGAAACTGATATGAACATAAGCAACACAACCAAATATGCCAAGATAGGACAGATTAACCTCCTTACCCGTCCACCTTTTTTCAGGAATGCCATTCTCCAATGAGATCGTTGGACTTCTGTTGATGAGAAAAGCCACAGTGTTTATTGCATCCGCCCAAAACATCTTCGGTAAGCCACTCTTCAACCTCATGCATCTTGCCCGCGGAAGTTAAAGAGGCTCCGAGGAAGATGGCGTACCGATTGAGGCTTAGAGAAGTTTGAGGGAGAGAGGCGTCGAGTGGTTAACAAGTTTCTTCAACATGATTTGGAGAAACAACAAGATGCCAACGAGTTGGCTGAAGAGTATTCTTATCTCCTTATTCAAGAATAAAGGTGATGTACTCTTGCCAACTATCAAGGGATTAAGCTTATGAGTCACACCATGAAACTTTGGGAATGAGTGATTGAGCAAAGACTTCGAAGAACTGTGAAGATTTTAGAGAATCAATTGAGTTTTATGCCTGGTCGTTCAACAACTGAGGCCATTCATCTTCTTCGCAACTTACGGAGAAGTATAGAGATGCTCACAAGGATTTGCATTTGGTGTTCATTGACTTAGAAAAGACTTATGATAGGGTACCTCGAGAAGTTCTTTGGTGGGTTGTAACTAGAAAAGACATATCACACAAGTATATCAACATCATCATGGATATGTATGAAGAGTGTACTACAAGTGTCCGTACTAGTGTAGGGAGGATTGCGGAGTTCCCTATTACTATCGGAGTGCACCAAGGATCGATTCTGATCCCGTTCTTATTTGCCATAGTCATGGATGAACTTACAAAGTCAATTCAAGACGAAATACCGTGGTGCATGATGTTTGAAGACAATATTGTATTGATTGATGCAACACAATCAGGTCTTAATGCAAAGTTGGAAGTATGACGAGAAACATTGGAGACCAAGGATTTCGGGCTAAGTCGGAGCAAAACAGAGTACATGGAGTGCAAGTTTGGTGGAGGTAGAACAGTGGTAATAGCGGAATTACTCTAGATGGTAAGGAGATACCAGTCAGTGATATGTTCCGTTACTTGGGCTCCATAATTCAGAAGGACGGTGAGTTAGATGGAGATGTGTCCCATAGAATCAAAACAAGGTGGATGAAGTGGAAGGGTGCGTCGGGATTTCTATGCGATAGAGGGATGCCGACTAGATTGAAGGGTAAATTTTATAGGGCAGCAGTTAGGCCTGCATTATTGTATGGCGTAGAGTGTTGGGCGGTGAAACGATGAGTGTGGCGGAGATGCGCATGCTGCGTTGGATGTGTGGGCATACTAGGAAGGCCCAAACAGATCGAGTGATGCACCTGCCAGACGAGTTGAGATGTGTGGAGAAGAGGCAAGTAAGAGAGGGAGATGAAGGCCCAAACAGACGTGGGTTATGGGAGTCCGGAGTGATATGCTTCTTGGGTTAGAAGAAAGTATGACTTTAGAGAGAGCAAAGTGGAGGACGAGTATCCGTGTGGAGGAGTGATCTCGTATTATCTTTTCCCCTCATTTTTTCCTTGTTTTTTATCCTTTTATCCTTATATATATAAGCATTATTTTTATCTTTTTATATATATCATTTTTAGGTATAATCGTCTCTTTTTATATTATCTTTTTCATAATAGCTTATCTTTTTATCTTTATTTTTTTTCTTTTCCTTTTGGTGGTGATATCATGTGTCAATTCATGTTAGCCGACCCCAATATCTTTTGGGACTAAGGCTTGGATGTTGTTGTTGTGTACATGTCCAACCACGTCACGGACTACCAAGATGACCGGTACCTGACTGGTTAAAAGTTAAATTGAATGTTTTTTAATATTTTGAGGAATTAATTGGATGATTTGATAGTACGAAGACTCAATTAACTTTTCGAGTATAGTAAGAGTACTTATTTGACAGTTTTCCCTACAATATAAATCCAAGAGGGTTTGACAGTGTTCAACTTCTTCTCCCTTTTCCCTTTGTTCCCAGTGCCACCATCTATGTTAATTTGCCACTGCGTATGGATTATCTTTTATATGGCTGATGTTCTTGATTTAATAAAGAAAGTCACTTCCGTTTGCAGGTGGTATGCTTTCTTAGAGATGTAGGAGTTGGTGAAGATACTCTTGTGAGAATACTTATTCGCTGCCCTGAAATTTTTGCTTCAAGCATTCAGAGAACTCTTGAGAGAAAGCTTGCTTTTCTGAGTACTATCGGAGTTTCTAGGAGTCATTTCCAGAGGGTTATAAGGAAATATCCCGAGTTTTTCATATGTGATGTTGATGGATCTTTGCTTCCTAGGTAAGAAAGCATATCTTTACTTTTCTGCTACATGTGCAGGCAGCAAAAAAATACTCCCTCCGCCTCATTTTACCTGTTCTACTTTCCTTTTTGAGTTGTCCCAAAATAAGAGTTCCATTTCCCTTTTTGGAAAGAAATATGTGGTTGACAACAATTCACTTTATTATACTCAAATCTCAATCACAACTTTTATCTTTTCAACAACTTTAAACAACTTTATTAAAAGTTGTGCCAAAACCAAGTGAGACACATAAAATGGGAAGGAGGTAGTATCATTTATTATTTACCTATATACTCCCTCCGTCCCATTTATATTGTCCCGTTTTACCTTTTTGGGAAGTCCCACTTAAATTGTCTCATACCATATTTGGCAAAGTTTGTGCGGCTCTAAATCATTCTTACTTTATTCTTACTTTATCAATTAACATCAACCACACAAACCTACTTTTCTTAATAACCGTGCCACCATATTCCGTCCCAATATAAATGGGACGGAGGTAGTATGAAAAAAAGTTAGATCTATATTTTAAACTGGAGTTAATACCCGGTTTGCCTATAATGCTTCTTCAACTAATTTGAGAGTCAATTTGGTCCTCAACCCTGAAGTTTATTTCTAATTTTGTTTTTATACATATTTTGTTTTAAATAAGAAGAATATGTACTTGTATTGAATATAGTTGCTTAGTCGAGGACCGAATTGAATTCAAAAGTCAAGGACCAAATTGAGTAATTGTATAATAGGATAAATTGGGCTTTTACTCATTAAAATTTTACAAGCAGAGTAAGGTATTTGATGCATGCTGGGATTTCGAAGCGGGACATATCCTTCATGGTCCGTAAGTTTTCACCGTTGCTCGGATACAGTATAGAAAAAATATTGAGGCCAAAGTTGGAATTCCTAGTGAACACAATGGGAAAGGGAATAAGAGAAGTGGTGGAATATCCGAGATACTTCAGCTACTCATTGGAGAAGAAAATCAAACCCAGATATTGGGTGCTGAAGAGTAGAAATGTGGATTTTAGCTTGAAAGATATGTTAGGCAAAAATGACGATGAGTTCTTATCCGAGTTTATGGGGGCTGAGAGGATGCTTCTTCCCCCTTCATAAAGCACTTGTTGCTTAAGTGCTCCTATGTTGCACCGTGACTATACTTACTATTAGAAGGGCCCATGTGACACATCATCCACCACACCTGCTTAATTCTCTCTGGACGAAGACCACATAGAATTAAGGCAAGCAGTCAAGCACCATTGCTTTTCTTCCTCAAATTAAAACTTGTTCCTCTCGCCTATAGAAGAGTCATGATCTAGATCTTCTAGCATCTGGTATGGTCTAAATCTTTTGGTTTGATTTAGAGTCCATTTAGTAATGCTGAAATTAGTTGAATTAGTTGTGTTCTGAAATTGCTAAAATTATGATTGAAACAATTGAATTGGCTAAATCTGCTCAGTTATGGGAAATTTTTATTAAGAAAAAAGGAAAAAGTCTATGAGAAAAGCTAAACTGTCCTCTTCACCAAATTTAGTTACATAAGTATTTCTAGCATCCGATTTCCCCGTACCCCACCGTAGGCGGGAGCCTTTGCGGGACGGGTAATGATGATGATGATGGAAGTATTTTTAGCATTATTTTGATTATTACATAATTCAAAGAATGAAATATGAAGTGCAGTGTTTGGTAAAAAAGTGGTTGATGAGCTAAAAAAGGGATTACCAAACTCACAATTAGTGTGGCCTGAAGCCTGAACCCCTTATGGCTTGTCAAAATGGTCCTAATCTGGTGTGGTTTGAATATTTCTTGTTTTGTCTAGTGTCAATCTTTCTTGATTGTCTTGAATGTTTATGGATTAGTTTCTTCCGAATTTTTCTAAATCAAATAATTGCTGATGTTAAAATTAAAATACCAGGTTTAGTTGCTCTCTGTTCAATTCCGAGTGTGCTGGAGAGCCTGGGATGCTTTCCACCGAACTGCCAAACTGGAGTATGCTAGTGTGAAGGTGACTAGCCAACAGGCAACGCCTGGTTGGTGTGGGGCTCAGTGCCACCTGGAGGCCGGATCTACTAACCGAATATCTGCCGGTTGGCACTGAGGCAACAGCTGACGGGGAGCTGACTATTGATCAGAAAAAATGGAGCGCACTAGGCCTATGATTCTTCCGAGGGATGGACTGTGCCGGTTCGTCCCGACCCGGTACCTGGCCCGGCCCGTTATTGTGCGGGACTGGCCCGACCGACTGGGACTGAGACTGGAGGCTCGAACCGGGGGTATTATTGGCGGGCTACGGGATGCATATATGGTGGACCGGCCCGGCCGCTCTGGGCCCTTTTTTTTTTTCCGCATTCATTGGCTGCTAGGTGGGTGGGGCTGGGTGGTTTGGGGGGGTGGGTTGAGGGGTGGGGGGGGGGGAGTGGGAGGTAGGAAAAATCAGAAAAACCAATTTTTTAAAAAATTTAGACTTGACCCGACCCGACCGGGCCTGGTACCAACCTGGGCCAGTACCGGTCCTTCATCCTAAAACCCCAGTCCCGCCCAATCCCAGCCAGGGGGCCCAGTGACCCAGTCCATGCCTAGTTCTTCCCATTTGTTGCATTGTTTTTTTCACTTTGGCACTTCTCTCTCAAATAAAGGCTAACCCAGTCAAATTGAATTGAGTATGTAAGTTGGCATTCTAACATTTATGTTAAACAAGCCAATGAAGTTTGTAATTCAAGTTTTAAAGATGCCCAACTTATTACAGATAATTAGTAATTAAATACAAGCTTAATGAAGTTTTATTAAAAGTTGTATGAAGCTCAACGTATTGAATTCAATTATGAATTATGAATCATAACAGATAATTAGTAATTGAATACAAGTTTAATGAAGTTTTATTGAAAGTTGTATGAAGCTCAACGTCTTGAATTCAATTATGAATTATGAATCATATAGTTTGATATAGAAATTGAGGTCTCATCTAGAATTTTAGACTGATTAGATGGTCTTTATAAATGTGAATGGAATAGGCGGTATTGGATAAAGACATGCCTGGAGGCCGGAGTTACATAGACACCGTGTCT